>OY982530.1:17837200-20337200 GCA_963859965.1 Ceramica pisi | reverse complement strand
ATATCAAATGCATTAACTGTCAAACGTGTACAGATGACGCAAGTGTTTGTGCAATAGTGATCGAACTTTAAAGTGAAACATAAACATATTTTCAAAGGCCGTAGTTGTCTGGGTATGTGAAAAACACACAGCGTCTTAGATTCTTAAAGAAACAAAACTTGATCACCGTCTGAAATTCAAATAGCCATTACGTCAAAGAGATAAGTAAAATTAGTCACCACGTAGATACTGTTTATCGAACTTGATCTAGCGAATTAATTTAGAATTACAGCCGAGTGCAATGTTCTTTGAAACTATTTTGTCAACATAAACGAACTCTAGACTCTCAAATAAACTGGAATGAGTCAAAGACCTTGATAGTGACGTGTACATGAGTCAATAAAATGATCCGTGGATACGGCGCGGGCGCAGCGACGAGTTCGTTTGCGAGCTTTTTGCGAGGCCGCGAGCTTTGACTTCCGCAGACATATAGGAAACATATACTTTGCCTTTATAATTATCTATAAACAAATATATGATCATATAAATCTATAGTAAATGGACTTTATCCGAGATTGGATTTTCAATTTTTTAAATTGAGTTGTTTGAATTAAATATGCAAATACATTGTCCAAATTAATTCCTGTTGCTAAGATATTGTATTTTTATTTATTATATTGAGGAAGCAGAAAGTATTCTGTCTGTGTTTTTATCACTCTAGTGACAGTGGTAAATAACATCTTTGCAAAGTATAAAACAAAGTCGCCTTTTCCGTCTGTACACTTATATCTTTTAAACTACGGAACGGATATTAATGCGGCTTTCGTCGATAGACCTGAGTGATACAAGATGAAGGTTTATATGTATAATAATTCGTCCCGAAATTCCTACGGAAACAAGAAAAATGGGATATGCGCGTACGTAGTCGAGAGCAATAGCTAGTTTAAGATATGTACTATTTATCTATACTAATTTTATAAAGCTGAAGAGTTTGTTTGTTTGAACGCACTGATCTCAGGAACTACTGGTCGCATTAGAAAAATTCTTTCAGTGTTAATAAATGGGCTATATACTCTAGCGCGTTCAAACAAACAAACTCTTCAGCTTTATAATATTAGTATAGATATATCATCACGCTAAGACAAATAGGAGCGGAGCATTAATAGAAAATGTGACGCAGACGGAGTTGCGCGGGTCAGTTAGTATGATATATACTACTTGGTTAATATGTAGCTAATGTTAAATTATTCCTTCATGTTATGAGAAAACTACTCACTTTTCCAAAAAAATTGTTAAATCTCCAGATTTCTAATTTGTTTTGCTCCAAACTTAAAATTACAAACTGAATAAAATAACTAAATCAAATAATTTGAATACCGACTGGTTTGATTACGTTCGTCCAATACCTATTCAATATTTATGTATGCGTATAGATAAAGGGATAATAGAATTGGTTGATCTTGAACGCAGCCCAAAGCAAGATCACACGGAAGCGCCGGCGCATGCGTCCCCGCCCAGGGTCGGTCACTTGACCGCGGTCCGCGCGTCTGTTTGGCTTTGTTTAATTGCATTCATTATTGTTGCTCATTAAATAGTACGGAGGTTCGAACTCAGTTGTGTTTGCGTCCTCAGGACTCAGTTATAATGTCGGGTTTGAGAAGTATTTTGTAGTTCATTATTTTATTTTTATTTGCTTCCCGAGGCCTTTTAAAAACCCTTTGTTATTGGAAAGATCCATTGTACCCACATAAAAAAAATAAACTACGAGATTTAGTTTTTTATCATTGGAAGAACTTTCGGGAAATGTCAAAAAGCAACATATGAACAAAGAAATATTATACTTTTTTATAGAACTCGTTTTAGTGGATTTTGAGCGAGCATAAAAAAGAAGCGTGTGTAGGTGCTATCCATTCTTAAGCTAGCACGCTGAATACCATATTAAGTTACAATTAGAAACTTTGAAAGTTAAAGAAGTTTCAATGCTCGGTCTTATCGCTGAAAGCGATCTTTTGCAGACAAGCTTTACTACAGACTAGCTGACCCAAGCAACTTCGTCTGTGTCACATTTTCCATTAATGCTCGGCTCCTTTTAGTCTTAGCGTGATGATATTATGTAGCCTATATCCTTCCTCGATACATGGTCTATCTATTACTGAATTCAAATCGGACCAGTTATTCCTGAGATTAACCCCTACATACAAATTTACTAACAAATTTTACCTCTTTATAATATAAGTATAGATAGTACTGATAACATACATATCTATACTTCTATACCTACTTATCTTCTACTTAGTTGAAGAGTTTGTTTGTTTGGTTGAACGCGCTAATTTCAGGAACTTCTGGTTTGAGTTGAAAATATATTATATTTTAGTTTTGGATAACCCATTTATCGAGGGAAGCTATCAGCTATATGTATAACTAGCTTCTGCCAGCGGCTTCGCCCGCGTGATCCCTAGGGAACATATTCCCGGGATGAAAAGTAGCTTATGTGCTATTCCAGACTATAATCTATCTTTGTTCTAATTTATCTTTGTATTTATTTACTAATTTATTTTATTTCATTAAGATCCGTTAAGCCGTTCTGGCGTGATTGAGTAGGTAACAAACAACCAAACTTTCACATTTATAATATTACTCGTTTCGAAATTATAACCATCTTCCCCTCGACATTATAATTATTATTATATAGGATATTGCAAACTGTCGTAAGCCGTTTTCCGAAGCTACTCGCTAGCCTCTAGGCGCCAAGCTAGCCGCCTGCCTGTTCGTTCGCGACCTTATACAAAAATAATCCTTATAGCATGATTTCAGTATTCACGCGCGATGGCTTATTATTAGCGTATTTCATGTATAACTTTGGTGTTTCTATACCGATTTCTATTATTCTTTTTTTATGGAATACTTAGTAATGTTAACTTTTATTCATGTTCATTAGGGACGACTGAGAGTTTTACAAACGTAAGAGTAGACAAATACAATCAGAAAGCTTCGAACTGCTAAGCTATCGGGAGTTACACGTGTTATTGTTCGTCAATCATAAAAGATAGACATATGCTGTCGTGGGATATTTTTTATATAATTTTAAGGAGAACATTTCCATCATACATGATTTCTGTGTAGCTTTCACCATTAAGGTTGCACACGCGAAGGAAGCTTAAAAAATGGAGTAACTTCTCCCGTTTTCCCAACATTTCCCTTCACTGCTCTGCTACTATTGATTGTAGCGTGATGAAAAGTATACTATAACCTGCTCAGGAGTATGAATAATAATTGTACCAAGTTTCATTAAAATCCGTCGAGTAGTTTTTGTTTCTATAACGGTTATACAGACAGACAGACAGACAGACAGACAGACCGACAGACAAAAATTGTACTGATTGCATTTTTGGCATCAGTATCAATCCCTAATCACCCCCTGATAGTTATTTTGGAAATATATTTCATGTACAGAATTGACCTCTCTACAGATTTATTATAAGTATAGATAGATGTCACGCTTCGACCATTAGGATCGGAATATTAATGAAAAATGTACCGCAGACGGCGTTGTGTTGGTCAGCTAGTTGTATACGTAAAGAAGATTTTATAATGAAATTATTTTGTACTTAAATATTTTTTTTCTAGACGTGTAGCGTGCAACAGACTACAACGCATAATGAGTTGAGGTCGTGGAAATCACACTAAAGTATATTATTTCCTACTAGCCAAGGCTGGTGCAAATTAAGGGCCCGATAAACACGTGTACTGGCCGAAAGCAATGTACTTCACGGCCGGAAGTGCTGTGACCTCTGCCGTGGTCGCCCGCTTATCGCCTACGGTTCCGCTGTTAGGGTTCCGTCTTCTCGGGCCATTACACCTACATGCACAAACTTGGAGTTCATTGAATAAGTACCTGACTAGCTGTGGCAAAAAATAGATACGGCGAATTATTTTGATCTTAATATTCGTTTATTTATACCCTTAGAGCTTAGGTATTTTGCCAGTATTGCGGAAAGGGTCACCACGACCTTGGAAGGCAAAGGGCATTAGGTGGAACACGTACCTATGTGTTATAGTCAGTAAGAGTCTGATACTCCCTTTTGCTCCACCCTGTGCGGGATGAGTCATTTGACGATATCCTTTTGCTTTTGTGTGCCTTTGGCTAATACCTCCTTCAACTTTTTACAATGTTCCCTTTCGCTTGTTTTTTTGCTCGTACCATTGTCAGCACTATGTCATGTTCTCTCAGTTTACGTACAGTGCGGTAAATCCAACCTACATATTATAGCAATAGTCCATGCTATTCATGAACCCTCAGTGAGGCAGGTTCGTTGGAACTATATGTTCGACGTCCGCAAATCATAAATATTGTGGTTTGCTAAACTAAATAATCTATGAACGTATGTGTTTAGAAGTTTATTGCACAACATTCAGAATGTATGGGAAATAATTCCGGAAAGCAAGTCCATGCTATCGTAACATTAGAAACCCAAAATAGGTACTTATATTTGAAAGAATTCCAGAAGACATAACTGACGAACCCAAAAGAGATAAAACATTTAAGAAAAGAACAGTTAAACGTACCTAACGATGTACTTCTGAACATCGATTTAATCATAAAAATTCCTCTTGAAAGCTCAATGAGCATTTTGGCAACCCGCCACGTGATTGAGCAAGATGTTTACTAAACCATAAAGAGTATCGTTTTTTCAGTTTACAGTCCAATGCACTTCTTGTTAGTGTTCATCTGTTTACTTGTGATGAGAGAGTTTAGCATTGCCCATTGATGTACAAGACTTTCTTAAAGACCCCAAGAACACACTAACATTCATCATCTGCCTAGCCTTTTCCCAACTACAATATTGTAGTCGGCTTCCAGTCAAACCGGATTTAGCTGAATACTAGTATTTTACGTGGAGCGGCTGCCTACCAAACCTCCACAACTCTTTAACTGGGTTACACGGTACTCCTTGGTAAGACTGGTGTCAGATTTTCTAGCTTCTGACTACCCGTAACGACTGCCAAAGATCTACACGCGACAGCCGAGACCAGCGGCTTAACGTACTTTCCGAAGCAAGAAGGAGTCTCGGCATGTTAAGCCACCATACCCATCCACAGAACAACCTCGACAAGCGTTGCTTAACCTTGAAATCGAAATGAAATGAAATGAAATAATTTATTTGCTATGAATGTAGGTTCAAAAATATGGTGTTAAGTAAGAGAGGGATCCAGTACATTCTACCGTGAGGCATGCAAATTTTTTTATAGACCGATTCCAATGTCCGATTTTTTGATCGATCCGTGCAGTTGTTATTATTTAACCACAAGCGCATACATATCACATCATTTTCTTTTTTTGTATCGTGTTACTTCGTGGCGACAAATATTCTGACGCTAAGACACGTAATATTCTTCGTTGCGTCTTTTCACCCTATCAATGAATCTCTTTTCTTTCGTTAATGGAATAGTTTAAAGAAAATCAACTAACCAATTGAATTCAAAGGCTGCCTGGTAGAGCATGCTTTAGCGCCTTAAGTCCAACTATGTACCACTACTGTGTATAAATTTTAAATAAATAAACAATTATCAAAGTATTTTTTCTGAATGAAAGAAAAGATCTCCAATAGATTTCTACTCTCATTTCACTCAACCTAATTTCATTTGATGAAACAGACATTTCCTAACCGTGTTTCTAAGTTCGGATGACGTCACAAGTTCCGAAGATTGTTTAGTCAAACGGACGTAGAACGTATCTAGCCAGTCTCGTGTGAATGTTGTAAGTTGTCAAGGTTGCTTGTACTAACTGATAGTTCTTCTTGCATCATGCCAGGCTTTGCAAGTTGGCGTATTCGGAAAATGTAAGTAATTCTAATGATCTAGTTTGTTCTTGGTCTAAAACAAAGTGTTATGTCCAAAATTATTGGTAGAAATATAGTCAGTTCTAGAATTTTAAAGCTGAGTATCTATCAAGCTCTGGTCTCAAAACCTTTCTCCGGTCTTTAGCACCAAATTCTTGATTCGAAAATCGGTCAACAGTCTTGAAGAAAAATTAACACAAACTCATTTACTTCAGTAAGTACAAATATCGGTGACCTACTCGTATGATCCATTGCGTGGCATGTTTATACGCTATGATATATTTCTACACCTCCAAAATAAATGAACTGCCAAAAAGACGGATGTTGTACGAAAAAGCAAGTTGGTTCGAGTGTTATATTAAGCAAAACAAATGATATCAATATTCCTGCACAAAAGCGTGAAGACCTTAGTATTTCCGAAACATTGTGGTTATCCGACCGATTTATGAGGGTACCCCGTGTCTAATGGTAGCAGAGGTAAGATTGTACATCTTGTGTTGTCCGTGTTATGTGTCAGGAAGTGGCTGAATGGTTCCGGTCACAATGTCAGTGTCACGGCGAGGTCGCCTGCCCGATTGGGCGCCGAAAATCGTCCGAACACAGCTTGGCTCGAGTGCCTGAGTGAACGTGCGTATACGCAGGTTCTCTGGACATTTCAGGGCTGTGAGGTAACACCGGTAGCTTGTAGGAGCTTTTATCAGATCTTATTGCGTATGTATACATTCTTTATTTACATACGTGTTCGTCGATGTCTTTAGTAAAAGCTGGTATACTTATTGTGATGTTATTTTAGTCATTTTCGTTTTAAAAATGTGGGAAAGGTTACAATGTTTACAGTATCTACATTATGTACAAACGCATAAAAAAAAAAAAAAAAAAAAAACAAAATAAATCATTGGGCATCAAAAAAATAATCCACATCGCTGTCAACGGCAAAAGTGCCCAGAACACTGGCAGCATTGCCACGTTGAATGGCAATGCTGATTCTTTGGCCGAAGAAAAGCCCAGCCCTCTGGTCACGTGAACCGTCGACAAGTTGTTTGCTGATGTCCCGAAAGACTCTATGTGCACTCGGACCCCATGGGCCTAGTGTTTCAACGCCAAAAGGCTCAAATATATAACTCCCAATTAGGTTATTATATTTGCGCCTTTTGAGGTTTTCCGCACCTGCAGCAGCCGCCCCAGCACAGCCCGCCGTGCTAAGAAGATGGGATGGCGCAAGAAAGGTTAAATGTCTATCCAAACAGGGCAATAAACTCAAACGTTGAAAAGTGTCATTGCCTTAAATCTGTTTCCGTTTTACTGTTCTTACCTCAGTTAATTTTTTTTCGATGTTTTTTATAACAACCTAGAAAGGGTAACCCTTTCGGTAATTGGTTTATTTTTAGTAACTAGGTGTTGCATTTTCCTGAAAGAACGTAGGCATTTTGCCTGTGTCTTGACAAGAAAAGAGAAACATGACAAATTGAGAACTTCTCATCAAAGAATAAGTTCCCATCATCTTTCGATTTGTCAAAACAGATCATAATAGTACACGTATTTTGGGGCCCCAATACTGGGCCTCTCTCATGGCCTCTAGCGCAGACGCCTTGACATTCAGGTTGAGTTGCGCGTGCGCAACAATTCAATTTTTTAAAACTGACACTTCCGATCCGATGACTTCCTATTAACGATAATCCTGGGCTAAGAAACCTAATATCAAATTTCTTATTGTTTTGAACAAGATCGCTTTGCTTCTTTAGTGTCGTGTTATGCAATAGCAAAAATATGATAATAATGTGATAATTCAGTAAAGTCTCTTTCAATGCACCCTTACAACCTTAAGAATACAGGAAAATAATTAACAAAATGGTTCTTTTTACTCGGCAATCTTAAATTTTATTTTCGGTTTAATTATAAGTATACTTATATTTTTAGCTCTGGTATGTTCCGTGGTTCCGTGTTTCCGTATACAAAAAATGCACCGACAAGATCGGAAACTTGAGATGCCATTGGTAAGGTCACGTACACAAAATGTATGTCCCGCTTATGTTGAATTTGATGGAGCCATAGATGTTAAGAAGTAATCTGTTAACATAGAGTTAAGAATACTTTATTGTGATGTATTTTTCGTCCCTTAAAAACATGTAGGTAGTCACGGAAGCTTTGCATTGGAGTTGTGCCTAATATTTTTAAGTGACACTTATTTGTAGTCTGGCAAAGGCTTGGAAATATGATCAAAATAAATAAAAGCATGGTATTAGACCAGCCTAAATCTTCTCACGGTACAGGCACGAGCTTGAGACGAGGTGACGTGAGAAGTGAGCGGTGCAAGGTGTGTATAATGCGTAATCTTTTACTACGCGGTCCCGTTGACATTGACAGCTTGTTTTCTGTGCATTTAACAAGTAACTTTAAAACCACGTGCTTTCAACCCTCACGCCTCCACCAGTTTCCTTACTTCTGTTAACCAGCATATCTTCTAAACTTGTTATCACCGAGTACATACATGGAGCGGATAAAAACACATATATGTATTCGAATTAGTGAACAATAGAGTTTTTTTGACAAGCGCACTAACGCACCTATTATTATCGAAACTCAGCAATGGCCTCCCACTACAATGCTTTGAAAGGAAGCAGTGACATTCTGTACCTTTTCGCTTTCACCGCATTGGAAAGTGAGCGTAAAAAACGTATTTCGGCAACGGCAAAATGGCGGGAGATCAACAACCTCACCGACTCATAGACCATAGACAAAGGGCGGCCATATTGTTACGAAAGTAAAAGTAGCCGGTCATAGTCTATGAAGTCACGATTGTGATCCACGAGATGATTTGGGAATGTCATGGTTAACGCTCAATGGTAAAACGGTACCTCTTTTGTTTTGCAACTCTATGCTGATTTATTTTTTAAACTGTTTCAGAATCCGATGTTTGCTCAATAAGACATTGAGCCAGTAACACGGTTGTATTTGTATGGACGATTATAAGTGTTATTGGTTTCGATGTAAAGTTCATATTCGCGTGCGACCTGAATATACAGGAAGTGTTTTTAAAAATACTTAAAAAAAAAAATAACAATGACCGTCTACAATTGTGGTTATTCCTGTTTATTTATTTTATACACGTGCTATCCCATGGTATTTAGGATAACACAGACTTCTTCAGTTTTTGTACTGTGACTGAAAAGAAGATAATTCATTACATATTTCATAAAGAACACTCAGTTATGTGCTTGTTCTATTTTTTGCTGATGAATAATTCCTACATAACCCAAATCTGTTTAAAAATATACTAACTACATGTATTCTTTTCTCCGAAATGGTGTTTCTTATGAAATATTTTTAAATTACTACTTTAAAATGAGATATTAAATAATAATTCAGAAACCTTTTATTACATTACGAAGAAAAAATATTTTTCAGTGTACCTAATTTGTTGACTGTAGTGATAAATCACTTCGTAGCAAGTTCGTAGATCCTGCTACGAACTTGCTACGCGGTGATTTTCTGCTTTATGAATTAAACTGAAAATAACTATTATTTTCGTCTTTATGTGGTTTAAATATACTGAACAAATATTTTTATATGTATTTTGTAAATGATTCCGTATTTTTAATGAAGTAAAATAATTTAATTATTATCAGAAAAAAAAAACTATAGTTCAAAGAAACATACAACAGAGAATAAATATTTCAATGGTTTTTAACAAATTATTAACGTAATATTTTGAATTAATAATTATTTCTACACAAAAAAAATTAAAAAAATTGCGGTTGTAGCTCGTAGCGCTTAGCAAAGTGCTACGAAGAAAGTCATTCCTCCAAACCACCAGTATACGCACAATCGCACATCCCAATGTAGGTTAGTTTGATTAGTAGTACTGATCAGAATTAGTAACCAGTTTGATAATAGGAAACATTCACGACATGGTAATGTTAGTTTTATACTAGAATGATTTTTAGATTATTTTTAGACGGTTGCTTGCTGAAGGTGCTTGTTATTTTCTGTGTTTATTTTTGCGCTATGGGGTCAGGGTGATGTTTGCAGTATATCACAATATTTACCCATGGTGGAGGTCATCGTCTGCAGTTGGTGCGCGTGAGAGGAGGCGTCGAGCGCCTCGCCGGGCCGCAGCCTGTCGCCCGCCGACAGCTTGCTTAGCGCATCCACATGCACATCACACGAAGAACCACCTTGTTCCCAATTCACCGATCACCTTTTTAATTTACGTCTCCGAAAATTTTTGGACACACCAACTCTCAGCATAGTTTTCCAACGCAAGCACTAGACACGGTCACGTTCATGCAGAGTCCGGGGCACTTCCTGCGGAGCGAACACTTAGGTAGCGCAGGCGCGGGTCGCAGGCACGTCGCGGTTGTCTGCGCTCTCCGAACCTCTCGATTCGGCAAAATCACGATAACGACTGCGCGCGAATGTCGTCATGTCGAAATTCGAAACACTTTCACCTAAATATTCCGCCTCCGTTTCGGCGACGCGGGCGTCGCTCTCGGCGCGCACGCACACACCGCTGACTCCGTCAGTGCTCAATTACGTACGCTGTAAAAATTGCGTCAGTGTTTTTCGTAGCCGACCTTACACTCGACGAGTACACTGCCGAAATATAGTTATCTCTGTCTGGTACTCATTCACCGTTACGCGAAGAGTTTTTTTGTTTCATTTTTTTTATCTGACTGTTTCGTCCATGAACGCGCGTGTGAGTGTGCGGATTTCGATAGCGGGGTCGTTGAACTGCCGAAAAGGGATTCGGTATGGTTAGTGGTGATGTTTCAGTAACGGAATAGGATGGGCCGCGGTAACGTCGCCGGGTGCGCGCGTGGTGTAGCGTGTGTGGTCTGGCTCTGGTGGCGGGTACTGTAATGGTCGCCAGCGCATAAGTAGGTCAGCCGCACGCGCACGCGCGGTTCCTCATGACCGCGCAACGACTCTGCACACTGACAGTATTGTCTTCACGAATGTGATTCAACTCTCGATTTATTTAAGTACCAAAAACATTAAATATGTCAAAAGATACTCGACTACGAATCTTACAGCCGTTAAAATTTTGAGTTCGAAAATGTTATTTTTCAAGATTGCAACAACGGCCTTGTAATTACCTCCTTAGTAAAAACTGTAAAATTTCTACTCTTGAAAAGAGACTTGGTAATCAGTATTTCGAAAGAAACATGTTTGAGGGTTGCCGACATTGACTGTTAAGTTGATAATGTGTTATTTATTCGGTAATGAAGAATACTTTAATTGTTGTTATGACAATGCATAGCCTAGTTAGCCTTAGTTTTTGTCTGAAAGGTTAGCCGGGCCAATGGCACACTTATGTGTCGGGTTACATTAAAAGTGAGTTCATTCGCATCGGCCGCTATTCACCAGAATCTAGATTACGGTTTTGATTCATTGTTGGAACAAAGTGCTGTTTACTACTAACGTTACATTCACGATTTATTAACTAAAAGTTCTAATAGCATATGAAAATTGAAAGTGTCAATTCTTTAAATATGATGTAAGTTCAATAAGACCTAACTATATAATTTGAAATACCTATATCGAAATATTCAGACAAAATTGATGTAGGTTTTTTGAATGTGCGGTAGCATTATAAGGTGATATGATCACACTGTTACTGAGTGTTGCAGAAACTTGTTAGACATTGCAATGCTGAATTACTTAATAGTGATGGGTAGCCCGTTACCTTCAGATGGTTCAACGATGTATGCAACAACACTATTCTACTACTAGAGCTGGAAAGGACTTATTCTGAAATTGTGAAACGCCATGTAGATGTATATTGCAAAGTAAAAAGTATCCATAAATATTCTCCGAACTACAGAGCTTTTTTCTGGGCATCCATACAAGTTATACGTAAAACTTCTAGACTCGAAAGTTTTTCAAACCTGATGAAATGCTATGGCTTCGGTCACAGAACTTTGAACTTTTACAATGCTCTAACAGTACATGTTATTTTCAGCCTATGACGCTATAAGTACCTTTGCAAGTAGGTAATTTCGCTCCACGTGTTTTAAAGGGCAGCCATGGGTACATGACACATACACATACATCAGATACATATCCGATGGGATTCTATTTACACATGAATCACTCAACCAGCTAGTCAGTATAATCCCTGCCAACTACTCGTAACATTAAAAATAAAAGATATTTAAATAAGATTGACAACATGTCATGCGGTTGCTGCGACCATGCGCTGCTGGTATGCGCTCGAAGTCAGGTAGCCGCGGTATATTTAGCCAGGAGCGACCGAAACTGGGTTAACTATTCTCCCGAGAAAACACGGCTACTCGAAATATTGACGCAACGTGCTATGTATGGCTGGCCTATCTGAAGAATGGGTGAAAGCGAGCTGGACCGAATAACCCCATTCTCGGCGCAAACAGGAAGTCCTGCAATATTCGACACCATACGTTTCTCGGAAGCGTGTCTGTTTAATTTCTGAACTATATTTAGTGACAATGATTTTTACATGGGCTGTTTATCTGTTATGCGGCTTAATGAGTCAGTGAGTCGGACTTAGATGTCATTAGACACACACGATTTACTTGAAGGCGTTTATAATTATGTGTTTTACGGAAAAATAAGTCAGCGCAGGTTATTAACATGTTGTAAGTAAACCATGTGAAGTTAATATCGCTGAAGTACTTAATTGTAGTACTTTTATGTTTTTTTTTTAATTCAACCATTTTAGAGACTACACAGATTACACATACTACCTACGTTATCAGCCGACTAAGGTCATTGTACACCCCCAATATATTTTCCAACAAAATAATCTAACTATCTACTGATTATAATGTCTGCTGTCTGCGGACTACTTTGCTGAAATAATGTCATATACCAACTGAAAGATAAACTTTGAAACAATAAATAAACAAAGTAGACACTGAGACAGACTAGATAGGTATAAATTGGTGTTGACGCTGGGTTCTATCGATAACAAACAAGCCCACAGATAACATTTTCAGGCAACGTGACCAACTTTCAGTGAATGTTATCGATACCAGAACTATAGGTGTAACGCGCCCTGCCTAAATTCTTCAATTGAACAAATATTGACTTTGATATTAGAGAAAGAATTCTGTTAAAGTTATCTTTGACAAACTGACAGTCTTTGTTGTATTTGAGTTGAAGAGTTAACAATGTGGTTTCGCAAGTGCATCACAGAATTTAGAATTTCGTTCCCATCGTTTGAAATGTTTATCAATTGCTTAGTGAGGCGTATCGACGAATTCATTGTATCGAACTATCGATACCTACGCTGGATGCGGTGTGGATGTTTTTCACACGCTTCGCCGAGACTAGGTGATCTAGTTGAAGTTGAATGACCTACCTTAAGCGGCACCTAGTAATCTCGTATAATTCGTCAAAATGTATAGAAACAACCAAAATCACGAGTCATTGTTTGATAAGGGCACCGGTTGTTGATAAAATTGTTTTTTTATAGTTATGACGACAGTTCACGAAACGAACCTAAATGGAAATATGGTGATCGCATGTTTATTTTCTGGGACACCTGTTCTTATCTATAAAATCAGAATTCAAGAAATGCGTATTGCGAGCAATGTTGTTTACCTACAAACAAACGTGAAGTGAATAATAAATTATTTATTTTAGTAATTCGAATTCTGATTTGTCAGTCTATTATTTTCATGGATTGTTATGTTCAATATTGCTTTAAAACATCTAATGTTAGGGCTCGGGTTGCAGTAGATCCGGTTCTGTAGACTGTAGGTACTTATTAGGAGCACGTACACTGTACCTGAACGATAACAGTAGCTAAAGTGACGCGTTGTTGTGATCTCTTTATGTATCATTTGACGAACGTTCGCATGGTGACAATACGAATTCTGCCGAGTCGCACGATAAGGTGTGAATGACCTCGCCCATCGGTGGACATCGCGACAAAGCAACCTAAATGAGACTACTTCGCCGTTTCCTCGTTCTTAATTTTATTGTGTTAATTGTTGTAAAGTGGCCGTGGCAGACCTCGAGGAAAACATAATAACATTAATCCTTGAGTTTTTCTTACTCAAGAAATGTAAATTGCTTTTTATATAGTAAATTAGCTGACTCGGCAAACTCTATCTGCCAAATAAAATAAAAAATAGCCTACGACCACCAATAAACACAAAAAATAAACATAAAAATCGGTCAAATCTTCAGGAGGAGTTCGGTAACAAACACCGTGACACGAGATTTTTATATACTAGAAATCTTGTTAAATAGTTATTAAAATGTTTCTGGTAAAATAGATAAGAACGCCAATTGTACTAAGGGCTGATTTTTCCAACGCCAGATAACTTTTATTCGCGGAATAAATTTAACCTTTGACAGTTTTTGTATGGAAGAACTGTCAAAAATTCAAAATTATTCCTCCGATAAAGTTATCTGGCGTTGGAAAAATCAGCCCTAAAGGAATTTGGAATTTGTAGGTTTTGCTTGAAGTTCAACAATTAAGACTCATTAAACCGATATCATTTTTAAACACCACTTCAAACATTATTACCTACTGAACTTACACATTATCTTTATAAAATAAGATCATAATAACTTCGAATAATATAATAAGCAGTAAAACTTTTGTTCGAACTAAAACTTCCAGAACGTTAGCTGGAAGCGTAAAAGTAAAACTGCGTCATTTTAACAATGAACAATAGTTATGTCAATGACACTAATCATCACCATTGTTAATTATTTTGGCTGGCCGGGCCAAACACGGCTGCAAAACAGTGCCAAAAGTATATGTACATATGCATTTATACAGATCTTATCTACTTCGAAAGAAAGTCATGTTAAGTGCCGACCAAACTTTGCTTTCATAAATTTTATAACAGAACTAAATTGGCATTTACGAGGTCTGTTATTTCTTAATAAAATTAAGTTCACACAAAAATCCCATTTACATATCTCATAGAAATTGCTAGAGTTGAATGTCAATGGCATGAAATTTTGCGTATAATAATAGACGCGAAATTGTTTTAGTGGCCCTAACCTAACTATGACTGTGTTATGGGTAATGATTTCGAATGTTTTTTATTATTATTGATAGCCACGCGTTTGGCCACAATTTCACTTTGTGAAAAACAATGATGTGGCATAAAAAAGAGCACGTTTACCTAGAAATAACCTATTCATTATTGACTGAAAAACCACCAGCTTGTAGCTATCGGGAAACAATAGGACACTTCTCAGGAATTCCACTCCTTAGCCATTCGCAAATTGAAAGTATTCCCGAAACTTTTTGTTTGTGGCTGACTAGGTGTTATGTATATAACGGAAGATTACAGCCGTTACTAATTTTATGACACATGTCGTGACAATTAGTAGGACTCTACACATGCTTCCTATTACATAAGAGCATATTCGCCGACCAGCCGCGCACCATCGTCGTCGTGGGCCTCGCCGCGGAGCCTAGTTTCACAATCGCAACGCTCAGCCACCGCAGCCGTTTTCACTTTTTCGCTGTCAAGAACGAACACTAGCGATAAACAAACTAACATTTTGGCCGTCACTGCCAACCTATAAACTAATCACAATATGTCAAAACTACCCGTTTATGCCAAATGATTTCGACATCTAATGCTTTGGATCTGAGTTCAAATTGCATTAAAATAACCGCGTAACCTACGATAGAGTTCACCGTGCAGATCGTGGCTTGAATAGCGAAACGTAAGGGTTTTATTCACGAAAATATCATCGAAATTTGAACCTTATGCGTACGACTTAGTGTTGAAAACAAAATAGCGTGAAATAAAATTAATGTTGCTATGTTATACAAGGTTCGGTTGTAGAAATACCGAGGCTGTTCATTGACCTTTTTGGGCACATAACACTAGCGAAACAAAAGACGAATTTTATTAGATATAAAGAAGAACCTTGATCTGCAATACACTGCCTTGTTGTGAAACAAGAAAACTAATTTGTTAATATCTATTAATACCCATGATGGAATATGGATGGATTGAAAGCGTTAATAAATTCAATAACTTTTCTAAATTCATGAAGAAGTTTAGATTTAGTGATTGAAAAGCATTGTTATTGAAACATCTTTGACGAATGACTTTACAAGCAACATATAAGATGTGAGAGATCGGCGTAGCACCGAGCTCGTAGCAGCGTAGCGCGTAGCACAATTTCGTAGACCCTTTTAGTTTACGTACATGACATTGGTAAACACTAATTTTGATATTGTTATGGCGACATCGGATTGTTACAAATATTTATATCGTAAAAACATCTTAGTTTTGATACTTATTATTTCGAAATTTGTTACGAATTAAATGTACAGATCATTTGACCTCCACGATTTGTAAGTTAGCAAATACCTACTTAAAATGCACTGTCTTTAACTGATGTTGGGCTAAGAAAAAAAGGTAAACAAGAGTGTGTGCAGTCGAGTTGATCGGTGGCACGGCATTGTGTGGGGATCTAAGACTGCGTAGCTGTCATAACAATCGTAAAGGCTGACATTGCCTCTCACCGCCACGTAACACTGACTTACGTAAAAGGTCTTTACCCTTGTTTATTTGGGACAGCTATATCAAAGAGATGTTTTAATTTACGAGTATTAGCACTTGCCATTGAGTAACTTCATGGTCTGCGTACAATACTATCGGCGATCATAACACATCACTTTTCAATTTGTGTTTGAGCAATATCTCGGAGCTTTTAGCAGTTGGTCGAAGACTCACAGTTTGCTTTATGTTTGCGAAAGACAACTCTCGAAGATCAGATTATAAGGTGTGGTTTCTTATAAGAAAAATGATAAGTTATAGCTATGAGACTTTTAATCGATGGTGATAATCAAAATCGATTGATCCCAATTTACGAAATATTCATTAATTTTTTCTGTTGTTGAAATCATAACCGTTAATCTTACTACTCAATTTATTTATATGTGGGAGTGTTATTTACTGGTTTTTCAAAAGAGATAAGATATTTTAATTGTTCCAGTTTTTTTCTACACGTGGCTGAGATATAATTTATTTTAAATTATAACCTAATTTTATAACCTTAATTAGAAACTTGTACTTGTCAGCTGCCATCATTTTATTGCGTAAATAGCCTTAATATGGATTTAATAACAAAAAAGAGTAAAAATGCATCGAATGTTTCGTTCAATCAGCTACTGCGCTTGCGGCGATTTCGCAAAAAAATGGTCTAGACTGCAAATCCCAGATTATAGTTTGAAATAACGTATTGTATAATCGCTAGTTAAAGAGAAGACAGTTCCTAATAGGAAAACATGTTACATGTTGGCTTTTAGCTAACGAATTAAAATTAGTTTCAATGAATTCGTTTGGTTGAATAACTTTGTGATATTTTGTTTGGATTCATCTGAATATCTATAGTATAAAAATAAGTCGGGTTTTCCTTCCTGACGCTATAACTCCAGAACGCATCCGATTTCCAAGGTTTTGCATTCGTTGGAAAGGTCTCGGGCTCCGTGAGGTTTGTAGCATTAATGGAAAATGTGACGCAAACGAAGTTGCGTGGGTCAGCTAGAGGCATATAAATTACTAAAAATTGTGTGATAAATTCTATGTAAAAAGTTTTTGCATATAATAAGTGTGTTTGCCATAAGTATTTAATCCGGAAATGAAGGCAATGCAATGTTTTTTTTTGCTCTAACAATGGAATACACACTGTTTGCATTACTAACGCTCTCCAAGCATTCCTGCATGTCTAATGCAGGTAGCGAGCAGTAATGTTGCCCTTAACAATGCACGTGTGCTCATACTTTCGCAAGTGCGGCGATGGCCAGTGCATCCTTGCGTAAGCGCAGGCGAGGCGGCAATGTCACACCTTATGTAAAATCGGACTTTGACAATCACTTGCAGTACTTTGCCTTGTTCTATTCATTAACGTTGTTCTCGACGGAGATGCAACTACTACGAATTTTGTTTTCAATTCTTTGTAACAATGAATGGTCCGTCAGACTTGTTCTCGAAAAGATGCAATCGCCAGTCGAATGCTCGAGATACAATCGCGAAACAAGCAATTTGTCAGTCTTCCCATACAGCAATATTAATCTAAAACTTGTGTGAAACTGTTGTTTCGTAAATAATAGGGTTCTTATTGTTTATAAATTTACACTTGACTCACTGCGAGCCAGTTGCACGCAGTTACGAAATTTTCACGAGACCAAAACACTAAAACGAATTTCCTCATATAAACTGGCGTTAACCCAGCTACGAGAAATACTTGTTGCGGCGTCATCCGTTATGTTTCATGGCATTTCAGTTTCCCTATTTACTGCTCGCATCTATTTTGCTCTGAAACACGATACGCGTTGCGACACCGGCGACATCAATATGCATGTGAAAAAAAGCCCAAAGTGCCTCAAAGCTGAATTCCAACGATTAAATTATTATTTCAGTCAAAAAACGATTTGCTGTTAAAACATAATAAATGAGAGTAATGAAAATATATCTTTGCCTGGAAAATCATGACAAACAGTCCACAGTCATATGTTTAATGTCTCTCCAAATGGAAGGATAAACGAATGCGCTGACAAGTTTAACAGCGTTATTTCGAAACAACAAAACGGCGCGCGGCGTGTAAATGTGTTAAAGTATAATTTCGAAAACATGTTGCCTTCCAAATTACTTTGATAAGTTAATACACATATTATACCTACTGTTGATTTTATTTGGCAAAACGCTGTTATTTATTAGGAAACGCGAAAAACGGGTGCAGTCCTGATGCTGTTCCCGGTGATAGCTAAAAGCAGACATTAATGCAACTGTTACATATTTGTCTCATGCGATAAGATAATTAGTTCTGCAGTTTTGAGTGGTTCGGATGCGGCGGAGGGTTAGTGGGGGTGATCGAGCACGCGAAGGAGTCACGCGAGCGCGCCACAGTAACACACTGTTATAGAAACTGCGAGGAAAACGCCTTCCGGGGTGAACGGCCGCGTTGCGTAAAGCGCCCGCGCTGTGGCGCAACCGACCCCCTCCGCGGCAGCGCAACCGACCCACTCCGCGGCGACGCTCCACCAACGTGACGCTGCGTGTGCGCAGCGCCATCTAACGGACGCTTTCATTGCCATTGTATGTGTGGTGTCTACCACATATACATACATATGTACTAAAATCGCAAGTGTTTAGCTGTGTGGTTGTTTGGTTGCTCTTTTCCTGTTTTCACTTTCAGGATGGAAATGCGTTTATATGAGATTTAACTAAATACTTGATTTAGCTAAATACTTGGTTGAAATTTTAAAAGTAGAAACGAAAAATATTGAAATAACTGTGCATGTGTGATGCGCTCGACAATTTTCATTTCGACTCGTTGCCAATTTTAAAACTTTCTTTATTGCTGCGTCCGAAGTAATAATGTAGTCGTTATTGCAAGTCTTCATTTTCTTGTAAACATTTGTCAGATTTGCATCGTCAAGTGCCTGAATACCTTATAATTAACATACTACTCACACGCTTTGCATTTATTCCACACAAACGTGGCGACTAATAAATTGCAATACGTAGCGAGTAAAGCGGGAGTGACGAAATGAAATTTAATTCCTAGGTCAAGGTTTGGCTTCTCTTCGAAATGGGAAAATTGCCACACATCGGCGACCTTAACTCGGCGCGAGTCCGCCGGTTTCGTAAGACGACACCGCGAATAAAGCCCTGAATACACTGCCAAAGTAAGTTAACACGTGGGGACAACTATTTATTTTTATGATACTCATTTATAAGGGTTTTTAAAGTAATTTGTGACGGTTAAGGAGATTTCGTGAGTCACACAATCTTGTACCAAACAAAATTTGAACAAATCATTCAACAGGCAGTAAACATAGCGTGTTACGTCATGGAAAATGACGAAAATTATTAATTGCATATTTTGATGTTAAATTCAAAGTTAAAATCAAATTTGGTAACATGTTATCGGCCGTTGCAACTTAAAGCTTCATGGAGATGAGGCTTTAAACTCTGCCAAAGAAATGGAAAGTGTGTTATACAACGTCCACCTGAGTTCGCCGTGAAAGGCGCGTGAGTTTTTAATGTCAGCCACCCGTGGTCAAGGCTCAAGTTTTTTGAATGCTTGCTTCACGCGATTTTATCTTCTGTTTTAGTACACGCTTACGGTCTGTGATTGACGTCGTCCGCACTTTGCTGCTTTGATGCCTTATTTAGTGTTGGGATTAATCTAATTGGGCAATCTGAACCCTAATGTATTTCAATGAAGAATTACTTAAGTAGAGTTCAATAAATAGTCTCCATTTAATACGATACGTAATCTTATATTATTTGAATCTTATACGTTAACGTTGAAAACCATGTTAACATAAAAGCATAAAAAGAATAAACAAATTCACCGTTAGAAACATCTCACATAAAATTTTTATATAAGCCATAATCACAATGGGCATCAATAAAGCGAAGAAAGTTCATTGTCTTCGGAAATAGCATTTGAATCGAAAGCGAGAGTAATTGCTGGTCTAGCGGCGCGGGCGCATGCACGTCGCGGCAGGCAGCGGGCTCTTAGCGAGGCGCAAGCGCAACGGTACTGGGTGTAAGTTACGGTACTTCCCGTAGGAACGGGTCTGTAGAATCCCGCAACACTAGTGATGTTACCGTACTGGAATAGCGTAAATATCGACTGATGGATGGGTCTACCTCAGATATTTTATAAGGTAGGCCTTTTTGGAATTTGGAATTGATTATAAGAACTGGATAGTTAGATTGCTATCTTTTTTAGATGCTTGGTGAATATTTAAATATTTGATTCAACATTTTTTTGGTGTGTTTACTAAAGTTACATTTTTTTGTTTGCTGGAATTTATTTTATAGCTAGTTTTATAATTATTTGTAGCTCATAATGTGTAATGTTGTTAAAATAATGTGTAATTGATGTAGTGCAATTACAGCGTAGAACAAATTAAACACATTATAAGTTTATCTATGAGTGTAACAACGTTACAAGAATAGAACATCTTGTTTTAACTTAATTTTATCTTGCGTAACAGTGGAATATGCAAGTCATTAGTTTTAGACTTTTACTTTCTATGTTCATATTACTCGAAAAAGAGACATTGTTATGAGAATCTCTTAATTCAATAAGGATGTCCCGAAAATAGTTTTTGGTGAATGTATTGCTACTAACATTTGTGGTAAGCTATAATATTATTCATTGATGTTGGCATAGTTAAAACGATTTCAAATGTGTAGAGAATTCAAGATTAACGAGTAAAAATTGGGTGAAACTATTCAAAGCAGTTTTAAAATATACTTTCAAGTGTTTTCGTGCACAATAATATGTGTTACACTGTTACAAGGACAAAGCCGAATTGTGCGTAAAGACGGTGGGAGGTCAACAACACCGGACTGGGTTAGCGATGAAATTTATCGATAGCACTGGTGGTAACGCGACAACACTACTTGAGCACCGGTCAAACACCATTGAGACCTTAACCACTTTCTCTTTCGATGGCCGCTGATCGTGCTAACATGTACAGTTGTACACACAAACACATGCTGAGATTTTACATGTTTTATGTTTGTGTGCGTGTGTATTGTCGGTTACATCACGTAACTTTGGCTGACGCATCTGTGGAGCGAAAGGTCAGTATCTATTTATAGTGTAGTTACGCTCACTTTCCATAAGAATGTCCACGAGATCTATTCGATTTCAAGATCGTTCACCTCCGTTGATTAATTGCTACACGTGTACCTAGTTATGGACGTGTCTTTAATTAGTAATGACCTGTGTCAAACACGTCACGCATTTGTCACGGGATGAGAGTACGAATGTTAATGAGTTCTTTGTTTATGTTTTTGTGACCATTGAAAATTGTATACACCATTATCTTAAGAAAGGACTGGTCCGCACTAGCAATGGACAGAATTGTAAGGGGGAGGGAGATGGAGAACTTTGCCCAGCAGAGGGACAGAATTGGCAAGATGGATTAAATATTTTGAGAATAGTGTTGTAATTTTACTTTTTAGGGTTCCGTAGCCAAATGGCAAAAACGGAACCCTTATAGATTCGTCATGTCTGTCTGTCTGTCTGCCCTAAGAACTGAAACTCAAATTTGTTTTTTCATCAAACCCATACGTGTGGGGTATCTATGGATAGGTCTTCAAAAATGATATTGAGGTTTCTAAAATAATTTTTTTCCAAACTGAACAGTTTGCGAGAGAGACAAAAATATATGATGTATATTACCATGTAAACTACCAGCGAAAATTAGTTTAAACATGATCTAGTAAGTGGTTTTTTATTTAATACGTCATAAATCGTAAATCGCAACTTTTGCTTATTATATATACCAACAGGTTTGTATGGAACCCTCGGTGCGCGAGTCCGACTGGCCGGTATTTTTTATGAAGTTTTTTTTTTTTCTTTTTAAGGATTATTTTGTAATTTTACTATTGGAATTTCACACTTGTATTTGTTTTCACAGTTCTTTCTCTTATCGGATGGGTAGTTAGGTCTAACAACCCCACACACCCTAGTGTCAGAGTTTCTAAACCGCCTCAAGGACCTCTAGCCTACCGGCTTATACGTGCCTTCCAAAGCTCAGAATCATATTTTTATCAGTCAATCAGGTGATTCAAGCCTGCAATGTCCTAGCCAAACTGGAAACAACTTTACAAAGTCAGAAACCGAATGTGCAAAAAGCGGGGTAGTTCGAACTGAATAATTTGCATCAATGAGATTAGCACAATGGTTGCAGGCGCGAGTCCATGACTCCTCGATAACATTGCGCTCCTACTCGCACAAAGGTTTAGTGACAAGGCCACCGCAGGGCTGCTTGCGTGGGAAACCCTATTGCAGTCGCCGGCTAGATTGTCAGTTGTTTGAACTTAGATGCTGATGTTGGTAGCGCTTGAGCAACTGCACGATGTTATGTTGTTTTGTTGGCAATTGGCTATAATCGAATATATGGGTGTAGGTTCAGCTTCCGCATTTAACGCAAATAAGTTTATTAAAATTGTATGAGCTTTTCCCTCGTAATAGATATTTTAAATTTGTTTTAATTGAACTATGGAATTACTAAATTAGTTAGTTTTCAAATATTAATTGAAGAAACACCACTTTAATTTTCAGCATGTTTAAAAAACCCAACAGAAAACTTTAAGTTGAACTTTTGCCATTTTACAGCTAAGACAGGTTTGGCTTCATGAGCTTAAATCATAGCATTTAAAAGTCCCTGCAATAAGCTCAGCATTGTGTTTTATAGCCTAGGCTTGTTTAATGCTTGCCAGTTTACTTGGGATTGGTAACATTGATATAAACTTAGGTTACAAGTAGTGGTGGGCGGATGGGCGGTGATCGCCTACCATATCCGCTGACGGCTTTGTGATTGATGTAAATCAAATGTTCTTATGTACATTGTTGTATGTTTATTTTAGTATTATGTGAATAATTAGTATACCGCGTGTATCTGACATCGACGCACAAACGATTTCCATGGGTCCGGGGCATGATTCTGGACACCCTAGACTTAGAATTTTTCGTCGGCTTTTTTCTCATTTTTTATTTTTTTCAAGGGTTTTTTTTACTTTAGACTGCTCATAATCGTTATTCTGACCTAACCCAATGAGATTTTTAATAAAAAAATAATTAAATAACTACTTTCACTAAAAAGAGCAATCTGAATAAAGCCACAAATAATATCAGCTCAGCTGAGCGGATACTTTGTAGTACTCTTAAAAAAAATCAGAAAATAACCGACGAAAAATTCCAACACTGGGGTGTCCAGAATCATGCCCTGGACCCATGGAAATCGTTTGTGCGTCGATGTCAGATACACGCGGTAGTTTCTCTACAAAAAGTGCTTTCTACAGCTTTTGGAGCGATGCGGCATTATAATTTACTCAGGTCAAATTATCGCTGCTGAAAATTTGTTATTCAGATAATCCGTGTTCTGTTTAACAGTAAAAATACAAATGAGCAATTAAACTTCAAAAAAATCACTTTAAATGCAAAAATACAAACGCTACACCTAAAAAATCAAGCCAGAACATTAATCATGTTTATCGTGAACTTGCCCCAATACCCTTCGAAATTGTACGGAGCACAAGTGTACATTCCAGAGCACTATGCGGTACTGTCGCGTACAAATTGTTAGTGTCGGCGTGGTACAGTCGAGATGACGGTTATACGGTCTTATCATCATTGACCCTAATTTTAGACAACGCATACCTCCCGCTCGCTTAGTCGCTTCTCTAACCATCTGTGAATATTTTATATATATTTTTATTCGTCATTTTATAAACCTAAGATACTTTTTGGGTCACCACATGTGTCTTTTGTTAGCAAGCAGATTTAATTTAATTTAAACAAATTGTCATCAAGCCAGTTAACAGTTTAAATAATTATTATCAAGCTCGTCGCATTATCAAATAATTCGATTTAAATAACCGAATAATAAAATTCTTAATTGTTTTAATGATATAATCATTTGGATTTCCCCGAATACCCAAATATTTATATAGTGAAATGAGTCATTAGACGAGGAAATGTAATAAACATATTAACTGAATGTTTAGCTACAGAAAATAACATAAACACCCTTGTTGATATCTGTTGTTGGTATTGCAAAGTCTGACTGACACACATCCCAAATTGTCATTTTCGTCGTAAAATATTTTGAAGCTTCTTTATATACTAGAATTGACAATCTATGGTTAATATATCAGAGTCTATGGGTAATAATACCGCGTTGCGAACGCCCGCGCAGTTTGCCTACTACGCGAGTGGAAACTAGGACAGACGGCCCGACATCCCAACTGACTGACGTACATATCTAGCTTTATGATCTCTGTGTTATTGTTATTTTCAATTCGAATTTTAAAATAGTTATATGTAACTGCTATAATTTACAGTTTTACTTTCGTCTACTCTATGAAGCGTTGGTGTAGCTTTTGCGGACTGACTGGAAACAATAGCCTACACGTTGACCAACGTATGAATCAGTATTATTAATAGTAATGTCGTTGATGTCATGAACGGGAAATAGACATAGGTCAGTAACTACAGGTAAACAGTCTCTCAGTTTTGCCTCATAATGTATGTACTGTATTTGAAGCGGGAGTCAACTGGGATAGGTATGTAGTCAGATATTTTTGATTACACCTGAAGCTTGCTTTTAATGATTTAGTCTAATGATTTTCTTTATAACAGGTTGAGTAAGCCCTTTATTAAAAACTATAGTAACAGTAAAATTTTATCCAACTTTAGCTCGACTCAAAGCAAGCAGCGCCATCTATTAGTAGCAAGCGCCAACAACAAGATAATTGACACAAACCGTTGAATGAATACAAGTTAGATGACAAAGTTCTTGCAGTTTGATCAACATTGTACTATTATTAGTGAGTGGCTGCATACTAATACACTTGTTTATAGTACAAACGGATGTGTTATTCATTCATGCTTCCAAGAAAAGCCTTATCTTTGATTGCCAATGGATCCTATTACACAAACAATTACATATTTTATTATCGTTTACCCGCAGCTTTGGTTGACCTTCGGAGTTATGAAATAGGGTTTAGCACATATCTAGTGCGTTTGAAAAACACGTCATGACATAACACAGGCTGATTCAGCAGGTTGTTTGATTATTTCTAAATATTTGATTAAGAATTTAAAAAGCTAGTCATGTGTGGTGATTGCATGAGGTATCTTTTGCAACTTGCAACACAGAAGCAAAGTTCAGACGAAGTGGGAGAGGCTCTATATTTTGCTAATTATTTCAGTTTTGTAAAAAACATCACCTTTATTGTTACACTTTATGTATAGGTGTGATGTTACATTGCCAACCCTGTATCCACCCGAAATTACGAATTCACAATAATCAACAATGCCTATTCGATACCCCCCTGTATGTAACAGAGCCCCGTTACATTTACGTATATGTTACGTTTATGAATTTTTCAATATGCAGCACTATTACGCGCGTAACATTACAATACCTGATACATTCCTAGCGACAATGCGTCACCTTGCCAGCGTTCGTTGACGCATCTACGTTTTGTCCAAGCGACCTTAAGCCTAAGCGTGTTAGACTAACTACTAATAACAACAACCAATTTGTAGCATCCCGCTCGCTCTAACATCTGTTATCATAGTCTAGAATGAGACGTAACTATGTGAATGATGATTTGACTTGGTACAACAGTTACAGCAGCGTTCACCTTCATAAAGGTAAAGTATGGACGGCGCTAACGAAAATGAAGGGCGATAGTGGTTTCAAGTGTTTGAAGGTAGCGGGCTTAGGTTGAGTACTAATTGCTAAGAATTTACGTTTGTAATTATCACGACGCCGCGGTAGCAGTGATCGTCAATTGCCCGACACATGGCAACTATTAAAACATCTGCGACCACATTATTTTAACATTAAATTCACATTTTTGTTTTATAAATCTCTATCATCAAATCAATCGCCAGAGCTTTAGGTAAGTCTGAAACTCATTGATAACACTACACTTGAAATTATTTTTGAATGTGCAATCGGTTGGTTTAAAGAGCCTCTTTTTGATGCAGCAATCCTGAGAAGTCGACCTGAAAGCTACTAAACCTCAGTAAAACGTACAATTTGCGTCTATATTGGATAAATATGCATCCATGATGTTGTTCAGGAATTACCCTCAAAGTATTCTTAAAAACTGTACATTGTCTGTGTCCAAAAAATGAAAGGCGTGTTCAAGTTATCCATAATTTGAGTGAAAGGATTTTCGAAAAACCGACTGTAAACTTCAAAAGCTATGACGTCACGATTGCACATCCTTTCTCTCCGCTTTCTCCGTCCTTGGCGAGCAAACGGTAATAGGTGCCTTACAAAGCTCTATGTACAACGCGAAACACAATAACGTCCTTAACTTTACGAGTACAAGGTTCACAGTTGATTGCACTCATTTTACAGAAGTGCAGTTGTAAAATTGTTAGAAGGTACATGCCAAGTCGCAACACTACATTGGTATTGCACGCGCTTGTCAGAAGGATCTTATCAGCGAAGCAATTTAGCGGTTAAGACATAAAAAAGCTTAATGAGCGTGGTTTTTATCTTAGAGAAAGCAACTCTTTGCCAAATAAGTAATAGTGAAGATTTATAGCAAATTTCTCCATGTGGGTGGACGAGATTTAACAAATTAAAATTAAATGGACTAAATGATTAATTTGTTGTTTTGGTCAGAATGAAAATTGTTCCTACCATTTTAGGATGAATCTAAAAAACGAACGAAACGAATGGACTGATGAATATTGATTATGCCCAAGGTTATTATAATCATTAGCCAAAGATCTGACACATGCATTGTTTCAAGAATCAATTCTAGGTCTAGGTAATATAAAAAGCTCACATTGCGGTAACTATTCACGACCAATTAAGTAGTTATATGAGTCAAATGAGGAATTCCATTTTTAAACAAGGAAAATGTGTGAATCAGGAAAGTTATTTTTACATGACTGGAGTGAAGAAGAAGATAATACTGTGAACAGGGATCGCTGAAAAAATATACCGTTTAATATTCAACTTAGGAAACTGGAGCGCAGTAATTATTTGAGATTTAAATATATATCGGAAAGGCGAAATACTGGCGATGAGTCTCATCGCATCTGGATGGAGGCGGCGCCGAGATCAATACCATTACTTGGAAAACCACGAGTTTGTAATGACATCTGCGAGCAGTGACGATAGGGATCATCAAATGCCATTGTCAGAATCGTTGCTTCCATTTAATACAATTGAAGTAGGTTTCTTTTAATAATGTGTGCATGTGCAATGTGTCACAAAACGTGATTGTTAATCAGTATAGTGCAGGAGACAGGTTGGCCGAGAGATAACCTAAACGAAAACGCGAACGCATTGATAATGATAAGACCGCGAGTCGCGGGCCGCGAGGCGCTTCGTGCCATTCGCGCCCGCCGCACAATCGTTAGATAAACATATGGGTCACTGAACCGACCCAGTTTCGTCGAGAGCCCACACGATGGGCCCGTGTGCGCGTTTTACTCAAAAATTCACAAACACAGACGCAACTCCTCAATCAACGCACACATTCATGAACACTTCACGAATTAGTCGCTACCACGCAACGAACTCACATAATTCTCGCTCTAAATATTATTGACCAATACTAAATACGCGTCATTGCTCGTTGAATAAATTCGTGTTTACTGTTTAAACGACGAGTCGTTTAAAGGTATTTCGAAACTGTGTTGCAGCTACGTAATGCCTCCTTATGTAATAAGTGTAATTATCACACTAAAACAGCAATAATAATAATAAAAAATGTTTTAATTTGTTATTTCGATGTTGTATAATAGCTGCTTTAAATATGGGATTTTATTTAATTTATTTACGAAGCTTAAAATAAAGATTACTCTAATTAAAGTTAAATATTAAAAAAGAACTTGGTTCCTATCTTATCACACAGGTACAGCAAAAAAAAATATTCTTAGGTCTTCTTAGCAGCGTAGCACCGACGTAGCCACGTAGACAAATATTTGAAAAAAAAAACCCCTTTCTTAATTATGAGCGTATTGGTATTAAAAGTAATTAAACAAGTGTCAGTAATAAAAGTTCGCCTTACCAGTGATCATAATTTCATGTTGAGTATATAAATAGCCCCTAAATATTTTTACGTCCATTAAAATTACTGGTACGAATTTCGAAAGTTACATGGTCAATGGTCTCCGGTAGGCCTTGGCCATGACGACTACAATGCTGTCGAAATATCAACAGACCTCACCGCCGATCTGACGAGTTTAATTTCAACCCTTTCACAAACTCGACAAATGCGCGCCAAAGTTTTGTTTTTGACTAGACTAAACCTTGGCTAACAGTTGACTGGTATATTATCAGAAAAATTATATGATTGTCATTTTGACACTAATATTCAACGGTATGGTCAACTTTTGTATATAATTACTAGCTGACTGGGCAAACGCTGTTTTGCCAAATAAAAAAAAATAGCCCGCAACCTATTCTCAGACCTACCTATAATACACACAACAATTTTCATGAAAATCGGTCCAATCCTTTCGGAGGATTTCGATAACAAACACCGTTACACGAGATTTTTATAAACCGCGTGTATCTGACATCGACGCACAAACGATTTCCATGGGTCCAGGGCATGATTCTGGACACCCCAGAGTTGGAATTTTTCGTCGGTTCTTTTCTCATTTTTTCATTTTTTTACTTTAGACTGCTCATAATCGTTATTCTGACCTAACTCAATGAGATTTTTAATAATAAAAAAAAAATTAACTACTTTCACTAAAAAGAGCAATCTGAATAAAACCACAAATAGATATCAGCTCAGCTGAGCTGATACCTATTGTGTACTCTTGAAAAAAATGAAAAAATAAGTAAAGAACCAACGAAAAATTCTAACTCTGGGGTGTCCAGAATCATGCCCTGGACCCATGGAAATTGTTTGTGCGTCGATGTCAGATACACGCGGTATAACATAGATTTGCTGCGGCTATCTAGATCAAATCTAAGAAATTAATTGCCAAAAGGTAAAATTGATTGTTTTGTAGGAGGAAACTCTCTGGAATCCCTTTGACAAATAGAAAGCTATTGTTTATTGCCACAGGCTGCTTTCTTTTTCCAAAACGATTTATGGTTCCTATGTTTCCCGGTTAGTTTCCCCTAAATGTTTGTAAGTCGTCACGCGTCAACGTACATATTCAATCGAAAGTAAAGACAAATCGTGTGTAAGGTGTTATGTAGGCTTCTTCAATGAAGAAACAAAAAAGTATAGGTACCTATTTAAGTATGACTTCTTTTTATGCTATGTAATAATACCAGAAAGTAGGCAACTGTCCCACTCTAGGGCAAAATCTTTCTCATTTAGAAAAGCACGCGCATGAATTGACGTTTCAGCGACTTCAGATTAGTGACACATATGGAAAAGGGAGAGGCCTTTAGCCAGCAGAGGGGCATATCTGGCTAGTTACTATAGAATAAACGTAGGATTTCCTCTACTGATGTTCCCCTATTTGAAAACTAATAAATTAGTCTTTTCGATCTTGAAGATATTAAGCCGTAAACCATCTCCTGCTTGAAAAATAAACGAAGTTTAAATCAATTCGTTTCTAGAAATTCTCTGTCTGTCTGTAATTCAACCTTACTGACAATTTAAGTTTATCACAATCGAATAAGATCAAAGCAAGAAAGTAATGCGATGAGTTAGCAGTAACTGATCTTACTAACTGCTCCTTAAGACCTAGGATTCTATGTACAGTGGAAGAAGAAATTATGAAGACATTTGCTATTTGAAAAGGTTACTTCCAAACTTCATGACCTTATATAGATTACTAGCTGACCGGGCAATCGTTGTATAGCCATATTTAAAAAAATGCCATACTTCTCAGATCTAATGAATCACCAATTCCTAGATTATGTAAAATGTTCAATAGCTGTAATGATTTACTGGATATAAACCAGGACAGTATTAATAAAATTATTAAAGTAATTGTAAATAATTCAGTCATAAACACTTAAATAAATACAATGAAAAAACAATTTTTATTTAATTAAATCCAGATTTTTGTACCTAATTTAATTTAATATTTCTTTATTTAAATATGATGATATTAATTAATGTTATTTTTCTTTTTAAAATTAATTTATGATTGCTTGTCTTGTTAAAATGTTTTTTTATTTTTTATTCGTGTGTTATTACTAATCTAATCTTAAGAACAAAATTAACCTAAATCTAAGTTAAAATAATTCATTTCGTATATTAAGCCGTTTACTGTGCATGTGGTGTTAGCCTATAAGTGATTGTTACACTTGCAAATGTATATCTGTCCATCGCAATGTAGGTATTTTTTATGTGTAAACAATTGTTGGCTAACCTAATAATAAATAAATAAATAAATAAATAAATAATGAATACAAAAAAAAAAACATAATGATCGGTCAAGCCGTTTCGGAGAAGTTTGATAACAAAACCCCGTGACACGAGATTTTTATATAAATACTAGCGAACCCCACAGTTGTCCTGCATGAGCAGCGCCATCTGCCGGGCTGATTTGTGAATCTAAACCATCCAAGGCGCCACCCAAACGCATTCAATAAAATTCATTCAAATCGGTCCAGCCGTTTAGGAGGAGTTCAGTGACATATACACGTACAGTAGAATTTTATATATAAAGATAAGATATTAAGAGGAGTTGAGATAGAGGATTCTTGCGTCCTACAGAGGGGACGGTTTAGACTTATTATGTTTTGTTTAACTTGATGCACTAAGTTACAATAGTAGGCTTAGGAGACATTCTCTACCAGTCGGCCAAAGGTGGTGAAGAGATAACAATATAGCAGGTGCTTGTACTTGTTTGGTCAACAAGTTCAGCAATTGAATTCCATTGAATTGTCGAACACCTTCTTGAATTTGACTTAATATTTTTGCCGTTGTCTGTACAATTGTACAAGTATCGGCACACGTACAAGTACGGACAACGTATATCCGGACTCAGCAACTATGGTTAGCGCCGAAATCGAGCGATTAAAATATAATCGTGAGATCATCATACAGGGATAAGATGCCTAATGTATAAAATATTTCAACCATATGTGGCTTTCGGTATAATTTTAAACTAGGCATTTGTGTGATTCAGAAGAGAGTTTACAGTTTTAGGGTTAGAATATTTTTGATTTGAGTAAAGGTTAAAGGTCCTTAGTTATATTTGTTGCAAAATTAATTAAGTTATTACAAAATAAATTTAATTCAGATTTTTAGGCACCTGCTTTATATTTATTATGTTCTAACTGGCTTATTATTCAAGTTACCTATTATGTAGGATAAAGACTTCAAAACGTGGTGATAATAACGAGATAACCTACATTTAAGTGAATTTATTTTCTATACTTATAATTGGAAATATTTTAGGTAAAACTACACACAAACATGAAAACTGTGTTATCATTTAAACAATATTAACGTCATTAGTCGGTAGAGGGCACCACGTAGACAAATCCAATATGGCCGCCAATCGACTAATATATTTTTAGTTTTACTAGTAAATAAATAGACGTTATTATTTATTTTGATAACGATAGTAGTAATAATATAATAAGGGTTTTATGTAATAAATAAACCCATACTTTTAGATAACTAAGAACATTGACACAAAAGCGAAACATTTAATTTATGCTGCAACATAACAAATAGCTGATATTTTTTCTTCCGAAAAATAAAAATGCAAGATAATCAAATCACAATACATAATATTTTCCTACCGATTTGGTCTAATTGATAGAACAGTGATAGGAACTAAAAAGTTGTTTTCTGTCTAGCGATGCCTAAGATACTTTACAGAAAGGTGGATAATTGGATTGTAGATAAATTAGAATGTAATAGAGTCGAGAGTACACCGATAATAATGTTAATATTCGATAGTGCTTTGAAGAATATTTGATGAGAAGATATAGAAGTAGAGCATGTCGGGAAGTTTTATCGACAGTGATTAAATTAAAATAGTCATCGGAATCTTAGAAAAAAACACGTGTTTTTTACGTGCGGTGTGTGCGTGGACGTCTACTAATAAACAACGAATGAATGAACCGAGACTGCAAAGTGCATGCCAACGTGAAAAATAAAATACATAAAAGCTATACAAGACGTACACAACGTCATCTCACCATAAAACATTTTGTTCAATTGCCCTTGTCGTCCGGTCAGCTTTATCGTGTTTGTGTCCATTCAAAATAAACAGCGAAGCCGGTTTAGAGTCCTAGTTAATTTCATAGAATAGTTCATCACTACAACGTGTCATAGGTAAGGTAACGTGGGCCAGCGGCCACGGAGCGCACAGGACGTGCAGCGGGCGGGAGTCGCGCTCGCGGTTGGCGCCCGCACGGAAGTAGGTTAGTAACTAAAGTTTTGTTTGCGTGAGGCTGCGACTCGGTGCACTCGCTCGCTAGTGCCGGCGCGCGGCTCTGCCCGCCGCCGCCAGCCCGCGCGCGCCTCGCTCACCCCCGCACACGCGCATCTTTCACTTTCGGCCCGACATCGCCCGACTCGGTCCGCCCGCCCTACGCGCTCATTGTTGCGCCCCTATGCCAAGGGACCACTTTCAACAGAAAACTTGTCTCATTCATAGATATAACAATTGACAACTTTTTAGTAACTTCCGAGCTAATTTCAGTTTGCTTTCACACTGACTTTTCACCAATTTTTCCTTTGCAAACGCTTGTTTTTTTTATTTTTATTGAACAGGTTCATTGACTTGTTAGTCGTAATAATAGTATAATTAAAGGAATTTTAAGTATGCTTATTGTTGCTTAGATTGCTCAGGAAATACCAAATAATTTGATCAGGTATTACGAGCATTGAACCTAGGCGATTTAAATGATTTAACAGGCTTCGAAGTGGGTTGTTGAATATCTTAGAATATCAGAAGTATTTTTCAGTTGTAATTCTTATCCGTTACAACTATCTGAAACTTAATTGCTATCTGCACAATATTTTATGCGCAAAACTTGTAGGAATGATATATTTTGCTATGCTCTAGTCGGAGTTCTATTAAATATGAATTATGTAGCCGTGGTTTAGTTACAGGTTCATATTATGGTTTTGACATTCACTGCCCAAGTTTCCTAAATTATATTTGAGTAATGACCTTTAAAACAATAACAGTATTGCAATAAATACCGTGCAATTGACGGTGCAAATTGCACGGTATTTATTGCAATACTGTACTATATACTGCAGAATATTCCTGATGATGCGAGCCTCACTGAATTCATAGAAGAGTGTTTAGGTTGCATATACGATAGCAGTTGTTTGGACTATAGTTGCATCGAGCGGCTGCGGTGTCGGTGTTCAGGCACGGCGGGGTCGGCTGGTACATCACACGCATTCGCCGAGCGCTCATTGTTGCTGGTTATGTAAGGCGGAGGCCGCGTCGATGCCGCTGCGCTGCTTCGAGTCAACGAACGGCATTGACACGCGCCCGCCTCCCGCCGCCCCCCCTCCGTGCGCCGCGCTCGCCCCGCTGACTCCCCTCGTCGCTGCTGAAACCAGCAGCTGCGAAATTGGGTCACGAGCTCCGAGCCACCTCACGTATACATCGACCAGCTAATTGAGACCTATGACGTGCGCACGATTCCCACCACTTTGCATCATGAAGCTCGTGAGCGATTGGCAGCAGGGGTCTTATGTAACTGGTGCTGTACTTGCAAGACGAGACATGAAATAAACCTTCTGTCGTTTAAAATAACTACATGTTTCAACATGACAGATCGGACGCGGAATCGCCGTACATCCAGCAGGACCTTGAAATCTATGATCTTAGAGCTCGTTATGTTTAAATTCGAGAGTAAAATCAGAACTTTGAATCAATGACTTAACATGTACCTACATAAAATCATTCAGTTTCCAACTAAGGACAACATATATCGCGCTTTTCCATATTTTCAAAAATAATATTCAAGAATGAACCGCTTGCTCGAAGCAGGCGCAACGCTTTTATTTCCCGTGTTATTTATCTAGTCGATCAACGTCAAAATAAATATTCCTGGAAATATTAATACTCTGATTAAGTAGGTAGGATATGGATAATTAATAAAATAAATATTGAAATATTTGCAGCATAACTTCTACGACAGTTGTACCCATTTCATTTCTAAATATGCATTGTAAATTCAAGGTTAATTATATTTAAATGCAAAGTCGAGTTTAATTTTGCAAGATTTCTCTAAGGTCATTACTGCAGAATAAAACGAAATTATGTATTATCTAAAATTCATTTTAGAGAGCGTTTTAGAAGAGCTTTGTCTATAAACGACAATAAAATTTGATATTGTTTTTGGCAGAAATCTAAGGGAATAATAAAGCTAGCATTATAACAGAAACAGTTTCAATAGTTTCTAATATCAATGCATGAAAACGGAGAAGGAAAACAGCACTGCGCCGGCATCGAACGCTCGAGTCAACGAACGTCATTGACGACAGCCGCCAAGCAATTTTCTGTGTTCCGTGCGTAGCTATAAAGTTCCATGTTCAGTGGGACGGCTGCTCAACCTAGCCTTGGCTCCTACTGGCCTGGCTGACTTAGACATTCTATCTACTTTTACGAGTACATGGGCGAAGGCTCCAGTACTGTTTGGTACTTATAGTGCAGTCAGTACCTAGGTGCAATAAGTTTGTCGCTATCGTCAGCGTGTCCTTATGTAATGTTCTAATTCTTGGTACTCTCTCATTGGATTAGCGTCGTCGATGCTTACCTGTTGTTCTACTTGGTGGCATAAGTTATGTCGTCGTAGGCGCATGTATGTGTACATAGACAAGAAGATGTCAATTCCGCAAATACATTGAATTGCATAATCAACGAACATAAGCAGTATTTCTTCTTGATTTACACTTGATTTCTATCCATTTATCTAATTAAATTGAGAAATTCAGAACCTGCATTATATTTAATGTAGGTAATAAAATAGGAAAAAATATAACTGCATACGCATGACCTTGCGAACTAATGTTGTCTATACGATTTTACAAAATTACAAATAAACTTGAATATAATTACAGACGTAATCTGTAGAATTTACATTGAAAAGCTGATCGTTGAAGGTCAAGTTAATATTAATAATTAATTAGTAACCTATAGTTGTAATTACCCATTGTGCGGCCGGTTACAGGAACGTAGAGCGCAGCTCATAATGCGATTAATATTTAATTATAATGAAATAGTTATGATTTATAATAATTGTTATATTAAATAAGTACAAGGGGATGTGGAGCGGGGTAGGTATCCAGGCGTGTAATGTAACACGTTTTATTTGGATATATCAGTAACACTATACCTATCAGCGTCACATATTTCCCCAACATTAATTTGACCAAGATCTTGTTTTGCTCAAAGCATTAGCTTAATGTCTTAAGGGAATACAAGAAGGAAAATGTTATAAATAAACAAATGAAGCAAAATATTACGTAAGCGGCGGACCCAAATCTGACCCCGAGGCGGCCCTTCCCTATTTTGTCGTTGCCATAACAAACCAAATACGTTTCTGTCAGTATTACCTCATTTTATTCGTCATTAAAAGAAAATAAAGGGTGTGTCTACATTTTAGGATTATGTATTTTCATTTCCATATCAAGAAAAACGATGGCAATGATTGATCAATTGAAGTGTGAAGTACGGCACCCCAAGTGCAGTTAAGTTATATAAAGGGGGGCTAAGAGCATCGGGCGTGCGGCGAGGGTGCTGGGTGGTAGGTAGCCGCCCTACTTTCAGGGTGCGCAGGCTGCACCGGGTGAAGGAACGTCATTGACCCACCTAGTACCTGCGCGCTATCGCCCGCCCGCCCGCGCCCCGCGCACCGCACCCAACCAGACTGATAAATATAGCGATCTCCGGGAATATGGCAATGAAACTGTTGTGTATAGAGCATCTAGACTGTAGGTAGAGGTAGGTTAGTGCGTCAAATGTGCATACGTCAATGGTTCAATCAATACGAATGATTGGGAGGAGTGGCCGTCTGACCTATGACAGAAAGATCTGTTCGCTCACACTGAATTTGTAGATGAGGATTTAATTAAGATAGGTAGATCTTGCTTATGATTTGTAGGCAGTTGCTACGCGTAAGAATTACGAGCGAGTTTGTTAGTTTAAGATGGCACCAGTCACGTAGGTAGTACTTGTTATTTTATTGGATAAATATTTTTTTTTCTGAGATTACATAAAACTCTAAAGATCCTTATTATAGCTAAAAATACAGTGTAAATAATACATAATTTAATTAAAATACTATTTACCTTCTCTTCGTCAAATCCAATTGTAGTAGAGATAAAATCTACCAATATTTAACAAACAAATGTGACATACTAACAAACACATGTAGATGTAGATAACAAGGACATTCAAGTATCAATTTCAGTTCATTATCTACAATAGCAAAGTACAATATTATTATGTACAAAAATCGATCGTACGCGCGCAACTGAGGGAGTACCGTGGTCTCGTGGAGTGAAGGAATTGGATGCACAGACGCACGTGACTGATGCACTGATTGAGGCATTTGGCATCAGCTTAAATTTCTAGGAAGGCGGGGCGATATGAGGGTGTGTGCGGGCAGGGGGTGCACGGCGCGGCGCGAAGCGGGGGTGCGAGGCCGACACGTGCGGGTGCAGGCGGGTCAACGAACGTCATTGACCCACCTCCGGGGCCTACTTATAACGGGCCGATAACACCCCCGCGCTGATACGACGACTGATTCGTCTGTGTGTTAATATCAATACTACATTGACGGCTCACTTTGAACAATATGTTCATGTGTGCACATTGTCCTCGTCAGTGAGCCTGATAATGTAAATAATTGTGGTAAGCAAGGCCGTCGCGAGATTTGACGCTGGAAACTTCAATGTGAAGATGAAAATTTTCAATATCGGACAGAACTGAAAATATTTATTTTACCTTGAATTAATTCAGGCGATATTGACACACTATTAAATTGTTGATGCAGCTCTTGAGACTATACTATAAGTCGAATATAAAGTCAGTAAAATAGTTAAGTCAGAATAAAAAGTCAGTAAAAAAAATGGATGATCTAAACGTACAGACGGTCTGTATGTTATTCCCAGCTTGATTGTAAACAGCACTATTTTCCTTCTAGTCTAATGAGCTTGTGCCAATGTCAAGTGTATCTGGGGTATTCAAATGACACTCACTGTATAAATAATAGGCTTTATTAATTGAATTTGCTTATCAAATTCACAACGACTACAAGAACTTTAATATCTAGAAATAATTGTGTTGTTTTTGTATTTCATTTAATAAAATAACTTATAATAAATTTTCCCGTGTTTATTTAAAAAGAAGATAGTATAGTTGTGTTTTATTTAAATCATAACAAAAAAAAATCTTCGGTTAATCTATACTAATAATAATATTATAAAGCTGAAGACTTTGTTTGTTTGAACGCGCTAATCTCAGTAACTACTGGTCCGATTTGAAAAATTCTTTCAGTATTAGATAGCCCATTTATTGAAGAAGGCTATAGGCTATATCATCACGCTAAGACAAAAAGTAGCGGAGCATTCATGGAAAATGTGACGCAGACGAAGTTAGACGCAGCTAGTTGATAATAAATGTACGCCAATTATACATACGAGTACCAATTATACATATTTATAGTTACTACGAAATGTGTAAAACGCTGTTCGATACGAGGTGTAGTACGACGTAGGGAAAAATCCGTGAAATTCGTGAATGAAGTGTAGATGCCAACGGAAAATGGCAAACGTCGTAAGATTGTAAAATATCGCGTGAAATTGTAAACTCTTTTTCTAAATAAGACACTGATGTATTGAAAACTATTGAATTTAGATGGGATATATTATATACAAAAAGATTTTTTCATAATATATCGAGAATTATAATCTAATTTTCGATATATTATGAAAGATTGATTACAATCTTTCGGAGTCTGCCATTTATTCATTCACTTCTAACCGAATGTGCTGGGTTGAAACAAGAAATTAAATATGTACTATCACATTAGTTATATCAAGCAGCAAATGTCCATGATAGAGGTACTTAATAAATTTCTTAAATGTTATAAATCAAATACAAAAACCCTCATGAAGAGGTTGAACTTATATTGGTCCAACATGAAGCGAATGTCTAAACGTCTAGAAGTTTCTTCAGCGGTTCGAAGGTGGTGCTAACCACTCATTGGAAGTCCACTGCACTGAAGCTCACTTCCGGCCTCGCCAGGCCGATCAATACGTATCGGGGAACGAACTCCTGACCTCGAGCTGGGAACTGGGGCGCCGCGCAAGCGCTACCCGATGTTGAAGCCATCGCCGCGACGGCCGGTGCATCCTCTTACCACTCCATTTTGAATTTATTCTCTCAAAAACTCGACGATCATCATCTTCAAAGACCCTTAAACTATCCATACATAACCAACCAAAACCAATCTATCCTTTTTTGGGCTTTTATTGCAGTTTTATAGAAACAAAAGTCAACCTCGTTCGCCATGTTGGTTGAACTCTTGACATTCGACATTTAAAGATCAATAATATCATGGCAGGGGTATCTGTTATATTATTCAATGCTGCAGGCGCGGTTTGCCACTCGCTGGTGTTACTCATTGAATATAGGTTATGAGCTCCGACCACTTATGCTGAAGTTATGATTCAATTAGTGGTTTTTGTTAAAAGTGTCCTAGTATTTGGTATTTGATTTTTACTAGATTCTGCTGAATTATACTAGTTTCAGTTTGAATTGAGTTGTAAAACTACATATGTAGGGTACAGAAATTAAGTAGTTTGACGTGATATCGTTTGTAAATTATAACTCTATTAAATAATACTACAGTCTGAGAAACCTATTGCAATAAGCTGAAAGTTAACCTAACGTAATGGTGGTCCAATACCTAAAATGTTTTCTAAAGCCAACGTGTATGCACCTAGCTACTTAAATATTTGGTTTAGTTTTATATTCAAGGAGCTATTGCCAAATTGCATCTAGGCACTTTAATGGCGTAATGCGTTTTCTTTTTTTTTCTACATCTAATGGCGCAATATCACGGACTACGAGATTCGATCCAACCAGATAGTGCCCGATATTAACTCCGTTGACCTTTACAATAACACGAAGTACGTGGACTGAACAAAGCGAACTCTGCGAGCCAACTTCTATAATTAACAATTGACTGTATTAAACGTTTTAAAAATAATATAGACAAAAAAAGGCAGGCATCAGAAGGCAGTACATTACAGTTGAAGGTAAAGGACAGACGATATTGTTGTTCGATACTTGGTCTACAGATTGAGGCGCAGGCTTTTGAATGCGGCCCTGCTGCAATGCCAAGGCGACTGCCAAAAGGCGGAGTGAGGTCAAAGCCCAATGTCAGGGGCCCTAAGAATTTTGTCTCCGCTGCATTTTAATGCGATACATTCGGTCGATTAATGAGCGGCTCCATTCAGAAGTCACGAACTTCGACGAGATGTGTTTATACACTTGTGCGGAAAGTAAAACTGAGTTACTGTTGCAGCCGTCTTCAAAGTAATTAACTGCTTTCGTCGCATTCGGAGTACTCTATTTTTGAATTTTCGTACAGGTACCTACTCAGTACGGCTTAAAAAAGTTGTGTATTTACGTAAATATATATGAGAAAGACTTTGTTTGTAAGGATTTGTGAGTTTGGGACTACCACTGCGTTTAAAATAAATTCGAAAGGCTAAGCCGCGCTTACTAGGTACTAAGTCGTAACAGAAATCGACCCATAGAAGATAATGCAAGAAATAAAGTATAAGATAAGACTTTATTTCTTGCATTATCTTCAATGGGTCGATTTCTGTTACCAAAATAAAATTCTTATCATTAGTGTGATAAGAAGTTTATTTTGGTAAAATTATATGCATGAATTGTTTGAAAATAGCTGCAATATGGTTTATTAAACAATGCAACCTTTTTTTAATCGACTCGAGTTGCCAAAGAACTACGTGATGATAAACACGAATTTTTAGAAGTTCAAATGTTAACCATGACCGTCATTTTATCTGATCTTACAGATGCGGGGTTTAGCCGGCAGATGGCATGTTAGTTGCTAAATGAAAAATAATATGCGCACGGAATTTGAAACAGAGATTGGCTGGTTGTTATCTATCATCAGGCGGAAATTGATGATGCCATGATTTGCTTTGAAATTCAGCCGTCATTGTGTTTGTTTAGTTTTAATCAAATATGTGTATTTAAATGCATGTTAACGCTTTATTTTTGTGATTTTGATTTATTTGATGTTATTTAAATTCATTTTAATTCAAAAATATGTTGTCATAATTGGGTAAGTGGTTTGTATTGTTTCTTAGATGTAGGTATTACCCATCTATCATACTTATATCCTTTTACAATTTGAGCTGGTACTGTTCTATTTAAAATATTATACTAAAGTTGCCCACTCACTTTCGATAATCGGCGACCGATTTTTTGTTGGTGAAAAATGGAACGTAAAAAATCGGTAGCTTTTAACTAGCATGCTAAAATCGGCCAGATTATCGGTTTTTTTTTTTTGAAAGGCCGGGAAATGGGATACCTATTTTGATTTCTAAATTTTCGCACCGATACTATGACATTCCGAGATTCTGAAAATTTAAAAAAAATGTAATTTCAAAAGTCGGTTCTGTCACTGTCTTCTTTCTCAATTAGTGTACAGACATTCCGAAATTCAGGTTGTTACATTAGAAATTATTTTACAAAACAAAATACTGGCAAACGCTTTAAACAAAAAGTAATTAAGGCTAGCAGTTCACAGTTTTTCTAAATGAATCAGAACTATCATATTCTGCGAATTTTTTGAAAATAGAATGCAACAATTATCTGAGTTCGAAATGTCAACGGTTTCAATGAAAGAAAGAAAAAAAAAAAAAGAAAATACTTTTAATTCGCCAGAAGTGACGCACAAACACAAAATTAAACAAAAAATAAAAATAAAACAAATTACACATTGCGCACGCTGCCGTGCTAATAAAGGCTATAACAGACTTTTCCCGGTACAAATATAAACTAACAGACTTTATTCACGATGTGCTGTAATAGGAATTTAATTGGTTTCCCTGTAAAAAATGAGTTGAAATTAAAAATCACAGGTTATTTTGAGATATAGCCGTAGTAATTTCTATGCTACTTGTTCTAGGATAATCCCACTGATAGCTATTATAAACAAGAGAGTGTGTATGTTTGAACATTAGTTTACAGTTGTTCAATCAGTTCTCAACGCCTGAACGCATTTGAAACTTATTTGAAGTTTTACATTAGGCCATAACAGATAACTTTTTATTTTGGTAGTACAACTTGGAAGCTAGCAAAGTCGCTATTAGAAGCTTGTAATTATTATAATCCTTTACAAAAGTGATTGTCCTGCAGTTGCATTAAGCCATAACCAACCCCACCTTCATGTTGACGCACGGGAAGTTCCGGCAACAAAATACGTCTCTGAATACCAAAAGATATTTAATACATTCATTGTGCGTACAGCTAAGGAGTGGAATTCCCTGCCTCAGTCTGTGTTTCCTGATAGCTACAACCTGGGAGTCTTTAAGTCAAGAGTGAATAGGTTACTTTTAGACAAGCGTGCTCCACCTTAGACCGCATCATCGCTTAACATCAGGTGAGATAGCGGTCAAACGTATGCCTAACAAAAGTAAAAAAAAAGAAAAGAATTCTTGATTTCGAAAAGGCTTTTTCATTTATCCTATGTAGGTAATACTTTATCTAAATATGTCAATTTTCGTGTTATTATTTTTTCATGTCAAGAGGCGCAATTACTATAAGGAACTTTCCTATAATTATGGTTCGCAATCGCATCGCTGTCGCCGGCTGCCAAAAACACAACTAATTTACTTGGTCTTTGATAAGTTTTTGTCAAATTGTGGCTAAAATAATAATAAAATTATAAATTTGAATGATTTTTAACCGACTTCCAAAAAAGGAGGAGGTTCAAAACTCGGCGGTTATTTTTTTATGGAATACTTACACCAATTACTCCGAGTTTTGTAATGCGATTTCGATGCGGCATACTTGCCATTTGGTTCCGTCAAAATTTAATTCAGTTTGTATCAGTAGGTTTTAATTTATGATCATTTTTGCTTATTTAAATTTCTGCGTAGATGAAGACGTAGCCATCACCAGGTAAAAGTGAAAAATAAAAAACTTTTTTACTCTATGTGTTTTTTGATTGATTTGATTTTGTATTTTTGTTTTTTTAACACCGACTTCCGAAATTAAGGTTATTTTATATTCGTAGTGTTTTTTTGGATGTCGTTTAAATTTTACGAAAGTTTGAGAATTGGTGTTCAGGTCTCGCTAGCAGGCTCAACACTTGATATTTCTCATTGGGTTTTCTAGCTCATCTTTATTTTAGTCAAGTACAGCCACTGCATCCCTTATACATCGCACTATCGATCGGTCCAGTACTTCTCGCAGCCAGCGCACTCCGCGGCCTTCACCAGGTCATTGGTCCATATTACGGGTGGCCTTCTAACTTTATGCATTCCGGTACGTGGTCGCCCCTCCAGAACTGTAGCCTGGATCTTTCAAGCATAATCATTTCCTTACATGGTCCTGTTAAAAAAATCTGTAACAGTGTATACCGTTTCCCCTGTTCATTTGAAAGGTAAGTATGCCAGCAAAAGGATTATAAAAAACCTCCCCTTGATACTGTTAAATTACGCGAAAAAAGTTTCCTGTAAAAATGATGAAAGGAAGAAAACACCATCGTTATTAGGTCACGTTAGGCGACGGCTGAGTGGACATTATGTAAAAATAAACGTTTTATTTTCACTCCATTGTATACCTATTTTAGGATCTTTATTATCGATATTTAAGCGTGACAGGGCGAAAAAATTAAAATAAATTGAACGGAGAATAGAGATGGTTTTCAGTAAATTTATTTAAGTAGTATTCTGTCTTCTGTTATGACAAAACAGCCAAAGGAAGCGGGCTCCTTTCAATCTTTTTAGAAGCGTTTCGTCGTATGTATTTCATTATTAAGATTTTATGTGTAGTAGTCCTACTACTCGTTTCACTGTTATTTATAGCAACAAGTTTTTACCAATTACTAGTATTAAGTAACAGTTTTATATATACTATATATAACTTCTGCCAATTTTACCTGTAGACACTAAAGAGGATTTCCTAGTAAAACCACTGAAAGCTTTCAAAATTCAAAATTCAAGCATTTATTTCAATTAAACCATTTACAGGCACTTTTGAATTGTCAAGGTCGGTCGGTCCAAAAAAAATTGAAGCTATTTGCACGTTCCAAAGCGTAGATCTCTATGGAGAAGAACGTGCAAGAAACTCCACGGACACTCTTTTAAAAATAATAATTTTTTACAAAGATTTATTTACATCGAGTTGAAATTATACATACATGTGAGAACGATGTAAAAGACGAGTAGGATAAAAGCGTCCAGAATAAAAGAGGAACAATTCAAATAAATAATTAAAATCAACCATGGCAGCTGAGAAATGACCAGTCCCGACTGACGGCGCCCGTTCACGAACATGACGCATACGCCAGCACCATTCGGCTCAACCATTTTGAAGGGAGCCAAATGATCAAACGCATACGCCACCATCAGCTAGACTTTTGAGTGAGCATGACACTCCCAACCGCCAGGGTACATTCAAGTCAAAATCATACCTAAAACTGATAATTAAAGTTTAAGTTAAAGGTACACAGTACTCACACATGTGCTGTTAATGGCTGAAATTATACAATGCTAAGTAAGTTGATTCTACACAATGCAAATTTTTCTTACAATCTTCAGATCTTCAGCCGGTCCAACAATGTTTCCGAAATATTTACAGATTAGTTTGTGCTCCCTAGTGGCTGTGGAGCAGGACCAGCATTCAGCCAAGCATTTTTATCTTCAATATAATCCCCCAACTTATAATATGCTTGCCTGCATAGTGTGCGTTTAATACAAGACTTGAATTTCGCTATAAATGTAACACCATAAACACGTTTGAAATCCCCTGTTACAAAATCCATGAAGCGTCACCATGGAAACCGTACAAATTCCCAGGTTAGCCGGCTTAAAACCGGTGAGATGACCTCTTGAAATTCCGAAGGTCGTTACACGTGCCTCCATTGATTTTCGTAGATTTGTAGGAGTATTCACAGAGGTATGTAGATGGCTGTGTGCTGTGGCAGTGACAGTGGTTCGGCCCCCTTTTGACCTATTTTCAAGTCCCTTATACCAGCAGGACGGTGACGCAAGCAGGCTCGGTATAGAGCCACTGTGAAACTTGAGAACTTCTCTCAATTTAATCATTTGTTTTAAGGACCTGTTTCAATCAAGGAGAGAAATAAAAATAAATCTACGTCATATGGATTACGCGATTGGAAAAGCCTGTTTCCAGTAGAGGACTGCTGTAGGCTAATGTTGAAGATGACACGGTTCATTGCAGAACGGTACTTTCCTGGACATTTGTGGTTGATTTGGTATTTGTATAAAAGATGGAATTGGCTGCTGTTCAAAACCTGGCTATACTTAGCTGCCACTCGGTAGTCGATTCAGCAATTAAGCATAGGCTAGTTTACAATTTGTAATTTATTTCAAGTATACAAAGAAGCTACATTTAAAAACAACTTCTACAACATGTAATATTCAAACTTATAAATGCTTTTCATGCTTTGGATTTTCCACTACGGTTTTGAGAAAGTCACCTTTACTTAGTTAGCATTTGTTTTGTATGCATGAATAGTTTGCCCGATACAACATTTAAATTACTAGGAATAATTTCAATAATAAGTTCAATGAGTACTAAAACCAAAAAAAATAGGGAATGGAATACTATGTATATTTGTTAACGATAACTAAGATTTCAAAGTAAAAAGTTCGAGTATGGAATATGTTTTTCCCATGATTGTGTAAATTAAAAAAAAACTTGTAACGCTCCATAGTTATTGTGGTTGCACATTTTGCGTCCGGCGTTTGCTTCGCGGTATCATCGCGAGTTGGAGACGAAAAGTCAGTTCATATCTCAGCACATAATCTAATATTGCTACTCATCTGAACGTTGTTAACTACGAAAAGAATGCTTTGTTCTCTGTACGTTTTTATGCAGATTTTCTACAAAGTATCTTTTTACCTAAGTAAGTTTACCAGTGATGTTTAGTACTTTAGTAGCATCAAGTCCTTCGTTCTATAAAACAAAACAACTTAAAGATAGCATAACAAACTCAGGAGGAAACGCTATAAATAGCCTTCTAATAACGTAATACGACCCGTCTTGTCTAAACAAAGCGGGAATTTGGAGGCATTACATTGGGCTTCGTCTCGGGCGGCGGAGGCGGCGGCGCGTTGCCATGACAACACTGCAGCCGACGACGCACCGACCCAGTTCCCGCCCGCCCAAATGCCCGCCCAAATGTTAATGACCTCCAAACCCCAGGTCGAAGTTCACGCGGTACACGGGTAGCGGATCTATCCATGTACCCCGTGGACGGTTTACGGGTCATACAATGTATTGATCCGAAGATTTTAAGATTGAATCTAGGTTAGAGATGGTGTCGATTCCTCGTGGAATTTTTTCTGTACCCTTGAATATGATATTTTTGGTTAAGAAAGGATTAAATAAATGAATATTGTTTTGGTCGTGTTTTGTCTTCGTGCATGTTTATTGGACAGGCGTGTTAATTTATTATAAGTCGTTGTCATCGTTGCTGTAAAGAGTGCAAAGTTAATAAATTAGGGATTATTGTTTCAAAATGTTTGATCGTTAGAATGTTTGCGTGTAAACAAACTTCCCTTTGTGAGTACATTGTACATGTGTGAAGTGGACGTAGGTTGCCGAGGAGGTGGCGCCTCTTCAAGCGAGCGTGTTCTTAGGTTACTATTGTTACATCTTCAGGTCAGGTCGACAGCCTAGCGCGGGGCTAATAAACTGGACACTGGATAGTTCTATACCTATATATTTCTTTCTATAGGCCAGCAATTTGAGCAAAGTTTGTGATATTTCGTTTTGATTGGGTTGTTAGTTTATTTGAATCTGTTTTGTAAGCACGGTTTTTCTGATGTAGACATGAAACTTACTTAGATGGCAATGGTATACTGTTTTTCTTTCCTACTCTGTTACGTTTCTTAAACTGATATTAAACTATATCTGCTTAGAAACCATAAAACTATCCGATACCCCGCCTCATAAAAATGATTCTAAATTAAAACTAAGCACGTACAAAATACATGTGTCCCACACATGTTTGCGAATTCCTAGTTGCGTTACTTATAGATGGAACAGAAAAGAAATTGCAAATAATTTTAGCTCATTACAACGACTGCGCCTAGACTGAGTTGTGCGTGTGTGTGTGTGTGTATGTGCACGCGATCTACGCAATTACACGCAAAGAATAGTGACAACGCACACCAACACCAGTGTAATCGAAGGACTGAGCCGCTTCGCATGCATTTGCAGAGCTAGCTAGGGCTGCAACTAACTGGATTTATTATGCAGTTAGGACTGACTGACACTGAAGAGAAAAAACAATAAAACAATATAATTATATACGATTAGCTCTGAGTCGCATATTCTGCGCCTGGGTAATATCTGTCCTTTCTTTTTTCAATGTATGGCTTAATTATTAACAACTTTCTTATTATAAAGATGTATTTGACTTAAGGTAATGTCGCATCTGCCGTTTCTCTAGCATTGGCGGAAATAATACGCAGCGTAGGCTCTGAGCAACCGCGCCGCTAACGCGTAGAATTAAGCAAGCGCTTACGCCGCGTAGGGCGCTTGCTACGCTGCTGCAGCGAAGGACAAAGGCATAATGTAAAAACACTTAGGTACCACAAAGCTTCTTTAAGTGGCGGGTAGTATCCCTGGCTTCATATCTTAATTGATTGTTATAGGTACACATTATAAAAAGCTTCATAAGAATCTAAGAAAAGCTATATGTTTGTTTTTCAACCCTGCACCGCGCTTGAGTCGCAAAGCCGTAACTCATACACGCACATATTGTCGGTACTCGCTGGTACTCGCCGGCACTTCCATCTATTTTGTGATGCAATCCACTCTTGCGCACAGTTTTACGACGACCGGCGTTATTTACTACTTATTAAGTTTAATCGATTTTAGTCTTAAGTATCCTAAGTTTTGTATACTTGAGTAATTATTTTCGAAAGGCTCTAATATGCTTCTTAGTCTAAGACAGAATCCATCTAACTTTGATCAACAGAGATACAGTAACAGCTTAAAAAAAAAAGAAACCATTGATGATTCTCACTTCTGGTAACACATTCTGGCTCATATTTTTCAGTTCAAAGAGAAGAAAGAATTGAAAAGAGAAATAAAGAGCTCAAAGATTTAAGTAAAAAAAAAACATAATATTGTGTATTGCTATTTTTAATTCAGGAATAAACTGATGGATTCTGGACATGTTTTTCACTGTTTAAATCTTACGTTGAAACGAAATGATCTGCTGAAACAAATTATCCACAATATGAACACAAAATGTTATTATGTTCCACAGTTTTAAATACCACTTTAATTGGTACCTAAACCAATTGTGGAAACAAATTTTCTGCCCCATTGGCTCGCTAACACTTCAATACGCGAGTGTTTGCGCGTGTAGAGTGCGTTCTCTTTGCGTGTCGGGTGCGAGCGGCTCGTCTATGGGGTGCCTAATGGAACGTGCTCACGTGCTCGTTAACGAACCGATAGACCGTCGTGCTCGCTTGAGTAAAGTGCTTATAATGTTTACTCTATTTATGGCTTTCAGTAAAAGTGAATGCTAACAGTTGGATATGCATTTTATTGATAATTGATTTGGACAAAGACAAAATCTAACACTTTCACTGTCCGCAAAGCAGACACAATAGTTAAATAATCAGCGAAACCACATGTGGTTCATGGGGCTGTGAGACGGGGTATATTTTTGTCTGTAGTTGTTTGTGGCTGTCTCAAACAATGCTTAAACTAAGTTACCGATGAAATGAATACGCATAGAAGTGAGTAATATAGTGAAATGTTACACCAAAGTGGGGACACTTCCTAGTCGCGTGGTTAAAGTAAAACAAAACTGTTCAGCCAGATGAAATAACAAGGCATTGAGTAATCGTGGGCACAGGCTACGAATAAAAGCAAGAAGCGAAGCATCGCAGATCGAAACAGTTTCTAAAACAGATGATAAACTCTTCTGACCTAAAAAGCAGTAAATCAAAAGAGGTTTTCTTTCAGCAGGTATAAAAGGGTGTTTGAAAGCGGCATGGCATGAAGCATGAAAAGATTCTATGTGTCCTTTAACGAGCCAGTACTTGGCTGGTGTAGGGCGCGAAGCGGGGGCGGCGCCTATTCCTAGCGCGAAACTAGGCCGGCCGCCGACCGCTGGTGGATGGTGCAAGGCAGAAATGGGGAGAGGGAAATGAGACAAGGTTGATGTGCTAGCGTAGGTGATTGCTTGTGTCAAAAGATGAATCGAAGAATAAAACCAGGTGAGCGATGTGATTCTGTAATTTTACCTTCAGGATAACAATATCCTGAAGGTAAAATTCAATCTATGTAATCAATTCCTGTACACAAGTACAGGAATTGATTACATAGATTAGAATATTTTGAACGTTAATAATAAAAAAAAAAAATTACAAATAAACACATCATGTTTTTAAATAGATTAGTTATTTGGAAATTATGCAATAGTGCAGGCAGTTATATACACTGATGACTAATAATATTGATGTTAATCAATATCTGTGTTAAATGTAGGTCACATCGAAAATAATATGATAAAACATGCTTCTCTGTTGGTGTAACCAGACATTTTTGATATACCAGAATTCACCGGCAATTAATTAAAAACAAGTTTATCTTGATCGGCACACTTTCATATACGCATGAATCATAGTTTGAAAACTGTGAACGATTAGAAGTTCAATGTTGATACACGGAACAAAAAATGTAGGCCGACTTACAAAGAAAGTTATTCAGTACCACGACAATGTGTATCTATGTACTTAACCTTAATAAGGATTCACCGTTTCTTTGTTACAACTTTTACGAATCATCTATGGCACATACATAACTTTTGCAGCGTCACAATGGCCTTACACAAGTACCTTCAACTTGAACTACGCGCGCCGCCTGTGACTTGGGTCACACGACGTTTTAAACTCCGGACGCATGCAGTGCCAACACAAAAATTTCTTCTCAGAACAGAGGTTCAAGAATCAAGATCTATGTCGTTTGAGAACTGTTAAATATCAGATCCTCTTCTTAACAAATCTGTGTCAGTAAAAACAACACGAAAAATCGAAACAAAGTGTTTGTTTGTGTGTTTTTAACATTACACGGAACCGTCGGGTCGATTGTTTCTTTTTAAATTGTGCCATTTTTATGTTTGGCCAAGTGGCTCGTGTATCCACTTGGAGAGAGAAGAGTAACAGATGTTTGAATCTCCATCATCCTCATACAAATGCACTCTAACGTATATAATATTACATTTATGAAACTTGATACTTAAGGTTCGACCTTCAGCCTTCGGAAGACCTTAAACTTAGGATATTAGTTAAGTATCTGATTCATTGACCAGACAATTTCTGGAATGCTTACGAATAACTAACCTCAGGAGTTTCCTTTTAACCTCAAAGAACTATCTCACTGATGATTCAGGTAATTCAGACAAAGTTTGATACTCTTGTAAGCTAAAACATCTTTGCTATCAAATTAAATTGATTTTAGAAAAAAATATTTGCTCTAGCAAACAAATCCTCATACAACGACTAGTCCCAGCAAAAATAGATACTCAACGCAAAAAGTAAAATTGGGTAAGTAAACACGTAGTCATGTTTTCTCAAAACAACTTATTCTCTTTGGCTCCGTAACCTGGAAGTATTTTTTTGTGTACTAGATCTCGAATTACGGCCATTTGTGTATATTTATGAAGATCTTAGAATAGTTATTTATGAAGATCTTTCTGAAGCACTTGATTAAATATTGACACAACTGTTAAATGACGTCTTTCACAATACAAGCTCGAAACTGAACTATAATAGGTACTTATTTTTGGAGTATAAAAGGGGACAAAAATAAAGCTGATTCAGTAAATTTTCACTTAAAAGTTCATACTTGGGGATCGTTCATACCTGTATTAGGGACATACACAGATAAACTTTCAGGTTTTATAAATTACCGTACATCTGACCGTCGCGGGCTCTTAGTCCATATTAAAGTATCAGTTTCGACAATATATTATGATAAACATTATATTTTATTTTCCCTAAATCCTGCTCCCTAAGTCCTGCTCCACAGTCACAGCCGCTGGGGTCCACTAGTTAAGTTTTCATGTGTGGAAGAGATGCTCACCCTCCTTTTTTGTATTTTTATTTTTTGTTATTCTACGTTCATACTGTCTTGTAGTGAGAATTAAATTGTTTGATGTTTCATTACTTGGTCATTGACAACCATAGTTTTGTGTAAAGTAAAAGCATATTTTTCAAATTTTGTTAAGGCGGGGTTGCAGTACTTTTTAAGATTTTTTAACGTCTGAAAATCTAATTAATTATGAGTTTTTTAATAAATAAAAATCATTACATAAAAATTGAACATACCCTCAAGTAAATCGTAAAGATAGAAACGCGATTTAGAATGATTGGCTCGATCCTTTTTTTATCAAACAAGACACTAAATTACAATTTTAAACGTGTACTGCTAAGAGATTTCATCACGAATATATATAAAAGTTATATCAATAGATAGAGCTTTTTATTTTGAAGTAAATGGTGAAACCATATCGTGTAATTTTTTTATCAGTTTTCGCCAAGAAGAAAAAACAATCAAAATTTAGGCATTATTTCGCTCGCCGGACAGTCGCTGTTGTTCGTCAAAACACACAGTATTGCAACCTCGCCTTAATGTGAGTGGAGCCATTTACATAATGTAATATGTGATTAGTTACAATTTTTTCACTTGTTTGACATGAACGAGCATGGTGATTGAGAGCATGTCATGCTCACTCTAATGTTTCGCTGATGGCGGCGCGTGTGTTGGATCATTCGGTTCCCTTCAAAATGGTTGAGCTGAATGGTAGGTTCGTGAACGGGCGCCATCAGTTGAGACTGATCATCTCTTAACTACCACTGGCTTATATCTTTATAGTTTAAGTTCTTGTAATAAGTTTTATTTTTATTTCTTTATTTTGCATTGTCCTCACATGTAGAATAATAATAATAATATTTTTTTTTTTTGAGAAGAAACAAATACGTATGTAACTAAGATTTTTGTAAAACATCACATGATTTAAAAGAGTGTCCGTGGAGTTTCTTGCACGTTCTTCTCCATAGAGATCTACGCTTTGGAACGTGCATATAGCTTCCATGTTTTTATTTTTTTGACTGACCGACCTTCACATTTCAAAAGTGCCTGTAAATGGTTTATTTGAAATAAATGCCTTTGAATCTTGAATCTTAAAGCCCATCAACATTACGCTGAGTTGTCAGTAAAGAAAAACAACACTTGCTATACTGCATTGTGCAACTACTGATGTCATTATTGACATATTTAAGTTTAGTTGTAGTTAACGAATAACTTAAGATTTAATCAAAGAAAACTGAAAGTACAGCTACAAAGTACTGAAGTAATGGTGCCACTATGCAATAAGTCTTGTAATATTTTTAATACAAGGTCAAGTATCCTGACCCAATGCTGTATCCACTATCGACCTAGTCTTTAGTCGACCTTGCTAGCAATCGTGATTCTACTTGCTGGAATTAAACTGTATTACGAGTACAAAACACAGCACAGTAATATTAAGTGACAGCATTTTTATTATTTAATTTTTGCTAACGTTAATAAAAACATTCCAATTACTCAGCAAGTGCAATATGCATTAAGGTCTGTGACCTGACCTCATCTGCGTAGCGTGGCCTTACAGCGTAATGAAAACTGCGCAAACGCAGACGGAGTCCGCCAATTATATTCTCGCGAGTTAATTTCGAACAACCAATCGTGATGCTTCTATGCGGCTAACAACCAATGAGAATCATTCATAAAATAAACAAGCGTTTTTATTGCAATTTGCAGTGTCGTTTAGCCCCAAAGTATCTAGAATTGAAAATTAGTTCTGGGATTAAATTTCAATTCGTTTTCTAAATATGCTGATATCATTTGATTGTTAGTCACACAATTAGCGATTAAACTGTTAGGAAATCAAAGCACGGATTTTAAATTATAGTGAGATAAATTATATTGGTGAGATAAACATCTTTGCTGAAGTTCTAGATAAAATCAAGATAGAAGCAGGCTTACCGACAATGAGCTGTTCAAAAGTTGTTGTAAGTATACGTTGGGTTACACTTCACAAGCTAAATGAAATTGAGGACGATTTAAGTTCAATTTCAGTTAGGGTTCATCCCAAGATAGGTTCGATTCTTCTTCTGTCGTGTGGGCAGTAAGTTCTAACGACACACTCTAGTTTCAGAGATTCTAAACCGCCTCAAGGGCCTCTGACATGGTTTAAAGACCGCCATTTTGCGGCCCGGACCAACGGCTTATACGTGCCTTCTGAAGCACAGAATCACCTTTTTATCACACAGTCAAGTGATTCAACCCTGCAATGTTCTTGCCAAACTGGAAACAACTTTACAAAGTATAGGGTAGATAAAAGCAGTCTACATGCTTGCAATGCAATGTGAAATGCATTTCTAATTTGATTGTTAATCTGTACTCTCTACAACCATTCTAAATGTAGAGATAGTCGTAGTACATTGGAATAGAGATGTCTGAAAGCTCGGTTAGTAGCCGTTATTTAGGTAAAAGCTTCATAAACGTCAAAGTTTTATGAAAATTTCTTATGGCGGAATCTGATATACGAGCCAAAATATGTCCTGTTAAACAGTATTTTTATCAGTCTTAAAACAAAATGGCTCATTGTGGTCTATTAAAAGTAGCTGCTAACTGCGACGGGAAAATTCTTGTCGTCTTATTTCATTTTTCAAAATACATTCATCAAAGTAGATTTCGTCTTAACTCATGACAATATCTAATAATTAAGTACCTATCGAAACAATCTATCCGAGATACCAACACAAGCTTGGCCGTAACGAGTACAGTTCAATTCGAACACGCGTGTGTATCGAGTGTGGCGAGGATCAACTAGCGCACTCACTAGCCGCCAGTGCTGCGCTATTGCGAAACATCCGCATTCGTTAATGTTCTCCTCAGATGATCTATGGAGCGTGAACGAGATACGCAACTGAGCCACATTTCGCTTGCACTTTCGAAAGTAAACTCTTTGTTTTCACTCGGTAGCGGTAATTTATAGTAACGAGGAGAGATCATTGTACGCACTTTTGTAAATCGCTCGAGTGAAGTCTCGCCGTATTTGGCAGATCGCCAAATGTCGCACATTACTTTTTGATTTAATGCTTTATGGTGAAGTCTTGATTTTAATTACTTGACGTTTAATATAATGCTCGAGAAGTGACAAAAATGTGGTCGATTTTACGTCATTAGCGTTCAGTTTTTACTCAAAATGCAACTCAAAAGTCTTCTTTTTGTTTCAAACAGCTCGTTGGCTTTTGTTTTTTGTACTTATAAGAAACTAATATAGATTTAACAGCTGTATATAAATCTTATGAGTTATATATTACCCTGTTACCTTCTTAATAATTAAGTTTTAAAAGTTTTTTGTCGTAAACTTCCTACAAATAGCTTGTTACAAGAATGTTTGAGTTGTAACGATTTGATGCAGGTGTTAAAACCTTGGCAGTTGCTGTAAACGCACTTTCACTAAAACATGTTCGACTGCGGGAACAAAATAATGGACATATAGAATATAGGGCAGAACACATTTACTCAGTCGCACACAAATGAACGGAGAGAGCACCAGCGCTCTGTATCCTTCAGCCACACAATAATATACAAATAGCCTTGAATACTAACACGAATTTTAGTCATGAAAATATTTTTTTTTCAAAAATATAGGTAATCGGTTTAACGGTATTATTACCGCGTGTAAAAATAGCGAGTGTGCGTATTTTGTGTCAAATCTTATCGCAGAAATCCTTCGAATTTTTAGACTAGAAGATATAGTATATAGTTAGTTGTAAATAGAGTCATGGCCGGTTGTCGATCTCCTAATTTGATGGTCACTCGTTTATCATTGCTTTATACGCGCCTTGAGATGATAAAACAGTTACTATATAGTCTAAATATATCATAATACCACAACATTTGAATATGTCTACATAAGGATTTTGTAACGTTATTTTGATTCAATATCCACTGACACATTCATTATTGGCAATAGATTTTCAAGGTCTAGCCAATGCAATTACTAAGAAATAAGGCTAAATCGAAATGTTAATGTCAAGAATTTTCTCTTTTAATTTCACGATCACTACGAAAACTGGCAAAAATATGGAGTGTTTAGTCAGGCCACGGTCTCGGGCTCGAACTTGTCCGATTTTTATTGCGAGTTTAAAGAAGCGAGCGAACTTGCCCCAGTGACCACGGTTAGCGGTTGATATAAATATAATACATAGGCCCACGTCCAATAATAGAATTGGTCGGTACTCAGTGGCACATTGCCGCCACTCTACGATCCAGAGCCCAAATTCCTAACTATAGTTACCAACTCCTCCGTTGCTAGTCGATATGCAGCTACGATGCACTTTGACATTTCAAAAACGAATTGATATTTTGTAGTGATTTGTTATCTGTGTAGTATTGAGTACTATCAGAACACTTTCAATTACGTCTATTTACTCTTTGAATTGTGCAATCGATGTATTTGCGAGTTTTCTCAAAGGCTGTCAGTAAGATAGGAAGACGCCGTACAAAGGCTTTCTTGTTAACCTATTTCTGTCTGTACCTGCGCAGTACGCATCAGTTCTTTCCAAGGAGTGGTGCATTTGACATTTTCTTGTTGAAAAGTGCACGGATCATAGAAGTAGTTGCGTGGAGTGCGGGGCGGTGTGCGAGGGGGGGGGGGAAGGGGGCGCTCGCCGGTTCGCGCGGTGTAACCTACATACCGGTCAACACTCCGGCTCAGTCAACACTCGCTACAGGGACATTTGGAGCGTTTGATGAGCTAGTGCACTGGTACAAGTAACTTAGGCGAGTGACAGTAGCAAAGTTAATAAACTTTAGTCAAGTGGACGTACCTACTATGACCTTTTGACCAAAGCTCACTCTTAACCACCCTAAAGATGCGTTTGATGTCAATCATTTTAAAAAATAAACCAAAAACATGAAGCTTTTATGGAAGCAAAAGTCTAGTCCTCAATTCTTTTAAAAATGTTGTGAAACTTCTGGTTTGTAAATATTTTATGTAAAAACATACCTACCTGTTCATCAGCTCGATCTCAGAAAATAAATGGAACTCACCTGAAACAAAAAGAAAATACTGGTAAATTAAATGCTCAACACAAATGTCTGTTTCCGCGTAAACTTAATAACGACGCCAATGACCGTAAAATTTGTTTCAATTTGTCATCTGTTTACACATATATTTGTGACATAAATGTACTATGCATGTGTGTAACCTACTAAATTAGTATTAATTGGAGTGTTTCAGTGTGTGACTAACATCTTAATCTAACACACCAAATAATGTTTCAATTTATATAAAGTGAAATATATTTCCAAGCCAGTTACTGGGGCAAGTAGCAGCGCGATGTAAACAGACTAATGCCAGCATTAGATGCGACTAGACAAGGCCATAGCTATCAGTGAAATGTCGAGAAGGAAAGAGATGGATACATAAAGTATTTATTGCACACATAACAACACTACAAGTGCAATTCACGCACACATGTACAACTTTTCTATTTCTATTACATGATCTAGGGTTCACTACTGGTGTTAATAAAAACGGTTAAACTAACTACGTCAATTTAAATTGTTAGTATTAATACTGAACTAAAAATCTTGAAGATAGCAAATACATGCGCTAACTAAAGTGTGTCACGGGCGCAAATAAACTCCACGAGATTACAGTCTTAAAATTCGCTATAAACATCCAGCAAAAAAATCAAGCAAATCTCTTGAGTTTTGTCTTTCAGCTGCATTTAATGAGATATAAGAACCATAAAAAAACGTCACATCGAACATTTATAAGTACGAGTTCTCGATCAATAGACTTCCTGCTTATTTGTAGGGTTCCCAGTATCCCTAAGGCAATGATCTATTCTAAAGACTGAACAGTGTGCTATCACGGCACGACACGGTTGGCGCAGTGGTTGAGCGATTGACTACTGCGTAGCATGTCGCGGGTTCGATTCCCGCACGGAACAAATATTTGTACGACCTACATGTATTTGTTCCGAGTCTGGGTGTTTTTCTATCTATAATATGTATGTATTTACAAAAAAAAAATGTATATAAGTAGTTTTTTATGTGTATATTGTATTGGATGTTAATCTGGAAATAAATAAATTCATTCATTCATTCATTTCGTTACCATAACACAAGCATTAGGTTGCTTAGCTTGGGACTATATGGCATTGTGTGAAATGTCCAAGGATATTATTATTATTTAGAATCCAACTTTTTTGCATGTAACAATATATCCAACAAACAACTCACAAGAAAGTCAGAGAGGGCATCAAAATACTGCTAATAATACTGATTAAAGCAGGAAAAAGGTATTTCACCATCTAGGTCGGTTAAGGAGGTTACCGACTATCTTCAGGAATTGGGTGAGCGAGTGTATAATGCGCACTTGATATACAAAATACCTATCTTGATAGCGATAAGCGTTCCGAACTTGCCAGTTGCGACAGACTGTCCTAGAACCCGGTTTGAACTCGAGTAGCCTCAATAGCTCAGCCCAAATTTTTACAATAATTCATCGTATCAACATTATTGCGCATTATTGTCCGTACGATACCAGTCGATCGCGGATGCGGCCGTACCATGGTAGTGGGTACTATGCTGGACTGGGTCAATTTGACGTCGGTTGCTCAATCGTGGTTCATTTAGCAGGTGCTAGCACACCTTGTGGTAATGGTTTTGAAGTTCTGATTAATATCTAAGGATATATTTTTTTTATTTTAATTTTATTCTAAATTGTATAGAAAATTAGTAATAACGAGTTCATGTTTGAAAAAGGTCCGTTACAAGTTCTGGTCTAAAAAGCTCAATCTACACTCAACCTCAAAATATTTATCAGCGTGCCAACACTGCCAACTGAGTACAGTCAGTCTTACAACTTAGTTGTAAGTAACGACAACTAAGTTGTAAAATGTCAAGACTTAAGTTCAAAAACATCAAATACTCCTAAACTTAAACCTATCCCACTTATCTTTATTACGTGTCATTATAACGTAACTGCTAAATTAATTAGCTTATTTCTCCATCAGTAATTCATCTATTTTCGTTTGTTAGTCATAAGGAAATGATATTTCGGTGTTGTGAAAGACGAGTGGGTTTAATAGATGGCAGTGATAGCACCCAGATACTCAAGTTGAATGTCCATCTCATCAAGCGATGCAATCTAAACTCCGAATAGGCTAATTAAACTTGACATTATACCAAAAACGGAATATTTATGTCGGACTAGCTGACCCGCGCAACTTCGTCTGCGTCATATTTTTCATTAATGATCCGCACCTATTGGTCGTAGCGTGATTTTATAGTCTTTAGCCTTCTTCGATAAATGGACTATTTTTTCAAATCGAACCAGTAGTTCCTGTGATGAGCGCGTTTAACCAAATAAACAGACTCTTTAGCTTTATAATATTAAGTGCAAGCTGATGCCCGCGGCTTCGCCAGCTTTACAAATTATATACTAAAACCTTCCTCGAGAACCACTCTACACACCGGTATCTTTTTAGTTTGTCGCGAACAGACAGACAGACAAACAGACAGACGCGGCGGAGAATTTTGTTTTATAATATGTAGTGATTGATAGTGATAGATTTAAAACACAACATTCAGCATTGCCATATTGTGTGTCAGTGTTCTGGATACTTATACCCTTGATAACGAAAAGTCATGCATGGATGAATTTTTTGATCCGTATAATAGGCTTGTTTACTGAAAAAATCTAATTAGTCTGTCAGTTAGATTATCAAAAAATATTTGCCCCGTATTTTTTCTTTTGTTACGGGAACCAAACTAGACGAAGTTACGACACTTTTAAAATTCTAAATATGTCACTTTTTAGCTCAATTTTTAGCGGGTTGTGACGTCACGAGCCCCCACTACCGAGTTTTGATGCTTTTTATATTTGTCAATATTCATTGATTTACAAAAACAAAAAATACGTGTCCATTCTTTTTTAATACTCTAACTGACGGACTAAATAGTTTTGCAAATTGGTGGATGATGGAAACTAACCTATTATTTGTTTTTATTACGGGTTTGTACAAACTAAGTTTTATATTCGACTTGTTGTGTGGTATCTATGCTAGAGTTACTTTCTGTTGTACCTAAATACATACACAAAAGTTTCAGTAGTCACATTTTTTTTTAAAGATGCTTAACTTTTTTAAATAATAATGACAGTTAAAGTAGGCAATTCCGTTTGAAAAAACAGGAAGGCCATTTGCTTCGTTCACTCAACAAAACATAAACTAAGAGGCTTCGCAAGCCAGGTTGTTTGACATAAAAACTTTGAGCAATATTTGATCACTTACAATTTTCGTCTATGTGTTCCTCGCATACAGTTACACATAGAAATGGGGTTATCTTGATAGATTACTCTCATGATTCCGAAACACGATAGCGTTCGCTGAAGAAAGTATCAGGTGCTGAAATCTCAGGCTTGATATACAGGGTGGTCCAGGCCAGATGGATATAAATTTAGGTAGTCGTCTTAGGGACCTATTTGTATCCGCCAGGAAAAAAATCGCTATTTTAATTTTTAGGGTTCCGTAGCCAAATGGCAAAAACGGAACCCTTATAGATTCGTCATGTCTGTCTGTCTGTCCGTCCGTATGTCACAGCCACTTTTCTCCGAAACTATAAGAACTATGCTGTTGAAACTTGGTAAGTACATGTATTCTGTGAACCGCATTAAGATTTTTACACAAAAATAGAAAAAAAGACAATTAATTTTGGGGATCCCCATACTTAGAACTGAAACTCAAAAATTTTTTTTTTCATCATACCCTTACGTGAGGGGTATCTATGGATAGGTCTTCGAAAATGATATTGAGGTTTCTCAAATCATTTTATTCTAAACTGAACCGTTTGCGCGAGAGACCCTTCCAAAGTGATAAAATGTCCCCCCCCCTGTAACTTCAAAAATAAGAGAATGGTATAATAATAATAATAATATCCTTGGACATTTCACACAACGCCGTATAGTCCCAAGCTAAGCAACCTAATGCTTGTGTTATGGTAACTAGATGGCTGATAAACTACTTATATACATTTTTTTTTTGTAAATACATACATATTATAGATAGAAAAACACCCAGACTCGGAACAAATACTTGTAGGTCGTACAAATATTTGTTCCGTGCGGGAATCGAACCCGCGACATGCTGCGCAGCAGTCTATCGCTCAACCACTGCGCTAACCGTGTCGTCAAATGGTAAAACTAAAAAAAAAACATGATGTATATTACCATGTAAACTACTAGCGAAAATTGGTTTGAACGAGATCTAGTAAGTAGTTTTTTTTAATACGTCCTAAATCGTATAGTACGATAATGGTACGGAACCCTTCGAAAAATTAAAAAAATTGGCCAAGTGCGAGTCGCACTCGCGCAAGTGCGACTCGCACTTGGCCAATTTTTTTAATTGACGTTTACGAAAAATCTGTCGATTTCAAGGAAAGTAATTATTCTGGCATTGTAATGAAATTAAATGCACTTTAAATTTGCAGATCAGTCTGTTTTCTTTTCTGAGAGAGTGCAATGTCTAAGTAAGCACCTAAAATAAAAAAAAAATATAGAATTTTTCATTTTAAAAGTAAATCATGAAAACATTAAAAGTAGAGATATTTCTAAAATTAAAAAAAATATCTTGTAAGCGGGTGACAAGCGATTTCGAGATTGAAGGTCCCTAAGCCGACTACCTAAAAAAAATGTTATATCCATCTGGCCTGGACCAACTTGTATATTGTGTGTCTTCAAGCCTCTTTCGAAATAGAGTCGAACACGTATACTTTACGAAGAGCTTCGACAAAGACGAACTAAAGTAAAATATTTGTATTTCATATGGGAGTGGTTAATATTTTGGCTACTTCAACTCTATTATTCAAGCGTGTCGTCAACACTCTGATCCAGTTCATTCATTCTCGTGTCACAATAGCCTATTTCGTAATCGAAGCCATAAAAATATAGTTAGATTCGTCTGCGAGCTTACTGTGTCAACATCGTAATATTTTATGACACTTGGACTCATCTGAAAGCGATGCACGCTAACCTTTGGGAAGTGTATGGAGCAACAACTCCGGACGCCCTATATTCACATTTCGGTCTGCCGGCTGGCAAATTGCCCAAAAATAATTAGTCATCATATACTCAACTCCTTAGTCGCGATCCTAGGATAGGACGATTCTCAGAACATGCTACGGTTTCAGCGACCACAAAGCATCCATTGCATTTCGAATGAAATATGAAAATGGGACATTTATGTGGGTTATTAAATCGCAGTATTTTAAGATTTAGTGTTGCGAAGATTAGTTTAATTAACAATTATAAATTACTTTCCTGTTGATTAAATTTGTGACTAGGAATATTTATAGCAAGTAGATTTCACTCGTGCAGCTATGTTTAAGGTATGTTCTTAGAATTTTAAATAGGAATCAATGTTAGGGTAGTCGTATAACAGAATTGTGATTGTAATCCATAAAAATGATAGCATAAAAGCACATTATTAAACAATTTCACTTTCAACAGCACATTCTAAATTGCACTATACAGCAGCCCTCTAGTGCCGGCTTGCCGAACTTGCGTTGCGTCCGCTCGCTACCAGATGGCGCTGACAAACGAATCGGCGTTGTCGTAGCTTTTGTAGCATTAAGTCGGATCATAAATTGCGTCTATAAAATCTAATAATAATAATCTACTAATATTTAAGGCATGTAATTTAAATGTTAATTTTTATTTAGTTTTCAAGAACCCTACCTCAGCATTTTTTTTTATCAAAAACTGAGAAATTGTTGAATGTATACTGTATTCGTAAAAATAAAACATCAGATTAAATAAATAATCATTCGTCGGTAGCCAACAAAACATCGCGTTATGCAAAAAAATGGTAAAAAACGTTCTTACGCAAACTTCGTAGCAAGTGCTACGGCGTAGGCATTCAAGCGCTACACTTGAAGAGTTTCATCTTGCGTTAAAGTTGTAGGGCTACGAGCTGCTACGAGCAATTAAATAATTTCCATATATTTTAGCGAGTTGATATTTAAGCTAATAGATGTATGAAGTTCATATTTGTTTAAAATTATAACTTTGTTTTTGTTTCACTCACGTCTTTGGTTCGTATCATATTACCATTTACAAACAATTAAATGTTTCCGGTTTGGTAACGATTTGCTCTTGTTCAAGGTTATTGTTATATTTTGATATTTTGTTTACATAAATAAGGTTATTAATGGAGTATTCTAAATAATATGTGTTTATTTTGCGTTTAGATAAATTTCATGTTAATTAATTAATTATTTAAAGTTCATGTAACAACATTTTGATAAAGTGTAATTTATTGATAGCCTTGTCATTATTATTAGGTGTACTAGCTGATGCTTGCGGCTTCGCCCGCTTGACAAATTATATACTAAACCTTCCTCGAGAACCACTCTATCCATTGGTGTAAACAGCATTAAAATCGGTGCAGTGGTTTTTAAGTTTATCGCGACAGACAGACGCGGTGGAGGACTTTCTTTTATAATATGTAGTGATTATTCGGGTGAAGTCGAGTCCTCTTAATTTAAAAAATACTAGAAATATAAGAGATAATGAACCCCTATGGGTATATGAGCAGTAATGAGCAGTTATTTCACGATGCCAATGTTGCACCCTCACCATACTGAGCCAATCACTACTTGTTATGTGTTTACGATATGACAAATCAGATAGCACAATCACGCACATTCTAAATTCAAATGAAACCAATAAAAAAACGAAGCATTGCAAGCAATACATTTAATAAACATAAGTCTTATGTCCTTGACGCAGAGTGCAATATTATACTGAAAAGTTCAGATGCAAACAACAATATATAGATACTATGTATATGTCTGCCTCCCTCTCCAATAGCATAATTGAACTTCACGTAAATATTGTGTGTGTGTGTGCGCTGCATACAATGAGTACTAGGCACACAGAGTTAGGTCTTAGTGCGGGTGCACCGAGCTATATTGGGGTAGGTTGGGAGGCATACTACGCGATTTCTATACGTTACAGATTTGAATGCAACTAATGTGTTTAATGTTTTGTTGCTGGAGGATGTATATTAAGGAGAACCTGGTATGAAGCTGCATAATGTCATTCTTGATGTTTGTTATGATTGTACTTTTGGATTATGTATCTAATACGATTGCATAGACGTGGCGGGCCTATGTCCAGCAGTGAAAGTATTCGGCTGTTTATCATGATAACGTGTTTAAGTATATTGAGTAAGAGAAAGAACATGTCATTGTATGCTTCAACAATGCGTGCATGTGTTATGAGAAAAGTACTGGTGACAAAAAACTTTGCTGACGTGTCAACTGTCATCTTTTTATAAAGACAATAACAGTATAAGTAGATGTTTTTTTTCGTTGGTAGTGGTGAAGGCTAAACACGTGCTTTTGTCAGTGCTACGAATATTTTCGATTTTTGTGATCTTTTTTGGTTTAAAAACTCGATCGAAAGTGTTCTCTGTGTCTGTGTTCTTGGTGTAAGGTTTGTTTTTTGTTGTAAGTGTCCTTCTTTTTAACAATAATTCGAGATGAACTCGAAAAAGCCCCCTGATCCTGACCCCCCTGATGAATTATTTGATCTCTCCCCCGGACTAACAATTACCCTCCCCCATGACATCGAAATAACACAACAGGACCCTATTATGGATACGGATACCCCTAATCGCAAGAGGGCCGCTAGTTCGCCCCTGGTTTCTTCCAATGTTAAACCCAAGATTGCGAAAAATATTTTAGGCAGGCTTTCTTATACAGCAAGAGATAATCCACCATACATTGTGAATGTTTCGCTCAAAGACGAACAAACTTCAGGCACTGTGCTACAACCTATCAAGTTTGGTATGTTTTTGACGATAAATAACGTGAATAACGTACATCTCGGTGGGATCAAACGTATAGGCAGAAATCGTGTGTCAGTTGAGTTCAAGTCGCACCAGGATGCAAATAGTTTTCTTAACAATAAAATTCTTTCCCAACACAATTACATGGCTGCCATTCCACAATACAACATAACAAGAATGGGTATTGTTAGGGATATACCAGTTGAGTGGTCAGAAGAGGAAATCATTAAAAATATCCAGGTTCCTGAGGGATGCGGCTCTGTTATCAAGGCCAGAAGGATGAACCGAAAGGTGTCCTCTTCTGGTGTGACAGAGTGGAGACCCACACAGACTGTTGTGTTAACTTTTGACGGACAATTCCTACCTAAACGTGTGTACAGTTTCTACTCGGCTCTCCCAGTTGAGCGGTACACTTACCCAACGGTTCAATGTTATCATTGTTGCCGCTTTGGCCATACACGCACACTTTGCAGATCGAAACCTAGATGTTTTAAGTGTGGTGAAGATCATCCAGGCGATGGATGTGAAGTCACCCGTGAATTGAGTCTCTGTGTTTCGTGTAGTGGCAACCATTTCGCAAATGACAGTGCTTGTCCTGAATTGGGCCGACAGAAGAGTATCAAAGCTCTGATGGCGGAGAAATCGATTTCGTATGCGGAGGCAAGTCGGGTCTTCCCACCTGTTTCCAGATCATATGCTGAAGTCTCCAAGTCTTTCCCACGGAACAAAGTTACTGCAAATAATTCGCAATCCCAGTCCTCAAGTCCCATCCCAGTAACCCAAAAATCATACCGTAAAACGGTATTTTTGAAACCCAAACCCCATATCTCCCTTTCACCCGGTTATGATAGACAAGCTCACCTGAACCTCACTCAAAATTACTCCTTTTCCCCATCAAAGAACGGCTGTGCCCTTCCAATGGAAGCTCCAGAGCCAATGCTTCACAGACAGGATACCTCAACCAATATTTTAAATTTAATTACTGACATGCTAATGTCTGCTCTTGCAAACCCATCCCAAGCTATACCTGACCACGTTGCATCAAAATTGACCACTATTCTAAATTATATCCATAACATTCCATCCCCTGACATTTCTCCAGTGGAACGTGAGGAGTATTACTCCCAGAAAGCCTGATCTTTCTTTTTTAATTAATAAGTTTAAACCATCAATCTGCGGCATTGCTGAGACATGGCTCTTACCTGGAAGCAATTTCAGGTTGCCGTGTTTTACCAGTGTACGTCATGATAGATCTGATGGATACGGAGGATGTGCCTTGCTCATCAATAGCAAGGTATCATTCTCTCAGATTCCTCTAACCTTTGTTGGCGATGACATAAATGTTGTTGCTGTGAAGGCTGAGGGTATAAATATTTTTTCTTTTTATATTGCGCACCCACATCTAGAATATCTTTCAATAATTAGGAATTTATTATGTAGTGTTAGCGGTCCAATACTTGTTCTGGGTGATTTTAACTGTCACCATTATCGTTGGGGATCAGATACTTGCGATAACTTTGGCATTGGCTTACTTGATATATTGGATGAACTCAATCTTTGTCTCATCAACGATGGTAGTGCTACACGTAGATCTGCACCTGGTCAGAATATTAGCTGTGTTGACTTAGCATTCTGTTCATCCAATATAGCTAGTCTTCTCATTTGGCGTCGCTTGGATATGACCTATGGAAGTGATCACTACCCCATCATAATTGAATTTCCTTCCAAAAATATTCCTTTTAATGTTTCCCCCCCTCTTTTAAAACACCAACTAAATTCAGCAGACTGGGATTTATATGCTAAAATTCTGGACCTAAGAATATCTTCCCTTCCAGAAGTTAACAGGGATAACGCCCAGGATTGTTTCTTATCCTTCTCTTCCACCATTCTCTCCACTGCTGATGATTGTTTCCCATCCAAAAAACCCCATTCTGGTAAACTTCCCTCCCCGCCATGGTGGGATAGGGAATGCACTAACATGGTCAGGGCCAGGAATGAGGCCGAAAAGACAGTCAACGGCAATATGAACCTGGATAACCTCATTGCCTTCAAACAGATACTAGCCAAGTCCAGGAAATTCCTAAAACGGAAAAAACGCGAAGGTTGGTCAAAATACTGTAGTTCGCTGAGTCCGTCCACCCCGGTTTCGATGGTTTGGCGAAAGGTGAAACGTTTTAGGAGCAGTTTAGCACCTGCCTCCTCTAACAACCTCACGGAAGAGCTGGGATACCAGTTTTTCTCAAAAATCGCTCCAGCTTATGTCCCAGGTGTTGAGGAAACCAGTGTTGATATTTATGACACAGACAACATTGACGAACCAATGAACATGCCATTTAACTTGGAGGAGCTAAAAACTGTGCTATCCCACGTCAAGGACTCCGCACCGGGAGTGGATGGATTCCCGTACTCCTTTATTTCTAAAGCTGGTCCAAAAACCCACAAATATTACCTGGACCTGGCTAATTTCTGTTTTACTTCTGGCTACATTCCCATAGAGTGGAAGGTTCAAGTTGTCATTCCGATTCTAAAACCAGGCAAAGATCCTAATGATCATTGCTCATACAGACCTATTGCCTTATCGTCCATACTCATCAAACTTTTAGAACACCTTGTTAAAAACCGATTAGTGTGGTTGGTGGAAAACAGGAAACTGCTCCCAACGACTCAATTCGGCTTTAGGAAAGGTCTGGGCACAGCTGATAGTGTGGGTATCCTCACGTCAGAGGTCCGGCTGGCCCTTAGCAGGAACGAGTCTGTGGTTGCTGTCTTCCTGGATATATCAGCTGCCTATGATTCAGTTCTCCTCCCTAATCTCAGGCAAAAGCTGCACGAGCTGAGAGTCCCGGCGAGGATTTGTCGCATCATTGGTAGCATTTTTACCAATCGCACCATTCAATTAAGAATACCAGGGGGTGACTCTGAACAAAGATCGGTCTGGAGAGGACTACCCCAAGGATCAGTTCTTAGTCCCCCATTATATAACATCTATACAGCTAACCTGCCCTCTTGCCTTAATTTCAACTGTAAAATCCTTCAGTATGCTGACGACATTGCACTAATGGTCTGTGGCAATTCCATTCAGGATGCCGCTTTTTCGATGAATGTCTCTCTGGCCTCATTAAACCAATGGCTACTTGACAATGGTTTGTCTTTAAGTGCTCCAAAGAGTAAAGCTGTCATTTTTACACGCAAGCGTTCTGTACCTCTAATAGATATTAACATTAATGGTCAAAGCATTCCAGTCGAAGATAAGGCCAGGTTTCTGGGAGTAACTCTAGACTCAAGACTGACTGGGGTCGATCACATCAACAACACGGTCAAAAAATGTGAACGTTCTGTGTCGGTCCTTAAGGCTTTGGCTGGGGTATGGTGGGGAGCTCACCCCTACACCCTTAAACTGGTCTATAATGCGCTGACCAGAAGTGCTATGGATTACTGCAGCTACCTTCTTGAGCCCTGTAAAAAAGAAGCGCTTAAACAATTAGATAGCATACAGTCCAAATGCCTAAGAATTGTCGTTGGGGCTATGAAATCATCTCCCATAAATGCGCTGCAAGTGGAATGTGCAGACCCACCCCTACACCTTAGGAGACAGTATTTGGCAGATCGCTTCCTAACTAAGGTATTTTCCCTCTCATCCCATCCCTTGATCCCAATTTTAGAACTAATTGACCTTTCCTTTAATAATTCTTCCTATTGGAACCATAAAGTGGTTCCCCTATTGTTAAATAGGTACAGAGAGCTTAAACAACTCTCCGCGCCTATTTGCCAATACCCTACTCTTCCGGTCTTCTCCGCCGCATACGAGGCGATTCATTTCGAACCAAAAGTCGTTTTGGGATTAGGTTTATCTAGGAATTCTCAAGACGCTAGACATGACTTTGAGTCAGCTGTCAAACGTTATTGGGAAGGATGGAATTTCTTTTTCACGGATGCTTCAAAATTCTCTGAAACCGAATGTACTGGTGTGGCAGTTTATTTCCAAAATTCCAAAATAGCTTTACTTTTTCAATGCCCACCAGAAGCATCAGTCTTTACAGGAGAGTGTATTGGTATTTTAGAAGCCATACACTATATTAAATCTCATCAGATAACAAGGTCAGTAATTTTCTCAGATTCCCGTAGTAGCGTTCAGGCCCTTAAACAAAATCAATTCCACAGTAAAATTAATAGTCAAATCATTATAGATATAAAGAACTTGTTATTTGATTGCTCCCAAAACGGCTTGGACATCGAGATAACCTGGATCCCCGGTCACTCGGGTATTGTTGGCAATGAGTGCGCTGATTCGTTAGCAAAGTATGCCACATCGAATCCGGTTGATCAAAAGCACTACGTAGCGCATAACTACGATTTGCGGAATGGTGCCAAACCCAAGTTATTTAACTCGTGGACTGAAACATGGAAGACGACTTCTAAAACCAAGGGCCTCTACTACGCTGCCATACAGCCTGAAATCCAGCGTAGGCCTTGGTTTTTTAAATATCCTAAATTGTCGAAGAGAACTGTTTCGTCCCTCTGTAGACTCCGACTCGGACATTGTTGTAGCCCTGTGTTCCTGAACAAAATCCACGTCCGGGATAATTCCCTGTGCGAGTGCGGCCTTGCGGATGGTACTTTAGACCATATTTTCTTCTGTTGCTCCCTAAATAATAAATCCTTTGACCTATATAATAAAATTTCCAAACTTAACATTCCCCTCCCAACCAACTTTCATACCCTCCTTTCCCACTTCTCCCCTAAGCTAATCAACATTTTGGCCACATTCATTAACGAGAATGACTTAAAATTTTAATTAGTGCGTAACGTGTGTGTAAATAGTCTGTAAATAGTATAAACTAGTAGTGTTGTAGTGTGCTTGTAAATTAGATTATATGTTTTACTAACCCATGTGTTCGTTTCAGCTACACTAACACCTACCACGAAGTAAAACGGAAAGTTTGACGGACTGCCTCTCTGTGCTACCGTCACCACGTGACACTGGCAGAATAGTCGGAACCGGCTCAGTTGCCATAAATATAAAAAAAAAAAAAAAAAAAACAGTATAAGTAACAAGGTTTCCACGGAACTGAGGAGTAAATTAATCGTTCTTTTATGTTTATGCTATCGATTTCTGGTTTAGCGTATGTACTTGCCTGATGAAATTTTTTTTTTTTTTTTTTTTTTTTTTTTTATATTAGGCAGGAGTGGGAAATCCTCATGGACGAATCGGCCGCCCACTCTGTGAGACGACCGAGACAGTGCCGGACTCTTACCGGCTAAAACCCACTCCTGCCTTTTCTCAAGTCTCCCCTGACATGATCAGAGTCCTTGTGAGACGACAGGACTTTATTTATAAATTTTGTTTTTGTTTAGGTGCAGGTTAGTGTTTCCTTCTTAAATTTAGCTTAAATTGAACTCAACTTATCCTATTTTCAGCTTACTTTATTTACTTAAATATAAGACTTATTTTACTTATGATAATTTATGTTCCTATATGTACTTTATTCTAATGCCTTATGTTTTACAACTTAACTAATATTTATACTCCTTAATTTCGTGTGCTAGTTTAATATATTCTAATTAATATATATCTAGCAGTATTTATATTCTATTTATTTCTTAAAATAACAGATTTGGCAATATCTTTGCAGAATTCGACGAACATTTCTCTGGTCTTGTTATTTGAGATAAGCTCGGGGAAGTTGCTTGCAACCATCTTGCACTCCAGTCTGCTTTCCACCTCGTATCTTTTTAGGGCGTAGACGGGGCATTCAGTCAATATGTGCAAGACGGTTTCAGGTGTCCCGGGTTGACAGATGCACGATGGGTCATCTTTGCACCTGAATCGGTGCAAGTACTCCGAGAACCCACCGTGCCCCGTAAGTACTTGGGTGGTAATCTTCGTTGGGACCATCTGTCGGACTACCTTATAGGAGGGTATAATATCGGGGAGGAACATTTTGGTGACACCTGCTGTGGTGCCTTCTTTGTACCTCCGGTTCCATTCATCAATCGACCCCTTTCGAATCTGTCGCTTGATGAATGAAATCGGGCACATGTCATAGTTTGGCTTGGTCTTCATCTTGAGGGCTGCGTCCTTTGCGAGTTCATCCGCCCTTTCGTTCCCCGCAAGTCCCGCGTGTGCCTTGACCCAGAACAAAGACACAGTTTTGTTCTGGTCATCAATCGCTCTCAAGTTCTTGCGGGCTTCTGCAGCCAGGGGGTGCGTTGTATTGGCGTTTGTGATAGTCTCCAGAGCCGATCTGGAGTCGCTATATATGCCATAGCTCTCCTCACTTCTTCGACATATTTCCTCAGTGGCTCTGCATATCGCGAGGAGTTCCGCCTGGTATACCGTGCAGTATGGGGCCAGCCGGAGTTTAATGGCCTTTACCTCGGTAGCACTATCCCATAGGGTTAGTGCTGCTCCGACCTTGTCCTCGATCCGGCTACCATCTGTGAATATTCGGACAGTCTGGTTGTTGTGGCTGTTCACTTGTTCTTGGTCTACCAAGCTCACGAACTCCATCGTGATATGTTTCCCCGGGTGAGGTGTGCTAGAGTACTCCACTCTACGCTCGACCTCTCTGTCTGCCAGCTCCGGTCGGGGCACCCCTCTCCTCGCCTCATACAGTGCAGCTGCCTCTTGTATGCGGAGGTCGAGTGGCAGTATTCCAGCCAGAACTAGCGCTGAGTGGAGAGAGGCCGTACGATACGCCCCGCACATTTTTTGTGCGAAACCCCTTTGGACCGCATTTAATTGGCGTTGAACACCCAACTTTTTGGACGCTGATGACCAAGCGCCAGCCGCGTATGTGATGATGGGCTCCACAGTGGCAGTATATATAATACGGACTATTTCCGGGTGGAGGCCCCAGCTGACTTTAGCTGCTCTTGACAGCTGCTTGTAGACACCAAGTGCCTTTTTGCAGACGTTAGCCGTATGGCTGTTGAAGGTCAACTTGGCGTCCACTGTGAGCCCCAGGATCTTAATTTCCGAGGACATGCCAATGTCGATCCCCCCCATGGTCAGGTGTGGCGTGTCATGTTTAAGTTTTCTGGTGACTACCATGGCGCAAGTTTTGTGTGGCGCGAACTTAAGCTTATTCATGACACCCCACTCCCGAACATGTTCAAGAGCGGCATTGGCCTGTCCCTGGATTTCCTGAGCTGTTTCTCCCGAAAACACGATTACCACATCGTCCGCGAAAGCCTGGCAATAATGGCCTCGCTGCGTGAGACTCTCCAGTAATGGATTCAGCACCAAGTTCCATAAAATGGGGCCGCCTATCGATCCCTGGACACACCCTTTGTTGGTAGGTTTGGCGAACTCATGGCCAGCATACCTTACCCGGACCTTACGGTCGCTTAGGTAGCTGGCTATCAACCTCCTGAGATTCGCGGGGCATTTCTCTTCAGCCAGTCTGACTGCCTGATGAAATTGACTTGTACCAGGTACTTTATTAAATTACCTTAAGCAACTTTATTTTTTAATAAATTATCCCAAATATTGTGTTAAGCTGGGCTATCTCCAAAATATAGGTCCTATTCATAGAAAACCTTTCAAGCAATTTGTATGTTTGACAGCAAATCACTCAATGAGCAGGCGCCTGTTGATTGTAATCGTCAATCAAACGTCCCGCGTCACTACTTATCGTCATAAACACTTAAAGAAAAAATACAGTTAGGTGACCTGCACTAAATAGTTCTCACGTTTAAACAAATTGTGTTGGTGGCAAACAAGTGCCGCATACATAGCGAGTATAGATTGTCACCGGTGCATTACATAGACAGGGTGGTACGTCTGTGTGCGCGCGGAACTGTCCAGACATCTATCTAGATATCTAGATGTGGGTGCATCGGTGCAGTGTTGGCGTAGGTCCTGGGGGGTAGGTCGGGTTCGTTGGGGGTGTGGCCCTACCTCCCCCCGCACTGGCAATAACTACCATCACGTAATCAAACGTTCCAAGTGGGATGCGCCTGCTATGGGACTCCTGGACTTCAGTTTATTTTTCACTATAATGAGTTTTTGTTGTTCACTCGTCGTGGAATGAATTTAATTTAAAGTGGCAGTATTTATTATTTATTTATTTATATATGCTTTATTGTACACCAACAAAAATAAAAACATAAAGAAAACCTTAAACTAAAAAAAATATACAAATGTATGTGTGTGTTGGTATGTTTGCTGAAATATTGTCAATATCAAACCTCCAGCGAATCAAGTCAAACTGATTGGAATAAATGTTAGTTTTGCAGTCGAGATTCAATCGCTGCCATAAAATTGTTAGTTAATTTAGTTATATGAAATTTATTTCTAATATGAGTGGGAAAAGCCGCCTGTTCTATACGCAATGGTTTTCTCCACAGTCGTTCTGCATATGCAATTTAATTTATTCAAACACGTACATTATATACTGAAAGACCTTCTATGATTCAGTACGAGTTTTTAGCGTTTTACAAATGAGTAAAATACTTTGAATAATTTGTAGTAAGATACATACCACTTTAACACAGCTTATAATTTAGCTTATACAGATCTCAATACCAACAAACTCTTTTATATACGAGTATATAAGATGATTCGATCAATTATTTAATCTGCTTCAAATACTATTTCATAGAATCTGGACAAAGTTCAGGTTATTGCATGTTATAGTGAAGAATTTTCTCAGATTTCCTTCACTCTTATACTAAGAATCTGCAAACTCGGGTCTTGAACCACCTACCTAATCTTCCTCCGCAAGAAACATCTATACTTATAATAAATCTGTAGAGAGGTCAATTCTGTACATTAAATATATTTCCAAAATAACTATCAGGGGGTGATTAGGGATCGATACTGATGCCAAAAATGAAATCAGTACAATTTTTGTCTGTCTTTCTGTCTGTCTGTCTGTATGTATAACCGTTATAGAAACAAAAACTACTCGACGGATTTTAACGAAACTTGGCACAATTATTATTCATACTCCTGAGCAGGTTATAGTATACTTTTCATCACGCTACAATCAAGAGAAAAAACGAAAAAAAAAATGAAAATGTGAAAGTTTGGTTGTTTGTTACTCAATCACGCCAGAACGGCTTAACGGATCTTAATGAAATTTAGAACAAAGATAGATTATAGTCTGGAATAGCACATAAGCTACTTTTAATCCCGGGAACATGTTCCCTAGGGATCACGCGGGCGAAGCCGCTGGCAGAAGCTAGTCGTTAATAAAGTAATTATAGAGGTATCACGTTTGTAGAGTACCTTGTACAATAATTTTCATGAAGCTAATTTCAATTTGTTACTAAGAGAGGGTTCAAACTATTATTACTTAGCTTAGATTACCTACTCTCATAAGATACGTTCTCTGGAGGGACAGACAATGTATCAGCCATGAATATTTAACTTTCGATTTCTCGACAGCGTGCGCAATGTTTTCAGTAATCATACCTTTTGAAACTAGAGAGTGAATGAGATTACTGAATATTGTATTGATGAATGCAGTTTTGTTATAGTTGCTCGAGGTTAAATAATTCACCCGCATGGTTCGATCTTGTTGCGATTTTTTTTCGCAAAAGTCACCCCGGCCCTAGAAGGCAAAGGGCATTAAGAGAAACACGGATGGGCTTTGGCCAGTTAGAGTCAGACACTCCCTTCCACTCAGTCCAGAGCGTAAGGAGTCATTCCCATTCTTAAAAAAAGACATGACGAGGCCAGTCCGTGGATGGTAACAATCAGCTACTTCGAGGTAGACTGGAAGCTGACCCCAACATACTTGGGTGAATGCTAGGCAGATTGAATGCCATTTAGTTTTCTAATAAAAACTTTATCATGCAATTATTTGGATATTTTATCCATCGTTATTATGTTCACATGAATCACAACGAAAAGGAAGAAATAACAAAGCTACATTAATTCAACCACATTCGAATTCGGGATTCGGTTCGTGTATGCATAATTGGTTTTTGAATAATTTATTTCTTAAACAAGAACATACAAAAAGAAATGCATTTCTTTGGGATTTTTTTTTTACCTTTTCATAAATAAAAATACACCGACTTATCTACCTAACCGAAGTATCGCCTGGTCTCCTATGAGACTGATCAGTCTCCAAACTAAAATTACTTCCGTGTTGTATTACCATCACAACAAACCAAAATGAATGCAAAAACTACAAAAACCCATCCTCCCGTTCCTCGTTCCGATAGTCAATCAACCCATGGAATCAATACCGACTATACGTTATAATTGTTATGTAACCCAGCATCAATGTTTATTTACCAATACGTATGTCGCTGCAGGTCGACGACCCCGGCTCCTGCTCGGGAAATTTCGGCGGTGTCCGCACTTTAGAAAGGGATAGACTTATGCAGGCTACCGAGGGTGCGAGTGCACATCCTGCGAGGGTAGAGACCTTGAGCTGGCAAAATCAAGGGTAAGGTGTTGAGGTAGTGTGTGTGAGACTGTGAGTCCTCCGACCGGCTCTGTGTTAGTGCATCGATAACTATACACATACACACGTATAGCTAATAATATATTCAGTATACACACAGAAAGAAGTCGGTACTTATGTGTGTATATATATTTGCAAGTCGTCTCCTGTCCACTGAACCTTGAGAATAAGAAAATGTTCAGCAGTCTTGTCTGTATATAAAGTGCTGACTCAGACTTATACTTTTTAAATGTTATGAGTTCGAGTTGAATGTTAGAGCTTTGACACTTCTTCAGTAGGTATTACTACGTAGAATATTTAAACGAAATCTGTAGATAGATATTAAAAAACCTGAACATTTTAAGTATCTAGCTTGAATTTAAAGGTTTTTCGTAAAAACAATCTCACATAATTAGAAAAACCTTTCCATCAAACTGAAGTTTGATTTAAGTTCGACTGTCTGTTTTGACACTTATGAAATCAAATTACAACCTACCTAATAAGGCTAATTATATAAAAAGCGAGGAAGACCGAGCAGTAATGCAAAATGCTGATTAAACAGCTAATTTAAATCTGATAACGCAATAGTGTATTAATATTGCAGTCAGCCCAATACGATCTGCTAATCATTTTCGAAAAGATTTTGCATACTTAAAGTGATTTTGGCATATCCTAATAATATAAGTATTTAATATCCTTCCGTTACTGACAGATTGAGTGACTGACAGACAACGCACAGCCGAAACTACTGGACGTAGAAAGCTGAAATTTGCCATGTAAGCTCCTTGTGGAGTGCAAGGAAGCACTAAGAGGAGGATTTCTCAAAACTCTTTCAGGAACGGGCAAAATAAGGGATATGTGTGTACGAAGTCTCAGGCAAAAACTAATTTATTATACTACTGAAAAAAAAAATATAAATACATATCGAACAAACCTAACAAACGAAGAGAAAAGAATATACCCTACCTTCCCTAAATTCACTGACAACCCAGGACAACCTGAAGCGCTGAGTCTAGAAGTAGGCTTGTTAGGTATATGAGGTATCCATAAAGTCAAACTTTATCGAAAAAATGAATCACTGGAGATTTAAATTTTGATGAGACTTGCGAAAACCTTCAGTGGGAATTACAATAATTCAAGAATAACCGCATAGGTAGACGTACTCCACTTAAAAGGGTGAATCGTAAATCACAAGAAGTTAAATTACAAACAATGATGCAATTCAATTAACCGATCAAACCGTAAAGCCGCCATAAAAATAAAAACGCATGTCAACAAGCAACAACTACGACCACGTGCTCAACCCAAAATAGACGCGCACGCACACACGCGCGCATTGCACGCACGCGACACGCACACACGCGCGCCGTGCACGCACGCGCTGCGCACACAGCCGCACGCCATGCGGCTCAACGAGCCCCGCGGAAAAATCAATATTTTGAGCAAAACTGCTTCCCTTATCGTAGCTGTGTGCGTCGGTTACCTCCCCGTATCCGAAATCCAAACGCACTATCGCCGATTTAGTGGACAAACTGAATCATACCTTATCTGTTACGAAACAAAGTGTTATTTCCCCCATTAAGAGCGGGGGTAGTTAGATCGTGAGGGTATGAAGAGGTAGTGCCGTCCCGCTCCAATCAATCGGATGGCTCGGTCGCGCGGCCGCGTGGCGCCGGCCGACGACCCCGGGCCGGTCGTTACCCCGCGACAGTTGCACCCTGCTACCCCGTACACAAGTACGCACCCTTGTTCTTGCCGAATCTTGGACCCACGCCTCGCCGCCGCTGACATTGACTCGGCGAGCGGTTCAACGACCTCCGTTAACGCTTCCGCCTTCCGGTGTGCTCTATCGAAATTCTAAATAATGTTCTTAAAGTGGAACTTTATTTTTATTGCACCATATAAATTTCATGAGCACACTTAACGCAGAAACTTGATAGCTATACAAATAAAACAATAAAATAACGATCTTCAAGTTTTAAATACCTTTCATGAGTCATCGTTTTTCAGCTGATTTCAAAGTCATATACTCAAGAATTGGGGAGGTCTTATACGTCTCAGGGAAATGAACGTAAATCATGTGCTGACGAAAGATTTTGTTTTATTGACTGAATCGTCCCCAACGTTCGGTAAAACGGATTCTATGTACTAATAAAAAGTAATAGACTATGAGTTTAAATACACCATTTTATTGCCACCTCGTCGGAGAGAGATACCAAAATATATAACTTGTAGAAATCCTAATGTTTGTAATGGATTCAGTGACTCACGTCCAATTAAGTCCAATAAAAATAAAACACAATCCGTTACTCAATGAATGAAAATGAATGGCCGTCCACGCGTGTGGGCACCGGAGCAAACAGACGCTAAGGCAATGAAACCACGACACAAATCATTCCATATTCAAAACGAATTAGGCGCGAAGGTATGCTGGAATCCGACACTAAAAAAGAAAAAGAAGAAAAAGTCAAAAACAAATGTGCCATCTCCGCTCAAATTAAAAAAAAAGAAAGGGATTCCAATGCACCTTCCCCAAATTAACGAGTGACTAAGTGAACATTTGGGAAGCGCTTACGCATTCTTTTAGTGCGAATTATTTTCGACCAAGACGAGAGATTTTTGCTGTGGATATGGTCTTTCGTCGAGTGCGAAGTTAATGTGAAGCGCGTAAATTAAAAAGCACAATGTACTTTTAAAACCGTGAGATATTTATATGTTGAGTTATGAGGAAAATTGAAAGTATTTTTTCAACAAACTTTTTATCTTTTCGTCAAGAGCTACAATGTTGTTTAAATCTTATAAGATTTAATCTGTAAAGATTTGCTGAAAATTATCTAAATAAAATCTGAACCAGACCAGACAGACAGAATTATGTACCTACTCTGCCTTCAGCACTGCAGTTACAATAGAGATTGCATTTTAAACTAATATTAGGGCTAGGCCCACTATGCAGTATCACATTTTTTATAATCCTTTTTCATGTTAATTTAATCGAGGGTCTTTTATATTACACCCCTCATAGACGAAAGACTAGTGATCGTTACGCAGACTCCATTATGAAAGTAAAAAACACGTTATCTATATCTATCTATATCTATATCTATATCTATACTTATAATAAATCTGTAGAGAGGTCAATTCTGTACATGAAATATATTTCCAAAATAACTATCAGGGGGTGATTAGGGATCGATACTGATGCCAAAAATGCAATCAGTACAATTTTTGTCTGTCTGTCTGTCGGTCTGTCTGTCTGTCTGTCTGTCTGTCTGTATAACCGTTATAGAAACAAAAACTACTCGACGGATTTTAATGAAACTTGGTACAATTATTATTCATACTCCTGAGCAGGTTATAGTATACTTTTCATCACGCTACAATCAATAGGAGTAGAGCAGTGAAGGGAAAAGTTGGGAAAACGGGAGAAGTTACTCCATTTTTTAAGCTTCCGCCGCGTGTGCAACCTTAATGGTGAAAGCTATAAAATCCTCCTCCTTAAAATTATATAAAAAATATCCCACGACAGCATATGTCTATCTTTTATGATTGACGAACAATAACACGTGTAACTCCCGATAGCTTAGCTGTTCGAAGCTTTCTGATTGTATTTGTCTACTCTTACGTTTATAAAACTCTCAGTCGTCCCTAATTAACATTAATAAAAGTTAACATTATTAACTATTCCATAAAAAAAGAATCATAGAAATCGGTATAGAAACACCAAAGTTATACATGAAATACGCTAATAATAAGCCATCGCGCGTGAATACTGAATCATGCTATAATAAGGATTATTTTTGTATAAGGTCGCGAACGCACAGGCAGGCGGCTAGCTTGGCACCTAGAGGCTAGCGAGTAGCTTCGGAAAACGGCTTACGACAGTTTGCAATATCCTTTAATAATTATAATGTCGAAGGGAAGATGGTTATAATTTCGCTTTACACCAAACGAGTAATATTATAAATGTGAAAGTTTGGTTGTTTGTTACTCAATCACGCCAGAACGGCTTAACGGATCTTAATGAAATTTAGAACAAAGATAGATTATAGTCTGGAATAGCACATAAGCTACTTTTCATCCCGGGAATATGTTCCCTAGGGATCACGCGGGCGAAGCCGCTGGCAGAAGCTAGTACTACTTATAATAAATCTGTAGAGAGGTCAATTCTGTACATGAAATATATTTCCAAAATAACTATCAGGGGGTGATTGGGATCGATACTGATGCCAAAAATGCAATAAGTACAATTTTTGTCTGTCTGTCTGTCGGTCTGTCTGTCTGTCTGTCTGTCTGTATAACCGTTATAGAAACAAAAACTACTCGACGGATTTTAATGAAACTTGGTACAATTATTATTCATACTCCTGAGCAGGTTATAGTATACTTTTCATCACGCTACAATCAATAGGAGCAGAGCAGTGAAGGGAAATGGTGGGAAACCGGGAGAAATTACTCCATTTTAAGCTTCCGTCGCGTGTGCAACCTTAATGGTGAAAGCTACACAGAAATCATGTATGACGGAAATGTTCTCCTTAAAATTATATAAAAAATATCATGTCTATCTTTTATGATTGACTCACAATAACACGTGTAACTCCCGATAGCTTAGCAGTTCGAAGCTTTCTGATTATTTTGTCTACTCTTATAATCTAATAAAAAAAATTAACATTATTAACTATTCCATAAAAAAGAATCATAGAAATCGGTATAGAAACACCAAAGTTATACATGAAAAACGCTAATAATAAGCCATCGCGCGTGAATACTGAATCATGCTATAAGGATTATTTTTGTAGTCGCGAACGCACAGGCAGGCGGCTAGCTTGGCGCCTAGAGGCTAGCGAGTAGCTTCGGAAAACGGCTTACGACAGTTTGCAATATCCTTTAATAATTATAATGTCGAGGGGAAGATGGTTATAATTTCGCTTTACACCAAACGAGTAATATTATAAATGTGAAAGTTTGGTTGTTTGTTACTCAATCACGCCAGAACGGCTTTACGGATCTTAATGAAATTTAGAACAAAGATAGATTATAGTCTGGAATAGCACATAAGCTACTTTTCATCCCGGGAATATGTTCCCTAGGGATTACGCGGGCGAAGCCGCTGGCAGAAGCTAGTGTTTAAATAATAGTACTTCAATGTGATTTCGGTCTGTTAAGCACATTTTATATAGAGTAAATGGTTACTAATTTTCCCATTTATATGAAATTTAACTCATGAAGAAACCTGAAAATGTTTTACAATTATTGAATGCTAGGGGGATATATTCGAACGAAAAAAAAAAGCAAAGGAGCACCCCCTTTCCATTGAGTTTTATTGAAGAAACCAGTTAGAAAAGTTTCAATTAAAAGAAAAAATAAAAAAGTTATCCGCTTTAAGATTGTTGGCATTGTTTACGAATTGTTTCGCGGTATTGAAAGATAAACTTTTCTCAGCGTCTTTCTAAATATACATATTTGTCAAAAGCCTCCGTCGGCGCCGGCGTCAGCTTTAATTGGCTTTAAATTCGTTCAATAAATCCCTTCCCGGACACAGCAAGAACGTCCCGGGCATGAAATTTTTATCGGATTTTCCGAGACTATTTCTTTTAACGTTTCTCTGCGTCTGCGCCGGTTAGTTGCGCAACTTAATAGAACCAATCAATAAAACGATGTATCATAGACCGAGTTTTGTGTAATAAATACTTTTTCTTATCTTATGAATCGTGCTTTGTAGCATAATAAAATATAATTATAGCTGTAAACATTGCAAAAAGATATAGAAAGCCGTTTTCCTTTCCGTTTCTGCGAAGATAAAAGTGGTTAATTAAGACTTATGGAACTAAACTGACATTTGACGATATAGTTTAGTGCCTAGAATGTCAGACTTACATCACACACTTACATTTTAACACTGAGCTAGACAGTTCGACAACGTATTATTATCTTGTTAGTACAAAATTCGCCATTAACACCTAAGCTGCAAGTGTGCAAGTCGTTGCATAATTCTCTTCCGCGATCTAGATCAGAAGTCGGCTCGGTGAAAGAGGCCGAGAGGCGGTTTAACGTGTGTGCTGTAATAATCCCTAATGTATGTACTGTTTACTGCAAACGCTCGTAAAGCTTGCTTCTTACTTGTACTATTTTGCCTTACATTTCGTAGGTGGTACTGGCTAGAATAGATAAGTTTATTTCAAGCTGACCTGGGCCCCAACGTCAGTGATTGACAAACGGTTTCCTCGATTTTGTCTTGAGCATGTTTGCCATAGAAAATGTGTCTAAAAAACATCAGCGAGAAATCTTTGATACTCAATAAAGTCCACATCACAGTCGCAATCTTTCAAAGATGTATAGAAATTGAGGCTCGGAAATCAATCGTATTCCGAGTATTCATAAAATGTAGCTAACATTTTTTTATAAACGAATAATATGGGGCTGTGCTGCAAAGTCCACATGAGCGAAGCGAGGCACCTGCCGAAGCTACGATGCTACAATGCTCATTACACACCAAGCCGAAATTACGTCCCAATTGCCATTGCATGTAAATTAAGCACACCGAATTATCGTCACGTAAACAGCAGGTGTGTCGCAGGGCTTACTTTTTTCGATTCCACGTTCAAATATCATAGCAAGAGACAGAAAAGAATTGGTAGGACCAGTGAGTCCCTAGCCTTATGTATCATTCAGTATGCCGCAAAATATTGGTAGGTAGAAGTTTGTGCCACGAAATGGGACAGTTTTGCGTATTATCCAGTATTTATTACTACTGGTTACTAGAAATAATTAGGAGCCTACATACCACATAATTATGACATAACTGACTAGCCAGGGTTTCACACGAAATCGAAATGTAGAAAATCTGCTTTTGTATGTGGAAATTTTAGATTTGCTACTAAGATTTGGAAATAAGAAGAAATAGTTAGTGGTGAAAATAATTTCTTACAAAGGGGTAAAACAAAATACTCAGTAACTCTCGACTTCGAAATTTAAACGTAACCTTACTGCCATTTTTTTCAGAAATACTCACAAGATTTGGTTTTCAAAATGGCACAATGGTAAAAAGAGGTTGACATACCTAGTAAGTTAGGAGTTTCGAGAATAGATACTACCCACACAGATCGACATAATGTCACAAAAATCATGTAAACTAAGTTAGCATAACTTAAAAATTGTATGCCTAAATAAATTCGTTAGTCAATTTACAAAATTAATATTGAATCTAATACACAGTTTGTAATTTCGACCGCTTTTATTTCTCAGTTTTTGTCTAGAATAGCTTCACTAATATCAAAACTACATTGGAACTCAAAGTATCTCCTGTTCGATCAATCATGTTCATCTTAAGCTCGTGTCCAGCGGGGGTGGCTCGTGGCTCATGGTGAGTGGCTAGTAGCTAGTGGTTACATGAGGCGTGGGGAGTGTCGTCTCTATATTGCACTTTCATTAATCTCTGTTCCATAAGCTACTGATTTTATTAAATACTGGTCTCGAGTGTAAGAAGTTAGTTTCGTAGGCAATTTACCAAATTGTAACAGAGACAGTACCTAAGGAAAATTCTTTTACTTCACTATTAATATTTGCTTAGGTTCAGTAATGCCATCTAGTAATGTTATAGCACAAATAATATTCCATGTACTTACACTTTTTAAAAGAACGCTGTACTTTGATACAACACAGATACGTCAAAGTATGTACATTTGCCTACATGGATGTACATGTCTTGTACCGATATTCGCCCGAGCGTGAAAATTCAGACAAGCAACGTTCCCAAAAATCGTTCCTCTTTAGGGAAAGCCTCTGTACACCAGACGTCTTCAACCTTTTATATAGATACGTACACAGGCAATATGGCGGCCGGGGTGATTCATTGGAAACCGCAGGAATTGCAAATATTGTTACGGGTGTAATTAACAGTCGCAAACATGTTGGTTTTAAGTAACAAGGCCGAATATAGAATTTCCTTTGCGTCTGTCGATGGCATCGATCAATGGCGAGTCGCTTCCTTTAAGATCTCAGAAGTTTCGAAAACGGCAACATGTTTTATGTTTACGTAATAAATTACACGCTAGTAACATTATTGATGTGTTATGAATATTTATCGGCAATTTCTGAGATTTATTAGATTACTTTTTATTAGGACCAGAATATTATCGTATATCTTTTTAATGAATGATCTTGTTAACATGACTTGAGGTTCTTTAAGGTGTGAACCGTAACTACCAGCTCAAACACAATCAAAGTACAGTTAGTAAGATTGTTCAGCCGTGACAAAAACTGTCAAACGACCACGTGGTTGCCTAACCAAAAAAAAATACCACGAGGCATCTTAGTTCATATTAATATCTAAGTCTTAATGCGGCATTTATCTAAGATCTATGAGATGTATGTAGTAGGTGGCGGCGAACATAAATAAACGCATCACGAGATGCACCGCGCTAGATTCTGTAACAGCTGTGTGTTCAGGCAAGCCCGCTCGGGGTCAATGCCCACCCGTATTTTCAACATGTGCCGACGTTTTCCGCGTTCCACGGAAAGCGCTCGCTTGTCATTCCTTCGGGAACCTCCGCTACGCTTCGGAAGTCTTCGGGTTTCAGTACTTCTTCTTAGTTTCGTAAAAGAGGGAATAATGGCTGTTCGAAATATAAAGTGTTTCTTTTTAAGTCTCCTTCTATTTTGTGTGCTCATCAAATTGCTTTTAGACGCGCATAACAATACACGTCTTCAGTGTAATGGCTTGTTTATGCAATGCGGTAGTTTGGTCGGTGCAGCATCCTACAGATTGTGTTTTCTTGGAAAGAATCACACCCAGCATAGGCGATAGCATTTCTTGATATGTTACGTGGGATAAATTATGAGGTGTCGGTGTATTTTCTGAAGAAAATCGTTTGCATATTAATATGAGTACAATATGTACCTACTAATTATTGAATTCAAGTTTTTATTGCAAAATAAGTAAGGTAAGGTTTGGATACAAATGCCCAATTGCCCACTACTATGAAAAATAAAACATCGAAACGGCCACGAAACGTCCTTTCACACCATTTATGCAAAAGGCAATAATGTATAATACTAACCACAGTGAACCTCGTCACTTTAAACACACAGTGGTCAAAAACAAAAATATTATCAGTAGTGTCTGTCTGTTTATATAACAGTGTCTGGGACCACCGGGCGCTGACATTGGACACGGTGTGATGTCATCAACACTTTATATTATGCCAAGGTCTTGTTTTAAGACGGTATTTGATGGTATGCAATAACTTAGTGATCAGGGATCAGTTCAGGTTCAGGGAGGTATAGTTTTGATTTGTTGCGATGTTTTTTTTAATTGAGATGGGTTTGCTCTTGACTCTAGTCTAGATAAGAGATGACAGAGACAAAGTTGATGATGAAACGAGCTTACACAGAAGAATCCTGTTCACTACTTTGAAGAGATGAGGGTTGTATGCGTTCGAAAACACAGACGCCGACAAAAAGTTTTTTACTTGAACTGCCATATCGCTCGCAAGCCTAGAGACAATATATTGAAGGTAAGTAGTTATCATTGCAAAGTCAAAGACAAACGAACTATGTAGAAGCTATACGCAGATCAGACCAATTTCAAACATCCTTGGGAATAAAAGCCTCAGCTTCGGGGAGCGATTAAAATTAATAAACAAACAAATCGCAGGAACGCAAAATACGCAATAATACCCATTTAACCCAAAAAGCACCTGCTTTGAATCTGTCACCTTTGGTTTCCGGATTCAATCAATACTCATATAAGTATATTTAAGATCATTTAAGTATATTTAAGATTAGTCAATCCTGTTGTTATAACCTACTTTTGCCGCAATCAAAATCTAAGTACCTACATGAAAGCGACATAATTTTCATGATCATGCCCACCAGTCATATTCATCTACATACCTTTTAATTTTAGTCGGTAAATACATGAGAAATATGATAAGTTTGTTGCTCATTTCCTACTTGGCGCCGTCGCAATAGTTAAAGGATGCTCAAACAAAAGCTGTAAAATTATGTGCATCATGAGTGAATGAAAGTTCTCAGAACAAGGGTCATTCTGAGTATTCTATTAATGAAAGAGGCGCTAAGCATATTGCCTATGCTAACCAAGCAGAAACAGTTGCAGTAATCATAAAATAATTATCATACTGCCAAGCGTCTACAGCAAAAAATTTAGACCGCCTAATGACCTATACATAACAGAGTGGAAATTTGGCAATTATAAAAAAAATGGCAACTGGGTTTTGAAGGTCAGATCGACAGTTGGTCCAAGTAAAATACAGCAGGAATTCAACAATATGCAGACTAGTCCAGACCAGACAATGATAGACTGGAAGTCTGACACCCCAATATGTTTTTTTTTAATTTGTGATGGGTTTGCTCTTGACTCTAGTCTTGATCAGAGTTGGCAAAGACAAAGTCTACGATGGAGCGAGCTTACCCAGAAGGTTCCCGTTTGAAAAAGAAAGAATCGTACAGTATATCGTGCCCTATGAACCGCATTCGTGCAAGCGCATGAGTAATTTGTAGATTTTTTTTAGACGAGGGGCAATGTTTTCGACCGATATTGTAAATATAAAGATTGCAGCATTGATTCTAAAAACCGAAATTACTCTTGATGCAAAACCGTTAAACTGAGAATATCATCGATCTCAAGTTTAGCTGCTCTGAAATAAGACGTCGCTTTGCCAAGATTACTCAATCTCACTATAGATAGGTAATACATTACATAGGTATCTGTATATTTGACGTTTATTACGAAGGGCAAGTCCGATCCTGCATGGAGTATTGCAGCCACCTTTGGTATGGCTCAGCTAAGTACCAGCTTGCCGCGCTTGACTCGGTGGAACGCAGAGCTAAGAAGCTCATCGGCGACGAAAAACTGGTGGATGCCAAGCTTCGCAGCTTGGCTTATCGCCGCAAGGTTGCCTGCTTGTCGGTCTTCTACAGATTTACTTCGGTGAGTGTGCCCAAGAACTCCACGACCTCATTCCACCGGCCCCCTTCTACCATCGGACATCCAGACGCACTGTAACTTACCATCCCTACCTTGTAGCTATATTCCACCAATTCGCACAAAGCGTTTCCAAACGTCTTTTATAATGCGCACGGCAATGGAGTGGAACTCTCTGCCTGCGTCTGTATTTCCGAACGCTTACAACCCTAATCTCTTCAAAGTTAAAATGAACAGGCTCCTTCTGGGTAAGCTGGCTCCATCGTAGACTTTGTCTCTGTCATCTCTGACCAAGACTAGAGTGAAGAGCAAACCCATCTAAAAAAAAAGGGCTACCCTTGAATCTTTGAACTCACTACGAGCGAAAGATCGCACGACAACGGTAAAATATTCGGTAGTTTCGCGTTCTAGCAGGCTCAAATTAGTTTACAATAATATAACCGAAGCTGAGTAGGTGTTTTGGTAATACCTATTCAGCTATGGTTAAAATGAAAAGGTATAAATATATAGAGTAAATATTTAGAAAACTTATTTAACTTTTAAATACCTCGTAAGTAAACTGTCAAGCATAGGTTATCTTTTCAATTTCTAAGCAAGTTTACATGTGTCTTACATCTGTGACCACAATTAATAAATCAATAATAAAACATTTAGCTGTTCAAAGAATATCGTGAGCATTGTCATATTTACTTAGTTATCGTTATATAGAAAAGGGTGTTCGCTATATCACATGCCAAGTCAACAAACATGCGGCGCATACGCAGTCAAATGCGAAATTATAATGACACATAAACAATGCAGATATTTGAATAAAGAAAAACAAAAACAACTCGCGTAGATACGCAAATATTCCTGGAAGTAATACATGCCATCAACGACCATTAGGACCCCTTGAAATTACTGGCCGAAAATATTATTTGGCTTTAATTTGCGCTCACTTTGATTGGCCAAAGGTAATAAAAGCCAATCAATCTCAATCGCCAAGGGCGTGCGTGGACAATGGCCGTCTCAATTGCATTCAGTTGCATTCGCACAGATGCTCAGTGTTTATGGTTTCGTAACTCCGATGGTTGGCATGCGTGAGTCATGGCCGGCCAAGTTCATTGTCGTCCGGCCGAACTTGAACCCGCTGACGGCATGACAATTACTACACTACAAGATATAGAACATACCGTAATATAGCAAGCCGCTATTTATAGCCGAGCTGTGAAAACGATTTTATGTGGAAAGGTATGAATGAGAATGGGGATATGAAGGAATGAGGAAAGTTATTTTAGGACTGATAAGGACCTCGCGAAATTCCGTTTTAGTATATCGCAACATGTTTTTTTGTTATAAAATTAAAATTTTATCATTACCTACTAAAACTATTCAAATCAAAACACATCCATTATAACGGCACCTGACTAAAAAAGGGAAAACCGTAGTCCCCCCACAATTTCGCAGTAACGGACATTCGTCACTATTCACCGAACTTTCCAAGCCGGCTTTGTAACCAGACGGTGGTAAACGTAAAAGAAGTCTGTCTTTGTTAGCTTCGCTCGTACAGCTGGAGGTATAGCACCGGGCCAGGCATGTTATTGATAAGGCTGGTAAACAGTGAGTCCACAATGGTACTGTATGCACAGCGTACGTGACAATGACTCCGCTGGGCCGTCTCCAGATATCAAACGTTACACATGTTCAGATAAACGTCCAATCACACCGATGTTTACACGCTAATGTGAAAATATTACCACTGTACGGCGGTACATAACGTTACGTGTCACTTATTGAGACGTTGCAGCGAACCGTATTGTTTTGAATACTTGTACATTTTTATTATGACTACTTAGGCATTCCATGAAGTAGGTACATGGTCGAATTAAGTCATTATGTAGACATTTATTTTTACTATATCAGGAAAATTAGTTATTGCTATGTGCTTGCCTAAATGAGATATAAACATGGCCGGCTACTATTGAAATTTAAATTCACTTCATCATCATCATCATAGCATCAGCCGAAAGACCATAGTGTGCGTCTCACTTCCATCGATTAAATTCAGTTAAAATTTATGTTGATGATTGACAAATGCATCGTCCTCGTCCTCACATTAATTATAAAATTAATGTTTCACCAAATACATGTTATAAAACTTTATTTTAAAAAGAGCCTTGAATGGACAACTAGAGGAATCACTTTGTAATATATTTTTTTATTACTTATTTGTTTAAATGGAAATCTTGACTGACTATGCAATTTTTTATGGGACTACTTTAAACTTTCGCAAAGGGGTAATTAGGGTAATAACATTTTTTTAAATAATTTTCTGACGCTTGTTTTAACCGCACTGTATGATGTTTTTAATAAGGTATGTAGGAATTGTTTGCATAAATTATCCTCAATGCCATCAGGGAAGTGACTCAACCGTCCGTGAACCTGACGACTTTGTGTCAAGATCATCGCAATGCTTATCGTTGTAAATAAACATAACTACAAGTTAACAGAATTTTCCGACATATAAAGTATAAGAGAGGAGTTTTTACTTTACCTTCAGTAAAACGAGGTGTCAAAATCGATGAGTTACATTTTAGCCGTAGAGCCAGCTCAGCCACCAAATCTTTTTGTCGGAGACTAATTGTGCTGGTATCCTTAAATTGTGTCCGTGCTAGAAAAGAGCAAATGGTCCAGAAAATGGATGGATACTTAGGTTAGAAGATCAAGTTTTCAAAGTTACTTGTAGATTGTATAAGCTTCAATTTATAGTTTCTAGTCTCTAGTGTAATCTCTATTAAAATTGCTTAGAATAATAATAAACTTATCATATTTTTGGGGTCTATGGCACGCCGATAAATTCAACAACCAGAAATTATTAATCATTGTCTTTGTTGCTATTGTTTTAATTATTATTTGTATTAATGAGTAACCCGGCTGTGTATACCGGCTGGCGCAGGAGTCACTCCGAGCCAATGACCTCGCGATCAACTATAGGAAAAGAATTTAGGACATGTACCGATAATGACGTCACTTTCAATGTCAGCGTCATCGCGTCAACTCGTAGTGTTAATGTCATGGTTAAATACAATCCTCACTAATATGTTATAATTGAGGTTTGGGCTATGGCGGAAGTTATTTAATAATTTGTGTTTGTATATTTTGAATTATGTGACTTACTTTATCATACAAAATAAAACGTAACTTAAAAAAAATAGAATCATTACAAAAATCAAATAAACAATCGATTCAAAATTAATGAAAGAGGCAGTAGCAAACTGACCGTTACAACCAAAGACAACAATAACAATCGAAGAACATGCCATTACTAAAACTATTCTATAAATAACACTAGCACCTTACCTACAAAATACGTTCACAAGCGACAAAACCGAAAGCCGATATTGCAACATTAATTTATTAGAAATAATTACCTGGGGTCTCGTAACAGTGCATCAATCGGCACTAGTGCAGCAATGGAGGAATTAATGAGCGGGATCTCTCAGAGTGGACCAGTACAATAAATAAACGCACACGATAATTCGGAGTTCACTTGCGGCCGTCCGTGGGGCCAACGACCGTCCTTAGCACAGCTGCGCGGTCCTCACAGACCTATGCCCGTCTCTTTCCCGCGGATATTGCGCGCTACCGTACCGATTTCCATATTATTCAAATCAATTAAACACTTCAGTTGTGAACGAATTTTTATTTTATACGGCATCTATAATGTGCTGAACGAATGATTTATTTATGAAACAACCGATTAATGGAGCGGCTGTTTACACACTGATTTGTAATTGAAGTTTACTGTAAACGTTGTTTCTGTGAAGTATTTTACCGAAAACAATTGGAAAATTGTGTTTTGTTGTTCTGCTGTTTAAATACGGTGTTATGGAATAGAACTTACTCAAACAACCTATGATTTTTGATGAAAATTTATGTAAATAACTATATAATATGCTAATCTTGACGATTGCTATTCATTGAAAATACCTTTTACTTTGCTATTCATTGGGTCAGGGAGCTGTCGTACGGCTAGTGACAACCTCTAATTACCCACTTAATATAACGAAATATGTACAAATAAACTATTCTGAATTTACGCACACATATATTGCCTTCTTAGTCATCAACTACCGAATAATCTAGGTTGTCTGAAGACGTTGAAGACGATAATATTTAAAATACGCAAACGACGCATCATAGTTTCAGAATAAGACTGGACAGAACTGCGTGAACTATCATCGCCTCCCACGGCCCTCTGCAGGCTTTCAGTTGATGATATTGAATTGTTACGGGTAGTCAGAATCCAGAAATTCCAACATCCATCTACTGGTTTGTAGAGATCAGACAGGGAGTCGCTCCATGTGAAATACTGGTACTTATTCAGCTGTATCCGGTCAGACCAGACCGCAAAATAGTTAGGAAAACGCAAGACAGATTGATGATATCAGATTCAGTCACCTGTTACCTACAAAAAGAGGAAAACTGACAAAAATCAGTTGTGCAAAATAAAATAGTGACATTATAATAAACAGCTCGGAAAACGGGAAATAATGGTTGTCGTGTGAACGCACCTGGCGGGAGCCGATGAACCCTGGCGGGCGGCTGGCGCGGCCGGCGCTCCCGTGACGTCGCCGTCTCGCGCCCGTCTGCGCTGACGTGGCATCGCTCCTACGCAACCACTACTACATGGCCATTCAGGGCCACTGGTTCGAGTTCCGGGTGTTGGAGAAGTTATGGTTCTCTCACACTAAAATAAAACTGTTCTAGCAAGAATAGAAGGCCCCACTCTCGGTTTGTCACCCCTACTGATGACTCACATTATTTTGTTTCCAATTTCGTTTCAAAAATCGGTCAGGCATGAAATCGGTGTCTAGTAGTTTAAAACGTTGAAAAAGTATCTTATGGGATACTTTTATATCTTTACTTTGTAATAAATTCATTCATTTCATAATTTTTACAAAACAACAGTGGCAAATCAGCGCATAGCTTCCAAACGAGTATAACGAATAAGATCCCAAAGTTCCTCAACCTTCTCCGTATTTATTTCTTCTGTATACTCCATAAATCCTCTCATTAAAATATACCGAGTCGTTTCCACATAGAATCTATCTCCTACAATAGACTTATAATCTCCCGGGGACAATCCGCAACTATATTTCTATAATGCAGCCGTACCGTACACTTCCCGGCAGTGTCTCGTTTCATTTTAGATTAAATTCTACAAAGGCTCTCCACCTCTCCTCTGCTGGCCCTTTGCGTTACGTTATTACGTTCATGAGTGTTCATGAAAGATGTAAGCCCTTTCAAAGACTGGATGCTACTTTTGAGGATTACTCGTCAAAGAGAGACCTGAAAAGCTCATCGTTACGAATTAAAGATTGAATGATGATGGAGCCGAATTTTAATCAAAAGGTCGTTAATAAAATACAGAACCCGGTGGTTGTTCACACCGGAAGTAGACTTCAACAGTAGAAGGCATAATTGAAAAGTAAATAAATATTCAAATACGTAAGTAAGTTAATTCAGTGGTAGACAATAATTAACATTTACATAAGATTGTCGGACAGAAAGGTGGCGTTTAAGATTTCTTTGATTAGTATGCATTATAACTAACGACAAATATTTATGAGCCTGTCAACTGTTAATATGAATACATTGTGGGATAAATATGTAAAGGAAATTATGTGGATTCGTAAGAAAGCTGTTGAATAAATAGATAGAAGTCACGCTTGCCACGATCGAAGTCTAACGTCAGAAAGTTCTTGATGCTTCATCGATACAAGATGATTCGATATTTATGCGAAGAAGAATATTTTAGAGCTTTAGAATTAACAACAAGAAAATAAAAAATGAAAGAAGAAATCTCTTCTTTAGCAAGGGTACTTCTTCTACTTCAGTTATGATGTATTCCTGGATTCAAAACAGTGGAATAAAGTTATCTAGTCTTTTTCAAATAACCATCTCACTCCATCAACGGACTATAATAGAAGATTCGAAAGCAATAACAATATGACTACCAAAATAATATCGTACTTATTGCAAGGGCAACTTTCTCATAATGTTCGTTGTCACTAATGCATGTTCTGCAGTCTGGCGACATGTAATGCATTTTCAAGCATCGAATGGATGACGCTAAGCTTGCTGCTTGATCCGAGCCGTAAGGTCGCGCCAGGCGTGTGTGCACGCATACGGATTGGGACCAGTTAGGAAGAGGTACGTAGAGTGTTCATATTCGGTGGAAAGAGCTGTTTGGTACCACACAAATGTGGTAAGTCCATAAAATAATGGTGATAAGGTTTTAGCTTGATGTTTTGATTTGATTTTGGAGATGACTCAATTACATTATTTAGAACAGAGTTCCTAGATAAATGTCACTTCGAAGTGACATTCTACCATTACAATGTCACTTCGGTAGAATATTCAGAACTAGCTGTGCCGCGACTTCGTTCGCGTGGACGTCGGGAAATGATGTGATGTGTTGCATATACAAAATCTACGTTCAGTTACGTTGATCTCTCTCAGAATTAAGAATATAGTAATAGTGTACCTACCTAATGCAGAGCACTGTATCATCTCTACCGATTGAAATGCCGACCAGCCCAGGTACAAACCTATCTTGAATCAAATTCAACAAAACTGACTATCGAACGAATGGTGGTGAATCAAGTTGATTCTTAATTTCATCCAGCACAGTCCAAAAAGAAACACATTTTCTCCGATACTTACTGACAATATTGCTGAATGTAAACCACTGCTGCACTGATTAATTTAATTTGTTTTAACATTTTATAATATTAAAAAAGTTTTACTGGGTTCATAAAATCGATTTACTATAGAGGATCTCGTGGCTATATAAAAACAGCCGGACGGGTCTATCTTTAGGGTTAAGCAACGCTTGCGAAGGTTGGTCTGTCTGTGGATGGGCGACCATCTTAACATACAGTTTCCTTCGTGCCTCGGAAAGCACGTTAAGCCTTTGGTCTTGGTTGTCATTTGTAGATCTTTAGCAGTCGAAACGGATAGTCAGAAGCCAGTAAAATCCGACTGCAGTCTTGCCAAGAAGTACCTTGTTACCCAGTCGATGGGTTGTGGAGGTCTGGTAGGCAGCCGCTTCTAAAATACCGGTATTCAGCTGAATCTTGTTTGTCTAGAAGCCGAGCCAATATAGTTATAATGGTCACCCATCCACAGACCGACCTCGGCAAGCGTTCCTTAACCTTGAAGATCGACGCGTTCGGCTGTTATAGTTTAGCCACTTTGAAGCATAGTACCAAAACAGAAATACACCACTAATGTTAGTACAACAGTTTACCTATGGATGAAGTTTACAACACACTCCTCCAAGGAAACTCGATAATTCAATCGAAAAATATCTAGTCATTCATTTCCATAACTATACATACAAAATATAACTTCAAGATAAACAACAAACAAACATGGGGCTGAGTTCATGCTACTGCGGAAAATCTTAACACCGCGATTCAGAAAAACGCGTCATAAGTACAACGTAATTGAACTGTCAAATATAGGTTCTCGTAAGTTCAAACTTAGAAGCTCGCACGTTTCGCTAAATAATGATAAGAAAATAACATGTTCACTTTTCATTTGCCACATAAGGTTAGTTAAAAAATAACTCAAAAATACATTGTTTTGGGGTCTTTTCACACATTTGTTACTACAACTTTTCTCAATAGATGGCCTTGGAAGTATCTGGAGTCTCAATGAAAACAACCTACTTTAGCTCTCGATGAAGTTTCTTCATAAACTTTAAAATTCGATATCTTTTGATTTTGTGTGTCGATTTTGATGAAATAAATGCTAAATGTTACTCCGGTTTTCACTTAAAATTTTTAAGTACCTTCATTTTGAATGCAATCTGTGGTACATGCGTGATGCTCTTCCAAGCGCACAGAAAAACAGACAAAAATTTAAAAAGAATGCATTTTTGTGTTCTATGTCTTTTTTCTGACATTTCTATGTACTTTTTATGCGAAAATATTCAATGTACAGACACGGCAACTATACAATTTTATTATATGTATAGAAATATAGAAGACTATCGATCATCAATGGCCCCAGTGCTGCAGTGGGCCTAAGGTTAGCAAAACTAAAATCCTGGGTCCATCCCGTTATAAATTACCAGTAACAGTTATTACACCAAAGCTTTCATTATGGATTACGTTTAAGTACCTACTCAAGCCACAATAAGTTGTTGGACTAGTTTAAGTGATAAAAAATTTTGACTGGTCCTTATTAGCCCCTTAACTACCCAGTTTCAGTACATGAAGGTTGTCTAATCTGTAAATCCTGTGATCCGTATCTGTGCGGAGTCGGAAGCCTAATATATTGCCCTTAACTGGAATATATTTACGAGTGCGAGCGCCAGCGTCACTACATTGTCGCCATTACATGCGTGTACTACTTTATAGTATAAATAAAATTAACAGATAAAATACTCATGAAAAATGATTTTCTAGAAATTTCTTCTTCGTTTTTTTAAATAAGTACTACATTAAATTTATGTCTCAAATAAAAATTAGAAGTCATTATTTTTCATGATCATTCATCTTATTGATAATTCTATTTTAATTAAAAAAAAAAAACTTTTTAATTAGTTTTCTCTGTACCTAATGAGTAGAAATCGGATAATCGGATGCATATTAACCTAAAGTTAATAATAGAGTTAATAATAGAGAGTTATCTATTTCATTGATCGAATATGAATATGACTCGAATAGGACATGTCAAAAAATTTCAAATTGTATAAATAAAAATTAATTAAAAACATTTGATTCTTCTATTTGTGTTGATTTCTACTCATTGAATTAAGAGTAAAAAGTGTTGTTATATCATTCTTGTACACCGAATCACGCGGTTTTCTGTTCGTGAAGTTTTGTGTTTCGAAATTCATATTCCCAAACATAAGTTGAGTTGATGTGAATTGACTATTTTATCGATTATCGTGAGCTGCTGTTATGGATACACCTAAGGCAGTGCTGCCGCTGAATTATATATGATTTGGCACAACGCAAACAGACGACAGACTGCTACGAAAGAGCGGGTTCCGGACGCCGCGCCGGGCCCGCGCGTTGCCCAGCAACGGTATCCAGGGCGCTGCACGCTGCATCGACTCGTCGTGGTGCTCCAGGCCCTCAGCGCGACTGCGCGCGACGCGCGGGCTAACGTCAGACGCTGTCACCAGTTGACATTTTTAATTGTGTTTTTTCGTATATTTTATTTTCTAGGTATTTAATTGTATTTGTTTAGGTGTGTCAGTGTATATATATGCTTCGCGGTAGCAGTGATGTGTTGCAAGTTAGTGCCGGTCAACCTTCGACATCACTAGATATCTTGGAGAGGTGTCCTCTGTGCACCCAGGCACGATTTTTTAAAGGTAAGCGGGGTCTGAATGTGCATATTGGGAAGGTGCATAAATCTCAAAATGCACTCACTTCAGACCCTGTCATTTCACCTACACCAGTTACATCCTTTGACCCGTTTTGGAAAACTCTTGCAAAATTCAAAAACTCTGTACCTGTTTTAAAGCGAGTTCCCCGCGGCGCTAGACCTCTAGTGGCGCAACACTTAGCAGGATGCGTTCGCCGTGCCACCCGGGAGAACTCGCAAAGTGCCTGGGAACATCTTCTCACTTTCCCCTACCGAATTTTACATGTTAATAAGAATTTGGCAACCACAAAAACTTTGACAGCACAAATTAAAGAAAACTGTAACGTTTCGGCCCATAATTTGGAACCAAAATTTTCGACACAGAGGTTTACCTCTTTAAGAGGTATTTCCCATGTGGTCGAATCTAAATTAGGGGAAGGTGACATTAGCGGAGCAGCCAGGATTCTTTTTAGTAGTGATGTGGTGGCTCCCTGTTCTCCAGATACTCTCGCAGCTCTGGAGAGCAAACATCCTGCCCCAGCGGATGATCTTTCTTTTCCCGACCCCCCTGATTCGGACATTCACTCCCTCACCATTACAGGTCGAGAGGTGATCACAGCCGTTTGCTCCTTCCGAAGTGGATCTGCTGGCGGCCTCGACGGCCTAAGTCCTCAACACCTAAAGGACCTTACCTGTTCAGGCGCCGGGGACGCTGGTGAGCTACTTTTGAAGGAGCTCACGGCTCTGATTAACCTCATGCTCTCCGGCAAAGTGAACGAGGCCGTCATCGACGTCTTGTATGGAGCTAACTTATGTGCCCTACGCAAGAGAGATGGCGGGATTCGTCCCATTGCCGTGGGAACAACTTACCGTCGTATGGCAGCCAAGATTTGTTGTAAATTTTATGGTGAGGTCGTTTCGAAAAAATTTCAGCCCCTTCAGTTGGGTTACGGTTCCAAAGGGGGCTGTGAGGCTGCCGTACACGCATTGTCGACCTACGTAAATTCTGGCAAAGGAGAGGTCATCCTGAAGGTTGACATCAAAAATGCTTTTAATTCTGTTAATAGGGACACCTTGCTGGCAGAATCTAAAAAAGAAATACCTCAAATTTTCAGTTTTCTTTGGCAATGTTATAGACAACCATCTAAATTACTTTACCAGGACAACCTTTTGGAATCCGCTGTTGGCTGTCAACAAGGTGATCCCCTCGGGCCAGTGATCTTTAGTTTAGCCATTCATCCAATTATTCGACAGCTAAATTCCAAATTTAATGTTTGGTATCTCGATGATGGAACCCTTGGTGGCGATGTAATTTCGGTATTAGATGATCTACAATTTTTAAAAACTCAGTTTCATTCCATAGGACTTGATCTCAATTTTTCTAAATGTGAATTATTTTTATCTGACAGTTCTGACCGACAACTCATTCTTTCAAAATTCAACGCAATAGCCCCTGAAATCAAAATAATGGATAAAAGCTCTCTTCGCCTCCTTGGGTCGCCAATCTTTGAGAATTCTTTTCCTAATTTTGTTGATGAAAAAATTCAAAATTTCAATGATGTTTCGGAAAGATTGTCAAAAATTAACATGCATTCGGCCATCACCATAATTCGCTACTGCTGTTTCGGCCCTAAATTATCATATTTTCTTCGTGCTTCCCATCTATGGAAGCACCCTCACCTTCTGGAAAAAATGGACGAAATTATAAAGCAAACGCTATCATCAATTTTAAATGTGGCCATGGACGACCGAGTTTGGGCTCAAGCCACTCTTCCCATCCGCATGGGAGGCCTTGGCGTCCGCAAAATTACCAGTATAAGTTTACCGGCTTTTATATCCTCGGTTCACGGCACTGAAAAATTAGTCAGGAATATCCTAGCTTCTACACTGACTGATTTTGATGTGCCGTACTTTACCGAGGCTATAAATGCCTGGAGACTCGCTTGCCCGAATCAAAATTTACCCGACAACCCATCATACCAGAGACGGTGGGATGAGCCGCTCTGCAGAGGAGTTCAGAATAACCTAATTGCCTCTGCTGCCACTTCTGCGGAGCGTGCACGCCTGCTGGCTGTGGGTGAGTGGGAGTCGGGCCTCTGGCTTCACGCACTACCGTCGTCGAACATAGGCACCTTGTTCGACGATACTACTTTCCGCCTCGCTGCTTCCCTTCGCTTAGGCGCATCTTGTTGTTCTCCTCATCGCTGCCACTGTGGCGAAGCTGTCAACAGCCTCGGGCACCACGGCCTGTCATGCAGTCGAAGTGCGGGTCGTATAGCACGGCACGCAAATATCAACGACATTATCCGACGTGCTCTTGTCGCCGTCGGCGTGCCAGCCGTATTAGAACCCATTGGCCTGGCACGCGACGATGGCAAAAGACCGGACGGTATGTCTTTATTTCCATGGAAGATGGGTAGGCCTTTAGTGTGGGACGCTACTTGTGTCGATACTCTTGCGCCATCCCATCTTCCTAGCTCGTCGTGCTGTGCTGGTTCTGCGGCTTCGGCTGCTGAAAACCTCAAACGGCGGAAATATAGTAGCCTTATTGGCAACTACATTTTTGAGCCGTTTGGGGTTGAAACTCTTGGACCGTGGGGTCCGAGTGCTCACGTCCTATTTAAAGATCTTGCAAAACGCTTAGTTGACGCTTCGCGTGACCCAAGAGCTGGCTTTTACCTTGGACAGAGGATAAGCATTGCCATACAACGTGGCAATGCAGCCAGTCTTTTGGGCTCACTTCCAGTCGATAGCGATGGGGACGAATTTTTTGATGCCATTTTTTAGTTAAGAGTTTTTTTTTTTCTATTTTAAGTGTATATAGTTTGTTCTTTAAATACATTTCTAAGTTAATTGTAACTTAACAGGCCAACATATTAAGAGGGAGGCTTCTGGGAATATTTTTACTAAAAATGTAGTAAAAAAAAGAATATCGGATGATATTCTTTTTTTTAAGGGATGGGACATAAAACCCATCCATGTTTCTTAATTGCCCTTTGTGTTCCGGAGCCACGGTGTCTCTATAATCCGATATTCTTGGATTTTATAATCATAGTGCATAAAAAAAAAATTATGCAAACAAGCAAACTCTTTAAATGGTATGACCGATTCCAAGTCATGTCATTTTATTCCTCATAGCATTTTTTTTTATCAAAACTTCAGTTCCCACAGGCAAATCTACGAGACTCATAGCAACACGTACATATCTAATTAACCGCTAATGACTGCGAATAGTTAGTTATATCATTCATTACTTCACTCGCATTCACTTAGTTCCTATTTAAATATCTACGCGGTTTGTATAAAGAACATTAGAAACCCAGTGAAAGTGCAATCGCGCTACTCCTGACTCTGCAAGAGAATACCTACATATAGGGAAGTTATAAATTAATAATACGTATATATAGACGGCTAGGAACAAGCAAATATACATTCGAGACTTAATTGTTTTTTTTATGTTTTTCCGTATTGCGAACACTGCTAGGTGTTGCGTTGTGTATAAAATTATAATAAAGTTATTGATATCAATAAACAGGAATCTTACACTTTCATTTTAATTAAACACTAAATACATTTCTTTATAAAAATTTAGTAACGGCAGGTACAGCGAGACTCGTGTGTCGAAATAAACCTGATGGAAAATTATAAAGAGTGCCGTTCTTTGCTATTTTCCATCAAGTTTTTTTCCAACCATACTGATTGTTTTTTTTAATCAAAAACGAAGTTCTGTTAAATTCTGACTACTCACGTAGCACACCCATGAAAACAAAAAGTACATTAAGAAAAAAGATAGGTACTAAAAATGCAATCAAGAACATAATGCGAACATTAAATTCTCGCGGTATTTTCCTTCAGCGAAATAATTCTGCAGTAAACATTCAAAGCGCAGCGGAGGTGGAGAAAGTGCAAGCAAATGCGGAAGAATCGAGTGCATAGCACGCTGCACGGCGCGGCTGCACGGCTCGGCTGCACGGCGCGGCTGGCCGCAGTTCACACCGACGACGCTTTGTTGTGCCACGGTAATGAATACCGCCGATTAACGATCTCGGATGCGTGTTTGTTGTCGGTGTAACAGAATAATTAGTTTGTTTATTAATGAAACTGTGTTATCTTAAAATGTGATCGCCAGTACGACTGTTCATTTGTTCTAACTAAAGCTTTAGCTCTAAAGTGAAAGTAATAGAATTAATTGAGCCGGCTACCTATTTTATTACGCATTATTTCAGTTTCGTTTTCGCAAAATTAAACGTTTCATTAAATCTTATAAGTAGCAATTTATTTGCGTAAACAACTTTAGATACTAGATACAATAGTTATATTACGAAAATTGAGAAATTACGACGCAATTTTCTCATCAAGTTAATTTGATAGTAAAATAATAGTAATTTTCCTAAACAATAAGTTATGATATCGTGCTGAGTGTACACGATGATGGCTTGTTTCCGCCTCGGCGAGAATGCATGACGTGCCGGGACCATCCAACGAAAGTAAAACCGTTGATGATGAGCGAATGCCTCGAGACGGGGCTAGCTCCGACGGCTCTGTAATTAGCCTAATTCATGTGATTTATTGATTGGAATAATTCGTAAGTTAGAGGTAAATTTTGGTGCAGTCGAGTGCAGTAGTTTGTGTCGGTGGGTCTAAAAAGCGGCTAACGGTTTCCTTCAAGCTGACTCCAGCGGTTATGCGAGAAACTTTTGCCGTGAGCTCTATTCAGTGTTCGAAATTTTGGAGGATCGATATTTGCAGATAGATCGTTAATGAATTTTGATGTTACGAGTTCTCGATGACTTCGTGTTAGGTTTAGTAGGTAACTTCATGAAATCACCGACACAAATTTTATATTTAAAATATACTACTGGGTGTATTATCTTTACATTGCAATTATCATCGATATTTGCAATTCCAATTTCTAATTTATATATATTGGCAACATCTCTAGGTGACAAACATGAATAGCTTTTAGTCTCAGACTGATAAATGAGTGTGTAGTGCGACTGCGACTGTACCTTTCACAGCAGACTCATCGCTAGATGTTGCAACACTAGTCGGTGCAGCGACGCGAAATGCAGTTACGTATAGTAAACTAAACACTTCCGCGTGCGAGCAGGAAGCCCCGAACACTTTCCCTTTTGCCTGCGCGCAGCAGCCGACCACTCTATGCATCACTATAATCCCACCAAATCGAGAGACATCCAACTACACCACCAGTCTCTACCACACTATCTCTCCTCAACTCAGCCGACTCATAATGCAGTTAACCAACAAATGAGGTTAAGTGTTCGGTGCTTCATGATGCGTAGCAGCTGCTAAGCATTTGAATTAAGAGATCTCATCGAACCTAAGGTTGTGACCAGACATGTGGAAAATTGACAATTAAACCAGCTCCACTTCCTATGGGTTCATTGACCATTGTCGGCGACGCTATTGTCAGGCCGCAAAATATCAAATGTTGCATTTTTAAATAACAATAGAGTTTAACGGTCTAGCTTTCTAATCCAGGTTGATCAGGATATATTTGTGTGAAATGTCCCACAATCCAGTTATGATTTAACCCCTTCCGTACAACTGGCGATTTAATAAATAATTCATGATAAAATAACCGGTTGTGAATTGATGAATGTCGTGTTCATTGTAAAAGTCACGAAAGAATAAGGAGTAAAATTGACAGTAAAATACCTGTTTTACGGACTGGTTCTGAAAGAGTTTTCTAAAAGTTGTTAAAGCCAAAATCGCGTACCATTAGCGTGGCTCTACCAGGCTGACAGAACACAGACGACGAGGCGCCTTCAGTTGACCTATATACCACTCGCGGACATTGACCCCATCGCACAGACTCGTGCGGTTGGCCGAATCGCAATGGGGTGGCTGACGAAATCTTTCTCTTAGCTCGGGAACATTGAGCCACTAAAACGAACTTATACGTACGCAGGTAGGTGTGTGACGTCTAAAAATAACTGTCGCAAAAGAGTTCATTCGAATCTCATTAGCGTAATTTTGTTGGAACCAAGTTTTTCCTATAGTTGGTAATTCTGTCTACATCGATAATATTAAGTAAAAAATATTATAATGAACGACATTTGCAAAACTTACTGAATTCTACATTTCGTTTCAATGTTACCAAAAAACGTTTCCAGAAACAGCCTGCATAGGCCGGAAAATATTGGAATAATAAAATCACGAGGGCGGCAGCGATCGAACGGAGTGCAGAGTTCACGATCGGGCGGCGACCTCCTGAAAGTGGGGCGGGCCTAGTCTGGAGGCTTGCGGAACGCCGTCATTTCCACAATAAATCCGCCGTCTCCGATGAACCTTCGGGATATTCTCGAACGCTTCATCCAGTTTCCAATTTAGGGATATTCTCAGCACCGACAACTGATGGAGGCCAATTATAACTGGTCTCTTATCCACGTAACATATCGCTCAGTGATGTATACAATTTCCCTAACAAAAATGGGTAGTACAGTGTAGTAACTGAACGAAAGAATACTTTCGCAAAGGGTCTAGCCTGGGAATTTCATTTTGCGAACGGATGTTCTGATTAAAATGGACAAACCTAACATTTTCGGGGCGGCGGCGGTGAAGCGATTTAGCTAAGTCCCGACTCTGAGAAATTTCATTTACAGCTTCATAAGTAGCTTTGCAAACGATGCTCGCTTCCTGCTCTAACGACCAAGATTTACGTTGGCCCAGTTAATAGAAAAGTAAAGCTCATAATAAAGCTGACATATCAGTGAAGTAACATTGATTGCTTGGATGTGGGACGTGAAAACAGTAAATTAATGGCAGTATAATGTGTGCTACAATAATATCGATAAGAAGGAGAAACAATGCAGCTGTATCGAGGGCGCGTTAGACCTTAGGAGCAGATCGTTCGCGGCGAATCGTTAACCTAGTATTGCTGCGACGCCATCTTATATGTAAATACTAGTTTTCTTCTGGGAATCGCCATTTACGGAATTACCCGATGAATTTCAAACTAAAATGATGTTAGAATAGTTCATATCGGGATTGCTACCATGTTATTTGAAACCTTTTTATTTGCGAGTTTCCGATATTTCGGCACTGTTGCAAGCGCCATATGATCACGGAGTAACTGAAGATCTTGCGGGTGGGATGTTATTGGCAGACATATCGGTCTACCCTCTTTCGTATTCTTTTATTCGTATTTTCGTTTTGTTTCGTATTTTATTTCGTGAACTATTCTAATGTTAGTAATGACCATGAAAGTTTAAAACTAACATGATGTGTTAAGTGATCACATTGCTACGTGTATGTAGGTAGATGACTTAAATGGGATTTTTTAAAGTTTTTTTTTTAATAGGCATGTTTCGGCGACTAGCATTTTACGTCATCGTGTATTTGTTAAAATACCATCTTTTGTGAAGAAATTAACATAAACGAAAAAGTTTGGTCTTTTTGTGACTGCAAAGTTATTTTGGTTTCTTTAAAAATATTGAATTCATCGTTTTTCACTGAATTGTTTCATTTGTTTGGTGTTATTTTATTAGTTCAAGGGGATTTCGATAAGTACATGTTTACGAAAGAGTGGGCTTAAAAAATAAACGTAGCTTACTCTCAAAGATAGTCTGGTTTATCTGTACGTTGTCCTTTCGTGATACGCCCCCGTTTTAGATGTCGCGCGTAATGATGCTAATATGAAATAATATCAGCGTTTCTTAGGTTCACGAAGAAACAGATCAAACACATAACTCTGGTACAGATCAAGAATAAATAAACTGTTTTGTTAGTAAAACGTTACACTATTTTTGGGACTTACGTTAAAACTGTATTAAAAAAATACATTAGAAAAGGACACCGTTTGGACATGCTCTCAATTAATGGTCATAGATTCGCCTCCTGCCATATGCGACCCCTCGTGTACACACGGACACAATAGGACCCTCTGCCTAACCCTTCGCACAAGCACAGGTGTGACGATTTTATAATGTTTGTGTACTTGTGTCATGTTTACAGCTTCTCGACCGGTCGAAGACATTCGATGCTATTAAATAATCATTGATTATTTCTTACTTAGCGCCAGCCTAAGCCCTGATTGGAAGAGGTACTTATATAAATTTCTAATCATAGAAAAATACATAATTTCTCGCGATAGCCGCGAGTACTAGTAGCGAGCGGGGAGCGTTGCTAATCTAACTGACCTATATAATGTGGCCGGTGAAAGACCTCGTAAACTACTGCCGTCAGTGCATTATTCCTGCAACAATGCACCGAGCTTCGCCACGCAATTCCATATCCTACCTCTCTCACTTATAGATCTATTATTGCTCGCACCGCACGCACAGAAAGCGTTGTGCGTGTATATACTGTGTGCGGGTATATACTGGCCGGTAATAGTTTCGCAGAATAATTTTGTTTAGAACACATTTATAGTTTCAACTAATATCTAAAATTGAGATCGTGCAACTGAACTTAATAGGTTTTTAAATAATGGTCGTTGAATGTTTTCCGCTCATCTGCGGATGAAAATGAAACTGTGAATTTCTGTGAGCTTAGGCAAATGTCTATTGAAATGAACCGATAGGTTAGAAAGCTTTTCCATTTTGTTCATTGTTACCACCATAAAGTGTAGCGTGTTATGGCTGAACACGGCTGTAGTAGCACCAACACCGATTGGTCTCGTTTAAACTTGACGAAAAGTTGTAAGAGATGTTGTTGCTAATTGCCTGAAAGTACTTTGCAATATATTGTCATTATATTGTGAATGAACTTTATGAAGTTGTATCAAGAAAGTTAAATTTTTCATTGAGAAAACCGTCCTGTTTTGCTTGAAATGAGAATAATTTAAAGAACTCTAACTTTACTTCATTCTTTAAATTTTTCGATATTTCCTATATGAGAAGGTACGTGAATTTCATCTTAGGGAAATCCTTTAAAGGGCAGCACCAAGCGAATTGTTTGTCATAAACACTTTATAAGTGAATATTATATAATTTTAAAATCCACAGAAAATTTTGTTGATTTAGTTTTACTAAGAAAACTATTTTCGCTGAGAATTCAGGCCGGGTCTGACTGACACTGACTGACAATTTGAGGTTGTTTAGGCGTTTAACCGGTGTTTCTTAAATGATAGACAACTAGCTATTAGTACTGGCTTACCTATTTGCTAATTATTTTGCATTCCTTCTAGCCATGATAATATCTTTAGGTGACAAACTGCTTCGCTCTTTGAATGTAGGTTATTTGATAGAGCGACAATATTTTTTTTCAAATATATATTTTTTTTAATATATATTTTCTAGGTTCTGCCAGTCGATTCGACCGCGTGGTTGTCAAAAAATGTACATATGGAACATGTAACTTATTATAATGATTTATCAAAACGTCTTGTTTTAAGTAAAATAAGAATGGATTATATTGTTCGTTTTTTTAACCGACTTCCCAAAAAGGAGGAGGTTATCAATTCGGTTGTATGTTTTTTTTTTTTTTTTTTTTTTTTTTTTTTTATGTTTGTTACCTCATATCTCCGACAATTATGAACCGATTTGAAAAATTTTTGTTTTATCTGAAAGGATATACTTGCAGATTGGTCCCATTTAAATCATATCAAAATCGGTTACGAACTTTGGATTTTAAATCGAAATAGCTGGAATTTGACTATTTAGATGATTCTTTGATGATCGAAATTGCGTATTTTGCTTTTCTGCGATTTTGGAGTGGTGTTGTTAGGTGTAGGGCACCACTAAAAAGTGAAAAATAAAAAACTTTTTACAAAAAAATACAACCGACTTCCAAAAAAAAAACACTACAAAGTAAAAAATAACTTTAATTTCGGAAGTCGGTGTCAAAATACGAAGAAACTAACAAAAACACCGACTTCCGAAATTAAAGTTATTTTTTACTTTGTAGTGTTTTTTTTTTGGAAGTCGGTTGTATTTTTTTTTATAAGCTTTTTCAACCACTCCTGAAATAATTTCCAGTAAGTGCTCTTAGCGAAACTAGAATCGATTTCTGTTATGAGTTCAGCGTAATGTCACAGTGTGAATGCAGCGTCAATTTCCTCGTTCTTAGAATCCTATAGTACTTGCTCTTCGACAATTTTAAAAGGAAGCATGACGTGTACCTACAGTCAGGTGCCGGACGAAGTCTCCAAAAACGCGTGCTTGCACAAAGGTCCTCTACGATGTTATCTCATGTCACAGTTCAACGACCGTACAAGAATGTGCAAGTATTACATTTAATTGTTATTAATCACTGGAGGAATACTTTACGGTAATTGAATACCAGCCTTCTTCAAGTAACGCAGGTGCATTCTCGTTTAAAACTAAACAATATTAGCTCAATAAACACTTAATAGAAGAGCTTTAGCATCGTTTGCATAATTTTAATTCAGTTTAGATATTGCATGCAGCTACAGATTTTATGCGTATATTGAATGAGAAATTATGAATTGTAGTTTAAATTAGGTGCCAATTTATTTATTGTTTTAAACGCAGAATATAAGTTTGAAAAGGCTGAATCATTCATTCCGAACTTATGTTTTGTGTTTTCATGGTACAAATAGGTTAAAAGAAAATAGAGACCTAACATTCAACTGTCAAAAATGAAGGAAGCAAAAGTAGTCCTTTTTCGCTTCATTTGCTTTTCACAACATTTTTGGGAAATAAAAGGTTATACATATAATTGTATCTCAAATTTTGGTTCTATGAATGTAAAGCCGAAACATCTGTGATTGTAACGTGATTACGGCGCTTCAGCTTAATGGTATCACTGAAGTGTGAATGATGACATAAGAATCTGCCTCAAAAAGACGAGGATAGGAAAGGCCATACCATAGTTCACCTTTGAACTCTAATAGTATAATAATAGACATGGTAATGCAAGTTTATTCTAATTAAATCGCACGAGCACATGTACTGTGTGTTTAAAAATATATCCGCGTCAGTTTGGCTGAAGCGCGTAACTAGTAGTGACGTTGCGGTATCGCGTCGTCGTGATGAGCTCATGGTCCTCATCGATCGTACACAGTGTATTGCACTGGCTCACGTGAGAACACAACATTAAAAATACTCTGTGACATCCTACTAATTCTACTGATACTAAAAAAAAAGCCAGAAGCCAGTAAATGTAACTTCAGTTTTGCCAAGAACTTCCGTGTCACCCAGCTAATGTGTTGCGGAGGTTAGGCAGCCGCTCCTCGTAAAATACTGGTATTCAGCTGAATCCGGTTTGACTGGAAGCCGACCCCGATTGAGTTGGGAAAAGGCTAGGCAGATGAATATAGAAAGTGTGCATATCCCGTACGCGCTGCCTCGACACATTTTGAATGATTTTTTCAGGTTTTAATTGAAATTGAACTATTAAATTTCGTTGTAAACAATATAAACGTTAGCATCACTGTCACCGTTGCGTTTATTTTATTTTCATCGAAATCGAAATGTTAAATTTAAATTAAATCGTAAAATTGTAACTCGAGCCAGGTGCCATGTTACAAAGTACGGGTAGTAAGTACGTCTGTTTGTTTGCAATCACGTTCCATCCGTTTAACTACTGAACAGATTTTGATACAATTTGGAAAAAAGCAGACCATGGCCTGGATTACACATAGGATACCTTTAGTCCCGATAGTGCGTTCACCTGTTACTAGCAAAACCTAGCTTTCATTTGTTTAAGAAAAGCCAGTTTTGTTGGACTTTGTTGGTTCTAACTTAAATTAAACGACAGCTTTCGATTTTGAATATTGTTTTCATACTGAAGATGCTTAACTAAAAGTCAATCCATCAATGTCAGTTATGATGTACCTTGATCAGTGGTCACTTCCTTGATATTTTTTCCAACATTATTGGAAATCTAATTCATAAGAAATGCAATCTATATGATTTTCAGGAAATCATCATACTATATTGATCGTACATAACTCTCATTGAATTATCCGTATCTTCTTTTAAGAAAATAAGATTTATTTATTTGTTACTAAGTCTGTACCCAACGCATACTACATACCTATTGAGATCTCTTGTCTCTAAATCTCGGTTGTAGTGCGCAACTTAGAAGATTATGTATCCATTAAAAATATGCAACTAAACAACAGTCATTGACCATGTCATCATCTAATCTATTTATCACACAAGTGTGACAAAATATTTCGTAACTGAAAACATCCAAACAAGATTTTCATAAGTCCGGCTTTTCCGTCATCCAATATAGGAAAGAGCCTTTGAGTTTCACCGCACATCACGGTAAGGCTGCATTTCTACCAGAGGGCGAGGATGCGTAGCGAGGGATGTGTTTGTTAAGAACTAATACAATACAATACAAAACCAATCTCTTTATTTCACTCTTCACAAAGGTCACAACACAACACACAAGGAGTTAGTGATAGAATCACTTAATTTACCTAGCCTCGCTCAGCGCAAGCGATTCTATTGGTTCTTTGTTCACTACACATCCTAGCACATAGACGAGCTCGTGGATGATGAAATAATAACAGCCACACGGGTCAATCTTTACGGGTAAGCAACGCTTGCCAAGGTTGGTCTGTGGATGGGTAACCATATTAACATATCGAGTTTCCTCCTCAAGCACGATAAGCCGTTGGCCCCGGCTGTCATTTGTAGATCTTTGGCAGTCGTTACGGATTTTCTGAAGCCAGTACACCTGACTCCAGTCTTGCCAAGAAGTGCCGTGCTACCCAGTTAATGGGTTGTGGAGGTCTGGTAGGCAGCCGCTCCTCGTATAATACTGGTATTCAGCTAAATCCGGTTTGTCTGGAAGCCGACCCCAACATAGTTGGGACATGGCTAGGCAGATGACATCGTAGCACATAGAGATGCGCTAGGATGCGTGCCGAGGGATGAAATCTACCAGGGGTGGAAACGCAGCCTTAGGGTCGATTGGTCCGGTCCCGAAAGGGTTAGAGTACTAAAAATTACAGCTAGTACTTACATTTTTATTCCTATGCCACCAAGGTATCCGTTCAGCCTTTCTCCCTCATCTCTAATGATACCGAGTGAAGGAAAGGTGCTCTCACGGCTGCGGACAAAAATCATACTTTAGCTTTTTTTTTTACGTGTACAAAGCTGACAAAGTTACGAGTGTCTGTTGTTTTTTGCCAATTTGTTTGATATGGTACGAGAAAGTTCTGATGTTTTACACACTAATCACACAGTAATCTAGTCTTGTTTGCAATCATTCCAAATATTCATTAGGTTTATTGGAAGCCGCATACAGGATATGTGGTCAAACATCTTATTGAAATTAGTCATAAGTACACACCACATAGGCAGGTACATAGGAAGATTGTTTACGTTTCGTTCATAGAATGTAAATTGGGCCATAACATTGAACTTCCTCGAAAATCACTAAAACTTCCTCAAACAATATAAAGTCTCGTCGGTTTCAGTGAATAAAACTCACTCTTATAATTTTGTAACGCACTGAATCTATAATTATCATAATTCATGAAGCTTACTATTCGTATTTAATAGTTCCCAATGCCTCTCAAACCCATCAAATCACTCAAAACAATAATAAGCAAAGTGCAAATGTTAGTAGGTCCTATCTGCGGAAAAACATACAGTAAATCACTTAATCACATAATTACTGTTAATGTTGCCATTTAATTTGACGGCCAAATAACTGCCCGGTATATTCATTTAACTTCGTAAATTGTCGACTTAATTGTAACTTAAGGAAAAACAATAAACAAGGTAAACACTACATAACTTTCTGAAAAGTAAAATATTTCAGAATCTTTCAAGCTTGTTTCAAGCTTTAGGCTCATCGTGAACTTAAAATAAATATAGGAACAAGTTTCCAACGGTATTAAATTATTTCATTTTAAAATTATTTGTTATTCCACTACCTTCTTAATGGTTAATTAAACACTTATTATTACCACAAAAAAGTTTACAAAACAATGACCTGAACTTATTACTGCAGAAGTTTCCTCTGCAACGTTCCCGGAAAAATCCTCAGTAACAAAAATCCTCGGTAGTAAGTCACTTTCCACTGTCTTACACATAAACGGTCACAATCCACTGAAAGACAGAGACACTAGTCTGAAAAACAGAAAGATCACGTCACAAGTTCATACTAGACGTGCCATGCGTACCAGGGTAGCAGATAAACATAGGAGGTGTCGGCTACTCGGAACAATAGCAGCGCGGCGTAGAGCGGCGCAAGACGACACAGCAGCGAGCGCGCGGCGCGCCGGCAGAGCGGTGACTGACCGGCACACTGCCGCACCACCCCGCCTGGAGCGATCCTCCGGGACCCTTCCGCCGGGAATCAGACCCGCAACACACGAACCAGCGACGCTTTCCTCACGCGACCGCACTGCACATGTGTTCGCACCATTCTTTGTGCTTCATGGTCTCAACAGGTTTATGCAATATCGTCTGGATCACGCTTCAGTTCCGACCTCTCATTTCGTGTCAGTACATTTCGGCACTGCGATTAAAATTCACAGCATGTAAACTGCAATCTGCCTGTTTGAAAGTATGCGGATGGTAAAGTATTCTCTTCATCTGTCCGAATCTAACGTGCAGCGCTCGGTCGTTGACATTAGAGTTCGTTTGTTTTTCTTACATTATCGAGAAAATCTTTGAGTTTGCTGTTTGTTTCGTGTATCGTCATGCAATAATTTGTAAACAAAGTTATCTGCGGACCTCCCTCGATCTCGTAATTGGACACTTATGAAAAATTGCAGTAGTAAACGATGACAGGGTGTTCGAAATGCATATAGCGCGGCGTGTCGGGTTTCACCCGTCAATGTAAACAGTGATGCGACTGTTACAGAAGTGTAAGCGGTTCTATAATGGTCTCCAGTGGTCTCTGCGGAGAGTGAAAGTGGTCGCGGTCTAGGCGAGCGCCTCGCGGCAACTCGGCGCGCCCTGCGAGACCTTGAGCGAACTGTTAGTGAACCAAAACATTTGTACTTTAATAACACTATAGAAAGTCGCAACATTGCGAAATTTTAGTTTTACATAAATTAAACTAGATCTGCCGTACATTTATGTATATAAGGGTTAACGACGACGGACGCTCCTAATTCATTGACCCCCTAGTGTACTGAACTTAGTTTGATAAAGGTTAGAGATGTGTGACATGGCAAAACTGGCAGCCGGAGTAACTTTGGAGACTCCTATTAATCTGTGAGACAACAGGACCTCTTCTGTAATTTAATAGTTTGGGATTAGCTAAATGCGTCGGAAAATTGTAAGCTGATTCGACTTTTTGCATAAACAAAAGAGTTTTCGGTAGGTCAGATAAGCAGTCAGTCGATGGAAAATACCGGTACTTAGCCACATCTATCCGAAGCTGAGCCCAGTGAAACCAACATCTTGGTCACATGATCATATTCAATGAGGATCTTTCTTCTTCACATGAGTTTACTACAACTCCGGTTCCCCTGGGAGTTTTCTTTCATAAGTAATTTTCAATGATTGCGGATTAGACCAAAGTTTCACATCCACCACTGAAGCTATACGTGCAGTCTATTGGAGCATATAAGTAGCAACAAATAGAAGTACCTACTTAATTACTTTTGTTGCGTCGTCCCGTTACATTGCCAGTAGTTCGGTATACCTTGCAGTCTCAATTTCCGGGGTCAAGGGGTCATTACCCAGTTCTATGGCATGTGAATTTAAATTTTGCGTAGACATAGTAACAGTTATGAAGTATTGCAAAACTTTGAAAAAATAAATTGTGAAAACTATGCACTCGGGGTCTGCCGGCCAATAATGGAAAGACGGTTCTTTGGAGTCAGAATTACAGACAGACGTAAAAGGAACAGTATACTTCTTTCCATAAATAAAATGGATGGCCTAAATCCAAATGGAACTGGGCAGGTCATAGCTGCCCATGCACAAGAGAACTAGGGAAAAGTATCCGCTGATAGGATCCCAAGCGTCAGAAACCGGAGATGTTCAAAACGAAATGGCGAAACAATCTCGCTCTGTCCTTTAGTTATACAAAAGAGTGGGTTAAATTGCCCAAGATGAATACCAGTATTGCCAACTTGCGCGCTTCAAACACTTCATTCTACGATAATTTTTTTTTGACTTACCAACAAATAACATAGAACTTCTCTGGGAATTGAACGCGATGCTTGCGTATTACTAATTATTTTATTTTAAACGCAGTAAATAACAAAAACTTTTTTATCGCAATCTCTATTTTTCATCATATTGATGTTTTTATCCTAAATATCGCTGCAGAAGTTTTTTAACTGACGTCAAATGGCCTGAAGTACCTATTCTGATCTGATAGGGTTTAACGTCGAATCTAAGGGGACTTGCAGAAGACAAGCCGTCTCCCATCCGTGGCAGCGGAGGGCACATTCGCTGTCGCAGCCCTCGCATATGGTTGCTAGGGAACACCGGGCTGACAGACTCCACGCGCCCCAGGGTGGATAAATTCACTACTCACGTGCACACCGAAAAACATCTATAATATTTTACAAAATTCTATCTTGTTTCCATTTTATCACGTTCGGTATTTTTGGGACTTGGTTATCATGACGTCTTTCCGTCTGCAATTGTCATTTTTTATCGGTGTTATTTTCTTTTCTTTTAAAAATATTTGTTTTCCAACCCTGTTTATCTAACTGATTGATTAATCATTCAATTATTATTTTTGTCAAGTCAGACCGACTGCAATTAATTTTTAATGATTAAGGAAATTATGAGTGTCGTCGATTGTTTAATTGTTTACGTACAAACACCAACTTCATTAGTGTTATCAGCATGTCGTTAGGGAAGTGCAGATATTAGAAGACAGTTATTGACCTTGTGTACCGTAAAACAACAAGTTTGTTTCAAAAGAAAGTTCAACGACCAGAAAATAAAAAATCTGTTCTACTTTTTATTCCGTATTTTCCTTGTAGTGTCACAATTTCATGTGTTTTGATTATTTTAAGACAAATTAGGTCTTTATCGTTGATTTCTTACTATTCATATTTTTTTATTCGTGGACTTTTATGGTTTTAGTAATGAAATTCTAACAAGGTATCTTATACTTATCATGATGTGTTCTGTGCAAAATCACAAGTGTTAACACCACTTAGTTGAGCAGCAGAAAAGTTCTCTAATTGACGTTTTACTCAAACTGCTTTTCACCCGACTGCAAAAAAAGGGTTATGTTTTAGTGATTCTGCACAAAAACCCTGTATCTAATTTGTAAAGTCAGCAAAAAAATGTTGTTGTGATAAAATTAGTGTTAAAAAATCGAATTAAATCCATATAAAACGTCGAAATTTTTAATTACGTGGTTTTAGCGGTTAAATCGTCGATATTCTTATAAAAATTTCCATGAAATATTAGTTCACTTACTGGTTAAGACTAGTCGACTAGTTGTAGCCTTACCGCGTAATTTAGTAAAGTCCCTGGGGCTAAATATTTCAGTTTAAAATACAAAGGCTGGTCAAACCAAGTGATTGCATCTCAAGGCTCTTTGATAGTGTTTAATCACAAATAGCATTCTCACTTTAATGAGTCACTAAAGATCTGAAGAATGTCAAATTACAAGTATTGATCCCTACCCGGAATTCGCAAGCATCAAACGAACCTACCTTCACTAAGAATTAATATTTTTCTTTAAAGAAATAGATGACTTCCAAGGGAAGATCCAACCAATAATCCAATTTATAAATGCAAAAGTAACTCTGTTCCGTCTGTTTTTACCACTTTACGTCTTAATGACTGAACGGATTTTGATGAAAATCCTCACCATCCTGTACTTCCTTCGGGACAATTTCCGACTATCATGAAAGCGACGCAGCTGACAGAAGATATTATAATAAAATATAAAAACCTTTATTATTGAAGAATAAGAAAATAACCGGCCAATTGCGAGTCGGACTCGCAGAGAAGGGTTCCGTCGCTTAATAAACCTTAATTTTTATTACTTGTTGTAATAGCTGACAGACGGACGGACCGACAATAAAGCATTAATATAAAGCATTTTCTTTGCTTAAGCTACTTCCGACATTTCTTGAAGAAAATATGCGATAGACCCTGCACGTTCCATCTTGCCAAGGCTCTCTTCCTCTACGCTCTGTCCTCTGCCAATGTACTGTAAAATTCCTTGGGAAATATATACTGCTTTCTTATTAGGGGCTTATTCGTTTTTGATATGGAAAAAAAAAACTTTTTTACAAAAATTAAACCGACTTCCAAAAAAACTAAGTACTAAAAAGTACAAAATTATTTTTATTTTGGATGTCGGTGTTTCTGGTGTGGTTTCTGCGTTTGTTGTAATTTGTAGTAGTGTGTGGAAGTCGATATTCTTTTTATGTTTATTTTTTTCCACTTTTTAGAGCTGGATGGCACCCCTAAAAATTCCAACTAATCCATATTTTTTTAATTTTCTATCTCCGAAGTTCTTCATCAGATCTTTACGAAATTGAAATGCGACTATTTCGATTTTAAATGATAGAAATAAATACATAAAAATATATTTATATAAAAATCCGAACGGCTCCTTTTTTGGAGTCGGTTAAAAAAGCGTTCAAATTCAGTCAATGTCAAAAACTTGTAAAAATTTTGGGAAATTAGAGTTGTTTTTTCAAGTTTGCGACCAAGACGCAAAGACGAACATTCCATAGAATTATCCTCTATACCTCTGAGCAAATTATCCTCTATACCTCAGAGCAAAGGGTCTTGCAAAGATAGGTAGATAAAATTATAATTAATATAAAAAATATAATCTTATTGAAACTGGAAATTTCCAATGGGATCATAAATAGGAAAGCCCTCACGAGCCAATTGCTCATTACAAGTTATTAAAACGTAAATAGACGTTTTGAGAAGAAGATCAATATTCAAATGTTATTTATGGCTAATCCCTATTTTGTTTGCTATAGCAACAGCAGGTTTACATCGCTTTCATAACGAAACCGATTGCTACACGTGTAAATAACCTAAAAATCAAAACGGCCCAAATTAGTAATGATATCAGATGTAGTCTTGCCAAATCATTGTGCTATCTAGCTCATTGAGCTCAAAATCTGAAATCTGAAACAAAATTGGACCTAATTAAAAGGATTTACCACTAAACATTTAATTAAAATTAATTTCTGCCTCGGCTTGACTACTAACCAATTAAATAACACTGGTACACTACTTTATTTCTACAAATAATTTTTATTACTATATAACTATATGAATATTATCAGAGTTCATGACGTTTAGTGGTGTGCGTGTCTGTCTGTGTGTGTTTGTTATGTCGGCGTCTGCGTACAGTACGCAGGAGCGATTACGCAAACCGCGCTTCCCCGAGGAGTGAGGTCGTTGGCAATGGACTCGGTTCAATGTCACCAAATATATCACCGAGTAGTGTAGTGCACGCGCCAAGGCTTGATACTTGTAGGAAATACGGTACGTTGAGTGGAGCTGGAGACGTGTCGCGGTTATTTGGTTTGATGGTTACTGGTTACTAGACGAGTCAACGGATAGTTCAAGAAGATAAGAGGTAGGTTATGTGTTTAGCATAAGTTCTTTGTTAGATTATATTAAATTGGTATCTAGTTAAAGTATGTTCATAAAAGATCTACAGCCTAATTATAATTTAAAAAACATTAACAGGTAACAGCAGATTCCATATTCAAATTCTAAATTCTGTTTAGAAAATAATATAAAATCCGCTGATCGGCATATAAAGCAGCGTATTAAGTCTTGACTACCTATTTAAATAACTACTAACCTTAGTCTTAATGTAATCAATTATATACAAAATATGGACGTCACCTAGTTTTAAATAAACATATGTAATTTATTTTTGATTAAAAGTGAGTGAGTTAGTTTACCTGTATGCATAGATTCTTTTATGATTAAATATTAGCTTGTAATACCATACTTATTTATTTCAGACTAGATGTATATACAATAAAATAAAATAAAACAAAAACTCTTAACTAACTAAAACTAAAAATAAAACTAACATATGGCGTCGAAAAATTCGTCCGCATCGCTAGCCACTGGTAATGAGCCCAAAAGGCTGGCAGCATTGCCACGTTGTATGGCAATGCTAATCCTTAGGCCGAGGTAAAAGCCAGCCCTTGGGTCACGCGAAGTGTCAACTAAGCGTCTTGATAGATCTTTAAACAAGTTATGAGCACTCGGACCCCACGACCCGAGAGTTTCAACCCCAAACGGCTCGAAAATATAATTTCCAACGAGGTTATTATATTTCCGCCGCTTGAGGTACTCTGCAGCCGCGGCGGCAGCACCAGCACAGCACGAAGAGCTAGGAAGATGGGATGGCGCAAGAGTATCGACGCAGGTAGCGTCCCACACTAAAGGCCTACCCATCTTTCAAGGAAATAACGACATGCCGTCCGGTCTCTTGCCATCGTCACGTACCAGGCCATTGGGTTCTAATACAGCCGGAACGCCGACGGCGACAAGAGCTCGTCGGATGATGTCATTAAAGTTCGCGTGCCGCGCTATGCGACCCGCGCTACGGCATGACATGCCGTGGTGTCCGAGGCTGTTGACAACTTTGCCACAGTGGCAGCGATGAGGAGAACAACAATTAGCTTGTAATTAGCTAAAATCACAAAGCTATGCTAAAAAATTGAGATTGTTATAAATTGCTGTTATAAATGATTATTGCAACCAGTAAAAATAATAGGTGAAACATGATGAACCAGAACATAAAAAAAATAGCAAACATATCATACAACGCGAAGCCGCTTACGCTACGGCTGCGTGAGACCAAGTATCAAAGTGAGTCGCGCACGCTCTACGGCCGGGCTCCTGACCGGGTCGACGACCGCACTTTTCGGCAGGCGCCCCAAGTTTCAGCTGTAACGCGATCCTGACGCACACACTCAGCTCGTCCGTGCAACTACACGCACACATAGACAAACCACTGCGATACTACCACACTACCACCGGAAAACCATTGTCGAAATGTCAGCGCCTTCTGATATAAGCGCAGTAATCAGAGCATCAGGAATTCCATGCAGTAATCAATAAGGAGGAAATGTAACACTTCTATGAATTAAGGGTTGATATTTTTTCCGATATTTTTGGCAGTGATCGCGTAATAAAATAATGCATGGCTTTATCCCTAAACACTCCAGGAAACGGAAACGGTTACCCAATATAAGACTTCGGCAGACAAAAGAAAGTTCAATGCTTGTTGAGAGAATAGAATTTGTTTGTGAACTTTGTGGCGAATTTGGTTCAGCCCTGACCTCGGTGACCTTTGAACTTGGAGGAGTTAACGTACCCTTGACTCGAGCGGAGTTCCCTCTATAATTAGACGTTGATAACGCCGATATTTTCGTTCATACGCTGTCAGCCGACGAACTGTAACAAGCGCGTGTGTCACTCGACAGCTCGACAATGACGCACTTCCGAGAAAACGGCGTAAGTGGACAAACGCACTAGGAAATCTCGACGGGTGACTGAAAATTTGTCACTGGCCTTATTCGGTCTATTAAACGCTTGGAATGGAGAATTCTTATTATATATCTATGTCCAATTCTGTTGTGTCCACAGTCGTAGATACGCTTTGAATGGTAAAAATAAAATGTCTCCTCAAAGCATTAAGAGGTTGTTCACCCAATATTTTGGGCATCGCCCTCCTCCCTTCAGGGACTATTTGTCAAAGGATACAGTCTTGTCACCGTGCTTTTACTTTCTCATTTTACGTGTTAAACACTCGTAAGTTGGATTGAGAGATGCCACCTGTCCCGCGATACGATAGTTCAACTGTCTATAAGCAATTGTTCTATTTATGTTGCCTTTTTAGAACTGCTCGCTGCATTACTGTTTAGCTTAAAAAACGGGATGTAATTTTTAAATGACATATAGGTACTTACATATTATACATACATTAAAATGGTCCAAACTTGACTTCCGTTATGTTACTGTCCTATTTTTCTTTAAATTTTGATATCAGCCTTTTGCGTAAATATGCTTGAATTTAATCAGCAATTTTAATGAACCGCGCCATATCTGATGAAATTAATGTCTAAGCAATTTGTTCAATTCACTCCAAGGCAACTGGAGTTAAAATTAATTTTGCACTAAGTTAACGCCATGCTTATCAGGGTCACGAACTCATGATATACATATTATAATCTATACTTATATTAAACACTGTAGAAAGGTCAATTCTGTACATGAAATATATTTCCAAAATAACTATCAGGGGGTGATTAGGGATCGATACTGATGCCATAAATGGAATCAGTAAAAATTTTGTCTGTCTGTCTGTCTGTCTGTCCGTCTGTATAACCGTTATAGAAACAAAAACTACTCGACGGATTTTAACGAAACTTGGTACAATTATTTTTCATACTCCTGAGCTGGTTATAGTATACTCTTCATCACGCTACAATCAATAGGAGCAGAGCAGTGAAGGGAAATGTTGGGAAAACGGGAGAAGTTACTCCATTTTTTAAGCTTCCATCGCGTGTGCAACCTTAATGGTTAAAGCTACATAGAAATCATGTATGATGGAAATGTTCTCCTTAAAATTATATAAAAAATATCCCATGACAGCATTTGTCTATCTTTTATGATTGACTCACAATAACACGTGTAACTCCCGATAGCTTAGCAGTTCGAAGCTTTCTGATTATATTTGTCTACTATTCTTACGTTTATAACACTCTCAGTCATCCCTTATTAAAAAACTTATCAGCGCGACTTTTAGTCTTTGATAATATATTTTTAGATTCCTTTTGTTGTTATTTTATAAAATAGGTATTAGTCATTTTGGTAAAGTTTAAATATTCGTTCAAATTACAAATTATTAATAGTTTACATTTTATTTCTTTTTAGGTGAAGTAGTAGTAGGTACGCATAGATTTTTAGATACCGATAGGTAGGTTTTGGCTAATTTACTTTCACTTTTTTATATTAGTTTTATTTTCATTTACGTTTTAGCTTTATTTTCATTTAGTATATAAAATTCTCCCGTTACTGAGTGAACGACTGACAGATAACGCAACAACACAACCAAAACTTCTGACTGGTCGTATGAAGCTGCACGTAGGGACTTTGGGGAGTTTAGGGGACATCTAAGAGAGGATTTCCCGAAATTCCTATGGGAACGGGAGAAAACGGGATATTCGCGTACGAAGTCGCGGGCAATAGCTAGTATTTAATATTTTAAGTTACTGTTAATTAAGACTTTAATTCAGTCATTTCATTTAATGACCAGAAAAAAGAGCAGCTGTTATAAATGCACAAAATAACCTAATCAAACAAGATTTTAGCTCATCCGTGGTGGCGTTACATGTTTTACCTACAAATATAGTTGGCACGCGCGTCCCGCAAATTTGTACAATAATAAACCATCTTTACGCTAAATATAAATTTCGTTGCGCTTTCCGATAATGCGGCTTAACCGCTTCATAAGCGTTGCATAATAATGTGCAGCTCACAATACGAGCACACGGCAGGCGCGGGCGCAGCACGCACACACACACGGCTCACGTGGACGCACACATGCGGCCGAGATAAGAGCCCGGTCATTGAACCTGCATAAGAAATAGCGCCTGAAATTAATATAAATCTTACAAGTTACCATCTTTAATGTTTAAAAATAAACAAAGGACTATCTGAACTATCAATCAGAACCCAAATTAAAAAAGCGTTTACCCTGAAATGGAAATCAAGAAATCTGCGATCTCAGCCAATAAGCAATCAAAGTAAAATGGTATATAGACAATAGCTAGTTATTGTTTAGAACAGCGGGCAGGCTGCACGAGGCGGAACGAGCGGCTGTGATCTTGAATGGAGTGAAAGTGGCTTCGGATACTTCCTGACAAGAGGAAAGTGAACGCTCATGAGCACCCAGACACGACATGATCAGCCCTGCCTAGAGTCTAGTGTCTAGCTCCAGATACACATCTTCGCGCCGCCGCCGGTAAATACAACAGTATTCATACTAACCTAACGATCATTGTTTTTCGCGGATACATGAAACACTGCGTGCAGTATTTTTTTGCATCTATTTTTTTACGGATGTTTTCTTTTTTCAGGAAGAATTTACACAGGAGTATATCTCGTTTGATCATTTGCTACGGCGAACATGTTTACACGGTGTTTTTTGTAATCCTTTCTAAATAACTACATACGATTGGGAAAACCGCGTTACATTTTCACTTACTTACTGTTAGCTTATGTATGAAGATATAAACCAATGGCTATGCGAAAACATGCAATGTCAGTGTTGCTTAGAGAAAGGGAACTTGTGGAAAAACCAAGAGCTGTTGGCAAAACGTTGTCAACCCGTAAAAGGCCACGTGGGTTTAAATGGATGGTAATGTTGTCAGGTGAAGCCCGAAAGATTTCACCTAATCCTGGAAAATACACAAATATGGTTTGTAAAAACGTAGTTTCTAGTTTGGTTCTAGGGTTACGTTGAGTACTTAGAATTCAGTTTTGTTAATAAGGAAGATCAGGTAGCACACATTTTCCGACACATGACGACATAACTGCTTAACGATGAATGGGAACATTGATCCGTAATAAATAGGGTAGATAGTAACTAATACTTCGTTACTATGTATGTAGTAAACCGAAAAGAAGTATTTTATATGCTTACACCGACCGGCTGAAAAAATTCGACTACGAAGTCGAAATCTGAAGACATCTTTTTTTTTTGCAACTTGGGAGAAACTATGGATGAAAATGAAACCATCCAACACTTTTTAATTTTTAAGTAGGTACTTTTGATGGTAAACATTACATTTCATTACAGCTATATAGAAATCCAATATACTCTAACTTTAAAATAATCAGTGGATCACGTTAAATTAAATTAAACTATTTGAATTATTTTCAACTTCGCTGCGTCGCGATTGTGAGTGAATCATATGAATAACGGATGCATGGGTTAACTATCGGATTAAATAGTACTCACCATAATTAAGGTGCTCGTGGTCACGATTAAGCAACGGCTGCTTAATTCGGTCCAGGGATGGCAGACCATCAGTGCCGGACTAAGCCAGCGAAATAAAGAAAGAAAGAAAATCTGTTTATTTCTCCGAAACAGACGCATGACGCAGCGCGAGCCTGTAGCAAATTGCCTATAGTGCCAAATTATCAAGTTCCATCCAGCCGCGCTGATGTGGTTGAGTAACAAACATCCATCAAAACTTTCGAATTTTGTGATATTGATTCGAATTTTTAATAGTAGTTTGTTTCGTTTTTAAGGTTCCGTTCCCAAAGGGTAATCAACGGAACCCTTTTACTAAGTCTCCGCTGTTTGTCCGTCCATCCGTCTGTTTGTCCGTAAGCCGGCTGTATCTCAAGAACCGTTATAGGTAGACAGTTGAAATAATCAGTGTTTATCTGTTGCCGCTACTACAACAAATAATAAAACTACTTGGATGATAGTTTTATGTCATCCAAGTAATCGAAATTGCGTATATTGCTTTTCTGCGATTTTGCAGTGGTGTTAATGTTAGGTGTGGGGTACCACTAAAAAGTGAAAAATAAAATACGCAATTTCGATTACTTGGATGACATAAAACTATCATCCAAGTAGTCGAATTATAGCTATTACTATTTAAAATCCAAAGTTCGTAACCGATTTTCATAAAATTTAAATGGGACTAATCTGCAAGTATATACTTTCAGATAAAACAAGAATTTTTCAAATCGGTTCATAATTGTCGGAGTTATGAGGTAACAAACATTTTAAAAAAAACATACAACCGAATTGAGAACCTCCTCCTTTTTGGGAAGTCGGTTAAAAAATAAAATAAAAGAGGATACATGAAATTTCCTATTTTTGGTGTATGGTACGGAACCCTTCGTGTGAGACTCAGACTTGCACATGGCCGTTATTTTAGAGTTACAACAACTGAGGGGGGTTACAAGTGGTAGCAAAATTGTTGATAATGGATTTTGTTGCAACTCTTCACGCAATGTCAGTTAGTGATAAATAAGCCATTTTTCGTTTTCGTTATTCTCATGATGGACCAAAAGATAATTAAGAATTAACTTTCTCAGATTTTAAATTATTACTCCATGTCAAACGCCAGTGTGTAATAATCTACAACGTTCGATCACATTTGTAATTCGTACTTATCTACTCATCGACTCGAATTCGCTCCGATATCATAGCTACACAACTCAGCACGTGACGTTGACCAAAAATGGAACTTCATTCACAACTGCTGTTTACGCCACTGTCTCGAGCGGTCAATCGATTTTGCATGTTGAGGCGACCGCTGTAAAGTCGCACTTGATTGATGGTTTCCGGAACAATATATAAGTAGAGCTTAAATATTGAGATGGATTCGCCAGTGCGTATGAATGAGGTGAAGAATTATTCAGGATGACGGATGACTAAGGGCGTTCACCTCCGGCTGTGGGTCTTCGACCGGCCGAGTTTCACAGCTGATCGAGCCATGCCCGCTCGCGACGTCACTCGCTCCCAGCTCCCGACGTACTTACGCGTATTAATAAACATTTTACTTCGTAGTCTTTCAGGACACCGTTATTTGTCATTTTGTATGGATTCAAACGGAATCATTCATTAAAACATTATACGATTCAAAGATTATCTGAAGTTCATGGATAAAGAGATTAACGACTACTCGACAATAGATGGCGCTACACTCAATTAACTATTGCATACTAAGGCTGAGTTGTACCATAGAAGAAGTTATAGTTAAAGTTTGCGTCAAATTTAACACTAACAGTAGCGCTGACTTTAACGGTTATAGTGAAATGTGTTGCACCAGCGAATTCATTACCTAGCTTTGTTAAAGTTAAAGGGATTGAAAGTCAAGAGATTATATTCAACGCGCTTGATAGTTGACGGATAATTTAACACAAACAATAACACTAACCAGCGGAAAGTGAGCGGTTACAGTTACGGTTAAAGTTATGACGTCATTTAACTATATGTCAAATGGTGCAACTAATTTTTGGCCTAATCGATACTTTAACTGAATTTTCGATGTTTGTTATTGTTAAAGTAAGATGGTGCAACCCAGCCTAAATTATGTCAGTCTTTTTCATTTTAACATTCTCAAAACATTTTCTTTTTTAAATTAAAATACAACCTATTTAGATCTTTGATGCTGGTTGATGGCGGTATTTTTAATGTAAAGCAAGGACATTGACATTTTGTTTAGTGTCACTCTTAACACGAGAATTCTTGTATTTTTTTACAAAATTTCAGTATACTTTAGTTATACACAAAACTAACTAACGTATTAACTGTATAATTAATTATTGAATAAACATGGTTGAGCGAAGAAAATCAGAGATCGGGCGCGACGACCGCGTGCGCCAACGTCTGCAGGTGCTGTACGAGAGCCAGACGCGCGAGAGGCAGAACTTCATCTCGGATCTTAAGGAGTATCGCCAGGGCAAACAGAAACAATTGTTTAATAGCATTATAGATGCAATAGGGCCTAAATGGTACCAAGCTCTAAGTGTGCAACAAAGGACATCATTAGACACTTTAGAAATATCCATTTATCAAGATTTGCTCGAAGGACGTCCAGTCCGATGCACCGTAATTATGCATAAACTAGGTCTGGTCCCTCTCCCGAGCTATACGGAACTTATGTCTTGTATCTTTCTGGGCCGCGATGACCCGAAAGAAATGCTCGCCCAACTTTACTACTCAACTTACGGATACCCTATAAACGGGAAACGGCTATCATACTGTCTTAATGCTAGACTTATATTATCAGCCATCCTCTATTTAGGACTTGATAACTTGATAATTTTGCTTGAGAAAACATTTGCTCCAGATAAATCGGCAGGTGAACCTGCACCTAAACCGAAACGTAAACCACCAGTTAAGTTACCATCTCCGTACCTTGCAAAAATGGTAGCAGCATACTATGAGCCGCCCCGAGTCCGTCGCAAGCCGCCGCCGCCGCTCCCGGACCTGACTGCACTGAACAAGCCCTACGAGGATGAACCGATCATGAAGAAGCCACCACCACCGCCTCCTCCACCACCACCACCGAAAAAGCGATTACCGATATCTTACTGCGAAAAGATGGCTGGCATCAATACTATAAAGCCTTATGTACCATCGCCCACGAATCTTCCAGTCGCGAAAGGGAGAAGCCGATCCAGATGTAAATCACGTGTAATAAACATTAAGGAAGGCGTTATAAAGAAAAAGAAATACGGCATTGGCATAGATTTCCATAAAAAAAATAAGCATCGAAAGAAGCTAACACCCCCTACTACTGGTTTATGGAATGCCCAATACACTATAAACGGAGTTTTTCAGGTTCGTGGCAAAACATGTTTTGTTTTGGGCAACGTTACTGTACTTCCCGCACTAGGAGAACTCATCCACGGAGGTTACGCCTCCGTGAGAGGACAGTGCATCAACATACATTGCGGAATACGAGGCACCGTCCCCAAGCATAAGCCTGATGCCTGTGATTGTGTAAAGCAATGGCAAGACGCTGTTTTTCAGTATATTAAAGACACTAAATGCGATTGTGGTCATTACTACGATTTTCGCAATGAAGGCCACTTTTCACAAGAAGAATTACCATATTTTACTAAACCTACGCGTCACGCCCCGTTAAAATTTAACTACGACACAATATACGATCTTGATACACAAAAGCTTTACATAGAGAAAGAATTCAAAAGGATTTGGGAGACAGACAGTATGTTGCGAGTGGATGACAGCTACGCACTTAAACTTTTAGAAAAGAAGAAGAAAAAAAAGAAGGCAGAGAAAGCAGAAAAGGCAGAGAAGGAATCAAAGAAGGCAGATGGAGATGACGATGACGTGAGCAAATTAAGATACGAGCCATCTCAGACTTGCCTGGGAGTGCGGCCCAAGGTTACTGACTACTTAAAGTGTGCACTACAGCTTATGCGAAAGGTCAACGTCGCAGCACGCCTGCCGGACTTGCATTTAGTTCCAGAACTCAAAGAATGGATGAGGCTAAGACTGTATGGGAAGCTTAAGGCTGCAGAGAGAAGAGAATACTTGCGCCAGAGCACCACGTATTGGAGCATGTTACGAACGCTAGCAATTCAAGGTTTCGGTCACGTGTCTCCACCAAAAGAACCCGTATTCGGGCACCCTACCACCTGGACACATAAACAGAGTTTGATCGATAAGTTTAGACAGTACACTGATAGGTACAAGCTGGCTATGTTCAGGTCGCATGCTTACGTCACTAACATGTTGTGGAGAACTATGTATCAGGCAGAATTCCCTGATAAGAAATTTCGAGAAATATATTTTTCCTATTTGTTCGGTAGAGTACAAGATATACAGTTATTGCATCCTTACAGTACGAGAGAGACTGAAGCAAGAAAAAGTACTTTAATGAAAAAGCGATATGTTTGCTTACCATACGGATGCGAGCCAAAATAATAGTCTCAACTAGAATAAAAAATGTGCCGTCCTGTTTTGTTTTGTTTTGTTAAAATGGTGTTTAAGAATTACACATACTGGTTGATATATTTTGCATTATTATTAAATAATTTGTTAGGAGTCGCGGGACTGCCAGAGTCGCGGGACTTGCCGGAGTCGCGGGACTTGCCGGAGTCGCGGGACTATTCGAAAGAGATACCGTGGCTCCGGAACACAAAGGGCAATGAAGGAACATAGATGGGTTTTAGTCAGTAAAAGTCTGACACTCCCTCTCGCTCCGCCCAGAGCGGGAGAAGTAATTTGATGATTTCCCATCCCTAAAAAAAAGGGCTGAGTAATAATAAAAAAACTAAAGTATACGTAATTTATAATTTAATGTGATAATTTATATACCTGTGCTGGTATAACTTGAAGTTATGGCTTAAATTACATTTTCGCTGTAACTATTTTCACAATACGACAAATAATATTGTGGTTCGAAACTTTTTTTTAATTTTTGATACAGACTTACAATTTGAAGCATGAGGTTTTTTAACGTATCATATTGCCTATAGTGTAATACTCCAAAGGTACTAAAAAATAAATTTTGTTTTCATACCACATTTAACTAATCTTATGTCTTAAGAATATTATGATACAAGTCTTATACTATAATTATAAAATCTATAACTTTTTATTTTAAAATACAACACTAAGACTTCATTGCAGCGGTTTCGATTTGATCACTACAACTAAGTCTAAGGGATATTCAATCGTCTTTGGTATCATTGTTGCAGAAAACAAACATGTCGACATATGGAACGAACATTTCATCGAATTTATGAGAAATACTGATATTCATAGAAAGTTAGGTAATGTCATTTAAAGCATATTTCAATAAAACTAACGAAACAATGTAACAAAAACTGATAAATGGCAAAACAAACAATTATTGCGATACACAAGTTATAAAACAAATATTATTCATATGTTATAACATATATTCATTTCCGATATTAGTTTATTTATATCGCAACTTATGGAGATATACAACGTCGAAGAGTTTATTTAATAATATAGATAAATTGCGTGCAAAACTTGTTAATTGTGCATTTTACTGTTTGAATCTTTAGACAAGCAAAAGTAGACCATGCATTATACGAGCACACTACCACACGGACCATTGTACCACTTGTGCGTAAAACTATGAGAATATAATTTATTTAAAGAAAAGTACCTAGCAGAAACGTACTGAATATTTTCAATCTACTTTGCACATAGTGCTCGAAATAAAATACATGATGGAGACTGGATGCATATTGACCCATACTTTACGTAAAACATTACAATACTCGAAAATAACAGTTTCCTAGCGGTTTACACAAGTAGGTATATGTTCATTCATCAAAATCAAATGCATCAACATCTTAATATGCTATTAGTCATCCAATAAAACGGAGATCATAATAAAACAGAGCCAGGTAAATAATATGCAGAGACAGCATAGTATTAACGGTATTATATTGAGACTGGAAGAATGTAGGTCTTGCCAAAGATGTAGATAAAGGTGGCTCACGTCTAATGAATCTGAATAAAACGAATCGTCATAATGTAATGATAGTGAAACAATGTATTGTCATCTTACTTCATTTTAAATTCCAATATGAGGCCAGGAAGTCATTTTGAGACATTGTCCTTGAAAACGTTCCCTCCATCGTTCCTAACCAATTTTTTTTGTTTATTGCCGACCTGTATCTACATCAGTGCGTCGCTCGGTCGCTCGCGTGTTATATCTGCAGCTCCTGGTGCGAGTGGGGCGTGTGGGGCGGGTGCGCGGCGGGGTGGGGCGGGTGCGCGGGCGCGAGCGGCGCGTGCGGGGCGTGCGCGGGGGGGGCGCGCTGCTGCAGGTGCACGAGCGCCGACAGCAGGCGCGTGTTGGCCTCGTCCAGCGCCGCGATGCGATGCTCCTGCGCCTCGATCACGCGCTGCTTGTGTGACAGCGCGGCCGCCATCTTGCGCTGCTCGCGTCTCAGCTCTTCTTCTACGCAGATCAACCTGGAAATTAGAAATATAAGGTTTGCTCATTCATTTCACTTTTACATTCAAGTCACTCGCGAAACTAACGTTGGAACAAAAATATATTATTTCAAGTACATCACACTGCCAATGGACGTTGCATGTTGTCAATTGCTGTTAGGTAGGTACTCGAATTAAAATAATTGTTAAATTTTGGAACAACTAACGTACAAAAGTTCATATTATACAAACATATTTCAACATACCTTGAAATGATAGCCTTCATTTTGGCGTCAGTATGATCGACTTGTCCTGGTTCGGCTGGGCCCAGCCTTCCCCGTAATAGCTCCACTGAACATTTTAACCTTTCGATTTCGCGTTCGTACTGTAAAACAAATAATTATCAAGTTAGTATTCTGGGTCATGTCATGATCAACTCTCAAAAGATTTGGTTAGATGGTATATAACAATTTGTAAGTGTTGGCTACCTGTTCAATGGTCCTCTGATGCTTGGAGGCGCGGCGCCGGCCCGTGGTGCTGTAGAGCGTGTCGTCGAGCTCGTCGGAGCTGTCGGTGAGCTCGCGCGCCGACTCCAGACTGAGGCGGCGCTGCAGCTTGTCGCGCCCCCCCGCCCCGCCCTCCCGCGCCGCCAGCTCGCGCCCCGCGCCGCTCGCCTCGCTCGACTGCGACTCGCGCCCGAACATCACCCGCGAAGGAGACTCCCGCCTCTCCCGAACGCCATAGTATTCCTGATGCCTCTCCAAATCCTCATTCAGTCTACTACTCGACATCTTCGCACCAGAATACGTTCGATCCAGCGGATAATTTGTCTCTGGAATAGCACTCTCTGTCATCGAATATTTCTCGGGAGAGTTCTTGGAGTTCTCCATATTGTAGAGCGCCTTCTGGCTTCGTGAAATCTGTAACCTGTACATTTCTTTGTTCACTTCCTCTACGTTCGAGTCCGACCTGCTCATGGGGTATCCGGAGTCGGTGGATATGTGATGAGGCTTGCTTTCGTACAACGATTCTCCTCTTTGTCCAAAATGTTTAAAGTTCAGTTGATTTTGAGTTGTGGAGTAAGAGAGCATAGGGTTTGTTCTGGGCATTCGCGTCTTACTACTCTTTCGTAGACTGGGCGAATTGCTCGACGACTCATCGTCCCGTATCCTCGGGGAGTGACTGTGGTTGTTCCTCTGATACATTTCATCATAACTACAGTTATCTCTGGTGAGTTTTCGGTGGGAATTGTTGCGATTCTGTTGGTCATAGTTTCTACTATCCTCGTTGAAGTTAGTAGAACCCTCTTCAGAGTTTGTCTCGACGTTGTCTGTGCTCAAACCCTCCTCATCTATCGATGAACTGGATGAGCCACAGGGACAACGTTTTAAATTTCTGTTTTCATTATTCTTCTTCTCCTGCGCCTGTCGGTTGTCATCCATGTTGTACACTGGATTCGTGAACACTAGCGGAGCTACCTTTGGATTTGCATTGGCGTTTGTGGGCGTGTTATCCGCAGTTGTGAAATTTTGGATTCCATACTTCTGGATGTCGTAGTCAATTTTCTGTTGCACTGGGCTCTTTGGATAGAACTTTTCGTTTTTGCTGTCGTAATACTGTTTGTCTCTCTGCTTCTGGTAGTTTATTTGCGAATACCGACTCATAGGCTGTCCGCCGTTCTCGTATGGCTGATGATGGTGCGCCGTGTTCTCGATGGGACTTGAACTTTGGCTGTACGTGGCGATACTTTGGTAGCCAGAACTTGCTACATTTGATAACCCACTGATGGAAACGTTCGAACCGTTGTTTGTGTAATTAGCTTTATTCCCATTTACGATATTATTATTATTCGAAATAGATTGCGACAAGTTCTTTTTGTTCATAATGAGTTTGTCTTCGACTATTTCCGAGTCATCAGCGTACTTCAAGAGGTCGGACAGTTCCTCTAGCGTGGCGGTTTCCTTCATGATGTTCTGCATGTCATTAGAACAGTAGTTGTGGTTGATGCTGTCGCTGCTGGGTGACCTCTCCGTGCTGTTGTAGTTCGAGTTGTGGAAGTGCGATTGTTGGTTGTTATAGTTATTATTAGGTTTGTACCTCTCCTGGAACCTGCGTTCTAGGCTTTCGCTTATGCCGTTGCTAATGCCTTTGGGGTACTGGTCGGAGCCGAAGCCAATCTGTACAACTTTGAGATTAACGCAGTGTTCTTGGTTGTTGTACTGCGAGCTGTACCTGTCAGGGTTGACGGCCTGGCTGACGGGGCTGGAGCCGTAGCCGTTCCTGGGCAGCGTGGCTGACCGTAGGTTGAAGCTGGGTGACTTTGTGACTGCTGCATATCCAGCCTTGTACTTGGACTCCTCGGCATTAGATTTCGACGGACTAATGTTGAACTGAACGCCATTCTTGTTCATGATGGGCGAGCTGTGAGCGAAATTGTTGTTGAGCTGGCCGTTTGTTGCCGGCTCGGGGGGCTGCTTCGTGGGAGTGTTGCACGTGGGGTCGTTGAACCTGCAGATAAAGATAAAGATTAAGATGAAAGACTCAAATCAACTAGGCCAACAGAAAATACTGCAGTCGTTTATGACATGTGTGGTATGTAGCTTACCTAAAGATATTATCAGCGACAGGGGGTGGAGGAGAGCTGATGTCATTGCTCAGTAGCTTCTTGCTCAATTCATCGAGGATGTCTGATAACGGGTCCAACTCCTGAAAAATGATAATATATGGTTAATAAGACTCACAATGCAGATGTTAATTTAATCAAAAATGTTTTATGAATAACAACACGGACAGTTACGTAATAAATTTTAAGTATTTATACATACCTATAGTTGGTAATGAATAACGGTAGATTTCATCAAATCGTTATTTAGTCACAAGTGAAGAACGAGAAAGCCGAAGAATATTTACAAGCAGTAAACATACCTGTATTTTATTAGCAGGCAGCTTAGGCAAGCTGTCGACAAGCAGCGCATGTAAGGTGGCGAGTTGCTTGCCGAGGTCCACGTGCGGCGCCCACTCGGGGTCGGGCTCCACCGCCTCGCGGAGCCCCTCGGAGCCCGAGGCGGAGCCCTGCGACGCCGCCGAGTTGCGCTTACTGCCATCTTGTTGTTGTTGTTGCTGCTGATTCTGCTGTTGTTGAGCCAGCTGCTGCTGGTCTTGGGGACGCGTCTGCCGATGATAACGAGGGTATTTAGACGATACAGTTTTAGGCCATTGAAATATTGGGTAGCTCATTTTGTATCATTACACTCGCGATGAAAACTAGAGGGAAATAAATCAATTTTTGAGCACGTTCGGCGTTTTATAGTTACAGAAGTCGCTATCGCGAAACGTGACGAGCAGACGAAATCTGATAAGAACTTCATGCTGAGGTATCGAACTCGCTCAGAACGGACTGTTTCTCAGCGAGTTCGATTTAAAGAAGCGCAAACACGCGACTAGTACGCCTAGGCCTGTAACCACCGGAATTTATCCAGGCTCTAGCTGAACTGCGCCACTTCGTCTGCGTTACATTATTAATTAATGCTCCGCTCTTATTGGTCGTAATCATATCTCAGGAAATACTGGTTCGACCACCTGTATTTCCTTAGATTAGCGCGTAACCACACAAACAAAAGAACTCTTCAGCTTTATAATTTTAGCGTAGATATAGGAATACTACACATGCTACAGTTGCTTCGTCGTATACGACTGGGTACTCACCGATATGGCTCTGAGGAACGCCTTCATGTTGGGCGCCTCCTGCTCCAGGAAGTCGTTGAGGAACTCCATGAAGGCCTCCTTGCCCTGAAAGCGCGTGAAGTTGGCGAGCGTCTGCAGAGTCTTCGCCACCAGCGTCAGGTTCCGCGCCGCGCGCTCGTTGGGGTACTCTGCAGTCGAGTGACGAGATATTACTTCGGAAACGTGTTGTTACAAAGTCAAATTTTGAATCTAACTTAATATTATAAATGCGAAAGTTTAGATGGATGTTTGTAACTCAATCACGTCAGAACGGCTGAACGGGTCTGGATAAAATTTCGTACAGTGATAGATTATAGTCTAGATTAGCGCGTAGGCATTTTTAACTCAGGAGTATGTTGCCTAGGGATCACGCGGGCGAAGCCGCTGGCAGAAGCTAGTGTCTAAATAAAATTGAGCGAGTATAGACAGTTGATGTGGTCTATCAGCACGTACTACATGCAGTCAAAGCATGAAATAATTAGGCATCCTTATTTTTAGGGATGGGAAATCATCCAATGACTCCTCCCGCTGTGGGTAGAGCGGGAGGGAGTGTCAGACTTCTACTGACTAAAACCCATCCATGTTCCTTCATTGCCCTTTGTGTTCCGGAGCCACGGTATCTCTTTCGAATAATCCCGCGACTCCGGCAGGCATCGGCCCTTTCGGGCCCCTCTGTGTGCTGACTCTCATTGAGGCGCGCGCAGAACACTAACGCGCCGTCGACACGGCCTGTCGTCACTAGACGGACGGACGGCGAGCCACCCATAGCTCGCCGTCCACAGGCCCGCGCCTACGGATGGCCTCCGACGCCCGCGGCGTAATTAGGCATCCTAAAATTTACTTTTTACTTGCCCATTATTATTTTTGTGAAAATGGGAGATTGAAGAGCTGCAATGATGCGATATGGATTTGAAAAAAAAAAATACAAAAAATTAAACCAAATTCCAACAAAAAACAAAGCAAAACACAACTATCATTCCGAAAGTCAGTGTTTCTGGATTTTTTTCTTCGTTTTTGGCATTGACATTCGCGAAGGTGAAAACACTCAAAAAGATCTTGACGAGTCAATTTTATAGTAGTAAATAGATTTTCTTACCATGTGTGATTCCAAATAGACTTGGAGACAGTATAGCTGGACAAAGGAAGCGAAGGAAGATCGACGCGCTGATCAAGTTGTCCGAGATGTCCTCTCGACCCATCGCCGTCAGTCTGAAATGGAAATGAACATGGGTTAATTACATTGTTTGGAAAGCAGGCAATAGTCGTATTGTTTAGGCACTGCTGCGCTTACAGCGGTGGCAGGAATAGGTAAAGGAGTTATTAAGGCGGTCATAAAGTATATCTTCTCAGTATTCAGAAGAAGTTCAGTTGATGTATACTTTCATTTAATTTATCTCTCAACTGAAATGGACCCACGTGCACACTCTCTCATCATCTGCCTAGCCTTTTCCCAACTATATTGGGGTCGGCTTCCAGTCAAACCGGATTCAGCTAAATACTAGTATTTTACGTGGAGCGGCTGCCCACCAGACCTCCACAATCCATTAACTGGGTAACACCGTACTCCTTAGTAAGACTGGTGTCAGATTTTCTGGCTTCTGACTATCCGTAACGACTGCCAAAGATCTCCAAATGACAGCCGGGACCAACGGCTTAACGTGCTTTCCGAAGCACGGAGGTAACTCGTGGCAGTGGGAACGTAATATCCATCAAAGGCATAGCGTACGAATTACGATCACGTAAAATAGTGTTCAAACGTGGTTTTCACTAGGGGACAATTTCGAGAGACATATCCCGTAACATAGCGCGACACGCGTCATCACTTTACAAATGCTTTCGTGACAAGTCCCTCGGCACGTAGATGTTACCTGCAAATCGGCTGATGTCTCAGCAACGTCGCTCGATATAAAGAATTCGTGACGCGGGATAAAGGTTCCCCAAAGAAAGAGATGATTTAAGTGGTCTCACCTCTCCCGGAAGGTAGCGAAGCAGTCTCTGAGCGGTGGCGGGAAGCGCGGCGCAGAGTGCGCGATGGAGGTCCAGGCCAGCGCGACGGCATCCCGCAGCGCCGCCTGCTGCCGCCGCAGCGCCGCCGCGCCGCCCGCGCGCAGCGGGTCCACCTCGCACTCCGCCGCGCCCGGCCCCGCCGCCGACTGCACCGCCGAGCACAGCGTGTCCTGCACGCAAACAAAACGACCTTCATAACTATTGTGATGTAATTACAGAACTCTCTGCCAGCATTCTAGCCTGCATCTGGGGGGCTACTCTCTAAGCCCGAAGTCCGTAGTTTCGGGCTTAATTGCGGGCGTATTCTACTCCGTATCACCTACAGACTTACTATTAGTTCCAAACCCGAATTAAGAATGAATGACAACACGATTTGACAGTAACTATCAAATTCTGTGGTCTTTAATTCTTAGTGGCTAGTTGATACGGAGTAGAATACGCACGAAACTAAGCCCGAAACTACGGACTTTGGGCTTAGAGAGAGTAGCCCCCCTGCGTTGCACCTATGAGCCGTGAGCTTAAAGAGTAATCACGAATCTTCCGGGCTCACTCGTTCCTTCGACACCCAAGACACCCTCACCTGCAGGTACTGGTCGCCCACGAGCTTGAGGTAGGCCTCCATGCTCTTGGTGGCGAGCGAGTTCCCGCGGAAGGTGAGCGAGTGGTCGCCCGTGCGCCGCACGTCCAGCGCCACCACGTCCGCCAGGTAGCGCGGCGCCAGCCCTGCGCCCGCCATGCACAGCACCAGCGCGCAGCCTATGTCCTCTTTGGCTTTTACACCTGCAAGGAAAAGTTTTAGTTGAGTCTTAAACATGACATAAAAAATTCAGAAGATGCTAGAGGAAAGAAGAAGTTGTAGGCAACGTACTAATCACTCCCTCCTACTACTCCACTGAAAAGAAAGCTATATTGCAGTCAATCGATGTCTGTCGTTGAGATATGTTATTTTTGATGCGGCATATATTTTAGGCAACGGATGACCGAGGTCTATTACGTCCTTAGGTTCCGCGCAAACGGGCCACCGACCACCGCCACAGGTGGCTGTCCTGCGCCACATCCTTTGGTACCATGCAAAAAAAGGTGGTCGCGGTCGGTGGCTTCCAATAGTAGTCGGTAATCGCTACAATTTGTAACTCCTGCTCTACAGTATCGATGTATTCTACAAGTTTTCTAAATTTATGAGTCATAACTATCCCATTCAAAATGTTTTAAAAATCATGTAAACAGCTTATCGCCAGCCACCAGTAGCTGTGGTGGGTGCCCCGTTTGCGCGGAGCCTGAGAGTGAGTGACATTTAACGGGCTGAATTGTGATGTCCAGACCAATAAATGAACGCAGTGAAAGAAAGAAATGAAAGAATGAAAGAAAAAGAGTTTATTTGCGGTCAACAACAGTGGTCATTCAACCATTCGTTCGTAGCAACACTGAAAACCAGCCTTACTTTCTAGGTTATTTTTATCCGGATGGGATATTGACAGCAACAAATTAGACTCCCTTAAGCTAATCTCTGCCTTAGTCAGAAGTGTAGGATGCATAAAGATCGGAAGCAAAACAGCAACTTACCGATAACGGGCTCCAAATATTCACAGAGCCTCCTGTAGTTCCTCTTGAGGTAATCCAGGAAGCGCGCGTAGTGGTCGATGGGCAGCACGTCCACGCTCTGGTAGCGGCACTTGATGCGCAGGGCGGGCGGCGCGCCCCCCGCCGCCCCCGCCCCCGCGCCCGCGCCCGCCTTGTCGCTGTCCGCCAGCGGATACCAGCGCTCGTTCAGGTAGCGGGACGACACGTCGTCCACCGGGATGCGCACTGTTCCTGGGGTGGGGAATATTACGGTCAATTGAAATGAAGATAAATAGTACATTGCTGCAGCGGCCAACAAAAGAGGCATTGATGGACGAAAGTGTAAATGTGAAATTTTCCGAGCATTTTTGAGAAACCCTAGGTCGACTATGCGTGGTCCGTTACCTACAACTTTTTCTTTTACCAGTGCGACAAGTTATTAAATGTTACAACATTTTTGCATTCGTTTCGTGCTAACTCCAAATTAGCATTGAGTCCGCACCGTGGTGGATTACAGCCGTATTCGGAGCTGTACTAATCGGCTGTTTACGCTGAGGTTGTTTGTTCCATGAACTTGAAAACCTTACTTTAGTCATTAGTGCTAAGCAGACCCTGGATTATTTTTGTTAAAGGGCTCGTCTGCAATTTTTCTAACATGATTTCATCCCTGAATTACCCAATGCTAGGTAAAGGCTTCCCCTTTCTTCTGCCATATTGCGCGGTTCCGTGAGTCCCTCACTCAATCAACTGTATCTTGCGACTTTAACGATATCGTCAACTCAGCGTGGTTTTGTACCCAACCTTGACCACCCTCAACCCTGCCCTTGCTTACTAATAACAAAAGAAAGCCTGTCGCATCAGAAACAATAACAAAGGCGACTAACCAACAAGCGCATGTTTGTCTCTCTTCCTCGAGCGCCGCTCCGGCTCGCGGTACACGTTCACGTGTATGGCGCGCACCGCGGGCAGGCTCGCGAACTCGTACACCTCGCCCCAGAAGCATAGCTCCGTCTTCAACTTTGATGATGACCTGTAATTACAAGTATTATGTATTAGTTATTTTTGTCAGAAATCATAATGTAATTCGTAGTCTAGTTGGTCAATTTATAAGTCACTTAAAGCCATTAAACAGAACGCAAAGGAAGATGGGCGCTTTTGTATGGGCATGTGTCGTATTTATTTGTGGTTTATGTCTTTATAAAGTTCACGATAGTAATTTGAATTTCAACAACTCACAGATACATGCAGAGGTAGGAAATACGACTTAAAAATCGTTCAGTCTATATACCTAACATTAACTTCAATCCACAAGTACACGACAAAAAATCAACTATTTCCAGTTCCTAATGCAGTTTTTATTAAAGAATCAAACGAACAAGCCTAGAAAGATTTATTTTGAGAAAGTCATTAAATATCAACAACATAAACACATGCCTACTATAAAAAGAAAGTTGTTAGCAGAGCTAGACTTTCCTATGCGCTGTAAAACTAGCTTGCTGTTTATGAGGAAAAGAAAACAAGCAAGGGTCATGCAAACACTTTCTGATGACCTAGGAATATTTGCATAGTATTCATACGCTCGAAGTTGCGATAGGTCACAGGTAATTATAGTTTGTTTTATGCTATGCATGACGATAGCGCGGCCGTAACCGAACGATTCTGCATGCTGCGTTAAATATACTTGATTAAAGTAAACAGAGAAAGTTTTGTTCACGTTTGCGCCCAGAAACTAAGAAAGAATTTTGATATGCACAAGCAATTATTTTATTTAAGTGGGGAGCTTTGGAATCTCTTTTAGTTGGAAATACTGTTATGTTACTGTTATGTATTAGATATGGGAGATAAATGTTTAGTGGTTCGCACGGTAGCCCTACACGATGACATTTGACATAAGATAACTGCGATCAACAGTATTTTATTTTGATTTTGCAGTCGCGCACCCCAATAGTGTAACTCATACATTCATTGACAATCGAAATGACTCCTTACTTCATCTGTTTGAAGATTTGTCGAAGCTCGACAGACAAAATACGCAATGTATCCGGTTGGAATGTCAAAATTACGCAATTGGAATGCTGGTCAATGTCAATGACATTATTATAATATATCCCAGTACATGAGTGTATAGTTACCTAGCATATAACGTATCGTCGAGCAGGATCTCGCAGTAGTATCTCTTCTTGGGCGGTATGGCCTTGGCCTCCAGCAGCCACAGCTTGACGGTCCGCTCACATCGGCGCGTGCGCAGCTCCTCCGGTCGCGCAGCTTGCCGCAAGCTGGTGAACAACAAACACACATTGTTTTAGCGAACCATTTTGATCAAGATGGTGACCAATAGGATCATATCGACGCAAGAAAGCAATCTTGTCGTATCTCGAAAAATGTAACTTTACACCAGAGCCAAAAAACTATTTCAAAAATTCATAACTCGTAAACTAGCTGAATCAGAGAGGGCATTTTTGGAACACGTGTTTCTTATTATGAAATTTATCAGATGCAGCTAATGTTAGCAATCTAAAGTTAGTTTATCATGCATTTTATAATAGTTACAGCAATTGGTATTTTGATTTCAAGCTACAATATTGATGTATCTTGGTAGTTGACACGTATGGCGCAACGAAATAGCATTAAACTTTCAGGTAACGATTATGCTGCATCTAACATGAAGTGAAATGTAAGTCCTGGCGTTTCGTTGTACCTAATATTCTTTTTAGAAGTACATCGTCAATTTTGTGTTTTAAAATATAAATAAAACAAAATACTTATGTGTTGTATTAAAAATGCTTTGTGTTTATTTAAACAAATTATTATGGAATTAAAGTATGACAGACAATTAAAATAAGAAAAAAACACGCCTGCCATGAACAAAATAGCATTCTGCTCAATAATGGAAAACTATAAATCAACGAACGGCAAATGCCGTACGGCGTTACTACCAACCAAAAATTTAAACCACTAAAATTTTGAACTGTAAATTCAGTCTGCTACAGTCTTTACTGATCCCCATCCTCTTCATCAGTCTCGATTAGAACATCTTTTGCTTTTTTGTCGCGTTTTAGACATAAGTATTCGTTGGCGTATGTCCTGGGTATTATTTGCTTGTTAACGAGTTTTTTTTAAATCGTTGTATTTTTGCAACGACACAGGCAGTTTCGCAGAGAGAGATTAAAACGTAGTAAGTCTAAATCATACGAAACCCCGAGCGCTATAATTGTAGTATTTCTAGCTAGTTTAAAATACTCAGGCGGCGAAGTTGCTGTATCTCAATAGAATATTATTTTGTGACATATACCAATTGCTGTAACTGTTTCGAAGCATACAAACGAGGACCGCGTATCTTGACTGCCGAAAAAGTATTTTGCTGTATCTATAAAACTTTGAAAAATAGATGATTTTGTAGTATATACAGCATTTTGATGTATGTTTTGTTAAAAAAGTTTAGAAAAAGTCAACGTCGTATCAAAACAAAAAAGTGTCGTAGTAAAACGTTTCTCAGACCGTTCGACGCAGGAATTTTTTCTGAATCCAAATATGTAAAAAAAAAAATACCTATTTTTCGAGATACGACAAGATTGCTTTCTTGCGTCGCCGCGTCGATATAAAGTTATAAAATAGAAAATTCGTCCTTAAAAATTACTCACGCGATACCGATCTATCAAATCTTGTACCTTAACAATTAGTTTGAAAACAGAACCAACCAAGTGCGAGTTGGACTCGCACATGAAGGGTTCCGTACCATAAAAATCAATTATTATTATTTTTTGTCATGGCGGCAATAGAATCCTTGAGATACAGCCTAGCTGCAAACGCGAAATAATTCATAGTGTCAATAATTTGTATTGTTCATAATACGTATAGTTAGTAGTAGGAGAAACTATCTTGTTAACAATGACAACGTGCACATATGTTTACGATAACACAACCTTCCGGATCATTTTCTAATAACTGTTAACTTTTATCTGTCTCATTAACTCATTACTGCGTGACTACGTCATGACATTTCTTTAATCTCAAGTTTTACTTACAACTTAACACATAAAGGCATTAAAATCGAATGATTCTAACGACACACACACACACAACTCGTACAAAGATTTATCAAGTGTTCTTGACAAAACTTTTTATGATCTGTGTGTAGGTATTGCTTTTACTATCCTGAGGAAACAGGCATACCTTAGAATCAAAAATGTCTACTTGTTGTTTACGGCCTTCTCTATATCACAGAGAGGAGCCCTGTATCTCATCAGTAGAAATATTAAAGACTGATTATCAAGCTCCTTTCTATTAAGAGTAACTCGAGCTTCCTTTAAGTGTACCTATACACAGCTACTTACTGAGCTATATCTTCATAGCTACTGATATCAAACCAATTAACCTGTTACCCCTGTGGGTGGTACTTAGAAGCTCTACCTACACCTTCGGAGAATGCCAGCTGACGTTACAAAGAAAGTTACGTTTACTTTGTACATGATATTGATTGATAATGACATCGACGACCTACTTAATAGGGAGTTGAAGGGAGTGTTATATGCAAATTTAACGCACCTTTGGTATTGTAGTCAATAAACCAGTTGTAATAACGCTGACAAGATGGCTATTATTAACCATCTTCTAGATAATCATAAATTTATTCTTCTTAAGTACTTGCCTTATAGGTACCTAAACTAATTTATTTGGGACTAGCGCAATATTTCCTTTCTTTCATAGATACCACTTCTCTATCAGTTATCATTTCAGTGAAGGTATACATTCTTCTACACAATTCATCCATATATTCTTCGGCCTGCTTCTTTTTTAGAGTTTTATTCTCTACAGTTAACACACTCAACACTTCTGCTCCTTCTCATTATTTGTCCACACCATGATAAGGCTGATGGTGTATCTACCTGTATATCCAGCGGTCCCGCTCTTTTCGTGAGGCACAGGCGAAGTAGCGAGGCGCCCGGCTCTCTGCACTGAGCGCGAAACAATGTGGCCTGCCTAACACTGACGAGTGGAGAGATCGGATTTCTACCTGAAAACGAGAAATAAAAAAATCTGTTAACCATTCAGTTAGCTAAACATATTATAAATGCTAGAATTCAACTGAAGATCTGCCTCAAGCGAGCAAAATCGCTTGGCATGAAGGTTGGACGGACGGCGGCATGTGTCCGAACTTATGAAAGTTCCGACACAAAGCATGCCAACGACGGCATACCATACTAACAAACAAAGTCCATCGGTGAACACTAAAATTGTTTACGTGCCATCCACTAAGGTTGGAAAACCGACCCCGCTCAAAGCTACTATATTATAGTTAGGTAAAGATAATGGCAAGAAATACGGCTTGCATTAAATATTCTTTTCCTTGTTACTGTTTCCATTTACTTAACTCTGTATAGTTAAAGACACGTTTAATGAAACTTCCTTTCACTGGATTTAAATACAAATACAAATTTTTTATTTCGTGTTAAATTAAACGGATTGAATATTGAATACGCACTTGATTAGGTGGTCCCAAATCCATGGTGGAAACGGCGGGTGAATGTGCAGACAGGAGGCTTTCGTGAGATCTGAAACAAACAGATTTGATTACCGTTAGAGCTGTGCTCTTCAAAGGGATTACTTGGGCGAGAATTGAACGACGGATTTCGGTCTCCCATGAATGTCCGTAGAATTTTCGGAGACTACTACAAAAGGAATGGTAAATGATATCTTGCGCTTACTCCACCGAAGACTCGACCGACCGAGAACTCGTGTTCGATAGCCGTTCCTTTTAATCCATCTACACATAAAAAACCCAATTCAGGAAGAGCTATTCTTATTACAGTTTACGACCTCCATTGTTTATGTAAACGTTTACATTACGTGAGCCTTCCCATCTGTTAGGCGAAAGGTTCAATAAGCATCGGTCGATTTAAAGCAGGCGTTAATTGGCCGCTACAAGTAACACTATTTAATTAGGTCTCGATGAAGTTGTCGTGTTTGCGTTGGGAGGGAAGTAATTAAGAACATTTGGTAAATAGCCCTGCGGCAGACGGGGCGGGGCGACACTCCTACACGTTGAAATACGACACCATACAACCTGGATAACGTTTTATAGTCACGATATATCGCTAAATACACTTGACAGTTGTTTTACGGACTAATTTGCGTCAGGATATACGACAAGCCTTGTATAGCCGGGTTTTGCTATCCAATTTGCTGACGATAAACTCGAGCATACGTCGTTGCTCCATGAACGCTGAATTTCGAAACTTTTACGACACAGCAAACTTTGCAATTATGTGAACGGATAAAATGGTGGCTAGTCTAGTTAGATTTCTAAATAGAATAGATAGTAGACCTATGTTGATGAAATAATGAGGAACAAAACACGTATTTAATAATATTTATGTAAAACTTAGGGAATGTTTTTCATAGATAATGTAATGTTTTGATGGATATAACAATAGCATGGCGAAACATTACGCCAAAAGGAGCTTCGACATGAACTTAGCTGACTAGATGTTATGAGAACTGCATTACTTTATGGAGTAGGACGATTTCGTAATAAGAATTTGGGGCTGTGTTTTACGACCACTATTTCGCTGGAAGTAACTGATACTTCTATCATAAAGTAAGTTATGAGGTGAGAAGAGGGATGTTTTGTATTACACAGATTATTTTATTTGCGTCATAAAACGAGTTATTGTTAACAGCAATGTTTCTAGTAATCCGCTCCAATAACGACGTTTTATTGACTTCAATAAACTTTGTAGATGAGGATCAACAAACTGTGACAGCTGTTCTGTGAGAACATAAAAATGAAATATTCCTGAGAACACTTTCTTCAAAGAAAATAAAATCACGCTAACGTGACTCGAATCAATTTCTAATCTAAACTTCAGATACTATTGTATCTTGTCTCAAGTTTTATCATTCGAGAATCTCATTAGATTCCAACCATTGTTTCTTGTTTGGAAACGATTTTAGGATACTTTTAATAAACACAGACAGATAGATATTGCATGAAAAATCCTACACCTAATTTTAGGATGATTGTAGAGAGTTTAAAATTAATATTATGCACATAGTACCAACCTTGATGTTCGCAAGGCATGTGTAGGTGGATGTGTGGGCGCGGCGGCCAAGGCTCGTTCCCTCTCGAGTTTGGTCGCCGACTTGGTCCTCTTGAGGGGGTTGCTCCTGAAGGATCGCTTGGAGAAGAAGAAGGAGGCGAGGCGGGAGGGGCTGTGCTGCGCCTGCGCACCCGGCACCGGTGTGCTCGGTGCTGAGCCGCGCCGGCATGCTTTTTCATATGAGGTGTCTGAAAATAAAGAAAATAGAAGTCAGAAACTATTGGTAGGTTAGGGAATTATCATACTAGGATCAAAGCAAAAAGTTTCTTTATCCTATTATCATTTCAGTAATTTAAAACATTACCAACACAGCCCAACAAATTATAAAATAAATACAGCCTCATAACCGTTTGATCGGACAACACAATTGACACTGATTTACAGTCAACCTTGCAAGGAAATTACTAGAACTGTGTTGCCAATGCGTATGTAATATTCGCGAGGTTTCACATTACGGCGACAGATAAATATGTAATGTGATATCAACTACACAGCAGTAGCCATGTATGGCGTGGTTTCCGCCGGAAGTTGCGCGCACGCCGCCCGTGACCGCTGCGCATGCGTCGGCAAATGTATGACAAAAAGTTTTGAGCAACAAATTATTATGGTGTCCGCGTCCAAAATATGTATTATACATTCAGCGATCTGTTTTTGTTCAGAGCCTTATAACTTGAATTAGACGGTTGTTTCTCTGAACGAATACTACGCTGCGCTTACAAAAACCATCAACTTTAATTCGTACATAATGTTTTGTTCTTGGAAACACGATAGTCCAATGGACAAAGTATTCATATCGACAATAAATGTTTACGACAAATATTTGTGGCTACTATTAAATGTGATGGTTGTTTATGGATAAAGTTTCATGTTTGTTTTGATTTGTGCCACAAAACTATTGTTTACGAAGGCAATTTTGTAGTATAATAAATGTGGGAAAGCTAGGTTAGCAACATAGCCTGCAATGTCAACGACTCTTCGACGTGTGAAGCAACAGATGTATCACACCATTATTGATATTACTTCGGTTTATGTGTGGTACTATGAGTTATGAGCTGCGGCCCCTGTTGACTGACCGGTAGCAACTATGCAGGTGCCGCATATTATGAACATTATTGGTAACTGCTACTGCAGTGCGATTCTGTAAACATGTCGAAGTGAACACTTAGGCGAAGTAAACGAAAGTGAGCTGTCAAACTATATAAACAAGATGGCATGACAGCTCACTTGTCGTTCACTCCACCTAAGTGATCACCGTGAGATGTCAACAGAATTGACCGGCTGGTTCAAATGAGATGCCAGTCCAGCACAAAACCGCTTTATTATCATCATCATATCAGCCGAGATATGCCCACTGCTGTACAAAGATCTTCCCCAAATGTCGCCACAACAATCGGTCGTGTGCGTCTCGCAACCATCGGCTACCCGCGACCCTTCACCGGGTCATCGGTCCAGGTGAAAATCGTTTGATGAGAAGTCATTTCAACTCCGGCTGTCGAGACGCAATAGAATGCATAAAATTTAGCAAAGGTTACCTAAGTATAAAGAAACTTGAAAAATCATTTCAAGTTCTTTATCATTACGTCGTAAAAACTTTGCAGCAACGTGGCTTGGACCGTTCCATTTAGAAGCAATTATTTAAAAATGCCTGCGGACTTCTCTGCGCAATCATTATGCGTACTTTGATAAGACGTCGACGATAACAGACCACGAGGAAGTGCAACGCGACGATACGATAGCGACGGTACATTAGCTACATTTTTATGTTTGTGTTACGAAAGGTTTTATACCTTGAAAGTACATTGTCTTGAAGGAGCGACCAACTTCGATTTTGTAGCGCAACGGTTTTGAGCTAAAGACGTGTAGTGAATATTTAAAAGAAACGGTAATACAGTCTTTTGTTTACATTTTTCCAAGTGACCCATTAAGGAACGAAACTTAATTACAGCTATATAGGTGGTACAGAATTATCTGGAAAATTACACGGACAGACCGTGTAATTATGTAAAATAAAAATAAAATATGTGTCAAGCAATGTTTGGTACTGGTAAATAACCTACAGAGAAGCCACAAAAATAAACCAGACTAAAAAGAAGAATGTGGTTTGATATCAAAAACGGGAAACACTCTTGACATATTAATAGAATGATGACACAGGGGGAATGTACGCTAAAGTGTCATGGGATTCCGTACAATCTTTTTGCCCTCGTAAGTAGAAGCACGAACCTGTACGTAGGATTGTTAAGAAAGAAGTACACCATAGCGGTGATTTACGTGTTACTGAGCATTGTTCCCTCGACCATCATCTTCAATTTATTATTAGAATTCTCACACCTCTGGGAATTTTAATTGTAATTTAATAAATGTATAGGATTAAATTCAGACTATTTAAGCATACCTACATTCTAACAATTATTATTGGCACTTAGGTATATTATTAGTATTGTTATTTTTTAATTATTTTTTTTTATAATTTTACTATTGGGAATATGGGGAATATGTTTGTTACTATTTCCTTTTTTTCTTATAAAGTACACATTTTGAACGATGTCTGGCAGTTTGAGTAGAGTTGAGTTGTGGCCTACACAAATGTCCTTTCATTGGCACTGTTCATCGAGTCGTTGAGCTCCTTATTGGTTCTAAGTTGAGCTGATCGACTTCTGACCAAGGCTTGCATTGACTGGACAGGTCCACTCAAATCTGTGTGGTTCTTTCCTCAAAAGACCATTTCAGACACTGATCTGCTTGGTCCTCATATAACGTATTGTAAATATAAAGACCATGTAGATTGCTATATTAGGGGTTTCTTTCATTTAATGTTAGTCTGGCGGTTTGAGCTCTTTATGCGGCCTACACAAATGTCCTTACTTTGGTATTGTTCGTCAGTTCGTTGAGCTCCTTTAAGTTCTAAGTTTGAGCTACACGATAACTGGCAAATGCTTGCACTGTCTGGACAGGTCCACTCAAATCTGTGTGGTACTTTCCTCAAAATACCACTTCAGACATTAACCTTCATGGTTCTCATATGATTTGACCAGTACGATTGGACTTTAAAAAGAGACTTTGACCTCTGAGTTTGTTTCGGTGTTTCTTCTCAGAGCAGTCAGCTAGGAAACGCCCGGCCTAATCTAGTTTAAGATGACCAAAAAAGGTTGACGTGTAAAAGTGTTATTTACAACCTACTTACAAAATAAATATCATTTATCATTTATTCTATAATTGTCTATACTTGCAAATTAAAATATAGACTATAATAAAATTTATATTCCTCAGACTTCTCTATCATTGCCAGTTCCAGTTAAAACCACAAATCAAGTACCGATCAAAGTTGTACTAAAGAACAATTTGAATAAACCATTGTTTATAGCGACAGTCACTTAGATATAATGGGCTTTGAATAACAAGATGACTTCCACTTTTCGTAATGCCAACTTTAAGACATGATATATCGTTCGCTAAAGGCCTTCGCTTCAGATCCTTGCCATGTAATTAGAGGGTATTGTTTGCCGTTTGAACAGTGGAGTCTAGTGGTAAATACCATACACTGGTAGGATAGTTCGAAAGTGTTAAGTCATCCGTATTAGGTACTCGCTTAGTAAGGGCTTTCAAACGCTTTCTCCTCTCAAGTGTCTGGCATTGTCCACTTAAGTGCTCCAGTCGGTGCGGTGTTAGGTGATCGATCAATATGTCTAATACGTATACCACATTAGGAACTATTTTATCTAGAACATGTTACATATTGTGCTTACTCTGAACAGTAGTAGCATCAAAATAATAAGTATTCATTTAAATTAATAAATGCTGAAACGACTTCAACAGATACTTAAGCATAAGTGTGAATTGCTTTTAACTGACTCATAATGTTGTAATCGTAGCTAATTTATTTTAGAAAGGATCTCGGCTATTTATTCAATGTTAGTTGACGATCAATGTCAAACACGCGCACGCCTCCATATTTCACTTTACGCAACGAAGTTCAACGCGCTGTTTCTATTATGGTATAAATTATGGGCAACGGACAGAGTCGATGGGAAGTAAATTACAATTTACTCAAGGTTGGAATGAACAATGATGAAGCCAAATATCTTACCAGAATGTACAGCTACATCGTCATCCACATCAAGGTATGCTCGACGCAAGCTCATAGGGCTGTTGGCCATCTGTGCTTCGTTTTTCTTAATCAGAGCACAAATCACTTCTGATTCGCCCCCATTACTATCTACAAAGTTATCATAATTTTCAGTCAAGTCAGTCACTACAGCAGCATGTTCGTCGAGCCCCTCTTCGATGTGTCTCGCAGTTATACTGCGCAGTAAGGAGTTGCTTCGCGACAATTTTGTGCTTCGAGATCTTCGAATAAAATTCAGTCCAGACATTTTTCCAGGGCTTTTATTAGGACTCTCTGGAGTGACAGTTATCCTAGGTGTTCTAAATATAGACGTAGAACTACTGCTGCCTCTAATAGGCGATGGCACATTGAGATTTTGTGGAAGTGTTTTAGATTTCTCCTTCGCAGGAGACAAAAGTTTTGGCGAATCAGGTATCAGTGACAAATTTGAATTCATAATAGAAGATTTCGAGGGTATTTTGCTTCCAATGTTTGTGGTGGAACTATTCAGTTTGTTAGATGAAATTGATCCACCGATCGGTGAAAATATCCGATCGTAACGGGGTTCGCACGACGTCGTGCTTCGTAATCTAGGCTTGGTATTTTTCATGAGAGCGCTCTGGGCAACAAGTCTCGGACTCGTCAGATCACGATGACCCAATCTTGTCAGCGCCTCGTTAGAGCTCGCGGTTGATGACAAAGGCCGACGAAATCGTCTTTCTGGACTAAACGCGCCGATGTCACTTTCACTTTCCGTAAAGGATGAATCACCCCGAGATGGGATTCGCAATCTGCCGCTGTCTGACGCATTCCTCCTTTTAGTTTTAGTCGGGCTGCTATCTATATTTTCGCCTGATATTAGAGCTTCTTTTTCTTCTGGCGTCAAGGGCAAATAGTTGTCGAAGCTCTCAAACAATGGCACGTAGAAGACGGAGCGTCGTCGCGCCGGCTCGTCGCCGCCGTCGGAGGCGCTGGGGGACAGCGCACTGGACATGGCAGCTGGCGGGCGCGGCGGCGGCGGTCGCGGCGGATGTACGCTGCGTTAACGCCTATCGGCCTCCACTAAGTTCTCTCGCCGCATCGCCGCCGCCATTCGCTTCACTGTTCCTCTTCTAGTAATCCTTTTTCAGCTTTCATTTCACACTTTGCAACTGTTAATTGAAATCCAGAGTGCACTTTTGATTACTCACAGCTTTAGATCACTTGAAATGACTCGTTCTACAAAACAAGGACGTACATGTTGGAGTATTACAAGGCCGTACAAACTCATAATGGGCACTAAACATTTTTCGCGTCTATTGCGAAACTAACGAATAACCGAAAATAATTAGCGGCAAGTGATAAGGTAAAGAGAACTGATTCATAAGTGGGTGAGGTACATGTTTGTATACAAGTATTGATCGAAGTAAAACTGTTTTGTTTTATCAACTGGCGATAAGATTATGCAGTAACAGCAACCAATGAAAATGTCGTATTGAATCAATGGAAGGAGGCCAAGCAAATGTGACACTTGTACTTATGAATAAAATTACACGTGTTATAGTTGGACCTGGCAACTAACATTCTTACAATAATTCTGAAAATAGGGAAAGTCGACCTAATAATACTAACATGACGGAAACTCAAACACAGCATATTAATTAACAATGATGTGCAAGAAGGCGCAATTCCCCATAACGTGACATGTAAGTAATTGTATGGACGGCCGTTAGCACGTGAGCGAAAATAGGAATATTATTAGGGCAACATGTGCGTTCGTTTGTGTTTATGCCGAGGAGTGGTGACTGGTGGGTGTCGTGCGAATATATTTAGAGCCCTAGCCCATAGCCATACGCATTCGCAATTAGCTTACGACATACGAATCAGTTTAATTTAATTAACGCACGCGTGTGTACCGAACATTTTGTTACAACTCTAAAGGGCGTAAACGACGTGGCGACTATGATTTATGCAAACACGTAAATTAATTTAAGGTGGTCGTTTTATGGCTTTCCAGGTCAAACATTCATTCATTACCGCGTAGATGGAGTTCATGTGATGTTGTTCATCACTTACAATTTTTGCTTTCCTAATCAAAGAAACTCAATTTTTCATAATGATAGGTTTCCTACATTAAGTAGGTCTCAGCCATCACGATGGTAATTTGTGCAATCATAGTCACGACGAGTTAATGGCTGCAAGTTTAAGCGCCGCTAAACTAAACACACTTTAATAATCCCGGAATAGCATGCAGCCCATCACTCAGCTATGCAGACGAATAAAACTTAGACTGTAAACAAAAAGTGTACGACAAACCACGAGCGCGTGAAAAAGGCATAATTTATAATATTCGTACAAAATCTGAAGAACATGGCCATAATTGTACGCCATACGAGCCTGATTCAAGTTCGTTGTACCGTGTTCAAAGAAACGCAAAATAAAATACCGGATGTCGTGAACACAGGCGAGGAGCGAATGAGATCTGAGCTTGTGATCGCACGACGAAAGCGAAGCTTGCGGAACGAATGCACATAGTCAAGCACCACAATGTAGTAGCTTACTGAATAAAACAAGTTTACTATCCGCGCGATTATCTACGCTGATGTAATAATTAAAAAACAAGAGTAGCTATCGAGTCTTACGATACTTGAGAGTTGAGATATGTACTTCCCATCTGATGATTCTTTAAATTATTCCATTCGTATGTAAATTAATGTCTTAGTAAATAGTAATAGAGCTTGTACTAATTTATTGATGCAATCTGAAATCTGTGCTCATAACACATTATTACATCAATGTTTTGAAGTAGGTGAGTGTGTAGTAAACCAATAACATTTCTTCACGTGGCATCCGAGCTTGGAGCTCAGCCTCATAAAGCGAGGAAAAAGACGAGCAACACGTTCGTAACTTCGTACATGATACGATATGAAACACTTAACATATAAGTATAACAATCTCAAAGGGATTTCCTACAGCAATGTAACGCAGACCTAAACAAACACGCTCCCTTCACAGATTTGATAGTTCCAAGTATTTCAATAATTTCATTTGAGCGACAGACTGGGACCCCGCGACAAGGGACCAAAGTGAGAATTAGCTAACACAAACGAAATATCAAAACCAACATTGGGCTTTTATCAGGTTTTATTTGATAACGATTTCTATCAATGAGATAGAGTAAAGATAAAGGTAGTTAACATCATAGCTATCTTCATAGAAATGGAATGGGTACGTTGTTTGTTTATATCTTGTAAATTGATCTTGATAACGGGCTTTCATAATCTTTTGATTGACCTAACCAACCATGTATGGCATTTTATAATTGTTGAAAATTGTTTACGTATGCAATGTGAAGTATTCGTAAAACGCTACCAGGATCGCATAAAACTATGGTAAATAAAAATAAAACGGTGAGGAATGGAAATATGAGCCTTCACTGAAAGTGGCCGAGCGGTGGCGTGACTAACGCGCGCGGACAATCATGATTCAAGGCAGCAGCGCAGGCGCAGGGCTGCGCAACATTGTGCTACGAGTGACTCTAGGTCTTTCAACTCAGAGGAAAGTGGAATATCTGCTTATGTAAAGTTCGCGATAGTACTAGGGTAATTATAATATGTACATCAAGAAGGCCTTATCACAACTTAAGATTCCAAGTTTGTTATTGTTTCTTAAAGTTTTGAATTCAATACTGAAGTTCTACAACTGTACGACTCAGAGTTGTACAAGCTTTAGCATATAAAATAAACATCGAGCATTTAAAAAGCAAACTTCAAGTTACGACAACACAAAAGAGCATAACAAAACAAACTTTAAATAAATACTTAATCAACACGCGGTGATCTCCGAGTGTGAAATATGGATACGAAAATAAAACGTCCAATATGGTGGCCAGAGCATTTTTCTCACGCAGTCCTCGCGAATTATACAACACGCAACTTAGCTAAGCAATTTGCTCTTCACTTGTGCGAAGATATAATAAATGGAAACATATTCCTTTTTTATCATTATCCTGGGAATATTGTAAGACAAACCGTTGAAAGTAATTTGGTAGCCATTACAGATACAAAACACATTAAGGGTTTTAAAGGTCATGTAAGTATCGTAACGGAGAACGGAGTCGATGCCAATTTGGCTGGCAGTAACTATCTCCATTACTGTACAGAAAATAGATACGGATCCTAGAGCAAAACAAAGTGGCATAACTAATCGAATACGTCAGAGGACACAGTAGATAGATATTGGTTAGACATGAAATAAATCTCCAGGAATATCTTGCTCTAAATGTCAGCAAAATATTTCAAACAATCTGGAAAATGCCCAAAACAATAATATTTGAATTCTAATAAAGGTAAACCATAACCCACAATGACTACAAAATTATTTGTAATAATAATACTTCAAAACAACCACAACATAACGGTAATTCTTGGAAGCAAAACGGATTATTGAATAATTTTCCTTAATTGGCGCACACAAATGGTATCTTAATTAGGACAGGTATGTTCTGTTTATAGAACAGGATAAGGGGGAATTATCAAAATAATGGAGGACATAACAATATTAAATATATGTCACCGGAAAATAGAAAACTCCGTAAGATTGTAAAATATCGCGTGAAATTGTAAACTTTTTTTCTAAATAAGACTCGGATGTATTGGAAACTATTGAATTTGGATGGGACTTACTTTACGTTACTTTGGATTTAATCAAGATTTATTACAATCTTACGATGTCTAACACTTTTCGGTGACATATATATAATATGCACTCGAGAGGAAGATGGAGAACTCGGCGAAGAATAATTTCATAGTATCGTCTAAATTCTACAACTAATAGATTTTACCATAGCAATAAATAGAAGCCTAATATGTAACACGAAGACACTAAAGATTAAACTAGTTGATAGTTTAATTGGATTGCCAATTGCTATGAGGATAGATGAGCGAGTTAATTTGTGATTTAGAATCAGCCTTAATCAACTAAACAAGAGTTCAATCAAATTACAACAAAACTATGCGTGTTGGTAACGCTACGGTTAATAACGACGACCTAGAAGAACAATGTACTGAAAAGAATCTCGAAAACTGTCTTCATGTGGTTTTAAAGACATTTCAGACAGTGATTAGTGCCAGCCGGCGCCAGACGCATGAAACTAAAGCGGTTGCAAAAGTTTCCTCTGGGCTTTCGCAAGTTATTCCGACCGCATGCCCGGAGAATGCAACGAATACCATAAAACCACAGAACCGTTACTCTTGCGCAATCAAAATAATGTTCTTTGAGATCATATACAAGAGTACAGTGACGAAAAACATTAGCACCTCTAAGAAATAAGAAAGGAGCGAACCAGATCATTCATTTCAGAAATCTTTTGGAAGACTTAATCTGAACTTTCTCCAGCAGTGCACGACTTTACAATAATGAGTACTATGAAGTATATGTTTCTGTAAGGTACCTAATTTAAACTCTTCGTATAACTTTGATAATAAAGCAATTCTATACTACTATATTAATTATTCTATACTTAATATTCATGTTTTCAAACCCAACGGTTGATGGAAGTGATCTATAGAACTAATTGCAGGCAATTATTGCAATTTGCAGCAGTCATTTGTGCGAACGCCTTCTATTCTTTATTCATGCAAATTATACTGCTCTGAATTAACTTGTCGGGTTTTTCTAAAGAAAATCGCCCAAATGTTTTTGACAGTTCATTTTATACAGAGATTGCAACACAGAATTATTATGATGGATTTTATGACCTGGTAACATTATTTTGCGTTAAAGCAATAAATTATTTCTAGAGTAGGAGGCAAGTCGATAGTAGATTGAACAATCTCAGAATGATGTGAATCACTGTTATATTCGCAGGCTAAGAATAAAGTGTAGTTGCGGGAAAGCCAGAACACGGAACACGGGCCGGATTTAATTACTGCGTCTAAGTGCACAAGTCCCGGAAGGCGAATGGTGTCAAAACTAGAAATGGTATCCGGTGACAACGGTACAGTATCTGGTAATAGTTCTAATAATCATAACTCAGAGTGAAAGAGTCGTTACTCTTACACAACTGCTTGCCAACGAGCTTTTTGCTTTAGAAACGAAAGACTTCTTTGGAGCTATGATAAAACACGTATCCAAAGCCTAATTTTAAGTCTTTAAACACGACACTCTTTTCAATTATCGTACTAGCAAAAGCTCTTTGGTTGCATCATACAAGCGTAAACTTACCTTTCCTTTTACAAAAAGACTTCTTCCAAACGAGTTAAAGAAAATCCGGTTTTATCGACAGAAATTATTGACGCAATTATCAATACCATGGATGTGTCTGGATGCTGTAGTAAGTGTTTGAACGGCACAACCGTACGAATAAAAGTTGTCTCTGAGTTTGTAGCTAGGAGACATCCAACAATGCGGATGCACTCTCCCATACTTCCATGGTCCACCGACAAGATTACTAGCAATAAATAAATACAGGTTTGTCGACCGGACATCGACGTGTGAGTTTATAGCTAGGCGTTGTATCATTACACCATAGAAATTGAATCGTACTTCAAATGAACATTAATACCAATTTGGGATGTCCCAAAGAGGGCCACATTCACTGGTAATGAATATAATTTCACGTTAAGACCACAGTCAAAGAGAACTTTCTGATAATCATCATTAAGTTTGAAAGCGGTTTAATACAGGGGTTAAGTAGCGCGAAACTCAATAGAAATCAAGTTTCAAAGCAATTCACCCAATTCGCGGAAGGCTGCTATCTTACGTCAATCTGAAGGAGGAAGTCGATCAAGCCTATTAATCATGTGTTCTCAATGAAAAGGGTCTCCGCTTGTGACGCGACACATTGCGTCCAAAATGTAAGTCTAATTAATTTGAAAGTAGAGATGCGACTTTATCGATAGGTACTTCTGAATCGTAACTTTCTTATCCAAAGAGTCGAAATCTACCATTACTCAAAATTATGGTAAATTAAGGTCGATTTCTATTACAGCATAGGAAATGGGATGTTATGCAATGCAAGTAAGAGATAAATAACACGAATTTATTTTTATCGGTTCCCTGCTGTGGGAATATCGTACTTGAGACCAATTAGAAAATAATCGACTGTACTAATCTCAAGTATTTTGGTCTTTAGAGATTGAAACTTTAGTATGGAAGTAACACAAAATTGAGATTCTAATCAATTTTTAATAATTTACGAGCTACAATAAATGTCTGCAGTAAATAAATATTTGAGTAAAGCGTAATAAGTTGGTAGATACAGAGATACAGTAGAAGCCTGATATATTAATAACAGACATAAAGTACCGTTTTGTACAGGGAACGGTTGCCCTGCTCGTAACTCAAACAGACACGAGCAAAGTCGAACAAGTTTCTTATAATATGAACGTGCCCATGCATCAAGCCATCTTCTACAAAGTCTATAATTGAGGTCAGCCAGTTGCACGGTTTTGAAAGACAGTAATTGGACAAAAATTAATAGGGTCTAAAGCTCTTTTCAAATTATTTCCGCAAATCAATCATTCGATACAAAAACTAGGCACACGTTGGCTGATATAGCGTTAGGAGAAGCCAATAAATCCAGCATGGAAAAAATCCTAACCTACTAAAAATATTCTCCTTAATCACTTCCATAAGCGTACTGCAGAAAACGAAGCAAAAAGCGGCGATAGCGTCCCGTTATTTAAGAGTAAAAGACTGTTTCACGAATGAACTGTTTTACAGAAGAGTTGAACTGACATGCACGTGTTTGTACCAACTTGCCCAAGAGTACAGTTATCTGTGGCGGCCAATATTTCGGAGCTGCAGTAGAAATATTGTTCGAACGTATTTGTATTGTTGTAATAAATAGGAACCGGTTCGACCACTTTCTGTTATGTACTACACTTTGCAGTACAAGTGCTTAGGTTAAGTTGCGATTAATATTTTCTCTATTGGAATCGTTTTTCACGACTGTGTCATACTGGCGACTGCCCTGAATACTTTTTTTAATGATCAAATAAACTAAATAAAAACGAACCGCCCTTCAATTCCTTCACTAAACTCAATAAAATCTTTTCACGTTCTGTCAAAAGGAGAATCTGCTTTCACCAAATACAATTTACTTTATTACATTTTCGTAAAAGCCCAAGTGCTAAAATGTATTCTTAATATATTATATGTCCCCGTTTGTCAAATATGACGTGACGTGACATCACAGCCGCGGGATATAGGGCAGGCGGTGGGTCACGTTAAAAGCTCTTAGTTACAGCGCACCTCGACAACACTACGAAATGAGGGCAAGAGCGTGACTACCAAGTACCAAGTGCAATTTGTTCTAACAACACTACCGTTCATGCTCACCAACTGCGCGTATATGGAAGAAGCTACGTTGAATACTACTGCGTGTAAACAACCGCTTACATTTCGAAATAACTTAAACCATAATCTTCGTGCATGTCTTTGTAGGTAACACAATATTTACTCACTACATCACGAAGATCTGTTTGCCAAGTAATCTCTAGTAACATCCAATCCAAATATAGAGGTACGGGAATATGAAGGCGGTACTACTGAAGCTAATAAAATAATAGAGAGAAAATTGTTCGTAGGAAGTTCAAAGGTGACATGAGCGGGAAAGATTGGAGGCGATGCAAACAAAGGTGGCCAGGCAACGGAACGTGTTCCGAAGGTAATCACAGCTGCGTTGTGCAATAACGATTTTCTGTGCCACGCCAGACGTTGTTTGAACAATGAATGCATGGAGCCAAATATTTACATACATTGTCAAAGATTTGACCAATGTTTCCTAGATTTCAAAGCGACAGATTAGAAACAAGAATATGAGGTTAATGTATAAGAACCAAACAGGAAACGGATAAAAATGCAATTCCAAGAATAAATCGATGGTTAATATAAAATGTCGCACATAGTTAAATCCAGAAAGAGAAACAAAAACTAGGCATGACTCAGCTTTTATTCACTATTTTAAAGATATGAGTACACAAAAGGAAACTAAATCAAATGTTAGATAGAGTTGCGTCGAGGCTTGGTTGCACAGTAGATAGCCCAACATTCACCGACGCAAGGTCACGATCAGCCAGTATGACGGCACTTAATGTTGCTACTTATTTAAATGCAACGGCCTAAGTCCGATTGCAAGCGGGTCGGAATCCGCATAATCGCGGAATAGAACTACCACTGAACATGCACATGCATGTCAATACTGACGATGAGGATACTTTTAGAACTGCATGAAGGTTTTGGTTCTCATTCGATACAGATTTTATCAAACTACTTTAAGTCCTCTTTTATCTTAAAACAACTGCTTCAATTAGCAAATAATAAGATAATTACAAAGAAGCGATAAAAACGGACACAGATGACTACGAAAATACGCGTAACGCTCTCAATGACACCTATCGAAGAAAAAATTAGAAAAGAAAAAAGAAAAATTAGAATAGTAGTTAAAAGATCAATATCATAATACAGCCCTATTTGTTTGTTAAATATTAAAAGTTTATGCGTTTCTTCATCAACAAAGACCAGCTGTACCAAGTTTACGTTGTATTGTAATAACACCTTCATTAACCCAAATTTTTTCATATTTGCTTGCGTTATCATAATGAATTATAAAATTCTGTTGATCCATCATGTTCATAACTAAAATTAAATAATTACTGTCCAGTATGATAATTACGACATTTGCTAATGACAGTATAATTGCTCCATTCTTCAAGCACTAGTACTTATCAGTCGATTATGATAATTAGGAAATCTTAATGCCAGCTGCCGTCTGCAGAATGTCGACAAAAAATCTAATTAAGAAGCCGAATTCTGACAGAGCACTTATCATCTATAATGTACCAAACGATTTCCCTCCGTCAATGTTCACTGAATTTTCTTTATCTCAAATTGGTTCTGGGTTCCGTTCTGCAGTGTTGAAGAAAGAGAAATAATCAAGCTCTTTAGTGATGTTTCAATTGGAATCAATCGCATCAATGAAAACAATAATTGCATCGCTCGTAACGGTTTCTTCCGGCGTTTAAGCGTTGATCGAGATGATTCAACACACAAAAGTGCCGATTACCAAAGTAATTCGCACGGGGTCGAATGACTCAGAGAGACACAAGTCTATGCCCACTTGAACATAAACCAATCCAAAGGATAATGAACAAGTTAGATGAACAAAGCATAGAATTATTAAGTGTATTGATAGTAATACGGGTGGCCGGTAAACAACTAGTCACGATCATAATTAAATTAAGTCATAAACATTGGGAGGAAGCGTAAAGCATTTTAGTTGTCAATGAGATAACCCGATTTCCTGTCAAATGTTTTCATGGTCTGTTATTGGTCAGTAGCCGGGGTCAGTTCGATATTGTGGGGGCTCTCTAATAGAATTTATCTACCTATAGGCTTGATTTTGTATAATAATAGTTCTCACTTCATAAATTAAAAACCTCAGTGTAGGTGGACTTGTGATCCTTAAGGTCCTAAGATTCACCTGTTTTCGGTATAACGATGTCTGAAATATACACGGAAGACAAGTCAGGTGATGACCTTTTTTGGTGGCTACTTTTAATTACAGATGTAATATGCGTGGAATAAATTATTTGCATTAAAGGTTTTTGGTAAGTACAGTATTAAGTTTTTTTTTTTTTAGGAGTTAAAGTATTATATTATGTAACGTTACATGCACAAAGTCTGTGTAAATACGACCAAGTGTTCCAACGCAATCGCATCAAATGAACCGTACCAACAGAAACAATAGGCAATAATTTACACATTAAATGCACTGTTACACACAGGCTTTACTATTTAATTTAAATGTTCCGCACTTATAACATATAGTCCATCTCTTATTCTTGTGGAAAGTTTGGAAAGTACGTTCGTCCGGTTCGTGCATCACACGACGAATTCTTGGCTTCCCCAAGTTTGGTTATTTCTATTAAAAAAAAATTGCTCTACCTGCATTTATTAATTCCCGTATGATTTTGAAACACTTGTTTAAAAGTACCGACAACTTTAAAGAAAATTTTAGCAATGGAATGCAGAAAAACACATTCATACACTTTACACTGGTTTAAGTGATGATTCAAATATCGTGAGAGAAAACAGAGAAGTGAACGTTATTTAAACAAAAAATATTAGTTCAACATAATAAATAGTTGTTAATGGAGATTAAAGTGTAATTAGATCATAAAATTGTACCGGTTTGGCAGCTTCTTGCTGGATAAACAAAATCTAGTTTACAAATCGCGTCGATTAATATGAAAAATTTTAATAAATATATGCAAATTAATTAAAAACATCACTTAATTTATCAATATCTTCATTTTTTTTATAAATATGTACATGTTTTTGATAAAGAAGATGCATTAAGCTAGTTAAATTGTATCAAAGCTTAAATAGTGTAAGAAACTTTGCAGTACCTACTTGGACTTTATTGCTCTAAAACAATGTTTTAAGACATTGTAACATAAAAGGGGTACTTGGCCTCGTAAAACTGGTCAATAAATTATGAAATAGGTAAATTTATTGTGTAGAGATTACCTACTATTTTAATTACAAATTATGTGATGTGTATTGTAAAACATAATTACCCAGGAGACAAAATGATGACTGCAGCCTTCAAATGTATCTTAGTTATTTTTATAATCATTTGTAAGTCAGTTGTGTGTTTTTGGAGATTAAAATGCAACGATGACTTCAGAGGCTTTGATTAATTATTGCCCATATTATTGTAGATATACCACACTTTTATCGTCAATTTTTTCTGTTGAAATTTTAACACTACCTATATGAACCTTACGTTCTCCTTTAAATGTAGGGATGCCAAGTATCTATCAGTGTTTACTGGAGTTCTTAATGCATAATTCGTGGCATTAAGAATTATTCGTTGAATGATCAAATTGTATGGCCATGGCCATGTCTGTATTAAAAACTCAATTTTGAAGAACATTCCATGAATAACATGAATCCTATTAACATTCAATCTTAAAGACTTATGCTTTATCAAGTTCTCGGACGATTTCGACACCGGAAACGACAGGCCTTATAAATTGAATTCAATCGTTCTTCGCTCACATAACACTTAAAAAAACAGTTAAAAAGTCTAAGAGTAAGGAAAGCAAATTCAAATCACCTGCTTAGTATGTAAAAGGACACCTGCCTCGGCAGATGGCTAACGAAAACCGCCCCCTTTGTGATGGGGGTTCGAGGCCTACAGCGAACTTTTACTGACTCATACATATGTGATCCACACAAAGACTTTAAAAAAATATTTTTTGGTATCCAAATATGTGTTACATCATATCGTAGTACTACGGGTTTCCTTAAAGATTATGTGCATTCTTATTTAAAGAAGTAACGTGATTCCGCGATACGGTTTATTTAATTGGACCGTTGCAGTTTGGTGCTTCAAAGAAGGTATTACGTAAACGGAAAAGAGAAAAAGGAACGCGTATAGTCGCGTGAGTCCGGTTTGGTGCGCCCGCGCCGGCAGCCCTGGAATGTGACCCAGACCTCTATGGGGCTCGATGTGACTCATATGAACGCAATTTTTTTTAAATTTTCGTCGAGATAATATCCCGCCTTTTAGAAAGTCCACTAATATCCGACGTGGGTGCATAGGTAAACAGGATTACACACGCCTACACGCTTTTTTAGTCATATAACATCCCACATGCATGTTTGATTTGAATTTATTAACGCTTGTTATTATTTTTATCCGTCAATCATACGCCTGCTATCCAAATTCTAATTAAATGCCAACACAAATAGAAATTCTCTATCCTTCAATACAATGTTCCGCTAAAAAATCTCAAGGGATTATTGCAAAAGGGCAGAAAACAAAAGATTGCTATTTCAGCAAAGACTTTCCTGAGTGACAAAAAAACAATACCAGCTCAAAGGACATTAATTTAATTTGAATGAGTACAATGGCGTGTCTGAAAGTGTTATCTCAAAGCTTTGAAGGATAAGACGGGGCGGTGAGCTGCGAAGTCGCTGAGAAGATTAACGCAAGACAGCGAGTTGGCTCCGATGCGGATTTATCAAGCGGTGAAGCGGCTACTGAATTTATGCACAACGGCTAGAGACGGATTAACTCTCTATATACAACGCATTTATCTTATCAAAGGAAGTGCATTGGAGTGGGAATAGAGAAGGATCGAAAGATTAAAGGATCCACTGTACAATTTATGTCTCTATTCAACACAACTTTCTGATAACTTATGGACAAGAATGTTTAGAACCAAAATCGATTTGCATTTTATGGATTCCGTGCAGCTAAAAGCATCAAGCTCAAATAGCCTGTTAGAATATAATTCGATAAAACGGAGAGAAAAGGAGCGACTCTTCAGAGGCGTTACAATGTAACTATCTCGAAAGTCAATTCGGAACGTGTCTTTCATGTGGGTGTCACGTTTCGCGCATTTTTTCCTAAACGCCGGTCTATGTAATAGCTGTCTAAACACGCACATTTGTCCCTCGGGGTGACGCAGACGCCCACACACGGTCTGACCATCAGTTAAACTGCCCTTCGGTGGAGCCCCGGAATTCGTAAAGCTTCGATGGTCCAGACATAAACTAAACACTTGGAATTTTTACCGTCTGGGGATCGAAAACCTATAACCTATCTACATAAGACATAGTCCTGCCTTTATTTATTGACGCATCTTAGGATCGATAAAATGAATGTTTCCTCTATTTAACATAATATTTGAGATATGTGACAGGAGTCGGTTTATTCGATATTTACCGTCTGATCTTATAAAATATGAGTGGGTCTTATCAGAACGTCTATTTATATTCTCTTTAGAAATTCAAAAAGTACAAACATTTGTCTCTGCGTTATGAAAACCAGTCATACGACACGTATGATTTCCTCATTTTAGAAAAAAAGAAGTTTAAAAGTGGTGTTTAACTATTGTCAAGCTGTTTAAAGAATCCGTCACATTATTTTAAGATAAATGTTCTATTGTGTTTGCTGACAATGCATCAAGAAACGTGAGGGATAGAATAAATAATCTTTAAAGAGATTTAGGGTAGAATAAATAATTAAAGAACAGTGTCGTCCCGGAAAACAGTGAGTGCAGGCCATTAGTTAGGGGGAAAATATTACCACCGACCACCGGTACCAGTATGCTAATACGTTGGCATCTATGACCGGCACCGTGCTGTGTTTGGGTGAAAGCGAGAAACTATTGTAACTGTGGTAATATAATATTAAATAACCGATTCGATCATAATGTTTTCAGGGTTCTACAAAAGGGAAAAAAGTTTCTGAGATTTTAAACTATATAATTTGAATTGTTATTTTATAATTGAATATGAATTTTGATGTAGTGCTGTATTTAATTAAAATTATACATTTTTAGTAACGTTATAATTCTATAAAATATTAATTCACAATAAACATTGCAATCTAACGATGCGACGTTCTACGGCCCTCAATACTCCAACATTCCTTTAAAACACGTTTACATACCACTTTTTATTTAAACGAAATAACAAAAAACAATAAGACACAATCTCCAAACAATAATAGCTTGTTTAAATCACTTTCACACTTTTCGACACAAAATGCACTTATAATTCGCGGTTTTAGAACGGAACACGAAAGCGCGCGACCGGTCAGGCGCTCGAAGTCGAGTAACTTTGTTGACAAGCGTCAAGCGCACCTCCGCCGCCATATTTGAAGCCTTCGGCAATCTCCGGCGGGGCTCGGCCGTCTTCGGGGGTGTACACTACCAACGTTACTCACTGAATCAACGGAGTGGTTAAAATGAATAAGTCGTCCTCTATTCAAATATCTTTATGGTCGCATTGAATGCTCGACTTTTTCTTTTGCGGGAGATGTTTTGCATTTCATAAATAGGTTATGTTCGATTGTTATTATTATAAACAATAACTCATCCATACTTTTTTTTTAAGTAATAACATCCTATTAAGTGACAAATATTTTAAGTAATAATATAGTATATTAGTGTGTATTAGAAATTTAGAAATAAGTTACCCGCAGGCCTCAGCTAAACCAAGACATAAATACAAGTCAATACTAAATTTAAAAAACTGGCCAAGTGCGAGTCGGACTCACGTGCAAAGGGTTCCGAATGAATTTAACATGTCATTTTAACATTACAGTCTTCTTATAGTTTTCCTGTAATCTATAAGGAAAGATCTATTATTTCCCTTTTTTTAAATTAGGCTCAGTAGTTTCAGAGATAAGGTTATGGTCATTTTTCGTCTAATTTCTTGAATAACTTCAAAACCATTTATTTTAAACTTATGAACTTACCTCACAGTAAGGTGTTTCATTTGATATTATGTTACACGATATTTTTCAAAAAACTTTTTTTCTAAAATTCCTAGTTTGACCCCATAAGTGATTCCCACTTTGTTAGGGCTACAGAAGTCCATAAATGTACCAAATTTCAACAGAATCGCTCCAGTGGATCCGGAGAAAACTGGCGGTGTCAGACGGACATACAGATAGACACCCGGGTGATACTATTCGGTTTTTGGTTTGGAACACTGCTTAGCCTTTTCCCAACTATATTGGGGTCGGCTTCCAGTCAAACCGGATTCAGCTGAATAACAGAATTTTGCGGAACACTAAAAATAATTATTTAGAGAAATTCTGTCGTAGACTCGTAGACAGACAATTGCTACGCGATTATGCTACGACAATTTTCTGCATAATAACGAAGCTTACGGCAAGCATAAAAAGTTGAATTCATTTTCTTTTTTTAGTTATACTCGTAGCATCAACACCAATCAATAGGCCAATATTAAATAATATACAATGCCCTATTGATTAAATATTACTTATCCATAATAAAGAAAGCGAAAGTGAAAACTATGAATCGCGCACATACTTGTCTTTCGTAAAATAGAATATCTAACGTCGTTTATTTGTTACAAAATACAAGTTTTGTAAAAAGAATTCACCTAAACATTTTAGTGAATGAAGCTTTTGGCCTACGAGAGTTCGTAGCACTACGTGCTACGAAAAAACGCGTAACCTTTGTAATACCCAACCATAGAAAGTAATCTTTTTATAAATTAGTATGATAATATAGAAAACATGCTCAAGGTTATATTATATTTAAATAGTTTGATACGTTTCCGCATTCTGCGACCGACTACTTATACACGCTACGACGTACCCACTTTTTTGTTTTCAACCAATAAAGTTTGACCTCTAGTTCCGCTTCAAAATATGCGTAATGAGCTTTTTATAAAATAGCATGTAGGTCTAATAAAGGTGGTAACCAAGTGCGGTTCCTTTCTTGGCCAGTTTTTATTCGCCGCAGGGCACAAGTAGGTACATGAATAAATCACGACAAGGCTCGGCATTATGCGAGAGGCGATCGCGTCGGTCATGAACCTACTAAACTGGTTCTCGGTGGTATTGTTCTTAGTTCACATCAAGGTAAAGACGTTACAAACCTATATATGTATTTCAATAAATAGGTAATATGTTATTGGAGGACATCTATGTGATTTTATGCATATTTTTTTATCGGATGTATTCATACTTTTTATTAATAATTTATGTATCGCTTAGAACTTTACAATACTTTACTTTCAATATAAATAAAGATGAATTAATTCACAAAACTTTGAGCTTAAGATAAGCCTCATTTGAAACAATTGGTTCCATTGAAATATAGCGCCGTAACGTGAAGTAGCGCTGGCACTGCCATCTGGCGTCAAGTAGCAAAACTACAGTTACTTTACCTTAACGTAGAGGGCGCTACCAATACTATGCTTGTTAGATGGTTGTAAACTTACCTGAAACAACAACAATGAAACTGTCAAAACATGATTTAATTAAAATAAAGATAACATAAATATGTAAAGTCCATACTTTGGCCCATTTTAACACAAGTATCCGTCGCGAAAACAATTTATAATTTTCAAACGTAACACTATATAATTACGTTGTCACAGTTAATAGGAAAATTATTATGTAGATTATAATGAGTAGCGGTACATATCGTTCGGCCAGTATTGCAAAATATGTACTAATTTACATAGAAACTATCATTTCCTGCGTACGGCATACTTTTCACATGCGATAACATTAGACTGCCATGGTTATTGTACAAGCTTATTCCGCACTAGATTATTTTTTTCTGTTCAATCACTATTTCAAATGAACTATTACGAACTGAACGTTACACGTCGCGCACAAACAGGGTAATTGTGATCATTATTTCATATTTAAATTATCCTTAGTTCCATTGGGTTTCACAAAAGGCATATTAAATTTTGCTTGAAAATAACAAGTTCATGAAATTATGTCGATGATGAAATTGTACTTAAGAGTATTAAGGATGGTTATGAGACCAAAAATCAAGTATGACGAACAGAAGGCTTCATTTCCCGTTCCTTAAATTTATAGTTGCCACTTTGTTGTTCTTCCGATAGTCTGGAGCTTTAACTGAGTTTAAAAAAAACACAAAAATTAACTTATGTTTTCCTTCAGTCTCCTCGAACATAAATCAAACTGCATAAAAAACTGAACGCACGATTACTACAATAATGTTCTTTATGAATGCCGTTTGACAAACGCTGCTCATATCAAGAACTAGCGGCTTGCCAAGAAAGAGATATTAATAGAAGACTAGAGTGCAATGCACGGGACAAATCAAAACATTTCTGACCAACCGCGAACTTGTGTTTTACTCGCACAATGAATTGTTTTTCCCTCGCAATTTTCGAAACAGAAATCGATTATTTCCTTGCTTTTCTGGAAAACAAATTGGTTGTGCCGATTTCGAGAAACTTGGTTTTAATAGTTTTTAAAAGCAACTTTTGCTTTTGGGTAATTCAAACTGTACTTACTTATGTGTTTCCTAAAAATATTGAAAACATCGTACAAGGTTAGTATCTAAACGTTTCTTTGCCACCTTTACGGCAAAACAACTGCAAAAGAATTGTATTAGCAGAAACTAGGGAAAGCAGGTTACTACAGTACGAACAAACAATGGACTAGCATACTTGCACTGGTACTGGTACATACTGTTAATTCGCACTATTGACATGTAAGTCAATAGGTTTATAGCTTTGTCAAGTAACAACATATTTCTTGCGTAAAGCTTTGTATTGTCTGTCTCTATTGATGTAGTTTAGGAGCGCAAAGCATCAATGTTGTGATAATGACAATAGATGAATGTCGATAAGTATGATAATTGTGATATTTTGATGAGCTCACGAGTGATCTCATGCGAGTCTGTACTGCGCGCTTGAGTGAAACGAACGTTTTAATTGTCACAATTTACTTATAATTGAACAAGGCACGATGAGGCGAGACGCTCCGAACCTTAGCGTGCTGCACCGTAATGAGATAAAGAATGTTCGTAAGTTTGTAACTGAGAAAGTAAACCTCAGGTATTCGTGCTACAGCCGTTTGTGATGACAATTAGCACGTGCACCTATTTCCTGGCTTCTAAATCTCATACGTATGCAGTCGCACGACAAAGGGCTATTGCGGTATGTTGGCTCTTGGCTCACAAAGTTACATGCTTCGCCTTCCGTCCATAATGGACGTCTCACAAAAACCAGCCCCTGCAACATGTCGGAGATAATACAGGATTGACAATATCGATGTCGACGCACTCGGCGGATGCTAATAATTAACGAAATATCTTGATTCTACGTGACTTCACTCAGACAAGTAGAGGAGCCGCTTTTTATATGATGAAATATTACTTGGTGGGAATTGAACACGATTTTCCTACGATAAAAGGTAGGCCACACTTGTGTAAATGGAAGTGCGCTGCAGATTATATCTTTTGAGTGGCGACTTGGACTTGCTAATGTGAAAAGTTTGAATAACGTTCTTTGTTTGAATATAAATCCCAAGGAGGTAATTTTATTCATTTCTAATATAACCAACTCCGAACACTTTGCCATGGGAAATATTTGTTAATATTAAAAATTTGTAGAGTCAACACATCACAATATAATTTAAAATTTACATTGAACCCTCAAATGTCATCCCTTTGATATGAACCCATTGTTTATTTAACCTTGATATTACTATAATTTGGGGCGGAAGCCGTGACTGGTACTGTCAAGGGTTGTAAAGGCAGGAACACAGGAAGCGGATGTGCGGCGTTGCGCATACAGCAAGCACAGGTGCGGCGCCCGCGCACAACATGATTCAACTTCAAACTTTGATAGGAGCTAAACGTAAACACGTGACTTTTTTTTTACGAACATTTTTTTTTAAGAAGATGTGTTTAGAATACATTAAAATGTACTACTATTAAAAATCTGTTAATATACAGAATCTTAAAGATATCCGGTTGTCTATCTTTGTATTTGGATAGGTATTCAGAAGCCATAATGTTCACACATTATTAGTCTGTAATTGTTGCTAAATAAATCAACCACACACACACATTTCAACCACATCTCAGGTAGATGAATATTTAATTTATAGTGAATTCTAGAGACTATGTAACTAAGGTCAGGTTATTGTTCAATGTCTGCGGAGATAAAATGATAAAGCACACTCGTCATGAGCACAATGAGAAAAACTGTATGTTATACAAAAGATAAGATAAAACTACATAAGGAAAACAACGACCACATGGACCACACTATCAATACTTCCTTTAAAACAGATGAAATATAGCAACATACAAGGGAATTTGACCTGTATGGTCATGGAGATACATTGAAGATCTTGTGAGATGCCATGAATCGGCGATAAGTACATAATACGTCAGGCTACCCACGTAAGAAGTATGGAGGCAGACGTAATGTACCTATCCGGTGTTATTGTGAGTCATATAGTTAGCGAACACGCGAATATTACTGTGAATCAATGTCAAGATCGTATCATTGATATTATCACCTTGAATTTTTTAGCGAATGATGTCTGTAATAATGTTAGCGTTGATTGTTGTGTTAACACACTTGAGTGACGATATTCTTTGTGATTGTTGAGACAGTGTTCAGGTATTTTATACGACTTATCATGATCATGCAATGCTTCGAAGAGTATTTTCATATTATTTTTTAAAGTAGGTATGTGTGCACATATTTTACTTCGTCAAGGTAAAACATTAGATAACTTCGCAAACAAAACGCTTCAGGATGTTTGAAAGCCCTAAACTTTAACTGAACTAACTTTCAGTTTGTTTGTTCAGTTTATAATACTTTACAAAACATTATTTACCTTGCGTTTATTTCAGTAAGTAATCTATCTTTACCTTACCATGGGCAATATCCCAACAGCCACATATTGGAAATTTCATCGGCAATGTTATTCCCATTGACGAGTTAAATTACACACGTATAAAGTTAGACACAGTTTTACTTATAGCATTCACAATCTGCGGTTAGTGGTCAGCCTGACAGTTAGATCACCCGCTTGTGATGATATGCTGTAAACGTACGTAATACCTTCCTTACCTATACTACGTACGTTGCTATTTATCTGTAGGTACCTAATGCGCTATGGGTTTATGGAACCAACTGGTTCCATGAACCGTTTTGGCGATTTTTGACGGCGGCGGCGTGGAGGTAAATTTTCTAAGACGGCGCGGCGTTAGCGCGCCATCGCGGCACGGCCCTGAACAGAAGGAGCGCTGTTTTGGCTGCCTTATATAGAAAACAGCCTTCTTTCAGGCGGCGTAAAGTTAAAAAAAAACTTTCTTCACATTTTGAATCCCATTGCGAACATGGTGACTCCAATTGCCTGTCGCTCATCTCGAATCTCAACATTTCCTATTAAGCTGATCCATCTCTTACCGGTCCATGGACCGGCAAGTATCCATGTTTTTAACATTATCCAATGCAATTATGTACATCCAGCTGACTCGATTTTCGACTTGGTATCTATCCTATTTTCAGTTTGCCTGGGTTTGGACGTTCATTGTCACCGCATACGTACAATGAACATCTCAGTACCTACGTGAATATGGTCAATCGACATGGCATCGCGGCGGACCTTAAAATTTACCAGGGTGGGGCCCTAATATGACGTATCAATTCGGTCATGATTCTGATTTGAGAGAAATGGAGCTACACAGGACAAAGCAAGCATTTGTTTTTCAGCCTACACTGTCCCACTGCTGGGCAAAGGCCTTCCACAAGTCCTTCCGGATATTTCTGTCCCGAGCCAGCTCGAACCAACCCTGGCAGTAGACGTTAAGGTCGTCTTGCCACATCTTCCTAGGCGTGGCTGTACTTAATTATATCATTCATTCATAGTTCAAATTATATGTTAACATTCGTTTAAAATGCTTGCATTCTTTGCACAATTATGAACCTTAATACAATAAAAAAGCATCGTTATCACATCGCGCGCGGCTATCATGTCTAATGCATACTAAAATTTATAAGTGAGAAGTAACTCTATCAATCTGTATGCTACCTCTACACGTCTTAACGGCGGAGTGGATTCGAATGGAACTTGGCAAACGGGTAGACCATGTCCTACAATAGGACATAATTAAGATACTTTTTATCCTTAACCATACTTCGAAATTTTGTCTGGCAGAAGCTAGTAGCAAATAGTTCTGGTCCTCCAGATTATTCTTTATTTTATTTTATAGTAGGTAGTACACCCATCGTAAAACATTTCAACATCATTAACCCACTGCAGGGACGCATAAAATTGCCTGTGTAAGTGCCACTTAATTAAAGTAAGTTTGGTTCGTTTGGCGTAACCTGGGCAGTCAGTAATTACCAACCATTCTGCCTGGTTATACTCTCATTTTTCCTACGAAATGAGAAAGTAAGAGTTCCCCAAAAACAATCTACGAAAAAACGAAACGAAAAACGAACGTACAAAACACGTACGTACCAAACGTTTTGGGAATACATTCATTGTGCGTACAGCTAAGGAGTGGAATCCCCTGCCTGAGTCTGTGTTTCCTGATAGCTACAACCTGGGAGTCTTTAAGTCAAGAGTGAATAGGTTACTTCTAGGCAAGCGTGCTCCACCTTAGACCGCATCATCGCTTAACATCAGGTGAGATAGCGGTCAAACGTACGCCTATCAATATTAAAAAAAAAATCTAGATAGCAGTCCATGGCTAAAACAATAGGTATCCATAGTTTCCTTCATGTCATTATCTTATGATAAAACAAATGAGAAATTTTTCCACTGGCTTTGTATTTTCTGACTCAATGTTAAAGAAGATATTTTGTAACCTCCGCTTGCCAGATATCCAGCACATTGCTCTTCATCCAGTCCAAATACGCTCAGACCATTCTTCTGTAGGCAGTCCTTCCTTATATGCCAGACACATAGCCATATTACCTACATGGCATAGCATATACGACGCAAACACTTAAAACACATATACCATAAAAAGGACGTATGATTTACATAATAACAGATTGTAGTAACCTTATGTAATATTACAAGATACTTTAGAAAGACCGGTTGAAATACAGGTTCCAACGAGAGCTAGCAAAAAAATGTACTCTCATATCATTATCTATGTAGTTAGTTCCTTAGTAATACAAGATTATTTCATTAATTAATTCATAAATAGCAGACAGATTTTGCATAAAAGTAGACCTCCCTGTCATCTATGGATATCATAGTCCCCTATATCGCCTGAGGGATTTTGACGGATGGATGTACAGAGTTGCAGAAGCTACCAATCAGATGCAGTTTTATATGATTAGTCATTTTAATGATCTTCACCTGCTGACAAGCGTATAGGCGCTAATATTAGCTAGCTTGTTACTCTTCAATCAATTTCAACTAAATACATAATTTCGTTCAGAACTTTTATGAACTTTAAACTTGCAGTACCATTCATCAAGGTTTTCTAATATTTAAAGAAATTTCATTATCATGATTTTTCTTCTAAACTTGATGTTTGATCATTCACATACTTTTGAAGTAGCCTGTCCCTATATCAACCCATTATAATTACAACACGTCTATCTCTAACAAATAAAACGAACGAACACATCCGGAAAACCGAAAGAGCCAAAGCCAGCTCACCTAACAAAAATAAAAGAATCAAACAGAATGATTTGTTTGTTAAACTAAATAGAGAACTACTGAACAGATTCCGCTAACAAGTCTCCGAGAGAGAACCAAACATCATCCCATTTATTACGACGGGGAGTAACATAAACACCGGTGATTATGAATCTGACGGCAGTTCATAAAAATATAGTCGCCGGAATTAAAATATAATGATGGGTTCACTGACGAATGGGTCCGGATAATGACTCCGTTAATTAATAAACTCTTCGATCTTTATATGTCAGACGGACCCCTCTGTGGGTCAGCGAGCACATTAGGCACGTCCCAGTTGACATAGAATACCTTCTATTTTATATATATATGGCCACAGAAGTGCTCTGCAATGGGATATTCGTTACCGCTATAATTAGAGAAAACCTTGGAATAGGTATTGTTTTGATTGGAAGATTGATATCTATCACAACAAATGTCTACTATTATGAAGTATAGCAGCATCCAGCGAAAATGGAGGCAGACTGGCGGATCCCAAAATGTCAAAAAACCTTTAAGAGCATATTTAATTCAATAACGAACGGTGGAACGCAGAGCTAAGAGGCTCATTGGTGACGTAAAACTGGTGGATACCAAGCTACAAGCTGCCTGTTTGTCGGTCTTCTACAGATTGTACTTCGGAGAGTGTGCCCAGGAACTCCACGACCTCATCCCACCAGCCCCCTTCTACCATCGGACATCCAGACGCACTGCAACTTGCCATCCCTACCTTGTTGCTATTCCACCAACTCGCACTAAGCGCTTCCAAGCGTCTTTCATAATGCGCACAGCAAAGGAGTGGAACTCTTTGCCTGCGTTTGTGTTTCCGAATGCTTACAACCCTAATCTTTTCAAAGTTAGAGTGAACAGGCTACTTCTGGGTAAGCTCGCTCCATCGTAGACTTTGTCTCTGTCATCTCTGACCAAGACTAGAGTCAAGAGCAAACCCATACCAAGTAAAAAAAAAAAAAAGAAGAATCCCATAATTGTTAGAGTTAAATACAAATTATTGGAATGTTAACAATGTGGCATTATCATTATTCAACTTTTGATTACCCGAAACCAATTAAATAATTACTTCATAATGTTAATCTCGTGTAACTAAGATGTTATTCGTTTGAGCCACAAGTGTTAACAGACTTAAATTTGATAGCATTTAGATTTTACGGTTACGAGTATTAGTAGGTAATTAACAAATGAGCCGTCATTATGTGTCGACGTAAATTAAATCATCGTCAATAAACCGGTGACTGTTCAGAGTTTGACTGGAACAGGTCTAAGAATACCCCAACTCTGACATGTGTCACCATATTTCACGGAATTTGAACTTGAGAATAGATAAAATTAGTGTTAATATTTTTTTTACTATTGATAGGCATACGTTTGACCGCTATCTCACCTGATGCAATGTTAGAACCCTATCAAACAGCTGATTTTACCTGAAACGAACGGCAAATTGCAATAGGTACTTACCATTTTCATCCTGTGCTTCGAAATCTGCTAAGGATATATTGGTCAAATCCTCGACATAGACTTGTGGCTGTGTCCTGTTCAACGAGTGCCTCCCTCCGAGGGAGTGGTAGCAGCTTTCCTCATCGTCTGCCGCCTCCTCGGTGGAGGAACCCTTCAAGCACGAGTGGAAACTCCGTGAGAGGCGCTTCTCTGTACTCATCGTCACTCATGTCCCGAACCACGCACTAGTGTTAAACTTCACCACGTTTGAAACACGCAACTGCTCGTTATTTTTCATTCACTTTATTTTCGCACTTTTCTTAACGCATTTAACCTTCCACTGATTAATTGATTTCGTTTATTACGTCACTTTTTGTATCTTCAGGGTCTTGCGATTAGTCGATGTAGCGTTGAATGTTCCGTGTAAACTGCACACCTTTTTAGATAACACTGTTTATTTCACACTGTCGTTTTCTTATCATTCGTTATCGCGAAGGACTCTGTAATCGTAAGGATTCAATGGTCTACATGCAAATAAACAGCATTTTTACATTATTTTTATAACTCGATAAGGCTTTGCATTTGCCCAATTTAATCAAAACTATATAGTGCTAAAGTTTTGTATACCGTCATAAATATTGTGACAAAAATTCTCTCTGTCACAAAAAAAGTAACTGCAACTTCATCACCGGTATCGCAACGGGAACTAAATAAGTGTTACGAATAATTTCATGTCTGTTATCTAAAAATTGTTTGCTTACATTTTGGGCTCTTTACATCACGACAGTCACGGTTAGACGCGCCTATACAATAAAAGTTCACGCCTTTACTAAAGGATTGGACATGCGTTATTTCAAGTTCTCAACACTACTGAATAAACCATCATTTTATTTTGAGAACGCATAAATAATAACAATCTCAGTTCCGAGTATAATGCATAAAGATAAATAAGAAGCAAGAAGAAACCTTCTTATCTCAATTAGTTGAATCTCGGCATGGTGAGCGATTGCAACATCGAAACGTACCAAAACGCGCCTCAACCCGTAAAACACGTTACATGCGGACACGCAGGAAACATGACAGTTCAACGCACTCCCCAAGAATGGGGACCATGCCACATTCGGCTAATGAATGGCAGACGAACAAAGGAGCACATCTTTGTGGCGCCGTGGACCTATTCACGTATGCCTGTGACTGTCCGTGAGCGATGTTTCAGTTTTTAGTGTCGTAACTTTTTAGTACGGCCGCCTCATCGTTAACTAAAAATACAATATACCCTTTTCGTACAACAGCGACAGACGCGAAAACAGCGCAATCCGATATTTCCTCAGTCCTTGTAACCCTGACCACCTCTCCAGCAATGTTAATGACGGAACGGAACCAATGGCTGAATTAACCATTAAACTATTACAAACCAAAGATTTCATGATAATCTACCGAAGTGTTAATTAGACGAGCATTTACAAAATAATGAAGCTGATAGTAAAATGTTGTAGACATAACAGATTACAGTTCAATTATTACGTTACGTTCCACATAAATTACAATTTCGAAAAATCAGAGTTGACCGAATTATTAATATATTATTTGCAAGTCACATTAGGAAACATTGCTAAATGTGTACAAACATGAAAATGAATTATCAACTCTCAAATAACCCGGAATCATTGTAAATGTAATTAGCATTGAAAACACAATACCAGAATAAGCTGTTTCATGCAAGTTGCAGTAACATATAGGAACTGAATCGAATGATATTCCGCTCACAGCAGGATTATGTTTACGCAAGAATCCGGACATGATTGTGAAAAAGTGAAAAAAATATACATGACAAAGCTTGCACGAATGCATTGCAGTACTTAGGTGTGTGGGAGCTCGAGGTCTTTATATAACAATTAGTGAAACAAAATGTAAAACCTGAATCGAGGAAGACACTGTTACGACTGATTTTAATTAACACCAGATTGCGGCAAGTTTATGCGTTGACAAAAACAGTGAAATCTTCAACGACCTATTGTATCGGTGGAAAGTTCTACGTGGGAGCCGCTGACGACTTGAGTCAGGCTGTCGAGGAAATTGCGGAATTAAGCAGTGAACTTTCATGAGTATTTACTTGATGTAGAAAAAATTGGTGTTCTTCTGCTTTCACACTTATTTTGTACATTATATAAACACAGCTTCAGGCAATCATTTGGTCTACAGAAGAGCACGTGGCTATTCTCGCCGATCGGCCCTCGCCAAGGGGCTCCCTGATGTAAACAATACTACCAATTTCCCATTGTTCCGAAGGCCGTCTCAAGGTGCCAGACCACCCGGAACGACTCGATATAATACCACTATAATAATGTTTCCATTCAAACTAAATTAAACAATGAAAATACACATTCTTTTGGAATGGCAATCACGCAATCTTGAAGTGTAGGTAGACGCAAAGTTATAGCTGTTGTACCTATAAGTCGTTAATGAGCTCATTAAAGACAAATTTACTAAAACCAAAAATAAACTCTGTAAACAGAAAACCATTTGGCATAGTGCAGTTAATCAAGCCTAGCGTAACCGTAACACAGAGTCGGTACAATAATGGAAACGCGCGTGAGGACGAGGACTGGCTCGGAGCCAATATTTTCCGTACGAGACCGAGATTTTCCCAAGATAAAGTACGCCAGGGCTCCGACCACTGGCCTCAACATCGCGTGTGCCACCTAAATCATTTTCAGATTATCAACACGAAAACGCGAACCGGGTTAAATCATAATGCCAACACTATATTTAAGTATGTCATAAACAACAACCTTGTCATTCTCATAATCCAGATAAAGAAACCTTTGATTCGATAACTCGAGTGTTTTCGATGTTGACCTTTCTCTGAGATTTCCGTCCGAGCAGTGTGCGATAAGATTGTAGAACTAACGATGTTTTATTTTCAGGAGTTAATTTTAGAAAACTGTATGACAAGTATCGTATGAATAACACAACGAACACAATAATAGCATCGGTATCCTCTAAGTGAGACCTGTTAAGTCTCCATTCTTATAGAGCTGGTTATAAATAGAGGTAGTGTTGGAGCAAATAAAATGCATCCGCTAGCGACAATCGTTGACATGTTAACTAATGATGGGTCAGGTATAAATCATGTTTATAATAGCGAGTCAACGCGAAGACGGTCGGAGGAAACGGTCGATTTGCGACGGATATGGCGATTGGAGCAAGTAGAGCGCCGTACGCGCGGTGAACTCGTGAACTGACTTATTAATCTCGCTCATTATGTCGGCCACACTACAATGCCATCATTGTCCCACTCGCTACTGTCTGCTAATCATTGAATACTTTACATTTTTTTTCTGATATTTATTTTGTTTGGCGACCGTATGTGTATAAGTGTGAGACATGTGTTTTGTTCTTGTATTGAACATTGTCTGTTTATTGTCTTTAGCAAATCGGGTATGAAGAGCAAGTGCAAAAGTTAAATATCTTCTCGTGGTAGAAACTCTGAAGTTAAAGTCATAAGACACACACTCACAGTTTTGCTATACCATAGGTGATTCATTGCGAAACGTCTCATATTTCATTATAAGTAAACTACGCACCAAACTCCACTTCTTAACGACAGAGTCGTGTGTAATCTTGTATGCCATCTCAGTCATGATACATGGATTTTCATCACTTTTATCGTCGATTAGCTTATAGGTAGTCTCTTCAAAGTCTTCAACTTTCTGTGCACCTGTATGAAGAGCGAAAACTAATTTAAATGCTATTTGAACTGTGGTAGAAATGTAATAAATAACGAAGCTGTTTAATCACACGAAGAACATCACCACAAAAATAGAATTTACCCAGAAATAAATGTACACGTCACAATGGTGTTGAAACTCCAAACACAACACAACACTGAGATCCGTACGCAGACTGGTTAGGTTATGGGCCTAATCCACAGGCACACGGAATCGCCCGACTTTTGTACGACAACGTAATTATAGAGTACAACAGAACGCCGCGTGACTGTCTCCATTGACAGATAGCAACACACTGACTGACTGAACCAAGCGGCGACTCGGTGAGGCGCGAAGACAAGCAAGAACGGCGCGCGCGCATGCCTGTGCCCTCCGCTACCAACCGTTTATTTACTATTCACAGTTTAAAATTCGAACGTGCTCTAATAATTTAATCAACGTGGTGCAGATAGATCGAGAGTACCTCAAGGTACTATCGTAGGGTAAGCGTGGATGTTGTCATCGAACGAAAAATCGTCGAAATACGACGAGAAATACATAGATATTATTGTACTAGCTAGACCGGATTGAGGAAAAATTGAATGAAAGTGAAATTAATGCAAATGACGTTAATAGACAAAGTTTATGGAAACCGGATCAATAATACTAGGTAGGTATATGGATAAAATCGAAAGTGAAAGTCAAATCGTCGCCACTCACAAAATCCACACGATAAACCTGTTAAAAGTTTGGAACACTTTTACTCTTAGGCGAAAGAAAATTTCAGGTAGCTAGGCCCAAGGTGGAAGGTAAACCCGGGTGCAAGAAACTCTGAAGGGTGGGTTGCGCCAACGCACTTGTGTAATTATTTTAAGCCCGCTAGACGAGGACGGGTAAACAGAGAGACCGGCTGGAATGTCGGCCGCATATTTAAGGAGGGATTCCACACTGTCATAGAACACAGAAGCAAGACAATACACACAGTATACACACATGCATATCTTTGTATAGCTTGAACGTGAATCAAATGTAACGAGACACCAAGTTTATCAGCGTTTTATAAAAGTATTCATTACTATTCTTCCACCACTTCTGTATGTAAACTGGTCGAATTTCTGCTTCTTCAGCTAACATACCGTAGCTATCTTGTGATGATCTTTTGCAAAACAATACACAGTATGGAACAAAGCCTGTAAACATCAAACATTACTCGACGAAAACATCAAAATTTTCTTAGAAATAAAGTTTTCAACAAGATTATAAAGACTGTAGATTCGATCATGATCTTCATCTTTATACCAAAGTTACAATATTAAACTTTTCTTCAGTCCAGTTAATCCTGTACCATTAAGCCTCCCCGTCGCAGCAGGTGTTACGTCCAACGGCCCACAACACCGGTTTACCGATAGCCCATATTTATTCGCAGAAAAAATAGTTTAGGGGCTCGTGTCTCGTGATATCCTCTGAAACGTAAAACCGTTGAACTCTACTGTCATGTTATGTAAGGTCGAACCAGACTGAAGCATTAAAAGGCATATTTTCCCAAATAATGGCATGCTATGACTAACCAAATATGAAAGGTAAGTATTTGAGCATGTGATGACGTTGTGTTCGGTAAAATGCATTTTTCCTTCATAAAAAAAATTATATTAGGGAAAATAACTCTGTAATTCCTATTTTAAAACCATTTAACATTAAAATATCTCATTAAATTGAATCTAATTATTCCATTTTTATTGAATCATCCTCAACCATCAACTCGACGAGCTTATAACTTTGCAAACAATAAATGAATTGCATGTTATCGTTTCGCGGTCAAATCCTAAGTGGTTGAAGGGTTTACTAACAGATACAACTATACGTAAATCAAATACTTCGTCAGTGTTCCGCCATTTGAACATGGCACAAACGTAGTTCCACTTTACAAGGTAAGAAACGCTCCAGCGAGCACTCCAATACCTCACCACCAGAAGTCACGTGCAATTGGAATTTGAAGATTCCAATTGGCAGTCGTGACAGGGCGCAAATCCAGTAACTTTTCCCAGTCGTTTACAACACGCACAGGATAATAAGCAGCTGTTGCACTGCATTTATTTTAATTCCCTGATCAGAATGCGCGTAAAAAGTAAAAAGCGATTTTTTCCCATGGCAACACTTTAAACTGAAGGTAAGTCAGTAGATCAAGACGACGGCCTTGAGTACAGAACAATGTTACGCTTACGATACTATACGTCTTGTATCGCTGGTTCACGGACACGCGATATCTTGTCGTGCGAGATGCATGTGAGATCCACTCGATAAAAATAGACGGTTACATTAATCGTGGACGCAGGTGCCAGTGGCTTTGAGAATGGCGGGCTGTTTTGACAGAAGCCTTGGTGCATGCGAGAAAATGGTAAAGTTTGCCGCATAAGGAGAGAGATGCGAACGTGCATGAAGACACATTGGCCGGCACGATATTTAAATTTGTGTGCGTGGACGCAGGTGTACCATCGACTAATCATTACTCATCAACGAATACTTATTGATATGTATGCAATTCTAGAAGGACTTATAGAAAGACAAAGATTAAGTTACAAATTCAAATCGGTCGATTTGTTTGATTGCATTTATCTTCTCAATTCTATACCTTCCTACGAGCACGTTTTATAAGACTCTACTCTTGTTTAGCCTGTTCGTCTGTCGGCTCCATATTTGAGATAGGCATACAATTGTCGAACATTAACAGTTATCTGTTGTTGATCGTTACAATCACAAATCCTAATGGATGCTAAGACCAGCTTACCGATGCTGCGTAGGAGCGTGTTTGGGCGTAGGTGGGCGGCTGAACTTGGCACGCCGCGCCGGCGACTCTTGCTCAACCAACACAAGCCCTTCTATATTCAATGACAACTCGGAAAGGATCGCAATTTGTCCATAATACAAGTTAACATCCACTTGTTAAATACAAAGCTATTATTGGACCGCTGAATACATTAATGGCAGAAGGTTATTTTGCCCTACAATACATGGAGTCGTAACAATTATACTGTAAATAACATTACATTAAACAGAATGGAAATAACATACAATTATTTTTTTGTATTGTACATCGTACGAGTACAAATAAAAAGGAATTCAATTAGCTACATATCGAAATATAAAATCTTTGAGACTTTGATAAGTTGCCGACATGGCGCAAAATACGTGGCGCGTGGCATCAAATCAATTATAAAATCAAACTGCTTATTAGACCACTGGATCAATGAAGAAGCCAGTGGCAAGGAAAGCGCAAAAAGTGGAATAAATAACAAACTTTCGTTGGAGAGAAGTGTGCCAATAGAATGCCGAGGGAGTGTGCGTGTGCGCAGACAAACCACCGACGAAGCCGTGCAAATGAACTGAATAACTGCATGCGTAAATGCTTCAGCAAACGTAAGTGAAACTGATGCGTTCCAGACATAAATACAGAATTATCGTGTAAACAATTAAACGAATGTTAAAAACGAACGCGATGCAGCGGAATTTAGAGTACTGGACCAAGAATTAGAATTAAGAAACAAGATTTCAAAACAACTGTAAACAAGAAAGAACATGCAGTCTTCCTTATAAAATTTATATGCATAACATCTTATCCAAGTCTATAAAAATGAATCCCTTTTTTCCCTTGGTCCAAGCATCACGCGTGAACGGCTGAACCGATTTCGCTAAATCTTTTTTGGTGTGTTTGTGACTTTGAGTAGAATGTTCTTATGAAAGAAAAAATAAAAAAGTTGATGGGAGCGAAGCCGCGGAGGACAGCTACTCAAAATACATATAACGCGTAACTCCAACATCCATGAATATACGCTAGACGAGTCAATCAGGGTAGTAGGGTAAAAAGAATGCAGCCGCCTTACAAATGCTCAATGGAAGAGATTAAGCACGCACGCCGAACGCCGACGACGCGTTACCGTTGCAGTACATACCTACCCAACTACTGTAGCTATGTATTTACACTGACATACATGTAATAATGAGATCATCCTTACTGCTAAGGGGAAAATTTAACATCAACACTACATACCTTTGATGTTTGAATTCTAAAATGTTGGACGATCGACGATATGATCTTAGATTTAAACTAAGTACATAGTTCAATAATTTTCCACGCGTTTTAATGCACCGCAGGCAAATCGCATGGTTAAATGGTTAAAAAAATAGATTAAGTTGCATATATGATTTAATAAATTACCTATAAAAAAGGTGACCATGGATGGTTTACTATCTCACAATATTCATTAAATAATGTGAAACGTAAAAATCAGTGATGATGATGATGACACACAATTCCGAATAGAAACGTATCGCGCACCATTTCTACGCTGATTGCAGTTAGCATTTCCGCATCCGGCACGAGCCGAACAACGTGTTTCGGTTCAGGGTTCAGATAAAAGCTTGTAAAGCCGGGAACATATTTAGGTGACGGCTCGGCTCGGTAAACAGCGTCAGCTATAAACTGTTGTTTGGACGAATGACAGCGTTGATCCCGATCGGCTGCTCCGGGAATCGATGAAATTGTATCTGCCTTTGCAATGATATTGGAACATTTGTGTATCGCATCGCGCCTCTCAATTTAGACGGCCTTACGCTGGATAAATAGCTCAATGAGATAGACTCGACTGGAATGGAACGACTCCCACAGAATACAGAATGGTCCAGTTCTGTCCATTTATCAAGACTAACTACAATTAAGAAAGCGTCACAAGATTAGCTTGCGGATGTAGCGAGTGTCTATTAATGAGATCGGTACGGTTTAAAATTAGGAAGTCTCACTTACTCCTATTTAAACTAACATTAACTGAACCCATTTATAGAATCAAACTCATTATAAACGCAAGTGAAGACAATGAAATGTACAGCCTAGATTTACGAATGAGCTTATATCACAGCTTAGTGTAATGAACACGCATAGTTTACATTGTAGCAATCTAGCATCATAAACCAGCATCATTGGCGATTCGCATAATGTTCCATCAGGATAGTTTCGTAGAACTAAACCAAGCTTAGTTAAAGAGCAATGTACTAATGACCGAGGATACGGTGCGTTCAGAATTTTAAAATAAACAAGCAATTATGTTGTACAAAGCGTAAAGTGTACATTTATCAATATTTCCTCTGACAGGAGGAGCTCTGCAATTATGTTAGGATTAGTTTAGGCTTCAAATGAATCAGGTATAACGTTCGATATTAGATTAGAAATATCGAAATAACGCCCTTTTAGATGTATCAGATTCCAGTCCCAACAGTAAAATTATATAGTTGATTTACGGAAAGCTCATGCAGATGAAAATTCTGATCATATTTTTGATCTTATAGGTTTCTCAAAAATTGCAAGATTCTTTATGAATTAGTTCCGCATCAAACAAAATCGAGAGAGAAAAATCTGGGCCTGGCATGCGATTATTGTATATAGGTTATACCTAAGGGCATTTTATTTCCTCCACTGTTATGTTTTTATTTTGTGAGAAAAATTTCATACACATACATTCAAATATAATATTTACTTTTCATGTTCGTGTGAATGTAGCTTCTGAGATTTATGACTGGCATTTCAAATATTATAATCTACTGCTGTAACTCAAGAGTAAAGATTGCGCCAGCGCAGCATGTTTGTGTTTATGTTCTAATCTAAACATAACTCGGATGAAACCATTCTGCTGGCAGCGTGATGATTACCAGTTCGCATCTAGTAATATTACTATAACGGAATGCCCGCAGGACATCAATATTATTACCCGATCTTGCCTTTAACACTGCATCTAACGAGATTAGCGTTTTTAGCTTGCAATTCTCATCTGTTGCGAGTTTTAATTAATTTTTGTCACGTTTTCTAAAGTATTTATGTATCTAGATGCAATATTGCAAGCTGTAAGCGTTTTCACAGATTTCGGTAAGACAAATAATTTCACTTTAAGTGGCACACGTGACACGAGTAAGTAGTCCGACAAGTTCCACATGCGGTCATAAAGAGCGACTCGAGTCCCGTAATTGACAGACCTAAGTGCAGCACACACTCCCATACAATGTAAGATTTCTCCACATTCACAAGTCTCTCACTAACTTAATAAGATCAAAGAAATCTTGATCTAAGTAAATGTACCTTCACGTAATAGGCTTTAAATGCATTCGAAATTTTCATAAAAGTGAAAGTTCTTGTATAACCGTTACAAGAACAAAGTATACTATAAAAACCTCTGAAATAATACAATGTATTATAATTTTATGTAGATTATTTCCATGTTTCCCACGTAATTACAAGAATTACTCTCATTATAGAGCGTTCCCAAACAAGATTGAATTCGTGACTATCACTAAACGTGTATACGAAATTTCTATAAGACATTGCACGTTTTGTACCGTTTCCTACTTGCACAATCGTTGTAAAATATGCCCCATGTAGTAAACTACCAAATATCGACTTGTAAAAGGTTAAGCGTGCAAGAAGTTAACAATGGTTTGCGGTAAATTGGCGATAAAGAATAATTACACGTCGTCGGTTAGTTAGCGTTTACAATACATGATAGTTTAGTTTGTACTCAGTTGCAGTTCAGTAGCAAATCACATGGGAAAGCGAATATAAAGTACTCGATAGCTCGACACTTTCCCTCGGGCCGCTGATGTCAGTCAATATTAGCGCTAAGGGTACCTACTATCAATATTTATCAACGGACTCCAGCGATTTTATATGTTCTCGATTCACATCATTTTATCGCTCATAAATCTAACTCGAACGGAAATAAAAGTCGACTTTCTAGTTGTAAAGTCTAAAACTGTTTGCAGTAATCTTGTTAACTACGTAAACAATAAAACTCGAGATTGATTTAAGAAAAAGTGTTAGCAAGCAGTAAGATAACACGAGAAGTTACAAACAGAACAATTACAAATAATTATGTTTCAAAACTTACGGAAAAAAACAATTATTTTGGTAAATCACATATATTTTTCCTATTGTTAATCATAGTTCTAAAACCGAACAATTCAAGGATAATGCGATAATATTTGAGAATAATGGCACGAGTGACACCATGAGTGGATGTCAATATCCGGCGTATATGCGCAGGTGCCGGAACTCCAGGGGAATGACCGCGATCCTATCTGACAACAGAGAACTGACCACTTAAGCCTGCACGCTGCGAAAATTTACAATAAGTACCGTTGGCTGCCACACTTTAAAGGGACAGATCTCAAGATACCATTGCTTTTATTGGCTTTATAATCGCACTTCAAAATGTTTATAATTTGCTCTTATTTCCAGCTGCTGATCACGGTCTTCCTCTTTTCATCAAAACTGATCTTTGTACTGGTTCATCTAGATTTTATTCTTGATTTTGTTTGTCTTGTCCTTAACATTGCAGCATTGTTCTGCGTAAGTAATCAGATGTAATTTCATTGACTATAATTACCAAGCTCGGGTGACCAACACACTTCATTGGACATCAAGCTCAGTGCAATGACTTCCTTGTAAGTGAAAACCCCCCACTTTCAAACCTTATGAAATAGTTGTAGTATTCTGGCAAGTTTTAAGATAACCACACGATAGTAACGTTCCGTTATCAGCCTATTTAAATATATACTTATTTGATAGGGCCAGAATAACGACAAAACGTTTAGATCGTAATACAACTTCATACAGCTTGACATTGTAGCACACGCCCTTAAATCTGAGGAAAGCTTCTATCGTAATCAACTTGAGTTATAGTTATGGCCCTTAAATGTTCCCCAAAAATCCAGGATTATCCCCCGAATGCGTGTTCTCACGGCATGTTATCGGCTTCTCGGGGAATTCGGTTCAGTGACGATAAGCACGCACTTATCTGTCGCAGGAGACCACGGCCGCGATTTATAAACTGGTGACGGTGACGGTACTCGGTACATTTTACTTAAAACACTATTCATTTTTTCAAGAAATTTCGTGTTACGCGTTCGCTTCGCTCAAAGAAATTAACGTGGACCGCAGCTTTTTATGTCCCGTACACAATCATTTAAGGCGCGTCCCCGAGCAAAACGCAGCGCCAGCCGTTTTTTGGGCACTTTTTTGGAGCTATCTACTCTTTATCCAAAAGAAATATCAACTAATAAAAAATACATTAAATTTCTACATAATCTTGGCTTCAAAACGGTAGATTTTATTTTTTATTACTAAGTATAATGTTTAAGTAATCTCCTCACAACAAAACCACAGAAATGAGAAAAAAATACTGAAAACGTGCATCTTCTCGAAAACTAACGATTATTTTGATTTTGTACTTACACTAATGGATAGGCAATTTAATTATGAACATTTTGGTAGAAGTATTTTTTTCAAACAACCAAAATTAGATTTTATAACGATTTTATTCAATATTTTGAGCGTATTCGCTATTGTATCTCTTGCGCTGTTATTGAGGGAAAAAATGCTCAAGGTTATTTGCTCAGGGTACGGCCTTAAGGAGGATTCCAGCGGTGAATTACGGAATTTTATTTGTTAACGAGCTTCGTAAAATATTTTTTTGCCAAACAGCGGTCCCCAAAATAAATTTCTATTATGAAAACAGCGATTAAAATTCCATGGCATTTCTACAAGCCCGAATCGGATTCTCTTTGCATTCAACGTGGATGTACGGTGTGGTGTGGGTGAAAGACGTGGCGCGATTGACAAAACAGCCCATTGGACCATTATGAATCGTTTACCTGCCTTTATCGCGAACACATAGGTAACTTTATATTCCGTTAATGTTTGCTACCTTCTGCAGCCGCATGACAACACACGCATTTGATTTGCAGTGTGTAATTGCGTTGATTACTCAAAAGGAGTTGTGCTTTATTAAGTAAGCGAGTAGTAATGAACTATAAATAGCCCGCCGAGGACGACGTCGGACGGTGCATGCTGAACTTAACATTCTACTAATCAAGTGCAGCTACAGCCCTCGCCAAACTTTGTGACCGCTCTGAAGTTAACTAAAACGGGGGCGCAGTAATAAATCTCATACAAAAACAGCACCGCGCGAGGCTTGCGCATCGGAAAAACTAACTTCAGGGCGATCAAGATGTTTGGTTAGAACTGTACGGTGGCGTACTTGAGAACAAAACAACGCGTTATTGTTGTTCGTAGAACAAAACAGGGTAAGAAGGTCCATTAGACCACGAGGAGGGAAGAGAACAATACGTGGGGACTTGGCGAGGCAGGTAGCGGGGTACGGGCCCAAGACGTTGTACCGTGTACGCAGACACACGACATGTGCAAGCGTGATTTTAGAACACCCGGCACGGCAGATGCTTCCATACTTTTTTAATCACCGTTCTAATTTTCGCCATGATTCTCTCTGAAACTTCACATTCCAAGTACTCGATCAATAGAGAAAACGAAAGTTATTACAACACATTTTTTATCAAATGTCAGTTAAGATTACGTGAAGATCCAAACACGAATGCTTTTGTTAAAAATATTGGATACCAAATCGTTCGTGTGTATCTAAACTTTTCTTCATTGATAGCAACCGAACCGCGAAGTGTCGGCGCCCGGTCACGCTACGAGATCAGGAGATTTATCAAAATATCTTCAATATTTGAAACCCGATTACTTAAATCGTTCCCTGAGACTAGAACTAATTTATTTCCTATGAAAAGGTAATATACATTTTTAACGATCATAACGAGCAATCTAAGAACGATAAATGTAATGGTAACGATGCGGCGAAAAAGTTCAAAACAAACTGAAGAGAATTGATGATTCATAGCCCCATTAGACACCCTAAGGGTAAACAGATGATAGTTACAAGAAGTCACATTGTAAAACTTAGGTACTTAAGCTTCACTTTAGAACAACTTTACATAGGTACTTACCAGTATCAGAGCAGGTAAGTAAACGTCACCGTTGTGCTTAAACCCAACGTGGCCGTCCCTCTCAAATTGTTTGGGTACAACCTGTCTGCATGCAGAACAGATGACAAGATCTGTTACAGAAAGATACAAATTGTATCATAAATAAAACGTTGACATGCTAATTAAACGTGACTATGTGTAGATGTAGCCGCAAAGGGTGACTGCTGTGACCGCCACACTCTGCCCAGCTATATTTAGGCTCCCTGTACACGGTGCGAGCCACCGACGTGTGATGCCTGGGCCACTGGAGGCAATCAATATACTGAGTGATTAATTGATTTATTACAGAACACTGCTCTACAGGGCCAGTGTCAACTTATCGGCTGACCTTATAATTTTATGAAATTTGACATTTTGTATGGAGATGAAGACTTATTTGCAAGAAACGCAAGACGATCCGTCAGACGCTTTCGAAACGTAAGCTGCGTAAAGTTCAGAGTGGTTTCGAATTTTTTATTGCAGTTATGTAAGATGAGTAAACTTGACTGGTTAGTCTTGAACATTGCATGTAGTCATTCGATGGATCGTTGAGATAAAGTTAACAGTCTTAGAATAATAACGCATAGAAGCCGCGTCTAGAACAAAACCCGAGCAAAATCGTGTGTCCACTTCATTTTCTTTGTGTGCGTGAGCCGAATGTGTCTACGTTCCTCTAACGCACACAGATATAGCTTTCAGTGATACCTTTACTAAGCCGTTACCCACAAAATATGGGAAGACGCATTACTATTTTGCTATCAAGGCAAGTATTTTATGTTGTTGGGAACTGGAAAAGGTAAACATGATTTTTCATGTAATATGACATATTTTTTCGGAAGGTATAATTCAATTTATTTCAAAATAAAAGGAAATAAATCGCATAAAGAATGAGATATTGTTCAATGCGTATAGAATGCTTGATGGGTTATAATTATAAACAATGTTAAAACTTCGGGTCTGATATGAATTAACAGTAAGTATTGTATTTTAAAATTACAAAAATGAAAGACATGAATGAAAGCAATGTGGGTATTTTTTCCTCACAAATAGCAACACTGTGTTATGACAAGTTAGGTTATTAGAATTTTGTTTTATTTATCGATTTACGTAAAAATAGTGCATAGAATGTGAGTACATATTTGTGAAATGTTATTTTATCACATTTTTTTGTTTTCCTGATGTGCTATAACATCCTTTCACGCAACAAACTGTCATTTTCAATTATTTACTCGCGAGCTGTGTTCGACGGAACGTGACATTGAGTACTGACGGCCTGGTGGCTAAGTTTGACGGATTAGGCTAAGTTTTAGTTGCCTCACTTTTTGCACTCGTACTAGGTTTCTATGCGTTATTATTCTAAGTTAACAGTACACACCATAGATGTATAGCTGACATACAAACTGTTTGAAACTGGTCACTGAACAAAACCACGAGGTGTAACACTTGACAAAAGCACGTAATGATTCCACAAAACAAGCACAATGGTATGGAGGTTCATTGGGAGCAGACCGCAGAGTTCCTGCGCATTGTGGGGACAAAAGTCACAACACACCAGTGTGGACGCACCTCGCACAATATCGGACAAGCGAGGCGCGACGTGCACGCGACACGGACCGATGCCAACTGTTTACCAACGCGCGCTCGGTGTGCACCCACCACTACCAGGGCTGCCACCACGTGATCATTCCTATGAGGTTTGAGGATATTACTGTTTGTTTACTTTAACCATACGGTTCAAATCGGTGCTTTAAAGGCATTTGTAGCGGAAACTAAAACGATCAAATTGAAACATACCTACATAACATAAAGGAAAATTATGAATTAAACATCACATATTACCCAAGAGTGATTTTGTTATTAAATCTTAAAACGTGAAATCCAATATTTAGTAATATAATTACCTATTCTACAGATTTCAAATATTTTCCTTAAAGCTACTTCTATGTATGCTGTAGTTTTAAGCAACCCTATTTGCAGGATAAAGCTTATTCAACAAAAACACTTGGTCATGCACGATAAGCATTATCACATCGCGTCGGAACTTCGAAGTTTGTGTTATCATTTCTAGTTGGTCATGGAGATATAATATTTTCTTTAATAGACATAATATTAGTATTATCAACACCACTTGGTTTATATGCAACTATTCAGTAGAAACCTAACATTAAGCCGTTGTAAGGTCATGTGCATAAGCTAATAAAACTCGTATCAGCTTACTGAACTGAACGCTCTTGATATAAACAGCTTACATCTGTGACAGCCTAGCTTAGCGTACTTTTTTTTTGTACCTCATAACTGTTCCATTTCTAAATGTTAACAGTTTTTTAATCTACACTTGACTTTTAGCTGATTACGAATACGGGGGATGCAAGTATGTACAAGCCTTAAAATGCTAAGTTTAAGTACTCAACGAGTGAGCTGTGCATGTACAAGCGTACAAGTTTATGATTATGGAACATGGCTTGACACACTTTCGTACAAAATAAAAGCACTTTTATTTATTACTTTTGAAATTAAATATGTTTCACTGGAAGTGGTTAACTAAACAAACCATTCAGATATGTTAAACATGGGTCTAAAGGGAACCGAGCAGTGCAATCTAACACGATCTGTGTGTACGTTGGACGTGTCATTTGCTTATACATAATTGAAACTTCACTTACACAAATTGACACTGATAGAACCGAAACGGGGTCGCACGAACTCGTAACAACGATAATTTGACGGCAGTTTTCTTTTGGTCTCGTTTGCGCACCGATACGAATACGACAGAACGTTTGGAGCCCATCGCATGTAAATATCGATACGACATGACATGTGTTCAGTGGAGTATAGTAGCCCCTTATCTACATGCAATAATAATTGAGTAATACATTGCAGATAGCACAAAAGTGGGGCCGTTACGATATACTTATTAACGATTTATTTTCTCATATATCAGCTATCTTAATTAACAGAAGAATGTTATAGATTACGCATTTTCAGGGTAATTTATGTATTGTTTATGCTACGAATATTTACAGCTATTGCCGGAAGAAGTAAGTAAACATAAATCTTGGGCTAAATTTAGCATCCAAACAGTGTGAAAGACGGGCTTTGTGCCGTGGTTTGGATGCACCACATGTAAAATGAAAATTATTATATGGACAGGGCAGCAGTACGGCAGTCCATACATCGCTGGGTTGAGCCCAGTGAGTCACGTTTTCTGAGTTTCTTACTAGTTTTCCCGCACGTGGATAAGTAAGTTTTCGACCCATAAAAGTAAAAAACAAACCTTGATGAGCACAATAAATAATCTAAATTGAATCAAATCTTAATTTAAATGGTAAGGTGTTTCGCCGCATCTGCAATTCAATGCACAATTTGAAAACAAAATTAATATTATTGATGATCATGTTGTGAGGCTGCACGCCAATACTTTTTCAGGCCGATACATTTTTACTAAATTGTTTACATGCATGATTACCCCTATAATTACAGTCAACAAATTTACGTAGAAAAAAATCAACGTAAGTGCTACGGTTAGCCAGAAAAACCGAATCCTGTTCGTGCAAGTTTAAAGTTTCAAAAAATTCGGCATATGAGCTCGGTACCCGGCTGTGTCCCAATTTGTATGCGTAAAATGGTACATCTGCATTGCTGTTGAATGTGGGAATAATGTTTTTGGCACAAGAGTTTTAAAATCGGGCCAAATCGCCTGATGAACTATTGGTTTTGACACAAAGGGAAAGGTGTGATTCACATTTTCTTGGTAGAATTAAAGATTATTACGAGAAAGTTGTCTTAAATGGAAATGGTGTTAAGTTATTGGCGTAAGAACATTTAATTTAGCACCAGTTACCATTTATCAACCCAACGGTTTTCAAAAGCACAACGTTAATGGAAATGTATTTACTTGTTTTACTGAGAACCATTTAACGGCCCGTTCAAAATGCGTATTTGTATCCAAATTCTCCATATAAATGTGAGTTTTAGTACAAACTGTTCCAAGACTCCCACACTCTTTATGCGTACAGAATCGTTAATGTGCGTGCACTATGGCTTATAGAGAAAATTTTAAATATCGACTGTATAACGATTCTAGGAAAAATTGTACGGAGCCAACCACGAGAGCTTAACATTCTGTTATGTGCCTCGCATAATTAATACTTACGTATAGTTTAAAAGAAATTCTGCGTTGAATGGCAGTGAAGGTGAATACTTTTGAATGAATAACTAATAAAATACGCAATATAGAAACAGGTTCCTACAATACCTACTTGTCATAATAAAAATTCTTTATTTCTACGTTACATTGTGTGAACACTAGTCCACAACTACGCAGATCGTCGAACATTATACCGTTGAGAACGGTGCTCACAAATTGTCAGTGGCGGGTCATAATGACATAATCACAACAGGTTTATAAATCAATATGGCCTAACAGTGGTGTTGATTAACTCGGCTGATTCAATAACGGTGAGTGACGACACGGCACAACACCCGCCTGGTATCAAAAGAAACAAAAATAACTTTGTAAACATCCTCGGGATCTGCTGTGAGATGAGGCAAGGGTAAAGGTGCAGAAGGGATAATATATTTGTATAATTATCATAGTAGACAGTTTTCTACAGTAGCTGATTACTGTCCCAAAGAAAAAAACATAACTGAATCTTCTAATATATGAAAATCCTGTGTTTGTTATTGAACTCCTCCGAAACGGTTTGACCTATTTTTTTTGTGTATACCTACTTAGTAGGTCTGAGAATATGTCGTAGGGTACTTATTTTCTTTTTTAGCAAAACAACGTTTGCCCGTCAGCTAGTAAAACTATATTATGTAGTCGTCTCGAAAGATGATAAGCCCACTCCTTGTTCGTAGGATACTAAGATAACGGCTAAAAGAGATCCTAAGTGCATTGGTATCAGGGAAAGAGATTATTTTTACGAGAAAGTAAGAAAAGTAAGAGAAAACTCTATTGAGCGTTCAAGTGATACTCAGTGAGGAATGTGATGTCAGTCACGAAACTCACACATAATACCAAAGGTGACAGATTGCTCGGTGGTCTGAACTATCCTCCAAGGCCATTATGTTAAATCTGCGAGCATACAGGATTTTCACAGACCCAATTACGCATGTCAACCAGATATCTTGTTTGCGGTCGAAACTCTGGAACGTCAGCTTGGAAGCCTGGACGAGTCGAGCGTGTAACCCTAAGCTGCTCTTGTTTTCACAGGCCGACGGCATCCGGCGCCCGGTGGGCCGGCCGAACCGGACGGCCTCGCACTAACGCGACACACGATACAAAAGAGCTTTAATTACACCACTAAATTAATGCACTTTATTGCATCCGTTATACAATATATTCTCTTTTATTAACAGCACGTCATGAAATTATCATTTTTAAAGTGGAATTGCATAAAATTCTTAACAAAATGCACTTAATTTGTTTTTAATAACGAACGTTAAGTGCGTATCGGTACGACGCAATATGAACTGTGTCACATAAATGATATTAAGGATACCATAAAGAATCTGATAATCGTAAATTAATTCTTAACGATTAACTTGACACGATCAGAAATAGAATTAGCAAGTATCAGAGCAAAACAGCGTTAAACAGTTAAATAAAGAAATAACACATCTTGATGCAAGCGGCGAGATAATTAGCGGGCGGTCAGTCACAAATAATTAACTTACCGAATTCGCAGCAATTGTGTGCGAGATGACGCTGACGCCATGAATGGTATAAGTTAAGTTGATATTAAGACACGCAGTACTTACCGTTTAACACCTCAGTTTATTCATAAAGCAATTGACACTTACCTGTAACAAAATTATTACATAATTAGTGAAAGCTTATTATTTAAATATTTAAGAAAGTCTTTGAATATATAAAACAGTGAGCCTATTAAATTTCATCAAAAATGTTGATAAACAAACTAGAATTTAGCAATGTGGTTAATTAAGTTTATAGTCGGAATGGAGTCGGTAGGCAGGCTAGGCTATGTCAATTAGAGTTGGCTTTCTCAAGCATTTACAATTAGTTTCTTACATGCAAACACTACAAATACCGCTACTTAAGGGTAAAAACAGAAGCTGAATACGAGATTATCTTTGCTAAGAAAAAAGAGCAAGGATAAAGTGCGATATGGCCTCCACAATGAGGTGGGGACGTGGGGAGGTGACTCACTAACGAGCACGCCCCTGATTCATTGTTTTCATCGCTATAATGAAAAGTTAATAATTTGCTTCGAGCCCCCACTCAGGACCGTTTGTATAGGGCGAAGATACAATCATGTCTACCAGTCTGCCCACACTCTAAACCTGGTAACTAATCCCACATCAATTCTCAATTTATTTAGTAGGTCAGACCAGAAGTAGTAACTAACAGCTTCATAATTTTGATTAAATCATACTATCTTGATTTGACACGCTTTTTCCAAACTCAAAACTCAAACTCAATCATTTATTTCAATTAGACCATTTACAGGCACTTTTGAATTGTCAAGGTCGGTCGGTCCAAAAAAAAGATGAAGCTATTTGCACGTTCCAAAGCGTAGATCTCTATGGAGAAGAACGTGCAAGAAACTCCACGGACACTCTTTTAAATCAATTGATGTACTTAATACAAAAATCATGGTAACATTATCTTTGATCGCTTCTATATGTGAGGACAATGCAAAGAACAAGAAAGTATATAATACAATTCAAAAAGTACAGATTATAAAATAAGCCAGTGGCAGGTAAGAGATGACCAGTCTCAACTGACGGCGCCCGTTCACGAACATGACGCGTGTATCAGCACCATCTAGCTCAACCATTTTGAAGGGAACCAAATGATCCAACACACGCGCCACCATCAGCGAGACGTTTGTGTGAGCATGACAAGCTCTCAACTGCCACGCTCGTTCATGTCAAACAAGTTTAATAAACAAAATCTTAAATTAATTACATATGCAAATGGTTCCATAGTACTCACATTTACAAACATTTGAAAAAATGAATCTACTTTACTACAAAACTATGGTTTTCAATGGCCAAGTACCTAAAAAACGAAAAATAAAAACAAAATGAAACTGCATGAATGCGTAACTTACTTCTTAGCAATTCAATATTGCAAAGAAACAATAAATAAGTACATTATACTATAGGAGAACAAAAAAAGGGTAAGCATTACTCCCAAATTTTATATATAAAAAAAAAAACTAAAAAACTATATAGTGGATCCATGCGGCTATGGCTGTGGAGCAAGACCAGCATTTAACCAAGCATTTTTATCATGGATATAATCTTCCAATTTATAATATGCTTGTCTACATAGTGTGCGTTTTATGCATGTTTTAAATTTACTCTCATTTAGTTCGAGAATAGCGAGTGGTATTTTATTATAAAATTTAACACAATATCCCATAAAAGAAGTGTGTACTTTAGCTAATCTGAATCGGGGTTGATCTAATTTGTTCCGATTTCTAGTATTAAAATTATGCCTATCACTAATTTTGCTAAAAAGATGAAGATTTTTCCGAACATACATTATGTTTTCATATATGTATTGACAAGGTACTGTCATGATATTAATATCCTTAAACAGTTCCCTTAGGGAATCTCGCCGACAGAGATTGTATATGGCTCTGATAGCTCTTTTCTGCAGAATAAATATAGACTCGATGTCTGCAGCACGTCCCCATAATAAGATACCGTAAGACATGATACTATGAAAGTAACTAAAATAGACCAGCCTCGCGGTATCTATATCAGTAAATTGACGGATTTTTCTGACAGCATATGCTGCTGAACTCAGCCGTCCCGCAAGAGATGTTAAATGAGGACCCCATTGTAGCCTTGAGTCAAGCGTGATCCCCAGGAAAACTGTGTCTTCGACGAATTCAAGTTTCTCTTTGTTCAATACTATGTCGCAATTTTTACTTTTAACATTCGGTAAAGCAAATCTGATACACTTCGTTTTTTTCCCATTTAAAACTAAATTATTAGCAGTAAACCAATTTTGGACCTGCTGAAGGGCGTTATTTACGACGTCAAGACTTGTGGCACGCCTATCTATCTTAAAAATTAAAGACGTATCGTCAGCAAATAACACCATTTGAGGTTGATTTTTTAGAAGATGGGGTAAATCATTAATATACACTAAAAAGAGAAAAGGACCCAATATTGAACCTTGTGGTACACCCATTTTGATTTTTAAGCCCCGAGAATTGACACCATTTACTTGAACTTGCTGTTGTCTGTCATTTAGATATGATTTCACTAGACTGAGTGCAAGTTTACCTAGTCCGTAATGTTCTAGTTTTAAGAGCAAAGTTTCGTGATTAACACAATCGAATGCCTTGGAGAGGTCACAAAAGATTCCTATGGCATCTTGCGCCTCTTCCCACGCTGCATAAATATGTTTTAACAACGTGACTCCAGCGTCAGTCGTACAACGACCTTTGGTAAAACCATACTGTTGTTGGTGTAAGATTTTATTGGTATTAAAATGATTGAGCATTTGATTGAGCATTACTTTCTCAAAAACTTTGCTGAAAATCGGCAATACGGATACAGGTCTATAATTATTGGTGTCTTTATTATCACCAGATTTAAAAAGTGGTATCACCTTACTATATTTCATTATATCCGGAAAGACACCTTGGTCCACACATAAATTAAATATTAAAGCCAAGTAAGGTGCTATGGTCTCAATAATGGACGTACACACTTTGATGGACATTCCCCATGTCTTCAGTTAATTTAATTTTGATTTGCCGGAAAGCTTTCCTAACTATCGTAGGGTTGATATGTTTGAATTGGAATTCAACCGTACAACCTGGAACGTTTGCTTTTAATAAATTAAATGAGACCTCGGGTGAAGAATTTAAAGCTCCAGTCGTTTTTGATGGTATATCGGTGAAAAAATTTACAAATTCTTGAGCTACTTCTAAATTAGAACTTATGGTACCATGCTCAGTCTCCAGCAAAAAATCAGTATTTCGTACCTTATTTCTGTTACTTTCAGTATTGATAACTTTCCAAACTGTCTTTATTTTATTATCTGCCGATTTAATCTTATTGCTAATGTACAGGGCTTTAGCTACTTTGCAAGCATTTCTGAAAACCTTAGAATATTTGTTTACATACTTATTAAAGGTTTCAGTGTTTATGAAAGGCTTAAGGCCATATAGCTCATATAGTCTTTCCCTACTTATCCTAATGCCTCTAGTCGCCCAATCACTAAATACAAACTTAGGGAAAGTATCTTTTGATTTCTTTTCAAAGGTTGCATTAAATTCCTTTAGTACCACCGAAAAGAAGTTACCATAAAACTTATTCGCATCCTCAATATTATGGCCAAGAACATTTAACTTGTTTTGTAAGGCCTCATTGAATTTAGCTAGTTTACCAGTTGTAATTGGCCTAAATTGTATTTGAACTTTTTGCAAGGGTGCTTTATATGTAAATGTTACCAGTTGACCACTGTGATCAGACTGAAGGTAATTAACTATGGATTTATCTAAATAATCGCAATCGCAGAATACATTATCAATACAGGTTGAAGAAGTTGGAGTCCAGATGATACATCAAAATCGTTGCATGTCACAATAAATAAAACCTTATTATCAGCCTCCAGCCTCCTTATTAACAGCCGGAAGCTGCGTTCTGTAAGCATAGTACGGTACAGTAATTTAAAATGCAAGAGAAAACGATCGCTAATCGTATATTCGCATCCTGTTACCCCCAGCTGCGACGAAGGTACCCAGCGTCTCCCATATGTCGCGGACTGAATAATAATAAATAAAAAACAACAGCAGTGCCGACACTCTAATTATGTTGATACCATCTGACTTCTGAAAACAATCTCTAAAAACCTAGAGCGTTTTTAGGCAGGATAAACAAAGGTTTCTGAGAACCTCTGTAGCTTTCTGAAACGTTTGAGAACCACAAATAGTGACCTGGGCAATATTGACGTCTTTACCGATTGCTGACCTACCATTCATTTGAACGGACATTTAAAACAACAAACAGCTTTTCTATTAAGGTCTGATCTGTCTGCCTGTCCATCATGCAAGCGTTTGATCGTCGTCCCTTTAATAGCAAACATAAAATCAAACAGCGTGTAAACATTATGTACGTACCTTTAAAAAGTAGGACAATGCCATATAAAGAAAGGAAATAAAATGGACCAGGGGCACGAATGGGCACGAAACGCTCTTAACTCTTTACTCAAGTATACGGGCACAGTAGAGATCGGTTTTCCGTATTCATCGAAAGAACGCAATTGGAATTGCTTCTGAGAGCTTAGTCGAATAAAAACTATGGAGAATTTAGTAATGACGGCCTTCAGAGCGTAACTAGTTTTTTTGTTGTTGTGGAAGCAGCTCTCGCTTCCACATCCACAGTAGGAGGTTGTCGCTTAAACGAGCTTGACATATACAGAGCATTAACTTGATCTCGGAAAATGGATATCGGAAGATCAAGAACACTTTACATTCAGTTTTTGTGTTTGCAAATTGTTGTATTTATGCTAAGTAGTCTCACGATTCGACATTACGGCCAGTGAAAGAAACATGACTATGCAGCCCTTATTGTACCTTTTAGTAAACAAGGTAAAAGGATAAGGTGTAATAGAAAGACCTATTCAAAGAAAGCCCTTTGTGCGAAGCTCGTAAGCTGACCGCAAAAAGATAAAATACCAAGTCCGTAGCACTACAGTATTAATTCGTCATGAGTCAGTTCTTAGAAAACGGATGCGTTAATTTGACACAATTTGAACACAATAGCAGGAGTTGCTCATTATCCGTGACGCGCTCGGGGACACCGCCGCAACGAAGTTTTGCGAATCTCTTAACGGATCGAGATGGAAACTCGACAATTATTCACCCGTAAATTAAGGTTATCAACGAATTCGCTGTATTGCATTACAATTATACTGAAAGAGACTTGATTAACAAAGTACCCACAAGAGTAGAAAGCGACTCGCGCGAATCACAAGCCTACAATTTGACTTGAAGCGTAACATTAGATAACAGTGAAGGGAACAGCCAAAACTGTAATTATTCTCTAATTACAAATGACTTCCGAATGTCCCAAAATCATAATAATCAAGAAGGGACCGCAATGTGTCTATTAGGACCGGATGCACTAGAAAAATTTGGCCTCAAAAACTAATATATGTATGCAAACCATTGAAGGTACCCATTATGCCGGTTATTGTTGATTCGGATATGCAGAAATACATTCGAGAGTATGTGTGTAGCTATGTTAGATGTCCCGAAGGAGGCGGTCATGCCGGAGACGATGGCCTGGCCAAGTATGTGGGTCAAACCTGTACACTGACTCCGAACATTGAGGCTTGCGTGAGCGACATTCAGTCACACATGTGCACAAAGAAATGCTGCACGAATGTATGTATTTATGAACTTAACGACCACGAAGCCATGAACGTTTCACAGAGAAGCTAAAATGTATTTACAAGAAATTAAAGATACTGAGGTGGGTGGTACGCAAAGTTCAAAAGAGAACAGCAGAAAATATCACAAGAAAATTCAACAACATGACTAGTTCAAAGACCTTCGATTTTGAATGCATGTAAATGTCGCTGATGATTGATGTTTCCTTTGTATTAATTTACATGATATATTCTACATGCACACAACCTACTGAAAACGAGTAAGATTTAGGCATATTCGACCGTCACGTCATCGTTACATTATTCTAGGCTTTCATGCGACTATTACTGGGCATTATAATAATATTTTCCATTATGGGCATTTTATGTATATTAAAGTGAGGAAACATATCATTGTTATGTCTAAATGCGCGGTACCTAATTAGCAAATTTACGTAAAATCATGGAAACCGTGTCGTGGGAGCCATATTGTCTGCGTAGGCAACGTTCTTCGCTATGAGTGTCAGTTTCTTTATAGTCGGCGCATTGTTCAGTGGTACCTGAAGATTACCTTCTCGCATTGCCAACTGATGTCCTTTCATGATTTTTACTCGGAACAATGACAATTGTTTCCGAATAAGGATGAGGAATGAGACGAGTAAGCTCACGGGTATTTTTAGTGGATCTGTGCTTGAGGACAACTTGCTCGTAAATTAAGTAGATAAAATTTTATTTCTGTAAAACTGAAAGCCAAATATTGTATGTACAACTCCTGTTGATGCCTACCTATTATTCCTAAGTTACGAAATGTGAAAAACCTTGTAGATAATGCTTCAGTACCTATTGTCGGTTGTCGCAAGGGCTCCTTGGGTTGTAAAACCGTGGGTCACGAGCGTAGAGTCGCCAGAAATGTAACAAAGATTGACCTCATTCAGAGAGCGACAACGTTTGACGCGGTTGGAGTAGTAAACACAATGGTATGATTCATATTTTCCCACAATTGAAGTCCGAGAGGAGGCATTGGCCATGCCATTACGCGCCTCCACAAAAAATGCACACAATAACATCGCGTTGATTTTAAGTATTGTACATGATATTTGAAAAATTTAGATTTAGAACATTTAATTTAAAGTTTAACCTGATTTAAAGACAAGGGTCTTATAGTCTTGAAAATGATACCTATTATTACGTAGCCACTTCTGAGAAATTCGACTATATTATAATTTAAACCAAATTTTGAAATATACTGCTTAAAATTAAATTGCTGCAATAAAATTGCTTATACACGGTATTTTAATATCAACAATTACTTCACATACCTACCTAATAGTAAAAATCGTTATAAAATAAATAATAGTTTAATAAACCACAATGGCATCTTATCAAAATATTGTGTATTAAATAATCAGTGCTGCCACCTAGCGTCGAGTAGCGATAATACTTACATGCTCTTAGTGCGTCAAGAGATGGCGGTAGTGTCGCAGAACTACCTCCCTGCATTGCCGCTAGAGCGGAATACGACTCTCGATCACATGGTAAAACTTCGCTGTATTTCCTCTTCCTGTGTATAATCGCCTTCCACATATTAAATTTTGTACGTTTTTCCCTTTGAAGACTCATTTTACATAATTTTTAAATAAACTTTTCATTAGCAGACACCGCTTACTAAACTTGTACTAGCTTTATTTTTGTCAATTATTCATTGCTGGGGGTAAAAATATAATTTTAGTGCTCAGGCGTCGTAAAGTTTCCGTTGTAAATTGCAGTGAGTTCAAGGGTCGAGTGAATAGATGTGGACAATTGGCGTGTAAATCACTAGCATTACGACACGCCGATGTAACGAGATAACGATATGAATGGAGATAGGGGCGCTGTCCTCAAGTGTCTCTCTCCGCATCATTGTACGATGTTACGCAGTCATTTCACTTTAAAAGACGATTTGTCTACATCAAATTTCCGTCTGATGGTAAATAGTTTGCTTTAGTTACATTTAGGTTTTCATATTATTTTTATTTTGTTTAATTGACCTAGGTTCTTTTGAAAACTTATTGCTAAAGAGTAACAACTAATAACAAATATACTAACTCAAGTAAAATAATAATGAATCTGTTACCTATATTAAATAATGGTTAATGGAGACAATCATTATAATTAATTCAAAGTGTTTTATATAAGTATTTTCCTTGAGTGCGTGTATAATATTCTTAAGCATTATTTCATACCTAATACAAAAAAATCATCAATAACTGGCCTGAAATTTCATAACATTCCTACATGGTTCATGTCTATAACGGGCTGATTTTGTAATTAATTACTGGATGAGTCGTGTCCAACGAATAGGTATTTAGTCGTCTTATTATTTAATTACAGTCCATGTAACAATGATACATCTCATTTCAGATGTCTTCATTAATCTTTCGGAGTGTGTTATGTTTGTACAAATGAATTTTTCATAATTAAATTCAATGTTCGAAAGATTTCTTTTTAGACGTTACTAAAAATGATTTAGTATATTTGAATAATTTGGCCTTGAAATAAGTTAGTCATACGTCAACGCATGGTTTTCCTCTGAGGTCACACCCTAAATTCCCTATTTGGGGAACTTATGACAAAGTTATCAGGACGAATAACGGGCACCTTGCATTCCATACAGAGCGACGACATCAGTGAGGTCTCTTGACGATTAACGCACGTTATGGTAACGGAATTCAAAGCCCAACAAAACTTATTAGAATATCCTGTTTCAAATTAGGTCAAAACAATATGAAAAAATAGAGCATTCGCAAATTAATCTTCCTTCAACACTAATTCAACTCTACCAACTATGTTGAGTGTGATTTAATTAAAATTAAATTGTTTTAACCATAGTAGGTACATTAGTACTTCAGTGCATAAACAATATTACAGGGCTTACTTCTGTACTTAGATCGAGGCCAGCTCGACCGATTTGAGGAGCGCATTGAACTGGATCAAATAACTGTCCGTGACACTTTAAACAATAAAATCACAGGTGCACACTTTGCATTTCAATTGGGTTCCAATAATTAACAATAACTCGTCCATTTGAAAGAAAAAGCACGTCTCACAGCGTTTAAAAATGCTGCAATTAGTTGTATTTGTTTTACAATTAAGTAAATGAGGACGCGTGTTGACACGCTCCGCAGACCCTGGACTCCGGCCAAGAACAAATCCTAATTAAAAATCTGATGAGATGTAATCGCCACGTTGTTCACAGAACGAATGTACGCGCTTTTCAAGTCCCCATTAACAATAGACTGCGAAAACCTTTGACAGAAAATTTATTTAATTAGCGATGTTTTAAGATTAGACAAACAATCAAGAGAATTTGTTTACGAATGATTGTTAACGAATTAACAATGGTGAGAAAACAGTACAGTTGAATAGGTGTGACGTTCAATCCAATTCTATCCAAATATCGGCTTTGTCACAGCTATTGTTTACTTCATCTGCTCAGCAGCACACGGCTCGTACCTACTTGCAAAACGAAATTACGAGATCAGTATTTCGAAATCTAAAGTGACATATTTTTAAAACTAAGTGAAATTAGTACAGCACATTGGTGTATCTAGGTCAAAAAAGGTTGAAAAAATAGTCGGGTGGGTTACTTAAGTTTGGTGTCTCAACTTCCTTGGTGAGGCATGACCAAGCTCAGTGCAATACCATAACAAATCATTGGCTCTTTGTCTTAATTTGCCATTGTACCGAAACTAGCAGACGTCACCGCGGTTTTAGCATACAATGCCGCTTACTATTGCAGATGAGTCAACTGTACACGACTGTACTGTGGTTTCTCCCAGTAATTTTAATTTGTGAGTACCTAATCAATGTGTAGTATCTACCAATGTGGGTGTACTTTATGTGACATAGAAGAAAAGTCTCATTTTCTTAGAGCAGTTGTGTAAATGGCGAGTTTTTACATTGAAACATGCTAGATAGACGGAGACTTTTCCAATAAATTGGCAATAATAGCTTTTTATTACCTACTGAAAACTCCTCTTTTCGCCACTAGCACCAATATAAAATGAAGTTTTAGTAGATAGAAACTGCAAGAACTTCAGAACAATTTAGTCTCGGAAGCATTTCAAACAACTTTACGTTCAACTTTCACAGACTGCCAACATTAACAGCTCGCTGCGGAAACGGTAAACATTTTACAAGGTGCCTGCAAACTTCCTACAAATTAAAGTTTAGTACTTATTCAATAGTGGTGGTGAAGGAAGTCCTATGAGTTTCAGACTTATAGAAACAATTAGGGACCTTCTCATATCCATAGTCATAATAATAATGTTCAGAATCGCATTTATACATTGTATTTGAAATCACGTTTAACTAGTCCATGATTGAACCCACGACATCTAATATTATATTTTCATCCGATAACCTACCGCGTAGCAGCTTCTAATCTATAAATATATGAAAGTAACATCAAATACGCTTTGAAAACAATACGTCCGTAAGCGTTCAATTTTATCGGTTTGCGTTACAAATTTATGAATAGCCTATAAACGTACGCTCTTTTAGATGTTTATACCTATTTATAGTGCTGATTACTATGTGGGTATTACAAATATTCGCGCCTGCGTAGAAGGCGGTGCTGCCCATCCATCCCACACTTGGTACTCGATCTCTCAACAAACGCTTTACTAATAATAGACTCTTATTATATTGTTTCATCATCGTATATTGTATATTGACGTTGAAGGCATCCTACATAATCCCTGGAAAATCATCCAAAATTAAAAATGATTGCAAAGTTATTTTTGGTGTAACTACGGAAACTTTTAATGTTTTTACGTTGAATTTAAGGAGAGCAAACAAGGTATATGTGGGCGTTAAACTAGAAACCTCTCAATCTGTGAATACTTTTTGTTTACCGTGTGAATATGATAGGTCCACATACTTCCGTTAACAGAACCTTAAGACCGCGGGCACGAACTCAGCGGCGGCGGTTCAATATAAATCTATACATTTGAGGCTACCAGCGCGGCGGTGCGTCCAAATGCATAGATTTGCCGCCGCCGCTCCTTGTCCGCTGAATTCATGTCCGTGGCCTAAAAAATCAACAAATCTATACTAATATTATAAAACTGAAGACTTTTTTTTGTTTACACGCGCTTATCTCAGAAACTTACTACTGATATTAATTGAAAAAATATTTTAGTGTTGGTTAGCCCATTTATCGCGAAAGGCTATACATTAACGGGTCAGCTAGTACTCGCATAGGTATTTATATTATGAGATTATGAATATGAACTTTAACTGTCTGATACTCTAACATTCTGTCTAACTTAACTCTAACACTCATCTTAAGGTGCAGCCGCTTCTAATATCTGTCACTACTTCACAAAAAAAACAAACTGTAATGCTGCTTACTATATCTACTATTGTTCGGATAATGAAATGACTATCAGTGTTTGTAAACAACCCGTAAACAATACGATTACTGCCTATACTACGTACATTGAATTGTCATAATATAAAGTAATCGTAGTCACGGTGTGAATAACATTATTACGACTACCTGAACAGTAAACGAACGAAGGCTGTCTTAAATATGCTAAATGCTGGGCACCAGTATAGAGGTCGAATTTATAAATATCATAGTATGCAATGGCCAGCTCATCCCAGAATCTAAAAGACATTCAGCAGTCATTAGAATTGCGAACGTTTATCAGTTTTCTTTCCATCACAGAGCGTCAAATTTAAAAAGGGCCAATGAATGATCAGATTTGCGAGGATATATAAATAAACTAAACCATAGACAATACAAGCAAGCTAGCAAATCTTCTGAAAGCCCTTAATTATGTACACGTATCTGTAGTATTGCCTGCCTATGGAGGCGGGATTAACAAACGCATCAGCGATATTTGACTGGAGGATATAATATATCACATCCTACATAAGTAGTTGGCAGAGTAGATAATAACGTTACCTGTCTGCTATCGTTGCTAATGCAAGTAATTACCACTATCAGCGTCATATCCCTGCAATAACCTTGTATTAGTCATCAGACGATCGCGCAAATCGCCGGCAGATGGCGCCGCGCCAACGCCATTGTTTACTCTAGCCATAGCAGTAAAACAGAAATAAGGCCGCAATCAAAAGAATACGGTTACTCTAACATTTGATACTATCAATGGGAAATAGAAACAGGAACTGTTCCAGAGAACTTGCTACATTCTTGCCCAATTACTTTTGTAGGTAAATTGTAATTGCAATTCATGTGGTTATTGCCCTGTCGCCTGAATTATTTAAACTTTGTCTGTAATAGGTAGGTACGTACTACATGTATAAAGCGCCTAATGGAAACTCCACTTGATACAATTATCAAGTGGAGTTTCCATTAGGCGCTTTATAATGAATTCAATAATTCACTTCAATACTACAGTGGCTCGTACCTATGTCTATTCATCGAGTCTAATGAATTAACGCAATTAATAAAAAAATGGCACCTTCGCTCTATCTTATTGCATAGGTACGGGATCATGACCTTACTGATAACTACATAACAACTCTTAAGCATATCTGAGGAAATCCGCGAAAATATGAATGCTACTTTCAGTTGAGAACGTGAAAATTGGCTTTTTCTTATCAGTGTAACCACACCTTTATGTAACTAGTCATTGACTCATTGTTATAAAAATTAACGCATTTGACATTGACGCTTCAGGGTTGCATACTTTATGCTCGCGGTTTAATTTTAATGGCGAAGACTACGGACTTATAGTCAATGTCATGTCATGACTTGTCATATGCCTTGGATCTTGCTTGGATCATATTACGTACATCTTAATGTATAAAATTCTTCCCTTACTGAGTGGCTGACAGACAACGCACAGGCGAAACTGCTGGTCGTGGGAAGCTGAAATTTGGCATGTAGGTTCCTTGGAGAGTGTAGGGGAGCAGGGTTTCCCGAAATTCCTACGTGAACAAGAAAAATAGGGGTATGCGCGTACGAAATCGCGGGAAAAGTAGTAGTCAATGTATAAAATGTTCCGTTACTGCCTGATTGAGTGACTGACATACAACGCACTAAACTACTGATCGTAAAAAACTGTTTGGCTAGTATGTTCCCTGCACTCCGTAGGGGAGCACTAAGAGGATGGAGGGAAGGATTTCGCAAAATTCTTACGGGAACGGGAAAAAAAGGACTTGCGCGGCCGAAGTCGCGGGCAAAAGCTATTACAGTTTTATAACGATAGATTTAATATTATGGAGACGACCACCTACGGCGAGCTACGAGGTAGACTTTACTAAAAATACACAGGTTAAAGTAAAGAAAAATTTTATAAGCTACTAATTTTACCCATATAAAGTTAGTCGCCGGAACTAGCCATAGCTAAGATGTTATTAATACATTTTATTTACTACTAGCTGTACCCCGCGGCTTCGCTCCCATCAACTGTCTACCTGTCTACCTACCTACCCCGCTACTCTCTTACTCTTACTCACAGACAATTTGTATTTGACTAATGTCAATATTTATACGATACAAACGTCACTCAATTGTTTTGCCTTCCCGAAACCTCTCCACTAACACTTAAACTTTATGGAATGGTTTTATAGTTCAAATTGACTTTAAAGTATTATTACGAATCTTTTGTATGGGAGTATAAAAAAGTGTTGTTTTTAGTCTTTTTCAGGCAATTTTTATATTTTTTCTCTACGTAAGAACCATCCTCGTACTTCAAGGAATATTCTAAAAAAAGGATTGGCCAAATTGGTCCAGGCGTTGTTGAGTTATGCGCTTACCAACACATTTAGCGATTCATTTTTATATTATAGAAGATGTAAACTTTTCGAAATGAACGGAGATATCACTCTGTAAGAAATTCACTGAGTCAGCAATATTTCAGAAATTGCAAAGGGACGCATAGGCGCTGCATGTTAGCCAAAAAGGGTCACTCTTGGTTCGAGTTCACCGTCTTAGACCAAAAGGGGGATTCGCGCATGACGTCAAGTTGCAAACGCTGATCATAACATCCCGACTTGAACATCCTTGCTGAGCGGATGCTGGCAGCTCGCCAACTCCACGTACGAACAGGAGAAATGATTTAACGCTTTATTTTCGACAGTTACACGGACTTCAGCAATGTACAGTTTACTACCATTGGTGCGCTAGAGTATAATTTTAGGAGCCATTCTGTACTTGAACCAAATGAATGTACGCTAAAGATGGGCAATCCGGTTTAAACTCCGTGCTTTTGTAAAACACCCAATAAACGTTTATCGGGCGTTTTACCAAAGCATTGCGCGGATTGCCCATCTATAATAATCTACACTAATATCATAAAGAGACAAGTGTAAGAGGTTGTCTTAAATATCCTAAAAATAGTTCACTGACAGCTGCTCTATCGCTGAGTTTCAAAGGTTCTTTTCATTGCAGTTTCTAAAGTCATCCACAAGAGCAATCGCATAAAACCTATTCGTTTAATATAGTTCAGTTTGACAGAGCGTTTAGTTCTTATATTGCTTGCCTTTATTTTCTACGGGCTATTACCACTGTTTACTAGACTATTCGAACACATTTGGTACACCGCCTACACTAGCATTATTATATCCATCTTGCGTGCACACTACCTCATAAATACGTTTCAATGTTCGACATAACGACCACACTAGTATGTTTAAGTACTAGGCGACGATGACTCACAAAAGGTAAGTACCATTTTCTATAAGATTCATAGAAAATTGATCACAGTTCTTGTAAAAAACCCATAGATCGCAGACTCTCAATATGACGTCGCATCATCGCATATCACACCCAGAGTGACTTTTTTTTTTTTTAGGGATGGGAAATCATCCAATGACTCCTCCCGCTCTGGGTGTAGCGGGAGGGAGTGTCAGACTTCTACTGACTAAAACCCATCCATGTTCCTTCATTGCCCTTTGTGTTCCGGAGCCACGGTGTCTCTTGCGAATAATCCCGCGACTCCGGCAGGCGTCGGCCCTTTCGGGCCCCTCTGTGTTGCTGACTCTCTTTGAGGCGCGCGTGGAACACTAACGCGCCGTCGACACGGCCTGTCGTCACTAGACGGACGGACGGCGAGCCACCCATAGCTCGCCGTCCACAGGCCCGCGCCTACGGTGGCCGGAGGTCACCAGGTGGTGGCCCCCGACGCCCGCGGCGTCTACCACGGCGGCCGGGACGAGAGGGTCTCCTCTCCCGCTCCGCCACCTCCTTCGCTGACATGCATGACTGCTTCGCAGAAGGAGGCAACGGCGTCCCATTCCATCTCGCTCCGGACCATGGCTTAGACCAGGGCCGGACGCGAGAGGTCGCCGCCGATCGCCGTTTCGAGGACACGGCGGTGCGCCGCCCAAGCGGGGCACACCTGCACAGTGTGCTCTACCGTGTCCTCCGGTCGATCCTCGCAGTGGTGACACCCGGGCGTTTCCTCCCGCCCGATTCGGTGCAGGAACCTCCCGAAACAACCATGTCCGGTGAGGACCTGCGTCAGGCGGAAGGTGAGGACGTCGTGGCGCCTCTCGAGCCACTCCTCAAAGAGGGGACTTATCGCCACTATTGTGGCGTGCCCTGCACTGGGTTGCGATAGTCGTCGTCTCCATGACGCCATGAGATCGCGCCGGAAGTCCGTCCGCTGCGCGACAATTTGCCGCGTCAGCGGAGTTTCCCCCCGGCTTAGTACCTCTGCGCGCCAATCATGCAGGCGCGCGAGGACCACCGCCTCCAGATCCCATGGCGGCAATCCGGCAAGGAGACCCGCCGCTTCGCGCGAGATCGTGCGGTACCCTCGGGTCATCCTCAGGGCCATCACCTTTTGGACACCCAGAGTGACGAGAAAATCAGAATTTGCACTATAGACTCGACCACCAACGAAATATAAATATGGATTCAAACTGTTGACAATAATTAATGTAAATTAAATCAACTGTCTGTTTTATCTTTAATGTGACGACCCGGAAAACAAGAGTATCTTATCTAGCACGAACTATGACAGTTGTTGAAATCGCAATGCATTTGGTAATTATAATGTTCATCATGGGTGTTGGTTATGTTCCGATAGTGATGTTCTATATACAAATAGATTGTTTGGCGAGAAACGCAGACAACATTCACAGAAATATACGAGTATAGACAAAAATACATCATACAGGCAGTGAGCCCAAATAAAGACTACAATCTACGATTAAATCTCTTTCGGGGATGCTTTCAAGAAATCCTTCATGCTTCTTAACCCAGTGGATATTAATTTGAACTTTTCGAATTTAATTTCAACTAAGTAATAAACACATTTTCTTGCATTACTTTTTTTTAAAGACAGACAGATGAGGACAAGTGAAAGATGGAGATGCAAAACTATTTTCTAGATTTTAGACTCTCTAGAAAATTCAGGATGCCTATGATTGTGGTGAATCTTATTGTTAGTTTATCTTTGTTCACTGTTTTCTATTTCATGAAGGTAATGAAACAACAATAACTGGCATGTGTTGGCGGGCCTCTCATACTGACGATCAGTTTGCTAAACACGTGCTGACGTCGACGTCATCAGCTATATTTGTTAATACTTATGGTATAACTCATACTAAACTTATTATCAAATCAATGTTATTTTAACCTATCATGACCAGGTCAATAAGTCAATTGGTCTCTGATTGAAATAAGTGACATTTTTATTTGCAATTTTAAAACCAACGATGAAACTTACTAGCTGCGGAGTCTAGATTGTGAATTAAATATTTTTATTTAAATTTGTGTAAATAATTTGCACCCTTGGAAGCTGGGGTGGGACGACGCTAGTTACTAAGGTTGCTATGGGTATACACTTTTCAAACCAGATAATAATTTAAAATAAGAACAAAGTATCTACATGCTTTGTTCTTATTTTAAATGGAATAAAGGGGAGCTTACAAAGAGCCTCTTTGAATGACATCCGGTGCACCCTATACTGGCAACCCCTTTACTAACTTTGCTGACATGGTTTTCTTTTCATTACAGCAAGAACTTTTCTACTGCAACGCGGTACGAGAAAAATAAGGGTTCGTACTGGGTGGCCTTCCAATGTTTACACCGAAGAACCCACAACTATTAATAATAATGCAAGTGATTACTTCTGACTTATTCACGATCAAGTCATTCACGCAAGTCTGTTATCTATATGTCAATCACGTTTAGTCTATGGCCGCCGCGGTCAAGACTTACGACGCAGCTACGTTTATTAGAATCTATTACAGTAGATAAGTAGACTTGAGGAATATTGATATATTTCCTTCTGAGGAGGTTCTACTCGTACCTACTTCCAAAGGTACCATGCTCAAGACACTTGATAGCAGCGCAAAAAAAGTTTAAGTACAAAGTAATTATTTTTCAACACTACACACGTGCTTCCTTCCTTCTGAGCCATTGTGCTCGACTGTACCCACTGGTAGCTTTAAGCAATTTTTATTTTTCTTGTTTTATCTAGGTCCAGTTAACCAATAAAAACACAGAAAATAATTCTTAATAGAGTAGCGAGTTGGTCCAGTTGAATAAAGACTACATAGTCTGATCAAGTAAAAAATTGTTAAATAATGATAAATAGTCCTAGTCAACTTATAGGGGCAATTAAGTTCACATAAAATTGGTTATAGAGGTTCTTTGATTGTAAATCTTAAGTTTCCTAGCAAAATTATCAATAGACATAATTTATTGTGGCAAAGATACTATACTACATTTAAGCCTGTTTTTTAAATGTATTCAACAACCACTCAATGTTAATCTCAAGACAAGGACCACTGAACCTTGATGTCTACAACTTAACATTAGAACAAATCAGTAACCATAGACGCCTTTCAATCAGTTTCAACAGCAACGACAATTATAACTCCAAACTATGCTAAGATCACTTGAGCAAATACGTAGCTCCTTATATGGAAGAGTTTATTGTGTCGAGAAGACATACAATCGTTCAACAAAGTATCGGCATTGAATCCGTGACGGCCGAGACCATGGCCGATATCTACTACTATTTAGCGATGATTTAGCACGATTAGAGTGAAGTCTTAAAGTGAACTAGTTTCAATTAATTAATTAATAAACATCCTGATGTAAACTATTCCGATACTTTATCACAACAAACCCACATTTAAGAAGGGAAACGCACACAAGAACGTGACAATTGAATTATTTCTTCAAAGACGTTCTGAGAAACATCGCTCTTGTAATTCGATATTAAAAACTTCTAGGTCTTCTTAAAACATGGATACTACGTCAAACAGCATTCGTGTTTTATTGAACAAAACAGCGGTAGTTCTGTTCTAATGGCAAAAAAATCTCCTTAATCTCGTCAATGGGGAACAAAGACCCCTTGCTCATAAATATGTATGTACCATGTACCAATTACGAGCTGCACCCACTGCAGTTGATGCTCATCTAAGCATATCGACTGCACAAATGGATTCAGAGTGCGTCCCCTCACAGGATTTAACTTTGGGGGCCTAGGTCACCCTCTAGGGGTGGCAAATAATGTGACTACCTAATGAATTGCGTCGGAGCTCCCCCATCAATATTGGGAAGGGTTCAATTCGCTAAGCTTGCAAATTTCGCAGTGATAAAAGTTAACAGTAGTTAAAATACAATGGAAATTATCTGTTTGTACAAGGCAATGGTATATATCTTTTGGACTGGACAAGCGTGTTGATTAGTATTCGAGAGGCTCAATGCCAAGAACCATTTACAGCTTAAAGCATTCGGCGAAATAACGCGCTAAAACTTAGTGGCAATCAGTTAATGGTTGCATTCCCCGATTGAGATAGTATTCATCCAGTCGGCCTACCAATAGAACTACAAATTAAAGCTAAGGATCAATTTAGATAGCTATCTGGCAGACATATTAATAGAGGCAATAAAATTAATTATGAACGTGATCTCATTTTAATTGGAAACAATCTTATCCGATTGTTTGCTTTCACCAGTTCGCTAGGCAAGATATCCTACGTGTATTGACCATTACTGAGTTGACAATGTAGATAATAGCTTCTAACATCTATTTCCTGGTATTTGCCTACGCTCTATGCACAGAACGCACTCATCCGATATTGACATTATTGTCTGTCTTTGGCGATAAGAGCCATGGCTCATCAACTTTTATATCTATGCATTAGAAGTAGCTCATTCCGGCCAAGAAAACGTCCATACATTTTGTATTTGTCTCATCTGCTTCTAGCTTTTATTTCAATTTATTTGGGGTTGGCGAAGCATGTCTCCGTCTTCCACTGGGAAAACATTAAATGACTCCTCCCGCTCTGGGCAGAGTAGAAGGGAGTGTCAGACTCTTACTGACTAAAACCCATCCGTGTCCATGCCCCTTACTTTCCAGGCCCACGGTGACCGCTTTGAACCAATCCCACAACTCTTCTTCCACACATAATCCACACCTAAATTTATTTTTGAAGTTTTCTCATTAGTTACTGCGTTACTGGTCATATCACTTTTCACATTCATATATAAACACAAGCCATATCAAACCAGTATCCAACTGCACCTAATTTCATGTGTAAATACTGCCAAAACAAACCTTTTAATTACATTAACAATTAATTACGGTTCAAGGCTATTAACACCACCTACCAAACCAAATATCACAGGTAATCTTATTAAGTTTTAGCACACCGACCTCCAACCAATGGCTCTTTAGCGATTCTATAGCTCACACGCAATTAATGTTTACTTATATAATGGAAGGGAAAATGTTTCCACAATGTTAATAACGTATCGAGTCAACTTTCGCTAGAGACATAAGTTTCACTGCGGTGGGGAAATTGCGGTTTGACAAGCTGCGCATGAGTGCTGCTTATTATGATAAGGTTTTTAGATCAAGAGATATCGTTGCATCATAGAAATGGAGTAGGCTTCATCTTTTCCCTTTTGGAAATAAGAAGAATAGTTTCATGTTCACGTTTGAGGAAAATAACTAGGCTACCTTTTTGGGACAATCCCGCCACACCTAATGCAACACCTGAGAGCTGAAATCGATCTTTCGAGTCGGATGGGTCGGTCATTAAGGTAAACTTGTACATTACCTTAGCGAGAGCCGCTAGGGTCACTCTCTAAGTATGTACAAATGTCATTAATATGAAAATAATTACTCTAATTTCACCGGAAACTTGTATCGCATTATGTCAACTTATCGTTAATGATATTTTTGTATACATACGCGTGCTGTTTACACTCGTAAAGTACTATATTAGGACGGTATTTCACAACACTGCTAGGACTGTTTACTGTTTACATTCACTTGGCATTTCAGTGGTTTAAAAACAGAATAAGAACTGTACCGGGTACCGACAGTAATACAATTCCGACAAGAATAAACAAGGGCTCGAATAAAATTATCATTAATTCGAGAACAGAAAATGTGTTGAAGCGATGACGTCCCCAGGTATCTTTTTCTATAACTTTCTTAGTTTTTTCTAGGTTTCTTTAAGAAAGGCAAGTCTACTTTATTCGGATTCACATAGGACGAGGTTTGCTGTAATTTTCACAACATTGCTACGCACTGTCTATTATTAACGACACACCCTATATGCCTCATTCAAGTGCTTACACCTGAATGAAAAGCTTATCTACATATAACATACCTAGATTAATAGGTACGTTGAAGCTTTATAACATCAATTCATAGAAGTTTTAACAGTGTAAGTTATTCGTGTTGAGGCCTCTAAATGATGGCCTTTAAATTTGCCGCGTATTATTTATTATAAATATAATTATAGTACTTATAATCAATTAAGACAAGGCAAACTGTGAGAACGTAGTTGACAGACTCCTACGCATGTGTTCATGAGATCCAGCGGATGCTGATCCATGTTCCTTTTTTACTCAGCTAACGTGCGAAGGTTGCATTACAATTTACAAAGTTAAAAAAGATCATTCAAAAGCAATAGTATTCTAGATTCTAGTGCTCCAGTTATTGTTGTTATTTTATAGAAAAATGTAAACAAGGTATTAGATAACGGAAATTAATGTTGTCATCTGAATGCGTAATATGTGTCTGATAAACATGCATAATACCAGTGGATTGCTTAGTATTCATAAGTTCGAGACGTCTAGAAATGTCTAGGTTCTTTACTTGGACCTAGAAGGTTAAGCTATAGGATAAATATCTATATTTTATTAATGAGACGTATTTTACAGTCGATAACTAAATCCTTGACAAAAAATCCTACAAAATAATGAAGTTAGCCACCAGACCTGAGAGATCAATAAGATTGATAAGTACTTATGAAAAAAAATTGTGCTAAAAGGTTTGTTGCCGACAGTACATCGATTAGTAGTAAATAACAATCAATCTAACACCTACACGTCACGTGCTCCTTAAGATAATTATCTATCAAGAAGGTCTACCATGAGAAGAGTACGTACAAGATTCAATTATAAACATTTAGCTTTGTCCGCTACTTTGTACCCTCATATCGCGTTTTTTTCCGTTCCCGTAGGACTTACGGGAATTCTTTCTCAGTGCTCCGCTACAGACGGAGTGTAGGGAAACTACATGCCAAATTTCAGCTTTATTTTTTTTATTTATGATTATATTTTCACTCAGTCACTGAGTAACGTAGTAACTACATAGTGTAAAACAAAGTCATCCGCCGCGTCTGTCTGTCTGTTCGCGATAAACTCAAAAACGACTGCACCGATTTTCGATACAGTGGTTCTCAAGGAAGGTTTTAGTATATAATTTGTCAAGTGGCATCAGCTAGTTTCATAAAGATTGGGTAAAGCAGACAAAATAACTATAGTTGGCTAAAGATTCAGAATAAATGTGTGTAAGATGTGCATAAAAGATGTTAAAATTAATGCATTCTTAAATAAACACCCTATTGAGCCTCCGATTGGAATTTAATGGCCGCTGTCAATATTATTGTTTTGTCAATGGGCTATTCGTTACAATCAGTTGAACATCATATTGTCCTTCTTGAATTTATAAGTAATCCGATGCGTCAAATTCTTTCATGTAGTCAGTGTCGTATTGCTAGCAATATAATGTATTTCGAAATCCGTACATGCAAAACCAATTTGTTGCAAATGTTTACTCAGAACAACAGAAACCTTATGACGCTAATTCCAAAACAGCTGATCGAATCACAAGACACAACACAATATCACATTCACTATCAGATTTTATAGCTTTCAGTTAGTTAATTTCCACGCACTGAACTTTACTTTCAATCACAAAAGCACGTTGTGCGTTAAAAATTTTTGAAGGAAGAAAATCGCGCCCGATTGTTTTCCAAGTTTGAAAATCCGATCGGTGTTCGGCTCCGAAGTGTGGCGAGTCGGAAGCGGCGTCGCACACTGAGGCCGCCGCGTACGCTCGCGTCTGCCGCCATTGACTCAGAGAAAAGTAGGGGCGTCACTCACTAGTCACAATCAACGTACATTTTATAATTTTCCGCTTGTTAACAATTAAAATCCGAACCGCACACGATTTTTCAGCGAAATGACTCTATTGTCGTATGCACGCCCCAGAGAAAGCACATACAATTATGGTTAATTACTGTCTTTAACTGCGTTTGTTTACTTTCCTTTATTTTTATATTTACTGTTAAATATTTCACACCGCGATTAAGAATAATTACATGAGATTGTATGAGGTCTTTATTAGTTGTACCTACTCTTACATTTCACACCTTTTCTAAATGCAGGAAAGATAATGTATCTGAAAAGGCTATTCTTCGAATAGCGGACTTTTTCACAAGAGCGCAAGTTGCTGCGTCAACGTCGTAGCAGCCCTAACAATACATTACGCAGAGACAATAGACAGTAGCTATATCAGTTCTGTCGCCGGCTGATATCAACGAACACTGGAAATGCATCGCGTCCAATATTGGAATTGGAAACATTATGATGAATCACTCGCTGCATCCAAAAACGCCGCGAGCTATATTTGGCAGGGTTGAAAACGTTATGGATGATATTCGTTAATGTCGCAGACTCCCCGCCTACATGCCATGCCAATGCTGACTGCAAGCTGAGTGTATAATCGATTTGAAATAATGCATCAATATGCAGCTCAGTTTTCACTTTTTAAAAACTAACAATTTTATGCTTAAGTACGCGGGTTTCTTTCCTTGCATTAATGTGTTTGAATAAATTGTGTTGTGGTTTTAACTGTTAACGTTAATATTATAATTGCGAAGTCACATGGCCAACCGGAAAATCAAGTTCACAACCTTTACAAAGTGGTGGGCGATCATTACTAATACATAAAAATAGACTAATATTCTCTGTATTTATTACAATAGACATTTACATAGTCATAGGGCAAGGATAACTCTATGAACACAAATAAATATTGATGGTGTCCTACAGTGCCTTATCGGGAGAACGTATGAATCACGTATTGTTACACACACAGGCGTATATTCCATAGGGTATAGTGTATAGACAGCTGAGTTGTAATCCTTTCATGAAAGTTCAATAACGCAGGTAAGTACGTCTGGCAGTGAGGAGTGAGGAGAGGACACACCTTTTAAGTCGAGTCATGCTTTACAGTTTTAATTCTGTGACCATTTTAAGTATCGACTGTTTTGATTGGTTTTATTCCGAAAGAGTGCAAGATTAAAGTAAGGAATGGAAAGAACCGGGCACTCAAATTAGAAGTTTAACATTATTTCGACTATCTAGTCGTAATCTGTTATTTAGTATCTAGGCACTTATTCAATGATATTGTTCGCCACATATTCGTGTAAGTACCTATGTATGTTCACAATAGAATTCTCAAATTCTTGATAACTACGAATAAAGTTTTATAATCCATTCTGAAAATTTTACCATTATTGTCTTTGTGTACATATGGGTAGGTATGTATTGTTCTACGAACTCTTGGTACTATATCCACGTGTAATTGTTTTCAGCAAGTTTTCCTGTCTAACATAAAAACTGTAATTTAATAAACAAACACAGTAAACAGAAAAGGCAAATTTCTTTTCTTTCTTTCTTTTATTAAAAAACGTTGCCCCTCACTAGAAATTTCTAGCGTATTGTGGGTGCGTTCACAAACATACAAAGTCACATACACAAACATCCAGACCCGAAATATCGGAACTATCTGTTGCCATACAAATATTTGTTCCATGCGGGATCGAACCCGCGACACGCAACGCAGCTGCCAATCGCTCAACCACTGCGCCAACCGTGTCGTGTTAAATACTTAGAAAATTTAAAAAAAAATGGGAACTATCTTTCATTTTTAGATTCACTTCAATTTTTATTATTTGTTGCTCTAGTGGCAATAGAAATAAACACTCTATGAAAATTAGCCCGCTTGGGTACGGCACCCTAAAAAAGACTTTGACATTAAATAAAATATACTTTAAGCTCTGAGTTTGTTTCAGTGTTTCTTCTAGGGGATAGTCAGCTAGGAAATACCGGCCTCATCTAGTTTAAACTAACAAAAATTGTCGAGTGAAATTTAAAACCATTTTGCAAAATAAATATCATTGTCATTTTAAAATCCATCTGAGCTACACTTACATGAAACACTATGATATTTATAAACTAATAAACTAAATTATAAAATTAAACTAATCCAGTTTATCTCGTTACTTCGCAAGTTATAAACATTTAATGTTCCGAAGTTTTTGCTGAACACTTTAGTAACTGCTTGTGATTTACTGGATTATAAATACCGAGTAGTCGACGGTAAAACTTGAAATTTCTCGCTCAGTACTTTCAAAACACTTGCATTAACAACTTGCTCGGTTAACCGACGCTAGTTCTATTAACAATTCAGTTTTTGTTCGGAAACCAGCCAGTCCTTATAGTCGGACAATGTGTTGAATACGAATTAATATTCAGGACGGGCGTCAGTTCATAGGAACTGATGTGTAAGCCGCCTTTACTTCCCTATCAAGTCCTACTGACTCACGCCATATTTTACTTAGGTAAACGAGGCATCGAACTCGTAATTTCGAAGAGATTGGCACCAATAAAAGTTTTATGTTAGTCTTAGTCACTGGACAGACCTAAATATGATATAGGTAGTCAGAAACCCAAGAAATGTGAGAAGAATAACAAAGTCGACCGAAATTAATCGCTCTGGTCGTTAAATTACAATTAACTAAAATTTTTATTGAGTTATCTTCATTCTTAGTTGTAATTAATACCCATTTTAAACAGGTCGCGAGTCAAGGCACACTGCACTACGGCCAATAAATTCCGAATGTCAGTGACATCTTTAAAAGTTTTTCCATAAAAGTGCCAAACAAATAAACATTCCTTAAGAAATCCCCAAAGGATTCCGGAAGTCCCAAAAAGGGTAACAAATTACAGCGAAAGATCAATGGTTTTTCTCCACGCTAAGTGCTTAGGCCGCCGCGGTTAGTTTTCCAACCACCAAAAATATGACAAAAAAAAATTAAACTCTGGTTCGAATTTAGAATTTCTTTTTCTCTAACGTCCGCTATTTCGGAGCCGTCAATCGACCCGCGGTCGCTTACCGACAAAGTTCGTGTCGTGTTGTGCGACAGGTTAAACAGTTCGTATTTTAAGTTGTTCTGGAAAATATGAAAGCTGAAAGCTGACTGATGGTTCTTGCATTTGTATTGTAGCGCTGCGTTCTATTTTGAATACGAGCTTCAAAGACTGATTTTCTGGAATTGTATTTTGGTCTAGGAAGTCAATGGACAGTAAAACAGTTTAGTTAAATCATGAGTAAACAAAATATTAGGGTAAATATATATTATCGTTTAAGTCAATGAGTGTGCCAACTTCCGTTATACAGTAGAATTAATGAATTACTATATTCCAAACATGGATTAGCCTCTATTCCTGTACCTATTAGGGCATACGATATAGATTAGTTAGCGATTAGATACCGCACTGTTACCAAACATGTTCTTGTTGACAAGGTCAGAGTCATAAATATTTCAAAGTCAAATAGATGCACCTTTAAAATATGCAAGGCAACATACAACTTCCACCTACGCTATCTGGCTAGTAAGCTGTAAGTATGACCTAATTTATTCATAATAACGTTTTCGTCATAATTTATGATATTGTTTATTGGAATTACTACAAACAACTTATGTTAAATAAAATAAGAAAACACTTTTAGATATGTAGTATTGTAATCGTATTGTTTTGCAAACGGTCTTCGCTACGCTACGCTTTCTGGAGGCTATACGCTATTAACTCAGTTTATACACGAAACTGAAAAATTTTCCCAATCAACCTTGAACCTCATTGCTTCAGTTTTAAAGTTGAAAATCTATTGAAGAAATTTGACAATTTTTTGTAGCTTGATGTGCTGGCATCGTACCTGTAGCAAAAACCTACGTCCCTAGCTTTTCCCAACTATGTTGAAGACTGACCTTAGCAAGCGTTGCATTTCCTTAAAAACCGATCTGTGCAACTCCCTTTATTATGCCACGACTCCGACAGCCGTAGTAAAAATCTATAACGGAGGATAAAATAAAGCAACTCCAAATTCCACCCCTTTTTAAGTATTTCGTTTCGTGCTAGAGCCAGATAAAATCAAGTGCAGTACATATTTGCGTATCAACTCGGAGATTGATAGGCACAGGGTGGGGCAACGGGGCAACGCACAAGAGTCGAGGGACCGATGTCAATTAAAAACTGCCGGGGCCCTAATTGTGTCCATTTTAGCTCGATTGCGCCAGACGCCCGAAGGGACACCGAACGCTCTGTCGCGTGTCCAATCGCAATACGGCCGCAGTGGAGAAACATACGTTTTATATATTTCATAAATTGTAACCACTATTTGTCAAATGGCTTTACAAGTTTTTAGTTGGAACCTTTCTGATTTGTGTTTCGACGTGGGGTACTTTTAAGATAGGTGGGTAAGTACCTATTTTATACGCAACTTTTGTGATCTATCTTTGGTCTTGGGTTTTTACAATGTCCATTGCCAAAAAGAATATAAGTAAAGTCCTCCTAAACGGGAACAATGAAATTTAAAGTTTTCCTCGTTCACTTCATTTGCATTTACCGAAATTAATTAATAGTTCTTGCTTTTAAGTCGCGGTGCAACGAAAGTACAAGTAAGAGAACTTTGAACAAGTCGATAAAAAATCATTTTACTAATCGCCGTCCAAAAGATGAGACAGTACCACTAACAAAAAATCTAGAGGACTGTTTCACAAGACACAACGCAACGAAGATAAGGAATTCGTTAAAGAAGCTAATATTCTTACTAATTTTAGGAGTAATAAAAAGAGTGACAAGTATGCAGCAGGGGCGTGAAACATTTGGATGGAATCGATTGGTGACGGTGCGCCGGCGGCGTCACGGTGCGCGCTCTTCTTGTGTTACGTTGGTACCACTGCTCGAAACGTCACTCAGCCGACTTTAATGCTTAGCCTTAGGTACTAATGAAGAGAAAACTTGTTATACATACCACCTGTAACCTCTCACACGAAAAACTTGCTGTAAAAGCTTGTTCAAGTTTGTAAGAACAGCAGAGTATCTAGCGACATCTATCTTACGGAGTATAAAACTGTTACAGCGCCATCTAGCGCCTAGTGGAATATTGCCGCTAGAAGGTGCTGATTTCAAGTTGTTGTAGCTATTCAACGCTAGATGGCGCTATAATAAAGATAAAACTGACATTATAATATAATATGACAAACCTTGAACAGGCATCGCTCGTAATGAAACTGCATCTTCTTCAATTTCTTCTTCGACTTCTTCCTCTGTTATTGACGGTGGTGCAGCCCAACAGCGGAGTCTGACGCCAGCAGTGCCAACGTTTGCTCCGTTGTCAAGCCTCACCCGGGGAAGACTCCTCGATGAATATTCCCCGTTATTATTGGTCTGGCAAACAAAACATTTTTATTAGTTTGTTGTCCTAGTGTTATGCTGGAGTGAAGAAATTACGTTTTTCTACTTCGTAAAAATAATTAATGTCGACAGATACCTGTCTACAGACGATTAATGATAATAAGGTGTATTTGGTTAATGATGCAAATAAAAAGCAATGAAATAAGGAAAGTTGCTATCATTAGCACAACACGTGTATGCAAATTACACATGCTAAAATAAAATAAAGTTAACTAATCAAAACACATTGCAAGAAAATAAAAACGAAAAAGTAAAATACAGCAAATACCTACTCGGTAACTGAAAAGGTATTCAGAATTTATCAATCTACAAATTAGGAATTAACTATTTGGGAAACATACACTGTCCAGTAAATGAGATACCTACATCTAGTTAAATTATTAATTAGGGACAAACACTTTTTTGCCCATAGATTAATCAAATAGGTATCTAAGTATGTGATGAAAAACGGAACTAGGGAAGCTGATTTTAATAATAATTTAATTAATTATTTGAATTATGTGCCAATTTAAGATTTTGATGCTAATGAATTTATAGCGAGAGTTTTAAATTTGTTATTAAAATAAAGAAAATGTCTAAGACCGTAAAGTGTGTGTTACAGTTACCACAAGGCGTCGAAGAGGTCTTACATGAATTCACGTGGAATAGGCGAGGCACGCGAGTCCCACGTCTGGCTACATTTCTGGGTACCGTGTAACATACTTTACTTATTTGTAATTTCAGACCAGTCAAATCCATTGTACACAAATCATGCAGCATCATTAACTTTACTTGACTTTAGATGTTGTACTTATGTTATAAATGTGTTTACGGAATCTTCGAATGACAACATTTGTAGTTCATGCCACGTAAGATTTTTTTCTGAATCATTTCTAATTTGCTATTGTATTTAAGGTAATATGGATTCCAAATTTATATGGAGTCTGTCATAATACGCTAAATAAATAAGCCAAAGTTCTACAAAACCGAACCTAAACTTAAGTGGGTCATTCAAGTTACTCGATGTGCTATATTTAAATCTGTTTTCTGTAAATATCTAAACAAGAGTTAAGTGAATAAACGCGTGGTTTGTAATCACGTAGCCGTAGAACGAACCGCTCACATTTACTTAGTAGGCACGAAGTGGCAGCTGCTTACTGATAATGATACGTTATGAAGAATAAATACTGCTTTCAATAAGGCAATGTTGTGAGAAGGGATTTGTAAATCAAACTTAGCCGCTTAAAGAGCTTATCGGTGCAATACTTGGAGATAAGCAAAGAATACGTCTACTATTAGAATATGATATTAAGTTAGGAATACAAAATTACGTAAGTACCAAGCACTTGGAATTTTCTATTATGCTTATACAAATCTTTCAAACACAACTAACTAAACAAGCCTAGCCGATAGGATTTTCCATGGAGAAAAAGCATTTTCTCCAGCTCTACAGGTACAAACATTCAAAACTTATGTTACTGGCGTAGGGTTTTTTTTTAATCCTGCCTTCATTATCACTTAGGTACCTAAGTCAAATCAGGTACCTACACATGTGCAAAATTTCATGATCTTAGCTGGACCAAGCAGTTCAAATTATGCGTCGTGTTTTTCAAAACTTATCAGTATCTCAACATGAGATGTAGGGTAGAATCCAGAACACCACCAATCAAAGAACTGCCTTGACTTGCATTTGACATTTTAAACATTGAAAAAAAAAAGCGCAGGTCAAACAAAATTACTTGATCCAATCCTTGACTTATCTCAGACACATTAGTGATGTGAAAACATTTGATATCTTATTCAAATCCTAGGCTAACATGCGGATCTCTAAGCAAACATAAAAAATACATAAAAAGCTTGCTTGTTAATGCGTCTGTTCCTGAGGATGTCACTGCTAAAGCGTATTCTATCGCAGTGAGTAACGGGTCAACATCCCGTCATCGCTAAGCAATATCGCTGTTTTTTTGCTAAGCTATTTTAGGAGATCCTGCCGTACGACGGATTTCGCGTAAGTCACGGTGAATGAAACTGTCTTATATCTACTTACAAGACTGCCACGATGCGTACGAGTGATATAAAATAAGCTGTGTAAAAGAAGATCAGAGGGCTTACTGCGAGTTTTAACACACGCGATTGCGTTAACGTAAAAGTTCGCTTAATTCATTTGTTATTATGTTTTTCCCTTATTGTCACTAGACTATATTATAGACAGCGCTTATTCAGATTACATACAAATTGACATTTACGTTAACGCGATTGAGAACTTTTAAAAAACTCGCACGAAGACCACTGTGAACGTTGGGATTTTAGCTTCAGGTTTTGTCCCACATTCATGCGGTCTTACGGCTATTTTGGCAGTTCTTTTTGTTCTAAAAGTAAGGAACACTGTCTAACAGGACTCACTCCGTGTAAGCACATACTTAGGTAATAAACAACTCTAGCTGAAACCTAATTAGACCTCAAGCCCAATATGGCTGTAACATTAGTTACCTACCCTTAGGTTGTTAATACTTACAAAGTAAAACACGCACGTACTCAGTCAACGCAAGTGGTGTTATGAATAACCGCAGGCTCACTCAACGTACGACAATTAATTATCTAATTAAGTGGCCGAGCAAATTACACATCAGTATAATTTGCTGGCTTATAATGCTCGGTAATATGAAAGTAATTAGGTACAATGTAGGTGAGCCAATCGGGTATCGGTATATCGTGGGAACGCAACTGCATCAGTGCACTATATAGTGGTACCGGATTATTTCGAGGCCTTAAACGGGTCCTTTCGCCTCGAGATCATCTCACCCACTGAGATAGTGTTCGACTGTACGGTACCTATACGTAGACACGCTACTGAGAAGTGCTTACAAAGCTTAAACTTGATTGGATTGATTACAAACTTGTTGTTACCGTTGATTACACTGTGTTGTGTTTATTAACAAGATCTTTAACATCGTGTGGGAAATGTTAAATGGATCTCATGGAGGTATTATGACTGTGATTAGTAGACTAGTTTCGAATACTACTAGAGTACTTGAATATTGTGCAAATACGACTCGGTTTTAAAAATATAGCGCCTATTATTTTTTTAATAGGCGCTGTATATTAACTGGTTTTCGTGACGGTGTTTGGTTTCTTTTATTGTTTCAGATAATGAACCACGCAATTAACAAACGCTGAAGTACAATAACATATTTCACTCAAACTCACTATACATAATTCTTCATTAACACACTCACATCCATTCATAACTCTTCATTAACGCCAGCATTGCAAATCTGGAAAATTCTCTTTAGCATTTGTTAATCACTTATTGCTCCTCGTTAATGATTAATAAAGCCTGCACAACAAATGAGGTAACTATAGAAAAAGGTCACAATCACAACGCTTCCACATCGTAACATAATATTTCACAACATCAGTGCATAATGTATGGAAGACTGTAAGTACATATTGAACAAATGCCATACAATAGAGTTGTACCTAACACCCGAGCAGCGGCGGAAGAATCCGAAGCACGCGTTTATTTCCCATTATTCCTCGCGTATGACAAACCTACGTCATGTGAACGGAGTGAATACTTGGAGCGTGACGCTGATCGCCACCTGATACTAAGTCACTCAGTGTCCTTGCTGTGCCTCTCTAATGATACTGTGAGACATGATCACTTGGCCACATTTAAACAGCAAACGGAATTATTTAATAATTTGCGCCAAAACTTAGTATACAACTGGTAGAGTAATTATTAAGGGACTAGAATGAATTGAAGTAATATTATTCACCAATAAATTTCATATTTGCTACAGTAGTTGTAATTGGAACCAAGTATATCGTAGTAAATAATAGCACTCCACTTTTACTAAATCAATTAGTACATTCAAGTTATCCCATTCAGTAGCAGAACACTGACGTGGGAAAATAGCATTTAATTAACTTGTACGTATTTGTAATTTAGTATCACATAGAGACACTATCTCCAACCATATCACCATTCCGAGCCAGTGACAGAAATAACAGTTCCGAGTTACACGATAGTGGTCGAGTGTCAGTTGACAAGTTGCGACAAGGCTCCGAGGATAGCACAACACTACCATATGTATGTTCTATGTTGATACTTACAGCTGACGTGGGCCGATAAGTATACGATCTTCGCACGTCAACGTGCATTAACAATTTAATTAAGTCATAAAGGGAGTCTTAAAAACAAACAGGTTTGTACTCAATACCTCGTTAACAGTAGAGACTCCCACACAGACTCGGCGCAACAGTGCGACAATGACACGATCACGCTTTTTCGTTGAAATTGTTCTTAACTTTAGAACTCGGATGAGCAATTTTAGAACGAGGTATTTAATTGAAAACGCGTCGTTTTTACGTCTCGCTATGGGTCCACTTAAATCCCTATCATGTTTGTTATTGTTATGTCTGACAACACGTCATAATCACAGCGAACTAGACACAACAGCAATGTCCAGTTAGCAAACAAACTGGCATAGAATTCTTATAGTTCATGAAATGTACAATATCTGGTGGTGTTACGTCAAGTTGTCATCTGTCAGATAAATGCAACTACGTAAGTCTCTTCCTCGTCCCAACCCCAATAACAACTCTTAAGAGGCGTCTACAAAATATAACTAATATAACATAGCACAGCTAAGTTTTTCATGACTCCATTGCATAGAACTCACAATTGACGAGATGCATGCATAGCACTGGCAGATTAATGAACGTAAATGATGATTATAGGAACGAGGACACGATGAAGTAGGACACTTGTTACCTATCAGATATCTATTATATGGGACAGTAAACCTAGCTATTGAATACTAGACTAGAATCTTTTAAATATTGATTTTATCGAAATTATTTTAATAAAGAGGAAAAAATTTACTTGTCCGTGTTTGCAAAAGGATTTCTGAATAATAATCTCTGAAACATCAGAGGGCTAATTCTACTATTTTTTAAACAACTTTCGCATTCGCATGTCAATCACAAACTGTCAAAAAATCCTTAATTTTCATAATTTTTTGTCAGATTGCGATTGAGATGCGATTGCGATGTGAATGTGAAAATTAGAAGAATGCTTATAATTAGCCTTTTGATTGATTACAAAAATCTTTTCCAGGTAGAAAACTAAGTTCCAGGAAAATGTACTGTTTCTATGGGATGGACCACGGGAGCATTGCCGCATGAAAAAACTGGTAACTAAGAGGAAAACAAAATGTACTTACACGCCAACCATTGAGACCTAAATGTTAGATTTATGATATCACCGAACATAATCTCCAAGGTATCTTTTAATCATTCTCATAACAATTACTATTGAACTTTAAAAAGGTGTGTAGCAATTAAATTAAGGGAACGTGTCACGATCATAATATTAACTCCTTACAATCGATGGATTGGATGTGCGAAATTGCCAATAGAGTAGTCAGGCGATAATTAATATAAGGCTTTAGAAAGAATAGTAATGCGTCATGTAGGTATGTATTTCCATATTTTCTGGCATCCCGGTGTTTGGGTGAAAAGTAATGCTAAGCGAAACCCACAGCACCAGCTTATATTTGAGAACTTGCAGTTATTCCCAGACTTATGTCAAAGTCAAAATCTTTACTTCAATTAGACCATTACAATCCACTTTTAAACGTCAAAAAGATTGTCATAAAGTTACAAAAACATATGAGAATATGTGTGTTCGAGTCTATTCGCAAAAGGTAGTCTATTCTTATGGAGAAGAACGGGCAAGAAACTCTATAGTTAGGTTAGGTTAGGTTTACGCGGGGGTCGTGCGGTCCATGGCCCTCTACGGGGCCCCGGTGTGGGCGCGTTCCTTGCGGCAGCGTGCTGCCAACTATCTGAACGCGCCCAAAAAGGTGATGGCCCTAAGGATGGCCCGAGGGTACCGCACGATCTCGCGCGAAGCGGTGTCGTGTGATCGTGTCTCCTTGCCGGATTGCCGCCATGGGATCTGGAGGCGATAGTCCTCGCGCGCCTGCATGATTGGCGCGTGGAGGTACTACGCCGGGGGGAAACTCCGCTGACGAGGCAAATTGTCGCGCAGCGGACAGACCTCCGGCGCGATCTCATGGCGTCATGGAGACGACGACTGTCGCAACCCAGTGCAGGGCACGCCACGATAGTGGCGATAAGTCCCCTCTTTGAGGAGTGGCTAGATAGGCGCCACGGCGTCCTCACCTTCCGCCTGACGCAGGTCCTCACCGGACATGGATGTTTCGGGAGGTTCCTGCACCGAATTGGGCGGGAGGAAACGCCCGGGTGTCACCACTGCGAGGATCGACCAGAGGACACGGTGGAGCACACTGTGCAGGTGTGCCCCGCTTGGGCGTCGCACCGCCGTGTCCTCGAAACAGCGATTGGCGGCAACCTCTCGCGTCCGGCCCTGGTTCAAGCCATGGTCCGGAGTGAGACGGAATGGGACGCCGTTGCCTCCTTCTGCGAAGCAGTCATGCTAGCGAAGGAGGTGGCGGAGAGGGAGAGGAGACCCTCTCGTCCCGGCCGCCGTGGTAGACGCCGCGGGCGTCGGGGGACACCACCTGGTGACCTCCGGCCACCGTAGGCGCGGGCCTGTGGACGGCGAGCTATGGGTGGCTCGCCGTCCGTCCGTCTAGTGACGACAGGCCGTGTCGACGGCGCGTTAGTGTTCCACGCGCGCCTCAAAGAGAGTCAGCACACAGAGGGGCCCGAAAGGGCCGACGCCTGCCGGAGTCGCGGGATTATTCGCAAGAGACACCGTGGCTCCGGAACACAAAGGGCAATGAAGGAACATGGATGGGTTTTAGTCAGTAGAAGTCTGACACTTACACCCAGAGCGGGAGGAGTCATTGGATGATTTCCCATCCCTAAAAAAAAAAAAAGGTTAGGTTAGGTTAGTTTTACAATATAGCTACATTAGATAAGAATTAAGAGTCAGTGATTTTTAAACCTCAAGGAATGTTCGAACTGTAACGGTAAGACACACATTCAATATTTTTGGTGGGGTTACTTTACAGAAAAAATACATTTTAAAAAGCCGTTTCAACAGTTACATCGCTTTAAATTAACTTTAGAAAAATATTCTTCCGAATATCTTCGAAACTTTTTAGCTTTGTGTGCCATATTAACGACCTTTTTCTATTTCTTTAAGTACATTAGTATAGTTGAACATTATTACAAGCTAGCATAATGTTTCAACGAGTTATCTGCAGAACCGCTCTTCCCGTTAGCTAGAATCTAGGTTCAAATCGAGCGATAAATAGCTTTTCCAGTTAATATCTGTGCTCACTCACTCTTCATATAAAACACTACGTTCAAAGCAAGTTGATGCATCAAATGGCCAATAAAAAGTGAACGAGAAACATAACTCACGATGTTCGGAAAGCCGACATGACCTAATTAGGAAGCTTCCTCCTTGTCGGGACTTGGTGTTCTGGGAACCAGAGAATTACGAATACGTCGAATGATATTCCTTGTTTAACCTACATCCTTAGAACAATCAGACATGTTCCCGATTGAGAATTTGAAGTTGAGTATTTGTTAAACTGTGCTTTAGTCTGAGAACCTGTTAAACTTTGGCATTACAGCTAGGTTTGAGACATTCTCAATTCCAAATATACCATTCAGGAACCATAGATTTACACATTAAACTCAAAAGTCGTCAAGTCGTGACTATAGCCGCGAGCTTTCGACTTGACCACGGGCTTTGATATTATTCAGACTAAGTAAACACAATATTGCAATTAATATAAAACGCTTTCAATAAAGCAAATTGATCACTGTCTTACCTCATAAATATTTTAATCAATCTCGAACAATCACACAATTCACTTCAATGTAGCCATGATAATTACCATATTATGGTACAGTAAATAATGTATAGTTGAATACTTAACATCATGGCGGTATATCCCGAAGGGACCGACAGATTTGCTCGGAGAATATACTTGGCTAGTAGGTAACTAGCAAGTTATACCTCCGATTTCTGACTTTAAAAATTAAGTCTTTATTTATATTCCCTTTGGCAGTGACACGTTTTTAATGCGATCAGATATTAAAATACGACTTCTCAACCGTGTAATACCCCAAAAATTATGCTTCACGATCGCACTCAAGCTCATAATAAGTTTCATCTACAACTACTATCATACTGAGCAGAAATCGACCGATACCTAATAAAGTAACATTTTAAGGTATTGGTCGAACTAAACGTCAGATCTAGGGTACGTAATGTATGACATGTAACACAAAACTGGCGGACATTGCACCTTGTAATAGACACCTAAAAATAGGTCGGAGAAAGCTGTATGAAATTAGAAACGCTGTCGAGAGGCCGCCCTTTGATATGTAGGTAAATAAATTGTGAGGCCACGCTTTGAATTAGCTTGATTAGGACGTAATTATCTCGAATCATTTTGTAAACATGGCATAGCGGGTGGTGAATGAAGGACGTTTTATGAAAATCGTTGCCATAAATCGGTGTCACTTGCCGTCAGGTCTCTCTCATATGCCAAACATATTATACGAATATAGAGTGGTAGGTATGTGTTTCGAAAGTCAATCTACGGAAATTAAGTACCTATTTGATAATAAGTAGGTATTAGGTCCTTTGCAATAAGTTACCAAACAAAAATAAGAACAACATTCAGAACTAATTACTTCTGCATGTAATACAATTGCAACATATAATCAATTGAGTCTCTTAGACTTCAGATGCCAATACCAGAAGAATCAATTTACGGCCCTTACATTACCTAATTCACTAACCCAAAATGCCAAAATGTATCTTATGATAGTCTGAATAAGGAACATTTACCTAAATATCAAGATGTCCCGTACCTAAGTTAAGTGATACTTGCAGTATCGATACTATCACTCATCCTAATTAGTCCCTCTACAATCGAGTTGAATTAATTAAACTTGATTAACGATCATTAAGATTTTGGTGAACAAACATGGACACATTACAGTAACAAGTAACGCGTATTCAGTAAACTATGCACCCGCGTGGTCAAGGAATACCACTAGCATTTAAATTTGCTTCTTTCAATAACCTTAAGAACTTAGGGTAATAAATTATTTTCAAAAATTATTCATTTTTGTTACTTCGCAGTCATTCATGTACTTCAATGCATAAAGACAAAACTGTGATGCAGCTGCTGAACAAGAAATCTAATCTACTACTTAATATATAAGAATCTTGTGTCACAATATTTTTTATCGAAATCCTCCGAAACGGCAAACTGAAACAGAACGAACATACACAATATAATATATAACAATCAGTCTTGACTGATTATTATATTTTTCTTAGGTTAGGGACGTTTGGTAGGTCTGCGAATAGTGTATTTTTTTATATAAATGCAGGCAAAAAAACGTTTTCTGGGTCAGCTAGTAATAGATAATAATTTGAAAGCTTGAAATTTCGTAGTACCCGCGTAGCATCATTAGGTATGTAGATTAGATTTTTGAAAGGGAACTGATCTATATCATTTTGAGTAGGTTAAATAACACAGTAAATGTATTTAAAACTGTTCTTAAATAAACTTAAAAGTATAAGCTACAAATAAAGCACAATTTTAAATAGTATGTCTGTATAAAGCAAGTTTTTCGTAGTAAGCGTAGCGTCCTATTTCCAAAACTGATGTTTGGAGTACTACAAACATTCTAATATTCTATTCATATTTTGTGTCAACTTCCAAATCACCCACACACACTCACACACACACTCTCTTAAATTTTATTATTTCTTTTCTTTCAAGTAAATCAGAGGGCAACCAATTATTATTAGCATAAGAAATATACGTGTAGCCAAGATAATTAATTATTCCTCTAGAAGATAATAAATTATAACCGTTCTAATGAATTTTATATCCTCCTATATAAAATGATTATACAGCATAAATATACGTAAGTATGCAATTTAACTAATATCAATAATATTTCTATAGAAGCGTTATAGAATGTTTATAATTCATTTTATTTAAAAGAGCCTAGCTACTTCTTTTATATTGTCCTCATTCATATTTTATAGAGCTTTGTGGCCATTTTGAGATGTACCAGGCGTACATGAGGGAGGCTATTTATGAAATGGCGTCATTGAGGCGCATGTTTTGTGAAGTTTTAATATTTTGAAGCAATATTATCAGCAGAATTGACTTATGGCAAATAAGGTATCAATAGAGCAAAGGAAAGGGAATAAACGTGTCAAATAAAATTAATAGCCTACGTTTCCTTTACATAACACTGACTATAACTAGGGATAATTCGGCTATAAATAAAGCAGGTTTGAACTTCAGTCCTGGACCAACAAAACTCTATAACTACTCCGACAGGTCCTAACAATCATAAAGCCTACAAACGGACAACTCAAAGCAACAAAGTGTATAGAAATCCTTTAACATACAAATCATGCAGAAAGTACAGAATTCCTGGACATAAAGCTCTTCACACATCGGCGCGTCGGGCGTCGCGTCGCGTCTGTATGCAAACGAAGCGGCGACGGACAGGACGAGACTACAATGTACCCTCCGTGTACCCACCGTGTAGATATGCTTATTGCATAACGTGCACGTGTGCTCGGCTATGCGATTGAACGCATCGGCCATATTTCAGATGCCAATCCATACGTTTATTGACGAGAAAACTCGACTTGGAATTGCGAGCGTGACATCGTTTAAGAAAATTGCTCTACCTTTATTCTATACTAGGTACTGTAAATCTACGTCTATGTTCTTTTTTGAAAATATTATCAAATATCTTACTTTTAACAGGTCAGTGTTAGTAACATTTCATTTTTAAAATATAATAAGTCCCATTTTATTAAATCAAATCCTGTCTGTATTATGTATTTTCTATCATCTTTCATGACGACATGAGCGAAGAATTTTTAAATTGGTTTTATCAATTTTCAAATACCAATCACATTATTACGATACAGCTTAGTTATTACTAAAAATATTTTAACTGAAGAAAAAACCAGATTACGTGTGCCGAATTCGCCGTGGTCAATCAATCACTGAACTACCGCACTCGTGAACTTGTAATTAGGTAGTTTATTACAGAACCATTAACTTAGTTCCTGTGGCTTGCGTAGAATATTATTTAAATGTTATTCCGATAAGATACAAGTTTTTTTACATGATTTTGCTCACTGAATCAACAAGTATGATCGAAAATATGTCAAACTACATTAAAATATCATTTGTGACATAAAGTATAGCGGCTTTGTTAATATTTGACATGTTGTTATAGTTTACTCAAGATCAAAACCAACAGTGAGTTAAAGTAAAACTTAATTGTTTGAAAGGATACAACAACTTTTCAGTGTCTCACACTTTATCAAAACGCAGTTGTTAATCGCTGTACCCGACGGAATACATAAATAGCTCCGACTGTGGCACCAGTGCAGTAGTAATTGAGAGCGTTTGTTACTCGATATTCGAGGAACAAGTGAGTGTACGCGACTGTACCAGAACGCAGTACCCACAATTCACAACACTTGTTGTTTTATTAGCATTCAAACCAGTCGCTCTAGCTTCACTTATTAACTCGAACTTTAAACAAAATCACTATCTGTGCAACAAAAAGAAAAACAGATAAAAATTACGCGATGAAGGACTTTTCAATCCGATTAGGTGTTTCTGTTATGTAAAGTTAAGGCTACGTTCCATGTCTGTATTAATTACAGAACAATAACAAGCCAGTTGAATGGGCTTTGTTTCACTAAACCAATGTGATAATTCTACTGTGTGGAACAACTAACAAACACGTCTGTGCCGTACGTTCCAAATCTATTATTTTTTTATAAACGTAAAGGCTGCTATTATTTTTAGTCTGAAATTAAAATAGTTTTAAAAGCAATATTTCATCCTTGGAACATTTTTTAATTGAGCAGTTCGTACGCTACGAACTGGATTATACCGCAGCGATCATATCTCTTAGTGAACCATACATAATATAATGGTAACGGTCGACGATGGCCAGGCCTCAGGTACAAACACCAATTACGCACGATTTTATAAGCCACGCCACGCGATTACTCGATAGCCCGATTACCTACTTCACTTTTATGGTAATACATTTACCAATTGTTCGAAAGGTCAATTAAACGTGAGAGCTGGTCGGTTTATGTTCCACAGGCCACTAGTCGCCTGGGAATGATCTGTCCTTGCCTTTACTCCCTTGAAAATACAATTTCAATTATTACATCAGACAGAGTTAGCTACAATCTCTGCATATGCCGTGCGCGTACATATTCCATTGAATTAAGTTAAGATTTATACGTTATAGAATTTACTGAGTGTAGTTAAATTAAAGTCAATCAGAAATATTCATTTGACCGGCTTCCAGTCTCTTTGATTGAGAAACATTTTTGACCTGCCGCATTGTAAATTGAAATCACCTACTAATTTCTAACTTTACATAAAAAAAGAAATCAATATCGGTCCTGACTTGGAAACTGACAACGTGCTGACGAATCAATTAGGGACAAAAAATTCTAAATATACCAACACTATGAATAAAAATAAACATTAGTCCCTCCATGGTCCGGCGCGCACATGGCCTTTGTAAGTCCATGACATCACCCAATGTGGTCCCATTTACATCGCCACCATAATCCAAGAGTACTACTTCCGAGAATCAGGACAAAGAGGCTTAAGTTATAAAAGCTTTATTAAATAGAACAAGAGTGTTTTGAAAAGTCATTGATAATAAACAGCAATTATATATTGTAAACATATGTGTTCTGGTACTAACGTGAGCTTGATTAGTCATTACTCATTACTCGAGGTAGAAAGTGTATGTCCACACAATATTATATGTATGTCGGGTTGTTTATGTTACACTGTGTATACAATGGTCTACTTGATAAGGTATATTTATCTTTCAAAGCTTATTTGAGTAACTTTCAGAAATTATTGCCCATTTCCCAAGTCAGTTTGAAGAATTCTCAATTAATTTTTATAAAAATTTCATGATTCCAGTTGGAAATTATTGAATATATATAGCATTGCTTAAATGCTCTTACGATCTTAAAGATAAAAAAATGAATACAACACCGAACGCGTGCCCATAAAAATAGAAAAAAAATACATTAAACCGAATTATTACATAAGAACAACATCTACTTACAGCATATTAAAACATTGGGGCAATTGCTCTAGCAATTCAAACCATGCATATATTCAACACAGCTACAAATAAATCAAAAGAAAAGTATTATATCCATGAATCAGCTGAAATAGGAGTGCAAGGGTCGAAAATAGTCGGGGCAGACATCGTACAACTCCGATGTGTTCAATCTCTAATTAAAACAAGGAAATTTGCCAAAAAAAAACCAAGGTAATGGCATTTTTTTAAATAATAACAATGAATCTGCTGATATTTATATACTAGGAGTGCAATGGTCATAAAAAGCCGGGGCACTCATCTTACAACTCCGATGGTCTCTAAATTCAACTAAAACAAAGAAAATCTCCAAACAAATCAAAGGCAAAGAATAGTATTTGCTGTAGCAATGAATCAGCTGATGTAGAAGTTCAATGATCATAAAAAGCCGGTGCAAACATCTAACAACTCTGATAGTCTAAAATCAAACGAATACTGGAAAAATGTCCAAGCAAAACCAACGAAAAGGGAAAATGATTAATGATACCCATGAATCAGCTGATACTCGTATATGCACTCCGCAAGAGACGTAAAAAGCCGGGGCACACAGTCATTTTCTCAAAGGCCACACAAACAAACAAGCAAATCAAATGAAAGAAGTAGTATTTAATGATAACAATGAATCAGCTGACACAGGACTGCAATGGTCATAAAAAGCCGGGGCATACATCTTACCTTGTCCAAATAAAATCCGGGGAACGACTGGTTGGCCGCGTGCAACAATACAAGTCACTATCAGTGATTTAATACACACAATAATATATAAGTACATAGAATAAATTGCAGGTGAAAACGCCTTTAATAGCTTATTAATGCAATTCTCTTTATAGTTGTCCACTTTTCCTTCACTATTGTTAGATACTGCAGTTTGTCTGCTTATTGAGAACACATGTGTTGCTTGTTCCGCCACATCCATCACAACATAGACTTAGGTCTTACGATGATATATGATGGTTTCAGCATAAGTTGATGTTGTTTATACAAATTTTAATGACCTCTTACGAGTTAGGTGCATAGAAATAGATAATCTTGCTACCAATGTAATATTTGTAATATTTGTTTTTTTTTTATATAATGCCAATAAACACAATTTTCTTTCTTTCTTTCAATTTGCGTAAAGTCAAGTTGTAAGTAAAAATAACTACAATTGCAGTATTACCGTCATATTTCAAGCAGTTAGCTGCAAATATAAAAAACTAGCTGATGCTCACGGTTTAACAGATTCAATTCGCCCCCTTTAGTAGAAATTTTCAAAAATCCTTTCTTAGCGGATGCTTAAATGATAAAATGAACCCCTATTTACCCGACTGCGCGACGCAAAGAGTTACTTTACATTACACGCAGTCGGAGGCAGATTTTTGTTGACCAAAGGTACAAACTACCATTGTCTCCGACTGCGTGTAATGTTAAGTAACTTGCAATTTTAATTTGTTTTTTCCTTTTCAGTTCATTGATTTTAAGCAGTCGGGTTTTTTGTTTTAATAATAATAATATAATAATAATTCTGGGGGCCGAGTCACCCGCGTCCGTAGGAGAATACCCTTCAGCGAATCCCTACACGTGGTCCCCGGGTGGTGCTAAACAGGTGACACTAACCGCCTCCGTGGTCTAGTGGTTAAACCACCTGATTCAGACCCAGAGGTCCCGGGTTCAATTCCCAGCGGGGGCAAATTTTTTGCTCGGTTTGGTTGGTGGTAGGACTTGTTCTAAGTCCGCCTGGTAAGCTACCACCATCATGTCTAAGTCTGTCGCCATAACAACAATGTTAACAGCATTGTTGTGTTCCGGCAGTTAGAGGTATGATAGCCAGTTCCTCTGTGTAAGAGGATTCCGGGTGAAACTCGCTTCCATCTTCGGCCTAATCATCACTTTCCATCAGGTGAGATTTGGGCCAAGAGTTTCCCCGTTTTGCATAAAAAAAAAATTTTTTTTTTTTTTTTTTTCAAATAGCTGCCTTATAGACTGAGTAGTTTTGGCTTTGCGTTGATAGTCAGTATCTAAAAACGATTTGATAAGTACTTACAGATCACAAATATGATAATACCGCGGAAGTTGCGAGAGTCAACGAGACAGTAGCCGGCAACGAAAACGCAAAGGAAGCTGTTATTATGGAGATCGTGATCGTAAATGATTAGTTAACTACCCGTCAACGCCACAACATTATTTTAATCTTGCACCTGACACGTCGTTGATATTTATGACAGATTTAATTATGGAAAACTAAGAAAAGGCTAACTCAGTGTTCCTTCTTTCTTTATAACCAACTAGCTGTCCCCCGCGGCTTCGCTCCCGTCAATTAAGTATTCATTGCACATATCGAGTTTTTATTGTTTTTGAGATGTATTCTGCTATTCGGGTCGGAGACAAATCCAACGAATCAATAACCATGAAAATTGGTTCAGAAGATCTCGAGTTATAAGTGTTGTAACAAACCCGTCTTTGTTTTATATATACCTACTAGCTGTCCCGCGCAACTTCGTCTGCGTCACATTTTCCGCTCCTAAATAATATTGCAACAAAAAATTAAGATTTAAACTATCCTATCTCTCAAGTTGGATCGAACTGCACATGGTGTGCGAATTTTATTATAATCGGTTAAGTGGTTTAGGAGTCCATTGAGGACAAACATTGTGACACGAGATTTATATATATTAAGATATAGATTTATTTTGCTCTTTTAGATGCGAGAATGAGGGTCTTCATGAAAATTAATTGCTGCCACCAGAGTGACAAATCTACTAATTTTCACATTCGCATCGCATTCGCTTCTCAATCGCAATCAGTCAAAAAAAAACACTACAAAGTAAAAAATAACTTTAATTTCGGAACTCGGTGTCAAAATACGAAGAAACTAACAAAAACACCGAATTCCGAAATTAAAGTTATTTATTACTTTGTAGTGTTTTTTTTTTGGACGTCGGTTGTATTTTTTTGTAAAAAGTTTTTTATTTTTCTTTTTTTAGTGGTACCCCATACCTAACAACCTCCTTTTTGAAGTCGGTTAATAATTATACAGAAGAAAATTCGCAAAAGAAGCTCACTTTAAGAAGTATTTATTAGTTTTTAGACTAGATGCTGATAATCCAGGCTGCAGCATCAGGCCAGACTTATGTCAACATTGCATTGAACCTAAAATTTAGTCCTGTTTAAAATGAGCCCGAACACGACTATGGTGCTGTAATTTCAAGGTTTGTACTTTTTCTGATGCTCCTGGCTTCAGCATCAGGTCTCTATGTACTTCGGTGTTCCTCATTAACAGTACGTTTATCCACACATCGAGCCCTTTTCAATGAGCCTAAACACGATATATCTGCTGTTAGTTGTCGAGGAGTTAGGTACTCTGCAGCATCAGGTCATGACTTGATGATCATGAGACCAAATGTGGCAAATGGCCCTATCAGACATCAAAACAATTTGCTAAAACAGTCCTTGCCTGTTCGAGTAACTTCTTACCTACTGTTAAGGAGTTGTACCTTCCATCATCAGCTCAGCTACCTGAGATGGTGACAACCATACGCAAATACACAAGATACTTCATAATATATGCGAAAAATAATGAGTAAGCCTATAAAATTTGAGGTTTGCCCTCGATTTCTCTAAGATCCCATCATCAGATCCTAACTTGGTGACAGTGGGACCACCTCAGAACTATCTACTTTTGAACAAAAAAAGAATTTTTTAAATCCGTCGACAATTGGCGGAGTATTCGATGAACAAACATAAAAAAAAAACATACAATCATCCGAACATAGTACCTCCTCCTTTTTGTGAAGTCGGTAAAAACGTATGAAAATACTTTTAAAAAAATAGTTTGCTATTGACATGTGAAATATGTGAATGCAAAAGTTGTTTAAAAATGAGTAGAATTAAGTAGTTTAGAAAAAAATTATATTAGAAACCTCAATATCATTTTTGAAGACCTATCCATAGATACCCCACACGTACCGGGTTTGATGAAAAAAAAAAAATGTTGAGTTTCAGATCTAAGTATGGGAACCCCTCCTGCCGGAGTCGCGGGATTATTCGCAAGAGACACCGTGGCTCCGGAACACAAAGGGCAATGAAGGAACATGGATGGGTTTTAGTCAGTAGAAGTCTGACACTCCCTCCCGCTACACCCAGAGCGGGAGGAGTCATTGGATGATTTCCCATCCCTAAAAAAAAAAAAAAAAAAAAAAAGTATGGGAACCCCCAACAATTTTTTTATTTTTATTTTTGTATGAAAATCTTAATGCGGTTCACAGAATACACCTACTTACCAAGTTTCAACAGCATACTTCTTATAGTTTCGGAAAAAAGTGGCTGTAGTGACATATACGGACGGACAGACAGACATGACGAATCTATAAGGGTTCCGTTTTTTGCCATTTGGCTACGGAACCCTAAAAACAACAAAAAATATTTAGCGAAATCGGTTCAGCTGTTCTCGAGATTTGCGCTTAGCAAGCAACACATTCAGCGATTCATTTTTATATTATATTTATAGATAGATATCATCTGTCAAAATGATGTTCACTTCCCTGCTCCGTGCTTGCTGCCTTCAGTTCCCTGCTCGGTTATAACTGAAAACCTAAACTATTATTCTTTCCTTCGCAGGTGAACACCTACTTATCCAAATATACCAGTGAGGTGCCCCCAAACTTCGCCTACTCTAGATGACACAACGCATCTGAAGTACTTTATGATTCAGCTAGAAAGCGATGCGTCTCCGTGAGAAGCGGAACCCAGTCACTCTACGTTTCCGACCTCATTGTTTGAAGACATCCTGTCTTTGATTAATAACTCCATGTAGGACGTTCATAAGATTTGGTCATAAAGTTCAAACGCTTAAATAACCTCGCCCAAAACATGGCTTCTTAGTTTGAAAAGGAATGTAAATTTTTGGGACAAGAAACTCATTATATGAGTCATGATTCACGTGTTGGCGCTCTCATCATGTGATTTTGAATAACGTTAAGGTTCAACGGAACAAATACTGTATGGATAATTATATTGTATTTCATGAGGCTAAGATACAGTAGCAGAATGATTTATTTGCCTTTTCGGGGTTTTTCTTTGGCTTGACAAATTCTTTGGTCAAGTTCATATGAAAACAAACGATTTTAAAAATTAAAACTTTCAATTCTTTTAAAGGTTCTTTAAAGGTTCAGCACAGCGCTAATATTTCCCAATTGTCTATTTGTACTAAGTAATTGTTTAGTATTTTCGTATGTTTAATTTTTCCAATTCGATTTTTATTATTTTATATTAGTAATATGTATTGTTTATATAATAAATATCAATCGCAATTCTGTTCTCAACATTGCACCTACCACTATTTGTAGGGTCATCACCCAAAGGTTGACTGGTAGAGAATGCCTGTGGCATTAAGTCCGCCTCTGTACATTTGTGCTTAAAGTGTTAAATAATTAAATACATAAATAAATAAAGGTTTCAGTTTGTAATAATGACTTTCATTTTTCTTTTATCAGTTGCTACTCTATCTCTTGACACTTCATTTTAATTCGGCGGCAGTTTATTTTTTGGCGGTGTTCAAATTAACCATGTCAGAGGCGCATGAGGCGGTTTAGAAACTCTGACACTAGGGTGTGTGGAGTCGTTAGACCTCTGCCCACACTATTAGAAGAACATTTTTATTCGCTAAACTAACATGTCGACGACAAAAACACAACATACACAAAGCACCCTCGGCCTCAGGAAAGAAACATCTTCATTTCAATCCACCACAAAGTGTCTAACAAGTATCAAATAGGCCATAAAACTGCGGTTCAAACAAAGCTTTAACTGCAGAGTTCATTCGTCTTATCCTGCGGCTACAGCAAAAAGCCGCTCTTAGGCGTGCAACGCATAATTTTGATTTATGCAGAGTGCCGATGCCGGCCGTGCGCCCACGCCACGTTTGTCTGTTCGTACTCAATGCGCAGGCGACGCACGACACATATATTGTAGATATATACGTCAAAATAGATAGGTTTGATATTGTTAAATAAGTACATTAATTATGCAATATGTACCTAAGATATTGACAAAGAGATGTGGTGGTCCAGTGCGGTGGTACCTATAGTCCACGACTTTTGTGCGGTTCGAACTCGGACAGGCACAATATAATTATTTACGCGTAATTTCTTTCATCGCTTCTGCTCTCAAAACGGTAAAGAAATCACATCGATAGGAGACCTGTCTGTTTCTCAATAGTGTTAACATTTCAGGCTGATTATCCTATACTAGATTTAGCCCGCGACAACATCCGCGTGGATGTTGGAAAAAATAATGTTGTAAATACATAATAATATATTATTAACATCACGCCTATTTCGCCGGAAGGTTTGGCCATAGTGAATAAGTTACACGTGTTATTTCCTCAAGCATCACTGTAACTACGAATATTCGTATGGATATGGGTATGAAGAGCAAGTAATAAACAGTAAGAACAGATTAATAAATTTACTCCAAAAATTAAACGCGTTAGAGCAAACTATTAATCCATCCACTCACTGATTATGACTTTATTAATGTACCTCAAATTACTATAAATCTGTTGGAGGCCTACAATTAAGCCAAAAATGTAAATGGAAAAATCCATCTCATTGTGTATCATCATTAAAACGGTTCATGTGTTCTCGTGCCCGTTTCAAACGCGTACAAATCGCGTTCTCTGTTACAACACTTAATCTACTTTCCCACAGAATGACGTAACGTTGGTCCCATAGTTATCATAATGAGTGTAATCAAAAACAAAATAATGTTAGACTGTGCTGTCGAACGTATCGTTGAAGTATCGACTAACGATATCAATGAGTTACAAATTAAAATCGACTTTCACTTATCTGATCAGGGTTGGTTCGATTTATCAAAAAAACGTTATTTTAACTCACTTCCGTAAATAAAATTTTGCGTGATATTCTGTCTAATACTTCCAAAACTAGTACCTATTATTACCATATACCATATTATTATAAGTACCTTACCTACTACCCTTAGCCTTAAACGTAACACGTAACACCCACTTAATAAAATGTATCTAGTTATTTTCAAATGAGACAAGTTACATTATTTTAAAGTTCTACATATATCTGCATGTATTCGTTAGCTCTTATGTGAGTAATAAAACAAAAAAAAAACTTCTTTTTAGGTTTCCGAGCAAAAATCGGAACTATTATATGATCACTTGGGTGTCTACTTGTCTTTCCGTCTGTCACAATCAGTTTTCTCCGGGTCTAGCAGACCGATTCTGTTGAAATTTGGTATACATATGGACTTCTGTGACGGACGGACGCGTCACGTAAATAAATATTTTTTTAGTATGGGGTCACTTTTGTGGGGTCAAATTAGAAAAAAAAAGTTATTCAAACTGTTTCGTGTCATCTTGTGACTATTAAATGAAAGGGCGTAGGTTTTAATTATATTTTTTCATAGTTTTAAAATAAACAGTTTTGAAGTTATTTAGGTTACACGATCAAAAATGACCATTCGCCACTTATCTCCGAAACTGCTAAGCTTAAAATTTTGAAAAAAATACAGATAATTGTTCTATATCTAAATATTACAGGAAAACTTATAAAAAGTCTGTAGTGTTAAAATAACATGTTCAAAAATGAAATTGTTTCGGAACCCTTTGTACGCGAGTCCGACTCGCACTTGGCCAGTTTATTTTATTAATGGTCTAGAAAATGTTATAACGTGTTAATGGCAGCCACTGGCAGCCCTGTACAAATGTGTAGGCATAATGGTCGGGAATGTTCCCTTGCTGCCCGATGAGCCACTCTTGCGCACGCGATCCGCGCGCACGCCACTACAATGAGATCAACAGTCAAATTGAGCTATTTCTAACGCTAATGCATTAAGTAACTACAGCTGCACTTTGTTATATCTGTTTGTTTTACATGGCTTAACTTTAGTAGGATAAAATAAGAATGAAATGCAATAAAATCAATCTTGTGGCGGCAAAACGACCTAACTATATAAACAGCTGCAGCAAGGGCTGGTTCGAAGCTCAGGATAAGAATGCCTGGAAAGATTTGGGAGAGGCCCTTGCCCAACCCAGGACGGTATAGGCTGAATAGGGAAAAAAAGAACGTAAACGTATATTGGTGTTATTTTGGTAGGGTCATTGACTGTGATGATGAACCAAGGAAAATGTACCAATTTGTAAAGTCTCGGTCACCGTCGTCTCCTCGAATTCGATTAAAGCAAGGAAATGACTTGCTGTAAACACTCCATCACTTTAAAACTTTAAAAACCATCAAATGTACCGAACAAGCAATTTTCACAAGATTAGGAAAGCGGAACAAACGAACCGACGGATAAATCGCAATTTCGAACATAATAAAGCAACTTTTAGGTGTATGTGAGAAAGTGACCAACATTACGTAATACGAGAACTACTCTGTTTTGTTAAGTGATAAAGTAACTTTTATAGAGATTATAAAGAAAATTTCCTACGAAAATAACTCTGTCAACATTCTCAACTCTATGATCAAGGGGCAAGATATTGTAAGAAGTCAAACTTCTTGTCCCGCTGCGATGTTTGTTTTTCACTTCTTTTTATCATATTATGAAATTATCAATTAGCATTAGTGTTATCTATTATAAATTTTATTCACTCAGCAAATCGTTCCGTGGATTAGGATAAAATATGCTTAAAGGTCTAATGCATTGTGGATACACAAAAGGAATTATGTGCCAAATACAAAAACCTAAACGTGTTCGACAATCGTCTCGCTCTATCGCACTCGAATTTAGTAACATCACCGCATCCGGTTTTCTATGATTATACGGTAATAAATAAAACCTTCGTGTTGGCACTACCTACTGACCCATACGGAATGCTAAACTACACGATTTGTCCACTTATAATCGACATTAAAACGGGCAAAAGTAGAAAAAATGAGAACGTCCTGGATACGATGAATTGTTTCGTTTTTCAGGACATTCGACTCATAAGGTTATGTATTTATTAAATGGAGCGCGAGAACTGCATTTATGTTGGCCACTGAAAATTAATCTAATTGGACCCGCGTGGTGGTATATGATATGGCCCAGACTGGGCTGTGAGAAATTCTGTAAAACCCAGTTAAATAAGGTAGAGTACGCTTCTCACGGACGGTTATGTCCTGTTATGTGAATAGTACAAGCCAATTAATGCCACCTAAAGTGTGAAATTACAGTTCCAACAGTAATTCCAACGACCTTTAGCAATACAAATCGAATGTTAGACACTTCCAAATGATACATTTACATCATGTGACAGATAGTTCCGTTTCAGTGATCGCACGGTTATATTGATGCAAATAATTGTACTGGAAGCAATGAACGCTTTATAGCCTGAATCATGTTTATGCCAAATGCAATCATCATAAATATGTTAACAAACAACAATTCTTTCTTCGTATCGAGGTTATGAGAATAACGTTTGCTGTGTTGAAATTTTAGGCTATCCGCACGGCTAGCGGCTGGTGGAAGGGTGTCAGCACCCATTGACCGGAGGCTCTATTAAGAGTAACTATCTATCACCGAAAACAAGTGTCAAAATTTCAAATAATTTACAATATAATATGTGCTGCCGAAATATCACATGGTCAACTCCAAATGCAAAGGACATTGCTCATCGCCCATACATCGTTCGCCTCAGAACCAACAGAGACGTGAATTTACTATCTGTGTTTTAAATAATGCATATGTTCGACTGAAACTAAATTAAAATCACGGACACTTGTGAGAATCGTAAAATATCCAAAATGATTTCGGATTTTGAGGTTATAAAACATACGAAACAATAGAAACATACCAAATGGACTAAGTTCCCAGAGCTGCCAGACTTTTTATCTCACCAAAAAATGTATAGAGTAGTGTTACTATGTTCTTCTAACATACGAAAGCGTGGTAAGTTAGGTTGACGGCCGATTCCCTGGTATCAGGTGCCAAATACAGTAGGTACATCAAAGTGTCAACTGTCATTTCATCGACTGTCAGTGTCAATAGTGTTCGTGTCATACAGCGCTTTAATCGCTTTACTCTTTTTGTAGGTAACTAAAAATCTTACAGCGCTGAAAGTGCTTTGTTTCATTTTAAAATAATGGCGCCGGGTTATAAAACCTAAGTGAGTTACTTTTTAAAATGGTTTCGTAATTAAAAAGTGTCCGTTCTATTCCAATCAGTAAAATGTAATTTAAAAAAAAAACTAGGAATAATGGTAAAGGTTTCGCATATGTTGATTCATAGGCCACTTTTTACCATGTCCTTTAAAGTTTCGACTACCGTTATTACTGTAGTAGTCTGAACCTGGGGGTCTTTAAGCCAAGAGTGATTAGGTCCTTCTAGATTGCTCTATTGTCATAAAACATTGCTTCCACTAGGTGACATATTGTGGTTAAAAACGAGGCAAAAATTACTTTTAAAAAAGTATCTATGATAAAATGTCACTTTTTCCATCGCCTCAAGGGGGACGTTAGAATTACTTGAGTATATTTCAAAGGATCGTTTGACACTTACAGCTAGCTCTTCGCTGGTGTAGGCAGTGAGGATGCGCCGGTCTTGCTGCAGCACGCAGTAGAACGGCTCCCAGGACAACGGCACCCCCACTGCCGCGCCCGCCACCGCGCTTGAAGCCCCATCTGGTGACAAACACAAGGAAACTATAGATACTCGTATAAGCAAATAAGGCAAAATAAGGCAAATTCGTTCAAATTTCAAGACGCAATACTATAATTACATTGATAATTCAATGCTAATAAATTTTCAAAGAGTACGGAAATTAGGGCTGATAATGACAGTTTGCGAATGCTCATTAAAATTAAGAGAATTGCCTAAAGGTGCACCCACGCTGCTATTTTTTTGTGGAGCAACGTTTCCACGTGTTAATGGGCAACATCCGATAGCAAAAAGTTATTTGTTGTTAGAATATAAGTTAGTCATAAGTTGAAGAATGCTACCTATTGTCATTGTGTTGCATTATGTTGCTCCACAAAATGTAGCTGAGGTGTAGATGCAGCTTTCGAATCACGCTGATGAATAACAAAAGGCGATCACCAATTCGATTTTCAATTCACGAGGGATTTTCCAGTTTTACCTCTGTTAAGTAGCTCGAGACATTTTATTACGCTGGCTAGACATTTTACGCCATCATATTCTTCGCGATTATATTTTAGCATTAGCATTAAACGCTGTCCTCATTTGGGCACCCAACAAATCAATTAGCAGATGCAGACTCAGACATTTCAAAACACGTGGTGGTCGATGATGACATTAAAGACATCTTCAGAATCTGTTTGTAATATCGCATATCTTTATATTTTAGTTAGTAAACGAACGTTATCTTACTACTATTACAAATTCGAAAGTTTATATGGACTCAATCACGCCGGAACGGCTGAACGGATCTGGATGAAATTTGGCACACTGTACAGAGATAGATAACAGAATGGAATTGAGAAGCACCTAGGCTAGGTTTCCTTGAGATAATTTTCTTCATTCACGCGGGCGAAAGCCAAAGCAGAAGTTACAGTGATCTATAGATCTGTATACTAAGTGCTTTAGCTATTAAGTTTAACAAAGAAACTAGAAATCCTACATTTCAGGTTTAGTGAAAGGCATGAACTCTACAACAACAGTGCTTTAAAAAACTTGTTTTTGCATAGCTTCTTTTACGACTTCAGTTTTACGTTGAAACTGAAAAAGTAAAAAAAAAACAAGTTTCTAGGAGCGCTTTGAAATATCGGTGGCCGGTGAGTTAAGCTCTTGCCCATGTACAGTCGACAGCACATAAAGGTTTAACAATCTGTAAAGTTTCTTAAATATATTTTATACTTCATCGCTAAATCATTATGTTCAGGGTAGATTGGGAAAATTTGACGTTTCCGGATAGTTTGATGTACCAGTACATTACAATATAAATATTACAAATTACATGTTTAGATATAACAGCTAAGGTTAATAGGCAAGGTACCTAACTACATTTAGCCAAAGCACTAAAATAATTGGGTCCGTTTAAATTCCAAGTGACATTGCGGCAGACCAAGGTGAAGGTGGAATGGCAGAGGACACACATGTGTGGAAAAGGGGAGGGGGGGCTGGGTTTTACCCAGCTTACGGACTAGATTAGATTTATGAATAAAATAATAATGATAAATATTGGTACATATAGATAAGTGTAACATAGGTAACAGACTTCCAAATTAAAAAAAAAAAACTTATATTTTTTTTAATAATCATAAACTTACTAGCTGACCCAGCAAACGTTGTTCAGCGATAAAAAAAAAAAAACAGATGTTGGCCGATTCTCAGACCTACCCGATATGCACACAAAATTTCATGCAAATCGGTTCAGCCGTTTCGGAGGAGTTTGGAAACAAACACCGCAACACGAGAAGTTTGTACGGAACCCTCGGTGCGCGAGTCTGACTCGCACTTGGCCGGTTTTTTTTAATTTTATTGCGGTACAAATATCGGAGTTACGAGGAAATAAACATAAAAAATACAACCGAATTGAGAACCTCCTCCTTTTTTTGAAGTCGGTTAAAAATGCACAAAGATACTTCGGTAATAGTTCTAAACCATTTCTATCTATTGGCGTCGTAACTGCGAAGAGAGCTACTTCGCAGTTACGACCAAACTTAGTTCACTGTTCACCATAACAACATAAAAATGTACTTAATAAACATAATAATTCAATAACAAAAACACTTACGTTACGTTATGGTACTGAAACGAATACGAAGTGAAAGGTACTCTACCTTATTTAATTGTAAACATTACATTATGATTACATTACATGCCACAAAATACCATAACATTACGTGTCGTTTGTGATATAGGTAAGTAAATTATATGATTTCATACTAGTATCGTGTACCGACAGTTTTTAATTACTGTAGACAACGATAGAGCAAGATTTTATGGAAAGTGGGTCGTTCATCTATCTATCAGATAAAATTGGAAAGATCTGAATTACATGCACGCGGCGCGGCGAGCTGTGGCGTTACGTAGCGTACATGTAAATTAATTTCACTGCACATGATAAGCTAATGTCTTGTTGTCAACGGCTGAAAGAAAAGCTCTCGTGACTGATCAGTTGATGAAGAATACTGATTGTGAAGTTAAACCGAGAAACACTCTTTTGTAAGCGCATGTCGCTGCCTAAGGGTTAATTAGAAGTTTAATGATATTCAAAATAGATTTTACATAACATTATCATAATAATTAAGCCATTATTCATAGTAAACCCATCAAATCAGATACACCCACAATATAAGACAAGACTAACAAGCTGCCTCGTTATCTTCTAAGTTATAAAAAGGTTTAGTTTACAATTTAAATAATCACGATGCAACTTGCCGGCAACTAAGTAGTTTATGCAATATATTACGGCATCGATTGCAGACAGAGTAGAAAAACGAGTCAACCTGACTGATGATGGACCAATATCTTAGCTGCGGCACGACTGATCTATCACAGAGTCAACGTACCATACATATTTTATCACAAACCTTTCAACAAGATCTTAATCAGTGTTTTATAACAGTGTGCCCACATGTGATTAGTCACAGTACTAAATATAGTAACCTCAAAACAAAGGCAGTGTTTAAGAACAATCTGAATAAACGGATTTCAATGGGCTTGTGCCTCGTTCACACTGCTCTTCCATACGAGGTAAACAAATGGAACGAGAAACACAAACACGAGGTGTCCGTGCCCCTCGATACCACATAAGGTAATGATGCTCTGCGCTTTAAAACTATTTGTGGAAACGCAGCTGCGAATTCATCACTTGTGAATATGAACAACAGGAGCTTTCGCTCAATTGACTGTCAGAACTGTTGAAGAGAGCTTGTAACCGATGTCATATACATTGCGGATGATTAATGAATAATGTAGACTGCTAAACGACTAGAAATAAATGCAGAAGTTTAGAAAAGGCAACACAGTAGAACGAGAGCTTACAACCGTCCGTATACAAACAAACCTTATAAAAGCTTCTCTTCCACGCCAATTAAGATCGGCGATCTGAAAATAACTAACTACCTACTATATTTATCTGCCATTGTATCTGCTATCTAAAAATATCCCTTACAAAAAATCCTGGAGTCGATTTTAAACAGGACTAAAGCAGTAATTGAAGCACTTGTTCAGCTAATAAAAGCCAGCGGTGGTGCGACGCAGCGTCCACATGGATTAATGCGTTCCATTTAATCTATTACACGGTGACTCATAGGGAACGTCGATTCAGAGTAGGTGCGATAATCAAAAAGGACAAGGATATTAATTTCGTGCTTAGGTCACAGGATATACTTAGTAACGACGTCTAATGTCTTACTTCGTCCAAAGAATTAGGCTTAAATTCGTTTGCAGATCAAGAGCTAAATAAGCGAAACCAGTTTAAGTGTTGCCGTTATTCATCAAAAGTTTTTAAATTAAGTAACTCATAGAAAAAAACAGCTTTCTTGTTGCACTGTAAAACTTACACTAAGTTCAAATGCCCATAAAATAACAGACAGAAATTGATTCACGCAATGTACAGTACCGTCTACGGCAGTGAAACTGTGCAACAAATAAATTTTACTCTCTTTGGTATATATTACTAAAACAGTTCGGCTTCGGCGTGACTCATAGAGTTGCCGCAAACGCTATACGCCGCTGAATTATGCTCGTAATATCAATCGTTTTGCGTCTATTTGTCTCGTGAAGCACGCGAGCTAGTAAACGGTACCAACATACTACATAACACTGTATTATTAAGTCTAGTTTACATCGGTAGAATAAGGAGTCAAAAGGCACCATAGCGCACGATGCCAACTAAAATATACTAAAAATAGTTACCAACCAGGGGTAAAACCTAAAAATGTCTTGCCACTTGCCAGTTTAGGTAAACAAGGCTTTTCAAAGTGAAAAAAGTATTTTCAGTACTTTACGCCCGCACTAGACAAAACCATAGAATTATATGCGATGCAAGTATACGCCCTAAAAATTATATTATTGCGTAAGCAATTAGTAATGTATGTAGTTGGTCCGGTAACCAACTAATTTGATCGTAAATCGTTTCCCTTCGAAGCTTACTCAACTCGTACCGAATGATGCACAGCTGCCGCAAGATTTTAAGTTTACTCTGAGATGCCAGTACATCTACTGGCATATAAAATGTTACGTAGGTATAGTAAGCTAGTATAGTACCCACCCACGGCGACGTTGTGAATTTTTGTGATAATCTATCGCGCAAAGCACACCTACTCGAACCAACGCTGGAGGCAAGTCGTATTGAATACGCGAGAATATTTAATCGTGTAGAAAGCACATTTATTAACGCCCATGGAGCTTAAACTTTTAATAGTGCTATTAGCTATAATTATTCTATTGTATAAATTAAATTGATTGGAATATTGGTATTGCGAATTTTATTAATAAAATTATCATGAAAAACGAAGGTGGATAATTGATTAATTATTGGTTTCATGTATATATTTCTTATTGAACTGACTGGTTTGTTGCATGTTCATGAAACTGGTTTATTTATTGTTTAAACTGATTGATGACTTTATTTGTTTAGAAATGTTTCGGTATTCTATTGTGCTGCTTTTGCACCAAATGGTAAGTATTTAAGTGATACTTAATCGTTAGTTATTTAGGCTGTTTCATTTCAAAATAATGATACGAATCTTAAAGAAAAGTATTGGTCATACACCGCTGCCTTATTTTTTTTTTAGGGATGGGGAATTATCAAATGTCTTCCCCCGCTCTGGGCGGAGCGGGAGGGAGTGTCAGACTCTTACTGACTAAAACCCATCCATGTTCCTTTCAGTGCCCTGTTTTCCGGAGCCACGGTATCTCTTTCGAACAGTCCCGCGACTCCAGCCGGCTTCGGCTCTTTCGGGCCCCTCCCAAAAACCGCTGCCTCAAACAGTACTCGAAATACTCAAATATGTGAATAATATATACGAAATACGAAAAATACATACACCTGCATTGCAAAAGGTGCATAATGTTCTTAATTAGCATTAATTTCACTTGTTATCATTGAAAGAAATGTTAATGCGTTTTGTGTTGCATAAACTTGAGACACACTGGCACATTATGTATATACATACCTACAATACCCCAATTATATTTCCCCGTGCGTTTTCAGTAACGAAGGACATTCGTATTAAATCTTAAGAAAACAAGCCCGTATAAACTTCTAGGTGCTCAAGCCGAACACTATCTTATCTCTTACTTCTTTCAAGAATTCCTCAAAGCCGCCACAGAATACTTATAGTTAATGAGCGTAAACCTAGAATCGCCTTTAAAAGCCCGTCGTGCTTCGAAAATAGCCGGCGGCTATCAAAATCACTATCTCCGTCTAAGTCACGCACGCTTCGCCTTCTCCATGATATGGCTACAAGCTAGGACCAGGAAAACCCCATAATAATAAACTAAGTATTTTTAAACTATTGTTTGAGAACAATGTTAAATAACTATTGAAGCATTTTAATAATAACTTTGTAATGTTTTACATAATATCTAATTAACCTTACGTCATTAATAAGCTCTCCTTCTGTATTACGTGTAGCGTGACATTGCATTTCGATGCAAATTATTTTTTATGATAGCCTAATGAATTCAACACACATAGCTCATAATTCTGCCAGTGTGCCTTTCACGAAGGTAGGCGTATCCGGTGATCGTATCTCTGATCGGAGATAGCCCTGATTACCAGCCAGTGTGGTAATGCCGGTGGCACCTAGTTAGCGCCAGCCGAAGGCAATGATTCAAGCCAAAGCGAACGCAGTTCGCGACTCGTCAACGAACAAGAAAGACTTGTCTGGGTACAAGTTGCCTTATTATAAAATTATACAACCGAGCCATGGACTCCTGACTAGGTTCGACTAAACCTGAAATTTTGGTCGTCTGTAAAACGGTTTAAAGCAAAAAATACTTTTCTAAAAATCAAAAATAAGTAGGACTGCATTAAGAAGTTTAATTCTATCCATAAAACAATATATTTTAGAGGATACTCGTAAACATGTAAACTGCAAGTCTGCACAACAGAATCGACTTTCCAGTTTATTATTCCCTTCTCTGTTTGGCCTTATGCGTCCTACTGTAAACAGTAAGCAGACATTATTTTTTATAGACAATGTACAGCATATTAACGACTCTCTTTCCAACGAAAGGAAGCTTTAGGGTTCTTGTTAAAATAATTTCAGTATTTGTTGAAGAGGTTTGGTTGCGTGGGAGGGAGGCGCGACGATGCGGGCGCAGGCGCAGCGCGCCTTCACGCGAGATGGCGCACAACAATGAACTTGAAATAAACAGGCAAACCTCACGACCGAAGCAACATGTTGCCCGCTGTTTATTTATAAACATACCGACACTACGACAGATAGGTAAACGGATAGCTACCGATGCTGGCTCGGTAGATTGATCTAACTTCTAACATTGTAATACTTTACTGCCCATTGTCCAGTAATATTTTCATCTGCACGCATGCCACTGGACCCGAAGCAATTCATTAGGTACTATGAGCTTGCAGTAAAGAAACAATTCGAGTTTGAATAATTACAAAAATTGCATAACAGTGGTCCAATTTCTACTGGACATATCGCCTGCCTCTTCAGTACTCTCCTCCTTTACGTAATCTCGTCAAATCTCAAACATCGGACATATTCAGAAAGAACGCTGTCTATAATTTGAGAAATAACTGACTTGTTTTCATTAATTATTTATCTTCATAACATAATACCTAATAACTAACCTGTTATGTAAATACGTTGCAAAGTAACGAGAGAATTTAACATTAATTGTTTCTCACGAGGTGTTGTACTTGTGCTTAATTTATTTTATAAATATGTCATTAAGATTTGAGGAATAGATTAACAATTGATTAAACTGGTTAACCTTGATGCCTGAGCTCGTTGACTGGCCGCAATCAGGTTGAAGGGAGTCGTGAAGTGTTTCTAGAAATCATTATTATGAATCTGGTAACCCCTACCATGTATAGATAATGTTTAAAGTATGAATACTTCAGTGCAATCCGTGTCTTGTTTCTATCCTTTCGACTGTTTTTCATCATTTTATCAACTATTAGCTGACCCGCGCAAGTTCTCTGCGTCACAGTTTTCATTAATGCTATGCTCCTATACTTATTGATTATGTAGCCTATAGCCTTCCTCGATAAATGAGCTATCCAATATATTTTCAATTCGAACCAATCGTTCCCCAGATTAGCGTTCAACTTAAGAAACAAACTCTTCAGCTTCATAATTACGTGTAGATGTCGAGGTTTTCAGGTTTAATTACTGACATAATAATGGCACGTGTTATAAGTGCTTTAGAGCAATTTCGCTTACTCTTTGTTCCGTGCTTACAGCAATGAAGCAGTCATCTATTTTCAATATCGATCTATAGATTACTGGTGGTAGCTGATGGCGACTTGTGTAAGCGTAAAAAACAAAAGTTCATATTTTGACCAACCAACACGCATGTATACAATGATTGCAAAAAAAAAACAATTTCGGTAACTAATTGAATGTTAACACAATTAGCATGTAACTCTTAACAAGTTGTTACGTTATAATAATATTAATTTAGTTCGCTTTATCGTTACATTTGTTACTTAATGAAAATTAAATGCCAGGTCAAACTGACGCAGGTTTATAACACGTCAACCTCATTAACTTTGTAACATTCATGATTGAATATAAGACCAGCCCTTACGAAAATGAATACACTGAGCGAAAATGAGTTGTACAGGAATTTGGATTCGATATACTCTCACCAAAAACATGGTGCTTTTATAAAAGAAACCTTTCGAGAGAATTTAGTATTCACACTTGTTTCACTAGAATCATATTTTTTATAAATTAATTCGTCCTTTAATATTATGAAGCAATTATGAATACACTATTGGCTCACCAACTAACACTACACACTATTGGCTCTCTCATTGGATTGGAGTGGAGGTTCTAAACTATATTTTTCATAAACTGTGGTTACTTAACTGTTTATAAAACAATATTTAAATCGCGTGTCAATTCATTAGACACGTAGTTTCTTTTAAGAAACTATCCAGCGTAAAAACTGTACCTTAAGTTAATAAAAAAACAAGGATTCCTGCATCTAGGTTTCCTGCCCTTAGTGGACCTAAAGGTCAGTTGTCGACCGGCTGTAAAGGTCGTCGCCCTTTTGAAGCTACGCCAAGTAGGCACAATTATAAATTATACGTTTGCACACACAGATCTACGTTATATACGTAATTATATCACCCCTCATATACATGCACACACATAGTGACCAGTACCTACATAAAAACTAACCATTAACGTAGACTGGACTAGAAACGTGGGAATCATAATAGTATGCAATTTTCTTCTTGTAGGTAAAACTATAATATTCATGCCGCCCATATGCTAAAAGTGCTTACTGATTTTTAATGCATTACGTCCAGCATGTAAAAGAACATCAAGTTTTCTGAAAAGAGGCGATTCTTGTTGCCGCAGAGACGAACAGGTTGAGCAAGACCATATTTTTATTAGACTCAAACAACAATGGCACAGAAAACTAACCTTTAATTACATGACATCACTCATTAGTAACAATTCCACGGAGTTAAATTCAAATACGGTCCTTTCATCATGACGACGGCATACTTACATTTTCATTAATCATATTTGTAAGTCATTCACGTCATGTTCTGAGGAACGTCTTGAAGTACTAACGCATGAGATTCGCTTTTATATCTCTATCACGCCTGCATTGGGGACAATGTAAGCTTCCCGTCAGGCAGATTGTCGCGTAGGAGTTAATCTTCGTATAAATATAATGCTGGGCGTTAAAATGTGAGCATTTTGACAAACGATTACGTAGGCATGTGAACGCCACGCCTGCGCCGGCGCATGGGCACCGTTTGTGTCGAATTTCATGCGTTACATCGTGAGCTGAATACAATTACAAAGAGTTTCGAATAATAAAAGTTGTTTGAACTCTTATGGGAATAATACGATTGAGTAGCTGATAATTTGCTGGATGTTAGGAATTGTTTAATATTTGAGCAGTTCGACTGTCATTCTGCTGGAAGGAACTTCATGTGATTTAGCAAGGAATTCTTGGGAACTGGATTACAATTGGTGAATCATTTTCAAGCTATTTTCAGCGATCCAATTCTTCCCGTAGCTAAATAATAGCCACTCAGATCGGCCTTTAACAAACGCTTGCCGAGGTTGGTCTGTCGATGGGTGACCATGTTAACATATCGAGATTCGTATCTCGAAGAGCACGTTAAGCCGTTGCTCCCGGCTGTCATTTTCATATATTTTGCAGTCCTTATCCAGTTAATGGGTAGTGGAGGTCTGGTAGCTAGCCGCTTCACGTAGAATACTGGTATTCTGCTGATCCGGTTTGACTGGAAGCCGGCCCCAATATAGTTGAGAAAAGGAAAAGACTAGGCAGATGATGAATTCTTCTCCAAAACATCTATTACACGTATTTCAGTAATTTTGAGGAGTTTTAATAGAAAAATGGATGCTTGATGAATTCATCTCGTACAAGCACGATTATCCTATTCAGCATTGATAGGTACACGTACTCTAAATAGGTAATTCTCACTCCACAGAAAGGCACTCTCTGGAATCAATTGAGAATAATTTATAACACAACACAATGCTTGAGTGCATAGCTGGTGATAATTTCTGAAGTGCGTAGGCGCAACATGTCGACATCTCGCGCGACAGACTTTCGAGCCCTTCACGCGCTGTCGAGAAAGTAGATCAGATTATTTCATTGCTATGTCTGAACGGTCTTCTGTGGCATAAACATAACATCAACATCAACCACAGGGACTATTAAGTCAATAACAGACGTAACACAATTCATATCCATGAGAAATGTGTTTCAAATCTATCCCACTAAATCAAACACGTTGAATAATCAATCTTACGTATAAATAACATGAAGAGTTACCTATAGGAAGACTGTTTAAGTAGTTAGTTATAATACGCTAGTAAAACAATGGCGGCTCAATATTCTTGACTATCATAAAATGCATATAGGTTGCGTAGGTGCTCTTATTACCTAGAAAGAAACCATAGTCTAACAATACTGTGATAATTACAAACGTATGCAACAGTTCCCACAATTGCACGGTTGATGTAACAGATGTGGCGTTGGATAACTGGCATTATTTGCAGCGGAAACCCTACGACCTCAAAGCTGATTAGCAGCAACATACACATCACGCGAGAGAGCAATAAACTGATCGAGCCGAGCACGAAAATCACAATCACACAAAGATTTGAATTATACTTAATTCCACCTTCATGGATTTCCTCATAGCATGAATATTCCCTGGTCGTGATAGTAATACGATCTGGGTATTACAAATTCCTTTGTTTCCCTCAGAAATAAAGGCGAATTAGATAGTAGTTCACATTTCATAATAAGTCGTGTCCATTGTCACCGTGATGAACATTTAGCTGACAACGACGGCGTGTCCGCTGGCGGTGGCTGCTTCACACGCGTCGTTGGCTGGATTATTAACTTGTGCGTTGTGTTCATATTTCGTATCAAGCACTACATCTATGCTCTTTGTGTGCAGTGCCAATTTGCCTTTAGTCTTTTAAACATGCATGTTCTTAGTCTTTGTAATATGATCATATTCCAGCATTGTTTCGAAACCTGGTATACCCTGAAGCAATATGTGCGTGAACTTAGAATCTTGTTAGTATGAAACAAAGATAAATATCAACCGGAGTAACTAAATGTGTCTGGTGGGGGGAGGGGTGTTAAGAGTTCTTTGATGAATTTTTATTTGGTCATTTGTTCCTACCCTACACCTAGTTAATACATACATATGCATATGAGCAACTAAAAGAACTAGTTTCTGAATGACTAATGGACAGTCATTCTGCCAGAGAGAAAAAGCTGGACAAGAGGAACAAAAACAGTCAAAAGACGAAAGTATCGATCTCTCTATCATAAGAAGCTCATTATTTTAGGATTTAAAACGATTAACTTCCTGCAAAACCGACGCGACGGTAAGATCGAACGTAAGTAATGTTGGCGAACATCAATCACGTCGGTTTCTATGAAGAACTCCGATATTAGTTTCATAATCTCTTCCTACATCGACTAATCATCCAAAAAAAGCCGGAGACATGATGTAATGGCAAAATGTTAGAGCATTGTTAAGAAAGAAGGCTTGACAACTTTCTCCATGAGCTAGTACTCTGTCTGCACCGGAAACGCATTTGTTTGCGCACGAGTCATTCGTGTGAGCTTCCAAGAACTAAAACTCAAACTTCCTTCGTATTATGCGAATAATATAAATTGATATAATACATGAATTTCATGAAAACCCCTAAAGCAATAAGGGAACACATACTTCCCGCCGTTAAGCAAACTTCGCAGGATTCGAAGAATCACGTTATAGTAATACGTATGGTACGTGGTCGTATGGTACTTACACTCAATAAGCTATTACATTTATCTGCTCACTGAATGAATTATGGAACCTTATGAATGAAACACAGAACAAAGATAAAAAGAGGTCACTTCTTCCGCGAGACTGAGTACATCCATTCATAGAAGAAGAAATCAATTATAATCACATGAATAAACTATTCAAATTGCTATGTACAGCACACCGGCACACGCGAGCGTTGTGACTTAGTAGAATTGAGTCGTACGGTACAGTTGACACAAGTCACGAACTCTCCGCCTTTACATTCAATGCATGAAAAGCACTTTTGTCGGCTGTACCGAGGGGTTGCAGATGTGCACAGAATTATTTCAATGCCCATTTAAAAATCATTGATCATCCGTCTTCACTGTATTTATACGAAGGTGACTTTTTAATTTATTTATAGCCGACTGTTTAGGCCTGGCGTCGTTTATCTCGTCATTTAAACGCTTTGTCCGGATTATACAGTTTCCTTGCGCAGCTATATTTATTAGGAAATGTATATTCTTTCTTATTCTTAGCTTCAACTCTGAATGGTTTATTCCATGTAATGTACGCTAAACATGAATTTGTAAGTCTAAGCGTACAATTAATACCAGTATTATGTAGATTAAAGCCGCTGTAGTACTTCAAATACCGTGCATAATTTAATGTTACTTTCGTGAGACTAAATCCGACATTTGAGCAACGCACCGTAAAAGTAATTCAAATGAATGAATTCACAATTTTATATTCTTTGCTTGTCGTTTTACGTTGAATATATACATATACTTACATATAACAAATGCTTAGATATAAACTGGTTCTTGAATGGAAACCACGTACCGAAATGAACGTAGGTACATGACGCGTACAAGACAGCTAAAGTTACCTACGTTAAGACCTAAAACGTATGTTACAACGTGAAACAAGAAAAACGTGAGTAATAGAGATATGATCAAGATTCCTAACAAAACCTACATATCAACATTCAAGACAATTTAAGAAACTGGGCCAGTTGTTTGGATACAAATATTATGAGTAAGCAACTCGTAGTGCAGGTGCAAAACAAACAAAATAATCAATGTATCACTCGGCCTTGACTTTTAGTTAGTCACTATCACTTTGAAAGTTTTAATCGATAACTACGGATATGTGAAGGTGACGTCAGCGTTGAAGTGAGCTGGGGAAACTGGACCAGTCGGGCGACCGACCGGGCAAGTGGCCGCACTGGTACAGGTGCGCCCGCGCCGGCGACGCGTGCCCCTAACACCACAGCTGCCGACCGCTCATTGAAAACTATTCAGAAAATTCACAATACTCCTATGCGTGTAATTCAAAATTATTCTCAATCCTCACCTATTGCAGCTTCAACTTTTACCCAACCGGTTCAAGTTGGCATTTGTTATTTCTTGGAGAGAAATAAATCTTCGTTAACAGTAAGGCAGCCGAATCTGGATGTTTGGTGAAAGGCTCTTAACATATTCAACAGTTATGCCATATCAAATAAATACCAGCCGGTGCTCAATCTATACGCACGCACTAGCAACATATTTGAACATATTTATGATGTTGAAATAAATCTTTAAAGGTATTTATCTCACGTACCAAAACACCATAAATTGTCGAATGACGATGGATATCGGTACTCCTAATTTATTAACTAAACGCATTCCGATTCCCAGCAGTATGGAAATTTGATGCGATATACTTCGTTACTACATTCTAGGCTTCGTAGTCCGTTCCCATGATTATCGAGGATATTTGTCTCTCTACGAGTTGCAAATTATCTGCAGATAGCAGTTATTTAAAGCGCTTTTTCAGCGAACAAGATACCAACAAGACAAACGACTCAACTCAATTTTAGAATCGTACACATTTTTCTGATTCAACCATTTCTAAAACGTGATAAAATTAAATTTGTTCTCCAACTAAATATGCTATTTGACAACCAAGTGATTTTAGCATTGGCTGTTACCAATCCTACCGGTAGATGTTTTAATTTACTTTAAGTTCCTGAGGTTTTTAGACAGATTGTTAAAGGGTGGTTAGTAACTGCGCTTTTCAAGACACTATTATCATTGAACATGGTATTAAAACAAGAGATCATACCGATACGCAAACGCGTGTTATGTAAACACATTCGTACGTAATGCACGATTAGTTCTTGGAAACAAATATTAGATGCCATAACAAACCATCAACAGCCAATATTCGATATATGGACACGTCATATGGACACAATGAAATTATCAGAGATGTGATTATAATCATTATTTTAAGGACCATCGCCACTCAAAAGGTACGCACACCTTCACCATAATGGTAAAAATACGCAATGCTATGTACATGTAGATATGAAGGTCGCATGATTGCGTTAAAATGAAAAATTGTTCAAATTAGTCTCAATCATGCATCAAATTATTTCATTTCACAACCACACATCACGTGACTTAACAAACAATAGAGACAATGCCCCTTGGATAGATGAAAAAGCGAATAGACATATTTATGCAATCGAAGCGAACAATATACCGGTATTCTGAATCAATATTGAAGATGTCTTCATTGTAAAATATTGCAGTTCCAAAGAAACGTTGTTCATTTTTATTCTCGGCATTTGAAAGGATGCAGCGGTTCGTAAAAACTTCCTTCAAACAAATACAAGTAACATTCTTAGGAAACACGAACTTAGTTGTGAACTTTTAGTCAAGATTGATAAATATTTGGAAGGCGTTTCCTTTATCAATAAGCAAACAGAAATCCACGAACGCCCTCACCTTGGACGCAATGGCAAACTTACTAATTAAACTAGACTAAGTTTTCTGAGTCATGTACACGATACCAATTATGTATGTACTGCCATAACTTGAAATATGTCTGTATTAGGAAAACAGCTTATCGAATGAGCTGCAGCAATAGGCTAAGTAGATAAAGCAAACACTATAATTTTCGAAACTATTGAAAAGGTTTAAAACATTAATCCATGTCGAGTCTCAGCAATCCTTCTTGTGTAACTTATGTTCATTGGCCTGATGCCAGGATCCGCTTTCCTAATAGACTTTCTCCTTTGCATATATAAGTAAACAGGCAACAGGACCAAGATTGCGACAGAAATAGCCCTCAATACATTATTACGATTGAAAATTGTTTTATGACTGCATGTTCATACAATATGACAATTACCATTACCTATGTAAACATTACGTTGAGGTTCTAAGCGATAAGTTTTTTTTTTTATTTTATTTAATTTTGTCTTACGAATACAATTCTATGTATTTTGAACTATAATCGTTATGTTTATAAACTGTAGTGTTGAAGTAGGAATACAAGTCTACAGCAACAACGTTGTACTGTGTATAACATTAAAAGTCCAGTAGCTAAGTCAGATGAACTCAAGTAACTGTATCAAGTTACTCCAAAATCCACAACCGCATATAATCATTATGACATAATTAGATACCGTAAACTCAATTCCATATCCGTATTGTCTGTGAGTTTCTCACACAAATTGCTGGTTATTACGCGAAATTGCAACTACGGCAGTAGGTGACCGTCCTGGTATTTCTTTTTCTATTATTGAAACGTATGAAGTTCTCAATGTTATAGTGTGTTCCAATTCTGCCACGGTGTCATTAAATATACGTTGCTGTAACCCACATTCATCTTTATCTATGTTTTTATTTTCTTCGTCTCTTATTTGCGTTTTAAAATTAACGTCATTTTTTATTCATTAGTCATACATCAATATCTATTCATATTCTATACCTACCTTAGTTCTTTTCATTTGCATGTTCAATTTTATAGTTAAGATCGTAGGTATTCTGCTTGCTTGTCGCGACGAATATAATCACCGAGTTATTAATTATTCATATTCAAAATGCAGGTGACTGTCAAGCGAATTATGGAATTATTCGCAAGCTGACCGACATTTAAAACCATGTTCATATCGTAAATAAGACTAAAACTTTCGACATTCTGATTTCTAGATGTTGCAAAACTTGTATGTTTATCAAAACGTCGTGTAGTGAAATGTTAAATCCTGTACTTGCCTCACATTGCAGTGCACACGAAGTGCTAAGTGCATGCGCAAGTGGCTTCCTTCAAGAAGCGGCTTACAGGAAGGGCAAGCTCATTAGAAAGTATAAGCAAACGATTGCATCACATACATAACTGGACAAGGATGCGCACCCAGTCCCTGGTCGAGTCTAGCGAGATTATTGACGTTATAGTCTTGGGATTCCATATAAGAAACTAGAAAGAGCATGTGAGGTTATAACTGAGCGGGATTTAGTGCTGGTACCGAGGCTTGTTATTGAATTAAATCGCCCCCATCTTATAGTAGGCTCGATTTATGGCTGATGAAGATCATAACTCGGACAGAAGTACGACTTATTTAGCTAGTGGAGCTATGTTAGCCTCTAGTAACTTGTATATTGCAGACGTGTCGTAATTAAACAGTACGAATGTTAATGTTATATTTGCATAGAGTATTAAGTTGAAATTGCTTGTCGTATTGAAACTTGACATGGGCTCTGATTGGTTTGTAACAAGTTGTACGGGACTGGCAACATTCTTGAGTACCGTGGAGGTGTCTAGTGGAGACATGATGAAGTTGATGAGTAGCCGGACACCAACATTAAGTGATTATTGCCGTTTATAGCACTGTACAAGTGCCGCGGCATATAGATATTGATGATCTCCTGTTATTATGATATATCGCACCGATAAGTGCCTCGAATGCAGTCTATGGTAAGAAGTGTATAAATCTGATGGCGAATACTTTAACTACCTTGAGATTGAAGAAGGACTTGGAAACGGACTTCAACCAAAACCATGACCCAGTTACAAAGCAGAGGATACCCGAAAGCTTTGCAAAACTGCAGAAGAGGGGATGCAAAAACACAAATTAGAACTTATATTAGTTCAAAATATACTTCGCCAAATTAGTTCATAAATCAAGATCAACAACAATAGTCGCATAAACATGATGAATCACTTTCCGACTAAATTCGATATAAATGCATGTTCTTTACAGGTTTACACATTTTAGTGGCACGTTGACACAATGCAGTGTAAATCATCACAAGTTTCCTTGTTTTGGCCTTTTGAGTACGCAAAGCATATGACGCAGAGGTGATCGCTCCCACGGAGGCTATGTTTTTAAAACAGTTGGATATTTAGGATACATTTGTAAACTTTAAATATGGGTAACTTTAAAAGTCGTTTTTTTGTGAAATTGTTTTAAACGACAAACAAATCGTTTGCTGCCAGCTTTCACAGTTAAAAGTTGACCAGAGTAGAAAGAATTTGTAAAAAAGTTGTTATCGTCTAGAATTTAGAAATTGCTAATGTATGTATTAGTTGACATGATCTAAACCATACAATATAATAAATTTCAATAAAAGTGAAAGCTTAGTTTATAGGAGTGTCAATACTAGAAAGGAGATGTTCCAAAATGGGTTAGGTCTATGTAGTATACATGTACACTACCTCAAAAAAAGAGAAAATTCCGTAGAATTTGGGAAAAATACAGATGTTTACTTTTTATTACTTCTATTTATATTTACTTTTGTGGTAGTTAATTGGTGTTTATCAATTATTTTATATAGATTTAGTTACTCTGTGCCTAAAAACAATCACAAATAACTGTCAGCTGTTGCAAGTGTTACTTCAGTCACTTTTAAAGAGTAAAGTAGGTAACTATTGTCACCTTCAACTTCCACAGCAATAAATATATCGGACGTCATTAATCAATCAAAACAAAAGCTTAACGCCATGATAGGTTTTGTTGTGTAATGCAATTTCAAGTGTAATTTCTTGTTTTTTACCAGCAAGCAAAGCCCTTTTAGAGAAATTGGACCGTTGACATCTGTTTTAAAGGTTTTTGCCTATTTAAAGTATAGTTAGTGTACAAGAACCCGGCCCCGACTCCATACATTTTGGAAAATTCATCTCCTTATCAAAATAATAACGACGACAGTGCAAATATAACTTCAAACCGTTATTCAGAAAACCGATGGATCTTTACGTTACAACCGCGGCAATCCCTCGTTAAATATTAACAGCAATGACCCCTTAACTTTCTCACGTATTGTAAAATACTTGTTTATATGGTAGGCCACGTCCCGCGACTTTAGCTCTTTTAACAATGAACGTAATGACGTTTGTTATGAATGTTCGCCACTCCATAACAATGTCACGAAAATACCATTCCGTATTCATAAAATTCACAAACTACGTCTGTCTGTAAGTTATCTGATTTTGATAACCTTGAAGTTTAACGGCTGCGTTTTGTTACTACTCATTCTTAAATTTAACATTAGATTTGTTGATAGACACACAGGTACCTACTGTTTTTTTTTTCTTACTTTGGTCGAAGTATTATTATGTAAAATTGATATTATGGTTACTATACGTACATTATACATTCAAGTATAATAAGGAGGTTGGATAGCTGCTCCCATAGGCAGTACATGTAATTACGTACCTACACACAACTTTTTACAGCAGAGCTGGAACTTGTGCATTTTTGTAAATGTTATGTTTTTGATGGGATTATTATAGCTTGTGGAATTAGATCAAGATTTGTGATAAATTTTGGACTTTTTTGAAAGTGCCTTGTCTTAAGTTTACCTATAGGTTTTATTAACCCATGTCAACCATGAATATCTTTTTCTCAGTAAGTTCAGTTCTTACTGTGAAAAATTTATAAATAACCCAAACTAATAAAATAATAGTAATGTGTTTTGTTTTTCAAGTCATTTTCACAACACTTAATAATTACTATCCAGATCATAAAAAACATCCAAAAGGGCTGTCTATATCGCGGAAGTACATACGTACCTACATATAGCAAAAACAGTCACATAAATATAAAACCAGAATCTTTGTTTCTGTACCTGTCCGATCGTCAAGCACAATTGGGCCCCATTAAAAATCCATCGGAGCATTTAAATGGAACGTGCTGTTTTTAACATTTAACGACGCTATTACAAAATTTTTGTTCACACGGAAATAATTACTTCAATGCGTATAAGCGTACTAACAAGTTCTTAACATAATACTACTCGTTATTGTGTACGTTTATAGAGAACTAGCTGACCCACGCAACTTCGTCTGCGTCACATTTTCCATTAATGCTCGGCTCCTTTTAGTCTTAGCGTGATGATATGTAGCCTATATCCTTCCTCGATACATGGGCTATCTAATACTGAAAGAATTTTTCAAATCGGACCAGTAGTTCCTGAGGTTACCCCCTACATACAAACTTACAAACAAATGTTACCTCTTTATAATATTAGTATAGAAATATATATAAGAATAGATAATTTCATTTTCAAGTTATTTAAACCTTGTTTTTATTTAATTTCATCTTCACCCGCTTTTCATTTTGTTGTTTTGGATGTGCAAATAAAATTAAATAAGGGTCAAGTCATCACTCATTCAAATTTTGACCCAAACCACGTAAATGTCCGTTACAATTTCTCCACCATGTGTGCTTTCAACGGGAAAAATGCAGAGCATTGACTTACACCATGTTTGTCTGCCTGTGTATCTCTCTGTATCTTTGCTTATCTGCTCCGGTATCCATCGGATTTGCATGAAGCAACAATCGCCCTCTATCGCTACCGGTAATTAGAAACTTGCGACTAACGGTACGCAATTTGTAGCTAGCGCTGGTACAATATAAAAGCTTCGTTGGCTTCCGCATTACTGAATGCTAACAGTTTTCAGTTTTTTTTCTATTCACGACTAGGCAGCACATCCGTCATACCTTTGATAGATAACTTTTTTTCGCAACTAGTTTTTCGCTAATCCCATTTCAATTCAAATATCGATTTGTATTATGCAGGCCTACTCGTACCGCTATCGACAATGTTACATCTAGTATTAAATAAACAATCATCCGATCAAGATCAAGAACATGACTCGCGAGGTATGTAGGTAACGTTGCGTGTGTTATGATAAGTACCTTTACGGTCTATTATGCTAGCTTGCCGATAGCTACCTCTGTTGTCACTACAAGTATGACAATGCTGCCAGTGATTGATGCGATAGTAATTTCCCGCACACCGTTGTTCGTATCGGATACGAGTTGGATCGACGCAGACCACACGGCGGTACGGCGCGGCTGCTCTATTCGCCGTGCTCCTAATCACTATAATTGAGCGTTATCACAACAGCGGTTCCGGGATGCCTGCGCTTAACTGTGAATATATTAGTCTACACGTCACTTACCAATGCTGCTGTCAGGGAGCGCGTACAATATCCCACACAATGTAGCTGATGCGGATACAGCGGTGTTACGTGCGGGCCCTTCGTTGCATTCTTCGGACTCAGTTTGTGCCGGTTCAAACAGAGCCAGATCTAGACCGTCCATATCACTTCGGTTTGAAACACCGTCCTCTTCCGCCACTCGATCACAAAAGTGTTCTGGTGAGTCGACATCCTTAGGACTACGACTACAAACCCCGTCACTCAATGGATCGCAACAGCACGTGTCCGAGAATGGCTCAAAGTCCCTACAGTCAAACTCACATCGTTCAAAACTGTCACACGTACACGATGATAATGCATCTGAATCGGACTCTTCCACAAGAAAGACATCATTGCTTTGCACCACCTCTTTGCGTGCAGTGTCAGTTTTTGCGGTAATGTAAAACACGCCTGAAGTGTATGGCACCTTCTGTACTTGTAACGTTACATTTTCTGCCGAGTTTTCATCAGTATAAACCTGGTCTTCAGTTTCTGACAAGGTCTCTTCGATCTGTGGGCGGCAGTCTTCATAGCGAGCAAAACTGGAAGTGTCGGTGAGGTTGGACGATCTGTCTACAGAGTAGACGTCTGCATAGGGATCTATAGGATCGCTTTGCAGAGCTGGTAGTCTGTAGGGAGCGTGGTGCGAGCGAGCTCCCACGAATATGGTGGTGTAGGGGCAGGTGTGGTGAGGCCTGCTGCGGTCGGCGCGGCGCGGGTAGCTGGCGGCGAGTGGATCCCGCATGGGTGCCCCTTCAGTGTCTATGAACGCCTCGTTGGTCGAGAGCACGTTGTATCGCCAATCTGGCATTGCTGATCACCACCATCACTTTACGGCGACACAATAATAAACTGTTGGTTTCATCCCAAGGTCACATTCACACTGGTGAGCTAACTAACCTTATAAGCACATTATGTCACTCTTATTGTTCGACCTAAAGAAAATATCAGAAAAATGTGAAGTACTACTGTAGGTGTCTGCAGCTGTGCAAACATGCGCTAAAGTATTTTTCGGATCATTTCGCATAAAAATTGACTCATAGGTTAGTTATCTTATTCTAAAATGGTCTAGGACTATTTGACTAGCTTTATATTGATCTGACGTATTCCAAAATAGTTATCGCAGCGAAAACACTCGAATAGTAGTTTAATGAAACCGTATAAGGCGATAGGTTTGCAAGCTGCGGCTAGCACTAATAACTAATTTTAAATTTCATACATTACTGCTGCTTATGGCAATAAACTGTATTAGTTCACATTATGGTAACGACATAATACATGATATGAGCAATCATATAATTTCTGTTTGACTGATTAATTTTAGTGAGTACACACACTAATCGAAAGCGCGTCACTGTTGTTAATGGATGAAACAGCTTTAAATGGAACGGCTGTTATGTGGGTCAGCTGAGCACAGCAACGCGTACTAAAACCAAACAATGAACATATGCATAGCATGCATGCTACATGTCTCACGAACTCCGATAACGTTACAATAACCGTTAAAAAATAGTATCGAAATGGAATAGTAGCCATTTATCCTATATTTAACCTATCAGATGTCAATCATTGGGACTTTGGGATATATCAAATCAAAATCGATCAAAGGATCTGCTAGTTCTATTTCCGATAGTATTAAAATAGGTAATTTAATCAAAGAGGCTTGTGTTAAAGTTGCCGGATGTTTGAGACTGGTTGTACTTAGATATGGTAACAGGTCCAGTACGTTACGGTATCGTATCGGACCGGTGGACCCGTTACGTTCGAATTATTTGGACTCACGTCCGCTCCAAAACTTTATTTTACTCTTACATGCTGGCTACTGTAAGTAGTAGCTACATATGCCCGTAATGTGTATGGTCTTATAAAGCTTTATAATTTAAGATTGTAATTCGTTCGTGCCTAGTTCGAAACCGTTGACCGGTTTCGTTTCCTTCCCTCCAGGGACATTCCTTGTGTTAGATCTTGGCAAGTTGTTCTGCATGTTTTGCGTTAGATGTAAACTAATGACATCAGATGAATTGTTTGTTGTTTTATGTTTGTAAAAGATAATCTATGGTACTGCCTGAATCCTTAAGAAATTAGAATTTTGGTAGTATTTCGAAAATCACAAGTACTTACTGCTGCTGAATGTCATGTTACACTTGCAGTCCGATTACGTTTGTATTGCTACTACGTACTACTAATATTAATTAATAAAAATGTACGGATCCTACAAGATAGGTCACGGGGAACCTTTTACAAAGTCATGAAAAAATCAAGTGTTCATATTTACTCTCTACTAGAAGCAATAGTGTAATATAAACTGTAACAAAATGAAGGAGTGAGTGTACTGTGTAGTGTGTAAGCCCGTATGTCCAACTAGTTTGAGATCAATTGAAGCCCTGGTTCAAATTAATTGTCATCTGTTAGGGCATTATTATTTAATCAAACGTACTTTTATCCACCAGCTTGTATTTCGGGAGAATTTTGGTGTGTTTGACTCAAATCCGTGTGTATTGTTTCTTAATTTTCTACAAGGTAACACGTTAATTATATTCAAATTAACATTCATATTTAATCATACATACTTAGTCAATATTTAGCCCACAGAAGAAGGCCTGAAAACAGCAAAATTTTCCCAAACTGAATAATCTGGGCACTTAGATTAAACGTCACCTTTGGACCGCAATAAAAAGCATATTTCCTTCACTGAAACAAACGCCAGTAAGTGAATAAAGGGTCAACGCCTGCGACTTGCGAGTCGTGCTTAGAAAACGCAATTATTTTGTAAGTACCTACCTACGGTGAAAATTGTTATAGCGGCTTGATATAAGAGATGCGACGTCGTGACCACTGAGGTACTGAACACTTCGGAAAAAAGTCTACAAGCTTACCGACTTACTTAAGTAATCACGAAATACAAGACTGAAGAAAACTTCTGTGTCACCGGATTATTGCCAACTCAACACCGTAAGTTTGTAAAACATTTTGCTACATTGTAAATTCTTGATTTTTTCAATAAATCCTGCCCAAAAGCTAGAGAAATGTTTAGCTGTTACAATATACAGGACGTTTTAGAAGTGCGTGTAAATATTAATTTAAGGTTTTTTTTTATTAATTCTGTATCTGATAGAGTAAAGCAACAATTGCAAAAAAATACTTGTAAGTATCTCAAAATCCCGACCGCCGTAGAAGTTCCTAAATAATCATTTGTAAACAGTTTTTTTGTGAGTGGCTTTGCGAATCTTGCCGAGGAGAGGTTCACAAACTAACGCGATTTATTAGAAACTGACGGTATTTGCAATAACCCGGTGACATCTTTACACATTTCGCGTAATTTAGGCCCACGCTTCAACGCTTTCGTCAGTGGAATCATAACAGATAATAGTTTGATCGCCATAACTAGATGTTAAAATTGAGTACAAGATCCATTAAAAGCTGTTATAGCGAACTAGGTCAAAACTATTGAGACTTTGCAGCTCAACATGCACTAATTACTTATTATCAACGTATTTATCTTGTGCCTGTGAATAGTGACTTTTACTTGACTGCTTAGATTATAATTAGCGTACAATTTGTAGATAACAAATAGGAACACTTCACGGATTGTTAAATATTTAATCTACAAGTAATTAGCATACAATTTGAATTATTTTAAATGTTATTTATTTTTAAAATGTCTAAACTATCTAACAAGTGTCAGATTACAATGTGACTAGGTTTTTTACGCGGCTTCGCACTCGTAGCATGAAGAGGAACAGCGCATTTTCTGGGATAAAAGAGAGATGGTGTATGTAGCCTTGTATCACTGAGAAAATTTCGGAAATCGGATCTATGAAAAACTTGTATCTACCTAACCTACATCAACAAACCCAGCAGCTCAACTTGTTAATGGTGTATCTTAGACTTTCACAGTCTCCAATTACAAGTTAACTAGCATTCACAGAAAGAAGCAAGAACAATTGTACCTCTTTATGATGTTAGTTTAGATTTACATGTTATTAAAACCGAGTTGTAATGTATCGGCGGCGGCTCATGGCGGTCGTGCGCACGTGCTACAAACTACAAATGCTACAATTCCTGAGGCTCGATGCGGTGGGCGACAAAAACATCAGTTAACCACGGTCAATGAACGAAAATAACCAACCATTTTACTTGTACACGAGCACCTGCGCACGCGTCTGATACCAAGAGGAAATGCTCCACATCTATCATTAAATAAATCACCCTACGGAATAATGGAGAATAAACGCTTTTATAATATGGACGTTACTTTGCGCCTGCGTTGGTAGAAAGCATGCATCCCAAGTCGTTGATCTTATGTGTCGACGGAAAGGTAACAATTAGTAAAAAGCTCGGTCGGCATTAATTACAGCGAAATGCACTTAACTGATAATAACGTTTAGCTAAAACTTAGGCTAGAGACAATTTTATAAATATTTATACACTTAATGTTGTAGCGTATTTTATGCAACGTGAAACTAGAAATTATTTCTAATACGTATTCTTTATTACATGTAACATTACACTGCAAGTTAGAAAATTACGACAGTATTTACAACTTCTTGTTGACAACTTGCTAACTTTTGTTATGTAATTCGAAGTAAAATGTAGAAAAACTGGACACTTTTAAATATTGCAAGCAAGTGTTAAGCCAAACATTGACATTATAATGTTTTGGTTTCCTTGCAAACTATTAAAGTACCTACTAGATCCTAATGCCTTGGTTACATCAAAATAACCACAAATGTAGTGAATCTTTAGGGCTACTCGTACGGTGCATCGCGTACCATTTTATTACATCGAAAAACAAAGTATGTGGGTGTAGTAAACTCATAAAATCGCCATATACCCTACACTGAAGCACTATTACTATATTAGAAGATAAATAGTAAACTAGTAAAGTTTATATGCCAACTAAGCCATTTATATGAAGCATAAAGCTGTGCCGATTCTTTTGGTTGATTTTGTAGAGTATAGACTTGTTAAATTATCGAATTATAGAGGTCTTTGTTTTTAGCCACGATTTCGTCTAGGTACCTACTTCATTTTTGGATTGTACTTGAATATTATCATAGCATAATACTTGATCAACTCTTTTCTTCAGGAAGTCAGAACAAGATTATTAATTCAGTCGCCAAGAAGCCTTTTTGTTTTTCACGAGACTCCACCGAATGTTGAAAGATAGATATACGTATTAGATAGAAAGTATATCTGATCATCATTTGATTTAATTTAATAGAATTATATATAGCTTATTATTATGTATCTTGTAAGAAAATAATCATGTTTAATTGATGTCTAAACACGCAACACAACTTTTCTAAACCATTAATTAATCACCAATTATTTTTTTACGCCTGACCACCCATTTACCCAATACCAAAGAAATGGCATTCACTTTCTATTTTATAGTTATTCGCGAATCATTTTAATAATAAACATTTCAATATAAAAATTAAGCATTTCGATGTTCGAATTTCGAAACGTTTTCAAGGAAAGTTGGCCTAGACATAGACAATCGCGGCCTCTTTGGAAAAGCTCCCGAGAGGTTTGACGCGAGCGCGGGGCCACCTCTAGATATTGCATGGTAAGTAGCGGTGAGAGTTGCACCCACTGGGCCACTATTGGGGATTATAAACCAGGTTTATTGTTGGCATCGCCTGGCTCCTAGCAACAGACATCGATATTTTATAGACTCGAATTAGCAGAGCGGCGCCCTTCGTGCTTGGCGTAGCAACAGGCGTAGCAAAAGCTTTCGTTGTTTATTTATTTCTTAATGAGTGTTGTTAAAAATGTATTAAATCAAATTGGTCTCTTTACTGCTCATTAACTATCTCTAAGAACAGTAAAAGCTATGGTTCTGACTTCTGGTGTGCATAGAATATGTAAAATGGCTTTATCGCTACTTACGAGTAATAAGTTCAGTAGATAACTCCTACTAAATTTATAGGAAAAACTCTTCATTTAATATTTGTAAGACAAGAATAGTACCTAAACCTTACTTAGTTGTATTTGTGGTAAATTACTAGAATTCATGATTAACCTCTACAATGCAGTGAGTAAACACTTTGTGGAAACACTTTTTCCTCAATGTCACACAAACTCACGTCTAACTGCAGGTAACATCGGCTCTCACACGGTTTCATAGAAATTACTTTAACTGTGAATCAATTTTAAAAAAATATTTTCCAGTAAAAGCTGCTAGAATCTGAACACAGAAACACTAATGAAGGAAGTAGTTAAACACGAAAATGCTACCATGATCAATAAGCACACACAAAAAGTCAACATCAAACCAAATGGAGAATGGAAACAATCCGATAAATTGAGCGCATGGACATACAAAACATTTTCTTCTCAAATACTTTCAAATGAGGTAAATCCGTCAAATGACATGTAAATATGAGACGCCGACAGTAGTAAACATAAACAAATGACTGCTAGGAAAGTCCTACCGAACTCAAACACTGAACTTGACACTGGACATAAAGCTGTCACTTTTCAATTTGTGATTTGACAATGGACAGTTGACCGTTTCATTCGAATGTTTCGATTGTATGTATTCGTTTCGTAGTACGCGCGGGACAGAGGTGCGCGTGGCGGGTCGCGCTCGCACCGACTGCGCGCTCGCGGCGGCTGCGCGGAGGGCGCCTGCGCACGCAGACCCGCTCATCTGTTCGCAGCTGGTCGCCCGACGTCGCCGTCACCCGCCGTCGTACGAACCGTTACCACTCGTGAGGGACACCAATTTCAACTCGCAAACAAATCCCATTTGATATTCATAAATTCATGTCAACTATTATACACGCAACAAAGAATATGAATCGAACGCGCCTATCCATAGCATAGTTGTCAACACTTCTTCAAACTAGTTTGTGCACCTAGCTTCACAGTCGGCAAGGGCTAGGAAGCCCACGGGGGCACAATATCATTACACCGCTTTTTGAATCCGGAGATTTACAATAGAAGGCAGATACATGGTATTGTTATTCTGTTCAACTATCATAGGGGTTGATACAATCCCCACAATCTCGTCTATTAGTTCAGAAAGAAAGTGGCAAAAAGTTTTTTTGTTATAATAGCACGGTATTGCTAGTTGGCATCTAAGCGTTACTTTATCGTTGATTTCGAGCGGTAGACCGGTCGGGTCTGTTATATTTGCATTCAGCCGCCTGGGATCCAACGAGTGCAAGTGGAGACAACAGCCGATGCCTGTTAAGCCAAGATAAAAATAGTACAAACAAATGAACATGCAGTGTGTAAGCAATTTCACACTGAGCGTTTATAGCAATTGTGCAAGGAAATTGTATTGTGTTGCTTAATAGAGCTTAATTGAAAAGTCAAAGGTCTCTTATCTTGAGCCATTACGAGCTGCGACGATTACCCACGCGTTATTGTACAATTACAGTTAATACTCTATATTTACTAATTGCACAATCATATTTTCGTTGACATTCATTCGGTGCAAATGATCAAGAGTTTTTTAAATCGCTCCCATAATTAGTTTCAATGCAAATGAGACGTTTTATTAATGAAAGTTGTTTTCGCGACTTGACATTATAATAAAACGGTATAGAATAGTATTGAACTGCAGCCTGTACCGTTAACTACGAAAGAGCTTTTAGATAAGGAGAGAGCTTTTTCAAAGTCGATATTTGAAAACTAATTTAATCTCACAATTTACTTGAAGCGTACATAGCTGTAACTAAGGTCATCGAGGATGGAAGCATAGTGTTTAAGTCTTTTAAATCTCTATGACTTACAAGGGTTGCGGACTGTTCTCTTCCAGCTAACTTTTCCTTACAACATCGTCGTCGCTTTATGTGCCCTAAAAGCATTCTACATTGAGTTTTTCAATTCCCGATTCTCACTCCAGTATGTGTACTACAACCCCCACCCTAATTGCCACTTCAGTAACTCTGTAAGGAATGTCAACCACTGTGTTCCATGCCAGATCCCTCATCATCTAGACTTTTCCCAACTAAATTCGGGTCGGTTGCCAGTCAAACCTCAGGTTCAGTTGAATATCTGTATTTTACTTGGAGCGACTGCTTATCTGACCTCCACAACCCAATAACTGGATAACACGGTACTTCTTCACGATACTGCCATAGCTGATACATACACACATCTGACACATCAAAAAATCCCAAGCGTGCTCTATTGGGTTTAAGTCAGGCGATCCGGCAGGCCAGTCTAAACTTGTGATGTCGTATTCTTGGAGAGCAGCATTGACTCGTTGAGCTCGATGTACGGATGCATTATCATCGACCAGTACAAATTGGTGCCCTGGTTAACTCAGAATGGCCTGACAATTCCATCAATAGCAACTGTTTTATACATGTCTGCTGTTCGATACGGGATCAAAGGCGTTCTAGCTCCAATCATTCCATCGATTTCTCGCTTTGCTGATCTGTTCCAGTGGCAGGTCTTTTTATTTCACCGTCTCCTGATCTGCTCCAGATACGGATACGTCGGTCATCTGGATGAGTACTGATTCGCGATTCGTCAAGGAAGAGACAGTTTTGCCAAATGTTATCTTCTTCATTTTGCCTAAGCCTAGCCCACTGCAATTTCCGTCGTTGACGTTGCCGGGAATTCAGAGGCGCGCGCCAAGACCTCCGTGCTCATAATCCAGCCTGGTGCAAGCAATTCCGAATGGTCTGAGAGCTAACTTCAAGCCCAGAGGCGGCCCGAACTTCTGCTTTTATTTTAATAGCGTTGATTGTTGGGTCACGGGCTGCCAGTAATCTAATATAGCGCTTTTGGGCAGCAGTCCAAACAGTTGGGCGACCACTGCGGGGTCGGTCAGCTAAATTGCCCATCCCGTGGTACCTCTGCAACGTGGTCACGACACAGGGTTGTGATGTAGCAACTCTGCGTGCTATTTCTCTCGTGGTGTATCCTTCTTCCCTCAAAGTTACTATTCTCGCTCGTAAAGTTCCGACTGTAGTAGCAAAATACCTTTTAACAGCCTTGTTGCATCTATGTGATCAAACGTTACTGGTGGCAATCTATGTAGATCTTTTGCCACCAAGATGAGAATTTTATCAGGATCATCAGTTTTAAAGGCACTTATGATATCTTCCACATCCTTTTGTTCTTTATTTTTACGTCGCGCAACTTTTCTGACGGTAGTCGAAAAAGACGTGAAAAGGAGTTCCTTAGCTTCACTGATTTCCAATGCGTTGAAATCACTTTTAATAAGTCTTATTAGACTCACTTCATCCATAACACAGATTTTATTTTGTGTAAAACATAATAGCTCATTTATGACTATGTTACACTGTGAACACTTTACAACTTCGGTAGACATTTTTATTCTGCACCCGTACGCGTTCGCGCGGAGACTGAAAATATAAAGTAGTAAAACTTCTGATAATCCTCTTAGCATTTTTTCAATCACAACGTTCCGCGAAAAATTATTTTAAATCCGTTAGAATTGACTTAATCAGAATTCTGAATGAGCGCAAGCTAGGACTGAAAGCCTTTCTTTATAGAAAAAAAAAATTGAACTGTTTATTGTTTTAATATTCTAATTATATATTTTTAAATAAAGAATCTAAAAAGAAGAAGAAACCATAATTTAATATACCGTAACAAAAAAGTTTTCGATTTTTCAAAGTGATCGCAAACTTTTTTTTATGTGTGTATATTTGAACAATTTGACAGCGCTGCACTTCACTTTACTGCTTCTTCTTTTCGTTTCGACTGTACATTTACTTACCTATACCATAGGTCAGAGGTATATTTTTCAGTTAAAGTGACATCCATAACTTTAATACCAGAAACAAGCACAAGCTACATGCTCCTTCACACCGACTTCGTAAGGTCCATGATTCATTTGTGGGGCTCGGTATCCGTTTATACAATAAACTTCCAATTTATTTTCTTGATCTGCCTTTTAACTCATTTAAAGCTAAAGTAAAATCTAACCTCTGTTCGAAGGCATACTATTCTATTAATGATTATTTAGAAGATAAGAATAGTTGGTCGCTGTGTTGAACGCAAGACAGATTATCATGTTCTTTTTCAATAAGTAGTTCGTTTATGAAAGGTTATGTGTTCATATAATATTGTTTTTTTATTTTTTTCGTTTTTGTCTTTTTATTATTTATTTATGTAGGTCAACCTTTCAACGTCAACACTTGCTTGAGTGTGTATTTTGTTTTATAGTAGGCATCATAGAAACATAGTGTGCTAGCTGTTATTTATTTTTTTTGTTTTGTGTCATGTATTAATTACTTTGCATTCTTCTCAGTGTATAAATTCTAGTTCCTAAAACGTAACAGACAGATGTGATGCTGGGGAGTTTCTTGGCCACTTCTTCTCCACAGCTAATACCTACACTACGAAATGGTGACGGGCGGGCGTTTTGGGGGACTGTCTTTTGTCGTTCAAAAAGTGCTGGCTCTCAGCCTAATTTGAATAAATGACTTTTGAATTTGAATTTGAAATGAGATGAGACAAAGTTTGATCATTACTGCACTTGCGCTATGTTTTGAATGAACTGATATAATAATCCCCCATTTCACCAATTTACGCTTGCAACGATCTACTTGGGTACAAGCAATCGATTCAGAGCTCTCCGTATAGGCAACTGTAGTTCACTATTGGCGCTAACTGCACTCTACATAACTACGACATTGTATTAATTAAAAAATATGATATTATCTATTGATACAGTAACAAAGTTGCTAAGTAAACAATTAAACATGTAATCTTTCACACGGGAAGCGAGTGTTTACTGAGAGCTCCAAAGCAGATGGTTACTCGTCATTGCTCCGTCAATATTGAAGTTTACAGTAGGTCGCCTAAGTAAATAGTTCCGGACATTTCTGATTCTGTTGGTCACCCTATATTTAAAATTTAAAAAAGAGATATTATTCTAAAAAAGCTCTTCTATTCGGTAAACTTTACTACGATAAGTACCTACAGCAGTGCGATTCTGAGGTGCGATTCGTACAGAATCGACCAGTTTTATATCTATACTAATATTAATCTCAGGAACTACTGGTCCGATTTGAAAAATTATTTCAGTGTTCGATAGCCCATTTATCGAGGAAGGATATATCACGCTAAGAAAAATAGAAGCGGAGCATTAACGGAAAATGTGACGCAGACGAAGTTGCGCGGGTCTGCTAGTATAATATTATAAAGCAGAAGAGTTTGTTTGTTTGTTTGTTTGTTTGGTTGAACGCGCTAATCTCGGGAACTACTGGTCCGATTTGAAAAATTATTTCAGTGTTAGATAGCTCATTTATTGAGGAAGGCTATAGGCTATATATCACGCTAAGACAAATAGGAGCGGAGCATTAATGGAAAATGTGACGCAGACGAAGTTGCGCGGGTCAGCTAGTCTTATATGTAAAAATGAATTGCTGTTCGTTAGTCTCGCTAAAACTCGAGAACGGCTGGGCCGATTTTGCTAATTCTTGTTGTGTTTGTTACTGTCACGAGAAGGTTCTTATGAAAGTAGAAAAAAATGCAGTTGACGGGAGCGAAGCCGCGGGGGACAGCTAGTATTATAATATGTCGAAGTGAAAACTTGGACTAAGTCAACAACAAGTGAGCTGTCAAACCATACAAACAAGATGGAATGGTAGCTCACTTGTCGTTCAGTTCCCCTAAGTGTACACGGTGAGGCGTCGACAGAATAGACCGCCAGTTTATATTTGGGCCGTATTTGAACGATGGCAACGACATTATTATTGCGAAAAAAAAATACATACAGTCTAACATAAGCAAGCTAGCAGTTGTGACTGGTTTTGCGGTTTATAACATATTATGTGGACAATTACATTGTCACAACCGACGTCAGATGTGGCGAAAAGATTTAGCGAGTTGGTGTACCGTATTGATTAAGATTAGTAAGTCTGTAAAAGGCATTTATATAATTGGGGTTTTTGTACCAATGGATACGCCATTGGTACAAAAACCCCAATTATATAAATAAAGATGGAAAAAAAGAACATTATTATGTGTCGAGTCTAAAATTGATTTCTAGAAACCGGATGCAAGTAGATCACAATAGTAGGTGTACCTTGTAGGTTTGTTCAGTTTTATTTATATTTTAGCATTTTAACGGTTTATGTTACTCGAACCATTCAAAAACATAAAAGTATATGCGTGATTGTTGATTGCAGCGTCAAAAGAATTGAGATCTAATTGAGTGCCAAGTTCAGCAGATAATCTGAATCAAATAATATAAATAAAAGGCTCTAGATTCGACTTGGCTAGTTTTCAAATGTTATCGTATATCTGACGGCTGAAATTCAGCAACCTGCTCCCTGGAGCATTCTGTACGCAGACGACGTCGTCCTCATTGATGAAGATCCACTCATAGTGCAAGCAACCTTGAAAAAGTGAGGATCATCATTGGAAAACGTAACTTCTCAAACTCAACCGTAGCTACCCGAAAGGGCCGACGCCTGCCGGAGTCGCGGGATTATTCGCAAGAGACACCGTGGCTCCGGAACACAAAGGGCAATGAAGGAACATGGATGGGTTTTAGTCAGTAGAAGTCTGACACTCCCTCCCGCTACACCCAGAGCGGGAGGAGTCATTGGATGATTTCCCATCCCTAAAAAAAAAAAAAAAAAAAAAAGCTACCTGCACAATAAACTTCCAAGCCTCCACCCTAAGAACCGTAGACCACTTAACCTCGACAGCATTCTATCCACCGACGGCAATATAGAAGCTGATATAACTCGCACCGCATTAACACGAGATGGTAAAAATGGAGAGATCTAACAGGTGTGCTTTGTGATGCTCAAATACCAATCCACGTTGAGGGCAAAGTTTATAAAACCGCAGTAAGACCCGCCTGACCTACGGCGCGGAGTAGGTGGCGCAAAATCAATACATCCGAGGTAGCGTGTCAATACATAGAGAGTAGTTTCAAAATCAGATTTATACCAGACAAGCTCATAGAGTCACGCCTCCGTTGGTACGGCCACGTCATGAGAACTAATGAGAAGGCCCGACGATCACATTTCAAAACAAGTGCTCAACTTGACATGGATGTCAGTTATAAAGAAAGACCTCGCCACTGACAAACCCACTGACGGCCCAGAAACAACATCTCTGGAGAAGAACGGATAGGAGAGCTGACACCCCACCCCATTTAGAAATGGGACAAGGCCAGAATGAGAAGTAAACTTATCGTCTTTATGTTTTATGCAAGTTACAGTTTTTTAATATTGAATGGTCAACATATCACGCTCTTCCAAAATTTGATTTGCTGGTAATAAAAACAACCCAAGTCAAATCATGAGCCTTGCTTACCTACCAAGGGTCAAACTCAACATATAAATAGAAAGAACACTACAAGAAATCAGTAAATTATCTAAAATACCTGTTAAATGACTACGTTGTGATCTCATCGATGGTTATGATTTTTGTAAATATTCGTTAGGTAATTGTTCTATTCTGACATCAACTACTACAAAACATTACGTCAGACGGCGCGGTCAGACCAACACTGCAGACAGAACTTAAAAGAAGTCTTTAAATTTTTATAGATTGTGAGTCAAGCTAAGTGCCTAAGTTGGCGCATTTCAATGAAGTTTGATATACTGAAAAAAGGCAATAACAGCAAATGACTAAATATTTCGTGCCGAAAATATACTTACGAGGATATTCGCAAAAAAACTTTTTCCAGCTATTTTATGGCATGTAAAAAAGTAGGTACTTACCTACACAACAATAGGAAAAGACATAACTACATAAAGACACATTAGCCTGTGCCCAAGAAGGGGAAAGTCGAGTTGACCCGTCAAATTATAGACCCACCTCGGTAATGTCCTCGGTAATGGTCTGTAAGAGTATGGAACGAGTGCTGAATCGTAAGCTCCTGGCATACCTAAAAGCGAACGATTTATATCCTTAGTGACCGACAATACGGCTTCCGCCGAAATCGCTCAACTGGGGATCTACTAGTGTATGCCATTCACATCTGGAGTGAGGCCATCGAGAAGCATGGGGAGGCACTAGCGGTCTTCCTTGACATCTCGAAGGGCTTTGACAGGGTCTGGCACTATGGCCTTATTAGTAAGCTTCTTTCGGTCTGCCCACCGGATTGTGATCCCTCAGGAAATCTGCAATCCAATCGGGATTGCAGATTTCCTGAGGGATCGGTCTATCCGAGTGGTCATAGATGGCTGCTCGTCCGGACTGCTGGATATTATTGTTCCTCATAGGGGTCGGTGCTCTCGGCAACTTTATTGCTGTTGCATATTAATGATCTGCTAAAACCCGATACCTTTGGGTATGCAGACGACAGCACAATTGCTGAGAGATAGGTGTCCGACGCACGAGCTGGTGGGTCACAGACCCGGTTTCTCCGGGAGGCTATGGTTGAGCGCTTGAACGTCTCCTTACAGATCTTCCCAACACAACCAAAGCATCTTAAATACCCTTAATTTTTTGTCAGTACACGATATTTTGAACCACAACACTGCTTTTCACGTCATATCTATCATTCATACACATAATTGGCAAGAAAATTAATCTGGAAAAAGTTATTCTTCAAAGATTTCAAGCAAGCTTATACTTCCCATACCTAATCCTATAGAAGTGACACTGTCCTCTTCACATGATACTTCGTCTTTATAGCAAACTTGGCCCTCAACCAGGAATTATTTAAACACAGGTCTTGAATGAATACGTATTGCTTGTTTACGTTGTTTAAGGCATCAATTACAATAAATCACAATTTTCTATCCCAAGGAAAGGCATCTCACGTAGCCATGCATGCAGGTATCACACAGCTAATGGTACCTAGTGTCATCTTGTGACACCAATGAGGTCGTAGCGCTTTAGGCCTAATGTGATCTCCATCATGTGGTACACTGCCGATCCAAGATCTACCTTGTAAATCTTATTTCGGGTTCCCAAGAAACTTTTAACCCTCTTCCGATCCACTCCAAAAGAAGGTAAAAAGTGTCGAAGACCCGGAATAGGTATACTTACGGTACATCGCGCAACACCGGTCGCGTCGTACCCATCTAAAAGAATTCTGTCTGGAAAATATAAAGTTTGAAAGCTTTGCATGATTAGATTTTGTTCCACTGGTTTGATCACATAGCACATTAATTAAGTTTGATAAAGGCATCACTGACTTGTAAAAATCAAAATAATTATGGTGTTGATGTCGTAGACTGGACGTTATTTTTGCCCTCAGAATCACCAGTTCTTAATACTTACTTGCCAAAACAAATATTGCTTCAACTTTATTTATCATCCCGCCCTCGCAAGTAACACCAATATTTTAGGATTACAGCTATCTAAGGATGAAATCAGAGAATATTTCACGCCAAACAAACAAATGAACGTAGGCGTCTGGCGCAGTGCGAATAGCATTCTCGCAGAGTTCCTCAATCCTGCGTCAATTAGTATGAACAATAACACCCACGGGCACTAAATAGGTGCTTTACAAAACAAATTTTAATCACGATGTCGTTGACCGGGCAAACAAAAGAGCTGAAGCTATTGAATATGATGTGATGTTCCATCCATTTTATGTTTGCGTTTTCAAACTAGGTAGGTATGAAGTCGTTCACATGTGGTAGCCACATTACCTACGTGTGATACATTCACAGAGACGATGGACGGAATTATGGTATGTTAGATGCCATAATGTGGCTGTCCTAAAAACATTTGGATATTTTCTTCTTTTTTTCGTTTGATATCATTTAGTTTGTAAATATTACTACTTGTACTTCATCTTAATCTACCTAGCCCCCTTTTTTTGTTCGGCTTCAGCTGAACACCACTGCCAATTTTACGTGCAGCAATTGCCTGTCTAACCTTCATATCCCAGAAACTGGTTAACGCCGTACCTACCTGCTTCTTCTGACTGGTGTCAGATTATCTGGCTTCTGACAATTCTTAACGACTACCAAAGATCTACAAATACAAACAGAACCAACAGGATTCTCGATGTTTTAGGATGGTCACCGATCCTTAGCCCGACCTTCGCAAGCGTTGCTTAACCTTGAAGATCGACCGAATATATTTTCCCAACCGATAATTACCGATCGATAAAATACTTTATCAAACTTAACTTAAACTTCTCAATTTAAACAGATAACATATAAAATCATCAAAATTTTAGAGTTATTTAACTAAAATTCTAATTTAAAAAAGTTAGGACTGAAACAAAAGCTCTTATAACACTACGTAGACCACTAGCGCCATCTATTGTCGAGTTAAACTAAGTTTAAACGCCGCCATCTAGCATCGCATGACCATAACAGTTTGACGATAAGTTGACTTTCAATTGTAATCGTTTTGCCACTCGCTGCTAGATGGCAGTGCACACAGCGTCACTATTGTATGGGTTAGTAACAAAATAAAACAATATAAATAAATAAAAAATTGCAATGCAGACACAAATTCATAACACAAAAATAATGTAATTTAATTTACACCAACATTTGGCGCAGTGGTATTTAAACGGTTAGCCTCCTGCGCGTTGTAAGTTCGATTCCTGGACAGAACAAATATATTTACATACAAATGTAATAATGTAATGTAATGTAGAATCAAGTAAAGGAATTGTGCCTAAGCTGTTAAAGTGTCCTTCATAAACCGAGAAAGCCCTAATCGGGAACGGGCTACCTGAGAAGACGCACTTTATAAAAGAGGCAAGTATTTTCTTGCACTTTGATAAATTATTAAAACGTGTTATTGACCTTCAGGTAAATGGCTTGTGACTCAGTACGTATGAGCTCATGATGTGTGTCAAGAGCTTCTCACGTTAAAATTAATTCACACCGTGGCTCATGCCAGTCTTGGTCAGGTCTCTTTTGTTGTACCTACGGGCTATTTGAGACCTTGGACGGAAGTTATGTCCTTTAAACACTTGACACTAGATTCCGCCCGCGGCTATGCCCGCGTTAAAGTCGGAATTATCCTACGGGAACGTACTCCTAGGATAACAGTCCTATTTCAGGACATGGTTTACCCGCCAGCTAAGTTACATACAAATCTAACAAACAATCTCACTTTCGCATTTATAATATTGTAATCAGGATTAGAATAAACACACATACCTACACCCATACAGTTTCCTCTTTCTGATTTATTTTTTGTCTGTTCTATTTCTATTTTTTCTCGCCAAGCACGGAAATTATTCCCCAAGAGGATAACGTGAGATTATAATAAATGTTATCACTTTTATATTTGTGCTATTTAGTTATGGAATTTCAAAAGATTTACACTACGCAATTGATTCTAATCTTCGTATTTTCGATTCGATGGTGACCATTAAATATTTTGTGTTCAGTGGTGGCCACATTCACAGCGACATCAGTCATCAGGTCCTCATGGTGCAGGTGTAAGGCACTTGGGACACTAACAAGTGGGCCATATTTTAGACTTTTGTTCTGATCAAAGTTGGGATTGTATGACTTTCAAAATGCTTAGATAGATTCTGTTAAGCAAGTTCTATTATATACGATTGAAAGTTTAACACGACCCATCGTAAGTTTAAAACAAACCTTTTAGTCACACCACAGTACAAGACTATACCATTAGCTAATACCGTGTTCCTATATGAACATTTGGGTAAGTAATCCTTAATGATACAAAGCTTTGTCATACAATTATGTATGTACCTATGAGTTCAAATAACAGGTGGCTCAGCTTAAAGCCAAAACATGCTCATTGCTCACGTTTAGAATGCGCAACCGTTACCTACGATGAGGTCACTGTATTAGAGCTGTCCCACACGTCCGGCAGGGTATCGCAGCAGCAGGACATAGCCCGTCCTTCCTCGTCCTCGCCCATCCGCCACAAGCAACAGTTTTGCGTACATCACTCACTTACAGACTGTACATACCGTTAGCGCGTATTTGCACACCGTCACGACCGCTTTTGGGAGCACACAGCCATTAGAGCTTGCGATTTTTGAATACTCTTTGTTCATTGATCTGTGTAATGCTCGTTGAATAGTTAGGTCATTATTCTCGGAAAATATTGAGCGTCTAACATTGACAGCGTTGTTTTATATCTTCAAATGTTGATAACGAAAAACGGGATGTTTCAAACACGTGCTGTCTTCAAAAATTTAAGAACTGATTACTATTTATTGAGATTGATACAAATTGATGGCCAAATCTTTTATGGACAGTTCGCTATTATTCTATTGACAGTCGACAGATTGTCCTTCACATAACGGATGAACTGCAATAATATAAAGACTATGCATGCATCCTTAGTGGGCGTCACTCACTTTTGAATACACAAACAGTGTCTATTCAAATTAGTGTGAAGCAGCCTTTGATGACCCCGGGCGGACGTTTCGACATTCACGGTATGGCACCTAACACAACGTTTGCTATAAAAATATTAAGTCACAAGAGTCTCCATGAATATTTATGTTTAAATTAGCAGATACAGTCATTATGTCGTTGAGCAAAAGATCGCCAAATTGATTTGATAAATCTATTCCTTTGTAAGTCTTATTTAGCTTTGAAGAGTTTTGCTGTAGGTAAAGTTCTTATTCAAAGGAACTATTAAATTGGCAAAAAAAAATGTATGGAAAGATTCCATGTCCCCATGGACCCCGTATATAAGCTAAAAGCTTCCATTTCAGTATTTCATTTCCCAAAGGCCAGAACATCATGACACTCCTCATTGTTTCTCAATTTTTCGAACTTAATTCACTTAAGTTGTTTCCCTTTTTAACGCACATTTGGCCGTTTCTTGTTCGTATTTGATATTTTCCTGACTCTAGGATTCTAGCGAAGCCATATATTTAGTTACCTAGTTGTAGGTCCCAGAGTAAGGAAATGTTGTGTGTATTTCACAGAAATCCTACCGGCCTCATTTTTTATAGAAACCGCAATATTAAACATGTCAAACTACTAGTCGTCCATTACTAAATATAGCCACAATAGCATAACAACACACCTATTTAATTAACACCAGCGTTTACGACTTACGAACTATAAACCTAAGCTTATTTTCAAGATATTTATTATGCATTATATTCGCCATTATGATCGATCGAGCAACACATTTGTTATAGTTTGCCTCATTTATTTTTATTTTTAGCGATCTACACGGAAGTCAAATGCAAGTTTATTCTACAGATTGCGTAACAAAAACGCTTTTCGTTATTTAGGACACTGACACTTGGGCATTTTCCGATAGTTACCACAAAAACTCAACGGGTTGGGCTGCTATTGGAACATTTCAATACATAATGGTAATGATATTGCGTAAACTGCATGTCACAGTATATTGACCTAATTAATTTAAAAGGAGTGTTAGGATTAGTTCTAATTCAATTTGCTAATAGTACCTACTTCATACCTAATTGGATTCGTACATTTACACCGATTTTCACGTTTTGGGAAATCGTGACAAGCAAGAACGGAATTAGGTACTATCTTCCCGCATACAAGTCGTAAATAACTAAGAGAAATCGTCATTAAAATGTAATTAGTGAATCAATTCTCATCACGACTTTATTTTAAAATCTGATATAAAGTTGCCTCAAGCATTAGGACACCCATACCACACAGATAATTCTGCTTGGAAATGGATTGAATAGGCCACACAATAATGTCATTTTAAGGTAGCAATCAAAACAAATGTCTACTATCTTAGATCCAACTTGGCTTTGAATCCAATGTTTTTCTATTGCACAATGTTCTTACAGACATAACCACTCGAAGTATGTACACATGACTACCAGGAAAATGTAAACGCATACAAGTTCTTGTCAACTCACAGAGGCTAAAATAACGTATTACAAAATCAGTAAGGTCTAGCTGACAATATTAATAACTGCAGTTTATTATTTCCAGGTAAAAAAACTTTCCTATAAAACACCACTGCAAAATCGCAGAAAAGCAAAATACGCAATTTCGATTACTTGGATGACAAAAAACCCATCATCCAAGTAAACGAATTCCAGCTATTTCGATTTAAAATCCAAACTTCGTAACCGATTTTGATAAAATTTAAATGGGACTAATCTACAAGTCCTTTCAGATAAAACAAGAACTTTTCAAATCGGTTCATAATTGACGGAGTTATGAGGTAACAAACATAAAAAATACAACCGAATTGAGAACCTCCTCCTTTTTGAGTCGGTTAAAAATAAAAGAAAACTCATGAATGGAATGTACCCACGATTCACAAAAAAGAAAAAGCAGAATATTTTATTACAATGCATAAAATTTGAATTTTCATTTGATGAAAATGGTATATCCAGAGAGGGATGAGCGCTGGGGCGGCATCCGGCAATCCCTCCGGAGAGAAATTACGTTACACGCTAGGATGGACACCGCACCGCCGCCCGCGCGCCCGCGCCGCTCCCCGCCTGCACTCAGCGATTAACCGGAACGACGCAGATTAAGCTCACATACCCAGACTCATAGCGCCATAATGCATAGTAAGCCTATTCCAATTTATGCTGAAATCGTCTGCCTCGTAAATTGAAATAGCCCTAGAGAAGATCCTTCGGCAAGGCTACGATTTTAGTACCTAGGCTAATAGATTCTCTGTACCTATGATAATATACGCTCAATGCCGTATGTTTTCCAATATTTAAATAACATCGGACAAACCACCGTGTTTGTACAAAGCCATTACTTTATAGTGCAGAAACACTTGCTACGTGATAACTCAATCGATTTCAAAGTTACGTGGTCTATATTTCTTTCAGTTAGAACTAGAATTGTGCGCAATAATCAGAATATTTGAATTAAAACATAGTAAATATACGGGTGCTTAGGTCGTTTCTATTATAACTTACTTAACTGCACAAATATGGCACTAATTAATTAAGTTGATATGAAAAACGAAGATTAAAAATCAATAAACTCTGAGCCGAGTAAATATTTTCAATCATCTTAAACATAATAATCGACTATAAATTACCTACTACATGAAGAAAATGGTACGATAATCCTGAATTTGTGGTCCAATATAATATTGCTTGAGTTTCCCCCACGAAATCGTAGACGCACCCGTAGCAGTCGTAGCACTGGCGTAGACCTTGCTACGAAAAGTAGTCCCAAAACGTAGTTTCCTTTTAAATGGGACTAAAGCACATCCGTAAACACGTTTACTCTCAACTTATTTGACTTCGTAGTTTGTATGCAAGCTAGCCGTTTGCCGATTCAGTCGTCGCGTCCATATTGAGTAGTCATCGCTGACGCAGCGGTTTATTTAAATCCAGTCCACTGACTTTGAGTTGCATTTCAATATCCGTGTCAAGGGCTCAGTGGGACGACAATATCGTTACACTCAACACTGTTTATATATCGCACATTTACAAGCTACATTTTATTGCCCAATCTACAAATTTCATTGTGTATTGCGAAATCAATAGCGCAAGGTCGACAACCCCTCCCAGTCTAACTTGTTTATGATTTTACGCGAAAAGCTAATGTCAATAATATGTCCCAAGTCCATGAATATTAGATTCTAAAATCAATGCAAAGTAAATGTCAGCGTGCGCAGCTATCGGCTGTACAGTGAAATGTGAATTAATAGATTTCTATTACATATCATTAAATTCTACGCTCATAGCTCCAAGAATTTCTAATGCAAGATGCGTGAGTGCGTCATTCATTGTACTCGTTGCAGATTCGTATTAATGACACTGAAATAAATGTACAGATTTGAGAATACACCGCTCCGTGATTAAAATCAGCCAGGATTTTTAAAGGATTTCGAAACATTCATATTAATCATTTATATACTTTATTTACAATCCAGTCTCGACGAATGCAACGAAATAAGCAATCAGGAAGTAACCCGAAGCCCGCAATATGAAGCACATTATAAATTATGGGTTCCGTAATAAAACTCATCCGTTCCTTTCTTTTGATCATCATAATGCTCCAAACGATTGCGACTCGGGCTGTCGTGCTGTCTGTCCCAATTTATATGATTGACGTTTTTAATTTCACAGAATACCACTGGTCATTTTACTGTTCAAATTCAAAACAAATTACTTTAATGCATTCACCAAGTTAAAACCCTTGTTAAAATTATGTTTGCGAATGTGGCAATGCATTAACACTTTAAATAGAGGCAATAAACTCCCCATTGCGAATCGCACAATAGCAAGACACCTTATCAGTAATGAGCACGTCATCACTGTGGGGACTTTAATTCTTATAAAAATATATCATTGGAGGCAGACACGCGTGTGGCACAACGGCGATGAGGGTTGTTTCGCTCTGTCTACTCCGCGTCTGTCAATATTCGGGAAGCGGCGTTGTCATGGCAACGTGAGAGATCTTCCTACATGACGGTCGCTGCCCCCTGCACCATGCGCTGCGGAGGGTCGGAGGGCGAGATGCGAAAGTGGCCTGTTGTCTGGGATTTATGCAAGGGCGTCCCCCGTGACGCGCTGCAAAGAGCCCGAGGAGGACTTTAATGACGTCTAAAATATTCACAGGATGATGTCACGCCATGCAACCAGTGAAATCATGCTATTAATAAATACTAAAGCTGTCTCGATGGCTAGCTATAAATCTCGGTTCAAAAAATCATTCAAAATAAGTCTTATGTTTACACATTCCTATTTTATTGAAATATTCGAGTATAGATTAAGCAAGAATTAGGTTTTCCCCATGCTTGGTCACTTAGCTTTGCTGTTCCAGTTCCATTTACCATTGCGAGACAATAATAACAGTACAATTCCCGTTAAACTTCGCCTAATCATTTTCGAATGCTACATGCATGCAGGCTGTCGGACAAAACTTACTTGTGTATCTGATGTTGCTATGTAAACGACAACACCTTACAAAATGAAATCTAGCTCTCTATATAATGTTCATAGTACAAAAAGCGAAGTTTTATACGAAACGCACTGGATTTCATAATTACGGTCGTAAGGTCAGTAACATATTCGCCCACGAAACATTATGAACCCATGTCACGAAACCTTTTAACATTTCTACATCGTACATCGAAATAAAAACGCACATTATGAATGGAAATTACGTCCAATCCGTTCTATGGCGTATATTATTATTCTATTTATTATCACAACACAAGAACCGAAGAACGGTGTAATTGTGAGGTAAATGTGAAATTAATATGATCCGTTGAGTGCAGCCAGCCTCCCACGCCGACGGAGACGTGTAGTATCACAGTGATGAGTTCTCATCGTAACACGAGATAGGTACTGTTCTAGCAACAATGGTCGTGCTTGACCGCATCGCGGGCATCCACTAGTCAATGAAAAACGTAGTCCATCAGACACAGATTTGTTTAAATCAGAAGTAAAAAATAAATCTAATAACTAACAGTATTACCAAAGTGGTCCGGCCAGATACGATCCAATGGTCAATAAACTTAACGAAATAAATTTTTCATTCGCACTCTTTTCGAAACGATGTGTCCGGTGCACGTTAATGAATAATGAATAAATAATTTACCTACCGTTAAATGACAAAGGTGCCAGGTTTAATATTGAATTTAAATTAGAGCTTAAATGACGCACCAAACCATTTTCGCTACATTAATTATTATCTGCAAACCGCGCAGCCGGAATTATCGGAACTGCGGCCTGAAAGCGGAAATGGAAATGTAACGGACTTTGGAATATCGAATGATGGCTGAAAGCTTATTATTGTTTTGCACCTTTACAACCTTATTGATTTTACGCTTTGTGGAGGGCAGGCTTTATTCAATATTGATATATAGACACCTAATAGAGTATCTTGGTAATAGTGACCTTTGGCATTTCGGGCGCCTTCCTGTTACAATAGAAATCATTGAATCGTGCTTCTGACAGTTTAACAATCCATAGCCTGAAGATATTGACAACGTTTACGTAAGTGCGTATACGTGTGCATATAACTTTACTTCCAGGCAAACCTCAACTTCAAACTCAGTAGGTACAAAAGAAGTAAGAATTATGATCAAAATGATCACCTACATTAGAAACCCTCGAAACGTAGGGCAAACGCGAGTCGTAACGGTCATCGATATCCATGCAATTTCACATTTTACGCTTTCAAAATCAATCTGAAGTAAACAATACAACTAATTACAAAAGTGGAATGATGTTTTTATAAGTATTATAATTTGAATTGCATAGTTTATACGAGCATAATATTTATAATCAATATTATCTGACGGATCGGGTACAGGTGTGTAATTAAATTATGAAAGAGAGACTCGTAACATGCTTATATAACTTCAGACATTTTTAAAGTTCCTCACGTCGCTAGCTGTGTAAACAAAAGCCTTTAAGAGATACATGTGGAAAAGCTGGTAAAGCTTCGCATTTTCGAAATCGCTTTGAAGAACATAGAATTGAAGTAAGGGCTGCTTCACTAGGTACCTGTTTGAATTTTTGAATTTATCGGGCAGATATAAGGAATACACTGTCTTTTCTATATTTGCATACAGAGATACACTTAGAAACTGGTCCTTAGAATCAAGTTTTTACTAAGAGAGGTGTTCATAATAACAACAATGCAAATTGTAGAGAGTTTTCTCTATTCTAAGATTTTTCTCAAAAGTCCTACGAACAATAATCTACTGTCATCGATCGCCAAAATGACAACTTGTAATAATATTGGAATAAAAACAAGTGTGAAAGAAATTCGATATCCGAGCTAGTGGCACGAAGTCACGTTGCATTGATCAACAGCAAATTCTTCGGTTTCTATTACCGCACATTGAGCTTTGAAATAGATCTCTAGGATTATAGATATTGGAAACCTATTATGTGACCTTACGTTTCCAATTTTATATTTATCTTATGTTTTATCATAAATCTGCGAGTCATCATAAACAGTTCTGAAAATTAAAGCTTTCATTTGTAGTAGCAGAATTTGTACATTAATTAAAATTGCACGACATTTCCTTCAAGCTAGGCATTTTCGGGGTATTTTTTTGGCAAGAAACGTGCCTTAAAATCACACAAAAAAAAACTGCATTTACTATTATACTATCTTGGCATATCTTAAAAATGCACAATTTATGAGAAGCTTTTCTCAATCGCAACATCCACTTAATATACCTACGTCACAAGGGCAGATAATACGTTACGCGTGGCAACATAAAAATTCTTAACAAAACTGCAGTTTACGAAATCGTTGGCTCGGAAAGCAGTCGGTTTCGACGACCAACGAAGAAATAAAACTTGTCGCACGCCTTATCGTGATTGAAAGTGTGAAAGTAAAAATATATCAAGAGCCGGCACGACCACCAGTCTACGACTGCTGCGTTTTCACGACAGCTTTTATAAACATGTTTTTGTTTGAGTACGCATCTATACGTGACGTAATCAGTGTTCAAGAATTTATCTTTCCTATACACCTGTCCGTGACTGAAAATACCTCAGATCTGCAATGCTATTTCGAAAATCATCAATGAGCCTGTTGTCTGCATGATTGTGGTTTAATGTAGGTAACTCTCAAATCTAATGTGCAGACATTCAAATTAAAATATGATTTTGGATACGTTAGATAAATTTTAATGGCATTATTATTGAAAAAAGATACCTAGTTCGTTTTTATTTACATAATATATTATAGAAATTATGTAAAATACAGCTTTTATTTAATTAGCACGCGAATTTATTGGCTTTTATTTTCATGTTATTATTATGAAAGCATTGTTTTTTTAAGATATTCAACGAATATCATTAGCATTAATTAAAATTATTGCGTGTCTGCTGTGGTCTTTTGAAACGGTTTAAATAATTCACAGAATACTTGACACACTAGCGTCAGAAACAGTCCTTCAGTAATAGCTGATTAACTCAATTTATTGTACGGCTGGAATGATATCCATCAGATTGGGACTACTTAAATGTCCGACTGACACGTAAAATCACAATTAGAAACGGGTTGCCGTTGTCACATCAATGTAGCCGGGCTGGCCGCCTGCCGTCGACCCCGGTCCAGTTCTGTTGATAAGATGTGACCGTGGGAGGATACTCCATGACCTCACTATTCCTCTAATTGAATGATAAGCCTGTACTTCTCACTTATCACTATCATTAATGTGGCTGAAATGATACTTTTCTTGTGCGTTCTATTTTCTTAATGGCGTTCTATTTACGCTCGAGTTGCCAACTCTTAACAATGCGACGAGGACCAATCAGCGCTCACCAGCTAAGTTCATCTGTTGCATTTTTCAGGCTGGAGTTTCAGACATTCGTTACTTTTATTTTAGACAGACAAACCATTTATATCGATACGTAATCAACTCTACGCGACCAATGACCTATGTAACATGTAATTATACCTTGAGGCGATTAGACTTGGAATTGGGCACATCACGTAATGGAAAAGTTGTAGGTACGTACAGAAAAAACTATTGAGAGATACAAATAATACGACAGAAATACCATTGTCTTTACGAATTGAACAGTTGGAAAAGACATTCCAAACACTACTAAAGAATCTAGTATTCTAGTATGTGGTAAGTACCTACTTAATCATTTTCAAATGTCACTAAGTTAGTATTTCAAATTCATCTGTCTTACTATACAGACTCAGGGCTATTATTCAGAAATTCTTACTGGTTTTTTAAAAGGTTGGGAAATCATCAAATGACTCCTCCCGCTCTGGGCGAAACAACAGTGAGTGTCAGAATCTCACTGAGTAAAACCTATCCGTGTTCCTTCTAATGCCCTTTGCGTTCCAGGGGCTGCCTAGGGGCTGCTAGACTTTTTCGAACTTTCACAACTACTTACTACACCTACGAAAACAATATCATCAATATTTCCTAAACTGACTTACCTTGATTTAAGATATAATCATTCTGGAGAATACTTCACAGCTAACAATACCTAACCCGCTTTGTCACAATCTAAACTCAACGTCCATAAATGCACCGACATTATCTTGTAAGTTGTTTGATTTGAACACTCAAGTCTTAAACCTCTCGTTAACAGGTATTTAAACTGAATGAGGATTAGAAAAGCCAATAATAATGGTTTGTTTACTCAGCTTGGCTTGCACGCTTGGTGTTACCAGGAATCGCCGGTTTGCGCAACTCCATGTTTGTAGGTGATGCAAGGTGGGTGTGGACACAGATGAACTGTCCTTTTGGCGTGCCCAAACATGAGGCATAACCAAGCCCCTGAACTAAAACCTTTAAAGTTAAACATTTCATAGTTACTTACAACATATTCGTGTGATTTGTCGAGCCTGTTACCTTACAAGGAGACAGAATTAGAAGTCATTTGGACACAATAACGACCAATTAGCACGTACTAAAAAAGTAGATTGACATGGTTATAAATGTCTATTTGTCCTACAAAGAATTCTGATTTTGCTTAGTCTTAGCATTTATATAGTTCTGTTGTGTGAGACCTTCATAAACTCCACTGGCATCCTCCCAAGTAGTAACTTCATCAGTGACGTTAAAGAGAATCAATTTAGTTGGGATTCCGATAGCGTGATCAGCTAAGCCGAGTTAGCAGTGATTTATACCCAAAACTCCAGAGGGCCCCTTGAAACGTCGCCCAGGGGCGGATAGTAATTACCCCGCGATTCGAAAAGACCCTCCACCAGAACATTCATCAGATTGTTACCACTCACCCCACGACGACCTACCAAATTACAACGGTTTGGGGAAAACTGCTACAAACTGATTGTTTCATTATAGTGCTTTGGATACACACTACAACAATTAAAACTAAATAAAATGTGGAATGACACGCATGAGAATTTGGAAGCTGACACAATATTAACAACTTTCTAACGCAAACAAAGCCGAGCAATTAGCAAAACGGTATGATCATTAGTTAATTGTGTCGTAAACTGTGTGAGAATACATCAAACGCGAAAATACTTCAGTTTCTTTTATTTTATTTTTATTTTACGGGGCGCGTGTTGTAGAAAGTCGGTGGTAAAATTTCACGAGATGGAGATGTCACTTTGGAGAATGAAACAATGGCCCTTGCCGCTCTGGTTGGTGTGAAGCAGTGGTTCCCAAAATATGGTCCGCGACAGGTGTGTTTTTTCACCTCAAAAATGTCACTGATGCAAACAGACTGGTGAGATAGTGGTTAAACGCGTGCCTATCAATATCATGTTTTTTTTTTCTATGACAGTGCTGTCAATTTTTTTATTACAAATAATAGTTTTGCTAAAAGTGTTGATAATATTTTTATGATATAAGTTTATTATTAGATTAGAACACTTTATTTTTATTCTTTATTTCTGGTCCTAGCTAGCAGCTAGCCAGAAATCTCTATTTGACCCATAGAGTATTTTAATAGTCTTTGATTTGACCCAATCTTTGTAGCTACAATGAAATCGACTTGACCTCAGGTCAAATTAAGATTAGGATCTACTGGTGTAGTAAGCTGTAGTATCGAGGAGTGAGACTCATCGTAGCAGGCGCTGTGCCTACGTTAGTGCGAGAGTTTACTTTCTACCGAATGTCATTCGCAGGCGCGGCACGTGCCGGTCTCTATCCAAGTCAGTATTAAAATAACGGAGCTTCTCTCGTCACGCTGAGAATGTATTACTCGTCGCGAACAGGACGGAACTGCCATATTGTTGTCGCTGCTCGCTGTCCCATAAGTATGTACTACCGACGGAATAAAATAATCATATCATGACGATATCTACCTCATTAACATGAAGATGACATTAACTCCAAATGGCACTGATTGTCATCGTCGATATTCGCGATAATCTGATAGCCATTGGATTATTATCAGCTTATAAACGTATGCGATTTACTTATCCGGTCAGGTCGAAATGCAGACATTAGGCAGAGATGTAATCTGAGATAGATACAGCTTTACATTAGATATTATCAGATAAACTTGCGACTTATTCTCACGCTTAAAGCTAATGACCGCTAATTATTTTACGGAACGGTTTATTATTTTAGCACTGAGTTTAGTCAGAGGTTTCCTTTTTAGAATTTTTAAAATTTTTAACTGACTTCAAAAAGGAAATTGCCTTTTTTCTATTCGATTTTGTGTCAAATGTAGGTGCATTGAAGTTAGTCTTTCAGGTGAAAACATAATGTAAACAGCTTACCTGATGCCTGATTTGTATGCTTAAATAAAATATGCAAAATGCCATGACGTGATTTAGTTTATTTCACGATACGTACCAACGACTGCGTGTTTGTTGTATTAGGTCACTGATTTCGGTAGGTTCATTAAGTTAGTACTTACCTAAGTACCTAACGAAACAATGTAAGGAGTTAGCAATTAACTTCCAAAACACTGTAATAAAATTAGGAATGTTGCGAATGTAGAGGCAACAAAAAAGTCGCACTCGACTAGCGCTCTGAAGTCAGTTTTCAGCATGGTCGTTGAACTTGCCGTTTCGTGATTTCGTCAAACAATGCCATGTCGTGAACTTTGCTTCGGATTTATAATAAACTAGCTCTTGTCCGCGACTTCGTACGCGCATATCTACTTTTTCCCCGTTCCCGTAGGGATTTACGGGATAGTCTATGTTACTTCCTGATAACTTAGCTTTCTATTGGTGAAAAAAATGTTAAAATTGGCCCAGTAATTTTGAAGCCTGTTCGGTACCTACACACCAACAAAAACCTTTCTTCTTTATAATATTAGAATAGAACCCACCAATTTTCGTCTAAACAGAACCTATTATTCGGCTAAGCATGGTGGGTAGTCACAAACAAACACGCTGTGAAGGGCACGGGATGACATCACTCCACGAAGTTCATATTTCAACATTATATACGACGACGTGACTGAATAGGTCGTGAATAGGCATTAATTTGATTAAAGCACAGTAGAACCACTTTATTATAGCTACTTTATTATTTAATTTTGCTACCGTAAAATTGTTACCTCGAATTACAAGAACCTAATTTCCGAGTGTTATTTATTCTTCTCGAACAAGTGGTGAAAATTAGATTTGACGGTATATGATGTAAATAATCGAAAAATCGGAGCAGAACCAATTCAAGTAGATTAGAACGATGATCAAGGTGAATGGTCCTCACATCCGCATCCGCGTCCAGACGTGCAAGTGATTGATGTGGTATTGGGTACCTGCCTATAAATATAACTACGATTAAACACATACTTGTTTGAGGAAAGGTAACAGTATGCAGAAAAAAATGCACAATTTAAAAATAGAACAACGTTGGCCGAACTAACGTTTTCTATTTTTGAGTTCTAGCGAAAATGTTTTAGTTGACATTTTGAATACTACGCCAGACAACACAAAGTTTTCCAATGTTTTTACAAAAACTTAGGTAGGTAGGTTTAAATAAAATATGTAAATAAAACATGAGTAATAAAATAACACAATATCAGAGGACCAAGTTACAACGAAACTTGTGGTTTTTGAATCGAACACGGGCGTTGCGGTAAGAAGGACCACAATGTTACAGGGGTTGGTAGTTGTTAGTAGGTACTCGTATATAGCGTAGTACATCGCTCGTAGCGCATAAAGATGTTGGGGAAAACCGAACGTATGCTTCTTAACACTAAATGTAGGACAATTTTATGTGTGAAAACTTTTAACAAAAAAATACAACCGACTTCCAAAAAAAAAACACTACAATGTAAAAATAACTTTAATTTCGGAAGTCGGTGTCAAAATACGAAGAAACTAACAAAAACACCGACTTCCGACATTAAAGTTATTTTTATATTGTAGTGTTTTTTTTTTGGAAGTCGGTTGTATTTTTTTGTTAAAGGTTTATATTTTTCACTTTTTAGTGGTACCCCACACCTAACAACACTACTGCAAAATCGCAGAAAAGCAAAATACGCAATTTCGATTACTTGGATGTCATAAAACTATCATCCAAGTAGACGAATTCCAGCTATTTCGATTTAAAATCCAAAGTTCGTAACCGATTTTCATAAAATTTAAATGGGACCAATCTGCAAGTATCCTTTCAGATAAAACAAGAATTTTTCAAATCGGTTCATAATTGTCGGAGTTATGAGGTAACCCGATTTTCATAAAATTTAAATGGGACCAATCTGCAAGTATCCTTTCAGATAAAAAAAGAATTTTTCAAATCGGTTCGTAATTGTCGGAGTTATGAGGTAACAAACATAAACAAATAAAAAAAAATCATACAACCGAATTGATAACCTCCGCTTTTTTGGGAAGTCGGTTAAAAAACGAAAAACTTATTATCCTGAGGAAATTAAGGAACAGACGACCAGTATGTGGTGCCTTAGCTTATAGGCCAGCCACAGTAGACAGATTAAACGCGTTTGTCACAGTTAAATGCAGCGTCCTGATTTTTTAGGTGATCGTTAGGATCAACATCAAAAGACCTGTGCTAACTGCGTAGTGCTCAGAAAACTTACTAATTTTTTGTTCACATTTTAAGCTTAATTCTTCTAAAGAAAAAGTCAATCGAAATACTTTTAAAGTATTGCTAAAATTTTACTGCAAAGGTTACTCTGGTAGATTAACAGGTGTTGAAGTACATCACTTCAAAGGTAGCTAATTTCTTTTATTTTTAGTTTTAAAGTCAGAGTTGGCAATATCACCATGTTTTTCATCAATTCATCATGTTTCCATGTTTTGTTACACTATCGTGTTTTTCTGTATAAAGCATCTAAGAACACTTCAATGTCTACACATGCGGTATAAATTACTCATGTAAGCTAAAAGTTGTGAAATTATAGATATTTTTTTCCCTTCTGACCTTTTTAATTGCTCTTTCCAACAATACATAATGATACTATAGGGCGCTAAAAAATCTTAACTCCAGAATTAATAATTTGTCCGTTCAGGTATAATGTTATTCAATTTATAATTTACAAAAGTCGGATTGGTAGCAAATGATCTTACTGATCTTTGAGAAGGGCTTTCCAACGGTAAATGTCTTAAACTGTAATTAGTGATGAAATACTTTATTTTGATAAGGATTCATAGCATGAGTAAAATAAACGCGTTTAAATGTAGTCCAAAAAAAATCAAGATTTTTAAATAAAAAAAATGGTTGTTGTGCCTCACTCGACATAGATAGGTATAGTGTGGCGGACTTTTTTGTAGATATTTATAAGATCTACAATTAATTAGAACAATGTATGGTTCTATCTTTTATAGTTTAGGCAGCGTACGCAAAATAAGTAACTTTTCCGGTTGATTTTTACACCTTGTGTCCGAAAAACCCAAATATCTTACGGAACCCTATTTTTTTCCAAAATAAAATATAGCCTATGTTACTCGTGGATAATGTAGCTTTCGAATGGTGAAAGAATTTTTAAAATCGGTCCAGTAGTTTTTGAGCCTATTCATTACAATCAAACAAACTGTCCCCCGCGGCTTCGCTCCTGTCAACTGGCTACCCTACCTACCCATTTTTTTTTGCTTCTAATCTTTCCCTGTTTTCAGGCGAACTAAACAAAAAACAGAATTAAGTACCGAAATCGGCCCAGCCGTTCTCGAATTATAAAATTACAACGAAAAGTGGTATTGATTTTTATATACATTGATCTAAATACCTACAAAACCAATTAAGCTGCATTTTACTCTAATTGTAGCAATTGTATCTACTTTATCAGCCTACTGATTTACTTTTTACGTAGAATTCACCGTATAGATAGAAGATATAAGCCAAAGTCTGGGAGTTTCCCGAACACCACGTAGTTAGCACAGGTCTTTCGAGGCTGAAAAATTGGATGTAGGTACGCTACTGGCAACCACACTAATAACATCCTAAAAAATCAGGACAGCGCAAAATACTGCGACTTAAAATGTCTTGTATGACTGGCCTATTATTAGAATAACTTTTTGAAGTTTTAAATTCTTATCTGGTTTTTAATGTTTAAGTTTTCCAGCAGAAACTACTGGTCGTAGAAAGCTAAAATCTGGCATAATACATTCCTTGGAAGTGTAGGAGGTTTCTACGGGAACGGGAAATCGCGTTCGGAATCGGCGGCAGAAGCTAGTTCGCCTATCTATTAAAAGCCAGGAAAAGTGGAAATTTCTTTATAAGTAGGTCCCTAATGAACATAGTAGATAATAATATTTATGTATCTTACCGACATTTAATGCGGGAAAAACTGTGCAAAAAACGTACTTAGTTAAAAGATTGCTGGTAACAAAACAAATAGTTTTTGAAACACTTCAGCATTTAAACAAAGCAATGAATTGTTTTTTGACGCGTTTATCACTGGCTCATACAAATACCCATAAGTACAACAGATACATGCAGCCTACGTGACATATCAAATTATACAAAAAAAACATATTCATGTAAGTATTTTATAAAAACAAAATTCCTGGTATTCTCATAGCGTCTCGATATTTCTGAACATTTATAGAAACATAGGCATAACAATCAGTCAGATTGGAAGCCAATTACTGCAGAACAAAGGGAAAACTTTGGCTCAGATTTTACATGACTAACTTAACGACACTAGAAACTCTTCCTGTTGCAGGTGTCCATGGTTTGTTTTCACTATGGTTACCTATAAATGAAGGTTAAAATAGTGAACCACCCTTTTACAACTCACAGTTCCAACATCGGGTACTAAACAGATGGTACGTACCTAAGTCAGTTAAAAGATGGAAAGGCTTCTGACTTTTTTTTTTATTCATGTAAAGCTACATTCCTAATCGTTTTAAATTTATTGCTTTGCAGAGCAGTCAGCAGATAGAACCGTTCAATTTGCTTCCAAAATAAGCCAATGTTACGTAGGCTGAGTGGGCTCTACTAGAAACTTCAACTTATTTGGACATAACGGGAGTGTGTGCATATGCGTAAAAATAATGATGGATTGAATATTTTATTAGCATATCACTGAATAATGTAAATAATTTAGTATTCAGTAGGTATTGTAATGATGTAAGAAAATATGCAATAATGATACACTTGGCTACACAGACATGCCTGCCTATCACTAGATGCTCACCGGTCCGTGTAATGCATTATTTGTTCGAATTAACTGGATTTTAGGTGAAATATCTTCGCGAAATAAAACCAGTAATCGAAGACTCAATGAACGATTACATGAGAGCAAAACACGTATCATTGAAAGTTATGACGCTCTTGCTCTAGATGGCGAGAACGAACTCTAGAATCTAGGCCAGAGTTTCTTATGAGCAATCCCTAGCGAGGTTATTTGAAAAAGTTCCTAGTTCAACCAACCACTTACATACGAGTACATATCCATCTACAGTCTACAGATGTTCACGTCAAATTCTAGGCTGTTTATCCCATTTTTTCCCGGACACACCGCTAATCATCGTCACGGATACCACAGTCCCTTAATTGAGACTAGAAAGTGAGTCAATTGGCCCCTGCCTGATGGACCGAAACTCGATAGAAACCGCAGAGCGGCGTATAGTTTTCACTGCAAGTGGGCCATACGCGAACGGCCTGCTACTCTCTTGACGATAAGGTCCGTCATTGTATTAATTACTCTAGTGATTATATTATTGTAGTATGTAGTACGGACAGACAGAGAGTAGTAAATACTAACTTGTCAGTGCTTCGAGGAGACGTTAACCTTTAGTAATAGATAGGTGCTAATTGCGGAACTAAATTATTGATAGATACGTACAAACATAGACTCAGGCTCTTAGGCTAAAATTGGAATTTTATCTGCTTTCCAATGACTCCTTCAGATACGAAGCCGGTTCTGCTTCTAAACAAAGCCTGTTCTTAAAATAAAGGTGTGACTAGCAGTGTTTTAGCTTCTAAAAAGTTTTTTGATTGACGCGAGAGTGACTGGAACTGGACCTCTGGACGTAGCAAAAAGCTTTGTTTGAACACTTAGGGCGGGTTGTTTCAACTACACATAACGCACGCGTAAACGTTAAAAATGGTGCTAACTATCGTCAAATCAAAAAATTGGGTTGTTTCACAAAATGTCAGCGTTAACACACGTAAAATATAACGTTTACGTTAACAGATGGTCTGAGCACTCGTTAACGTAACTTTAGTTGCGTCAAATAGAACAATATTGTGAAAATTCTTTTGAATTCTTCAATACCAGTTCTTCTGATGACACAAATAAGTGGTGAAATGCAAAAAAAGCTATTTAGGTAGGACCCGTGTCAATAACTTAGCTATTGGGATGAGCAGGAATTTATACCAGAATGTTTTGAAACAACGCTTCTAATTTAACGAACGTCAAACATCGTCCGTAATCGTAACTTTTTGACGTACGTATGTTACGTTAACCAACTGTTTGATACAACCCGCCCTTAGCATAGCAGTGAACCTTTCTAGTTGGATATTTCTTTTCTAGTCGTTTGCATAACTGTATAGACGATACGAATGACGAGAAAGTCATAGGATGTGGTATTTGCTAAAAAAAATATGGATTTTCTATACAAAGTTATAATATATGTAGGTAATCAGCTGATAAAGATAAGTATGAGAGTAACGAGTTTTGAGAACTGACTTAATTCGACTTTCTTGATCAAGGTTGTTTAAATGCCTTGATAAAGATTTTTACAATTTGACTACTTACATCTTTACGTGACACACTGTAGAGTACCTACTTCGAAGCCAGTCACACTCATATCAATTAAGATAATTTCAGCGCTTACTCAATCTCTTCAGATGATCAGAATGACTAAGCAGCAATGCGCACGTGGTTCAATTATTTAGGCCTTAAACAATTATTTGTAGGTTTGCGTCAAGTCAATGTTCATAATTGCCGGATGACGGCGACATGGCTGCGGCCCGTGGACCTGTGGGGCCTGTGGGACGCCCGACACCCACTGTTGTGCAATACGACAATTAAACACAATCACAACATCTCGGCCACAAATCAAAATCAATTCACGCAACAGTTCCCGTTTATTAGTCATCTATGAAACGTTTTCATTGATAAGGTTAAGTTCTGTAGGTGCATTTCATTTTTGCTATGGTGATAGGGTAAAAATAGCACTTCACTAAGTAACCCTTACTTAGTGAAAATGGACATATTTTATCTAGGAAGCTTTTCTGAAAATAAGTAAGTATATGAAGCTTTCATGATTCAAATTAGTTATCCGAAGAAGAAGGGCGCAAACTTTGCCTGAGTCACATTTTCCATTAAATCTCCGCTCCTATTGGTCTTAGCGTGATGATATATAGCCTTTCTCGATAAATGGGCTATCTAACACTGTTTTTTTTTTCAAATCGGGCCTTTATTTCTTGAGGTTTGTGCGTTCAAGCAAACAAACAATCAAACAAACTCTTCAGCTTTATAATAGTAGTATAGATATTATTAAGACTGATATTAAATTAAAATGTAGTAGAATACATTGTATTTAAAGAACAAACTATATACACTTAAAATAGAAAAAAATAAAAACTCGTAACTAAAAAATGGCATCAAAAAATTCGTCCCCATCGCTATCGACTGGAAGTGAGCCCAAAAGACTGGCTGCATTGCCACGTTGTATGGCAATGCTTATCCTCTGTCCAAGGTAAAAGCCAACTCTTGGGTCACGCGAAGCGTCAACTAAGCGTTTTGCAAGATCTTTAAATAGGACGTGAGCACTCGGACCCCACGTTCCAAGAGTTTCAACCCCAAACGGCTCAAAAATGTAGTTGCCAATAAGGCTACTATATTTCCGCCGTTTGAGGTTTTCAGCAGCCGAAGCCGCAGAACCAGCACAGCACGACGAGCTAGGAAGATGGGATGGCGCAAGAGTATCGACACAAGTAGCGTCCCACACTAAAGGCCTACCCATCTTCCATGGAAATAAAGACATACCGTCCGGTCTTTTGCCATCGTCGCGTGCCAGGCCAATGGGTTCGGCTGGCACGCCGACGGCGACAAGAGCACGTCGGATAATGTCGTTGATATTTGCGTGCCGTGCTATGCGACCCGCACTTCGACTGCATGTCAGGCCGTGGTGCCCGAGGCTGTTGACAGCTTCGCCACAGTGGCAGCGATGAGGAGAACAACAGGATGCGCCTAAGCGAAGGGAAGCAGCGAGGCGGAAAGTAGTATCGTCGAACAAGGTGCCTATGTTCGACGAAGCCGAGCCCAAACTCGGTCGTCCATGGCCACATTTAAAATTGATGATAGCGTTTGCTTTATAATTTCGTCCATTTTTTCCAGAAGGTGAGGTTGCTTCCATAGATGGGAAGCACGAAGAAAATATGATAATTTAGGGCCGAAACAGCAGTAGCGAATTATGGTGATGGCCGAATGCATGTTAATTTTTGTCAATCTTTCCGAAACATCATTGAAATTTTGAATTTTTTCATCAACAAAATTAGGAAAAGAATTCTCAAAGATTGGCGACCCAAGGAGGCGAAGAGAGCTTTTATCCATTATTTTGATTTCAGGGGCTATTGCGTTGAATTTTGAAAGAATGAGTTGTCGGTCAGAACTGTCAGATAAAAATAATTCACATTTAGAAAAATTCAGATCAAGTCATATGGAATGAAACTGAGTTTTTAAAAATAAATTGTAGATCATCTAATACCGAAATTACATCGCCACCAAGGGTTCCATCATCGAGATACCAAACATTAAATTTTGAATTTAGCTGTCGAATAATTGGATGAATAGCTAAACTAAAGATCACTGGCCCGAGGGGATCACCTTGTTGACAGCCAACAGCGGATTCCAAAAGGTTGTCCTGGTAAAGTAATTTAGATGGTTGTCTATAACATTGCCAAAGAAAACTGAAAATTTGAGGTCTCATACATTTGTTTATCCTCATAATTCCCATCAAAATCCGACACAGGTGTTGTTGGCAAAGCACGCGACCTTACTCACAGTCACTTGCATGATACATGTCACTGGTTGAGCACTTACGTAAAGCGCCCCAAATAACTTGCGAATAATTTCACGGTAAAAATAGCAGGCGTAATTGAACGTAAACTTTGTACACAGTAGGTACATAGGAGTTGTAGTACTCACCACATCGGTCGAGCCAGCCCTCGGCGCGGCAAGGGTACGCGATTACCACCAGCTGATCGCCACTCCTCATCTTGATCACAATCACTTCTCAAAAACAAACACTCGTAAAAGTCCCGCCGACGATACATACATCGCTTTACATTTCACTGTACACCGAACAGCTTGTCTAATCAAGCGCTTCAAGCACTGGACTCCTCAACCACGACAACCACACAACACTTTCACCAGCTGCCGATAAAAAGAGAACTATGTTAATCATTTTAAATAGCAGCACAGCAGCGGTACACACTCGCACAATAAGATACAAATTGAAATGCTCTACCTTGAGCAATGCACATACGGAATTTATTTGTTCGTTGCGTATTGCAATATTTATTTTTAGTAGACTTGAAAAATGTCGCATCTTATTCTGGAGATAACTTTTTGAGAAAAATTATTTCTAATTTTATCTAAGAATTAAATTAACTAAGAGTAATACACGTTAGTGTGCATTGCAAACAATTAGGCTTTTTCCTCAAATTGCAAAATTATTTTGCTGGCAAATAGAAAGTTTTAAAAAGGTACTAATTATGTACCCGATTTGCGTATATTTTAAGCAGGTACACAATTAAGCAGGTACACAATGTTATTGTTTATTTATATATTTATTTCCTTCAACTTTCTTTGAAATGACTAGGACACACCAAAACCTGATTAGTGATTACGAAATTAAACTGTATTTTAAAAATGAGGGTAGATTAAATTTTGAAGCCCAACTATTTTCAATAGGTATTATTTTCATAGGTAATATTTTTAAATGTTTACAATTATGTCCTTGAATTGTCAAGGACATAATTGTATACATTTAAAAATAAAATATTATTTTTTGTAAATTCTGTGATATTTACCTTAACTGTATAACCGATTCTGTACCCTAAATAAGTTATAAATTTTAAAAATTACGCGCACGTGATAATTGCACTAAATTGCCAACCATCAACACACCCACATCCTATACCAACGCAGAAAAAACTGAATTGACGTTTCCATTCTGTTTTCCGCTCTACTGGTGGGAGAATGAAACAGCAATATGTTCTATCTCTATAACTTCTTTATTGACCCGCCTCCTTATCATTCATGTTATCAAAATGCGCGCGCATCTAAAGTGAGTTTACCTCTATCAAGTTATACTATTAATTTGTCCATAACAAATGTTCGTGTGATATTGGCTTAAAAAGGCGAACTAGCTATTTTAAACTAAATCACAAACAAAATGTTTACCTTTTATCTCAATACATAAAGATTTGGTATAAATACGTCATTGGATTTGGTCAAATAGTTGTTTGAAAATAAACAAAAATAGTTGTCAATTAGAGCCATAGACAAAAAACTTCAAATGACTTCAATGCACTGGCTCTTGAACATGTACGACACGATGGCTGATCATGGCCACTTATGGCCGTTTCACGACAACATGCTGAATGTTCAAATAATCACTACGGCCTAAGCTACGGCCACAAAGTAATACATAAAAAAATAAACTAAATAGGCCCATATAAGCAGATATTCATATTATACTATGGATTGTCACCACTACTGAAGTCGAAAACAAAAGTTTAGTTCGTGTAACAGAGCGCGCGATTCTTCGACTTTCCTTCTTTGACAGTTCCCACCAGTGTTGCCAGAAGGTTACATTTCTTACATTTTTCGTAACTTTTGACCCCCTCGCGTAACATGTAAGTAATTTTTGTATTTAAGGCAATTTTCGTAACTTTTGAGAACAACGAGATTAGTAACACTAGATTTTTATTGCAAACAGTTTACGAACGCATTTCAATTTAACGCACCTAAAACTGCGCATCTAAAAAGTATTTCACTCCATATCACACTCACAGATGGCTCTGAATGGAAAGCGCCACGACAAAATGAATCGTAAAGTATTTGCTTTAAAACTTGATTTTGCTTGAGCGTGTACGCGCACTTTTCGTACTTCGCAAGTTTCCGCCGTACGCGGTTTCGTAGCTACAGAAATGACTGGAACTACTGGTCCGATTTGAAAAATTCTTTCAGTATTAGATAGCCCATGTATCGAGGAAGGATATAGGCTACATATCATCACTAAGACTAAAAGGAGCCGAGCATTAATGGAAAATGTGACGCAGACGAATTTGTGTGGGTCAGCTAGTACACAACAAAGAGAGATGACACAATTTTATCCTTAGGTTAAATACACCATTACACATCATAGATTCCATTATATTCCGCCATTTTCCCCACCGACCCCAAAAATACGTAATTAAAAAAAAATACAATAATGTAACTTTTGGAGCAAAAATGTAACATTTTAGGAAACGAAACGTAACTTACGACTCAAGAGCCCTGGCAACACTGGTTCCCACATTTGTCTTTAGTCTACGGTTCAAGATGGCTCTCAAAGCACTTGTCGGGCAAAGTGAGTTAAAAAAATATGTTTTTATCAGTATTTCATCGCATAAAACATTTTACTCGGGTTGATTTTAGAAGATTAATTTATGTTACGTATTTGAGTGTATTTTTTTTGCTCTCATTGTGTATTTTTTATGATAATTATCATTCTATCAACTGTTATCAACTTATCGATGACTAATAGTTCTATGTGTTTTTGTTGAATTATTTTGATATTTTTGTCCGAAATTTCCTAGGGCTGACCTTATCAACCAGTTTTTTGGCTGTAGCCGACATATTTTATAAAGTAGCATAGCGGCATACAAACAATGGGTTCCTCTAGCTTTGGTAGAATTAGACTAAGGTAAAAGAAACTTGTGTTTAAAGCACCGATTCAAGTAATAGATCATTATTAAAGTAGCTAAAGGATTTCATTATGTGTAAAAAAGTTACGTGAAGAGACTGAAAAGCTGAGAACATATTATTGATTTTCTTGTGTCAATTGAGCTGGGGGGTGGGGTGCTACATACGTCACGAACTCACGAAGCGGCTGCGAACAGTGCGTCGTGCGAATCCTGAATGCATTGTTTTCAGACATTCTTGATTTCTTCTGATACAATAGTTTAATGAGTCACCTATCCGCCCCTAGACGACCCACTGACCCCCAATAACCATGGCATAACAAAGCATAGGCATCTTTTTAATAGGATGTATGTTTATAGAAATAAACCTATATTCAGCAGACACCATGGGTATTTTGGCTACAAAATCTGACCAATTTTTGTTAAAGCTATATATAAAAGCTATTTAACTTTAAGGGGAATTTTTAATTGCACCTCTATTTAAAATTCAAGCAAACTAAATCTCCCAACTAATTACCCACTGTATAACAAAAATACTGATTTGCAGACTAAATTACGACGACACTAAATAATGACGGACAACTTCAGGGGCACCCTAAGGTTCAGTTAGTTAGGTTCCTTTGAACCCTGCAGACAGAAATAGGAGCCCCGCGCAGTGGGGCTCCCTCGACCTGCTGATGGAAACGCTAATCCTGTATGGTCGACGTCACGGGGAGTTAGATAATTTTTAGTTAACAGATAGTCATTAAGTAAAACAGTTTAAAGATTAAACAGTTTAACAGATTTGATTTATTTGATGAGCAAATTTAATGTGCAATTTAGTACTTTTAGTGGTAAGAAAAAATTAGATTTACAGTTGTAGGATTAAATACTACCCTTACTTTAATGAAGCTTACTATGATGCAATCCTCTTCACAGAGATTATGAACGAGGTGATCCGGTATCGGTCAAAAGGAAAGGACAAAATAGAATGGCGTGTCTTGGTGGTGGACCAGCTGTCCATGCGCATGGTATCGGCCTGCTGCAAAATGCACGACATCTCAGCAGAGGGTATTACTTGTAAGTAGTATCACAGTTATTTATAAGAAACATACCCTTTTATTAAATGTCATCTAATCTGAGTCAGCAATTCAGCATCCATGTAGGTTACTGACATAATATTGGGCCTTAATAGGTCACTGGAATTTCAGTAATTACTAGTTGAGTTGATTATAATATCACAACTGTAGCTGAATGCTTATTTTTTGTTTAATTTAATTAATGCTAGTTAGCATAACCAACAAATTTTCCTCATTAGCATTTAAATTAAATATGACTACAAAATAACCAAAAAACCGGCCAAGTGCGAGTCGGACTCGCACACCTAGAGATCCGTACAAACCTGTAGGTATTACATTATAAGCAAAAGTTGTGCTTTACAATTTATGATGTATTAAAAAAAACTACTTACTAGATCTCGTTTGAACCAATTATCGGTGTAAGTTTACATGGTAATGTTCATCATATATTTTTTTAGTTACACAGGGCCCCGGACATATTTTACCACTTTGGAAATGACTCTCGCGCAAACTGTTCAGTTTAGAAAAAAAATATTTATGTAACCTCAATATCATTTTGGAAGACCTATCCATAGATACCCCAAACTAAAATTTTTTTTTTTTTCATCAAACCCATATTAATAAAATTTTTGAGTTTCAGTTCTAAGTATGACAATCTTAATGCAGTTAACAGAATACATCTACTTACCAAGTTTCAACAGCATAGTTCTTATAGTTTCTTCTATAAGGGTTCCGTTTTTGCCATTTGGCTACGTAACCCTAAAAATGGTCTTAGTCAGCTATTAAAATTGGAAACATTATTTCAATTATTCCAGTGGTGGAGGACATCCACAAGAAGAGGGAACCGCTGTGCACCATGGATGGTATCTACCTCATCACACCATCTGAGAAGTCTGTGCATGCCCTCATCAATGACTTCTCTGTGGGCAACCGCATCATGTACCGTGCTGCTCATGTGTTCTTTACTGAAGGTAGGATAATTTTTCTACTTCTAATTTATAAAAATAGGTATATAAAAATGAGCACTGAGTACAATAATTGTACTACTAGGAAAATATTTTTTATTTACATTTTGAAATAGCTACTCTTTTTATTTAATTTTTGCTTTAATTTTTTATTTGCAATTTGATTTCTATTTTTACAGCTTGTCCTGATGCTCGATTTGATGAATTATCACGTAGTCCTGTAGCTAAATATATCAAAACATTAAAGGAAATCAACATTGCTTTCATTCCTTATGAACAGCAGGTTTGTCAAATTTTATTGTTGCTTCAGAAGGGAGAACTCTTTGAACTAAAGTGGAACCCAATATTTTTCCAAAAAGTAAAAGTTAACTTGTTGTCAGATGAATAATTTAGAAATGGTTGAATTTTTGGGAGCATGTTCTGGATTCTTCTTTAGTCTAGCCCTAAAACTGATAAGAGTTCAACCTTAAAACTAATATCTAACACTTGTTACACGCTGCCAATGATTAGTATGCCCTGAGGAATTGTTCAATGAACTATGCAAGTCTTCAGCAGCAAGAAAAATTAAAACTTTGAAGGAAATTAACATTGCTTTCTTGCCTTATGAAAGCCAGGTCAGTAAAAATACCTTACATTATTTATGACATCCAGAAATGCATGGAAAAAAAATACAATAGTTCTCTTTTAATAAATGAGAATAGCCTGCCTAAGATACACCTATTGATTTATCTTGAAACACCTGCAGTACGAATCTTTAAACATCTCACCATGAAAATGAACATGAAGTTAGCTGTCAATCAATACAAAAAGTTGATATGACAGTTAACTTTGTATGCACTCCATCTAAATTGACACAGTGAGATGTTAACAGAATAGCCAGCTGTTGAGCTGTACACTTTTAAACAAACTAAATTGTAGTGAATATTCAATGTTTCACTTTACTTTGACAGGTATTTTCCCTGGACTCTCCAGAGACGTTCCAGTGCATGTACAACCCAGCTTTGGCGCAAACTCGCAACGCTAACATGGAGCGCATTGCCGAACAAATTGCCACGCTCTGCGCTACTCTGGGAGAGTACCCTTCCGTGCGATACCGCAGGTAAGTGTTGATAAATGGTGTCTGCATGTTATTTTTTTGCTACTACCCCACTCCCATGGGAGATCTCCATTTTCTTGGATCAAGAAGCCTTGTATGATACTTCGAGATGCATTACTTACTTCCAGAGATAACTTTATCTTCTTATATATAAAAATGAATTGCTGTTCGTTAGTCTCGCTAAAACTCGAGAACAGCTGGACCTAGTTGAATAATTCTTAGTTCGTTTAGTTCGCCAGAATACAGGGAAAGTTTAAAAGCAAAAAAAATTGTATGTATGGTTGCCAGTTGACGGGAGCGAAGCCGCGGGGGACAGCTAGTATATTATAAAAATAAACATATTATACCACATAGAATTCTGTTTTGGAAGAATTACAAATAAATATTGTGTTGCAGTGACTGGGAACGCAATGTGGAGCTTGCCCAGCTGATCCAACAGAAGCTTGATGCATACAAGGTAAACTAAATCAATATTATCAACTAAATTGATAAACTTTACAACTCCGTTAAAGTATCAAGAGTGATTGATGACTCATACTCTGCAGGCATCATTGCATCACAAGAGTGAGTCATGTGACCTTCATGCCATTGAAATAATTTAATAGAGGTTTTATTTGAAACTTGAAACTAGCTGACCCGTGGCCACTCCATTAGGCGGTATTTTTCGGGTTAATATATAGCCTATGAGTCTATGACACTCACAAATAATGTGGCTTTCTATTGGCAATAAATTTTCAAAACTCCTCACAAACTTTACCTCTTATATTAGTATAGATTTACCTCTTTATAATATTAGTATAGATGATGCTTTTGGTTCTGTGACATGCAAGTTAATTGCCTATCAAATCAACATAAATAGACCCAGACTGACTGGCTACTGAATATATAACATGTTAGTTAATTATGTTCTTTTTCTTCAGGCCGACGAGCCGACTATGGGCGAGGGTCCCGAGAAGGCTCGCTCCCAGCTGCTAGTGATAGACCGCGGGTTCGACTGTGTGTCGCCGCTGCTGCATGAGCTCACCCTTCAAGCCATGGCTTACGATCTCTTACCTATCGAGAATGACGTTTATAAGTAAGTTACTTTAGTTTATTTGTCTCACTAACATAGGAACTACAGGCGGAGCCGTTTAACCGTGACTGTGACTAGGTCAGCTCCATTTGACCGCTAATGGGCATCAAATGCCTTACAACATCTCGGCTAATAAAAAGAAAAGTAGGCCTGTGGTATGGGATTTAATTAATTTGACTAAAACTATAGTAATGCTGAAATTCAAACCATCTTACTCATTTTGGAGTTGCATCCATATCAGTTCATAAGTTAAAGATTTATTCTCTCATTTTCTAGATACGACTCTTCCGGCAACATGAAGGAAGTGCTTCTAGATGAGAATGACGAGCTGTGGGTGGAACTGAGACATCAGCACATTGCCGTCGTGTCTACGTCGGTTACTAAGAACTTGAAGAAGTTCACCGAGTCAAAGCGAATGGGCGGAGGTTAATACATTCTACTTAATTTAATACTGGTATTATGCAAATACTGCGAGACACACCAATAAATTTTTCGAGCGATAAAATTTTAAAAGAACGATCTTCTTTTAAAATTTTATCGCTCGATAAATTTAATACAACTTTGCGCAAAAATTTGAGCTTTTGCCCCACACTTTCAGGGCGACCAATTTCGTCTTTACTTTACAACGAAAAATTATTGCATACTAGCTTCTGCTAGCGGCTTCGCCCGCGTGATCCCTAGGGAACATATTCCCGGAATGAAAAGTAGCCTATGTGCTATTCCAGACTATAATCTATCTCTGGTCCCAATTTCATCAAGATCCGTTCAGCCGTCCTGGCGTGATTGAGTAACAAACATCCAAACTTTCCCAATTATAATAATAATATAGTTAGATTATTATTATATACATTTTATTATTTATCACAGGTGACAAGCAATCCATGAGAGACCTCTCCCAAATGATCAAGAAGATGCCTCAGTACCAGAAGGAGCTGTCCAAATACGCCACTCATCTGCGCCTGGCTGAGGACTGCATGAAGTCATACCAAGGCTATGTCGACAAACTGTGCAAGGTTGAACAGGTAAGTTGTTCCTTTTAAATAAATGACCTTGATCTCACCTAATAGATAGTAATGGATGATATGTGTTGTACTTCGTAGCATGACTATGAACGCATTCATTATAACTTTAGATGTAAAATCCTTTTAATTTATACTATTTTATACCACTTAGAAATTTTATACCTATTAACTATCGCAAATACACAGGTCGTGCTGGGAAGGAATCTTCCCAGCACGACCTGTATATTATACCTAGATATACCCAATAGCAATTAACATGAACTTCATATTAGACTTTTGTACTGACAGGACCTGGCAATGGGCACCGATGCTGAAGGCGAGAAGATCAAAGATCACATGAGGAGCATTGTACCCGTGCTACTGGACCAGGTATGTGTATTACCTGTCTATAATTCTCTCAAAAAAAGGTTTTGACAGTAAAGCCATACCTAACTCACGAGTCGTCTGGTTTTATCATCTGATGTACTTATTTGATAATTTTCAGTCTGAAAGGAAAAGAGTAAATACCCTTATTGTTATCATCATCGTCTACTCGCCAGTTTTTTGTGACTCAGATGCAAAACCCTGTTCTTGATAAAGCTATAATGAAGACATTAGCCATCACCTTTCATCTGCTTCCAGGCAGTGATAAACTTCAATAAGATGCGGATCATCGCGCTGTACATCATGTCCAAGAACGGCATCTCGGAGGAGAACCTCAACAAGTTGGTGACGCACGCGCAGCTGGAGCCATCCGACAAGCAGACGCTGCTTAACCTCGCCAACCTGGGACTCAATGTCGTTGTTGATGTATATTTATAATATATAGATATATTTATGTATTTTTTGCATGTAGCATGGTTTTTGGTTACTGTTTTGTTCTATTTTCACGGTGTCTTGTAATCGATTTTCCACCTAATCCCATGGATGTATCTAAGATATACTGTTCCTCTAAACTTGAAAAGGTTGTTTTTTCACTTCACAACATTTAAAAAAAAATAACTTTTACAAGTCAAATAATTTCTGAGCATATTCAAGTTATTGATCAATTTAGATGCTTCCTTATTGGATGTTTCTGAGACGCTGATCGAATGTGTATCTGTCTTTGTCTAACCCTCCAAGACTGTCCTGTCTTCCTAACCCGTGTTTTTATAAATATCTTAATGTTACATAGTCGCTTAAATTATGAAGACTAGTTAAGTTTTAGTTACAAAATATTATCAATTAATTTTACCGTATAATACTCATTCTATAGGGTAACCGGAAGAAGCAATATCAAGTACCCAGGAAGGAAAGGATCACGGAGCAAACATACCAAATGTCAAGATGGACACCCGTCATCAAAGTAGGTGGCACTCACTGACGTTATACAAGAAATTATAAAGTCACACAAGGTTACATAAATTATAATAATTTTTGTTTTAGGATATCATGGAAGACGCCATTGAAGACAAACTGGACCAACGTCACTTCCCGTTTTTGGCTGGACGCGCACAAACTTCTGGATATCAGGCACCAACTAGGTAAATATCTTACACTTTATAAATTAAAACTCTGATGTTTATAGTAGATAGTGATCTAAAATTAATGAAGTAATTTCTTGTAAGCAATATTTATTTCACTATTTTGTATTTCAGTGTGCGCTACGGACACTGGCACAAGGACAAGGCACAACAGACCATCAAGAACGTGCCGCGTCTGATCGTCTTCGTTGTTGGAGGTAACTATCTGAATATTAATTAATTGCTTTACTATGTTTAAACTTCATCTCAAAAGATTGTCACTCTCCTTTGCCGTATAGCCTCGCCGCCATTGTTCAAACACTTCAAACCTGTCTCAATCGCGCATGTCGTACAGTTGACGATGTTTTTCTTTTTCTTAATTACAGGTGTTTGTTTCTCTGAAATCCGCTGCGCGTACGAGGTGACCGCCGCGCTAAAGAACTGGGAGGTGATCATCGGCTCTTCCCACATACTGACTCCAGACAACTTCCTGTCAGACCTGAGCTCTCTTACCGCCTAAACACCGATATTTCACGGATCAGTTGTCGACATATGAAATTTGCAACGTTATTATCGCCTAAACTTGGTTTTAGTTGTCGAAGTAATAAATTATTAGCAAATGCTTAGGCCCTTTAAGTGTTATATAACATGATTTGTTTGTATTTATTACATTAACATAGTGTTGCCGTACTTCGACCATTTTTGTGCTCTAAGCATATTGTTACTCTTACTATGCAATTAATAATGGCTAGACTTAATTTGTTATAAGGGCCACATTTATTTTATTCACTGCTCTGATTCTGGTTTTACTTACAAGTTTGGAGTACCTTTATCTGTCGATGTCAGAAAGGTTGTTTGGGAATAGAAAGTCTCTACTCTAATATCTTAGTATTTTAAATAATTTTTAAGATCAAAGTAAGTGCAAATGTGCTTTGTAATTATGTTTTAACTTACTATTACGTTTTGTTGTACAACAGAGTTATCAAAATGTTTATATTGTTGAATTTTATTTGAAAAAAAATCAAATCAATCAGAATTATTATTTTTAAGAGTTTAATTTTTATTATTTTGTTGTTGATAGGAATGTTAAACATTGCATGGCATGGGTTTGCGTACTATTAATATAGACTGATTCAGACATGCTATTGTTATATTATGGTACATATAAAATTTCTATTGAGGGAAGTGTAAGGCATAGTTTAAGAACTAAATTGTCTGCTAAACTATGGTATGTACAATGTCTTATATCATTATGTGTGTACTAGGTGTAAAGTTCGCTTCCAAAAACCATTGTGCAGTTGATTTAATGCCAAATGCTAGAATCTTAACAAGTATTAACCGTAGATATAATTTGTTGACAGGTTTTGATTGCTCTTATAACTTGCACCTTCGATTATCCCGAACGATTCGACGCACACTGTCGATGTCGCATGGTCGACGCACTGCAAGTAGTTCTCGACACGCTAGAGATTTACTCGGAATCGTATATATTTTATCTTTGATATTAATCTGCGTGTTTAATACTATTAATCTAATAATGACAGATGCGTTTACATTGATACATTCCAAACTATCTCGATATGTAGTTGTTAGACAGTCTTACAAGTTACTCTTGAAATTTTGATTTAGTGTTTACCTCTTCAAGTTTTTCTGAACTATGTAAGGTACGTTTAACGTATTGGTGATTTACAATGTATTCATAAGATAATTTGTAGTGATGGTCTAGATAGGGGATTACAATTACATTTCATAATATAATATCTATCTATAAATTGATGTAGTTCACTCAATACAAGTCCCCGTCAGTATCTGGCCACTATAACCTTAAAAATGTTATATCTATCAATTTGCATGAATTGTGTGTTAATGACGGATTGTGCAATTATGTAGGGAATATTCGTATTAATAGCCAGTCTTATTATAAATTTAAATATCAGTATTTAATTGTTAACAATTTCATTAAATTATTTAATCATCAATTATAAAGATTTTTAATTGATCATAAACTTTGCTGAAGATCGACAAATTACCAACGTCTCATTTCTGGTCAATATCAAAAAACTTGCCTGGTTCAATATCATAGTCGTATACAGTGCTGGATTTACACTAGGGGCAGTCGGGGCGAGTGGCCAGGGCGGCAATTTTTTTTTTTTTGTATTATGTTTGCTAAACAGGGAAATTGAAAAAATACCCGAAACCTCTTAGGCAGTGAAAGTACACATGATTATAAGCAACTTTTGTTTTGGTAAAACTCCGAAATCTCGAAAAAAATATCAGCTGTTTCATACATTTTCATTGGCTAAATACTGCATTTTGTATGAAACAGCTGATATTTTTTTCGAGATTTCGGAGTTTTACCAAAACAAAAGTTGCTTATAATCTTGTGTACTTTCACTGCCTAAGAGGTTTCGGGTATTTTTTCAATTTCCCTGTATATATAAATTAACTGATTCTCTTAATAAATCGTTTATATAGCGTAAAATGGTAAAAACGAACCTTGTGGTGTGACAATTTTAAGTCTGTCCGTCTAGGTCTGTAACAGCTGGAATAACCAGGCGCGGTTGCAGCCATGAACTTTGGGGGAGTCAGGTCATATGGATATTACCTAAACCATCATCATCTTCCTGCCCTTATCCCATGTAACTCGGGGTCGGCGCAACACGTTTTTTCTTCCACTCTGCCCTATCAGCCGTCAAACTTTCACTAACTCACTTTTCTTTCATATCGCTTCTCACAAAATCCATCCATCTTTTCTTTGGCCTTCCTCTCCATCCATCCACATTTATGTTCATTACTCTTTTAGTTAAATGCGTTTCCTCCCTCTTCTTCACATGACCATACCAAGACTATCGCTTGTCTTGGTATGTCTTTTAACTTTTCCGTCACTGGCGCCACTTTTAAACTTCCTCTAATGTAGTCATTTCTCACTTTATCCATTCTTGTATACTATCTTATCATCTCTTCTGCATACTCCACACATCCATCTCAACATTCTCATCTCCGCCACACGCAATCTATTTTCATCCGTCTTTTTCATAGCCAAACATTCTGATCCATACATTACGACAGATCTTATCACGGTCTTGTAGATTTTGCCTTTCAACTTGAGGGGCATCCGTGGGTCGCAAGTTGTCCCAGTGACCTGGCGCCATTTCATCCATCCCGAGTTGATCTGGTGCGTTACGTCTCGGTATATATCGCCATCCCCCTGAACAAGCGACCCGAGGTACTGAAAGTCGGAGCAGATCGGTGAGAGCTATAGGTATAGGACTGGAGAGACCACTGAAATCGCAGAACAGATATTCTGTTTTGGTTCTGTTCAATTTCAGGCCAACACTCTCCAGTCTTTGCCACCACGTCTCCAATCTGCTCTAGACCTCAAGGCCGCTTTCGGCAACCAGCACAATGTCATCAGCAAACAGCATACACCAGGGAGCCTCCTCGTGGATGTCTGACGTCAGAGCGTCCATTATCATCAGGAAGAGATAAGGGCTGAGGGCCGACCCCTGGTGCAAACAGACTGCCACACTGAAGCTGTCAGTGGTGCCCACTGTAGACCGGACTTGAGTACGTTTCTCCATAAGAACGCACCACAAAACCTCACGAGGCACCCGGTCATATGCCTTTTCGAGGTCAATGAATACCATGTGCAAGTTTTTATGTACAACTCTATATTTTTCGCACAGGTGGCGGATAGTGAAAATGGTATCCGTTGTACCCCGACCAGGCATAAAACCGAACTGGTTCGGTGAGATTACACTCTCTTGTCTCAGCCGCCTTTCAACAACTTTTACCCAGGCTTTGATACTATGTGACATTAGCTTTATTCCTCTATAGTTGTTGCACTCCAGCACATAGAAAGAAAGAAAAAGAGTTTATTTGCGGACAATATGACGCATATCAAAAGTAAACAAAAAAAAAATACAATTATGTCTATTAAAAACACACCCACCACACACACATCGCCCTTTTTCTTGAAGATGGGTACTAACAAACTGTTGCACCATTCATCAGGTATGACTTCTTCCAGCAACAACTTATTGAAGAATAAAGCTAACCACGCCCATCCATCTACCCGTAATTGAAGTGTGGAACTTCAATTGGTATTCCGTCTGGACCAATTGCCTTACCATTCTTCATTCCATTCACTGCTGTTCTCACTTCATCTACACTGACCATCCTCACTAACCCCTCATTCACTGGTTTATTCTCCAGAACACCACTCCAGATATTTTCCTCATTCATCAGTTTTTCAAAATAGCCCTTCCACCTGTCCCTAATTTTATAACACATCTTATCCGACTAACATCCTTCGCCTTCCTCTCTCTGGCTCTAGCAAAACGGTACAGATCTTTTTGGCCAGCTCGACTATCCAGTGTGTCGAACAACTTGTCCTGAGCTTCTGCTATTGCCACGACTTTCTTAGTTTTTTTCTTCTCACTCTTTTTTTTTCAGCTTTCAAACTAACGTTTTCCAGTCCCACACTGCCATTTCTTGAATTTCTTCTTTTTTCCGTATTTCTGTCGACCACCACCATGTATCCCTCTCTATTGTACCTCTTCCTTTTGTTTCTCCCAAAATATCCTTCGCTGCTTGCCTAATGCAGCCAGCTATCTCATTCCAGCTTTCATTCACACTTCTATCATTCATGTCTGCCATTTCAATCATTTTGTCTACCACTCGCTCTCTAAATTCCTTCGCGCAATCATTCTTCTCTAGCATAATATACCATTTTATTTTATGGGGAGGACGCTCTTTGACTTTTTTACCCTGTATTTTTATTACGAACGAGGAGTCTGTGTTGCGAGACCAAGTGTTCTCCTGGCAGCACATTGCAGCCAGTAGAAGACTTGGTGTCGAATATTACCTACCTAAGCCAAGACCAGTAATTAGGAATTTTCGCACAAAAAAGGAAATTAAATTACAAAAAACTATAACTTAACAGTGTTGGGGTGGCATTCTCTACAATTTCCAGGGACGGCACTAAGTTTAGATCCGTCTCTGGTCGTATACCGAACTTTCTGAAAAGCAGACCGTTCACGGGACAGTCGCCGGAGCAGCATATGACCTGAAGATGGCACGGGAAAAGGCAAACATGAAAAAGAACCCTCTTATGCGTATGTATAAACCTATTATAGATAGTAACTCGGCGATATCGTGTATTTTGTGTTATCATATAATTGAGAAAAACAAATAATCATGTGACTAACGAAGTCTTGGGAGCATTATCCGCAGGTTCAGGTTATCACTTGTGTTGTGTTGAGTGATGCGATCACAAACAATTCTGGAAATTGCTTTAATTAAACAATTGAAAGCTTGAAAACAACTTTCTTCCTTGGATCTCTCATAGGCCCAGATATGGATACCTCGATTCATAAATTCGATGCAAAGGAATATGCGTTCGGTTTTTTATTTGCTAAAATGAAAAACTTATTAGATTTTAAATACTGTCAGCGATGAAGCTATAAAGCTTCAAAGATTACAATTAGATAGAGAAGTCCGATATGATATTTGATGTCAAAGTTCATAACGCCCATACAGCTGCCTTAAAAAACAGCGTTTTCGCGAGAGGAACAGATATATTTCTTTAAAATAATTATATTTCGTTTGTTTTTCGAGTAATTTTTATTCTATTTTCACTGTTAGTATTATATTTTTGTATATTTTTAGATAAACTGAAGATATATTTTTTTCATGCATAGGTACCTATATTGTAAAAATATTATAAAGAGGTAAATTTGTTTGTATGTAGGGGGTAATCTCAGGAAATACTGGTCCGATTTGAAAAATTCTTTCAGTGTTAGATAGCTCATTTATCGAGGACTGGTATAGGCTATATATCATCACGCTAAGACAAATAGGAGAGGAGCAATAATGGAAAATGTGGCGCAGACGAAGTTGCGCGGGTCAGCTAGTGTACAATATAGTGGTACATGGTCGGACTTAATGCAACAAGGCATTCTCTACCAGGTAACCTTTGGGTTAAAAAAGACTAAACTGAGGTAGGTGTACAACAAGTAGGTAGGTAAATAAATATAGTTTCGGAAGGAATATACAAATAACATATTTAGAATGTATACAAATAAATAATATATAACTCCCGGATGCGACCTTGCGTTGGGGGATGAATTGTGTCCCTCGTAGGTACTCTCCTTGAGTCTTTGATTTTGGAATCTAAATGTCTGCTTAGTTTCTGCTAAGATTGTAGGTACTTTTTATTTATTTTCATTGAGATGTGTTTGCTCTTGACTCTAGTCTAGGTCAGAGATGACAGAGATAAAGTCTACGATGGAGCGAGCTTACCCAGAAGCAGCCAGACCACTCTGAACCCGAAAAACACAACATGTTACTTATGAGACTAGTTATAGAACATAAACATCGACATTGTGCGAAAGCGAACCTTCTCAAGTTCAACATATAATTATAAAATGTAAGTATTCAGATATCACAAAGTGACACTTCACTATTGTGTTAACCTCAGGGTTATCAGCCCACTCGCAACAGTTCATCGTCGCTTTCAGTCTATCGACTATTCTGCAAGTAGTCACTCAATCAGCGTCATGGCGAATGATCTTGTAATTCTTGCCTACTCTGGTGGTCTGGATACTAGCTGCATCCTAAAATGGTAATGTTTATCGCACCCTCTTTTTTTACGTTGCCATTCAGGTATAAATTTACGCCAACCTTCTCATTGGGTCTTCTAGGCTTGTTCCGATAACGAAGGTATAAGGGAACAGGTCAAGGATAGCAGTTTCTAAATAGGATAGTGAAAGTAAACCCGCTAGGTTATTAGTGTTCTGTGAAGTAAATACCCATGATACAATTCTTCTCCAACTGTTTGAACCTAGCAGTCCGTTCAGCAATAAAAACTTACTGACCAGCTGACGTAATAGGGTAGTAATTACTGAAATAATCTAGTTAGTCTGTCAGATAAATTTCCAAAAAATATTGGGCAAAAATGTTCTCCTATCTATTGCAATTAATAAATGAAAACCGGTCAAACGCGAGATTGACTCAGGCTCCAAAGGGGCGGAAGCTCGGAGCTAGGATTTAAGGGTTCCATTTTTGCCAACGGGGGTACGGAACACTTAAAACGTTTCAGGTAATTACATTATAAATGGATATACCAGGATATACCTAATTACATTATAAAACTTTGCTTCCCAGGTTAATCCAAAAGAACTATGAAGTGGTATGCTACATGGCCGATGTTGGCCAAAATGAAGATTTTAAAAAAGCTAAGGAAAAGGCTTTGGCAATAGGAGCCAAAGATGTAAGTAGGTACTTACTTATGTGTATTTCAATCATTTTTGTCCTATATTGCACGGTCAAATGATAATCTTATTTCAATTATTTTTAGGTGATAGTAGAAGACTTGCGTAAAGAATTTATATCCAACTATATGCTGCCTGCAGTGCAGATGGGACTGGTTTACGAAAGTCGATATTACTTGGGAACTTCTCTTGCACGACCATGCATCTCAGTTGGCCTCGTAAATGCGGCCAAAAAACTTGGCGCCAAGTACATCTCCCATGGCGCCACAGGCAAAGGCAACGACCAAGTCAGATTCGAGCTCAGTGTTTATTCATTGTGGCCCGAAGGAAAGGTAATTAAATAAACATCAAGTATACCTATCTACCTAACCTAAGACTTAGTAATAAAGAACGAATTTGGCTGACACACCGCGCCGTGTGTCTTAGTAAGTATAAGTACGGTAAACGATTGTCTAACAAAACAAATTATTTTATCTAGGTGATAGCGCCCTGGCGGCTCCCGGAATTCTTCGAAAGGTTCCAAGGTCGCAGTGATCTTATCGTATTCGCAAAACAGGAAAACATCCCTGTGTCAGCAACTCCCAAAGAACCCTGGTCGACTGACGAGAATATTATGCACATCAGGTAATTAATTTTATGCCTTGCAAGTAGATATGTCGTTTTTTTTTTCTATTTTTTAGTTATAAAAAATTGCTTTTCTTTCTTAATTCAGTTACGAATCCGGCGTACTTGAGGATCCTGGGGCAATACCACCAAACGGTATTTTCAAAATTACTCGTGATCTAAAACAAGCTGAAGACTATCCAAGTGCGATTGATATCAGTTTTGAAAAGGGTGAGTAAGCATTCACCAGCCCCTGCATTTCTCATTCCAATAATCAAAGAAGTGTATTCATATCATAATATTCCGACAGGATTACCCGTCTCCGTTCGGATCCCTAGTGGGCACGAGAAGTCTCTAGTGCTAACCGATCCACTAGCTATAGTGGAAACCCTGAACAAGCTAGGGGGGCAGCACGGAGTTGGACGTATCGACATTGTGGAAAATCGATTCCTAGGATTAAAGGTTAACACGCTTTTACTAAATTTATTATTTTCTTTGTTTCCTTGACGAGAAGTTCTGGTCAGTTTTAAGTTTATACTATATGGACGACACCTTGTCTACCTTGGTCTACCTACACTTCCTTTTGCTCGAAATAACTGAAACAAACCTGAAGTAATGTAAGTACCGTTTCTCCACAGTCCCGGGGGCTATACGAGACACCAGCGGGGACTATTCTGCACGTTGCCCATTTAGATCTAGAGGCATACGCTCTTGATAAAGAAGTTTTGAGGTAAAAAATGTACCTAGATAATAAAATTAACAATGATAAATAAGAAACTTACCTGCAAACTTAAGTTATTCACTTGTTATGTCATAGGGTAAAGAAATATCTCCAAGAGAAAATGGCTGATTTTGTTTACAACGGATTTTGGTTTTCACCTGAAGCCGACTACACGCGAAAATGCTTAGAGTGGTCTCAAGAAACTGTGAACGGAATGGTTACAGTCCAAATTTATAAAGGAAATGGTAAGGTGCAAACAGGTACAAACAGCACATCAAGCTACAACAAACTGTCAATTTTTTTTTAAGTTTTTTTCTTGGAGAAAAATGAAACGTCCTAATCGCAATAGCGCTACGCACACGTCTTACAAAAAAAAACCGGCCTAGTGCGAGTCGGACTCGGGCACCGAGGGTTCCGCACAAACCTCAAGCAAAAGTTGCGGTTTACGATGTATGACTTATTAAAAAAAACTAATTACTAGAGCTCGTTCAAAACAATTTTCGGTGGAAGTTTACATGGTAATGTACAGTCGCCACATTAGGCTTTCAAAACTGTTAAATTTTCCCAATAAAATTTGAACCCAATCACTTTAGCAATAAAGTTGAAATTCGAACAAAGAAATTTGACAGCTTGTTGTAGCTTGATGTGCTGGCGACTATACATCATATATTTTTTTTTCTAGTTTTATCATTCTCATTTTTCAGAAGTTACAGGGGGGGGGCACATTTTACAACTTTGGAAGTGTCGCGCAAACTATTCAGTTTAGAAAAAAATTATAATAGAAACCTCAATATCATTTTTGAAGACCTACCCGCACGTATGGGTTTGATGGTTTTTTTTTTTTAGTTTCAGTTCTAAGTATGGGGAACCCCCAAAATGTATTGTTTTTTTTTTCTATTTTTGTGTGAAAATCTTAATGCGGTTCACAGAAAACTTCTACTTACCAAGTTTCAACAGCATAGTTCTTATAGTATCGGAAAAAGTTGTGAAATACAGACAGACATGACGAATCTATACTTAAGGGTTCCGTTTATTGCCATTTGGCTACGGAACCCTAAAAATCGCTATTTTTTTCTTACAAAGGAAAAATCCGCCCAATTATCGGTGCTATAAAAAGTCGGTGGGGGGGCAGCGTTAAGGTTGTTTGGGAAAATTTACAGTTTCGGGTAGCGGTAGTGCTGGCTTCTTACACAATGTTTTAATAATTAGTTAAACATATTATTAACTAATTAACTGCGTGTTTCAGTTACCATATTAGCAAGAAAGAGTGCAGCGAGCTTGTATAACAAAGATCTGGTGTCGATGGATGTTGCCGGGGGATTCTCACCTGAAGACAGCACTGGATTCATCAATATCAACGCTCTTCGTCTAAAAGAATATGCTAGATTTTCGAAACAAGCTAAATAACTTTACGGTCACAGAAACTCTTATATCGTCGAAATGATTGTAACAGATACATTAATCAAATAAATATACCGCATCCTTCATAATTAAGTAGGTATGTTTTGTTTGTCACAGCCCTCGATGCCTCATATAGCTCACGTTGTCGAATTATTCAAAACTAGCTGACCCGCCCCTGCCCACTTCGTTGTGCGTTATTCTTCGGGTTAATATTAGCCTATGACACTCACAAATAACATGGCTTTCTATTGGTAAAAGAATTTCCGAAATCGATTCAGTACCTATTATACCTAATTGACACTCGGGATCTACTTACTGAATCGATTGTCCCACCTCAAAAACTTTAGCTTTTTATAATATTAGTATTGTAATAGTTTTAAAAAAATTATAGAAAAGTTTCAAATTATTCAGAGAACTTATTAATATGTAGAATGCAAGAGCCGACCAAAAAATCGTATTTTACAGGGCTCCGAACTGGGCTCCGAACGTCCGTTTCCTTCGGATGTCGGCTGTGTAGGTAAGTGTGTACTCCTGTGAGTGACAAATTCACCACATTTAATAGATGTAGGTACCAGGTACCTATAAGTTATTTTATGTAATATGTTATTAGTGAACAAGTCGTTGGAGTACCTTATATAAATAAATATTAAATCAACTGATGATGATACATAATGTGATTCGACCGATTTCGGACAAGACGACTGTTTCGACTCTGCTGTAGTTATTGTTGGCGAGCTCACATGTGGCGTACATACAGACTTTACGAGGCACTGCGCACAGCGAATGCCTCTGCTTGAGGCGTGCGTGTTGATAAATTAAACCAACATTATGCTCGGGTCGAGCCATCGCGTGCGAAGCAAATGCCTCGTTTGTCTGTCTTCATGTTTGTTGCGAGGCATAATGTGCTACGAACTGCGCGTGCGGCGACTTTTGAATGATTGTGTCCGCCTCGCTGTAATTTTCGCGCGCAATATGGACGATAATTTTTTTTACCAAAATTTAGTTGCATTATATGAAAGTAACCGATTATTATGGGATCCAAAACATCATTATTATTACAATAAAAAAAACAGAAGACATAATAGCGTAATTTTGAATGAAGGAAATGTAACAGTCGCTGATCTGAAAAAAAAATTGTGTCATAATTGTATTTGTTGTCCTTTGTTGGTCGAATTACCTATATGTTATTAATATTTTTTTTTTTATAATAATTTATTCATAATTATAAAAGCAGCAGTGGATATGCGCACGCGATGCAAAGGTGCCATCTTGACTGCTGCTGTATCGGTTGGATCAGCCCGGGCATGCGCTGCGTGGGTGCTGTTTGGCCCGAGCAAACGCAGTTTCATTTTCTTAGTCGAGGCGTGCGTGGATATGGTACGCGGCGCACACCTCGAACGTGCATGCGCGACTAAGTAGTAAGTTTACAACTAACGTAATGCTCGCACTGAGCTGAGGCAGTTTGATCTTGAAGTAGCGGTGGGCGTTGAATGAACGAACTGTTTTTTTAGACTGTTTTCTTGACGTCAACTGTTCGACTGGTTTACGGTTCACGGATAAACTAGTTTACTCATGAACGACATGACATGTCATGCAGACTTGATTTCGTCGCGTTCGCGTAGTCGACGCACGACGGAACGGAACGAATGATTACGAAGACTGCCGAAGCTTAAATCAGTTTAGGTTTACTCATGGAGTCATTCATGAACGACATGCAGACTTGATTTCGCGTAGTTTTGACGCACGACGGAACGGAACGAGTGATTACGAAGACTGCCGAGCCTATTATTGTTTCTCTCTCTTTCTCATGCAGAAACGAACACGACGTGACTGCTGTCAAATCTAAAATAGACTCTATTACAATGCAATAGATACGAAACTGTATTTGGTTAGATAATTAATGTTTTTGAATTTTGTTTACGTTATTTTTTTAGTCCTGTTATTTGTAAGTAGGTTGTAATTGTAAATAACACATAGACATTGATAGTCGATTGGTAAACAAGTTTTTAAGTAAACGACCGTAGACAAATCTGATCGTTCGCTGAACTGCGGTTTAAACGCTGTTCAGTCTATGAAGTAAACTAGTCGAAAATTAAACTGTTTTATGAACTAGTTTATCGTAGACGGTAAACCAGTCTCGTTTCGTCGACTGTAAAAACGTCGACGACCCACCACTATCTTGAAGCATTTGCCGACATACGTTGGCTCGCCCTCGCACTTGCGTAGCACATGCCTCACCACGAATATAAAGGTACACAACACACCTCGCTAGGCTCGCTGTGCGCCGTTCGCGGCGCATGCCTCGTAAAGTCTGTTTACGGCTTAAACAATCTTCTTTTTTTTTATTACAACCAACTTGCATTCACAATAGAAAACCCCACTGAACCCCACAAACAAGTTATTGGCCTGTACTTCTTTGTGAAGATCCTCGCACATTGCGGGCACGTTAACTACGCATACATCTATACTAATATTATAAAGCAGAAGAGTTTGTTTGTTTGTTTTGTTGAATGTGCTAATCTCAGGAACAGGAGTGCGATTCTGTAAACATGTCGAAGTGAACACTTAGGCGAAGTGAACGACAGTCGACAAGTGAGCTGTCAAACCATACAAACAAGATGGCATGTCAGTTCACTTGTCGTTCACTCCACTTAAGTGATCACGGTGAGATGTCAACAGAATCGACCGGCTGGTCCGATTTTAAAAATTCTTTCAGGGTTAGATAGCCCATTCATCGAGGAAAGTTATAGGCTATATATCATTACGCTAAGACCAATAGGAGCGGAGCAGTAATGGAAAATGTGACGCAGGCGAAGTTGCGCGGGTCAGCTAGTAGACTATATATGAAAAAAAAAATGAAAAAAGATGCGATAAGGATGGGCATTATATTTATAATGCCCAATAACCGAAAAACTCTGTATCCATGGTCATGAATAAAGTGTTTTTTTTTTATCCGGAGAATCCAGTCAGTGGAATGTACTGACTGCCAAATGTCAATGTCAATTGTCAACAGTGTTGCCAGAAGGTTACATTTCTTACATTTTTCGTAACTTTTGACCCCCTCGCGTAACATGTAAGTAATTTTTGTATTTAGGGAAATTTTCGTAACTTTTGAGAACAACGAGATTTCTAACACATGATTTTTATTGCAAACAGTTTACGAACGTATTTCAATCTATCTCTATAATCTATAATCTAAAAAGTATTTGACTCCATATCACACTCACAGATGGCTCTGAATGGAAAGCGCCATGACAAAATGAATCGTAAAAGAATAGCTTGACTTGATTTTGCTTGAGCGTGTACGCGCACTTTTCGTACTTCGCAAGTGGGAACTTGCGAAGTACGAAAAGAGCGCGGGAGCCGTACGCGCACAGAGTACATTATACTATATACTGACGCGGTTTCGTAGCTACAGAAATGACTGATTGTGATTTGTTTTGTTTCCTTGCGTTTTGTTGTATTATGTGCGTAACTAATATTTTATTTTGATGGCAAACTGCATGTCAAAGTTTGCAACCTAAAGTAATAAAAATACAACATCTGTATTTTATTGCAGATGCAAACAAGTAAAATATCTACACAGAAACAAATCAACGATTTTTGATAACTGTGATTTATACCTCAACGATTATTACATTACAATATTAAATAAAAAACTGATGCCAGGTTCAGGTTGGCGAATCCGATGATTTTTTTTGTCTCAAATTCGTGATTGAAGAAAAAAAGAATATAATAGAACAAAAATTATTGAAGGCCCGTAAGAAAGAGATCACCAGTATTTGATCTATACTATCTATTCTAATATTATAAAGAGGTAACATTTGTTTGTAAGTTTGTATGTAGGGGGTAATCTCAGGAACTACTGGTCCGATATGAAAAATTCTTTCAGTATTAGATAGCCCATTTATCGAGGAAGGATATAAGCTACATATCATCACGCTAAGACTAAAAGGAGCCGAGCATTAATGGATAATGTGACGCAGACGAATTTGCGTGGGTCAGCTAGTCTTTTTTTTTTTAGGGATGGGATATCATCCAATGAATCCTCCCGCTCTGGGTGTAGCGGGAGGGAGTGTCAGACTTCTACTGACTAAAACCCATCCATGTTCCTTCATTGCCCTTTGTGTTCCGGAGCCACGGTGTCTCTTGCGAATAATCCCGCGACTCCGGCAGGCGTCGGCCCTTTCGGGCCCCTCTGTGTGCTGACTCTCTTTGAGGCGCGCGTGGAACACTAACGCGCCGTCGACACGGCCTGTCGTCACAGGACGGACGGACGGCGAGCCACCCATAGCTCGCCGTCCACAGGCCCGCGCCTACGGTGGCCGGAGGTCACCAGATGGCCTCCGATGCCCGCGGCGTCCACCACGGCGGCGGCTGGGACGAGAGGTTCTCCTCTCCCTCTCCGCCACCTCCTTCGCTAGCATGACTGCTTCGCAGAAGGAGGCATGGATCAGCTAGTCTATACTAATATTATAAAGAGGTAACATTTGTTTGTAAGTTTGTATGTAGGGGGTAATCTCAGGAAGTAGTGGTCCGATTTGAAAAATTCTTTTAATATTAGATAGCCCATTTATCGAGGAAGGCTATAGGCTACATATCATCACGCTAAGACTAAAAGGAGCCGAGCATTAATGGAAAATGTGACGCAGACGAAGTTGCGTGGGTCAGCTAGTATACGATAAAGAGAGATGACAAAATTTTATCCTTAGGTTAAATACACCATTACACATCATACATTCCATTATATTCCGCCATTTTCCCCACCGACCCCAAAAATACGTAATTAAAAAAAAAATCAATAATGTAACTTTTGGAGCAAAAATGTAACATTTTAGAAAACGAAACGTAACTTACGACTCAAGGGCCCTGGCAACACTGATTGTCAAAAAAAAAGTTGATATTTGGTTTGCTTGGGAGTTGCGGTTTATTTGCTAACTCTGCTAGAAATAAATCAATATGCAAAGAAATTTGCCCCAAAACAAAGAAGCGTTGCTAAAATCCTACACAACCCGATTAAAAGAAGATGTCAAGAGTATGTTAGAGAACTTTGACGGTAAGTAACAACTAACATGTTGTTATAAGTACTCAGGGTAGCAATAACAAAAGATAAACTCCGTCGATTGAGTTACTACTTTTTGCCAAGAAATGTATAATTTGTGTTACAGTGAAGTGGTATAGATAAATATTATTAACCATACTTGTGTGACCTTTCGTAGCTAGTTTATTAGGCGAACTTGAACGACTCCTTGAGTAGCCCTAAAACCGTCCACTGGGGCTCAACATTTATTTTGGTTTTCAATCGTCTTAGTTTTTACTAGTGCAGGATTGTTAGATACTCTTAGAACCACACATATACACACACACATTACCACATTGACGCGTCGCTGATTCTAGCTAGCGTATGCATTAATTGACCACCGTGGGTCGTACGCCATCACAAACTTCCATCTATTTTTTATAAAGCAATTTGACACCATTCGTAGGAACTAGGAAAGGATAAGAATTAGGTTGAGTAGTGATTGGACATTGCCTTACATGCATCACCAATCTTAAGTATAACCACCACTAATACAAAAGATTGGCATCAGAGTTTTAATGATTAAAGATGTTTATTTTGTAAGTTTTTTAATAATGTGTCAGTTGTATTACTATCACTACATATTATAAACAAAGTCCTTCGTTGCGTATGACTGTTCGCGATAAGCTCGAAACCGCCTGTACCGATTTTTTTGCTTTTTCACCAATGGATAGAGTGGCTCTCAAGGAAGGTTTTAGTAAATAATTTGTCAAGCTGACAAAGCCGCAGGTATCAGCTGGTTGTAAATAAATTATTGAAAAAATATGTCTAAACACTAGCACCCTGAGCAGGGTTGGTTGTCCGTGACAGATAAGTATGATTCTATGTAGGTTTAGAGGCAGTTCTCAACTGACTAGATTAGAAAGAGGATGCCACCTAAATATTGCAATCACCTAACTTACTAGGTCAGGTTATGGGAATATTGGCTCAATTCATTTGCAATCTGATGGTTTAGAGTAGGCAACAAAATAAATGCCTTCTGATTATGACTATGATTTGGTTCTGTTTTCAGAAATAATCAAACTTGCAAAACTAGAAAATGAAACCCAACTCAACAGAATGACACAGATTGAACAAGATACATTTGAAATGCAAGTTCGAGCAGCCAACATTGGTAAGTTTTTAATTAACATTAACACAACCTTTCTAGGATGTTATTGTGCAACATGAAGATAATGTGCAAGCAGCAGCTTGTATAGCAAACTTAACTTTCACACTTTTAATTTTAATATCAACCAATTTTATTAAACTGGGTGATTTTTTAAAGTGTGCCTTTAGGGCCCAATCCGAAACTGTGAGGGATATCAAAAAAACAATAACAACACCTGGCAAACTTAAGGAAAGCTCAAATTTTTAACAAATTAGCTTTAAAAAATCTGAATAATCTTTTCTGACTAAGGGTGTTACCACACCAATCGATCAATAGTCGATCGATGCCATCGATCGACATCGGTCGACGTTGATCGATTGGTGTGGTAGCTATAATTGATCGACGGATACCGGTCGACTAACCAATCAATCGATAGTCGATCGATGCCATCGATCGACATCGGTCGACGTTGATCGATTGGTGTGGTAGCTTTAATTAATTGACGGATACCGGTCGACTAACCAATCGATCGATTGCCGGTCGATGGCATCGGTCGACGTAGATCGATTAAACCCGGCTATATTCCATCAGTTTCATTCGAAATGTATTCACAAGAGGACGCGTTGCACGCGATTGCCGCCATTTTGCACGCCACGAGACAAAAACCAGCATTAAGGCCGTACTCCGACCAAATAACCTTGAGCATTTTTTCCCTCAATAACAGCTCAAGAGATACAATTGCGAATACGCTCAGAATGTTGAATAAAGTCGTTATAAAATCTAATTTTGGTCGTTTGAAAAAAATATTTCTACCAAAATGCTCATAATTAAATTGCCTATCCATTAGTGTAAAAACAAAATCAAAATAATCGTTAGTTTTCGAGACGATGCATGTTTTCTGTATTTTTTTCTCATTTCTGTAGTTTCGTTGTGAGGAGATTAATTAAACATTATAAGTACTTAGTAATAAAAAATAAAAATCTACCATTTTAAAGCCAAGATTATGTAAAAATTTAATGTAATTTTTATAAGTTGATAGTTCTTTTAGATAACGAGTAGATAGCTCCAAAAAACTGCACAAAAAACGGCTAGCGCTGCGTTTTGCTCGGGGACGCGCCTTAATGACCGCGAGCGTCACACAATTGAACACATAAATACAAGCAGGCCACGTAGGAAGCACGACCAATCCATTCTACCATCGATCGATTGGTGTGGTAGAAACTATCGATCGACGTCGACTAATCCATTCTACCATCGATCGACGATCGCTCGATTGGTGTGGTAACACCCTTAAGCTACCTAAATAAACCGTAGTTGATATTTTTCTAAAGTCCTATGATGCAGTTGTAGATTCTCAGGCTCAATCTTGATGAAAACTGAAACTGCATCATTATTTTCTAAAAAAGATATTCATATCAATTTTTTTAAATTGAAAAATGTTGAATGTTAATAATATAGGTGTATATTTTATTCTAAATCAGCAGGTTTGGTTCCCGGGTAGGTACAACGATTTATTAAAAATGCAATGCCGCAGTTTTACTTTTCATCAAAATCAGGCTCGAAACTTCTTTCGAATTGCTTTTCGATATTAAAAACACTGAAAGAAGTTTCAAGCCCGATTTTGATGAAAAGTAAAACTGCGGCATTGCATTTTTGGCCCTGAAGGCACACTTTAATAATTCACACTGTACAAAATATTCACCTTATGTGTCAAGTTAAAGCATTACACCAAATAATATTAATTAATTAAAATGTGCCTGCATCACAATTAAATTTAGAAATATTCTTCTGTTTTAGTGCGAGCTGGTGAATCCTTGATGAAGCTGGTATCCGACATTAAGCAGTATTTGATACTGAATGACTTCCCATCAGTCAATGAGGCTATAACACAAAACTCAAAGCTATTCCGCACAAAACAACAAGAATGTGACCAGAAACTAATGTCTCTCCGTGATGACATAGCAGCTGATCTCTATGACTTGGAAGATGAATATTTTACTAGTATTTATAAATAAATTGTACCTAGTTATTTTGTATTAATTCTTAACCTTCTGAGATCTTTTCATAAAACTAACAATACTCAACAGTATGTTATGCATCTGTTTTTCCCACATTGTGAAGTTTCAGAAAAATACTACATAATCTAAGCTATGTGTTGCAATGTGGTAGATACATACATGAATTAGGGCCAGTTAGTTGCTACCTTTATTGATTTCCTCTGTGGTTGTGAGCAAATTACAATATACCACATCATGTTACATTATTTAGAGTATCATCCTAATAAAGTTTATAAAGATTACATAATGGAAGTGAACAAGTATTGGATTAAAACATCACCAGTACAATAATGGATGTGTTGTTCACATCCATTAGTGCAGTTTAATATTGTAAGCTGCAATGAAGGGCAATAAATTGTAAGGATAAAACTATTAAAAGGTTGTAAGTGATTCTTTGTTTTTATTTAGCCCTACTAGCCACAATTATCATGCTTGTGATAGCAAAACATGTAAAAAACCAAATTTAGAAAATCAAATTGTTTTATTGCAACTAGTTTATAATTCTAATTTCCAGAGGAGAACACAAGCTTCTTACTACTTAGCATCAAATAAATAGTGAGGTCCAGCTGATGGGAATTGTTTAGCAGTAACGGGCCTTCCAATTTTATAATCTTCCAAAAAGAAGAATAATGCAAAAGATCCTCCAACTACACCCAAAAACCATGCCCACTGGTGAGCCAATGAGAACCTTCTCTTCATAGCAGGGTCATAACGGTCACCACCAAATATTTCCATCCTTGCATGAATCTGAAAAATAATAAACCATATAATAATATAAAGACGTTAGCACGAGAAAGCAGCTCCAATAAAGAGAAAATTCAAACTTACAGGTTCATTGAAGTTTCTCTTCAACTCTGGATTATCATAAGGGTAGTGGGGATCCCTAGAATCCTCACCAATATCAGGCAGTTTTGGGTAATCACCATAGCCCATATGTTCGGGATACGGGTGATACTCCTCAATAGTCATTCCATATTTTTTTGCCGCAGCCTCTCGCTCCTTTATGGTCTTAGGATACGGACCGGGCATGTATTGATAGTTCCAATCTAAAATGAAATGACGTAACAGTCACAACACTGGATAATAACCATTGTATACAAGAACAGCTTGGGTTTTTATGATTCTTACGGTTTCGTGTAGCATTGCAAATTATTCCAAACGTCTTTCGCACAGTGGCAGGGTTGGAAAAGATAGCTTTTTTGAGTAAATTCGATGCCATTTTTGCTAGGAACAGCACCTAAAAATTGCAATGCATTTGACACTTTTGACAGACCTGCCTGACTGACAGTGACAACCCAAGGACTGGACCACAGAGTACTTTTATATATAGGTAACTGGACCCACAGACCTCCACGTACACGTTAGCCGAGCGCGCTCGGCAAATGCATTCGGTCAATGTGTGCTGGGCCGTTTTGTGTGCATTTGGCGTTTGCAGCCAAGACTCATCGACGAGCCGATTAGTGTCGGCTTTGTGCCTAGCAATGTAATTTAGCTAAATGAATAAGAAGCAGAAAGGCTTTTGACACGGTCTCTATTACTTAACACTTATCAATAAAATGGAACGTTTCGGTATACGAGGTCAAGTCTTCAAATAATTTCAAATCGTAAGCAACTGTAGTTAGCGTTGAAGAACAAAAATTGATAACGGCATTCCCCAGGGAGTATACTGGGTCCATCGTTGTATACTTGTGTCGTCTCGAAATATCAAATTGTGATATAACTACTTACGCAGATGATACTATTTTAGTATCACATGGAGCAGACTGGAATTCTGCCAAAGAGCATGCCGAAAATGGACTGCGATTGCGAACAGTTAAGAAATGCCTAACTGATAACCTACTTATTTCAATAAAGGAAAATCTAAATCCATCCGTTTTCATTGACCAAGTTCTTCAGTTCCACCCGAGTCTACTAACATATTGAAACTTCATACATGTGCCGTGCCGAGCCTCCGGGCTGCGACTCTATCTATAGTCTATGAATGAGAGTGACTTGACTAGCATCAAATAGGTACCTTTCACTCATTTTCGTATGTGCAATTTATAAAGATTCACACTATTTAAAATATAAACTTTATCAAAGCATCCGTATGCTATGATGATAAAGAAAATACAAAGGTATCAGTACCCAGGTCAAGAAATTCCCTAAAAAAACGTTTTGTGTTGTGTCAGTTTGACGTGTGTTTTCGAACTTGACGTTGAACGTTTTCGTCATTATATTTTGTTGTTCCATGTTTCGCTGAAAATAATTATTGTCAATTTACAAAGTTTTGATTCATACTAAGTTCTTATAACTTGAAATGATTTATAGTTAAAATCCTAAATGATGGGTAACGACAGCTCACAGTTAAGTGGCCTAGAAATTGAAGAAAAACCAATAGAGATAACCGATTTCTGGTGCCACTATCAGGCGACAATTAATGATAGTTGCAGGTATTTCAGCCTAAAAGGAGACGGCTCAGTTTCTGTTTTTAAAGGAGAAGCAGCGGTTGGTCCGCTTTGGTCAATATCTACTCCACTAGAAAAGTTTTCAAACGTACGTATTCAAATCATTTGAAAAACATTCTGTTTGTTTGTGAATACAGGCGATAATGTTTTTAACTACTTTTTAGAATCTTCTGAAGTACCGTCATCCATGCATTGTTCGATACATTTCTGCTTGGCAACAGCGTTCTACTCTGCATTTAGCCACGGAATTTGTCCAGCCACTGTCACACATTTTGCCATCCTTAACACCACTCCAGATATGCATAGGACTCAACAACATCTTAAGAGCCCTAGTGTTTATTCATGAACAGGTTCGTATATAACTTGATATGAAGCTATTTGTATCCTATCATACAAAACAGTTAGATTAATTTATTAATTGAGTTTTGATAATTATTATACTGTTCCTATACATAACAGATCACAAAATCATTATAAATAGTATAAAATTAAGTCACTTTTAGTCTGTTCATATACAAGCTTATTTCTTTTCAACCAATTTTGTAAATATGGTTTTCAGTATTATTTAGGTAATACGCAAAAGTAGTGACAGCGCGCAAGTTGACATCTCAAATCCGCCCAGTTTTTTCGTCTCCTGTAAAATTTTATTGGTAAAGATGACTTAAGCAGTGTTGTAAGCTACTGGATGATATCGAAATTGTTGTATAAACCTAAAGTTGAAATCATTTCTACATTGTAGAGAAAAGTTTTTTCATAAGTTTCAAATGTTTAAGTCACTAGCTGATGCCCGCAGCTTCGCCCGCTTGACAAATTATATACCTACTAAAACCTTTCTCAAGATCATCCTGAAAATTGGTGCATTAGTTTATTACAAACAGATGTACATGGCAGAGGACTTTGTTTTATAATATGTAGTGGTGTAAACTATGCCAAACTAGGCACTATTACAAATTATAGGTTTCTAATATATTTTATACTGAAATCATCCTATTTGTAGGCTGGCATGTCCCATAATAATGTGAGTGTGTCAGCTGTATATGTTACTGGAGATGGCCAATGGAAACTTGGAGGATTACAATACCTGTGCCCTTTTGCTGAGGTGACAGCAGCTTATTTAAGGCATGCGAGGATTCACAGGTAATATAATGGCAAATGGTCTTATGACTCTAAACTGATTCTTCATCAGTAAATAGCTAAAACAATATGTTTGTATGTGGTAATCTTTTAAATATGAAATTATGGTTATCTAAAAAAATGCACACAAAATAATAAACTAAGAATTTTTTTCTTACAATAACATTTATGCACAATCTAACATTTTTGTCATATTTTAGGTATGATAAAGCAATTGATCCAAATGAAGATTCATACGAGATTACTACAAAAGTGGATCAATATGCATTTGCTGTATTGGTTGAAGATGTTTTCAAAGACTGCAAAGATGGTAATTATATTAATAAAACCAGTTTTTTCTACCATTTGTACTTCTTCATGCAATCAGCTATTTATGTGTAATAATATTGCTTTATTTACAGATGAAGTACCTCATTTGAAAGAATTTAAGAAATATTGTAGAGATCACTTGCAGCATCAAAATCCATCCAAAAGGCCCAACTTATCAGAGATACTGCTTCATAATTTTTTTAATCATGAATTTATTTCAATCTACAAGTTTCTGAATTTTCTTCCTTTGAATTCTGAAGACGAAAAAGACCAGTTTTTTTCAAATATTTTAGAGAATCTTAAATGTTATGATGAAGAAACTGTGGCTAAGCAACTAGGAGGTCTTTTGCTCTCCAGGCTTACATTGTTAGATCAAACAGCAAGAAGAGATGTTGTTCCTTTCATTCTCAAACCTAAAAATGGTAATGTAAATTTTCTATTTTAAATACCTATTAATGTGTATTTTCCTTTATTATTCAAACAATGCTGAGATTAAGATTAAAATAATCATTAAAGATTTATTGAAACCTAAGTCTTTAAAATGACATAATTGTTTTATATTTAATATCCAGACCGCACACCTAATGGAGAAGTACCAGGATTTTTCAGCCTTGGTGTGTTCAAAGAACATATCAAACCCAGATTAATGCAGTTATTTGGAGTGAGAGACGGTCAAATCAGGATGCTTCTCTTGAGACACTTTTCCAAATTTGTCCATGTATTTTCACATGATGAGCTGTCTCAACACATTCTTCCAGAGGTAATTACATTTATTTATTGCTAGCTGACCCCAGAACTTCCGTCTGCATTTTTCATTAATGCTCCGCTCCAATTGGTTGTAGCGTAATGTTAATAAATAGGCTATCCAACACCAAAATAATTTTTCAATTCAAACTAATTGTTCCGGGGATTAGCATGTTCAACCAAACAAATAAACTCTTCAGCTTTATAATCTTCTATGTAAAATATCGTGTCACGGTGTTTGTTATCGAACTCCTCCGAAATGGCTTGACCGATTTTTATGTTTTTTATTTTTTTGTGTAAACTCATTGTTTCTGAGAATTGGCTGTGGGGTATTTTTGTTTTATTTGGAAAACAGCGTTTTCCGCGTCAGCATATATCATCAGTCAGTCATATATCCCCAAAAAAAAACAAAAAAAAAGTGAATAAGGCCATGTTCCTCTCCCAAATTCGGCCTATAAAAGTAGTGAGATGAACAGAGTGCTTGAATCTTTCGTTATTTTTATATGGTTAGGAAAGATCCAAGGTCTCTAATCACTGGTATTGTACTGTATTGTTTTGAGGAGAGGAACTCGGTCTTTTTTCACGTTTATGTTTTTTGGGGGATTATTTTTACTGCACCTATTATTTTAATGAATTATTTAAAAAAAATCGCGCATGTGGGTACTTTATGTCGGGGTTAAGTGAGACAATTTTATAAGACGACTAAAATGGCACCAGGTATAGATAGTACCAGCAGGCAGGCAAGACAGAAGTGAGCTTAAAGAATGTAAAGACTATTCATACAAGTTACTCCATTGGACCTGGTTTACCGATGCTAAAATTGACCCGTTGGTTTGCCAGACACAAGCCTGACGCCTGAGGCCCCTTAGTGTGAGGTCCTACGACCGATTCCTAGGTTGGAAGTGTTATCGGATTTTTTCATCAGCGTTTTTTCAATAGCTGTCCGGCGACGTTTGGGCTTGCGCCTGTCCCTTTCCCCCTGGTCAGGTCGGAGTGTTAATATTCTTAAGGATAATGTTCCGATTTCAATCAATTATTTTGCTCAATAATTACGATTTAGCAATTCAATATTTATCCACTTTTGTTGCTGAGTGTACCTATTTTGGTGATTACTTTTTCTCTTGAGGCAAATCCAATTACCAAGTACCAGTAAACCTTTGTGAGATTATCCCAAAATAGTTCGAACTATTACCGACAGCATTTGGCCGAGTTTCCAGTAAATCCCTAGGATTTACCTTATTCAAACTTTTACAGTAACACATGTAAGTATCTCAAATAGTACTAATTTTGTTTTCTTTTTTGTTACAGTTACTCTTGGGCATCAAGGATATAGATGATAGTTTAGTGTCAGCAACTCTTATATGTTTAAGTGAATTGGTACCAATATTAGGAGCTAGCACTGTCATAGGAGGAAAAAGATCAAAATTTTTCTCAGATGGCAGACCAAATTCAAAAACAAAGCCATTGTTACCACTAGCCAACCCTATAACTGAAACAAGCGTCTATCTGCCAAGCAAGTCATTGCGAGATTTGCCATGTTCTGGAGAAATTTACGAAAGTGATGATAGAAATGAAATCATTGCTTTTGATAAGTCATTAACGTTAAATGAAAGACCTTCCCCCGTTGGTGGGGAATCCATAGATGATGAGATTATAGCAACAGAATTACATACAAAGAGAGATAGTGAAGACGATTGGAGTGACTGGGAAAATAATCGCCATTTAACAACAAAAAGTGTATCTCCAATTTTTGATGAAGATACTACACATGAAAAGTTAGTTCATACCAAGACTATGGGTGAAAAAGGTACTTCTAACTCAATCGAAAAGGTACTTCGACCTACGAAAATTGTTTCAGAGTCAAGAACGACGTTACTGCAAAAAGCTGCAATCGAAGCAAAAAAGAATATCTTAGATATTTCTGAACTAGACATAAAAAATCAAAAGTATGATTCGAAAAAGAATGCAGATGAATTCGATTTTTTTGCTGATATGACTCCTGTAATAGAGAAGCCGACCATTGTAAATATTGCTCAAAATAGCGGTACCCAAAACTTGAGCAGCAAATTAGAATTTATTCCAGATGAAAACGTTGATGAGAATGAAGGCTGGGGTGAGGGTTGGAATGATTAGTAGAGAACCAGAATGTCTTAAAATATTTAAGAAATCTACAAGCAATAAATAGTTTGGGTAGGTACAGACGCCAGCACATCAAGCTACAACAATCTGTCAAATTTCTTCAATAAATTTTCAACTTTTTCAGTAACGACATAAGGTTCAAGGTTGATTGGGAAAATTTGAGTTTCGGGTAGCCTGACGTGCTGGCGACTGTACTTCTATTTTTTTTAAACAATGTGTACATAATTGTAAATCGATGTTAATGAATGAATAGAAGATTTCGTAACATCTGAATTTGGTGAATGAATTGTTCCTAGCAGAGTAATTAATTTACAGCGTATGTGTAGATTTCATCAAGCGGTGATTTTGGTTTTAATTTGATTAGAACTGTACCCGTATTTGTAACATTGGCTTACATTTTTAATGGTTTCTATTTCGAAATTCGAACGTACGAAGTTGCTCTTTATTAGCGTATTCACGCTAGGTACACGATTTTTGTCATTGCGATCGCATACCCCAAGCGTTGCGCAACCTGCGCTGCAAGCTTGAGTATTATACGTTGTGAAATGACACATAGAGAATTTTTAATCCCTAAGTGTCTGAAGAAAAAACGTGCGCTTTCAAAGACGATCTGCGTGCGATGATTTTATTTACGAATTTATTTTTGGTTTCCCGTCTTGCTTCTGTATCTGTAATGCTACGGCTACACTATCGCGATAACGCGAAGATTTGCGTTGTCGCGACACATCTGGGCAAAGAATTCGTCCTATCGCGAATCATCTTCGCGAATACGAATGCCCTTCGCGCCGCTGTCGGTAAATTTCCGCACATCAAAGGATTTGTCGCGACAATGTTCGTGCGGTTGGCTACATACACTTCGCGCGCGCTTTAAGAGTCCTATTACATTTTTACGGAAATTCATGATTTTTGACGCTGTAATTATCAGCAGCAGTAAGATATTTTAATTATTTGATCATGAATAACGATAGTGCCAGTCTCTTTCTTGTAACTTAGAGTTACACATTTTCATTTTTCTTTTCGTGTAATTTACTATATTTTACGAACTCAGTTTGCAAGAAAAAATGTCGGCGATGGAACTTTGACGGTCTAATTCACATTGTTACAATCAATTCTTTTAGAAGCTAAAATTACTAAAAGATAAGTTGAATGTTTTACTTGTTTATTGGAGTTCTAGAATTTCTTTAAATTCCTTGAGTTTTCACGGAAAAAAACGTAAAGAAAGCCTAATTTAAGCCAGAAATGTCTTGATTCAGCGTCCATTATATTCCAAATAAAAACAATTTTATCAAATAAATTAATATGATATAAAATTTCAATCTACAATGAATACGTTTCATTAGTTTTCGTTTGTATATATAATTAAACAAAATTACAATAAATAAAATTAAGTACTATATATTCTGCGTCAATTCAGCGCGCGCGCTCCTCAGTCTCGCGCGAGCGCCCAAATTAACTATAATCCTTTTCAGACTAGTAAGTATCAAAATTGTTTCGCGGACTATATATGTACTCCCAACGCAGACCAACGTAACTTCGTCTATTGCAAACGAGCACTTACGATTCGTAATAGGACTCTTAAGCGGTTATTACACTACACAATCTATCGGGCCCGATAACTAGGGCGAGAGTAGTGTAATAAGAAATCGGGTGTAAGGACACTGCCATCGGGCGATCGGGTGGCTCCGATCTCCCTGCTCTGTGTATCACCTAGTGTAAGAGACAGGGAGGCAGGGCCCTGCCGCAGTGGCGGCAGTGGGTATTTTGGCACCTTGGGCGTATTTGTATTCAGATATTTTCGATTAATTATTTTAGATACTAAAATATTCGATTAAATTATCAAAATTGATTTCCCTCTCTCGCGCGGTTTTAGCGCAACATGAATTTATTATTTTAGGGAATTAGAAATTATACTAGAAAAAAAAAGTGAAATTATGGTTGCGATGCATATTTGTATGCAAGTAGTCACATACAAGAGTAGGTAGTTGTTAATTTATTGATGTCTTAAGTTGGAAACAAATTATCGGCACCTCAAAAAATCCACTTTATTTTTTTGTATAGGCGCGACTTTGATATCTGTCTAATGAATTTGATAAAAAAAAAGAATGTACCTACGCCTTCCTTGGACTTATACTACGCCTTCTTTGGATGTACGAGTGAGTTGTCGTTGTCACCTTGGTGCTAGGCACCCGGGGCGGACCAGCCTCCTCCGCCCCCACTGCAGTTAGGGCACGATAGATTGTGTAGTGTAATAATCGGCACCCTGCCGCAGGGACAGGGCGCCCTAGATATCGGGCCCGATAGATTGTGTAGTGTAATAACTGCTTTAGTTGACTGCGAGACGCCGAGCGGTTTTAAGGGTTTGAACGTGTTTGATTGAACTTTTCAATAATGGATTGGAGTAATGAGAGAATATATTTTTGTTCAAGTAATAAAGATGCAGTAAATAATTATTAGCCGCCATGTAATACAGTGCAACCGCCTCTTCCATGTTTCCCGCGAAATGAATTATCGCGACGTTCTATATTTATCGCGACGTACCTACCTAGTGAAGTTTTTTTGATCTCACGAATCTTCGCCTTTAAGTCTGGCCATAGCATGAGAAAATATTGCTGATACAAATTACGGAGTGCCTTTACAGATGGCACTGGCAGCTAAAGTGCTGACATACGTACAAGTACCGATGCTGATGATGATGTCCAAATTCTATTTACACCAACGTCACCGACCATGCCGCATCGGAGCGCATTTTACAATGGAAATAGAAGTGATTAAAAAATTTGTAAAATGACATTATGCAGTCTCTGTCGAATCTGTGAGGCGGAAGCAGTCGGCTGCCGTCGCGTATCCACTCATCCACTACAATACTGCCGGCTACAGCATACAATAATGAAATAACGGTATAATATATTAATGATGACGTATACATACCTTCGATGAAGCCATAGAGTATGAAGCCCATGTATTGTGAAATACGGTAGTAAAATACTGTTTATTTGTTATGTGCAATATTATTTATTTGTTTATTTCTCTCGCACAAGTACTATTTGATAACATGATATCTTGTTGAAGACAATATTATTATAATAATAATGTACCTATTCCAAAATGGTAATACCTGTGACAAGCTAGCATTGTGTAAATTACTTCCAACGAATTTTGTATACATTATGTGTAGCACATAGTAGAGTTTATTATTATAGGACAATAAATGATAGTAGGAACTTGCAAAGATATAAAGGTAGCAAATAATAGGTAACATCCTATTCGAGTTATGTTATATGCCATTCATTTGAAGTGGACGTCATTGGGTAAAACAAGCACCATCGATTTCTCCGCTCTTTCTGGATAGAAGAAAAAGGAGGGGCATATTTGGATATAAATATTACTTCCTAGTTTCCCGCATAGTAACGCTCGTTCTAATAGCCACAGGCTTTAGCGATATTCCTCTATTGCAATAATTAATAATTTATGATTGCTAAGCACTTCCAAAGTAGGTACCTAATAATTTACGCCAGTTTTGTCACATGAAATTAATTTTCTTTAAAATATGGTCACACATAAAATTGGTGTTTTAAACAATCTTTCTAAACAGCTTATAAGATTCTAAGCTTCGTGTTAGGTGAAACTATGTGAAATTGTAACTCACAACCTCACCTTACAAAACACTTATTGTATAGTAACTATCATTACAAACACAGCCCAAACAATACATTATATTGCAATATAGATTCATTGGCTTAGCCAAATAAATATATATTATAACTAAGATTCTAAAAATTTGTTTCATTATAAATTTATAATTTCATACCCACTATGTTACTAGGTTTATGTAAACTTCTGCAGAATACCATATATTTAGTGCAGTAAGTGTAATAAGTGAATGCTTACTGAAAATTAGGTATTCTTGCATGAAATATGTATGCAAGAACACAATCATTGTACTTTTAGGATGCTTATTTGGAAGGATAGCAATCAGCAGGTCTAAATAAAAATAATTATTATGACCTGACATCATGTTCAATGCTCCCTTTGTCATGCTTACATATCAAAGGGATCAATTACTTAAAAAGCATAACAGCTGGCGCCGCCGGCCTGCCAGTGCGAACTCGTACACCAGCTTGTCAGCTTGTCTGTGCTAGATTTCACCGGTTCGGCAAAAGAATGCTCGCAAGTGGCAGCTCTGTGCACCCCGACAGCTCTGGCTGAAGAACTGCTCAGATTCCACGCAAATGGTCAAAAGGCCGCATATTTTTAAACGAGATGTGTTCATATTGCAGTGTGAGCCTAAACATTTTTTCCCAATTCTTACTGGCTGATTAAATTCTAAATAAAATCAATTTGTTATTAGATTGTTGACTTACTACAATACCTACAATATTAATCACTTACAATAAAAATACTACATTACATTAGAACATTCTAAATGGAAAAAAGGAAGATCAAACATTTTAGGATTAAGAAGATCAGTCAACTAAATGGTGAGTATAACTTATAAATACATGACTAGTAAAGAAATAGGAAATAATCCTCTTATACACTACATTTTTCAATACATTTGACTAAGCAACAAAGTAAAAATATGACTAGATAAAATGGTTACAAAAGGAACAATGGATTCCTAAAGTTTATAAACTTATGGCTTCTTGGAGTAAATAAAGTGAATGATTAGCAATTTATTGTCTTCAAATATCAAATTATGTCCAATTCAATATATTTTGTGTCCAGTTTTGACAAATTACAATTGCCTCACATTCTAACAAATTTGAACATTCCCAGTTACAGGGCCAAATAATGTTTCTAAAAAAAAATAGCTCTTAATTATCTAGGATGAGATTCTAGGAAATACTTTTAGATTTTTTTATACCAATGGAATGTAAGGTGGGTTAGGAAAAGCTTTAAATTGCAATCTTCTTTTGCATAACTAAATCTTTGGAACTCTCATGGAAAACATCAATCATTTGTTGGCGGGCCATTTCAGATAAAGTTTCAACATCATTCTGTGTCATTCCACTAGTTGGTATGGGGGGCAAAGTAGTGATGACCACCTTTCCTGTAATTTGTTGAAAATAAAAGTTAAGCACTTGTAACCCAGTGTTTAGAGATTGAAATAACCTTTGATCAGGGCATTTAATTAACATACCCGGTTCAAATGTCTTAGTCTCACTATCTAAGAAGTAGTATTGACTAAAGACAACTGGCATTATTGGTATCTGAGCATCAATAGCTAAATAAAATGCACCTTTCTTGAAAGATTGTATACTGCCTTTGTTGTATCTTGCCCCCTCGGGGAATATCCAAAGCTTGGTCTAAAAAAATGTAGTAACATATTAATTTTAATTCAGCTTAATTTAAATAAATTCATGATTCAGGATAGATAGGTATATACTTTTTCCTTAATGACTCGAGCAGTTGCATCCTTCATAAGTTGGCGAGCTTTCTCTGTTCTTAACCGGTCAATGAATACAAGACCGGAGAGCCATGCACCAAATCCAAAAGCACCAGTGAACATTAATGGTCTCTTGGCCACCACAGTGCAGCGTTTCATGCGAGGCCACATTTCAAACATACCTGTTATTTGACAAGATAATGGTTACTGACATATTAGAAAATTCGCATTTTATTAAAAAGTGTTATAAATGTTGTTGTTACGATTTTACCTAATATATCTAATGAACTTTGATGATTAGATATCACAATGTAGCATTGCTCGGTATTCCAATTTTCCATCCCCCGCAATTCCCATTCTATACCTACTATATGTGAGGCTAAGCGACAAAATCTGGAAGCAACTCTGTAGGAATAAAAAGTTTCAACATAAAAAATTGCGACATTATTGTAAATAGAATATTTTAGTGAATACGAAATACTAAATAAATCGATATCTTACATTAGGTTTGTTACGTCGCGAGGGTATATTAACACAACGGGCAAGAGCACCGTGCATGTTATTAACACATAAGCGTAGTAGAGAAAAAATTTCAAATAATACCGAAATAGATTACTTTTTTCATATAAAAACGGCAAGGTAAATATAAAACCCGCCAAAAATAATTCAGGATATGAATAAGAGGAAGCCATAACGAAGAGTTTAATTATTTGACGTTAAAGTTCTAAAGATTGCCACACTAAAAAAATAAAAACAGATACCTACGTAACTGTAAATTTTCAAATTCTTATTACTTATTTTATATAGGTATCATCGTTTTTTTAATTTGATTGTCTAATGTGAAATTTCTTTCAGAAGACTTACTTGAGCACCTTATATTAATTAGCAACACTGAATCGACGCACAGACTACATAGAGATACTACGTATTTATACGTAGTATCTCTATGTAGTCTGTGCGTCGATTCAGTGTATCCTTTCAGTTCACTGATAACTTGGTAGGACTGTAAAGGCCGATCCATAGTGCCGGCACAATGCCGACACGTGCCGATCAGCGTATCCCATCCGTGTCAATGAAAAATGATATTGTAGCACACATTCTGTACGACGCTACCCGCGCTCGTCAGTGACAGTGAGGAAAATGTGTGCTACAATATCATTTTTCACTGACACGTATGGATACGTTACTGATCGGCCTTTAGTCCTTGGTCCGTGTACTATAAGTTCGCAAGTCTATTACCCACAATTCGTACCTACGTCTATCACCCACGTAAGTGCGTACGTCTGTCACCTACTTTAGAAATCACCGAGAATCCGAGATTGACATTTTGACGATTATTGACGTTGCATTGGCGGAATCTCCTAGAGTATTATTATGTTCTGTGGGCGGAATAGTCGACATCGGCTTTACCATGAAGGTATAGATAAATATGGAGTCCACACTTCGAATACCTACTTGAAGCAGAAATGAAGTATCGCTATCTCGCTCAATGTGGTCAAACCCTCTCTTTCTAAGTAGGGTGACCGTTATTCTTTTTTCTCAGGACAGCACTTGTAAGTAGGTAGTTGCTTTCCGTTGATTGGACAATATGTACCTATGCGTATAAATTACGCATAAAACAAGCCGTTTGTTCCAGTATAAAAGTTTGAATGGTTATTTTATTTTTAAACGGATATAATATAGGAGATGAAGTTCATGGAGTACTTAGTTAACCCGCTCCAACGAAGTCGCGGGCGAAGTGCTAGTAATTATATAAAAACCTCAAAAATTAAATAAAAACACTTTCCAAATTAAAATCATTTATTAACTATTCTTTTATACATGACTAAGGATCATTGCTCTGTGTAGTTTCTGTCTCCACCCACGTTAATCACTGAGTATATTTTCTGTATGACTGATAAGTAAGCACGTTTATGCTTGTTAAAAATAGTATTTGCTATTTTTTTAAGCAGTATGGTTTCATGCAATTCATTGCAATAAATTGAGTTCATGATCGGATGGTTAATTTCTTGTAACAGAGGAGTAAAATGTTGTGATACAAATGATACAATATTTATTAATTTTCGATGTCATTTACTCTAACTGCCAAAACTAGCACTTGGTATAGCCAGATCAGCTATTTTCACTATAGACTCCTCATGTGTTACTTGATATCTGAAAATTATATTTAAAGAACATTACTTTTTGCCATAATATTTCAACTACTATATTGCTAAAAACATAATAATGTATAAGGAGGTTCCCGTTAGGTAGTTGAAAATGCACTTTCATAAAATTTCATTTTCAATGATGCAATGGATGACTACAGTTTCCTCTGAGTACTATTTTTAGGAAATAAAAAAAAAACATTGTTGGCATATTATTTTATGCTCTAAATAATTAATTATAAAATATCTAATAACAGACATTCGTTCCCCGTATGAGTATGTGTATGATTTAATTACTAAGAAACATGTTCACATTTAATATTAAAGATCCCGGAGAAAGTCCCAGATATATCCTCAATATGGTCACACTACTTCAAAATTACTTCCGATGTAAACAAAAAGATAAAATTGCACTAAGTCAATGAAAATCGATGAAAACCTATTTGATCTTTACACAGTTATCAGTATACTCGTTTATTAGTATGTTGAACACATTGGTTAAGCGTTATGTGAAGTAATTCATAGAAAATACAAAGAAATATGTTTAAATTGACTCAATGTCAGAAATCACGATATAAACACTTTCACGTGAACTTGTATATCACCTCCTGGACACCACGTATTACCGTAACCATGCTCTTCACAACTGTGCACCATTTCTTTGATTATACCTTCAATTACAGACAAATATTTTAAACGAAGCTGTGAACCGTAATGTAAACAAGCGCCATGTTGGAAAATTTTTACTGACAACTTGACATATGGCGGCCAATGTTGCCACATTACCAAATCCCAAGGAAATGGGATTAAAATTCACGTTGTATGCCAATCACGATAAGCATCCGTGATCTACAATTTTAGACTTTTTTATATCAGTAATCGTAGTTCAACTATTTATTTGTAGACACATTATCTAAAAGTGTTTTACTTCAGATTCTGTTAGTTTGGTGAGTATTTTTAAGAGGTTATAAGGAGATTTCATAAAAGAGATTTCCACACTAAGTCCACACAAGAAAGAGAAGTCGGCCACCATAGAGTGAGATAGAGTTGCGTAGGTATTTGACTCAAACAGTTGTTCTAAGTCTGGACTCCATATTTATCTATACCTTCATGGGCTTTACTTGCTTCACAGACATTATATGTCTGTGACTTGCTTAAAGCTTGCTTACTTACTTGCCATATAAAAATATAAAATTGAATTGACGTTGATTGACAGCATAGAGTAAACTTTCGTTGGCACTTTGGCAGGCAACCAACGTCAAAAATTCAACGTAGGTACATACCTAGAATCTAGATAATAATTATCACAACGTCAAGGAAAAAAAAAAAAAAAATATCACAACGTCAGTGCAGTGTTGCCAGAAGGTTACATTTCTTACATTTTTCGTAACTTTTGACCCCCTCGCGTAACATGTAAGTAATTTTTGTATTTAGGGAAATTTTCGTAACTTTTGAGAACAACGAGATTTCTAACACATGATTTTTATTGCAAACAGTTTACGAACGTATTTCAATCTATCTCTATAATCTATAATCTAAAAAGTATTTGACTCCATATCACACTCACAGATGGCTCTGAATGGAAAGCGCCATGACAAAATGAATCGTAAAAGAATAGCTTGACTTGATTTTGCTTGAGCGTGTACGCGCACTTTTCGTACTTCGCAAGTGGGAACTTGCGAAGTACGAAAAGAGCGCGGGAGCCGTACGCGCACAGAGTACATTATACTATATACTGACGCGGTTTCGTAGCTACAGAAATGACTGATTGTGATTTGTTTTGTTTCCTTGCGTTTTGTTGTATTATGTGCGTAACTAATATTTTATTTTGATGGCAAACTGCATGTCAAAGTTTGCAACCTAAAGTAATAAAAATACAACATCTGTATTTTATTGCAGATGCAAACAAGTAAAATATCTACACAGAAACAAATCAACGATTTTTGATAACTGTGATTTATACCTCAACGATTATTACATTACAATATTAAATAAAAAACTGATGCCAGGTTCAGGTTGGCGAATCCGATGATTTTTTTTGTCTCAAATTCGTGATTGAAGAAAAAAAGAATATAATAGAACAAAAATTATTGAAGGCCCGTAAGAAAGAGATCACCAGTATTTGATCTATACTATCTATTCTAATATTATAAAGAGGTAACATTTGTTTGTAAGTTTGTATGTAGGGGGTAATCTCAGGAACTACTGGTCCGATATGAAAAATTCTTTCAGTATTAGATAGCCCATTTATCGAGGAAGGATATAAGCTACATATCATCACGCTAAGACTAAAAGGAGCCGAGCATTAATGGATAATGTGACGCAGACGAATTTGCGTGGGTCAGCTAGTCTTTTTTTTTTTTTAGGGATGGGATATCATCCAATGAATCCTCCCGCTCTGGGTGTAGCGGGAGGGAGTGTCAGACTTCTACTGACTAAAACCCATCCATGTTCCTTCATTGCCCTTTGTGTTCCGGAGCCACGGTGTCTCTTGCGAATAATCCCGCGACTCCGGCAGGCGTCGGCCCTTTCGGGCCCCTCTGTGTGCTGACTCTCTTTGAGGCGCGCGTGGAACACTAACGCGCCGTCGACACGGCCTGTCGTCACAGGACGGACGGACGGCGAGCCACCCATAGCTCGCCGTCCACAGGCCCGCGCCTACGGTGGCCGGAGGTCACCAGATGGCCTCCGATGCCCGCGGCGTCCACCACGGCGGCGGCTGGGACGAGAGGTTCTCCTCTCCCTCTCCGCCACCTCCTTCGCTAGCATGACTGCTTCGCAGAAGGAGGCATGGATCAGCTAGTCTATACTAATATTATAAAGAGGTAACATTTGTTTGTAAGTTTGTATGTAGGGGGTAATCTCAGGAAGTAGTGGTCCGATTTGAAAAATTCTTTTAATATTAGATAGCCCATTTATCGAGGAAGGCTATAGGCTACATATCATCACGCTAAGACTAAAAGGAGCCGAGCATTAATGGAAAATGTGACGCAGACGAAGTTGCGTGGGTCAGCTAGTATACGATAAAGAGAGATGACAAAATTTTATCCTTAGGTTAAATACACCATTACACATCATACATTCCATTATATTCCGCCATTTTCCCCACCGACCCCAAAAATACGTAATTAAAAAAAAAATCAATAATGTAACTTTTGGAGCAAAAATGTAACATTTTAGAAAACGAAACGTAACTTACGACTCAAGGGCCCTGGCAACACTGCGTCAGTGATAAAAGTAGTCTGTGCGTAAGCGGTTACGTCCGTACATCTTAACTTACTATAAAAACAAACATTTCTATTGAGCGCAGATTTACTTACAAAAATATCTCTTAGTAACAGTTATTAAGGACATTCACCGATACCTATCTGTTCAATAAATCTGAGTGGAAGACAGCGAACACAAGTACTTTGCGTCGTTTTATTTACTCATCAAGACAAATAAATAATAAATCCTTTTTTGAAACTGAGAAATCACAGAATGGCAACGACTAAATTTAAGGTGGAGTCAGGAGTGCAACTTTTAGCAAGACTGATTAAGAAGCCAGTTATTACAAATTTTTACCCAAATTTATTCCAACCTGGATTAAAAAATGATGATGTTGTTGAAGTATTTGGTAATAAGTCTTCTGCTTTATTGATTGATTTGATAAATGAAGCATTAGCGCCTAGCAGGTCTGGTGAAGAACCATTGGGTGTTTTAGTTTTTAACACAGTTGGACAGTTAAACTACGAAGAACTGATCAGTGCACTGAAAAAAAAGATAGTATCATCATTGAATGCCGATTGTTATGCTGAATTGGACACTATTCTTCACAGGATTCTCAACAATTTGTATATACTAGACATTTATGATGCAATGCAATTCTATACCACTATTCAAAATTTAGACAACATTTTAGCAAATCATCAAAATATTTCACTACTAATTTTTGATACACTAACAGCATTCTATTGGTCAGAACAAGGTTTCAAAATAACAAAAATGGATTTATATATAAAAAATTTACTTAGAATGATACAAAAAGTTTCCAAAGAATATAAAGTAATACTAATTTATACAAGACCAGGATATTTCAGTTCAAGCAAAGATTCAGGTAATTTTGGTGAAGTCCAAATCACAGAAGGCATTAATTTTAAAGTCCATCTAGTAGATAATAGTAGCACAGGGGCTTCCGAAGTTAATGTAAGAACAATTGATTTATGTTACAATAAGAAATATATAAGTACAACAGACAATGAAATAAATTGGCAGTGAATATGATATTACTGGTATTATTTTGACCCAATTTTAATTATATTAGATAAAGAACAAGAGTATTTGAAAATGATAATATAACTTACAATATTATGGCTCATTGTGCAATTAATTTTAATAATGTGCATCAAAATGTATCTATCAACACTTCCAGTGACGACAACACCTACATATTATGTGGTGCTTGGCTCAATCCTTACTGCAGCACCTGCTACTGACACCTAGGCGTAGTTTTTGAAATTTCACTGTTGGGTGCCGCTGATGCTTTGTTAGCTTTCTTCACGGTTGTATGCAACACCCGGCAAGGTATTCATTAGGGTATTCATTTAAATGTTATCAGTTCTATTTCATAAGAACTCATTTTAAGTACATATTATATGGAATGTCCTAATATTTTTAGTTTAATTTGAAAGAGACTAGTTATTGACTTGCTCAACATAATTGGTTGAGTATCTAACAATCTAAAATGGTTTTTAAAATGAATGATATTATTCTTCTTCTATATTATTCTAAATTCAAGCCCTAAAAGTTTCTACCAAGAGAAATATAATTTACCAAAACTATTTTGCACAAACATGTTCCTAATCTAAAAGAAAAAAGAGATCAAAAGAGGGAGATTCAGAAAATACTGTAAAAAGATGCTTACTCACTAGGAATATAACTTATCACATCAGTAAATAAACCACATACAAAAAGGCAGCAAGAGCATGACTAAAATAATTAAGATTTTCCCACTTACTTATAGTATGGAAGTATGAATAACCTGACTCTTGCACTGAAAATGATGCTTCAAACATCACACCTAAATAAGCAAGGTGAATGATAGTGATGATAGAAAATATTGTATTTGTGAATATAGCAAGCATACTGTTCTTCTTATACTTATGATCACATTGTTTATTGCAAGGATTTGCTAAACAACACACCTCCAGGGTCGAGGCTACTTTATAGCGTAAATTATACTCAACATATGAGAATGTCCCAATACTGAGAAGAACTGCAGAAAATTGAAAATTTAACCCATGAAGCAATGATGACACAGCATAGGTTATAAATATGGCAGTAAATTGACCATAAGGCTGGCAAGTTTTGAAAACATAGTTCTTCAACCACTGATGCATAGGAATATTCCAATAAATCACTACTTGGACTAGAGATCTTGGCAATTCAATAAAAAATGGTTTGGTGACATGAACTTCAGAATGACAATCATTTGTTAGTCCAAATCCTGCACTTATCATTGACACAATAGACATGCTTGACACAAAATAGTGTGACATTCTAAAAGCTTGTGCATCTCTATAAGCTATTAACCATTTAGGCATTTCATCATCAATATACCATGGTACAATGCAATTAGATAACACTAAAAATGCCATGGACAAAAAGAGATTTATCACAATAATTTTTATCCATCGTTTAGACATGAACTTAACTTCAAGGTATTGATTGTAAGCATGATATGATATCCATGGACCTAATATGCAATTAGCTGGACAAAGTATGTACCCTCCAAATTCAACTGGGTTCAGCATTCTTTTGAATAAATCCCTGTCAAGTTCAATGGCTACAGAAATAATCTTCATAGCTGCTATCATCTGGATGCCTCTTATTTGTTGCCACATTTTAGGATTTAGCACATAAAGTTCGCATAACAACAAGAACGCAATTACAGATATAGACATCAAAAGTCCTCGCCATTTTTTTGTAACAAATGATATTAATATCATAAATATGTAAGCACCAGTTGTAAGTCCCACAGTCCAAATAAATGGTGGTCCAATGTTATGATACAAAAGAAAACTTCCAATAACTAAACTCAAACTGTGGCGAACGTTATGAGGCAGCGGTAAGAACTGTATGACAAGTCGCAGAGTTACATTAGCGATAATTAAATCCTTGGCAAATCGGAGTCCTTCATATAAAGTGGGTTCACCACATAATGCTATGTACGTCCAAGCAGTTTCAGTGTATTCCTCATCTTCATCCATATTTTACCGCCGGTTTCAAACCGGTTTCTTTGTTTCGTGTTCGTAACGATTGGGCTACTTCCTCATGATATTGATATGATTCATAAAATAATGATGTCTTTGTTGTTTAAAGATAGTTACACTGTTGAATAAAAGATAACCAACATTTGAGATTTCAAATCTTTTCGGCACATTTTGTGTGCAACTGCAAGCAATGTGCATTCGATTACTTCTTTTTCTTGACTTTTTTTTTTTTTTTTTTTTTTTTTTTTTATGGCAACTGAGCCGGTTCCGACTATTCTGCCAGTGTCACGTGGTGACGGTAGCACAGAGAGGCAGTCCGTCAAACTTTTTTTTTCAGTTTACTTCGTGGTAGGTGTTAGTATAGCTGAAACGAACACATGGGTTAGTAAAACATATAGTCTAATTTACAAGCACACTACAACACTACTAGTTTATACTATATACAGACTATTTACACACACGTAACGCACTAATTAAAATTTTAAGTCATTCTCGTTTATGAATGTGGCCAAAATGTTGATTAGTTTAGGGGAGAAGTGGGAAAGGAGGGTATGAAATTTGGTTGGGAGGGGAATGTTAAGTTTGGGAATTTTATTATATAGGTCAAAGGATTTATTATTTAGGGAGCAACAGAAGAAAATATGGTCTAAAGTACCATCCGCAAGGCCGCACTCGCACAGGGAATTATCCCGGACATGGATTTTGTTTAGGAACACAGGGCTACAACAATGTCCGAGTCGGAGTCTACAGAGGGACGAAACAGTTCTCTTCGACAATTTAGGATATTTAAAAAACCAAGGCCTACGCTGGATTTCAGGCTGTACGGCAGCGTAGTAGAGGCCCTTGGTTTTAGAAGTCGTCTTCCATGTTTCAGTCCACGAGTTAAATAACTTGGGTTTGGCACCATTCCGCAAATCGTAGTTATGCGCTACGTAGTGCTTTTGATCAACCGGATTCGATGTGGCATACTTTGCTAACGAATCAGCGCACTCATTGCCAACAATACCCGAGTGACCGGGGATCCAGGTTATCTCAATGTCCAAGCCGTTTTGGGAGCAATCAAATAACAAGTTCTTTATATCTATAATGATTTGACTATTAATTTTACTGTGAAGTTGATTTTGTTTAAGGGCCTGAATGCTACTACGGGAATCTGAGAAAATGACTGACCTTGTTATCTGATGAGATTTAATATAGTGTATGGCTTCTAAAATACCAATACACTCTCCTGTAAAGACTGATGCTTCTGGTGGGCATTGAAAAAGTAAAGCTATTTTGGAATTTTGAAAATAAACTGCCACACCAGTACATTCGGTTTCAGAGAATTTTGAAGCATCCGTGAAAAAGAGATTCCATCCTTCCCAATAACGCTTGACAGCTGACTCAAAGTCATGTCTAGCGTCTTGAGAATTCCTAGATAAACCTAATCCCAAAACGACTTTTGGTTCGAAATGAATCGCCTCGTATGCGGCGGAGAAGACCGGAAGAGTAGGGTATTGGCAAATAGGCGCAGAGAGTTGTTTAAGCTCTCTGTACCTATTTAACAATAGGGGAACCACTTTATGGTTCCAATAGGAAGAATTATTAAAAGAGAGGTCAATTAGTTCTAAAATTGGAAGCAAGGGATGGGATGAGAGGGAAAATACCTTAGTTAGGAAGCGATCTGCCAAGTACTGTCTCCTAAGGTGTAGGGGTGGGTCTGCACATTCCACTTGCAGCGCATTTATGGGAGATGATTTCATAGCCCCAACTACAATTCTTAGGCATTTAGACTGGATGCTGTCTAATTGTTTAAGCGCTTCTTTGTTACAGGGCTCAAGAAGATAGCTGCAGTAATCCATAGCACTTCTGGTCAGCGCATTATAGACCAGTTTAAGGGTGTAGGGGTGAGCTCCCCACCATACCCCAGCCAAAGCCTTAAGGATCGACACAGAACGTTCACATTTTTTGACCGTGTTGTTGATGTGGTCGACCCCAGACAATCTTGAGTCTAATGTTACTCCCAGAAACCTAGCCTTATCTTCGACCGGAATGCTTTGACCATTGATGTTAATATCTATTGGAGGCACAGAACGCTTGCGTGTAAAAATGACAGCTTTACTCTTTGGAGCACTTAAGGACAAACCATTGTCAAGCAGCCATTGGTTTAATGAGGCCAGAGAGACATTCATCGAAAGAGCGGCATCCTGAATGGAACTGCCACATACCATTAGTGCAATATCGTCAGCATACTGAAGGATTTTACAGTCTAAATTAAGGGAAGAGGGCAAGTTGGCTGTATAAATGTTATATAATGGGGGACTGAGAACTGATCCTTGGGGTAATCCTCTCCAGGCCGATCTTTGTTCAGAGTCACCCCCTGGTATTCTCAATTGAATTGTGCGATTGGTAAAAATGCTACCAATAATACGACAAATCCTAGCCGGGACTCTCAGCTCATGCAGCTTTTGCCTGAGATTAGGGAGGAGAACCGAATCATAGGCAGCTGATATATCCAGAAAGACAGCAACCACAGACTCATTCCTACTAAGGGCCAGCCGGACCTCTGACGTGAGGATACCCACACTATCAGCTGTGCCCAGACCTTTCCTAAAGCCGAATTGAGTCGTTGGGAGCAGTTTCCTGTTTTCCACCAACCACACTAATCGATTTTTAATTAAGTGTTCCAAAAGTTTGATGAGTATGGACGATAAGGCAATAGGTCTGTATGAGCAATGATCACTAGGATCTTTGCCTGGTTTTAGGATCGGAATGACAACTTGAACCTTCCACTCTGTGGGAATGTAGCCAGAAATAAAACAGAAATTAGCCAGGTCCAGGTAATATTTGTGAGTTTTTGGACCAGCTTTAGAAATAAAGGAGTACGGGAATCCATCCACTCCCGGCGCGGAGTCCTTGACGTGGGATAGCACAGTTTTTAGCTCCTCCAAGCTAAAAGGCATGTTCATTGGTTCGTCAATGTTGTCTGCATCATAAATGTCAACACTGGTTTCCTCAACACTTGGAACATAAGCTGGAGCGATTTTTGAGAAAAACTGGTGTCCCAGTTCTTCCGTGAGGTTGTTAGAGGAGGAGGCAGGTGCTAAACTGCTCCTAAAACGTCTCACCTTTCGCCAAACCACGGAAACCGGGGTGGACGGACTCAGCGAACTACAATATTTTGACCAACCTTCGCGTTTTTTCCTTTTAAGGAATTTCCTGGACTTAGCTAGTATCCGTTTGAAGGCAATAAGGTTATCCAGGTTCATATTGCCGTTGACTGTCTTTTCAGCCTCATTCCTGGCCTTGACCATGTTAGTGCATTCCCTATCCCACCATGGCGGGGAAGGAAGTTTACCAGAATGGGGTTTTTTGGACGGGAAGCAATCATCAGCAGTGGAGGCAATGGTGGAGGAGAAGGACAAGAAACAATCCTGGGCGTTATCCCTGTTAACTTCTGGAAGGGAAGATATTCTTAGGTCCAGAATTTTAGCATATAAATCCCAGTCTGCAGAGTTCAATTGGTGTTTTAAAAGAGGGGGGGAAACTTTAAAAGGGATATTCTTGGTAGGAAATTCAATTATGATGGGGTAGTGATCACTTCCATAGGTCATATCCAAGCGACGCCAAATGAGAAGGCTAGCTATATTGGATGAGCAGAATGTTAAATCAATGCAGCTATTATTCTGACCAGGTGCAGATCTACGCGTAGCACTGCCATCGTTGATAAGGGAAAGATTGAGTTCATCCAATATATCCAGCAAGCCAATGCCAAAGTTATCACAAGTATCTGATCCCCAACGATAATGGTGACAATTAAAATCACCCATGACAAGCATTGGACCGCTAACACTGCATAATAAATTCCTAATTACTGAAAGATATTCTAGTTGTGGGTGCGCAATATAAAAAGAAAAAATATTTATACCCTCAGCCTTCACAGCAACAACATTTATGTCATCGCCAACAAAGGTTAGAGGAATCTGAGAGAATGATACCTTGCTATTGATGAGCAAGGCACATCCTCCGTATCCATCAGATCTATCATGGCGTACACTGGTAAAACACGGCAACCTGAAATTGCTTCCAGGCAAGAGCCATGTCTCAGCAATGCCGCAGATTGATGGTTTAAACTTATTAATTAAAAAAGAAAGATCAGGCTTTCTGGGAGTAATACTCCTCACGTTCCACTGGAGAAATGTCAGGGGATGGAATGTTGTGGATATAGTTTAGGATAGTGGTCAATTTTGATGCAACGTGGTCAGGTATAGCTTGGGATGGGTTTGCAAGAGCAGACATTAGCATGTCAGTAATTAAATTTAAAATATTTGTTGAGGTATTCTGTCTGTGATGCATTGGCTCTGGAGCTTCCATTGGAAGGGCACAGCCGTTTTGTGATGGGGAAAAGGAGTAATTTTGGGTGAGGTTCAGGTGAGCTTGTCTATCATAACCGGGTGAAAGGGAGATATGGGGTTTGGGTTTCAAAAATACCGTTTTACGGTATGAATTTTGGGTTACTGGGATGGGACTTGAGGACTGAGATTGCGATTTATTTGCAGTTACTTTGTTCCGTGGGGAAGACTTGGAGACTTCAGCATATGATCTGGAAACAGGTGGGAAGACCCGACTTGCCTCCGCATACGAGATCGATTTATCCGCCATCAGAGCTTTTATGCTCTTCTGTCGGCCCAATTCAGGACAAGCACTGTCATTTGCGAAATGGTTGCCACTACACGAAACACAGAAACTCAATTCACGGGTGACTTCACATCCATCACCTGGATGATCTTCACCACACTTAAAACACCTAGGTTTCGATCTGCAAAGTGTGCGGGTATGTCCATAGCGACAACAATGATAACACTGAACCGTTGGGTAAGTGTAACGCTCAACTGGGAGAGCCGAATAGAAGCTGTACACACGCTTAGGTAGTATTTGTCCGTCAAAAGTTAATACAACAGTCTGTGTGGGCTTCCACTCAGTCACACCAGAAGAGGACACCTTCCGGTTCATCCTTCTGGCTTTGATAACCGAGCCACATCCCTCTGGAACCTGGATATTTTTAATGATTTCCTCTTCTGACCACTCAACTGGTATATCCCTAACAATTCCCATTCTTGTTATGTTGTATTGTGGAATGGCAGCCATGTAATTGTGTTGGGAAATAATTTTATTGTTGAGAAAACTGTTTGCATCCTGGTGCGACTTGAACTCAACTGACACACGATTTCTGCCTATACGTTTGATCCCATCGAGACGTACGTTATTCACGTTGTTTATCGTCAAAAACATACCAAACTTGATAGGTTGTAGCACAGTGCCTGAGGTTTGTTCGTCTTTGAGCGAAACATTCACAATATATGGTGGATTGTCTCTAGCTGTGTAAGAAAGCCTGCCTAATACGTTTTTCGCAATCTTGGGTTTGACATTGGAAGAAACTGGGGGCGAACTAGCGGCCCTCTTGCGACTAGGGGTATCCGTATCCATAATCGGGTCCTGTGGGGTTATTACGATGTCATGGGGGAGGGTAATTGTTAGTCCGGGGGAGAGATCAAATAATTCATCAGGGGGGTCAGGATCAGGGGGCTTTTTCGAGTTCATCTCGAATTATTGTTAAAAAGAAGGACACTTACAACAAAAAACAAACCTTACACCAAGAACACAGACACAGAGAACACTTTCGATCGAGTTTTAAACGAGAAAAGATCACAAAAATCGAAAATATTCGTAGCACTGACAAAAGCACGTGTTTAGCCTTCACCACTACCAACGAAAAAAAAAAAACTTTTCTTGACTTGATTCATGATCACTTCATGATTGATGAAAATTAATGTCACTGTCAAGTTCAACCACAGATTAGATACTACGTCAGTGCTGTCCACAGAGTGCTTTTTCTATTTGTCTCTGTCGACGCAAAATCAACAATGCGCGAAACATGGAATTAGCATACTATAGCCGTAACACACGCTCGAATTAGTTCGAACGTATAACGAATTTGTTCACTTCTATTTCTATATCAAATCCGGGCGCCTCATTCGGTCTCGTCTGTTGTCGTAGTTTGTCCACAGAACAAAATAACCTAGCTAGTTTGTCCGACGAACATAATCGGTCCGCTATTTTTCACAGCGGATTTGGATTGTGTCCACACAAAATCCGGAAGTGTGGACGGTTAGACCTAACAAACTACGACTAGGCGTGTTCAAATTTTCCTCCCCTACAAAGCCTATTCCAAAGCCTCTGCTGTCTGTCCGTCCGTCCGTCTGGCTGTCAGGTCAGTAAGTAGACAGCTGAAATTTTCACAGACTGTGTATTTCTATTGCCGTTGAAACAACAAAATAAGGTTAAGGCATGGAGCCCTTCGTGTGCTCGTCCAAATCTCAATTATTGGCCGGTTTTTATTAGGTTCGACTCGACTGTATTTTTCTTTGAAAACAAGAAGTATAAACTGTTTGCTTTTTGTAAGATGAAAAAAGGGCGTCCGATTTCGGCGAAATGACGTCATAAATAATGGTTGTGTACAAACTCGTGGTGGCTTAGTAGAAATCTTAGTAAATCAATGATTATCAATTTGAATTATAGGTACTAACTGGTACTAACCTACCTTTTACCTTTTCTAGAACGTCCTACACACTATTCCCGAAGTTGATAGAAGTTGAGGGAAAACGATAGTGTAGAGGGGCACTTCGCTTCGCTTCGTGCAACTTCGCCTCGCTTCGAGCGACTTCCAGTTGTTGTCGGTTTTTGTGCCCGAGTCAAAGAACTCGAAATGTCCCGAAGTTCAACACGAACTGACACGAAGCGTCTTACTACACTACTCGGCTCACTTCGGTTCGCGTCGAGCCATAGTAAATACGGGCGTATTTTTATTTCGCGAGAGTACACATTGCAACGGCAGTTGCGACATGAACGTTATTCATGATGCCTATCGTGAGGGGAACGGCCGACTGAGCTACTCGCGAATTTGCTGGAGTGTGTGGACACGTACTTCGGACTTCGCTCAACTTCGGAGAGTACTAAGCAGCAGAGCACAATGAAAATAAGTACGTATTTACTATGGCTCGACGCGAACCGAAGTGAGCTGAGTATTGTGGTCAGACGCTTCGTGTTCGAACTTCGTGACACTTCGATTCCTTTGCCTCGGGCGCAAAAACCGACAACGACTAGAAGTCGCCCGAAATGAGGTGAAGTTGCACGAAGCGAAGCGAAGTTGCATGAAGCGAAGCGAAGTGCCCCTCTACACTATCGTATTCGCTCAAATTCGATCAACTTCTGGAATAGGACGTTTTTCTGGCTTTTACCACTGACGTATAAATCATGATTGATCCCTATTGGCTTTTACCTTTAGCTGCTAGCAAAGTCGCTAGTCTGTAAGGCACACTTTCACCAGTCGACAGAGTTGCGGATGAATTTTTTGACGTCATTTTTTATTTCTAGTGTACCTATATAGTATGCCTGCTGTAAATATCCATTCAACAAAAAATAAAAGGCTACGTGGATGGATGGAAACAGCTTGAGGATTTGGTATGGCAACTCAAAAAAAGTTTTTACAAGCAATGAGATAGTACTCTATGGCAATGAGTCTGGCTGGTGGCAACCAGTGGCAACATTGTATGTGAAGTTGCATTGATTGGGATGTTGTATTTTATTATTATAGTGTTTTAATTAAAAAATATTGTCATCAGTGCTCAGAGGGACACATGTGATACTCTTATTTATATCCACTGGGTGAAAACTTCGCGATAGTGTATAAAAATACTGTGAACTATCAGTGACATTACCTTTTCTCTGAACACAGAGTTAGCGTGTTTAACTGTTTGGATTAGATCATTGTGATATGTGCATTCAGTGATAATTGTTTTTAAGAGATGGCTAGTCCGTCACCGCAGAGTAGCCCAATGCCGCCGCCGCAAGCGCCTAGCCCAATGGGTCCACCAACTCAGAGTCCGGCTCCGCCTCAGTCTCCGCACAGCCCTTATAACCAGCAACATGTCAACGGACCGCCGCCGTCGCATCCGTCTGGTGGCGGACAGCCTCCGATGCCCAATCACATGTCGCCGTCAGGTCCAGCGCATCCTATCGGGTCTAACTCTAATGGCCCCCCTGGTGTGCCTCAACAGCATCCTGGCATGCCGCCAAGTGGACATCAAATGCCTCCGCATATGGTTGGCCCACATATGCAGGGTCCACCGGGTCACCCATTGGGTCCTGGAGGAGCTCACCCACCTGGACCTAATGGTCACCCAGGTGCACCGCAACATCCTAACATGCCAGGGCAAGGTCCACCACATGGATACATGCAGCATCAACTTGGACATATGCCACCAGGACAGGTAAATATTTCATCAAATACCTAATTCTTAACAGTCACTGCCTCACTACCAAATAAGGTCCACATCACTTCTTATTTTGCCATATAATTTTACTGTAGTATTATACTATTATATTGTTGATCCCTGTATTCTTATATAAGGGAACTACATATAGTGGTTTTGAGAGTTGTACTGAACATGTCATGCAGAGTAACAATATAAGCATTTAGCTCAGAATGAAATCTTATATTTGTGAAGTTGTATTTATATATACCTCACAAGCCAGCTAGCTATAAAAATCATCTCACTTACACGGATGTCACTGGAAAATGGCAGACTCCGTAAGACTGTAGTAAATCTTGGTTCGATTATAATTATCAATATACAGTGTAAAACTCTTTAAAACGTCGCTCGAAAAATTTTAATGAAAATCTTTCTATAACATAGAAATTAGTTCAATTTGGTTGGTTTGTCACAAAACCCATACATTAATTCACTCTTAATAATGCAGCCATCCTCTATTACGAAGACATATTTTTATATTGAAACATCAACAACATTATAAAACTTTTGAGGTGCTGAAATTTCTAAGAAAAGTACCTGAGGTCTTATAAACAGCTGTCTCCCTTTTGTTATTGTTAATTGCCTAAAAATTTGCCATTATTCTTAGATTACATTGGTAGGAAATTTTAGTCTCAGTTACTAGCGCACCATCCAAATATTGGCATAGCAAAACACATCAGGCAAAGCTAATAGAATATATGTGTTTAGAATAATTTACTTATTGTATTGATAGTAATAAAAATAGGAGTTAATGTAATTGGTTAAATTTGTTTAATTTTTCTCTTCCCTCCATATAACCAAAACTCTTTATAATGGAAGAAAATGCTTGGTCCCTTGAAATTCGTTATAAAGAGTTTACACTGTATTGTGAAAAAATTGTTTTGTATAAAATAAATCCCATACAAATTCCAAATACTTTCCAATACATCTGTTTTATTTAGAAAAAAAAAATTACAATTTCACGCAATATCAAAAAATAAAATAAAACATAAATTCAAACAAATAACACGTATTTATACATTTCTGGCAAATTTATTATTATTTATTTATTAAAGGATTATGATTATTTTGCAATCTTATTCAGTTTGCGATTTTCCAGTGAATTTTTAAAAAGGCAATTTTTAAAATTGCCTTCAGGACCAAATCTGAAGCTATAAGGATTAGCGCAAAACACTGAAAGGAGTCATGGGCCCGATTTTGATGAAAAGTAAAACTGCATCATTGGAATTTAGAAAAATCATTGTTCCTACTCGGGAATAGAACCAGTTGATTTTGAAGAAAAAGAAACTGTATTATTACACCATCTGAAAGTGTAACTAATCAAGATCAAATTCTGGGAAGTAATAAGAAATCAACGGGTTCGATTCCCGGGCAGAAACCACGATTTTTCCAAAATCTAATGACACAGTAAAACTGCGTCATTTTTTCATCAAAATTGGGCTTGAGACTCCTTTCAGTGCTTTTCGATGTTCCTCATACTTTTGGATTTGGCCCTGAAAGCACACTTTAAAAATTCACACTGTATATCTCTTATACAAGGTGATAAGAAAAAAAAAGCTTTATTTTATGAATCTATGAATTTTCAAATAAGTTTATCTGGGACAACATTTTATATCATTGCAGCACATACTATATTTATAGTTATAACTGCAATCTGAATGGAATGTCTGATCTGGTGGTTGAATAGTGGACTATAGACACTGCTAGACAAGAGTAATATTTCCTTCATCATAGTGGATAATTCTTCTGTCAGTGGTTGCACATTCTTTGGACTAGGAAAAAAGTAATCATCTTCTTTCATGTACATAGTATAAACTATGGGGGTATTTAATTTCCATTTGACCCAGTCAGCAACATTGCCAGTGAAGTTATCTGAAGAATAAAAACATTGTATAATTATTACAAGTTAGTGTTAGGGAAGAAGGATCACAGTCCATACAAAATCATCCCACTGTACTATAATAGTAAAGAGAAGTACTTTGAAAAAATGTTATAATTAATAAAAAGGGGGAGAAATATGTATTCAGAATGATTATTATTGCACAATATTAAGAAATACCTACTTGTATATTCTTTATATTGGCTAATTGTTCCGGTTTCTATGAAATATATGACTAAATATTGATCTCACTAGTTCAAAATAGTACTTACATAAATAATGGGAAGTAGTGCCATAGAGAAAGCTTTTATTGTGCTCTTCTAAAACTCTATCATTCACAGATGATAGTATGTCGTACTGAAAATTAATAAATGAAATTACTTTCCAATTAAATTGTCAGTTATCAGTTTTTTTAAGGTTTCATACCCAAAGGTCCCAAATGCTGGCTGGTCTATTGCTTTCCCATCCCTCTAATAGCTGTACCATTGAAGCTAAAAAGTTAAGTAGAGTAAGACTTTACTTTGGGAGATAAGTAATGGAAAACAAAGTCATGTAAAAAAATTTATTAATGACCATTTAATTTAGTGACTAGAAAAATTGGAACAAAATATAATTGAATCTGTTAAAAAAATTGCTTTTCAAGTGAATCTTTGGAATTAAAAATGTGTCAAACCCTATTTAAAAGTAGGGTCACATAGGGTTTCAGTCTACATCAAACAATTCAATTCAATAGAATTTTCTGATAAGAGACGAAACATAAAATTCTTTAGGTGGCCATTTTTATTTAACAAAGGAGTGTATTTCAATGCACAATGTACATATAATTTATGTGAACATAAAGTTTGAGGTCATTGGCCTTACATAGGTTTACCTAATTTGATCACTGCAGATGATGATTAAGTATCATTGTAATCTTCATATTATTGTGATAAGTAGTATTAAATATGCTTACCAATACAGGGTAATTATTACAGGTTTCATAATCATATCCATATGGTATAGTTATGAGGTATTCAAAACTTCTCAAATTAATGAATGCTAACATTTGAAGAGCTATGCTATCCAAAAACTTCGCCAGACTTGCAGTTTCTTGCTCAGATAATGATCTAGCACCAGAATAAACTGGATCACATTCTTCATTTCTTACTAGTAATTTATAAAATACATATAAGTAGGTACATGGCATAGTTCAGTTCTAAGTTTGTTAGTTGAGTAGCTACACTAACAAACTAAAATGGAAACAAAATAGAAGATGATGATATGGTAGGCGTCAGATAAACATGCTATAAAGTACCTATCCCTAAAATCGCTTCGTAGATACTTGAACAATAAATTATGATAAATTTTTCATTACTAGAGAATGTAAAGGATCACTATAAAAGTTGATTCAGGACAGCTTTATGTCTTTATTTCTATTTTTCATATGTGGATCAATGACTATTATTGCACATTTATCTGGTTTCTACCATATTTTCATCATAGGCTGGTCTTATTAGAATCAAGCTGAATGTATTTGTAACTCTCCCAAGTTAAAAGCCCCCTCCTAAAAGTTATGTAAATTAAGAATGCATTTTTACACTTAATTATGACTAAACTAGCTTTTTCCCGTAGCTTTGCTCGCGACAGTAAAGTTTTCGCACATAAGTCGATAGTTTCGTAGCCTATAACCGTCTCTACGGTACCTACTATCAAAATTGGTTCAGAGAGAGCGAAAAGGTGTAACAAAAAACAAACTCACTTTCGCTTTATAATATACTAGCTGACCCACGCAACTTCCTCTACCTCATATTTTTCATGAATGCTTCTCTCCTATTGGTCGTAGCGTGATGTTAAATAGCCTTCCCCGATAAATAAGCTATGCAACACCAAAATAATTTTTCAATTCGAACCAGTTGTTCCTGAGCGAGTTAATGTGATCAACCAAACAAACAAACTCTTCAGCTTTATAATATCAGTACCTATAGAGAAGTTACGATACTTACTTATTTCTTTGCTCAGGAACCAATTTCTATCTATGTTTATACCAACGGTTGATTCATTTCTTGGACACATTTTTTTTGTAAAATACAATTTTCTGTTTTTTGTCCAGTCTTTATCCTGTGAAATGATTTCAAGCTAACATTACTTTTGCCACTACCAGACAAAATACGCAACATAAGTGAAATCAATTACCTGTGTCATACTATATTCATATCCATCAGGATTCAAGATTGGTAGAATGTAAAAATCATAATGCTTTAACAATTGCTCAAGATGTAGTTTCTGTTCTAAAATGTAACTTATAAAGTTTAACAGTATTGCTGGAGTTAACCAGTCTCTTCCTTCTTCACCTCCCAGAAGAAATACAGCTATATTCTTTCTTCCCGTAGATATCTTTAACACAAATATTTCTCTTTTTTCGAAAGATTTTGCTATTTGGAATTTACTTAAAATTGGAAACTTTTGTAGTTTGGATTCAACCCAATGCATAAGCATTTCCCAGCGATAAAATTCCGTAGTTAAATTAGGCGCACGTGCGTATGTTGTGACATATGAAGGCATTTGGTCCCATTTTTTTTCCACCCTAGTAAATAATTATATTATTTAATTATATATATGTCTTTATAGAGCAGGGCTGCACATCTCATATTTTAGTTGTCTTTTTATTAATTATTATAACTTACATGGTTATATGTACTCATCGATTTAAATAGTTAGGACAGTCGCTCGCTCGAAAACAGCCTATGGCAGGAATGAGCTTATGTCGAGCCAAATCGTGGCGACAGAAAAGAATCTATGTCGAGAAAATAGTTCACGACAGAAAAGAGCCTGTGTCAAGCCAAAATAGCCTGTGTCGAAGAAAACACCCTATGTCGAGCCAAATTGTGGCGACAGAAAACACCCTTTGTCAAGCCAAATTGTGGTGACAGAAAAAACGCTATGTCAAGCCAAATTGTGGTGACAGAAAACACCCTACGTCGAGCCCAATTGTGGCGACAGAAAACACCCTATGTCAAGCCAAATTGTGGTGACAGAAAAAAACGCTATGTCAAGCTAAATTGTGGTGACAGAAAACACCCTACGTCGAGCCAAATTGTGGCGACAGATAACACCCTATGTTGAGCCAAATTGTGGCGAAAGAAAGAGCCTATGATTAGCCAAATAGGTAATATACATGAATAAAATATTTATTATCTATAAGTACAGTTTATCTAAAAATATACAAAACTAGCTAAATCGGCATACATTGTTTTGCCATAAAAAAAATAGCCTGTGACCTATTCACAGACCTACTAAATATACACAAAAAATCCTGAAAATCGGTCTATAGCCGTTTCGGAGGAGTTCGATAACAAACACCGTGACAAGAGATTTTTATATATTAGAAGAAATAATAATAACAGTGAAAAAGTAATTAAATTACTTGTAAAACAAACGAGATGATATCTCGTTTGTTTATTCGCATATTTGTCATATTATCGATCATATTATGATTATGTTAACAAATCTATCCGTCGCGAAAACGCTGTTTTCTATGGCAGTTGTATACCTAATAGACGTCATGGACTTTCGTCAAGTCCATATCTCTTCTAATTGTAATCTTTGAAGCTTTATAACTTCATCGCTGATGAATGTATTTCAACAATAATTTCATGATTCGCGTACTAGAGCTAAGAAGTATTTCATTTTGCGAATATAAAAATCACATGCTTATTCCCTATTGTGGCGACAGTACGCCCTGTCCATACTTGTTAAGTCAATGGTTATACTACAAGCTTCAAAACACCTAAATATTGCAAACTTACAAGTTTTCTTTTGGAATCTTAACAAATTCTATATCATTATCTCTCATCTTGTCTTCGAAAAATTTAGTGCAGCATCCATCAACGATGATATTCATAGGCAAAGCAGCTTGATTAGTAATTCCATTTAGAAACACTATTTTATCATTTCTTACATGAAGAAAATATAAGAGGGCTCGTTCTCGATGGTTAAATGCAGTCACTTCATATAGTGTATCATTACCATCATAGACACGACATGCTATTTGTGCTACTAACATGCAAAAATAAATAACTAAAACACTCGACATAATAATATTATGTGGCGTATCTATGGCATCTTATTCAGTAAGGCTATGGCACAAAACACAATGAATAATATTTACTTTGTTTACATGATAAACAAGTTCCGTTATGTTTTAGACCAGCCAGCCAGTATACGAGAAGTAACAGAGTTCATAATCATAAGTTCGATGAAATGCTTGTTGTCGTCACAACGCTCTTAAATAATAAATTAATAATTGGATTACACAGGCCCCGATGCCGATGGGAGGGGGGCCGCCGCCAGGCAACGGGCCGCAGGGGCCACCGGGAGCGCCTGGCGGGCCGCTGCCGCTGCCGGGCCCCCCACCGCACAGCGTGCATCCGCAGGGCATGCCGCAGGGTGCACCCGGCCACCTGGCACCGCACCACGCCATGATGCCTGGCCAGGGTCCGCCACCGCACGCAGCCTCGCCCGGCTACGGCGCCGCCGGGACCGCCGCGTCCCCGTCGGGCGCGCCGGGCTCGGTACCGCAGCCGGGCGTGCCGCCCCACCCGCCGGCCGCGCAAACGCCGCCGCACGCCCAGCCGCCGCCGAGTTCTTCCTCGGCCAACGGCGCTCCCCCTGCTTCGTCCCCTATGCAGGGTTCGCTGCCGGCGCCCGGCCCTGATAATTTGCACGCAATTCAACGGACTATTGATTCTATGGAAGAAAAAGGGCTTCAAGAGGATCCGAGATTTTCGCAGTTGCTAGCTCTACGAGCGCGTTCGAACCCCCAGGACCCCGGCAAGGGATTGTTCAGCAACAATCAGCTCTGCCAGCTGAAGTAAGTATTTTGCTACCGAAAGATAACTTTCTAACTCTGTGCTTGTTTTGTTACCGTTCTAAACTAATGAAAATCTTATCTTAGGGCACAAATAACAGCGTACCGGAGTCTCGCGCGAAACCAGGCGCTGTCGCAGCAGATAGCAATGATGGCCGCCGGCAAGCGGACGGGCGAGGCACCGCCGGAGTGCCCCACGCCGCCCGCGCAACCGCCTTACGAGGGGCAGGGCCAGGGCGGCGCGCCAGCCGGCGCCACGGGCGGCAAGCCAGGTGCGGGCGGCGCGGCCGGCGACGCGTCGCGTGGGGGCGGCGGTGCCCCCCCCACGCCGCTGCCAATGACCGGTCAGATGGCTCCACCGACGCAGCTGACTCCACCGTTAGTTAACCCGGTAGGTTTCGAGTAATTTTGATATTCGTTCGTTTTGTTTGTGATGAGCTGTCTTGCAGTAAATATCGCTTAATTTAAAAAAATTGCATTTATGCTAATGGGTGTTGTGACTTCATAAATTAAATGTGTATAACTCTTGCAGCCGATGAGCGGCGGGCCGCCAATGCGGGGCCCCGCGCCGCTGCGTCCGCAAGCGCCGGGCTCGCAGCCGCAACATCAGGTAACACCGTTTATGGAACTCTGTTTGAAAAATATCAGAAATAATATGAGAATTGCAAGAGAAAATGGTCTGATGAAGGTCACATTAAAGTGTGTAAAAATCACCCTGACGTTAGTGCAAAATCTGCAAGTAATAATAATAACATTTCTTTTTGATTTTAGTATCGATATCGCTCAAAATTACGATAAAACATATTCGTGCGATATTGAAGTTATAGAACAAACTATATTTGTGGACACAATTAGAACTAATCCCATCCTGGGTAGAGGCTGATAGAACGCAAGCGAGTAGGCAACTCAAAGGTACTTTCGCTCAGCCTCCTGAATCAGGAAATCCTGTATGATGTACATCCTCGTTAAATGGGAGAGTTTAAGAAGGCTTACATAACATAATGCATCATCATCATATCAGCCGAAAGACGTCAACTGCTGGACATAGGCCTTCCCCAAGCGTCTTGCATCCATCGGCTACCCGCGACCATTACCAGATCATCGGTCCACCTTGCGGTAGATCTTCCAACGTTGTGTCTTCCTTCTTTACACAAGACATACTACTAAGTAATACAATATCTTATTTAAATTACTTAATTTTTTTTCCGCAGCCGGGCGTACCCATACCAGGAGCGAAACAGAATCGAATAACCAGCATGCCAAAGCCAGTGGGCATTGATCCTCTCCAGATCTTGAATGAAAGAGAAAATAGGTACGCATTTTTTTACAATTGATAGACGTTTAACCACTTTGTCATGTGATGATAAGCGATGATGCGCAGGGCCGTCTTAAACTAGGCTGGGGCCCTTGGGCACACAAGAATTTGGGGCCCTTCTGGAAAGTAAAAAAAGCGAATTGTACTAACATTTTTTTACTAAGTATGACCATTTATTATAGGTAATCAAATAATACGAGTATGTCATTAATTAATAATTATATTAGAATGCTGCTGGTTTTTTGGTTACGATTACGATAACGATTTCTTTCAGGATTTCTGTTGAGCAGAATCTTCTATTATATCCTTAGTAAATTTTTTGAAGGATATCTATGCACATAATTGACAAATTACTGAGTCGTTTTTTTAACATTGTTGTTCGCAATTCATTTTTTATTCTCCTAAGCTGCGAAAATGACCGCTCTCCACTACAATTGGTAACCATTAGGCAAAGGAATATGCTTGTAGCAATTTCTACATTTGGAAAAGTTTCTTCCAATTTATCTGATTTTATTAGGTGATGTATTTATCTGATTTTATAATCCGCTGATTGCTTTGCTATGTTTTTTAAATATTGATTTATATGAAAACATTCTGTTTTGAGCTCATCTGCATTAATATCTTCATGATAAAATTCTGCAAATTCTTTGCATTTTTTGGTCAAAACACCAGACTCGATTGTTGTTAACTGACAAAGAAAACTAAATCAACTATCAATTATTATTATTATTATTATTTTTTACTTTCTCGGGTCCCTGGAGACCCGGTCCTTTGGTAGGCGTACGAGGGGCCGAAACCAACTCGCAGAGGCCCCGTTAGACATTTCAAATGTAATGGGGCACCAACCGGCGATTATCCCTGTATGCCCTGAAAGTATTCCCAAGGACAAACCCCGGTTGGAGCAGCACTATTGCAGAATATGGAAACAAAAAATGAAACGCTATGGGTTTGGGTGGCTTAGTGGACTGATAATCGTTTATTATAGAAGAACTATTGGCCCCTGCCTGACCACTAACAATATACACGGCTTTTAATTGGCAGGGGGTGACTTGCACACTCAATGAATGGGCCCCCGAAAACGGTCGCTAGCACAAAGTGACGTAGCGCCAAGGGGGCAACATGGCCTGAGGTGCTAGAGGAGTGGAGAGGTATATCACGGCTATCAGGACAATCCCGGAAGTGCGGTAAAGATCCCTACCAGCATCTTACTGGATTATACATCCTTCTCCCGAGCACGTTTGCTCTAGCGAATCTCTACTCAGACCGGCCGATTAAGGCAAGAAAGAGGTGGGAGCTCTGTTCCTCGTCAGTGTTCACTCTGGCCAGCCAATAAAGGCAAGCCGGAGATGAGGAACAAGACTTCTCCCGGGAGATTAGGTTCATGGGGTCGCTACTGCCCAACAGTTCGCCACAAAACTGCGTTGCGGATTGTATCTCTTTTTGTCTGGCCCCTCAACCTAGGTATGACCTAAGGTCTATCGGGACGCGCAAGCCCCACCACGACGTCAACGTAGAGATACTGCGGTAGGGTTATTATTATTATTATTATAACTTTGCTGATTTATGTTCTTTGACAATGGTTTTCAAAACTTGCTGTCCCATTAAATTAATAAATTCATTACAAATATTTGCCGATAAATAGGTATGATGTACTTCCTTTTCCACGATTTCCGTAGTTTTGTATGTGATCAGCAAGATAAGGATCAAATTCACTAATCAGTTCTAAGCATCCCAAATAATTTCTCATTATCTCATATCTTAATATCTCATTAGCACCACGGAAAGCAAGACCTCTTGAAGCAAAAAATTTCACTACTGCAACAATCCTCCTAAGCACATTCTTCCAATAGTTAATTTCTGTATTATATTGGGACAGCAACTAAGTGTGAATTCGTCCAGTAGTTTTCATTCTTGCAACATAATTCATCATAAATTCCCTGTGCTGTAAACTGTTCTCATGCTCTATCAATAAGTTACTTATATGCTTCCAATCTTTATATCCATTAGGAGATCTTAAATTATGTCCAGTACCCATAGTGGTATTAAATAGACGGCAGCAATAACAGTACACAGATTTCTTTGCCTTATAAATACCTTCTGATAAGATTACTGATTTGTGAAAAAAGTGTAATGTGCCCAACAAAATTGTTTTGAGAATAAATGTGTGAGAGAAATTGTCGGTCCTTCGGGGCCCCCTGAGAATGGGGGCCCTGGGCACGGGCCCCGTGTGCCCTTATGGTGAAGACGGTATTGATGATGCGGTCTAAGATGGAGCACGCTTACCTAGAAGTAACTTATTCAATCTTGACTTAAAGACGTCCAGGTTGTACTTGTAGCTATCAGGAAACACAGACTCAGGCAGGGAATTCACAATGTGTTCCCAAAACGTTTTGTGCGTATCGGTGGGATATCCACCATGTATCGGTGGCGTATCGCCGTACGTCTTGTGGTCGAATGATGGAACGGGCTTGGCGGAATTAAATTATGCAATTCTTTCGCACACTCCCCAAAATACAACTGAAAGAATACCGACAGGCCAGCAACTCTGCGTCGATGCTCAAGACTTTGGAGCGATTCGATGAGCCTATCATTGCCGATAATTCTCATGGCTCGTTTCACAATTGACTCAAGGGCATCAAGCTGGTATCTGGCCCAAAGATGAGTCCAGTACTCCATCCATACACGATTGAACTTGCAATTCATACAGTTTAAGCAGCTGTTCCGGCGTGAAGTACCGTCTCACCTTGCTAGGATCCCCAACTTTCTAGCAGCCACTTGAGCCTTTGCCTCTACGAAAGGGGCAAAATTTACGGTAGAAGTTAACGTAACACCAGGCCCGGACTGGCCATAGGGCAATTCGGGCAAATGGCCGAAGAGCCGGAGGCCCGGTGGGCCGGTGTGGACGATTAGTGGTCGACATTCTTATGCTATTAAAAAAAAACATCGAAATACATCTATTTATTTATTTTTTATTATTTGATACACCAACAGCAGTACATGCACAACTACAACCAACGAGAAACAAAAATCAAAATATTAGTCTGTCATGTATGCCTATTATAGGTATACACAGCTTACACTATATTATGTACAACAAATTAAAAGTATCTAACTAATTAATTAATCGGTGTTTCTGTTTTTTATTTTATTCGTTTGTTGACATAAATCTCCTAAATTAACTTTTGTAAAAAAAAACTATTTTTCACTTTTTAGTGGTAAGTTTACCTGCGTACCTACCCCTTCACAGTACACGTACCAGCACGTGGCGTGATGTTATGTTATGAACTGGTGCAAACAATAAACAGAAATGCGATTTCAGCAATGCCGAATTGCCGATCCATTTACTTTAATAAATTGAAGAATTTCGTTGCCTACCTCCCAAAGTTCTTCATCAAATCTACCTTATAGGACTTGGCAGCCTTGTGGAAGGCTCTCTTCTTCTGAATCACTTCACATGTGGTCGCCTATAATTGGAAGCGCACACTTGTATTTGTCCCTGTTTTTGTTATCTTATCATATCATGCATGTTAATGTGAAACCTCTGTTGACGATTCAATAAATAAAACCTTACTTTTTTAAAAACAACCGACTGCGCCAGAAGGAGGGTTATATTTTTCGAGAGCATGGATGTATGTATGCACTAGCTGTTTGCCTGCGACTTCGTTCGTGTGTGTCGGAAAGTAAAATGTGGTCGCTAGGTAAGATCTCTAAGCACATATCATGATTTTTAAAGTGCTTTCATGGCCAAATCCGAAACTATGAGGAATATCGAAAAACTCTTGAAGGAGTCTCAAGCCCAATTTTGATGACAACTAAAATTGCATACTTGGATTTTTGAAAAAAACGTAATTCCTTCCCAAGAATTGAACCGGTGGTAAAGTATAGCTAATAACACAATAACACACAGCAAACTTCATTTAGTTTGCTATGTGTTATTAGCTCAATTTTAACAAAAACATTTTTAATTTTCAAAATATAAAATATCAGCTGTATTTTCCCGAGAATCTACAAATGCATCATGGATTTTTGAAAAAGTATCAGTTAGGGTTTAGGAAAGTAGCTTAAGTCAGAAAGGAGATTGGGCATTTATAGTTTCACTTTTAGACGCGTAAAGGCCATTTGAGTTAATGTATAATTCATTTTATTAATATTATCGATTTTTGACTTAAATTCATTGAAATAATTTGTGGGGTTTCTATTTTCATTTTAATTAGTATTTAATACGATACAATATCATTTCTTCCATTATAGTGAAGCGACTCCTTTTTCAATTATAATCGATCGATTGAACATTAACATAAGTCGTGGAACAACAAAACAATCTACATTTGAAACTAAAAATATTAAAAGTTGTCATTATTATTCTTTAATAATATTACCTACTATTTTTTCGTTAAAAAGCAATTTCAAGACAAAAATAAAACAATTAAGTTAAAATAGATAATGTTACGACGCCGTAGTCTATTGTTGTGTCACAACACTATTCGATGAAATGTCAAACAAATTGGTATTTACTGTTTACCGTCACAGACTACATAGAGATACTACGTATCAGACGACCCACTCCCATAGAAAAAAAGTGGTAAGTAGAGGTTGTCAAAATTTGGAAGATTCGAACATGACAGTTAGTTTTTTTTTTAATTTACGTGTTGAGTTTTTGGCAAAGGCCCACACATAAAGCCTCAATTACCCCGTTGTACTGTTTGTAGATCTAATTCAGACCTCAATTTTTTTGCTGGTAGCAGCAAAACATGTTCATGAAATATCTAAGTTGTCACTCTTAACTCTTACATACTGACTAGAGGGAACTACTGAAATATGTAAATAAAACACAACAAATACTTATTTAGATTTTTATTTATTTAATTTAGTTTTAAATTTAACGAATGCTTTAGATTGCATTCTCGGAAGAGATTTACCGATTAGTCGGGATACATCTGTGCCTTTCATAATTTTATGTATCGCACAACACCAGTTAAAAATTACTAAATTTACCCCATGCTCAATGAATTTTCTATTTCTTTTTTATGCGTTTCACAAAAAAGGAAGTCGAATGAGTACTTAGACATAATTTTGCTTTTAATTCTTTTTGAAATATTATTTTTTGCTGGACAATGCTCTAAGTACTCATTTGCTTCCTCTGTGACTACTCCGAATGTTCTCACTGCATTTTCAGAAGGGTGTCAAGTCAATTTCATTTTTTTGTTGGTTTTAAACTCTTTTTTTTGCACCCAATTATGTACAGCACCGACCTCGCGCGTTGTTAGATCGGCAACGCAATCGCCACATTTTATTTTTGAAAAAAATTTACTTGTGACCCACCCTGCTGTGTATGCTCTTGCATAAACATTTAGGCGTTCTTGAGCAACAGATCGCGGCACCGTTCCTGACGTATGGGGTTCTACATTAATTTCATTCAGATACTGCACACCAGATTTTTTGGAAGGTACAAATAGCTGTTTCAGTTTAACTAGCTGGTTTGCGGGATCATCTTCACAATTAAAAGTATCTGAATGAAATTTTATAAATCTCGTTATTAGATATGAAGGTGTTGACAAAGGTGTGGCAATTCGGGTTATTATTTCTGCAATTATACGCCCGCACTTGTCCAAAAAAGTTTTCCATTGGATCAGAGGTGAAATAGTACGGGCGCATTAATTTTACATTTTTCTTTTGGAGGAATTGCCACAGCCATAACTTTGTAGAATTACAATCCATTTTTTTAATGAAGGCACAGTTGTCTCCCTACCTTTGACGTCCACAAAACGTATTTCTTTTAATTTTTTAATGGATTCTTGCCAAAATCTTTGGTGCGGTGACCCTGTTGTACAAGCTGCGCGTAAGGGTTTCCCTCTTGCCGTCTTACTATATAAACTCGCACCATTCACTGAGTCGAACAGGTTGTCAAAAAATGATCTTGTTTCAGCAGTGTTTTCGAGGGTGGAGCTAACTCTTCTCCCATCAGCATATTGAGCTGGAACAATTGACACAATAAAAAAAATTGGTATACTATAGTAAATTAATAAACAAAATTGATTTGAGTAGCTCAAGATTCAGAAAAATATATAAGAAATTTTAAATTTTTGAAGATGAGATTAATCGACTGGTATAAAGAAATAATCAAAATGGCTTGATTTTATTATTATTACTAGCTGACCTGGCAAACGTTGTTTTGCCAAATAAATAAAACAAAATAGCCAACAACCTATTCTCTGACCTACAAAATATACACAAAAAAAATTATATACATTAGTCAAGGCGTTTTGGAGGATTTCGATAACAAACACTGTGACACGATAGTTTTATAAATTAGAAGATTAGATTATAAACAAATATTAAAGGGAATGCCAACCAAAGTATGTATTTTGGCACTGTTGGTCAGTTAGTTAAATTTTCATCAATTTAATTATTATTATGAAAGTAAACTCCTAAATAAACATTTTAAACATCAAGCAAGCAAGATTTTTTGACATACTAATTTTTAAAGTATAATGTTAACATGGGTAACTTGTACTGATTCAGACAGGATGCATAAAAGGAATAAAAATATTTTAATTTGATACATACCAATAATACCCAATTCACTGTCTTTGTTTGTTGTACCAGAAACACTTGATATAACATCATCATTATACCTCGCTATCTACGATGTTGAAGGCATTGTTAATGACTGATCTGTAAATATATTACATCAATTAGAACTATGCACAAATATCGATAGGGAATTGAAACTAAGGACCATAAGTACCGTAAGTACATACCTGTTTGTTACATTCCCATTGTTTTCTGTATTGAAAATTGACTAGTTGTATTTTCTGATGACAAGGAAGTGAGTTAACTGAAATAAAGTTCATTTTATTTTTTTATTGGTTTGGTAAAAAAAATACTTTAGTTTCATTAAAATAATCAATATGTTCACAGGAATTTATTTTAAACTAACAGTTTATGAAAATAATAGTCTTACCAGGGAGACGGGCATAATAGTATGGTCATCATGTTTCCTTTTCCGAGAATAATATTGTGATCATGATTCTGATATACTTCTGAAAAAAGAAATTCATAGGTACATGAGTTTTCTATATTATGTTTACCAATGAGCTTATGCGCTATAACTTGGGTAAGTGGGTCGTCTCAGGTTGAGTGGGTTATTAAGGAATTTACTTATTTTACATGATCAGCAGATATTTATTTATTACGTACTAACCTTGCTCAACTTTTGTGGGTATTCCAGAAGCAATTTCACCGGCCGAGAACAATGATGGATAAGAACCAACTTTAAGCCGATGCTTCTCACTGATGAACCTTTTTTCAAAGTGTTTCTGGCCCACACATAGTTTTTGAAGTGCTTGCGCGCTTAAGCTGCGCAAATAATCACTATTAATGCTCAGAACCCACATGTCCTTCCGTTTAGTACCACAATTTTCGATACAACACTTGTTGTACATCTTGCACTACCAATGCAAAATATAACATCACTGTATACAATAGTTTAAAATCACTGAGAGGATAAGACAGTACGGAAAATAATCTAATATGAAAATAAACTAATATGGTGGCCACAGTGAACAGAAAAGTTCTAATTTTGACAGTGACACATTTGTCATTGTCAATTATCTATGGATTTGGCAACGGGCGTTAGCGGGGTGAAGAATGACAGAAGGGGGCGAGGCGATCTGTTATGTTCAAAACTTCCAACCATAGAGTATACGGTTGAAATTTTTTGTTCTAAGTTTGCGTGCCGTGTTTACCGTGTTAACTGCCGGTAAACCGAGAAAATTGTTTTCAGCTTTTCTCTGCTAACAAACATAAATTCGTGTCGAGTTGAGTTTTAGGATTCCTCCACGTCTATCTACTACATCTAGCAATTTGACTCTTTTTGTTCGTGTGCTGCGAAGTGAATTATTATTGTTAGAACATTTTCACGTCCACGGTGATTTGTTCTGTGAAAACATGTTGCGCTGTATGAATTGTTCTCTTTTATTAGCACACCCGCTGCCTAGACGCCAAATCAGAGAAGCAACGGATTCCATGGTAAAAATCTTACGTACATGGATTTCTCCTACCGTTTTTCTGAGAAGATTTCTAGATCAATGTTTTTAAATATAATAAATAATGATGAACATAGGTAAAACTCAATTAATATGTACCAAAATAATGCAAAATATTTGCCAGTTAATAGGGTTTCAAAACGAATTGTTTTGAGTTATGTAACATAACCTCAATAGGTACTCAACTTATGTTTTTCTTCAGAAACCCCACAACATTTAATCTTGAATTTAACCTTGTATTAAAGTATAACACAACCCTTTTTTTGTGTCTAATTTTCATTACTTTACTGTGTCAAAAGTTGCGCAACCAAGTGCCATAGTACCTTGCTCAATTTCCTTTTAATGTAAAAAATGAGAGCTTTCCTTAAGTTTGCCATATGTATTACTTCCCAGAATTTGACCCTTATTAGCTAAGCTTTCTGATGGTGTAACAATAGAGAGTGTCTCTTTTTTTTCCTAGGTAAGAAATGTCAATTTTTCAAAAATCCAAGAACGCAGTTTTAGTTTAAATCAAAATCGGGCTCGAAACTCCTTTCAATGTTTTTCGATATTTCTCGTAGTTTCGGATATGGACACGATGGCACACTTTAAAAATTCACTCTGTATGCGAACAGTCAAGATCATTAGAGTCATTGCTTGACTCCTCTTAGAATTAGGAATTTGGAATAGTGATATGCTAGGCACTGGCTGTTTCACCTCTTCTGTTCAAAAAGCCCTAGTAAGTTTTCGTAATGAGAAGCGTTTTAATGATAACGCTTTTACACATGATGTTAAAGAAAGTTGCTTGGAATGTTACCACGTAATAGAGCTACATAAAGTTGACCATGGGAAAACCAACCAGAAGAGAAGTCTACCCCTGCAACGGAGAGAGTAGAAGAGAGACTCCGTTATCCGCACCATGTTAGTCTCCCATTTTGTCCATTGTGCGTAGGAGTCCTGGCTAAGTTAGCGAGCCTAGCTCTGCCCAAATGCACAGATCGCGGAGTAACCTCGCCGTTCCAAGAATTTGTTCACGCCGGGAAGCCTCGGTCTTACTTTTAGGATGACGTGGGCAACTGATTTCTCGGCCTCTTCGCGAGTTCGTCTCTGGCATCATTACCTAGGGATCTACAGTTCCCCTTGATCTAATGGAGAGTGAAGCCAGCAACGTGTTATTTCTGGCCCTGGGCTGGTCATGACCTTTCATAGGCTTACTGGAAATTGAACCGTTTTGAAACTTAACGGAAAACCGTTTGTTGGATAAATGTCTTTCAGCCGAGTGCCTTTACAAAGGTTTAGAAAAAACAGAACATAACCGGGTGATGTGTATAATTTTCTTCCATGGCCGTTTTCATGAAAATATATTCCTATTTTCCCCAGAAACATTTTTCAATATTATGCGTATTGATGGTTGATGCTCGGTCGGTGGGTTCACCGTACATAGAAGAAACGAATTCAGCTGGCAAAGGGACAGCACAGGCTATCTTCTAAAATACTCTTAACATCTTCTTGAAGCTATCTTAATCTTGATGAATCACGTTGATTTTTAATTAATTTCGTACCAGGAATGCAAATCGAAACAATTTCATCTTTTTTATAAACACAGTCACTCAATATAAGCGGCGCTAATGCAACTCTTTCGATTCATCTATCATGAACTTCGGAACTTCGCCACCTGCTCGTGGGTGTTATTATGGAACCCGTGCCTCCAGGCCCGTATAATAAATGGCCCAGTATTGGGCACTTTTAGCTTATTAAGCTGAGCAAATGTAAGTGCGCTTATTTATTTTTGGTACATATATTTTACATTTTTAAATATTTCTATAAAACTAATAAAAAAACATTTATAAATATAAAAAATAGTAGCCCACCGGCATCGAGAACAGGGTCCAAGCTACCGGTGGTCAGGGCTCCCGACAGAGGAACTTCCTCACAATATGCGCCGTGTCCAGGAGTACTGCTTTCTGGATCAAGCCCTTGATCCAGCTGCCCAACGAGAGCCTCTTGAGGTGTTGGTCGAGGCTCTTGGCAATTATGCCATTGGCCGTCACGACTATCGGCACAATGACTGCTGTGTTCACATCCCACATGTTGACAACCTCGCGAGCCAAGTCAAGATACTTACTTTGTTTCTCTTTCTCAGACTTCACGAGGTTCTCGTCATGAGGGACTGCTATATCAACAATCATTGCGCGACGCTCTAGTCGGTCTATCACCACTATGTCAGGCTTATTGGCAACAATAGTCCTGTCAGTGATGATAGACCGATCCCAGTACAACGTGCAATTGCCATTTTCGAGAACTGGGTCGGGCGCATACCTATAGTACGGTACTTCCGATTCCACAAGATTATATCTCAGAGCAAGTTGCTGGTGGATGATCCTGGCTACAAGGTTGTGCCTGTGCAAATAGTCACCGTTAGCCAGACTAGAACAACCGGAAATAATGTGGCGGATGGATTCCCCGGGTCGGTGACATCCCCGACATACGTCAACCGTACCGTCCTTCACAATGTATTTCCGGTAGTTGTTCGTCATTATAACTTCGTCCATGATCGCACAGACAAAACCTTCGGTTTCCCCAAAGAAGTCACCAAAACGCAGCCAGGCTACTGACGCTAAAAAGGCTACATCGGACCCATGTAGGGCCCGATAAAACCGTCTGTGAAGCTCCTTGCTCTGCCATACCTCCCTGCGGTCGTTAGTATCTAATACCACAGGTTTGTGCCAGTTCTGGTTAGCCAAGGAGAGCGCGGTAAGGCCTTTGTCCACCGCTACCACATCTCGATGCATACCCACGTCGGCCTCTAGGAAGTATTCCCTAAGGCTGCATAACTCGCGGTCGTGTAGGGTCTTAGCATTTAAGAAGCCACGATCCCTGCACTTCCGCGGGATATACAGCCTCATCACCGATGACCGTGGGTGATGCATCCGATTTGCCGTAAGCAGTGAGCGTACCCTTCTATCCAGGGCGTCAAGTTCTGTGTCTGAGTCCATTTGAGTATGCCGAAAGAGTACATTAATACCGGCATGACCCAACCGTTGAAGGCGCGCACCTGATTATTATTATTATTACTATTAATTCATTTATTTCTGTGCAGGATGCGCATTTGTGTGCTGGGGTTGGTGAAGAATGAAACCAGGAGAATTTTCCTTGTTGATCTTCCTTTATTTCTTCTAGTGTTCTTTCTTCTTGTCTTGTTGCCCGCCGACTGTATCGATCCGGCAAACGCTCCGTAATTTATACAAAATTTGCTAAGAAAATGTAAGCCCTGTGATTGGTCAGCCAATCAGAACACAGGAATTTTCAACCAATGAGAGCGAAGTCGGCATCGGTGCAGTTAGCTAATGTACGACGCTACGTTACCGTAACGAGAGCATTTTTACAATATTTGCGTTTTTCACTAAGTTTTTCCATTACAACATATTATAAACTATATGTTTTTAGATTCTACGTAACATAAACTATATGACAAAAATATAAAACAAACAAAAACGAGACATAAAATGTTACGTAAACAATACGATCACTAGCTTAAATCTATGAATTATGTTATACAAACGATACAATTCTTAGTAAAAAAGGCTTAAATCTATCATACTATTATCCTAAACAAAACATTCAAACATAAAAACCTTATATACTATTATGTAAACAGTACGCTATCACTAACACTATGTACTGTCCTATCAGTTCGGTTTCAAAACTAAACACTATTCACTATATACACTATTGCCTGTCCCGCACATCACTCCCGCCGTGCGACTGCGTCGCATTCAGTTCCGGTGCGGGCACGTCGTCCGTAGGCAGGGGCAGGATCACCAGCTTCCTCACCGGCCGGCGCAGGACACCTCCCTTGGTCTGCACGTCCACCGTCCGCACGATGCTGTCTGGACCAGGATACACCGCGATGACTCGTCCTCGTATCCACACGTTGCGGGGCAGGTTCGGGTCGACGATCTGCACGAGGTCGTTCACTTGCACTGGTTGACCTCGTCCGTGGGGCTCCCGCCGGTGTTGGAGCTCGGGAAGGTACTCCTTCACCCAGCGGAGCCAGAAGACATCTGCGAGCCTCTGTGCAGCTCGCCAGCTGGACCGGGAGATGGTGTCTTGCTCGGTGAATGTGCCCGGCTGCGGTACACGTCCAGGACCCCCCAGCAAGAAATGGTTGGGAGTCAGGGCCTCGGGATCTTCTGCGCTGACGGAGACGTGCGTCAGCGGACGACTGTTTACGGTGTACTCCACTTCAGCAAGTAGAGTAGCGAGGACTTCTTCGGTGGGGTGGCGCTCATGCAGTGTCGCTTGAAGAGCCGTCTTCACGGAGCGAACCATTCGCTCCCAAGCGCCGCCCATAAATGGAGCTCCAGGCGGAATATAGCGCCAGGAGATCGTCCTCTTCGCTGCTTCTTCCGCAGTCGCCGCGTCGATTGCTTGGCGAAGTTCCTTGTCGGCAGCCTTCAAGTTGGTGCCGTTGTCTGACCAGATTTCAGTCGGGCAGCCTCGTCGCGCGATCATTCTTCTGACCGCCATTACTGCAGAGTCAGCGCTGAGCGAGCCGGCGATTTCCAGGTGTATAGCTCGCGTTGTGAGACATGTGAAGATGGCCACATATCTCTTCTGTCTGGTTCGTCCGACGGTCACGGAGAGAGGCCCGAAATAGTCGACACCGGTGTACGTAAAGGGTCGCTTGTGATGTGCAAGGCGACACGCTGGCAGGTCCCCAGTTCTCGGATGCGGCGGTGCTTGAGTCTTCATGCGGCAGAAGAGGCATCTTCGGAGGATTGCGCGGGTGATAGGGCGCAATCGTAATACCCAGTATTGCTGTCTGCACTCGTTGACTGTTGCCTCGACGCCGGCGTGATGTAGCTGCCGATGTATGGCCTGTATCCAAAGCTTCACTGTGGGATGATCTCCGTCGACTACTAGCGGGTTCTTGAAGTCTTCTTCCATGTCTGTCACTGCTCGGATACGGCTCCGGATTCGGAGTGAGCCGTTTACTGACTCGACGCTGAGCTGATGCAGGCGACTTTCTTTGGCGATCGGCTTCCCGCTGTTTAGATTGTCTATCTCTTCCGCGAAGGCTTCTTCCTGCGAAGACCGCATCAGCAGCTCTTCAGCTTTCTTGAGGAGCTCAGCTGTGACTGGAAGCAGCTTGAGCGTCGATTTCTTCGATGCTGCGGGCGTCTGCTGTTTAGCCGCAGTCGGCTTGTTTCTCCTCCAGGTAGGATCCGCTTCTTTGTTCTTCTTGGTTCGGCGATAGTTGACCTTGTGTCTAGGGGCTCTGCAAAGCTCGATGAACTGCAGAGCACGTGCTGTCGAATATCGGAGGCGGTCCCAGTTGGAGAATTTCGTCGGATCAGGCAGACCCTCTGCTAGCTTCAGTCTTCTTTTGTCGGTCACGTGATGCGTCTTCTCCTCGTCGGAAGGCTCTTCTGTTGCTGTCCTTGCGGTTTCTATAGGCCAGCAGTCTTCTGTCAGGTATAAGAAGTCCGGCCCTTGGTACCATCGATGATCTCTATTGAAGGCGGTTGGTACATCTCGTGTGGCGTCGTCGGCTACGTTCTGTTTCGTCGGAACCCAGCGCCAGTCGTTGACCTTGGAACTTTCTTCTATTGCTGCTAGACGATGAGCCACGTAGGGTTTGTATGAACGCGACCCTGTCTTTATCCAGGTGAGTACTGTCTTGCTATCGGTCCAGAACACTTTTCGGTCAGGTTTCCTCTCGTGTTCTTCAATCACTGTCTCGGCGAGTCTGGTCCCCATGACCGCTGCTTGCAGTTCCAATCTTGGGATCGAAGTCAACTTCAACGGTGCCACTTTCGCCTTGGCCATGATGAGTGATATGCCGACTTCGCCGTCTGGTGTTACGGCTCTCCAGTAGAGGACCGCAGAGTAGGCCGATTCGCTGGCGTCGCTGAAGACGTGAAGCTCTAGGGAGACGGCGTCGCTGTAGTGAAGGTATCGCCGCGGGATTGCCATGTCGTGGAGACTTTTCAGGTGTCCCATCCACGCGTCCCATTGTTCCGCTAGGTCCTCGTCGATTCGGTCGTCCCACCCTGTTCCTCGGCGCCAAACTTCCTGGAGTAGCTGCTTCGCTCGTATCGTAACAGGCGAGGCGAATCCTAAGGGGTCGAAGAGCGACATAACAATTCTTAAGGCTTCCCTCTTCGTTGGCTGCTTTCCTTCTATTAAGGTCGAAGGTATTCTGGCTAAGTTGAGGTTGAAGGTTAGCTCGTCCGAGTTGATTTTCCAGATGACTCCTAGTACTCGTTCGGTTTTCTCTTCTGTTCTGTAGAGTTCCAAGTCTTCTGTTCTATGCTCTTCTCCCAGTGCTTCTAGGAGTGCCGCTGAGTTCGACTTCCACTGCTTTAGTTCGAAGCTGGCCTTATTGTGCACTTCGCGCACACTCTTCGTTACTCTTATGGCATCTTCCAGGCTTCGGAAACTATCGAGGTAGTCGTCGACGTAATGTTTCTCTATGATGGCAGCTGCTGCCTCCGGATGAGTCTTCTCGTGTTGTTTCGCGTTCAAGTTCTTCACGTATATCGCTGTCGATGGTGAACTTGATGCTCCGAAAATCAGCGATGTCATCCTGTACTCTTCCGGAGGTTGATCGTCGCGGCGATCTCCACGCCACAGATATCGCAGTGCGTCTCTATCTTCTGTACGTAGCTTGACCTGCATGAACATTTCCTTTATGTCCGCTGTCACTCCGATCAGGTGCTGTCGAAAGCGCATGACGACGCCTGGTAACGACTGGAGTAGATCTGGACCTTTGAGCAGCATATCGTTGAGCGCTACTCCCTTGGTCTTGGCTGCGGCGTCGTGCACAACTCGGAGTTTGTCTGGCTTCATTGGATTGATGACAGCGAAGTGAGGTAGGTACCACGTCTTCTGTGGTGTCTTCTGAGGCGGTGCAGGCTCGGCGTATCCTTTTTCTATAAGGGCGTCCATTTGTTCGACGTATCTCTTCTTCAGGGCTGGATCACGGTCGATCTTCTTCTCGATGTTGAAGAGCCTCTTCAGGGAATTCTCATAGTTATCGGGGAACTTAACATCTTCTTTTTTCCAGAGAAGGCCGGTCTGATATCTGGTTTCTTCAATCTTCTCAGTTTTCTGTTCCAGTATTCGAAGCGCCTTTTCTTCTGGGTCGGTTTTCGGTCTCTTCGGGTTTATGCAGAGGGCGTCCATTTCGAAGTACTTCTTCACCAGGTCCTCAAGGTTGTCTTCTGTGTCTTCGATCATGTGTGACACGAAGTCTATCTTCTGCCCGAAGGATCTCGTTTGGCTTCCATGAAGAACCCACCCCAGCGGCGTGAGAGAAGCAACCGGGTGGTTCTTGTCGCCTTTTCGGGTTTCTTTGGTGAGCAGAAGGTGCCAATTGTCTTGACCGATGAGGACTTGCGGCTTTGCGTTGGGGTACGATAGATGTCCCTTGATGTCCGATAGATGAGGGCACCCATCCACTAGTTCTTGCGGAACCCGTTGAGATGAGACTTGTAAGTTCTTTACTGTTCTTGCTTGAATTTGCTCTTCTCTGTTGTTGATCCCTTTCAGCCCGATAGTCACCCTTCTTGACGTCGATTCTGCCGTCTTCAGTTCATTGATGGTTTCTATCTTCAGCGGGTCTATGGGTCCTGTTGCTCCGATGCTGCTCACGACGCTATCGTCGACGAGCGTGACTGTTGACCCGTCGTCCATCAAAGCGAAGGTGTTGACTGTTCCCTTTGGTCCTTTCACCTGGACCGGCAGGATCTTCAGATAGGATTGCTTCTTTATCGTCCATGTTGAATTTATCACTTCTGTTGCCTCTTCATTTTCTGTCTTCTCTGCCTTTTCTGTCTTCTTCTCGTAGTGAAGCATGTTGTGGTGCGAATATTTACAGTTGTTGACACCACACGGCTTCTGTCGGCAGTTGTGAGTCTTGCTTCTATATCGCAGGCATCTGAAGCAGAGGCGCTTGGACTTCGCTGTATCCCATCTTGTATTGGCATCCATCTTCTTGAATGCTTCACATTCTGTTGCATTGGTGTGACTTGTTCCCTCGCACACAAAGCACTTCAGCGTGTTGGTCTTCTCAGTCACGTTCGTGACCCTCTGCGTCCTCTTCTGTGGTGCGGCTGTAGACGGTGCTGCCACCTGTTCAGGCAGTGCGTAGGGCGCGCACAGTTCGGCTTCTCTCTTGAAGAACTTCTCGATCTTGATGAGGCAGGGGTCCTCTTGCGGCTGTGTGGCTGAGAAGTCGTAGTATCTATATCGTAGTGTCGGCGTCAGCTTGTCCACCAATGTCTTCGCAAGTTCAGGGTTGTACATGTAGTTGAAGCAGCCCAATGTTTTCAATGTTGCTACGACGTTGGAGATCTTTGTTGCGAATATGCAGATGTCCCTCGGTGACTCGGAGAGGCGTGGCAGGCTTCGAAGAGTTTCCATCTCTAACATGGCTATGGACTCTGGTCTTCCGAATCTGGATTCCAATGTCTTCATTACTTCTGATGGGTGCGCGTTCGTGATCAGCAACCCTTCTACAGCTTCCTTGGCCTTGCCTTTCAGGTTCCTCCGTAGTCTGTTCGTATTCTCGACGGCGCTGAACATCGCTTCTGTTTCATGGTAGGCGGCGCGGAAAGGTAGCCACTCCTGATGCGACCCACTGAAGAACGGTAGCTCGATGAACTTGGGTCGCTGGGCGGTGCTGACAGCCCTGGTGATGGCTTCAGCTAGGAGGGCTAAGTCCCCTTGACCTCCCGCCGGTGATTGACGTGCTTCTTCATGCTTCTGTTGTTCGTTGTGGACAACCGTTGGTTCTTCTGGATGGCGATAGGGCTCGTTGGTGATGGCTAACACTGGACGAGTCACCTGGTTTTCCAACCAGTTGTCCACTCTTGCGTTGACTTCTGAATAGAGGGAGACGTCATCTTCTTCTCCTTCTTCTATTTCCTCTTCGGTTTCATCCTCTTGTTCTAGTGCGGCCAGGCGTGCTGCAGCTAGTTTGACTTGGAGGTGGAGCAAATCTTCCTTTGCCTTCGCTATCTTCAACTGTTTCGACTTGCTATGCGTCGATCCCCCCCCTCCCCCCTTCTTGCTAGGGGGGGAGAGGTGCTGTGGGCCGGTTGGTTTCGACGTACCGGCGTGCTTGACAACTCGCTTTACTGTAGAGGCATCCGTTTCTTGGCGAGCATCTCTGGAGGTGACAGCGGCGGGCGGCTTCATCAACTGCTTCGATTTCGCACCTGCAGTAAGCGTCGTCGCGGCGGAGGGGGCGACAGAGGGGGCGGCGGCGCTGGCGGGGTGCGAGGGGGGCGGTACGTTCGCGGCCGAGGCGGAGGTCCGTGCGGTCGAGGCGCTGGCGGCGGAAGTCACGGTGGTTGGATCAGTCGTCGCGGAGGTGGCGGTATGTTCTGTATACTCCGTGGCAGTCGTCCCTGTATTTGTCGATTCCGTCGTGGCTTCCGTACTGGTGCCGGTCGCTGAGGTCCCTGGCGTGGTTTCAGACGACGACGGCTTCTGTTCGCTCGACGGCTTCCGGCCCCTCCCTTCAGAACGCGTAACGGGCATGACGTCAGTTGATTCTTCAATCGGCGATCTTGAACACTTTCACTATACTCGATCTTCAAGGCTTCTTTCTTGAGGTACTATGTTCAAGGCTTCTTTCTTCACAATAAATCCGGCGCTCGAAGGACCATTAAATGTGCAGGATGCGCATTTGTGTGCTGGGGTTGGTGAAGAATGAAACCAGGAGAATTTTCCTTGTTGATCTTCCTTTATTTCTTCTAGTGTTCTTTCTTCTTGTCTTGTTGCCCGCCGACTGTATCGATCCGGCAAACGCTCCGTAATTTATACAAAATTTGCTAAGAAAATGTAAGCCCTGTGATTGGTCAGCCAATCAGAACACAGGAATTTTCAACCAATGAGAGCGAAGTCGGCATCGGTGCAGTTAGCTAATGTACGACGCTACGTTACCGTAACGAGAGCATTTTTACAATATTTGCGTTTTTCACTAAGTTTTTCCATTACAACATATTATAAACTATATGTTTTTAGATTCTACGTAACATAAACTATATGACAAAAATATAAAACAAACAAAAACGAGACATAAAATGTTACGTAAACAATACGATCACTAGCTTAAATCTATGAATTATGTTATACAAACGATACAATTCTTAGTAAAAAAGGCTTAAATCTATCATACTATTATCCTAAACAAAACATTCAAACATAAAAACCTTATATACTATTATGTAAACAGTACGCTATCACTAACACTATGTACTGTCCTATCAGTTCGGTTTCAAAACTAAACACTATTCACTATATACACTATTGCCTGTCCCGCACAATTTCGGAATAATCCATATCGTCAGCGTCCAGCAACACCATATCTTCAGCGTAACTTTATTATTCAAGCATACATTGTCGATGAAGCAACCAGAATGTGTGTTGCTGAGCTCGCCGATTAAGTCATTAATATATAGATTGAACAACAGAGGAGAGGTAAGTCCACCCTGCCTCACGCCACACTCCATACTATACGACTCCGATAGTCCATCGGCCCATCTCACCTTATTCCGCTGCCTTCGGTACCATGTTTTCAGTAGCGTACTGCGTAGTCACCTCCGCTGGCACACTCGCTTTATCCAGCTTGTGCCAAAGTTTGTCATAAAGGACTGTGTCAAACGCTCTTGACAAATCAAGTAAGCACGCATACACTGGCGCCCTCCTATCAGTGTAGTACCTGACGGCCTGCTTAAGACATACAATCGCGCTTTCCGTTGAAAGTCCAGCCCTAAAACCAAACTGGGCATCATGCAGCTTTATGAACTTCCTTCGTACTTAAGATGTTCAATACTGAGACCGTCATGACCAGGTGACTTCCCTCTGCGCATATTACAGATAATGCTTCGCACATCCTTTGCTGTAAAACGTATCACCCTTTCCTTAGTAACAGTCTCAACATCAATAACATCTTCGTTGATATAGTTTTGCAGTGGCTTCACTGTAAAATGATTCCCAAACCGATTAGCAATCACTTCACGATCCGCACTGCCATTTACACTCACTGGCAGGCCAAGCCGATAGTTCATCTTGCCAGTCTGCTTCCAAAACTGTTGAAAGTTTCTGTCAGAGTGATGAGAAGCAAGAGTATCCATTCTCATCTGGTCTTGCCGATCCTGACACCGCTTGAGCTTATCCTTAAAGATATTCCTACTCTCCCTCATCTCATCATAAAGCCTCCCGCTCCTAAGCTTACCAGCTTCAACCCAAACCAGCCTGGCCTCCCTATGGAGTGGTGAAATGTGTTTATTCCACCCTGCATTGTACCCACCTCTCCTCCGTGCTCTCACTCGTGTGTAGATATGTGATGCAGCGTTTGATAAGATGGTAACCAGCTTCAAGTACATGCTACGTAATAAAGACTTATGCTCGTCCTTGGAACAGAAACCGTCACAGCATGCGGAAAGTTCCATTGGAAAGTCAATTTCTCTGAGCTCATCATGACAAACCTGATGATACCTTCGTATTTGGCCATCCGTACGCTCTCCCCATAAAATTTTATTTTTAGGAGGTATTACAGTAAACCTCTCCTTCTGTGATACCTGACCCAAGTCACACTCAATAGCAAGAGGAAAATGATCAGACCACTGAACGGTATGCTCCACCCAAATATTACTAATTGTAGACAGCGCTGCCTTTGTAACTACACAGTGGTCCAACCATCTCACAGACCCATATGTACCTCACTCACAAAAGTATAAGCTTCGGATTCATTCAGCTAGTTTACATCAGCACATGTCCATTCTTGGCCTCTACAGAAATCTAGTAAGTGGTTATAAAAAAGTTCCTTCGGATGCGCATTAAAATCGCCTATTAAAACACGTTAGCAATGTCTCCGTTCTCCTCAATGATTGAGCTAACCCTAGCCAAGCACTGTATAAACTTGGGCAGGTTATCAATACTATCAACTACCGCTATTGAAAATATGAGATCAAAAATGTAAAATGCCATCTATGAACTAAGAAGTAAAACTGACAAATTTGTATGATATCTAATAATAGGAGTTCGTTCATACTTACCTTAGAAAAGTAATGTTCCTTTTTAATTCCTTCAAAAGTCCCACTACTAACTGAAAATATGTTTTAGTGTCATTCTGTTGAGTGTGACGCTGTTGGTAGTACTATTTCGGTAGATGGTATTACGGGTGCATTACGTAGTAGATAAGTTGAATTCTTCTACAGCATTGCTACAATTCCTATCAGGTTCATGTGTAAACGTTATCTACATAGGTTTTGTACTTTATTAATGTGATTTGAACAAAACAGATTACTACTTACTAACCTATCACGCTGGCTTCTATATTTTGGCATATGTACTTAGATGAATGCTAAAATATATCGGAAATACAATCATGACCCGTTATAAATATTTGATAACATTAGGTAAAATAGGAATCATAACAGTAAGGAAATGCGTAAGTTAAATAAAACCCAAAAATAATCACGACGAACTCATACGAAAGGGATTGTGTAATATATGCCATAATAACAGATAATATATTATCACTTGAAATAACGTTCACATGACATAATTTTCATATGCTTTAAAAACAAATAACCTAATTTCATTTGATCTAATGTTACATTTCATATAATATATATTATTTCCCCAAAAGTGGCAAACCAAAAAACCTTTTAAGTGAAGTGTATGTCTCTCTAGTTCAATCTGTAATAATTTATTGTATTCCTATTTGGGGAGGCGCTCGTAAAACACGTTTTCTTGATGTTGAAAGAGCACAAAGGACATTAATAAAAGTAATGTATTTCAAAAAGAGGACCTTTCCCACTTGTGAGCTATACCAAATTAGTAAGTTAGTATCAGCCGAAAATTATATATTATTCACGTAGTACTAAAAAAACATAAAACCCTACCATTAGATTCCAATATTTCCAATATCTTAGCTAAAAGAATAAAACACAATGTTGCTTGCACCACTCTGGTAAAAACGCAATTTGCTAAAATTCAGTACGACAGACGCTCTTCTTACTTATATAATAAAATAAATAAAGAAATAGGTATATATACTAAACCGTTTCAAGAATGCAAATTGTTGCTGTTTAACTGGATAAAAAAGTTATGTTATGATGAAACAGAAAATTTGCTAATGAGTATAAATAAATTAGACTGTTCCTACTGACACAAACCACTTTCAGTATGAATCAAACTGCCATGCACACACCCGCTACCTCACAAACACACACACACACACATACACACACTCACTCACACACACACACACAGACACACATACACAGACCAACAGACTTATAATAAAACTAGTATTAGACTTTTGTTTTGTAACTTATTACACCTTTGTTTTGTAACTTATTACACTCGTATCATATAAAAGAGCGGCGCCTCCTGGTACAGGCATCTATATGCTTAAAAGGGGGACGCCACCAACTGTATCACATTGTATAACGTGTAATAATGAAATAAACATTTTTTTTTTTTTTTTAACATTTTTGAAACTTCTTTTGCTCTAATAACATTTAGTATAACGTTCATCTCATATAATTTTCAATTAGTATATTGCTCTTTTTATATAACGTTCAGTTGACCTAATTTTTATATTTACTCATTTTCTGCCCAAATTCTGTAGTGAATAAGTAAATATCAGAAAACATCATACTGTTATTTAACCTCATCTAACCCACATGATTCACCAACCATAGAGGGGATCTGACGCAGGTATATATGCGGTGAATATGAAAGAACAAAAGAAACATATTAATTCAATTTGAATATTATACTAACTAAATATTAGTTCAAATGTGCATCATAGAAAATGTTTATTATACCATATAAAATTAGGTAAACTGAAATTATATCAATAATTCATTCTGTCATTTCATCGTTATACAAATAAAATATATTAAATGAAATTAGGTCATGTGATCGTTAGAACTTTGTTATTATGTCAAGTGGTACGCACCCATTCGAAAGGCAGTTTTTATACCGACGGACTACGACCGCTGCTGACAAATAGGTTAAAATAGCCCATCTCATTTATGTCATGGTTTTTCGCTGCTTACCTTCCCAAAAGTATAGCATGATGATAATCATTGCTAAGGTTGGACTCATAAGTATGTGCAATATTGTAACTTGTTTTGGCTTTTTATAACAATTCCATATGGAAAAATAACGAATAAACATTTAAATGTTATTTTAAGTACGCAAAAACCCATGTTATTATAATTTTGGCAATATTATGGTGAAAAAATACATTTCTAAAGAGAAAATAAAATAATACAAAAATAATGTCTGTTGGTGAGGTTTGAACCATGTCCCAAATCTCGTTCAAAACAGACATTCTTGAGTACTGCTCCTCCGCCATAGCACATAGCGTGATAATATAATAATTATAGCCTATATGTTGACCGTTGAAGGATTATACCGTATGTCTACGACATATATGCAATCCTTGAAACCACATACTAGTTATGGTATTTGATAACGCTATACAAAAAAGTAACGAAATCGGTCCAGTAGTTTTGTCAAAAAGTCGAGTTTTAATTTAAAGCAAATTTGAACACTCTGTAGAATTGCAACAGTAGGTTAATAGTACAATGAACTTGAATCCCTGAACATTGAAAAGCGACGTTGCCACGCTGTGCAATCATTCACCTACGCAGTTGTACTCATTTTACCTATTTACCTAAAATGCGAACTCGGTACACCTAAACGACAGGCGGGAATTTAATGTGTTTGTATTGCATTTTAATTGAAAACAGAACAAAGCTGTTGTGGCATAGTTGAAGGTCGTGGGTGAGACCAGGCAAGCACTTTTCATTGTGTAATTTATTTATCATCACTGCTCTCAAAACGGTGAATGAAAGAAAACTTCAAGTTTAAAGATGTCCTAGAAAAAAAAATCGAAGACATGTGATTTCTACCAACCCGTATGCCCCGCGTAGTGGATTGCAACCCACTCCATCTCACAGAGAAGAGGCTTTTGTCCCTAACCAGAGGGAACATTGTAGGACCGACTATTAAAAATCTTAATGTTGTTTGTTTTTCGTTACATTCGTACGTGAAATTTCTCCTGTCACGGCCGAAATTTTATTTTGTTATTTTTACTCAAATTCATTTTCACTGAGACACTCCAACAATACCTGCAAGTGTACACGGATGATCACGGCGGCGCGGTTCGTTGGTCGGCTTAGTACAAAAGGACGCGGCACGCGTGTGTCGGCTTTTTCAAAGGCCTTCGGCTTTTGGCGAGGAGGGGCGCGGGGAGCGGGTTGCGCGCGCGCTCGACGCGTAGGGTTGGACACAGTTATCGACAATATTATCAGCTTTCTCTCATTGTCTTTTGAAGAGAATAATGATCGGTTAGCAAAAAAGATGTTCTATTTTTAATGGACATGGTTAGTTTAGAATTATTATAGCACTACTATGTACCTACCTACCTATTCTGATTAAAAATTATAATTGAGTGGATTTATAGATAAAAAATAATGTAATAATGTTTACATTTTAGGAAGAAACATCCTATTAAAAAAACGTACTCACCCGTTTTCTACATTACTCACTATCTAGGTACCTACGGTAGTTTCGTAAGTCGAAACGTACAAAAATTAAAATTTATTTTAAAAGTCCAATAAATTTAACTATCACTTCACTGTTAAATACGGTTATTACACAAAAGTACTAGTATTGTAATGCCTTGATTGCGTATTAAGTCTTTATTAGATAAGTAATTGTAGAAAAGTATCGATAAAAGATAATTATTACATTGTTTACCCTATTTATCTATGACTTTTATTTTTTGCCAGTACGGATGTAAGTGGTGCTTTGTCAGTTCACCGCGAGTCTTCCGGGATAGCGTGTATGCATTTCGCAAAGATTTGATAGGTACTTAAGTACACGCATTGTTTTACGTGATTTTTGTTATTTACTTGTATGTATTAGTTTAATTATTTTCTTACAGTAAAATAGACACTGAGTAGGTACTGGACTTTTGTGTGTGTAAATTGTGTTTTTAATTTTATTTGTACATACCTAGGTACTTATTTTTTACGGTGAAATAAACACTCGGATCCTGGTCGAAATTTGTTGGGGAAGGTTCGGGACAACATTGTTCGGCGATGTCACTTGTGCATTCAAAAACGTGGTGGACATTTTGAACATGAGAAAATTTAAGTTTTAATCCATCTTGTGCTATGACAGAATTTATTTAGATTAGTTCAGTAATCAACTTATCACGAAGTAAAAAAGAACGGGTGAAAAATAACCATAGTGAATTTCATCGCAATTGCCAAAGATAAATCAAAACGCCGCCGCGCGAGCATTGTTGCCGCACTTCTCGAGGTCAGTCGAGGTCAAGGTACGTTTTCTAAATAGGGTGATTTACTTTTACTAAATTTATTTTCATATTTATTTTGTTTGAAAACTTAAATTTTTTCATTTACGTTTTTTTTAATTTATAACAATTTATTTATACTTCTGTGGACAAGTGTTACTTGTGGTTTCAATTATTGCATATATGTCGTAGACATACTGTAAATGCAAAATTTGATCAAAATCGGTTCAGTAGTTTTCTCGCCAGTTGGAAACATACCTTAAGATTTATTATTTATATTATATATATAATGGTTTGACACGCTCTGCGGCCTGAACGGCTCGATGGATTTTAGCTTGAGAGGTGTCGTTAGATTCGTATTTACTGTGAGAGTGACACTGTGGGGGTATACAAAAAAAAATGCCTGTTTTTGGGCCCCAATTTCAAATGTTTAGCACGCTCTGCAGCCTGAACGGCTCGCTCGATTTTAGCTTCAAGGGTGTCGTTAGATTCGTATTAATTATCCGACTGCGCCAAAAGGAGGGTTATGTTTTTCTCTAAAATGCAGGAAATATAAAAATTACTTTGTCAAAAAAATCACAGATCACAGATCTGATCACCAACTGTTTAGAACTTTTTAGTCGTTTTTAGCGGTCGGGATTTTTGACAAAGTCATTTTTTTTTAAATGTTGCTTTGAATTGTCAAGGAGTGCATTATTATTAAATGTTATTTTTAATATAATAGAATAGCAGCGCGCATCGCCCATCGCATCGAGATGCTGTCAAACCTGCCAGCCAATATGCCAGATGACCTCCGCTTGCAAGCACAGATCGAGCTCAGGGCTCTTCGAGTTCTCAACTTTCAGAAACAATTACGTTCTGAGGTAAGCTAGGTGACATTTGTACCCCATATTGTGTTGAAAACACGGCGCTATTTTAGTCGTCTTACAACGACAGCCCACTCCATCTATACAATGAATACAAAATATTTATTTAAAAAAAAATGTTATATGAAATTTTAAAACATTATTTTGAATTATTTAAATAATTAATTATCATGACGCATGACGAAGTTTGAAACATCCAGGAGCGAGGGCAGTCTGAGCCTTGTATTCCAAGGACGGCACGGAATGGAACGGTGACATGGTATTGATATGTAAACATTACTAACAGGGTGTTTCATAAATTTAGTGCATTTTTTATTTTACATATTATCTTACTGAATTAATTTGAAAAATAATAGCGTTCAGAGGTAGTTTAGCTTGATTACATTAAGTTGGACGCCTTTGTTAGACGACTATTATGAACTTTCGAAGTTTGCAAATATCCGGTGACATATAATTACATTGCTTGCGCATCAACTGCGTGTAAACAAGTAGTCGCGCTGTATATGTGTAGATCCTGGGCGGCGTGCGGCGCGACACGACGCTGGAGACGGCGGTGAACATCAAGGCGTACAAGCGCACCAAGCGCCAGGGCCTGCGCGAGGCGCGCGCTACTGAGAAGCTGGAGAAGCAGCAGAAGTTGGAGGCCGAGCGCAAGCGGCGCCAGAAGCACCAGGAGTTCCTGCAGACCGTGCTGCAACATGGTCGGTCATCATCGTAATCATTTCATTTATTTCTAAACTAGCTGACCCGCGCAACTTCGTTTGCGTCACATATTCCATTATTGCTCCGCTCCTGTTTGTCTTAGCGTGATGATATATAGCCTATGACCTTCCTCGATAAATTAGCTATCTAACACCGAAAGAATTTTTCAAACCGGACCAGTAGTTCCTGAGATTAGCGCGTTCAACCAAACAAACAAACAAACATACAAACAAACAAACTCATCTGCTTTATAATATTAGTATAGATAACAAAGATCCGTAGGTTTATGTTAAGCGCCAGATAAACTTACAATAAACTACATTGAGCTATGCCTTCGTACTTTCGTAGATACCTGAACAAATAATTAAAAATTATAGTCCGTTTTTCATTACTAGAAAACATAAAGGATCACGACAGAAGTCGGTTCAAGACAGCTTTGTCACTACTGCTTTTTTATATTATGAAGGTCAATAATTGTATGTGGTTCAATGACCGATATCACACTTTTATCTGGCACCTACCATAGTAACGATAGTCTTAAATCTTTGTTAATGGTTAATTAATAACACCGACAATGTACAGATGACAAGTGACCTCACCAACAGGCTGTCACGGAGTCACTAGATATAACAATAATTATAATTCTATTTAATCCGTCAGATACATGTTCAAAAACTATTGGTCACGTATTTTTTTCCAAACCAATTGAAATCGAAATTGATACTAATATTATAAAGCAGAAGAGTTTGTTTGTTTGTTTGGTTGGTTGAACGCCCTAATCTCAGGAACTACTGGTCCGATTTGAAAAAATATTTCAGTGTTAGATAGCCCATTTATCGAGGAAGGCTATAGGCTATATATCATCACGCTACGCGAACGAAGTCGCGGGCAGAAGCTGGTAATATTATAAAAAGGTAACATATGTTTGTAAGTTTGTATGTAGGGGGTAATCTCAGGAACTACTGGTCCGATTTGAAAAATTCTTTCAGTATTAGATAGACCATTTATCGAGGAAAGCTATAGTCTACATATTATCACGCTAAGACTAAAAGGAGCCGAGCATTAATGGAAAATGTGACGCAAACGCAGTTGCGTGGGTCAGCTAGTAAAGGATAAAGACAGAGCATCAAAGTTCATGAGAATGGGCTGGTGACGACATGTCGCTAGTAAAATTGTACTACCGCAATGACGTCATGCGAGTTTTCAACGCACTGTATCGTTTTAATTTTGTGTTTACGTGTAAAAAAGAAATGTATCATCTTTTTTGGAAATCTATCTGTTGGACTACTTAATTAGATTGTTTAAGTCGCCTACCATATTATCATACTTACCTCTACTGCTTTTTCAGCTAAGGACTTCAAGGAGTACCACCGCAATAATATCGCTAAGCTGTCGCGCATGAACAAAGCCATCATGAACCACCACGCCAACGCCGAGCGCGAACAGAAGAAGGAACAAGAACGAATTGAGAAGGAGCGGATGAGACGGTGAGATAACCTTTTTAATGATAACTTGTTTTTGAACTGACAGCTTCTGCGATGGAGAGATTTATGATAGGTATAAAGCAAAAAGCAGTAAATACAAAATTGCGAAATAGATCGTGAATATAACCTCAACTGGCTTGCTTCTTTATTCAACAACTATAAAATTGGTCCTTAGATACAACTTTGCCAAGGACGACATGAGTGTCGTAATTTTTTTCGGTTAAAATAAACCTCTTGGAGTAAGCTCCAAGAGGTTTATTTTAACCGACTTCAAAAAGGAGGTTCTCAGTTTGACCCGTATGTTTGTTCGCGATTATCCCGTTTCAAATTACTTAAATAATTGAATATGGTATCATTATTTGTCCTAGTTTGATGGCGGAGGATGAAGAGGGTTACCGTAAGCTCATTGATCAGAAGAAAGACAAGCGTCTGGCGTTCCTTCTGTCGCAGACTGACGAGTACATCGCCAGCCTCACGGAGATGGTCAAGCAGCACAAGCAGGAACAACGCAAGAAGCAACAGGAGGAGGAGCGGAGGAAAAGGGTTGGTTTTAGAACTTGCTGTACATGTAGACCTAGGCCACTCTGTCTTACTCCTCCTATGTTAGCAGCGATAACAAAAGGCAATCAGAATATTTTAAATTGCTGAGCTTCAGTTTTGAATCGACTGGTAGTGATGAAAGCTTTAGATATTTCAATTAAATGCCAATGCATATAATCTAAATTATTCTTGGTGTTGCAAGTTGCAAATGTTAAGGTTTCCTTTTAAGGTTTGAAGTTGGCTTGTTTGACATCTTATAACAGAAAGAGATGCCTTCGAATAACAGAAGAAGAGAGATGCAGAGTTGTTTTGTTTTTTTTTGTGAATGTTTCCTCTATGTTAGGTTAGGTTGGGACGCCGGACTGGATTCAAAAGAATTCTATAAGTTAAATTGAAATAGTTTATTATGCAAATGCAGAAGTCGAGAAAGAAGAAGCTATTGGAGGGTGGCGAGATCGACGCCATGGACGACAGCTCGCAGACGTCAGACTCTCGCGTTAACGTCATGGATTCCAAGACCGGCGAGGTGAGTAAAGTCATTGTTATACAGCACATAGATTTTTTAATGGATGACTAATTGTTACACGATAGGAGCCTGAGATTTAAAAGAAGAACAATTTTTTGGCAAAAAAAAATCTGATGGGTGCATCTTTGTAACCCGGCCTCGAATAGGATATGTTTCTTTTGCCCAGAGCTACTACTTCACCTCGGATTTCCTAGGTCTCTTTTACTACATTCTGCTTGTCTATTTTTTATTTAGCACTTTCAGCACACAAATGTACAGAGGCGGACTTAATACTATAGGCTTACCATCATGTATTTGTAAGTTTTATTGAAAGCCAGAGGGGGGTGAAGTGCACCCACTTGCACCCTCCCTTCTTGGCGCCTATGAGAACAAGAATGATTATGTTTATACAGGCTAGATTTTAAGCAAGAAGACCTTATCACTACCATTGTAGACCTTACCTTTGAGTAAATCACAAAAAAAAAACTTTTGTCATACAAATAGGCAATAACTAAGCCAATAAGTAAGTATAAACATAAACACACACTCAGTGTTACATACAAATAAAAAAATAAGACCCATTCATTATAGCAGTCTCTTTGGAAGGGACGATATAATTACTTAACATTCTACAAACTTACATTCCTGGACGATGCAGGCAGACCCATTTCGGTAATAATAGTAATTTTCATCACTCGTTTTCCATGTATATCGTCACCCTTGTAGATACTGAGAGGAGAAGAAGCGCCGCTGTTGTCTCAGCTGAAAGACTGGATGGAGACACATCCCGGCTGGGAGGTGCTGTCAGATTCCGAGGATTCGGGCGATGACAGCCAAGATGATGACGGTAAGAAAGGTCTCGAAAACTAAATATTCATATTAACCTAGAGCTACCTTTTTTTTTTCTATGAGAAGTCATCAAATGACTCCTTCCGCTCTGGGTGGAGCAGAAGGGAGTGTCAGACTGTTACTGACTACAGCCCATCCTTGTTCCTCCTGCCCTTTGCGTTCCAGGGCCGTCGTGACTCTTTAAACAACTTCCGCAACCCTGGCAGGATGTAGACTGTGGCTACCTATCAATCACATTTGTTTGCGGCTATTCAAATTGCCAAAATAACTCCTTTACACCTCAGTCACAATCGGTTTGCATAAAAAGGCTTGTAGTGGTATACATTCTATTATCTGTTGCAGTGTTTCTTGATCAGTTCACTGCACAAGACGTTCGGAGGTCGCCGCTTTCACGCTGGTTTATGTTTTTGTCTTTGGTGCCTATGAGAAACGGAACGGCACCGTCTTTTGTTTCGTAAAAAAAAAAAATTAACAATATTATGGTATTTTACTGAAAACATTTAATTAGTCTGTAAAATAGATTTCCGAAAGTCTGTAAAATAAATTTTATTGGACACGAAATATTTTTCACGTATACAACAAATTAAGATGATACGCACTGTTGAAAACTCGCGTAACATCATAGCGTTGTACAATTTCAACTAAAACGTGAAGTTCCACTGCGCTTTATCTTTTTTTTCGATTTGGATACTATAAAACATATCAAAATACGGTTTGATAAATGAGTTACCTACTTTTTGAATCCAATATATTTTTTTCGGCAAAAAAACGTCTTATTCCTCAACATTATCTTCGTTTAGCTCGGTACATATAGTCCAGCGTTTTTCAATTTTTATATTCCTTTTAAAAAATAGTTTTTTTTAAGGCTCACAAAATAGCTGGTTTGTTTCGGTGATAACCTCTTCGTCCGACACATCTCGTTACCACATAGCCATTTCTTCGGGTTTGGTTCGTAGCCCAATTTATGATTTTTTGTCATGATGACTAAAGATGTGCACCCGTGCATTTTTGTGATAGAACAACACTTATTACTTCACCGAATGCGATCATTTTTGCTTCAAATCAATATCAAGTCTGTCCAAAAGCTCTAAATAATATTCACCAGTGACCATTTTACCCTTTCCAAGGTAATTGATATGAATGACACCGTGTGCATCCCAAATAATTGTGGCTTTGACCTTCTTCGGTGTACGTTTACCTCGAGAAACCCACTGTTTTGATTGTTCCTTGGTATCTGGTGTATTGTGGTATATCCATTTTTCATCAATGGTTATGAAACGGCGAAAAAACTCATTCGGATTACGGCTGAACATCGCCAAACAACCCTTTCAAGTGGTCACACGCTGACTTTGCGCTTATGGTAGAGTGTGAGCGATCGAGGCAACCATTGCGCGGATAGCTGTTTCATGTCCAAATATTCATGAAAAATGCTATGCATCCGCTCAGTTGAGATGCCTACAGCCTCAGCCACCTCACACACTCATTCTCCGATCGTCTAATATCATTCCATGGATTTTATCGGGAATATATGGCGTGACGACCTTTTTTGGGAGACTTGAACGTTCTGCGTCACTTGTGCTGATACGACCCCAACGAAACTCAGTAAACCACTTCTTAACCATTGAAATTGAGAGTTCAGAGTCCCCATAGTATTTATCTAGCCTTTGCTTGGTGTCGGTGATGGTTTTTTTACGCAAAAAATGAAGCTTAATAGCACACGAAATAAAATTCACTTTTTCCATTTTTGTTAAAATTTGAGAGGTTATCTGCTTTCAATGGCAGTCAAACACAAAATAAATGACGTAGCTTGCTAAAAATTGGTCAGCAGTCTATTAATAGATTGCAGTTGACGGCAGCACTGATGCATTTAAAGTTATTGCGCTAGAAATTAAAAAAAGTCAGTGATTTATCAAACCACCCTAGTACGTGCCCAATGTTTTCTGATAATCTAATGGACGTACTAAATAGTATTGTTACTTCTCTATCTAATAAAATACCCTATTGTAAAACAAGACGGTCTGGGGGAACTGAAAAAAAGAACACCAAAGAAACTCATAATATTTCGTTAACAGAAAAGAGGCGAGGCCACAGAGACGAGAGGAGCGACAAAGAGAAGACTGATGAGGAGAAGGCGCGGGAAATGATCAAGAAGGCCAAGGTCGAGGACGACGAGTACAAGACAGAAGAACAGACCTACTACAGGTATGTCCCTTTTATATTAGGCTGGCTGATTCGTCGGCTCACTCGACGCTTTGTTTTACCATTTTTGCTTTGACCTACCTATGTCGTTAGTGAACTACTACTGTTTCTCACGCTTTCGAGTTTATGTTCTTTTTTTTTTAATTATTTGTTAGCAGAAATATTATTAATTTCGTAAGTTTAACGTTATGAATCGTTCTGCCGCGGGAAACCAACCATTATTATTTCACAGTGTACAGCCAAGAGTGTAATTATAAAGCGTTGAATTTTTTCAGCATTGCCCACACAGTCCACGAGTCTGTCACCGAACAAGCCAACATTTTGGTTAACGGAAAACTGAAGGAATATCAAATCAAGGTGCGGTTCCGAACAACTTATTATTATCAACCTATATTTTAGTTAATCTACATCTACTAAAAATGTTTTTTTTGTATGTTTTAACTGGCGCAGCCTCCCACAAGGTAAACCGATGACCTGGTGAGGGTCGCAGGTAGCTGATGAATGCGAGGCGCACAGACCGGTTGTTGTGGCGACACTTGGGGGAGGCCTATGTCCAGCAGTGGACGTCTTTCGGCTGATAATAATAATACGATGATGATGTTTGTAACGAATAAACTGAAAACTTCTGACGGGTTTCAAAAATTCTTTTACAAAAAATGCTACATTATCCCTGATTGACATAGGCTATATTTATTACATAAAAATATAGAGATCCCTATGAAAATTGCAATACTAAACCCTCGCGAACAAAGTTGTGGGCGAAGTAATAGTTTTTCATGTGATGAAGTGTATTAATTAACGTTTTAGGGTCTGGAATGGCTGGTGTCTCTATTCAATAACAACCTGAACGGTATCCTGGCCGATGAGATGGGTCTTGGTAAAACCATCCAGACTATTGCGCTGGTCACCTACTTGATGGAGAAGAAGAAAGTCAATGGGCCCTTCCTTATTATTGTGCCACTCAGGTAAGGTGACTCAAATTGTTATTTTTTGGTGTGTTAAATAGGAGCTAATCTTCGATCTAAAATGTTGTGCTTACAACCTCCTTAATAAAGCAAAAACTTGTATTCCTTGAAGGATTAGGCAGAGGTATACCTATATTTCACCCTGATCATCAATTAGTAATTGTCTCCCAAAAAAGGTCACTAAGAATATCTGTTAATTGCATCTAACATGATTAGGCTCATGTTTAGATTTTTAAGAGATGGTGAAAACCCCTGCAGGCTTAAGGAAGCCTGCAGGGGTTTACACCATTTAACCGCTCAGCACCCGATGTCACGCCCGCGTGCCATGAACTGTTTCATCCGTTAACACCCTACGCGACGTCACCGTTACGTAGAAACTTTTTTGTTGTGATTTTTTATTTTTTGTAATGTTGGTATAATATTTTTAATTTCTGTTTTAGTGAGTGTGCCATAAGGTATTAACGGTTGAAACAGTTCATGGCACGCGGGGGTGCCACCGGTTGTTGAGCGGTATTTACTTTAATTTACACCCGTTAATTTGATTTTACTCGGAAGTCCGACTAAAATCAAATTAACATTTAATCTAGAATTGGATGAGAACTAGAAAATATCGTGTGTAACTCATGAGTGTATCACCATACTTATCATTTGTTATTTATAACTGTCTAAACATCAACTATCAAGGCAGCTGTAACAATGAATTAATTATTTCCAGTACCCTGTCGAACTGGGTGCTGGAGTTCGAGAAGTGGGCGCCCACAGTGACGGTGGTGTCGTACAAGGGCTCGCCGCAGTCGCGCCGCCTCGTGCAGACGCAGATGCGCTCCACCAAGTTCAACGTGCTCCTCACCACCTACGAATATGTCATCAAGGACAAAGCTGTACTGGCAAAGGTAAGTGCGACAATCCTGAATCCGCCCTGCTGTGCTGAATCAACAATTAAGGAGGTGTCTACTGCTATCGTTTTTGACTTTGTAGTTCAATGAAAGCTAAACAATTACATAATCTAATCATAATTTAACGTCAGGTATTATCCCAAGAGATAAAAAGGTGCATTTATATATGTGCAGGCTAATCTATCTCTTTGCCAATTTTCATGCAGATCCATTCAGCTGTCATGGCGTGACAGACTAACAAACATCCGTCCATCCACGCAAATGTTCGCATTTGTAAGATGAATCACAGTTAGACGCATGACTCAATAGTCTACACTAATATTAAAAAGAGGAAAGAAAGAAGGTTGTTTGTATGAAATGAATAAGCTCCGAAACTACTGGACCGATTTTCACCATTAGAAATCTTCACCATTAGAATCCTAAATTATCCCTGATGAACATAGGAATATTGGAGGTTGATGAATATTTTCAAAAGAGTTTGGGATCCGTATGAATACTTCGATAATGGAACCCAAGGTGTGAAAAAAATACAAAAAAATATTATACATATCGCGTAGGTACTGAAACTTTTGGAAATAGAGAAAAGTGATTTAAGTACTACATTTTTATAGAGGAAATCAATATCAACTAAAAGGTCCGCGAGGATACCCCTACCACTTTTTGTTTAAATTATCCAATCAAAACCCGGGTGGAATGGAATAGTGGTGATTTTGGTATCGTGACATTAATCCTTATCCATTTTAATTGTTTGATAATTAAGTTGGTTGTGTATATGTAAATTACACTTTTAATTATTCAAATCGGACCTGTCGTTTAAAAGTTACGACGGGTATAGAAATACTAGTAAGGAAGAAAAATGTGGCGGTTTGACCGAACTACCCTACATCTATACTAATATTATAAAGCAGAAGAGTTTGTTTGTTTGGTTGAACGCGCTAATCTCAGGAACAACTGGTCCGATTTGAAAAAATATTTCAGTGATAGATAGCCCATTAATCGTGGAAGGCTATAGGCTATATATCATATATCATCACGCTGAGACAAATGGGAGCGGAGCAGTAATGGAAAATGTGAAGCAGACGACGTTGTGCGGGTCAGCTAGTCTATACTAATATTATAAAGCAGAAGAGTTTGTTTGTTTGGTTGAACGCGCTAATCTCAGGAACTACTGGCTCGAATTGAAAAAATAAGTCCCTTACAACATACTTTTTATGGAAATCAAATTTGTTCTAAAATGATGCATTATTTGCGAGGAAGTTTTTAATAACATGGTATTAATCCTTATCCAAATAAATACGTTAATCATCATAGTATTTAATTTTGAACAAAATTGCCATTGACATGATTTAAATTCAGTGAATATCTTGAGAGATAATATCATCGTTTTAAAATAACGCCGCAACAAAATATTATACTCGGTGCGCGGGCGGAGCGTGAGGCGGAGGGCGCCTGACGCCCGCCGATTCTTGTGTTTGTTATTATCAGGAGAAAGTTTTAATGTAAAAAAAAAGTTGCCAGTTGACGGGAGCGAAGCCGCGGGGGACAGCTAGTTTAGTATAAATAAGTAATTTACTTACACATTACCCTATTAAGAGGGTAGAGGGGAGATGAAGTTTAAATTGTGGAGTACCAACAAAAACTCGCGCGAAAGAAGTCACAGGCGAAGTGCTAGTCAATGATATAAACAGTGGGTCTAATAAGACAACTCAAACAAAATTAGTCAGCACATCAAGATATCAAGCATCAGCTACAACCTAATGCTGCGATTGTTACATGATTATTATTAAGACCCTAATATGATTCTACTACAGTGGCCTTTTTAGACCCCCAGTAGTTTGTACAATGACGTCATAATCTCATCGTGAAGGATATAAATCCGTCAGGTGCAATGGAAGTACATGATAATCGACGAAGGTCACCGCATGAAGAACCACCACTGCAAGCTGACCCAGGTGCTGAACACGCACTACATCGCGCCGCACCGCCTGCTGCTCACGGGCACTCCGCTGCAGAACAAGCTGCCCGAGCTGTGGGCGCTGCTGAACTTCCTACTGCCCTCCATCTTCAAGAGTTGCTCCACCTTCGAACAGTGGTTCAATGCCCCTTTCGCTACTACTGGTGAAAAGGTGAGACTTATTTTTGTTATGTAGACTATGCAATTTTTTTACTCTGGATAGTAGAGAAGTTAAAGTGGTAACGCAAATCGAGGTCTTTGTTTCAATATATGTATTCTCAGTACTACACTGGTGAGTCTACAGCTAACTGGTGTAATAATAATAAAACTAATTTGAATTGAGTCCCGGGTAGACATAATTAGAGCCAAAATAGTTTTCTTCGCTGCACACTGGCTATCCAGAACCAGCCTTCCAAAGTAGAAGCAAGTTGTGGGAAGAACTGCACCCTCCACCACCCGACTTCTTGAAACCTCAGAAACTGCCTCCTGGTTGTGAACTGCAGTGGCCTTTATGGAGAGCGCTTACCGTTTTGCGCACCCAAGTAGGGCGCTGCAAATACAACTTGGCAAAGTAGGGTCTCACTGATCGGCTTGACACTAAGTGTGAGTGTGGAATCCCCATCCTAAATATGGCCCACTTGTTGGAGTGTCCCAAGTGCCGTTACACCTGCACCATTGAGGACCTGATGAGTGCCAAAGATACCGCTGTAAACGTGGCCACCAATTGGGCACAAAATATTTAAGAGTCACCATCGACTCGAAAAGAAGAAGACCGAATTTGATCACAGTTTTCGTTATTCATGCGAATAAGGCAACAGTGCGTACTGGTAAAGCCTAGAAGTCAATTTAATGTTCACAAACAACATCACTTATTTTAACCAGGTGGAACTAAACGAGGAAGAGACGATCCTTATCATCCGTCGTCTGCACAAAGTGCTGCGTCCGTTCTTGCTGCGGAGGCTGAAGAAGGAGGTGGAGAGTCAGCTGCCCGACAAGGTGGAGTACATCATCAAGTGCGACATGAGCGGCCTGCAGCGAGTGCTCTACAAGTAAGTGGACACACAGCCAGGAAACGATATTCACAAAAACGAATTATCGTAAACTAGCTTCGCTTGTTTCGAATTACAAAATTCCGGCAACCCTCCTTTTGAATCACTCCGTCTATTGATGAAAACCGCATTAAAATCGTCGTTAAACTACGCAACGGATTTTAATGCGGTTTTCATAATAAGGGTACAAACGAAAAAAGCGACTTTGTTTTATACTTTGTAAAGATGGTTCTCTTTATACATTCAATCAGTTTTGTTAAGGGGCTTATCAATACTTGTAAAGGGTAAAAGGTGGTGGTGTACATTTTCCTTTTCTATCCTTCTACATTGTTTCACGTAAAATATTGATCTCCAACGCTAAAAGCACCTAACCAAAGAACAATTGTAACAGTTCTATCTTCGGACTAACAAAAGCTGCATTTGTCATAAATCTTGTTACAAACCAAAATTATTATTCCACAGGCACATGCAGTCTAAGGGAGTCTTGCTGACTGATGGATCAGAAAAAGGAAACAAAGGCAAGGGCGGTGCCAAAGCTTTGATGAATACCATCGTACAACTGCGTAAGCTCTGCAACCATCCTTTCATGTTCCAACACATCGAAGAGAAGTTCTGCGACCACATCGGTACTGGCGGCGGAGTTGTGTCAGGGTAAGTTATTCACGAGTTAACGATATTCTTTCGCATTCGTTGGACAAGTAAAACTGCTCAGTTGGTCTAGCGTTCGCAAGCGCGACTGCCGACCATGGAGTCCTGGGTTAGATTCCCAGGTCAGGCAAAAAGGGGGTTTTTCCAATAGGAATTCTCGGCCTGGAGTTTGGAGGTTGGTGGTGTGACACCTCCGTGTTTCGGAAAGCTGGCGTTGGTCCTGCGCAAGATCTCTCTCCGCTCGTGTCGGGTGGCCATCCCATCGGACTATGAGAGTAATGGAATAGGGAGTGTACCTGTATTTGCGCACACACTTGTGCACTACTATAATATGTCCAGCACCCATGGCTAGAGTCGGTTGAAATTCGCCGCTATGTCCAAAGTCGATCAGGAGGACTATAAAATTGGTTAATGATTCACTAAAACTGACTGAATGAGGAGTCATAATAAGACTGCACTCTAAAAACACTACTGTTGCCGCAGTGACTTGACTGACTTGATTACCGCAATATAACTAACATGTGTATGGCCACGCATAAGCAATCATTATTGTTTGTTAGGATAGTTGGTTTAGTATACACCATACACTAGGCTACTAGGAGTTACTACTAGGGACTTGGGTTATAGTGATTTAATATTATTCCCGCGGTTTAGGTTCAGTGGCCAGTCCCACAAGTACCATGCATTGTTTACTTGGTGTCCGGATCAGTACTGGATGGTTCAGGAGCTTTTACCTCATAATAATATAAGCTAACATTAAAGACTACTGCTAAGAATTCTATACTGTTATTATTGTTCACAGGCCCGATCTATACCGAGTATCTGGTAAATTCGAACTCCTGGATCGAATCTTACCGAAGCTCAAGCAAACAGGACACAGAGTATTAGTGTTCTGTCAAATGACCCAGTGCATGACCATCATAGAAGATTACCTTTCATGGAGGGCTTTCCAATATTTGAGGTAAGAATCAGAACAGTTTTAGCAGTGGTAGACGAAGGAAAGGTTGACTGGCAGAGAATGCCTATGGCATTAAGTCCGCCTCTGTACTTTTTTGTTGTGCTGAAAGTGTTAAATAAATGAATAAGTGGTACCCACTCCGCCACTCGACGTCAACAAGATTAAAGTGCATAGTTTTTGGTGTCGAAACGTAGTTCCATTGCTTTCTGAGTGAGCTCCATGCTAATCCCGTGGCAGGTTGGATGGCATGACCAAGGCGGAGGACCGCGGAGAGCTGCTGAAGAAATTCAACGACGTGGGCTCGGACTACTTCATCTTCCTGCTGTCCACGCGCGCCGGCGGGCTCGGCCTCAACCTGCAGAGCGCTGACACCGTCATCATATTCGATTCCGACTGGAATCCACATCAGGTACTGTATTCAGTCGCGGGACTATTCAAAAGAGATACCGTGGCTCCGGAACACAAAGGGCACTGAACGAACATGGATGGGTTTTAGTCAGTAGAAGTCTGACACTCCCTATCGCTCCGCCCAGAGCGGGAGGAGTCATTTGATGATTACCCATCCCTAAAAAAAAAAAAGGTACTGTATGCAAAACGTGAGTGCTGGTTAAATAATAGGATGTACAATATTAGACGCTATTTCATTGTGTTAATGATTGTAACAGGATCTCCAAGCGCAAGATCGTGCGCATCGTATTGGGCAACGTAATGAAGTGCGAGTGCTCAGGCTGATGACCGTCAACTCCGTGGAGGAGAGAATTCTAGCAGCGGCTAGGTAACATTCTTCTACTTCCATAATTTCACGACGGATTTCTCGCATCGTCATAAAATAGCATTTTTTTTACACCTCTAATCTTGTTTCATTCAAAGGTACAAGCTGAATATGGACGAGAAAGTCATCCAAGCTGGTATGTTCGATCAGAAGTCAACAGGCTCGGAGCGTCAACAGTTCCTTCAGAGTATCCTGCATCAAGATGGAGACGATGAAGAGGTTAGTAAAACTATTTCAAACACAAAACGCAAAGTCACAGGAATAATATCTCAATAAAATGTTGAATAGTCTTAAATTGTTCACTATGTTACGTGAAAATATGAACATTCTAATTTGTAGGAGGAGAATGAGCTACCAGATGACGATCTTATAAACGAGATGATTGCGCGGTCAGAGGAAGAACTGGAGATATTCAAACAAATCGACATTGAGCGCAAGAAGACTGAGACGCAATCCCGACTCATTGAGGAGTCGGAGCTGCCTGACTGGCTCGTCAAACATGAAGATGAGGTCGTCTGCAACAAGGTAAGTCTTCCTATAGGTATCGCACACCGCAGTTACTTTTTGGGGACGGAATGCAACACGATAACGGTAGGTAACATTCTTCTGGTCACATTTTTGCTATCGGATGTTGCCCACTAACACTTGGAAACGTTGCTCCACAAAAAGTAACTGCGGGGTGGATGCACCTTATTAGAAATGTGCGTACTAGGTTTACCTATTACGAGTATCGTATTCTTTCATTTTAATTTTACATGCAAGGTCAGAAATAATTAATTATTTGTCGATTCTTTCAACTTAGACGAATTCGTAACTTAGAAGAAAACATTTCTTAGAGAAATCACTACGTTAAATCTAAAAACGTCAACAGAGTTGTGAGAATTAGGGCGGGTTGTTTCAAACGGTTGGTTAACGTAATGTACGTATACCTATTAATACCTATTACGAGTATCGTATTCTTTCATTTTAATTTTACATGCAAGGTCAGAAATAATTAGTTATTTTTAATGTCGATTCTTTCAACTTAGACGAATTCGTAACTTAGAAGAAAACATTTCTTAGAGATATCACTACGTTAAATCTAAAAACGTCAACAGAGTTGTGAGAATTAGGGCAGGTTGTTACAAACGGTTGGTTAACGTAACGTACGTACGTCAAAAAGTAACTAGTACGGAAGATGTTTAACATTCGTTAAATAAGAAGCGGTGTTTCAAAACTTTCTGGTATAAATCCTAGCTCATCCCAATAGCTAAGTTATTGACACGGGTCCTAACTAAATAGCTTTTTTTGCATTCCACCACTTATTTGTGTCATCAGAAGAACTGGTATTGAGGAATTCAAAAGAAATTTCACAATATTGTTCTATTTGGCGCAACTAAAGTAACGTTAACCAGTGCTCAGACCATTTGTTAACGTAAACGTTATATTTTACGTGCGTTAACGCTGACATTTTGTGAAACAACCCAATTTTTTCATTTAAAGATAGTTAGCACCATTTTTAACGTATACGCATGCGTTATGTGAACGTGAAACAACCCGCCCTTAATCTTTGAAGGTTATTCTTATTACTTTACCTTCAACTTCTGTCTCAATGAGTATTCCGCATGATCGAATTGTAGATTTCCTCTGCATTGATAGAAAATGGCTAGTTTTTCAAACTTTTCGCTAGTAGTTAGGAATGCAAGAACCACCCATAGCCTCTCCAATGTAACGCCTCTCCAATGTAACGCCTCTGTTGCGCCACTACGCGTTGTTGTAACGGTGCGCCCGCGTTCACTAAAACTACGATATCTCAGAAATTACGCATCGTAGCTTTACAAAACCTAGATCATTAAAATTGATATATCTGACCAAAGCAAAGTTAAAACGAGGTTTTGATGTAGGGTCAAGGTTGGAACTACCTGGACGAGGACGAGACGCTCGGGCGCGGCTCGCGGCAGCGCAAGGAGGTGGACTACACGGACTCGCTGACGGAGAAGGAGTGGCTGAAGGCCATCGACGACGAGTTCGAGGAGGACGAGGAGGAAGACGATGACGACGAGGTTCTCGACAAGAAGCGCAAGAAGGGACGGAAGCGACGGTAACACTCACTTCGCACTCTTAAACATGCGGTCCACTTCCTTTATAGCTTTGGCCGGAATCTGACTTAGACGTTTGTCTACTTCTCTTATAGCTTTGACCGGAATCAGCTGTAACTAACCTTATTTATTTTAATATCTTATTAAATATTTATTCTAAAGCTATGCAATATATGACCATTTATACTAATTAGCGATAGTTGGGAAAAGGCTAGGCAGATAATGATGCGCGTTAGTACAATCCGAGCTCAGTTTAAAACCATAAAATGCAATCGTAAAGAAATTATATAACATTACTTATTTTTTTACAGCCGCCAAGAAGAATCTGATGAAGAAGAAGCTCCAAGTTCATCTAAGAAGAAGAGTAAAACAGAAATCAACCAACAAAAGAAGCGATGGAAGAATTTAATGAAGAAAGTCATTGATTATACAGATGAGTAAGTGAACTGCAGTGCCAATTTTGATATTGTCGACCCAATTTGCCGCTACTATCCTATTAGATGCAATAGTATTTACAAAATACTAAGTAATGTAATTTTACAGGGCTGGGCGTGTGCTATCTGAGCCGTTCATGAAACTTCCTTCGCGCCGCGAGCTGCCAGATTATTATGATGTTATAAAGAAACCCTTGGATATTAAGAAAATTATGAACAGAATTGAAGATGGCAAGGTAAATAAATGAAATTATGAAGAATGGATGATGCTGCTATGTATGTTAATTGCTAGCCTCCCCTTAATATATGTACCTATAGTGGTAACTTAATGAATATTGCTATTAATAGAATATTTTTTATTGTCATCAACAGTATACCGATATATCAGACCTCGAGCGTGATTTCTTTACGTTATGCGCCAACGCCCAGACTTACAACGAAGAGCAGTCGCTGATATACGCGGACTCAGTGCGCCTGCGCAACGTGTTCATTGAAGTGCGACGTCGTTACGAGAGTGGACAAAACTCTGACGATTCTGATGATAATGAAAAAGGTCAGTAACCAACGACTTGTGAATATTTATGAATTACTAGCTGACTCAGCAAATATGTTGTTTTGCCATAGAAAAAAAATAGCCTACGAAGTACGACCTACTCTCAGACCTAACGAACATACACAAAACATTTCATAAAAATCTGTCGAGTAGTTCGATAACAAACATCCTGACACGAGATACGATATATTAAGCCTGCAATACACGTTGGCCGAGCGTTGTCGAGTGAAGGCCAATACAAACATGTAGACGGTATATTTGCCTTGTCTTGCTATCGCTCGGTGTCACTTGCCTAGGTTTGTTGAGTATGACAAGCGCCAATGTGTATAGACCTCATTTGACGTAGCTTGTCACAACTTGCAGTCGCTCGCGATCACTTGCCTCACTTCGGAGCGGTGTCGGTTTTTCTGCACAAATCAAAGGCGCTCGCGCGCGCTCGGCCAATGGTGTTCACATGTTTGTCCACACGCTAGTATGCGGTTGACGTCCATCGTAGTCATACGTACAAAATGTCGCTTATGATCGTCGTCCATATTGTTTCAATGCACAATTAAAACTGACAGCGCCAAACATGTGGGCGTCTCCTCAAAACTCGTCTACATTGGCCATTTGCATTGGCTTCCTTCAAACTTGCCGAACGTCTAGACGGTAGCGCTTGCCTTGTGTCCATTTGTCTAGGCTCGCGTTGGTCTAAGCTTGGCCAACATGTATTGCAGGCTTTAGATAATAATTATACGTTGACATGAACTTGTAAACTTGTGTACATGTAACTATCGTAGACGACAGATACCCGTGCAATAACGGTCATTGACCTACATACATTTATTGACTTTCTTAATACCAAAAACAGAAATAAGGACATAAAGCTGTCCTGAATCGATTTCTATCGTGATTCTTTACGTTATTTAGTAATGAAACACGGTTTATAATTTATTGTTCGAGTATCTACTAGAGATCTATCTAGAGTAGTACTTTATTGCACGTTTATCTGGCGCGTACCATATGAAATTATTTATATCAGTCTATTGTGTAACTTAAATACAAGAAAAATAATAAAATAAAACTCTTTTCAACAGATGACGATGATTCCGATGGCGAATCTAACCGCTCTGTCAAAATGAAGATCAAGTTGAAGGGTAAGAGCAAAAGCACTCCATCAAGAAAGCGGAAACAGCGGAAATATATCTCTGACGACGAAGATTATGAGGAGGATTAAACTCAGTGTAGCACTCTTCTAATAGAAATAGACATTTTATCAATCATTTAAAATAACAAAAATATTTATACAATGTGTAACAGAATAAACGCAGTACCTGAAAACGGGTCATTGTACTCGTCATTATGAATAACTTTCACTGTAGGATTGGTCCTATAGTCGGGGTTAGCCCCGAAATCACGAAAAAAAATAGCTGCCGTTCAGTACTTTTAGTACCAAAAGTGTATGAGGCAGTCGGTTTTTATTCAATATTTCAGTGTTAGTCTTATACCAAAAGTTGTTCATATTGATCAGTACAATATCCCCCTTTCAGGTATTGCGTTTATTCTGTTACAGGTTATATAATTAAGCCATTTTTACAATATCAATGAACTATCCTTCTATAGACTAAATTCGATTATAATTTTCGCAATTTTGACATTTATTAAATATATTATGTTTTTACTAGCAGACCCAATTGAATATCATAACACTTAAATTCTATTAAGGTGGAAGCGCCAGGGTAGCCCGCGAAATTCAAATATTTATATGTTTTTTTGCAATTTGCCGGTCAGTGTGAAGCTGTATGTTAAACAGAATACGGTTCGCGATCGTAAAGAGTATTTATCTAAAGGATTATAACCATTTGAATAATCAATATAACCCTCAAGTTCATAGAACTCGATTGAATGTTATTTCGAACGTTATAATCCTTTAGATAAATACTCTTTACGATCGCGAACCGTATTCTGTTTAACATACAGCTTCACACTGACCGGCAAATTGCAAAAAATATTTGATTTTCGTGGGCTTCCTTGGAGCTTCCACCTTAAGGGGAATGCACCAACCAGCCCGCGCAATTCAAAATTTCTTGCGTTTTATGCTATTTGCAGGCCAGTGCTAGGTTGTATGTTGATTAAAATATTATTCGCGGCTGTAAGACGTATGTAGTTACAGAATATTATAATCATCAAAATCACCAATACAACCCTCCAAGTTCCATCGGCTGGTTGGGGCATTAACCTTAATTACTTCAGCTTTAGTCTGTGTCAGTATGGGGAAATCCGAACGAATCAATATGAGATATAGGGAAACTGTCTTTTTAATCCAATACAATGCAATGATCTTGACATGAAAATTGGTGAATCAGCACTTGAAAGAATAAGAACTGTACTTATTTTATGTAAACTTTACCAAGAAATGAGGTAATGCAAAAATGGTTTTGATGAAGAAACAACTCTTGGTTTATCGTAATTTATTATCAACCATTATTACTATCTCGTACCTTGATATGATCGGCAAAATAATCGAATGTTCGTTGATGGGACCTTAAAATTGTATTGAACATAAGATTTCTTAAGGATAAAGAAACTACAGATTTCCCCCAAACTGTCTCTTTAAAAAAATACCCTGTAAAATGAAATATTTCATATTTATAATAGTAATCTAAAGGAAATTAGGGTATTCCAAGTAGTGCATTGAATTAACTTGGTAACTTCTTACTTGTAGTTAAGTATCTTAGTAGGAATAAAACACTAGTTAAGAATAATATTATTAACTGACTTTTGAATTCAAATAAACTTACAAGGCAGGCCACAGCATAACATTTTGTTTTTGTATGCATAGCAACAGCTTGAGCTATTTATGGCAAGAAGCCTGTAAGTAAAAAACTGTGAGTCTAATTGAATCTTATTATGTGCCTGAAGTCCGGGTTGCATGAATTTTTACATTATTTTATGGCAATGAACATTAAATCTTTCTATAATAGTATAATATTACCTAAAGTAAGACCTAAATTATTGACTCTAACACTGATATTTTTACTAGTAGACATCAAACAGTGTTGTTGGAATTTAGGTATGTAGGGTTTTACGTATGTGCTTTGGCATCAATAAACAAATTTCTATGTTTAAACAGTTTTTTATTTTTTTGCTTTAGGTACAAATTCATCAGTCTTTTCCGAAAGTTTCACTATAGTTCCTTTCCAATCTGCCCATTTGTAGTCAACTCCATGAATGGTTTTCATGTGTTTGTTTAAACTTGGACTGTAACTGAACTTTTGCCCGCAAGTTGGACATGAGTATGGTTTGTCACCAGTGTGTACTCGTAAATGTCGCCGAAGGCTACTCTGTGTATAGAAGCCTACATGGCACAAGTCACATTTGAAAGCTCTGTTCCCAGTATGCCTGAAACAGAAATTCAGATTTATTTATTTTGCTTACTGATATATCCTATTGTATAATAATATTACTTGCACTGAATAATAAGACCTAACCTTTTTAAATGAATAATTAGATTTTTCTTTGTATGAGTTTTGTATCCACACAAATGACATTGTAATTTCTTTTCTAAACTATGTATTTTTCTGTGGTTAAGTAACTCTGCAGATGTGACAAATGTGTCTCCACAATCTTCACAATTATAATTACATATCTTGTAATGTCTGTGCATATGAGCCTTGAGTGATTCGTTAGATTTCAATGATTTACAGCAAATACCGCAAGAGAAGCTAGCGCTTTCATGTACACGCATATGCTTCTTCATTGAAAATGCGTGTTTGAACTGTTTTCCACATAAACTGCAGGTGAAATATGTAGTTGTACTATGTGTTTTACGATGGGCAGCAAGGCTTGATGACTGCGTGAAAGTTTTACCACATTCACAGCTATATGGTCTCTCTCCATTGTGGGTTCTCATGTGACTGACTAAAGTCTGGCTATGTGGTGTAGAGTAAGAGCATGATGTGCAATGGTATCTTCTGGCTGCACCAAATCCAGACACTTTACCAATGTGCTTCCTTTTTTCATGCATAGATTCATTATGTTTCAAAAGTGTTATCTTAGTTTTTAAAACTTTGTTACACATATTGCATTTAAAACTATTCTTTGCATTTTCTATCTCACTTTGATCTGTTTCTGCATTTTCAGTGGCTCTTGAATAGAGATCATTAAATTCTGTTAAGTCACTTGGGAATGGACCTGTATCAGAGTTTCCATCATATGTTAGCGTATTATCATTTGTTAAGTCATTCTCAACTTTAAACATGCTTTCTTGTAAGTGTTCCTTGTAATATAGTTTTATTCGTTCATTTAGTGTAATGCATTTGAGCCTAAAGCTGTTAGCACTGTTTAATTCTCGTAAGCAGTCACCACACATTAGAAATGGCATGAATTTATCATGAGATAGAGTCACTTGAAAACAAAGATATATTATGTTTAGAACTTCTTGAGATTCAACACTCTCAGAGAACAGATTAATACTTTCTTTAGCATTATGTAAACAAATTCTACACAATCCTTGAATGTCTATTTCTGAAGGTACAGTAGAGGTTTCCATAATTTTAAATTAGATTACAGGTAGGTACTTTATAAACCAGTATACAATAGTAGTCTTTGTTAAAAACGCTCATCATTTGTTATCCCGTTGATTTTGTAATAGCCATCAAACGCCGGAGAAGAGAAGTCAATCGAAGAAACCACAGGACTTCTCGTATTGTTTTGATTATTCTATTAGCATTGTAGCAAGATTTAAGAGCATGATAGTTGATGATAGACTCCTAGAGTAGTTATAAATTACTTTCTATAAAAAACGAGAACGAGAAACCAACCAGTAGAAACCACGAGAAACATTATTTGACATTGACACGAACATTTACATATTCTATGATTGACACTTTAGTTTTTTTCCCAATGAGAAAAGTGGCTTTGAAACAAGTCCATTTTAGCTAATCCCCAAGTATTCGGCTCATAGGCGCCCGCCTATGCGGCGGCGTGTCATTTTCAACACCCTATTGAATGAACATTATCGTGGTAATCTGGTAATCAAACCAAAACACGACGACGGAGCCGCGCTCAGCAGGGCTCGTCTTGGAAATCCGAAAGTGGGCGCTTTACCACAGGCCTCGTGTCTATTTTTCAGTATTGAGCAGTACACTTTAGGTAATAGCTACTACACCACACACTTTAGTCAAAATTACAGATACCTCTCTGCTGGCGACATGCGTCTGTTTTGAAATAAATAGGTCATATTCCTGCCCTTTTCTGGTACTTGACAAATAAATTAAATAAGTACAAAAACCAATAATTATAATATCTTATATTTTTGTTCCTTTCCTTGTTTTCTGACAAATAGGTACACGCTGCAACTTTCTTCGACTGTATTATCCATGGACTGGTAGAATAGCCAAAGAACAGCGAAACTAAAGTATGTGACTGACGGGCGAACTTTTAGTAGGTACGCGATTTGATCGTGAACTTAGTCGGCTCACGTCGGTGACACACGTGATAGCTTAGGTACCTATGTAGTATCTCTATAGCGGTTATTACACTACACAATCTATCGGGCCCGATAACTAGGGCGAGAGTAGTGTAATAACAAAACGGGTGTAAGGACACTGCCATCGTGTGCGTTCGCCCAGCGGAATGTTGTTGAATTAAAAGATTTTAATTATGCAGATATTTAGTGTATGACGTCGTATAATTGTGTATGGTATAAAAAAATTTGTGCACGCAGCCATTGTGGAGAAATTCACCAAAAACTGATTCCGCTGGGCGAACGTTGTCCTGGCGGAACTTTTTTTAATCCATAGATTTTAGAAGAAAAGAGATGTGTCCAAAAATTAGTGTGTATTTGTGTGTAATTGTGTATGTATGAATAAAATTAGTGCATGCATAAACTTCGGAGAAATTCAAGTTTCCGCTACGCGAACGTTTGGCCATTACCTAGTTTTCATATAAAGCGCTTACATAGAGAGCTGTAGATTTTTACATAAGTTGTTTTGAATTTGTTTATATTTGTTTAAAAAATAGATTTAGAAAAAATCATAGGGCTTAAAAGATAAAAATATAAACGTAAAATACGCTTATTAGGTCTTAGTTCTTAAAGTATGCACTTTGGGGTCTAGATTTTCACGTTTATACAAACCTTGTAAGTGTCTGCAACATGTTGCCAAGTATCAATGATGTTCCGTTAGTAATTAAAGAGTTATAGGACAATTTACCATGAATTGATCACTGTTTACAAAGCAGTCAAATATCACGACGTTCTAAAGGAATTGCATGGTAAAATGTATGCCAATAATTAGTGTATTCATTCAACTATTCACATGCAAAATTTCATGTCATTAAATTCAGTAATTAAAGAAAAACAATTATAATACTGACGAAGCATCGAAAACCTACATAACCCGACCAAGTTCGAATAGCTACAAAAAAGCGGCCGTGCAATATATTTAGGTAACATCCCAAAATTTACAGTATAATATCGGTATTGAATTGGTATAGGTGATAACACAATTGTTGTTTCGATATAATAATGTCATTTATTTTTGTACACCTTTTTTTTTTAATGTATTTGACTATGACAGAAAGTAGGTACTATTTACGTAGGTACTTTATTTAAGTATGCTTTTGAGACTTTAGACCCCCCCCCCTATTATTTAAGACAAATAAAATTCATACAGTTAATTTCTATTGAAGATTTCACGGATCAGGATTCTAACTAAGTATAGACCCCATAGGGAAATTAAATAATTACCACATGTAAGTACCTACAACTGTTTAGGTAAATATTTATCATATTGTAGCTTATTACACTATTTAACCAATGGACTAGGCATGCACGAGCGTTCCCCTTTGCAACTTTAGTGGATCAAACAATCTAATAACTTAAAAAAAACTACTTCTTGAATCGATTTTTTAATTTATGTATACCGTTGTACTGGTAGTGACTTATGTATGTTGAGGTTATTTACTGTATTTGCTACTCATTTAAGAATATTTTCTTGAAAATACCTTTTTTATACCAATGTTTTAGTTTATAAGCACTTTTTTAATGTTGATCAAATCTAAACAACTGAATAGTCTAGTTATGTGATGTGATTTTAATTTTTATTGAAGCTCGAAATATTATACTTACCCAACCAGGCACAGCCCTAGACAATTCAGAACAGAAATGTATTGCGATGTGCATGGACAGGTATATGGATGCGTGGAACCTGGATACTTTCAAACACATCAACTTGTTTACCTTAGGTACTTATAGTTAAAACGTTCTCGTCCGGTCGCCGTCCGTCACACTCACACGTAGACACAGCTCAGCTGAAGGATCGCCTGAAATTGATTCATAATCGTTTATTAAACCTATTTTAGTTAAAACACATTTAAGTCTATTGCTGTCGTTGCAAGCGTTTGTTAACGTTATCATAATTACCTACTTACATAATTAAGTATTATATGTAATTAAAAATATTTTTGTACTCGAATATTTAAATAGAGAAGTACTTGTTAATTGAAGATTTATTTTTATCGTAGATAGTGGCGTTATTATTAAAAAAATAATTTTCATTCAAGAAATGCAATTGTTTTATTTTTTCCTAACGCTTGTGTACGTAACTGTACCATATTAATAAATACTATATTGCAATGTTAAGAACGTTTCTAAGATATATGGCACGGCCGCTTTTTTGTAGCCATCCGAACTTGGTCGGGTTATGTAGGTTTTCGATGCTTCGTCAGTATTATAATTGTTTTTCTTTAATTACTGAATTTAATGACATGAAATTTTGCATGTGAATAGTTGAATGAATACACTAATTATTGGCATACATTTTACCATGCAATTCCTTTAGAACGTCGTGATATTTGACTGCTTTGTAAACAGTGATCAATTCATGGTAAATTGTCCTATAACTCTTTAATTACTAACGGAACATCATTGATACTTGGCAACATGTTGCAGACACTTACAAGGTTTGTATAAACGTGAAAATCTAGACCCCAAAGTGCATACTTTAAGAACTAAGACCTAATAAGCGTATTTTACGTTTATATTTTTATCTTTTAAGCCCTATGATTTTTTCTAAATCTATTTTTTAAACAAATATAAACAAATTCAAAACAACTTATGTAAAAATCTACAGCTCTCTATGTAAGCGCTTTATATGAAAACTAGGTAATGGCCAAACGTTCGCGTAGCGGAAACTTGAATTTCTCCGAAGTTTATGCATGCACTAATTTTATTCATACATACACAATTACACACAAATACACACTAATTTTTGGACACATCTCTTTTCTTCTAAAATCTATGGATTAAAAAAAGTTCCGCCAGGACAACGTTCGCCCAGCGGAATCAGTTTTTGGTGAATTTCTCCACAATGGCTGCGTGCACAAATTTTTTTATACCATACACAATTATACGACGTCATACACTAAATATCTGCATAATTAAAATCTTTTAATTTAACAACATTCCGCTGGGCGAACGCACACACTGCCATCGGGCGGCTCCGATCTCCCTGCTCTGTCTATCACCTAGTGTAAGAGACAGGGAGGCAGGGCCCTGCCGCAGTGGCGGCAGTGGGTAGATTGGCACCTTGGGCGGATTTGTATTCAGATATTTTCGATTGATTATTTTAGGTACTAAAATATTCGATCAAATTATCAAAATTGATTTCCCTGTCTCGTGCGGTTTAAGCGCAATATGAATTAGAAATTATACTCAAAAAAAGAGAAATTAGGTAAGTAACGATGCATTTTAAACTAGGTATAATATTTGTATGCAAGTAGTCACAAGAGTAGGTAGTTGTTAATTGATGTCTTAAGTTGGAAACAAAAGGCACGTCAAAAAAGCCACTTTATTTTTTTTATAGACGCGACTTTGATATCTGTCTAATGAATATGATAAAAAAAAGAATGTGAGTAGTTGTCGTTGTCACCTTGGTGCTAGGCACCCGGGCCGGACCAGCCTCCTCCGCCCCCACTGCAGCACAGAGTACTTTTTCTATGCAGTTAGGGCACGATAGATTGTGTAGTGTAATAACCGCTTATCACAGATCTCTATGTAGTCGGTGGGTACCAGGGGCACCGCGATGTCGTCAATGAAGGAAACTTTGTTATTCACTCAGATTCAGCAATACTATTTTATTGTAGCCAGATACTTGTAAAAGCGAAGCAATTTCACATTGAATAGCAGTTGACTTTAGTGCCATGATTTCGGCACATATTTGGTCGATTCCAGATTATACCGCGCCCCCCGCCCGCCCATTAGCGCGTTCACCCGTCTATCACACACTTACTCTGCCACAACCACCATGACAATTTTTTTTATCAGTAAGTGACTCCAGAAGCCCTCATTTCAGATTTTTCTGATTTGATAAAGCAAAAGATACGCGTCCAATTTTTACGTGGACATGAAAAGAATCGTAATTTGTTTACTCAGGAAACATCTCTATCGAATATTTTATTTATTTACCGAAAGCGCTGTAAATCGAAACAAACCATAAACTCGGAACGTATCTTCAGTTTTGTTTCAATTCGTGCATTCCTCCTCACCCCTCCATATTTAAATAGGATTACATAGTGATGGTGGTTGATTCACATTCACTGTCCGCAAAGCAGACACAATAGTTGAACAATCAGCCTGAACCACATGTGGTTCATGGGACTGTGAACGGGTTATCTTCATGCCGTGGCGGGCGAGCCTCTAATTGATCTCCAGAGAGCGATTTCTGTGAGAATATAATTTATTTCATTATATAAAATTCACAGTTTTTACCCAGCATTTAGAAAAGTTCCCAGGCACAAAACATAAATATCATTGGGTTTGAAATAAGGCAGGAGGAAATTAAAATACATGAATAAAGTGCACAGGCTTATATTGTTACAAGTGCCTACGCCTCTTGTTGAGCCTGAAGCCTCTTGATGTAGGATGCTTTCTTCTGCTTGATTCTGTTCTTCCTTTCGGCCAGAGTCAGCTTGCGCTTGTTCCAGCGTCTCTGCTTGGTGGCATCATCCTTCTTCTTGGCTTCCTTCTTGGTGTGGGATGGGTCTGCACGAATCAGTTCATGTGCTTTCTTGTAAGTGGCTTCAATCTAAAAAAAAGGAGAAGTCAGTAATTATTCAATTTACTCTATTTCATCCTGCTATATATATAATTTTTTCACATTTGGCTGTAGCGATATTTTAGTACCTAAAAAATTAAAGAAGATTTTAGGTGTGGAACATTGCAATAATTTTGTCCAAGTTCGACACTGTCCAAGTATTATATTTACAAGAACAGTAATTTGGTTGGACGTATCATTTTTAAGTTAGTTACCCTGAAAGATTAACAGGTAAATTTTATTTCCAAGCTGAAACAAAATCACAGCTGCTAAGTAAAAGAGGTGTAGGTGTTTTACTCCTATTTGTGTAAGCCATATCAATATCCATTGAGTGGTTTAGAAATCTGTAGTGACCTTTATAGTGAGATGTTTTATTTGCAGAAGCTATTCTAATAAAGGAGATAATCACTAGATGTGCTAAATCTCTAGGCTATGAAGAAATGTTCATAAAAAATATACTTACAGAATCAGCATTTACACCAAGTTTGATGTATTTGCCAAACTGTCTCTTGAAGGAGTCTTCATCATCTGCTTCAAGACTGCGCATGTATTCAGCCACATGCAGACCGAAGATATGAGCTCTGTAAAATATGGTTTGTTTTTAACTATATTTGACTTCATAGATATGAGTATTAGTAATTGGATCTGTACTTCCAGAGGGTAATCTCTAGAAGTAAAATATTATTTTATAATAAATAAATGTTTATAAAACCGGTTTCAAAAAGTTTGGATGAAACTTGTTATCACAACCAATAGTCTTAGCATTTTACTGTTGCTCCAATAACGCTGTCTAAATAATGGATAAACCATTATTCAGAGGATGAATGGAGCTACTTCACAAAACATTTAGTTTTCTTTTTATGGTTTTATAATGAAGGGAAGGCAAACTCACCTGTGCACTTCAGCATTGAATTTCTTTGATTCTGCATCATATCCTGGGAACCTCTTGATGGAGTGAGGAACATTCAGGCCACCATCAACTGCACCCTTCATGGCTCCAAACACACGAGCACCAGTGGTGGTGCGTGCCAGACCCACATCCAGGTAACATCTAAGACAAGAAAAAATAATGTAAAAAATACTCTAAATATGATTTTTGTGACTAGACAAATGAAATCAGAGAATTACAAAACAACATTCTTTTTCAGACCGCCCGTAATAACTTCATCATAAAAATCTTGTCAACATAATTATCAAGTAAAAAGCCATCTTTGTTTACCCAATGCAGTGATTTATATTGTAATATTGACACAGATATATTAATTACCTGAAAGCGCCTGGGCCATTGTCTACAGGTTCTACATTGTATTCATCACCAGTGACCTCAGTTGCGCCAGTGTACAGGGAGTCAAGGCCAAGCCTTTGGAGCAGCCTTCTTGCCAGAAGCAGCCCCGTACAGTAGGCAGCAGCATAGTTTGTTAAACCAACCTAAAAAAAAAACTTTCCTAACTTTACAAATCAATTTAATTTTAGACTTGACACTACAATCATTATAATGAGGGTATCAGTATTGAACCGTATGACAACAGGGTTGTATGAGTTTGTACGTCTCTTCAGACCGCCCGTTCAAAATCATCATAGAAAGCCAGATTCTTTTTGAAGTTTGATGTTTTAGACAGATCTTATGTTAGATAGATTTACTACAATAATTAAGCTGAAACATTAATCTAAAAATATTATTATTCAAAACAGGTGACTAACCTTGACGCCGTAACGTGGCAGTTCGTGAGAGTAAGCAGCACACACAATGTGGTCACCCTCAATACGGGAGTAAGCCACCTGGCAGGTCACATCCTTGTTGGACAGACGGACGATCAGGCGGTACTTGGGAGTGTTGTACTTGTTCTTGTCCTGTTATAAATATTTTCTACATTTAGAACTAAGGCATGTGAAAGTAATCTAAAATAAAACAAAAACAGCAACTTACTTGAACAGTTAGGCGTTTACGGGCATAGTAGTCGGTCTTTCCTTCACGACGCCTCTTGAATTTAACTTGGTACCGCTTGAAGTACTGCTTGTTCTTCACAACTTTCACGAAACCCTAAAACATAGCTTTGGTTCAATATCTGAGACTAACAAATAAACATTGGTGTGGTGGATTGTTTTAGGTTATCAGAGACACTTTATAATCAATTGTGCTACAGTCTAAAACGAAATCAATGTTGTAATACACATAAAACATGGCACTACACATCAATCTTGCTTCTTCTGCAGCATCAGATGACGCGCATGTGTCGGTGTTTCATCATTTAGGTTAGGAATTTAAAAATGTTTCATTATAAGTTAAATATTTAAAAAAGTATTGTAATTCAATAAGACGAATGTAAAACTTAACAAAATATTAATACATATTTATTCTGTTATGGGTATGATGTTTTTGTCCCAACTAACAAGTAGTGTAAACTCCTTTCTAACATGGCAGAGTTATCAAAGTATATTTCCACAATCACAATTCGAAATGACAATAACGTTTCATAATTCACACAGGATTTAACCGCACTACGAACTAGCTAAGATATTTTAGCACCAATGCTCACCATTTTTATTTATTCCTAAAACTGTTTAGGAATAATCGGGCATCGGGTGTCCGAGCGAGAACACCACCGGAAAAAGAATTTTTTTTAACAGATGACAACTGACATTTTCTGTTATGTTGCCAGTTCTTCTAATATCTACTAATATTCAATCAAGAGGTATTCCATAGACTGCACACTATGCCAGGGAATATTTCATGTGCAGATGGCGCCACCTGATCATTTCTCATTATTTTCTCTACAAACGACCAACTCATAACATAATTAATAACGAATAATTGTAGAAACACAATAAACTCATAATTAAAAATATCTGTGTATGGTTTCGTCAACTTTCATCAAAAACTAGCAATATCACTTATAGGGAATTTAGATGTGCCAATTCCAAAACACTAACATATTTATGAGACTTGTGGAACTATTCTCCTAGCATAGCACCACTAGAATAATACAGCCCATATACTACCCTAGAATAAACCGCGCCTTTCGGACAAAAGACACAGCGATGGCTAATTCCAACATTATTAAATGAGTTGCCTACGCAAATTACAACTGCAGCAGTTTCAAAAAATGTCTTATAGGTCAAACGAAATTTGGCTTTTAAAACGACTATCTACACTGTTTTAAACTTCTGTTTCAAACCGTGTAGCACATGCTTACTATAAGTTCGTAGTTCTATAACCCACTTTAAACTGTTGACCGTCTCTGGCGCCGTAAACATTGGGGGTCCAATTTTTGGAAAAAAACGCTGGCAATGCTGACAATGTCAAAACCAGTCAAGTCTGGCATGTTATTGTGTAATGTGTCAAGTGTCAAAGAGTAAAGTATTATAGAGGAATGTGGTAATGTGTTCTGTGGTTGTGTCATGTTTAAACAAGAATTGATGCGATAGGGAACAAAGAATTGATGCGATCGGGAACAAAAATTGTTCTTAGAAGATACTTAGTTGAATAAAATTACCGTTCCTAAAATGAACTATAAAAAATTAAAGAGATTGAAGTATTTGATCGTGTAAAATTATCGTGTTTTTAATTCGACATCTCAATATTCCCGCCTGTCAAAAACTCCAGTGCTTCAAAATGTTATTTAGAAATTACTATATCGTTTTACCGATTTTAATTGTGTTATTCCAATGTGCCTTGTCAGAAATAATTACATTGACCTTACTTGGTACCTCTGCTCTTGCGGCAGGCTGGTACAAATGGAATACTATAAAAGATAGCACATATTGTCGGTATGCGGAATGTTGTAACGATCAGCATGTGCCTTTTGATATAAATAGTAAGTAGAAATAAAGAAATAATCTTTTCCTTTTTGTTTGAATGTGTTATTAAATCGTAATTCTCAATAGTTAAAGATTCATTCAAACTTCTTCTTAAAATAATTATACTAACTTTGTAAGAAATGCTAAACCTAAACAATGAAACTTTTACTACTTTTTAACCAGAAACGGTTCTTCATGTCATGACCTTGTATTCATTTAATTTTTTACAGAGTTAAAATTATCTTTATCACAAAGAATGTTTGGCCAGCCATTGGTGGATGAATTAGTTAACATTATGCATGCACACAAAGAGGCAGTACATGATGAGAACAAAAGAAACAAAAAGGCTTTAGTTATAAGCCTCCATGGCTGGCCGGGTGTTGGTAAAAACTATGCAGCTACTATGATAGCCGAAGCACTTTATGCTAAAGGTATGCACAGCAAATATGTGAAGCTGTTTATGGGGAAAAAAGATTTTGACTGTTCTGGCTTGCAGCAGAAAAAAGTAAGTTTGTGATTTTAAAATGGATGAATAATGGCATTATGGCCTCAAACTTCATCTTATAGATTATTAAATATATTTCAGGAAGACTTGGTGGCAACTTTAAATAAGATTGTAAAGAAATGTCCAAGATCACTTATCATTTTTGATGAGATCCATGACATGTGTCCTTCTGTGTTGGACACCATCAAACCAATGCTTGATCACCATCATGCTGTAGATGGGATTGATTATAGGTAAGCATAGTGCTCACACATTTAGGCCCTTTCTCAAATAGCTCCTGTATATAGTGGGTATGCAACAAATTTATTTAAAGATTTATTTTTATTATTAGTGGTTTGTGGCATTGCTAGTCTGTCCGAGAGCTGTTACACTTTCAATTATTATTGCCATTAAGAAGTAATCTGATATTATTTTATAACTACTGTTTCAAACAATATAATATTATAACATCCACCTTTTCTGCTTGATTATAGAGATAGCATATTTATATTCATATCAAATATTGGAGGTCAAGAAATAGCAACAAAACTGTTAGATCTGTATGAGCAAGGTGTAAAAAGGAGTGATGTTGAATTTCATGATTTTGAGCCAATCATAAGGAGGACAGCATATTTCCAAGGTTATTTTGTTTTAAGAATCTTGTTTTATTTTTACAATCCTACAATAACTATTCAGGACTTTAAATGATCAGGCTGTATTGTCACATACAGATGATATTGTTACAGCCAGCAGATTGGCTTTTGAAAAAAAATTTTACTATTGACAAGCATATTATGTTTGACTATCTCACCTAATGGTAAGCAAAGAAGCTGTACCTGTAGCTTTCATAGCAGACAGAGTGTTGGTGATAGTTTTATTAATATTCTTATAAAAAGGTTACTCTGGAAGACAGTGAATGAAAAAGATAATATCAATAATTTTATCTTTCAGGAGGGTTTGAAAAGGCAGCTGCAATAGCAAATCATTTGATTGACCATTATGTGCCATTTTTACCATTGGAACAGCAGCATGTAGAAATGTGTGCCCTGTCTGAGTTCCGTTCACATGATGTGTATCATCCTACCGAGGAAATGATGGCGTAAGTATTCTGAATTATTACCAGAAAAATGAAAAATATTTTAAATTATTATTACACTTAAAGTTATCACCATCACTACATATTATAAAACAAAGTCTTCCGCCACGTCTCTCTGTCTGTCCACAATAAACTCAAAAACTACTACGCCGATTTTCATGCTGTTTTCACCAATAAATAGAGTAGTTTTCGAGGAAGGATTTGGTATATAATTTGTCAGGCAGGCGAAGCTGCGGGCATCAGCTAGTGTTAGTTAAATTAAAGTAAGATTCACTTTTGCAGTATAATTGTAAATAAAACATAGGCATAATTAAATAATATTTTATTTACAATATGCTTAAAATAACATATTTCATTATTCTTTTCACAGGGAAGCTCTGTCTGTTATAACATATGGGCCGAATGAAGACCAGCCTATATTTGCCAACAATGGCTGCAAGCGATTTACAAGACACATTCCTTACATCATTCAAAAGCATAAACAGAAGATAGAGTTGTAATCTTTCTCTTGTTAGGGTAACCTTGTGATATTTTCAACTGATAATTATTTGTTGAGTTAATAATATTTATTTAGCTTTAAGCCTTGTTTGTACAAAATAGTTGTTTATCATAAGATGAAAATAAATGGTATTTTTTTTATGTGCATTTGGTATGTATGTGTTAATATCCTGATAATAATTCTATTTGGTTACACCAAGTGTTTTTTTACATTTGGGAAAAATCATGTATTTATTCATTGTTTTAGTTGTTATGAAATGTTGATCTAACTTTTATTTCAATTAATTTACATATACATATTAATGAATGATCTGTAAATAATACCTCAGCTAAGTGATTTTTTTTTGCAAGATATTACAAATAAGGAATGTTCTCTGTCTAAATTTTTTTATATTCACTGAAAGTGACTTGTAATAAAATACTAAATACAACATTGTCTATCATTCAATTGTGTTGTTCATTAAAGAAAGTAAAAAAATATATAGCAGTTTTAGAAGACACACAAATGTAGGAAGTTATCTGGATAACTCATATGCTCAGAAAGCCATTGTAGTGGTGTGTCTGAAGGAATTACTATCCCGTGTGTTCTCAGTTGCACTGAAAGTAAAGAGAGGTAGATAATAAAAATTAAAAAATATTGCTTCATGAGATTCAAGCAAGCTCATGGAAAGAAGTCTACGAACCATCATGTTTGTCAGGGTACAGCTCAGCTACCATTTGTTGCAGTGTCTTCCTACTGCCATCGATATTCTTGGGGCTGACTAGGCGTTGACTACAGGTTCCATCATCTGAATATAACTTGATGGGAATGTGTTTGAAACCTTCATTGTCTCCATGTGATTCCATCAATCGTCTGTTTATAGCCCAGAACTGATCGAATTTGTCTGAAACAATAAATAAAGTTTTTACTATTCCCAAATCCATATTACTTATTTACTGGTAAATAAAGTAGCAGCAAATTTCCAAAAAATAAATGGAGACCCATGGTATAAACATAATTACCATTTTGTAAACCCAGCCATAACTGATTGTGATCTTTTTTCTGCATAGTGGACATGACTTGTCCTCTGTGTTTAAGAACATCAGCCTCTTTTACAGTTGACATAAAATGAGCTTCCACTACATCCCTGAAACAAATTTGTATATAAGTTGAAATATCTAAAACAGCAAAATATAAATATTATTTATTTATTTATTATTTATTAAAACTTTATGCACAAGTAATGTACAAAGGCGGACTTAATGCCATAGGCATTTTCTACCAGTCGACCTTAGGGTGGTGCAGAGACAGCATGGTAGGTGCAACATATAGAAAAGACAAACCGAGAGGAAGAAATAAAAAATACAATCTATAATAAATACAAAAATACATACATACACATAACCGAAATTATTAAGAAAACATGAATCCAACGAATTACCGCTGTAGTGATTCTTCCAACTTCTTGCGAATATGCTCACGAGCCTTCACCTTAAAGGACAACCGACTTGTGTTGTGACTTGATTATTGATGGGATGCTTGATGAGAAATTATTATTTCAACTTACTTATTAATACAATGGAGAAGGACATCTTCAGGGAATTTGGTGAAGTGTACAGTCAGATGCCAGGGCAGTTGAGGGTCGTTGCCACAAAACAAATCATAGAGAAAGCCTATTGGGTAATGCCATTTCAGTGGCTGTCCATTATAATCCAGCCACATTTCACTATCAGCATTTTCTTGAGATATATAGCGCAAAAAATGTCTTTTCATCTGTAAAAACCAAGGTATTATAATTTTATTACATGCGAAAGTTTCATCGGTGACTGTTATTCAACACGCTTTTTTGATAATATATATCTAACCAACCTTGTCTGTTACAAGAGGGAAGTAACTTAGTCTAGGTACCATCACATAAAATGCATCAGGTTGTTGTATTTCCATAATTTCTTCTTGAGCCAATTGAAAACAAATTGGCAACTTTCCGTCCCATATTTCACGTAGAACTTCTCTATCGTTAGCCATGAAGAAGTACAAGAGCGTGTATTTAAACCTGCTTTAGCACAAATTTTATTTGTTGATATCCTATTTGATTGGAAAGACAAGAAAAAAATATAGCGAGTTAGCGACACCTGGAATAATCAGTATTGTATATCGATATTTCGATAACAAAGGGAAGGAGCGAGGGGGCGCTCACCATAAATTATACATTATAGCGCTCACTCTGACTCCTCTGACTGAACCCTGACCTGACGTATAACGTCAGTGGACTGAACTACTGAAGTGATGATGACACGGGATGACACTGACAAGTGGATGGATAAAAGAATGACATTTGTAATTTCTAGAGTCACGCATACAGAGTACATTTTTATATAATACTACTAGCCCCTCTATGTGGTCTGTGCTACGAGCTGACCCGCGCAACTTCGTCTGCGTCACATTTTCCATTACTGCTCCGCTCCTATTTGTCTTACCGTGATGAAATATAGCCTTGCTCGATAAATGGGCTATCTAACACTGAAAAAAATTTTCAAATCGGACCAACAGTTCCTGAGATTAGCGCGTTCAAAAAAACAAACAAACAAGCTCTTCTGCTTTATAATATTAGCAAAGATATGAAAATCACGCAAGATAAGGCTGCGGACTAATGGTTGCGCTGCTTCAAAATATATTACGTTTCCGTCATTTAAGACGTGATAAATGATATTACAAAACTCAAATTGTAATTGAAATAATGACCTACTAAGGTATAATTAATGTTTTAGATAAAGTATATTTTTAAATTGTCACGGTTAGATCCAATAATAGGCTTGTGTCCTGAAAAAATCTAATTAGTCCGTCAGTTAGATTTTCAAAAAATATTTGACCCGTATTTTTTCTTTTGTTACGGGAACCAAAATTGATGAAGTTACGACGCTTTGACGAAATTCTCAATACGTCACGCCCTGGCATAATTTTTAACGGTTCGTGACGTCACGAGCCCCCACTCCCGAGTTTTGATGCGTTTTATCTTTGTCAATCTGTGGTCAATCTTCATTTTACAAAAACAAAAATACGTGTCAATTATTTTTCAAACTGACGGACTAAATTGTTTTGCAATTTGTGGATGATGGAAACTAGCCTATTACTCCCGGGATCCCCGCCCGGTTCCAGCCCCGGAGCTAGGGGGTGGGGGGGGGGGGGTCAATGTGATTGTAGGGTTCTAAAACTTTCTGGCTCGCTTCGCTCGCCCTTGGCTTTTATAATCTCATTTCCAACATTTACGCATAAAAGTAACAGTAAACCTTGCTAAGATTTTATTGTTCCCTTTTCGAGACGGTGATTGTAATCGATCAGGAAATTAGGTATTACTGTTGTGAGTGTCATAATCGTTATAAAAAAATGTTGAATGGCTACTAAAAAAAGGGGTGTCCGCTACGAGTATCTGTGTGTCTGTACCTGTAGCATAACCTGATGTTTGCAAAATACCCAACTCCTCACTAAGTTACAGTTACAGCAGAGTTGTCGTGTTTGAACTCACTGGAATGTCAATAGACTATATGATTATATTTAGATTAGTAACATTACGTATTTTCTTTTTGAGGTCTAAGTAAAATAACTTTAATTCCGGAAGTCGGTGTTAAAATACGAAGAAATACCAAGAACATCCAAGGAAGAGAGGGGGGCGCCACTATCAAGTTTCTGGCCTTGTTCGGAAAAAAATTATTGTAGATCCGGGGCACCTTTACACATATGTTTTTTGAGTGTTATTATATCTAACGATTTTATATCCATTGTTTGTTATGCTAAAAAATAGTTATTTTAAATTATTACAATCGTTTATTGTGATCATTATTATAAATCAAAATTATAGATTCAATATTGTTTTATCTTGTAAATATTGATATTTGTTAAAGCTACCTGCAGGCTGCAACTCATTTAATATTAACCCAGACTAAGTTATACTGTGTATGCAATTTTGCTGTATTTTTAAACTAGGCTTATTTATCACACACATCTGTTTTTTCAGTGTTATATCTAACGATTTTAAATTCATTGTTTGTTATACTTATAAAAAACAGCAATCGTTTATTATATGATGTGATCACATTTAAAACAAAATTATAGATTGTTGGTTGTATCTTGTAAATATTAAATTAAATTAAAATTAAATTATATTTATCTTTATTTCGGACACAACATCCATATAGTGTTAGTAAACATACAAAAATAACTTACTGCCTAGTGTTAGTACAAATCAACCTTCTCACAAAATGCTGCATAATCGGAGAACCAAAGCTCTCGGCTACAGTTTTCTTATAATTATATCATATATTACGCCGTATCTCAAGGATCGTAGTAGATAGGCAGTTGTTACAGATTGTGTATTTTTATTGCTGCTATAACAAAAAAATATAAAAATCAAGGTTTATGGTACGGAACCCTTCGTGTGCGAGTCCGACTCGCACTTGGCCGATTTTTCTGACTGATTTCCCATATATGTCAGTGGTCGCCATAGAGGGAGAAAATATGTCAATGTTCGTCGCACACTTGCGATCACAGAACATATATACCCTAGACTTGCGATTGTCAATGACTCAATGTCGAATGATTATTGTCGAATGTCTTATGTCAATGTCAATTTTAGTGTCAAAAACACGTGCGCTAAACTTTTTTTTAGTTTAGAATAGTTCGTAACGTAACTTCGTAAGTGTTGTTCTTCACAAGCAACTAAACAAATTTTGTTGATAACTGCTCGTTGTTTTTGGTGAAAAAGAACCTGTAAATCATGGGAAAGAAAAGAAAACTTGGAGCGAAAGATGATGAATTTGAATTCGACCCAATACCAAGACATTTAGTCACTTCACATATAAAAAAACAAGAAAAGCGCCTCGTGGTGATATTGGAAAACGCTCAGCTGGAGACGGTCAAGGTAGATAGACCCAACCTAGTATTTTTTTCTTAATATTTTCTTGTGTGTAACTCCTTTCGATATCAGACGTTATTACGTCACCGAATCCGTGACGGCCGGCAGCGCCGCGGGCGGCCGCTTACCGTAAGTGTAATCTGACCCGGCCAACAAAAAACGTTATCGCAGCGTTTCTGTAGCTTGTATCCGAGCAGGAGGGCAATCGCGCTAATAAAATTCGGTTGGAACGCAACTGAACTGTAGCCATTTCACAACTTTTTTAAACATTCCGTATCGCGCTAAACGTTTGACAGAAACTTGGAACGCAACTGCATCACAACTGTAACGTTACCGCTGTCAAACAAAAAGTTGAAACAGTGCTACTTTTTCGTGACTTTTTCTCAATCGTTCGCGTTGTGTTGTTTGGATTTTGAAAGAAAATACGAAAATATTTGTAAAGGTTACGATATAGTTTTGACGCAACTTTGGTTGAAGTTTAATTAAACTTTAGCGCGATACCAAATTCCTTACAGGTGAATCGAAATTAGATCATAACTAAAACTGAATTGGAAACGAATAGCAAGCGGACCTAAACTTTTAAAATTAGCGCGATTGGCCTCCAGTTGAAACGGTTTCGGGTTCTTTAATTATGTCGTCATGAAATTAAGTATAAACAAAACTCTTATTAGTACTCGAGAAATAAATATATCCTATTGAAATGAGAGAACTTGCTGAATGTAGTTATGTTGCTGTTTATGTTATTTCTGACAAAACTATTGCATCAATTTACACCAATTTTTGGGATCTAGCTTATGAAAAGACAAGTAATCTAATGACAATGATCTTTTATATGAGTTCTATAGCCGATTATAGCAATATTCAAGCTCAAACTTCATAAAGCGCGGCGCCATTTGTTGTTTTTTATTGCGTAATTCAATGCGCTATTTTGATAACGATTATCAGAGTTATATCAAACAGATTCCAATTGGAAAAGCTTGTAGAATACTACCTATATATTCATTAACGCATTGTAAACTATAAATCGTTACAATATGCTTACTTTAATTGTAAAAATAGCCAGGAGGGCAATCGCGCTAATAAAATTCGGTTGGAACGCAACTGAACTGTAGCCATTTCACAACTTTTTTAAACATTCCGTATCGCGCTAAACGTTTGACAGAAACTTGGAACGCAACTGCATCACAACTGTAACGTTACCGCTGTCAAACAAAAAGTTGAAACAGTGCTACTTTTTCGTGACTTTTTCTCAATCGTTCGCGTTGTGTTGTTTGGATTTTGAAGGAAAATACGAAAATATTTGTAAAGGTTACGATATAGTTTTGACGCAAGTTTGGTTGAAGTTTTAATTAAACTTTAGCGCGATACCAAATTCCTTACAGGTGAATCGAAATTAGATCATAACTAAAACTGAATTGGAAACAAATTGCAAGCGGACCTAAACTTTTAAAATTAGCGCGATTGGCCTCCAGAAACCCAAACAATAACAATTTTTACCTTGACGAACACTCGGAACTACGTAACTTTTGTTGGCTCAATAAAACAAGTTTTGTTATGTTATTTCATGCAAAAAACTAGCTACATACTTGTAGGAAATACTGATAAATGATTATTTATCGACTTACCCTAGAATATCGCACTAAAAACACACAAAATTCACTAAAATCTCTTCACCATTTGCGCGCGAAATCGCCGTGACATAGAAACTTTTGACACTAGAGTTTTTGAATTGTCATTTTTGAAAGGTGTCATTTTTTGCGTTCAATTTGTAGGAAATTTATCCATAAACGTAAATATCCAAACTTGTTCATAGAGAAGTAGTCTCTAAGTATTGATAATATGGCCTACAATGGAGTGGGTGAGAGCGACCGCCGGCGGTCGCTTGGGGTTTGACGGAATGGCGCGATGAATTTCGCGCGACCGCCGGCGGTCGCTTGGGGATAGACAGGATTGTTTTGTTAACAAGTAACTATTTGTTTTCAGACTGGTAATAGTTTTGAGCTGTTAAACTGTGATGATCATGCAAATATACTAAGGAAAAATGACAGAGATCCTGGATCATGTAGACCTGACATCACTCATCAATCACTTCTAATGTTGATGGACTCTCCTTTGAACAGGGCTGGCTTACTGCAAGTTTATATTCACACAGAGAAGAATGTTCTAATAGAAATAAATCCACAAACTAGAATTCCACGGACTTTTAAGAGATTTGCTGGCTTAATGGGTAAGATAACAAACCATTGATATGGTAAATTAAATAGAATACTTGCTTGTATTTATATGACAACCAATATGTCTACTAATGACTTAACTTAAAACATTGTTTTTGGTATTTCCAGTTCAACTTCTTCACAAGTTTGCAATAAGAGCTTCAGATGGCCCGATGAAGCTGCTCAAAGTTATAAAAAACCCTGTCACAACACATTTACCTGTTGGTGTGAGGAAAGTCACCATGTCTTTTAGTTCCACAGTTGTGAAGAACTGTAGAGAGTTAGTCCCAAAAGATGAGCCTATAGTCATGATTATTGGTGCCATGGCTCATGGGAAAGTAGAAGTGGACTACTCAGAAGATGTTATATCAATCAGTAACTATCCATTGTCAGCTGCTTTGACTTGTGCAAAATTATGTACTGCTTTCGAGGAAGTTTGGGATGTTGCATAAATAATAAAATGTTTAAAGTTCCTTCACGCGTTTTAACATCTAGGGCATTAAGGGTGCCTGTCCATTTGAGTGGAGCGAGGCAGCTGAGCAGAGAAACAGACAAATGGTGTTTGTCAATATGTCAGGACAGCAACGCACATGGTGCGGAGATTTTATGCAATGGGCTAGATTCCATCATCCACAAATTGCAAAACTATTTAGTCCGTCATGAAAAATAATGGACACGTATTTTTTGTTTTTGTAAATCAATGAATATTGACAAAGATAAAACGCATCAAAACTCGGTAGTGGGGGCTCGTGACGTCACGACTCACTAAAAATTATGCGAAGGTGCGACGTATTGAGAATTTTAATAGCGTCGTAACTTCGTCAATTTTGGTTCCCGTAATAAAAGAAAAAACACGGGTCAAATATTTTTCGATAATCTAACTGACGGACTAATTAGATTTTTTCAGGACACAAGCCCATTCCATTGGTTGACAACGTTTCTTCGCTCCGCTGTAATGGTGAGGCACCCTTACTCCGCCATTGATCCCAAAAAAATTAACATATTTTGAAAAAGCTTTGAATTTGCACTCTTATCCTTCAATTTTGCGCCATCTATTGCCAGGACATGAGTTTGCAACGTATTACGTTACCATGATGACCACTAGATGGCGCTTCAAGGTATAGCAAATAAAATATGTAAACTTGTTATCAAAACAAACACTATCTCACAGAGTACTTTTAAATTTATATCACTATCTCCCCGCGCTCGCATCGGTTACTTCTCGCTTTTTGTTGAACTAAACATTGCCGGAATAACGGTGATTGTCTAACGGCGAAAGACGAATATTATCAGTAGTTTTCAAATTCCTGGATGATTTGGAATAAGTTTTACACCGCGGTACTACTTGTACCTACCTAAACTTAGTTCAACTTTTTTTTCTTTGCGAACCTAATGTAACCTGGACATTGTACATGTAAATGCAGTAAATTTGTAGTCATATGTGATGACTGACGTCCTCATGGTCCTGTCTATAATCTTGAGAAACTTTCCCATAAAGTTGGTAAAAACCGTTAAGATTATTGTAAAATCAAATCATGATGTCAGAGAGATAGCAGCAAACGCTCCGAATCTGAGATCATAACAGGTTATAGAGAACTTCTAACTTATAAGATTTAGGAACCACGACATCTGCCCACATGTTCGGCTCATCGGCTGAGTTGTGTGCGAAAGCTATGCTTGCAAAAACTGTTTAAAAAAAAACTGAAATGAAGAGACATCCGTTAGAACCACTAGTATAAACGGAATCACACCCTCTTGACTTGAACTAGCTAATTGGCTAATTATAGTTAGTTAGTTATTATAGTTCCATGAGGCAAGTCGGATACAGAAGGGAAAAGAGTGACAGAAGTCATTTTAGGTATATTATTAATAGCTCCTCTCTGTCTCCCGCGGCTTCGCTCCCGTCAACTGCAACTTTTTTTCTTTCATGAGAGCCTTCTCCTGACAGTGACAAACACAACAAAACCGGCCAAGTGCGAGTCGGACTCGCGCACCGAGGGTTCCGTACAAAAAAAAAGGGACACACACACATTTTACCACTTTGGAAGTGTCTCTCGCGCAAACTATTCAGTTAAGAAAAAAATTATATTAGAAACCTCCATATCTTTTTCGAAGACCTATCCATAGATACCCCACATGTATGGGTTTGATGAAAAAAAAAATTTTGACTTTCAGTTCTAAGTATGGGGATGCCCAAAATTTATTGTATTTTTTATATTTTTGTGTGAAAACCTTTAATGCGGTTCACAGAATACATCTACTTACCAAGTTTCAACGGCATAGTTCTTATAGTTTCGGAGAAAAGTGGCTGTGACATACGGACGGACAGACAGACAGACTCTATAAAGGGGTCTTTAAGGGTTCCGTTTTTTGCCATTTGGCTACGGAACCCTAAAAAAGACCTATTTTTTTTTCGTTTCCAGCCCGCTGCGACAAAGTTTTTCTGTTCCGTGGTAGACATAATTTCAAAGATAGCTAAGTAATAAAATAATAATGAATACTTAGATCATAAAATAATCTCATGGAATACTGTTGTTCAAATTTAACGGAATTTTATAATTAGTAGGTAGGTGTTAGTTGCTGGTAACATGATATTAATTTGCAATCAAGAACTTGAAGGGGATATTTAGAGGTATTTTTGGTAACATCAATCTATTTTTTGTCGAGATTTGATCCCTGAGTGAACTATCGCCTCTCTTCAACCATCTCGATGGAATGCGAGGGCGGGGCGGAAGGTTGGGAACTATGGAATGCGTTCATGAGGTTTTGTTTTATTTTTAAGTGAAACAAAAAAGTGTACTACCGCCGCCTATTATAAAATACAATCATATCGTATTATTTGATAAAATACTGCTCAGTGCAGCACAAGCAAGTTATCTTGCATACCTAAGTCATGAATGTCATAGATATCCGTTTTTTTTTTCTACAAGATCATGCCAGTTAATTTGATTCAAGTAACGACGATTATTTCCAAATGGCTGTGCACTATCCACAATCCACATACACGTCATGCCAACATTGTGCATACCGACTTGTAAAAGGATAATGCTTGACATAAGTAATCGTAGCATGATGAAAGCGGTTGGCCGGCCGCCGCCACCGCGCTGCACGTCGACTTGTGGGACTAGATTCTCGGCAACTTGCCTTATACGGCGTATGGTCCGACTCTGTGAGCCAATTAACTGCACAATAATGTAAACATCTAGGTACCTACTAGAATGTACTTACCTAGCTACTGGACATACCGATGAACTAATATAACGCGTCATGAATAACACAAGGACGAGCGTGTCCACTGAACTGAATAGAGAGGTGAGATTGACTACCTTGGCTCAGTTGGCTCATAGGGAATTCAGAAAAGTAGGAGGGAAAGTTCAGTCAGAATCAGTGGCGTAACCTGTATCTTTGAAACGGCTAATACGGCGGTAACTACGCTCCTCAGGACAGAATGTTCTGCGTTACAGCTATATTTTAACTCGCATTAAAAACTTATTGTTGAGTGTTAGCTGCTGCGCGTTGTACTGAGGTAGGTAGCTAGGTAGATGTCACGGGAATGCAAAGTTTTCTTACCTAAATACAGTTCAGTTTACGATGATTTCTACATCTTCTATAATATAAAAATGCATCGCTGAATGTTTTGCTAAGCGCAAATCTCGAGGACAGCTGAACCGATTTCGTTAATTCTTTTTTTTTTTGTTTGTTATTATCAGGAGAAGGTTTTTATGTAAGTAAAAAAAAACGAAAGTTGCCAGTTGACGGGAGCGAAGCCGCGGGGGACAGCTAGTATTTTATAAAAATACTTTCATAGTTACATGTTTTTCTTCGTAAGTATCGTAATCATTGTTAATGTAAGAACAAAGCTAACAGCCGAGTTTCGCATTTCCAATACGTTTTAGAAAAATAGAAACTAACATTTAAAACACGTTTGCGTAGCGTCTACGTGTCTACTGTCTGCTATGCTACGCGACATCGACGTCAGTATGGCTAGTATGGCTACTTGCTTGCTGTACGAAACGAACTGCTATGCTACGCCACGACTAGGAGCGTAACCGCTTTCGCGGCTACGCGGCGCTGCTACGGGTCTGCTACGGAACTGCTACGCTAGGTCTGCGATGTGTAGCTGCCTACGCGGCTACGGGACGGCAGAGCCGTTAAGCATCTGCTACGGAACTGCTACGCTAGATTCGCACTACACTACACCATGGTAGGGCCGCTACGTTTCTGTTACGCTCCGACTACGAGACGTAACAGTTCAACCTGTGCGGCTACGCGACATTGGCTACGAGACGTTTGGTAAATTAGAACGTCTCGCTACGATTTTGCTTCGAAACTACTACGCTGGCGACGATACGTAGTCGCCTACGTGGCTTCGGTGCAAGATAGGAAATAGCATTTGTACAGCGCGGCAGCGTCTACGCAGCTGCTCTGCGACGGCAGAATTGTACAGTTATTCCTTTATATATACCCATAATATGTAAAGGAATTTACTGAACAAGAAATGGAGAAACGATTTCACATTGTGATGAATTGTTTGTGAATCAGTTAAGGCCTATTTTTAGACCCAAATAAAAGGACTTGCACTACCCCACTTTGCATAAGGATAATTCAGAAGATATACTTAATTCTCATAATCATAACATAAATGGGTGACTTTCTTGGTTTATTGTGATGTATTTTTTATTATTTATTTTACCGACTTTATCATGGCCTATGACGTATTTCATTCAACATGACGTATGACCTTTGCGTAAAATAACTGCACCTTATAGAAAACAATGAATTCCTAATGGATTTTATTATCGTTGAAGATGTTACTTAATAACAATATTTTAGGTACTGTCATTCTGACCACAGCGGCTTGTGAAGTACAAAGATTAAAAACGCTACGCGATTGCGACAAGGCCAGGCGACGCAAAGCATTAATTTCTTGGAATTTATCGAATGCACAGTTCTGACCAATTTATATATCTAACGGCCATAATATTCATATAGGTACAGTGTGGTTACTAACGTTGTAATCAAGTCCATATAAACAATATAGAACGCTGTTTATAATTACGGACAAAGTATGTAACGTAAACTTGAGAATAAGTGTTCTGTGTCAATAATAACCGCATGAGTATCTGATTACGCGGTTCCTTGAATTTGGTTGCTCACGAGCGAGCAGATATAGTTGTAGACTGGTTGTTTATTCATGTTACACTTCATCAATGTTTTTTGGATTTGTATCAAGTTTCTTTATTAGCTTAATTTCTAAGTATGTAGGTACTAAGCAGCATCGGGTTGCCCGATTTGTTTTTCCGAAGCTCAGGAAAGGGATCAAAGCCAACGCATAATTATTGATTAAAAATGGAGCGCTTTTCGAAAGAACAACGCGTTATAATTGTGAAAACTCAGTCGGAACCGGCTCAGTTGCCATAAATATATAGAAAAAAAATAATTGTGAAAACTCATTACAAAAATGGGGAAACTGTGAACGGTATTCGTTAAAGGAATATATAACGGACTTCTTGTGGCCTCAACTGGACGGCATGAATCTGGACAACATGTGGTTTCAGCAGGACGGTGCAACCTGCCACACCGCGCATGAAACAATCGACTTATTGCAGCAACGATTTCCAGAGCACATTATCTCACGAAATTCTGATGTCAACTGGCCTGGCCACCAAGATCGTGCGATTTTTTTCTTTGGGGTTTTGTGAAATCTCGGGTTTATGCGAATAAACCTGAAACAATTCCTGAGCTCAAATCGGAAATCCAACGCGTCATCGGTGAGATACAGCCACATCTCTGTACAAAAGTCATGGAAAATTAATTAATTGAAAAGAGTTATCTCTCCCCCACAGCTGAGTCACGATGGTTGCCTACTTGCGCATCTCCTTTCCATTACGGACGCTATTCTGGTCTGCAATTAAACTTTGAATATGATCATAAATCAAGTAAGACCAACTAGCCAAACTTGTCTACTTTTATTTGTTTTTGAGCCAGAGGAGTACCGCACACTACACTGCTATTCGTCGTGCAGCTTACCTCTTGAATCATCACTGAATGGTACCTTTGTTGTAATCTTTCATTCATTGTTTTTTTTTTGGTGAGTAGTGATGAACGTTTCTTGTTATTCTTTATTTTCTGGTCAACTGAGTATTTTCTTAATCTTGTCAGCGGCAATGATCCGGTACCGGATGAATGAGTAGAGTACGGAATTATGGTTGTTTCAGATATTTCCTTTTAAAATCACAGTTATAATCAATTACAAGCGTTTGTAATTCTTTAATGCAATGAGTGTGTTATAATAGATGTTAAATACCACAGAAATATAAATGTTAAATACCTATAAATATATGACGCCGTCATCAATTATTCATTATATTTGCAATGACGTCTCATTTTTAACCGACTTCTACAATGACAGTTGGTATGATCTATACGTACATAATACCTCCTCCTATTTAGGTACTAGGTCCCTTGTAAACACTAAATTGTAAACAATTTACCTACCTATCTGTACATTGTGGATGATCGGAAGCTCTACAGTAATCACCTAGGCGCGCAGATATTCCACATTCCTGACGCATGAGATAGATAAGTAATTTCTTACTCGGTAAAGTATGTTATCAAGCGCAATCGACAGGAACAGAAAGGTATGCCGCGCAGTTAGTTGCGTCAGTGACTTGACTGCATGTCCTTCGTTGAGTCAGATACGTCGTGTTTCATAGGCCATGTGCTGGTGGTGTGATGTGTGACGACAGAGCTGAATCACGTGCTCCATGTAAACCCTGGGGCTTTGTTTATTACCTATTTTATTGCCATGTGCTCGTAGGTGAATTCATATTAAAAATTACCCTCCGCTAAAAGTCCAAGGCTCCAACCAACCACAATCCCATTGTAATATTTTCTGAGGTAATCTTCAAACCGGAGCATCATTTACCTAATACATTTTTTTTCTCTCAGCTTCTGGTGTTGATTTTAAATAGGAGCTTGTATTGTGTGTCGGATTAAATTGGTTGTACAAGGCGCTGCACTCTATCATGTTGTACGTTGCGCTGGCGCGTCATGCTGACGGGCGAGGATGGCCGCGGCGGGATAAAGTGTCGCATTGTATGCAGATGCAAGCGCGCCGGCTCTAGCGCACCGCGCCGCGCCGCGCCCGCCATATCGGGATCGTGGACGTGCGCGACAAAGCGCCCGCTAGCGCGACAAGTACACACGTGTAGGAGCGAGCGCGCCAGACGCGGCGGCGACGCGCGGCTCCGTGCGCCCGCGCCGCCAGACCATTCGGCGCCTGCGCTCACAAAGGACTCTATTGTATTCCTCGCCGCCCGACTCTATAGAATGGACCCTTAGCTTCTTCGCTTTTTTCCCCGAAATTCCTGATATACCAGAATAACAGTCAAACAATAGGTTTCCGTCCCTTTATTGGCACCTTATTTTTTGTGGCACCTTAAACGGACCCGCCTAAGTTCTAAACAAAATCACAACCTGTTCTAATGTCGGTGAAGATTTTGCCGCCATTCTTCAATTTATTTCTTTTTCACTGTTTCGCAACGTTTTTGATTTTAAGAGACTTTTCTTTTAATAGGATGGAATTTGACATGCCATTGTTCAGCGAGAGCGGGGCAATTGCAAGAGTTTGCAACTCTTCACTTTGTAAGCTGGTATGGGGTTTCTTCACGGTGTTATAAACAATTCGATGTTTAATGCTTATGCTTAGCGGCATTAGCATTAGGTGGGGCCGGTCCGCGGGCTCGGCAGACGCCCACGACCGGCATCAGCTCTCCGACCAAACAGGTTTCCTCTCACCGCCAGCGCCGCCGCCGCCGACGTCGACCACGCCACGTACCTACTCAGCTGCGCCGCTCCGCCTCGCCTCACCCAAAAACTGCACGAAACACGACACCTAACAAAAATGTATCAGTAACTGGAACTAAAGGTTAAATTATAAGTTCCCTCCGTTGAAACTTATGGGCAAGTAACATTCATCAGAGAGGTTAAAGAAAATGGATACCTTTTAAGCATCACCTGAATACTGATGAATCTGGATTTAAAAGATAAATCAAGCTTCATACGTAATATTAGCTGCGTATTGTCCTTGCACAATAATTGACAAAAGATAAGTTAGTATATCTATAGATATTAATTCCATGTTGCATGCCCATGCTCCAGTGAGGGCATGGAGTTGACAATATTTATCAGCAAGTTAAAATTGACGCATCAGGAAACATTACGCAATCAAATAATTGCGTACTAGTAGTCCAGTTCCTTTACTGTCGGTTACATTTTCCCCGTTATCTTGAGTTACAATATCGGCTCGGCAAGTTTTGTTGAATGATGTCAACGCAGCGAAATGTTATCTACATCCGCCTGTGGGCTCCTCGTTATGTATAATGGCATACGGCACGGTAATGTACTCGCGGTGCGCTACTGCACAATGCACATTTATTTATTTATGATCATTGATCATACACTTGTATGACGTACGCAGTTACTATAGAAATATTTCACGTACTCGAACGTTATCATGTTTTTAACTTTTAGTAAGTGACACTATTTGGTTTAATGAAACGTTTTGATAACTATTTATAAGCAGCGATGATTGAAGGTTCTAAATATTGGGACAGAGCGGAGCCGAGACCAGTTCGTGTCTACAAATAACTCGTTGCATCGCATCGAATGGCCATGGTTCGTCGGCTGGCTAGGCGCCACTGTCACCGTTGCACAATAGGTGCAAAATCTGCCGAGGTAACTCGGACAGATTATCACCGCATTATCTAGATCAGATTTATCTAGATCGAGTGGACTAAAATAATCTAGACTGCAATTTACATTTAAATTATCGCGCTGGTCTCTAACTCAGACGAGGTGTATCAAAGATACCTGTTAATTAAAATTTACATAAACCATAAATTACATAAATTAACAAAATTCGTATTGCTTGCATTCTTGCGGGTTTTCTTTATGAAGGTATGAGTGAGCATTAAATGATATCAAACTAAGAATTTATTATATCTAATAAATGTACCTGCAGGGTATTTTCAGACCTCACCGGACATGGATGTTTCGGGAGGTTCCTGCACCGAATCGGGCGGGAGGAAACGCCCGGGTGTCACCACTGCGAGGATCGACCGGAAGACACGGTGGAGCACACTGTGCAGGTGTGCCCCGCTTGGGCGACGCACCGCCGTGTCCTCGAAACGGCGATCGGCGGCAACCTCTCGCGTCCGGCCCTGGTCCAAGCCATGGTCCGGAGCGAGACGGAATGGGACGCCGTTGCCTCCTTCTGCGAAGCAGTCATGCTAGCGAAGGAGGTGGCGGAGAGGGAGAGGAGACCCTCTCGTCCCGGCCGCCGTGGTAGACGCCGCGGGCGTCGGGGGACACCACCTGGTGACCTCCGGCCACCGTAGGCGCGGGCCTGTGGACGGCGAGCTATGGGTGGCTCGCCGTCCGTCCGTCTAGTGACGACAGGCCGTGTCGACGGCGCGTTAGTGTTCCACGCGCGCCTCAAAGAGAGTCAGCACACAGAGGGGCCCAAAAGGGCCGACGCCTGCCGGAGTCGCGGGATTATTCGCAAGAGACACCGTGGCTCCGGAACACAAAGGGCAATGAAGGAACATGGATGGGTTTTAGTCAGTAGAAGTCTGACACTCCCTCCCGCTACACCCAGAGCGGGAGGAGTCATTGGATGATTTCCCATCCCGAAAAAAAAAAAAAAAGGGTATTTTCAGAGTCATGTATGATAGAGTCAGCAAGATTGCTAAGGTTGCACGTGTACGCATTCTTTTGTCCTCTGGACGTGAACTGTGAACATGTCTCGGTGTGGCGATGGCATGCTGGCACGATGGCGTGGCTGGCTCAAGCTGGTGAGTGGCAAATGGCGCCTGCGTCGCGTGTCGATTGATGACGTGCGCACGCGCACCCGCGCCGCTACACTTGCACAACGCTTACCCGAGCGCGTCGCCATCGCATCAAGTTCATTAGCGTGACAGAACAGAATTACATTTACCTGCCACTTTTGAACCGGGAGGCTGAAGAACTACCTACAAAGCTACTTACTCAAGATTCAAAGCATTTATTTCAAATAAACTATTTACAGGCACTTTTGAATTGTCAAGGTCGGTCAGTCAAAACATATGGAGCTATTTGCAGGTTTCAAAGCGTAGAACTCTATAGAGAAGAACGTGCAAGAAACTCCACGGACACTCTTTCAAATTACGTTATGTATTATAAAAATCATAGTAACATTAGTAACATTATCTTTGGTTGCTTTTATATGTGAATTGCCCGCAAAGAATAAGAAAGTATATAAAACAATTAAAAACTACAGATTAAAAAAGCCAGTGGCAGGTAAGATAGAAGTAAGAGAGATGACGATAAGTCTCAACTGTCGGCGCCCGTTCACGAATATGACGCGTGCGTTTGCAACATCTAGCGCAACCATTTTAAAGGGAAGGGAACCAAATGATCCAGCACAAGCGTCACCATCAGCGAAACATTTGTGTGAGCATGGCAAGCTCTCAACTGCCACGCTCTTTCATGGCAAACAAGTTTACATAATTATGTAACCTACCCACATTTACAAAAATTTTAAAACATGCTTATACATTTTACAAGGCTATAGTTTTCAATGACCAAGTAACTAAGAAACGAAAAAATCTGCTTTAATGTGTAAACCTACTTCTTAGCAATTCAATACTGCAAAGAAAGAATAAATATATTATTATATAAAGAACAATAAACAAGTGTAAGCATGTCTTGCAATTTTAAAGAAAAAAACTAACTAGTGGACCCATTATGCGGCTGTGGTTGCCAAGCATTTATATCAAGGACTAGCTGACCCGCGCAACTTCGTCTACGTCACGTTTTCCATTAATGCTCCGCTCCTATTCGTCTTAGCGTGATGATATATACCTTCCTCGATAAATGGGCTATCTAACACTGAAAGATTTTTTCGAATCGGACCAGTAGTTCCTGAAATTAGCGCGTTCAACCAAACAAACAAACAAACTCTTCTGCTTTATAATATTAGTATAGATATAATCTTCCAGTTTATAATACGCTTGTCTAGATAGTGTGCGTTTTATACATGTTTTAAGTTTACTCTCATTTTGTTCGAGAATATCGAGTGGTATTTTATTATAAATATAACATAGTAAAAAAGTGTGAACAAATTATGTATGTTCCGATTTCTAGTATTAAAACTATGCCTATCAGTAATTTTGCTAATAAAATTAAGATTTTTCCGAACATTTAGTCATAAGGTTTTCACAATGTATTGACAAGGTACCGTCATTATGTTAATTCTTAAACAGTTACCTTATGGAATCGCGCTGGACGGAGATTTTAGATGGCTGTAATAGCTCTTTTCTGCGGAATAAATGTCCGCAGCACGTCCCCGTAATAAGATACCGTAAGACATGATACTATAAAAGCAACTAAATTAGACCAGGCTCGCGGTATCTATAAATTAACGGATTTATCTGACAGCATATGCTGCTGAACTCAGCCGTCCCGCAAGAGATGTTATATGACACCCCATTGCAAAAATAAATCATTTATAAAATTTGCACAAATAAGGTACAGAAAGTTGGTAAAATGTACAAAAATAGTTCTATTATTCTGCCTTTAATCATCATCTGCTTAGCCTTTTCTCATCTATATTGGGGTCGGCTTCCAGTCAAACCGGATTTAGCTGAGTACAATGGTATTCAGCTAAATCCGGTTAAAATAATGTATTTTACGCGGAGCGGCTGCCAACCAGACCTCCACAATCCATTAACTGGGTAAACACGGTACTTCATGGAAAGACTGGAGTCAGACTGCCTTCAATCAACCCCAGGAAAACTGTGTCTTCGACGAATTCTCCATAGTCGGCGAATATTCCATAGTTGAAAAGTCCTGTCGTCGAAACAAACGAATACGAACCATTCTGTCGGCGAAACGTCCATAGGTGAAACGTTCTATCGACGAATCTCTTAAAAACGAAACGTCCTGTCGGTGATCAGTCCAAAGGAGAAACGACTGTCGGAGAAAGGTTGCAGAATCATACTAAGAAGAGGAGCGGACCCAATATTGAGCCTTGTGGAACCCCCCTTTTGACTTTCAGACCCCGTGAATACACAACATTAATTTGAACTTGCTGCTGTCTGTCATTTAAGTAAGACTTCACTTAACTGAGTGTAAGTTTAACTAGTCCGTTAAATAAATCTTTTTCCCTTGGTCCCGGCATCAGGCATGAACGGCTGGATCGATTTCGCTAATTCTTTTTTGTTGTGTTTGTTACTGTCAGGAGAAGGTTCTTATGAAAGAAAAAAAATTACGGAAGCGAAGCCGCGGAGGATAGCTAGTAATAAATAAATAATAACATTTACGTGTTTTAACAACGTCAGTCGTACAACGTTCAAAACATTTTGGTAAAACCATACTGTTATTCGTGTAAGAATTTATTGGCGTTAAAATGATTGAGCATTCCCTGATCATACACTTTGCGGAAAATCGGCAATAGGTACGGATACAGGTATATAATTATTGGTGTCTTGACTGTCTCCAGTTTTAAAAAGTAGTATCAGCTTTGACCTTACTACATTTTAATATATCCAGAAAGACTCCTTGGTCCAAACATAAATCAAATAAGCCAAGTAAGTGGTCTCAATTATTTGGCTAAGAAAGTGCACACTTTGATAGACATTCCCCATAATTATGTCTTCAGTTAATTTAATTTAGATTTGCCGGAAAGCTTTTATAACTGACTACTTGGACCTAAGAGGATACGACGACGCCGACGTTTGTGTAACGCCAATAAAATCTGAAGACATTGTGACTGAAAACCGATAACTCTAAGAAACCATACAATTTTTCTAGAGGCACGACCCCAATCTATTAAATTCTTAAGCTTTTTCTGTTTTAGATTTCAAACTGATTCTAGTTTTTCGTGGAAATGACAAGGAAATGCCAACTAAACAATGTTGATAAGAACTATGAGCAATTTTCCAATTCATTCATTGATACTATCATCACATCAGATAAATAGTTACACATATTTTCGTGTAGGTAATTCGTCCTACAACATAGATTAGGTCATTAGGTAGATACATAGGTACTATGTAGAACAATATCAGTCTTACAGACAGGAAAAGCAGATTTCCCATGATCATGAACCCGAACGTTTAAATTCAATGAATTGAAGTAAATTAATCATCAGTCATCAGTTCATCACTCATCAAATGCAATGATTATTATTTCACTGTCTTTGTTGCAAAATCGTACTGTGCGTCAAGCGTCAAGTGGTAAGTACGTTTGTTATCTATCGTACCTATATTTTACGAGTATGTATGCTGCGTAATAATTGGCAACGCGAATTACCGCACGTAGGCGCCTACTCGTGGTGATATGAACTCCAATACACACGTGGTTATCAATATTTCATTAAAACAATAAGTACTCATTCCCCTTAGGTTCTAACAACAAGGCATGGCTTGACTCACAATAAGCTTGTTTGCTCGGAAACGTACCGGATGTAGCTTAGAGTCAAGAATTACTGAGTAGGATTCGTTAATGAAATCAATAATATGCTATGGCCTTTTTAACGTCCTCAATAATGAGCATGATATGAATGATCATTCTACAATTATTTCCCCTTTTATACATTCACTTAAGTAGGTATACTTAGTTAATAATATCGCCATTTTACAAAGGAATGTCATCATAATGCATGGGCATAAAATATTCATACTCAGGTGCGGTGCGAAGCGAAACCGAATATTTTAATAACTAAATGAGGTGTTATAGCCGTTGAGTTGGTTATAATAATATATGAAATTGAGTGAGAATTTACGGGCCGATTACCTCACATCTTTGTTTTTTTTTTAAGCTGGACTGTCAGCGTAATAAGTTTCTATAATATCGATGTGTTAGCTTTCCATTACCCAGAAGCGGAACACTTTTGCTTATAGAGAACCGGACAAGGTTCGATCAACCGAAACTTAGCACTTTACATCATCAACCATTTCAGATCATGGCCTGAACTTCTCCACCTACTAACTAAGGGTGGTTACTGAAGAAATAAACACAGGTTTGGAGATTTTGTGGTGGGTTTGAGGACAGATTTAGACTTGAACTTGAATCAATCTAATTTTTTTGTGCGAATTTAAATTTGCTATACAAGAAAGAAAATTTTACCATTTCCATGATAATATGGAGAGCGGAAAACTTTTCAATTAGTACGGTGCAACAGAACTTTACCTCAAGGACGTCTCTAATCATCGCTCTTAGGCTGATAAAATCATCAATAAAATTAATAACAAATAACAATAAAACAAGTCAGTGCACATGTACAGCGCTATATAAAAATTCAGCATCGATTACTTATTGAATTTATCTTCAAAGAACAGTTGATCATTGTCGCTCAGCAATGAATGCTGCGTATCACCAAGTTCGCGATAATCGATGCATAGCCTGCTACTTGGTCGAAGTGATTGGCGCTCTATCAACGCGTGACCGCTATATTTGGACGTGATGCAATCGCGCCCAGTGTGATTGTGTCGGTGAATGACTGCAAAATTGTATCATAAACATTTGTGAGTGATTTTCTCAAGCATAATGTTTAGGCGGCGCGGCTGAAAATCACATCTTAAAGTAAACGTACAACGAAGTTAATTTTTTTAAAGAAAAAAGGGGTACTTATCTTGATCAGGCCGTCAATATTTTAGTAGATATCATTTTTGTAGTGAAAAATAAAATTAGTTATTTAGCATAATTCTAAGTTTGGTGGCGCGTCCACAATCTGTTTTTCTGGGGATGACCACCGCTTAAACGAAACTACACTAGTTTACTAGAAATTACTAATTTTATTTGTATTCAGTATTATTTTTTCTATCTAATGACAGTTTTATTTTTATATTTAGGGCAGTACTTTATCCTAGTGAAAATCGAAAAGGACTGTCCGCGCGAAATTTTAAATTTTGGTGGGAGTAATCTAATCATTAAGTGACTCGTATAGAATAAACCTAGATGGACAACGCTACCAACGTTCACTTCGTAAGGTCAGGCGCTCACGCGCAGCAGTGACAGACGTGTGCCATCCCGTTGTGATTTCCCGCTAAAAACGTAAGTAAGTCTTTTCGTAGCAATCGGACAAAAAATCTGCAATTTTGGTGTAATGTTTTAAAAACGTTTTATGACTAAGTCAGTGTTGTAATTTAAATTTAAATAAAAAGGTTAAGGTATGCTTTCAAAATTATCCAAATATAAATAGTACATTCTTAGTAGTTTTTTTTTAAATAAACATATTCAACAAGATTCTAATTCTGGTGGTGCAATTTTGGTGGTTTTGGTGGTATTTTACCAATCACCAAAATTGCATAGTTACACCAAAATTAGTTTTTAGAGTTACGACGTACCTCAAAGACAAACGAAAACGAATCATAATGAGATAACTCGGTTTGGAAGTCCAGTATATTATACCTACGAGTAGCTTGAGAGTGATGAAGAAACAAGAAAATCTATAACGTTCGTGTACTGTACGCTTAGAACGAAAAATGCTTTCAATAGCAATAAAAAAATAATTTAGGTATTATTTGTTTTCCCAGCATGACTAACAAAAAAAATTCAAAGTTGACACACGCAGAGTGCTTGGAGAGGAAAAGGATGGCAGAAAGGAAGAGAAAAGAAAAAATTAGGAATGATCCCATCTAGAAGAATTGCGAAGAAAAGAAAGAGAAAGATATCAATAAAAAAAGCTGAAGGGAAAATCCTACCTCTAAGTGAAATGCCACCGCGTGCTCGCAGAGTTCAGCAAAAAAGAAATCGGGTTAATCTAAAAGCTTATTATGAAAGGAAAAAAAGGGCAATCCTAGGGAATACTAAGCAAGCAAATCAGATATCATGTGAAACTATCAATGATGAAAGGATCTCACCATCAATATTGCCTCGCTCTGAAAGCCCTATTCCAACTGTAGTTGAAAAAAAGTAGTAGTAGTTGTCAATATTGATTGAGGATTATATATGGATGGATGTATCCCAGATACAATCATTGAGTCAGCAGATGCATCAAAAGTCTTCGCGAATTCTACGTTCTCAAAAACATCTTCCTGAAGAAATATCTGAAGACATTCCTATTTAATGTATTTCAGAAACAAACTCCGTTGAGGTTCGTTCAAGGCGAGAACCTCTCTCTCTGGCTCTTTGGATTGAACAATCAAGCACTCCAGTTTATCCACCATGTTCGCCACCAATCGCGCCCAGCGTCAGTACCATACACTCCCCAGTTTCTACTTTTGCGCTCAATAATCCAAAATCCGATGTGTCAACGAATACCATTGTTCTAAGACGAGAACTTAATTATAAACTAAGGCAATACCAAAGAAGAAAACCCGCAGAAATTATGATTCTAAGGGAAACTATTATAAAAACTAAAAAAGAAAAGGAAATGTCTCGCAAAAGACTATATAGATTACAACAAATCACAAAGATCAGCCCAAAAAAATTACATATTCACTATAAATAAGATTATTATTGATAATTTATTTATAATTTGGTTCAGTAAAAAAAAATGGTGTCAAGACTTTCTAATTTTGGGAACAGAAATAAATTCTGGTGTCAATATTTCTAATTTTGGTGTCAGACATCAATTTTGGTGTCGTACCAATTCTGGTGTCGACAATATATTAGAAGCTTTCAGGAATAAATAAATTTCTCTCACATTTTATGTACCTGAATACGTATCTGTTGCTTATCAACATCTTAGATTATTAAAAAAACCAGAAACAAACTTTTCCACCAAAATTAGGTAAAAAATCATAGTTGTTGAAATTCACTCTTGTCGTACATTACGTACATACCGCCTTCTCTAGTTTACGATAATCAGAAATCGATAGCCAATCAGCGTCGGGTGCTGTCGAATGATCTGGCGCTATTATTTTAAGGTCGAAATAAAAACGTTTCTTTCGGTAAACATTATCGCTAGCTAACAAAACATATTACTCACAGGTGTTGTATGTATACCTAAATTGCTGTAGGTACATGATACGAATAACCTACATAACAAATCGAGACAAATATTGTACATATTCCTTTGTTTTTGGTGTAACGAACTCTATTTCAGGCAGTTAGATAATGCGGAGATTTTGCGTTTCAAGTAGATAAACGCGTATATAAATATTAATTAAATTAAATAGGTCGCAGCACCAGCTAGAGGATAACGGTTCGTTGCTGTCGGCTAGTCTAGCATAAACTATGATTAGCTCGTAGTTGTAGGCGGCGCCAAGCGTGATTGCGCCCGCGCTGCCTGGTGCGCCGCGCGCCGGCTGCGTACTGCGTCCCACACGCATTCATTAAAATTTATTTCAAATAATAACACATAATAGCAACACGCTACACAAAAACACTGACATCTTAAATATACGTTATTTTTTCGAAGGTAGGTGCTTATATTACTAAAACTCCAATAGCCCATAAATAGTTAGTAGGTATCTATTGCTTGCATCTGAGGGCCAATTCTACTTACTTACTAATTTTTAAACAACTTTCGCATTCGCATGTCAATCGCAAACTGTCAAAAAAGCATTAATTTTCATAAATTTTTGTTGAAACAGTTTGAGAATGTGAAAATTAGTAGAATTGGCACTCTGTTCTACAAGGTGCGCTGAATTGAAAAGTAAGGGCACAGTTTAAATTATACTGTGGTAAGGGCTTGACCTGTTCCGAACGTCAGAAGAAGTGTCAGTCAGATGAATAAATAGTTGCTAGTAGAAGCATAATCTAGTTCATAATTAACACTAAATTGTTAACAGCTGTGTTACTACTGTAAATGAATGATAACATCAGTAGTTTACGAGCGAACCGATGCCGATGCCTTGTTAATGTACAGAGTAGACAGTACATACACAAATACGTATCTACCTCGTAGTGGAAGATTTAAACGCTTTTCATAGTGTTTACTACGAATATATGTAATTAACATAGAAGTTTTCCCCGTGTGTGCGCCGTAGAAAGCTAACGTGGTCGTGAATGAGGCGAGCAGCCTTGTGTAAGTAGGTACCTGGCGTGGTTGCGCGCGCGCTGGTCGGAGCCGGGCGCGCGGCGAGAGGAAGCGCGCACTCGCGCAGGTGAGCCGAGAGCCGACGTGCCGACATCACCACAAACCGGTTGCCTCGCACCAGCGTCCCGCCACATCTTCACATCCACTCCAAATCAACTAATACTTATTCAAATTATAACCTTAATAGCTACTTTTTTCGATTTCATCACTTTTCGTCATCTAGTGCATCAAAATAGCACTCATCTAATTCTTATCAAAACGCAGTGGCCAAGCGGCCAATGAGGAAGGCGGTTGCCGTAATATATTGAAATCAAAGCATCTTTATATTCCTAACAGAACTTAGCATGGAGTTTACATAAGCAGGTGAATCATACTTGATCGCAACCAGATCCTGCCAACAGGAGGAAAATGTAAACCTATGGAGATCTAAAATAAGATGCGTTTAACATTTTGCCTCAACTTCCCCAAGTTGAATCATGGGTTACCTATAAGAAAAATTGATGTCCACATATGCAATGTGGACATGGCCTCCCATATTGTTTGAAATATACCTACCTACTAAATACCTGCAATCAGGTACGTAATGGTAGTCATTAATCAAATACTTCAACCTATATTAAATTGTTCTAAATCAAAATTTTCCAGACATTTGGCATTTTTGCGTCGATACGCTGAGACATGTTAGGTTTGTGAAACAAATTCAGATAAAACAAATGACTAACGAGGCAATTTCGGCAAAACAAGAAGGTCACATGATAATAATGATTCAAATGCGATACTTGAATCTATTGACATAGAAGCTGCTGTTATTAATGCATATCCTACATAATCTCAATTTATTAACACTCTGCTAAAAGTGTCTCCTCGCTCGACTGCTTGCCTAATGCTTATTGATCTAATCGGAAAAGCAAACTGATTGGCGCACGCGCAGCTCATTTGTTATGAGAGTGAGAGCTTAGTGTCCACTGTCCAGTGTGTTTAACAGTTTGTCGAGGCGGATGTTTTTATTAAATCTGCATAGATTTCAAAGAAAAACATACATGTAAATCTGAATTATAAAATGGATACCTACTCTACTCCCATTCATCCAACCAACCGATGAGTATTCCTTAGAGAGCTATCAGCGCAAAACATACTCCCAGAAAGGTTATAAACAGTTTTAAAACACACGCTCCACAGGATGTGTCTCACAAGTCCCATAGATATTAACGAAGCAAGAAACAGCCCATTAAGTCCCGACAGAGGCCGGTATTGATACAGTTATCAATGCTACGATCTCAGGAGATATATTATGGAACTCTAACTGGTCCCCATTTGGGTGACGCTTGAAACACACGTGTGCTTAACACTTAAGTTTCTACGAACTCCAACAGAACATGCCACGACAAAATATACCTTCCAAGATAAACTAAGGACTCGGTTTCCAACGCTACACATTTGATATAAGCCATTATTGCTATGGGATCACGTTTACGACTGAAGTATTTTATAGCTTCGGAGCATGATTTTCAAGTACGCATCTTATCGCCTTGGCGCAGAGTTGATAATGCAAAATGTTGATACGGTAGATAAACCACTTCGTTATCGTGAAAGACTCATTGGTATGGCGAGCAGGCAGCGGCGTCGATGTGTCTGTAGGTTTGATTAGCTGACTTTATGAGCGGCGACTGCTTGTCTTGTCTCTCAGAGTTGGTGTTGGGCTTTCAAATGTTCTAAGACGTAACACATTTGAGGAAAATATTTTAATTTTAAATAGCAGTCGGTAAAATGATCACAAATAGATCTGAAAATGTCAAGAACACTTGCATGTTGTTAACATTCCAAATATTCTGTGCATGGATTCCGAAGTTGCGTGTTTTATTCGTGTGTAAATATATGGTAGAAAACTTTGATTAAGCTGAATTCAATATCTGCTAGAATGTATGCAGCGTCATCGAAGTTCATCTGTGATTTGAAAGCCATCTCCAAGTAATCCAATTTCCAGCCGGTTGATTCTGTCGACATATTATCACCATGATCACTTAGTGTTCACTTCGACATGTTTACAGCCGGTCGATTCTGTCGACATCTCACCGTGATCACTTAAGTGGAGTGAACGACAAGTGAGCTGTCATTCCATCTTGTTTGTATGGTTTGACAGCTCACTTCGTGATCACTTCACCCACGCCTTCACTTCCACATGTTTACAGAATCAACCGGCAGAATAGGCCGGCTGTCATTCCAACTTGATTGAACGTATTGGCAGCTGACTTCGTGATCACTTCACCCACGCCTTCACTTCGAAATGTTTACAGAATCAACCGGCTGAATAGTTTTTTTCAGCTTTGCCCCATTCAGTAGGGATTTAAGAGAGCTGCAATCACTTGACCGAACAATGAATTCAAACGGAATGGGGCCCTACCCTTCACTACATATTATAAAACAAAGTCCTCCACCGGATCTGTCTGTCTGTTCGCGATAAATCCAAAAACTAATGCACCGATTTTCATGCAGTTTTCACCAATGGATAGGGTGGTTCTTGAGGAAGGTTTTAGTGTATAATTTGGTAGCGGTAACCGACATCCACGCGGGGAAAGCCGCGGGCATCAGCTTGTACTATACTTGGTGTTGTTTTATAAAACGTTGTTGCTATGGTGACCAAAGTTGATATTCGTCGTCCGCGTCGCAATTAACTAACGTGTCTAAAATGTGATGTGAGCGCCTGAGCGGCATAGCGTGGCACCAAGCAAAAACTCGAGCCAGCTCAGTGGAATATTTTACAAACGCCATGATGTCATGGTGGATTAAATTACTGAGTACTATGACCTTGCCTGTCAGTTGTAGGTAGTTAGTCAACGAATATTATCGGTACCGTACTTACTACTTACAACAGCAATATTACTTCAATTGAACGGCAAGCCACAAATCATCGTGCCTTCGCTATGCTGCATAAGTTAGTGTTCCAGTCTATTCCAGTATTCCATTTCAGTGTAGTGGTAAACTGGTAACAGAATTTACGACGTGATTCAAAATTGCAAACTAGAAGCAACATTTTAAGCGTAGGTAACTATCTAGAATAATAACACGCTTTATATAGCTATCTAGATAGTTTTATTTTTATTGATTCGATTAATTTTATCTATCTCGGGAGATTACGTTGATGATATTTTATAACGAGTGTAGAACTCGTTTTGGCATGAGCGGTTGTCGCCTGGAGGGGCCTCATATTAGCATGGATTTCAATCAAGTGAATTTGGTCCGCGGTTGAATGAGCGGTGATGGCGGAGCGGCGGTGGCGGACGACGCGACGCTTGCGCACACCGGTTTGCTGGCTCCACTGTCACCATCCTGTTGCCGTTTTGTAACATTATCTGACACTTAAATATTCTGGCAATGGGTTTTAAAAGAAGAATCATGCATCATTTATTTGATGCTTTGTTCTTTAATGACCATTTTAAAAACCGGACCATAATAATAGTTGATTGTATTTGTATGCCATTCCTGTAACTGTTTTCAAAGGTCAGCTACATTTTCGCATTACGTCCGAAAACGCCGCTCGATTCGCGAAAATATTAGGTATCATCAATGACGTATTATATAGGTATCATGGTTATATAATGTTAGTTCCTAGGCTTTCTACTTGCTCCTATGCTTTGGTAAGATTTGATGCGAGTGCGACGAAGGAACTCATCTCTAAGACGTTTCTCAAACCTACCTATAGCAATACCTACACTACACCCACCCACACCAACACCATACACCATAAAAATGATGACTAAAATAATTACCTACTATATTATTTATATTACCGTTGATGATACGTTTAGCTTTATCTTCTAGCTACTACAGCTAGATTAACCTCATAATGACATAAGTAGATAAGTAGGTGGCCATAGGTACACATAATGGACTCGGACCATCCATAGCAAGTTTCTTAAGAAGCAAATCATCAAAAAACTACATACACATACCCATTACGCACCTGTCAACTTTTTGCTTGCCGTTCTTTTGGCTGATTGCAAACATCAAATTAATGTTCGTAGAATATAATTATCTATAACCTCCTCCTTTTTGGGAAATCGGTTAAAAACATTCTAAGTAGCGCAGATTACATCACAAATTTTAGGTTCCGTGTATATGTTAGCTAGTAACATATATATATATATTTCTGTGGCTAGTAACAATTTAGTTTTCTGTGTGTCATTGGCGGGTCAAAGGGCTCAAGCCCCCACAAAAGACCAAGATACCTACCTTTGGTAGTCTACATCCCAACAAAGTCTTTGAGGATTATAAGAAAAGTAATTCAAAGAGGGTTTTTGTGCGTTATTATTGCTATATCTAGCCCGAACTGTCCCACTGCTGGGCAAAGACCTCCGTCAACATTTCACTGTGTAAACTTGGGTGTAGTGTCCATGAACTGCCGGTCAATTCTGTTGACATCTCACCGTGATCACTTAGGTGGAGTGAACGACAAGTGAGCTGCCATTCTTATCTTGTTTGTATGGTTTGACAGCTCACTTGTCGTTCACTTCGCCCAAGTGTTCACTTCGACATGTTTACAGAATCGCACTGCCGAACTGTCAGTCCATGGTGTTTGCACAGATTGACATCTCACTTCATCCTCACTCCAGCTAAGTTCTCACGGTAAGAGGTTTACAGAATCGCACTCCACAAATCTGAATTAGGTTTTTGGTTTTATTGGGCCTAAAGCGTCGTCCTTATTATAATGAACTAATTGCAGAGTGGAAATGAATTGATGATCCAGTAATAGGTATATCGAACATTGTTTCAAAAAATGCTTAAGTTGCCACATGCATGAAACAGAAGGTCTTGCACCTTGCGATCAAAGATAATCTTTAACGTTATCTTCTAAAGTGTTCTAGAGTGGTGTGATTCACTTTGGTTGTGATCGGCAATACTATTCCTAGTAAGTATTTTAAGCCGGAAAATTCCCAATGATATCAATATTCCTAGGTACGGACACCACTAGTCCTGATACCGAAAATTATAAAATAAAGCTCCCCCGACTGCAATAAAAACCTTTTAAATTTTTTGACGAATGCTTTTTTATTTTTTAACCGACTTCCCAAAAAGGTTCTCAATTCGGTTGTATTTTTTTTTGTTAATTTTTAGCGTAACTTTCTTATTTTTTTTTTGGTTATGGATTGCATACATAATACTAGTGAAGGTAATATATTTTTTTATTTTTATTACTAAGCAAACTCTAGACGATGATATTATAGTATAGGCAGGCAAATTTTAATGAAAAAAAAAACCCGTTTGTTTCAAGAACAATGGTTCCCCTTTAAATATTTTAAAATTTTCACTAGCCTCCCGGATCGAATTTACTCGATCGAGAATTACTTAAGTAATTTTGCATATTTCCTATGCTAGATCACAAGTTTCCTTACAATATGTAGTTTACATTTTTTATTTAATCCGCTCACAGTTCCTAGTATTCTTCGGAAAATATCACAATTTTCCTCTCAGCTCGGCCGCGATGACGTTATCTCTAAACATATACTACTCTCGTTCTTGTATTGCTATCTAGATCAGTCGATGTTTATTTAATGTTTATCTGCATAATTATGTTCAATTGTGAAACTCATGTCACTATTTACTTGATTACCCACACAGATGAGCATGTTGAAGAATAGGTGGGTACCTACGTTCTAACACAACTGCTCATATAATTTTCACCCACTTATACCTATCCCTAGTACCGACCTCACTACACAGGTAGTCAACCATCTAGTACAATCGAGTTGTAATCGAAAGTAGTTTAGTCGTATCGAAACCAAATATTTGCGTCTAGGACGTCCCTAGTGACAGTCTGTAAAAATCTCACGTTACCCGTGAGATTTTTACAGACTAAGGTGAAGTGAAAATGAAGTGCGATGTCAATCTATATAAATGTTTTTAATTTATGTAGGACGTATTTAAGTAACTTATACAATTAAGTAAGTAGGTATATTAGTTAAATAAGGTTCCATTCAAATAGATGGACAAACTTTTAGGAATCATGCAGAGCACCAAAATAAGGACAATGGTCAAATCAATCATAAGAAAAAGGCCAGTGCAATTAGGTACTACCTACCCATAATAGATGTGTTTATTCTAATGTGCCAGGAATTTATTATATTTACTAGCTTCTGCCAGCGGTTCCTTTCAGCCGTTCTACAAACATCCAAACTTTCGCATTTATAATAATTATTTATATAATACATTATACATAAGTACTTAGTAAGTATCTATTTTAGGCTAAATTACAAATTTTGCTTGGATATCTTTAGTTAGACCGTCTAACTAAAGATATCCAATCAAAATTTTGGTAATGTTAAAATATTGTTTTTTTTTCTATTTATGTGTGAAAATCTTAATGCGGTTCACAGAATACATCTACTTACCAAGTTTCAACAGCATAGTTCTTATAGTTTAGGAAACAAGTGGCTGTGACATACGGACGGACATACAGACAGACAGACGTGACGAATTTATAAGGTTTCCGTTTTTTGACATTTGGCTACGGAACCCTAAAAATCGGCTAATTAGGGTAGATAGGTCTTGATAAACCTCCTAAAAATAGAGCGATGCTCATTCGATTCGTTATGACGCTGACGTCTAGAAAAATGTATCGAAAGTATGTAAGTACTGGCACATCAAAAATTGCAATGGTTATTAACAATTTAAAATGAAAAAAAAAATGGCACTTAGTTTTCCGTTAAAAACTTCAAAATGTTAATGTATAAGAAATTTCGTAAAAAGATCCTTAAAGAGAAGGTTTCCAATTAAAACCGCACGAAAACTAAAGTGTATTTTTTTTCATCAGCAGAAAAAAGAAACGAAAAGTGGCGATACCGACAACAGCACGGAACTCTAACTTGAGTTGAGAACAAACCTCACTGCATTTATCAGCTGAATTTTCTTAGAGAGCATCTAAGAACGAAACCCAAAAATTCCTACAGTGAATTTGAAATTAATTTAATAGATTCACATCCAAGGAGTTACAATAGTTTAATTTTTATTTCTAATTATTAATCTTACACAAACCATCTTTATAGGATGACCTTAATACAATAGTGGTTTGCAAACACAACAAATAAATTGAATCATCAACTTACGGCTAATTAAAAGTCAAACCTTTAAAAATAGAAAACAACACTAAACTCTAATAAAATTATTATTTTTTCAATTTATAGCAATGAAGTAGGTACCTAGTTTCGAATTTTGTTGAATTATAATCTTAGAATAATAACGCATAGAAGCCGCGTCTAGAACAAAACCCGAGCAAAATCGTGTGTCCACTTCATTTTCTTTGTGTGCGTGAGCCGAATGTGTCTACGTTCCTCTAACGCACACAGATATAGCTTTCAGTGATACCATTACTAAGCCGTTACCCACAAAATATGGGAAGACGCATTACTATTTTGCTATCAAGGCAAGTATTTTATGTTGTTGGGAACTGGAAAAGGTAAACATGATTTTTCATGTAATATGACATATTTTTTCGGAAGGTTTAATTCAATTTATTTCAAAATAAAAGGAAATAAATCGCATAAAGAATGAGATATTGTTCAATGCGTTTAGAATGCTTGATGGGTTATAATTATAAACAATGTTAAAACATGGGGTTTGATATGAATTAACAGTAAGTATTGTATTTTAAAATTACAAAAATGAAAAACATGAATGAAAGCAATGTGGGTATTTTTTCCTCACAAATAGCAACACTGTGTTATGACAAGTTAGGTTTGAGAATTTTGTTTTATTTATCGATTTACGTAAAAGTAGTGCATAGAATGTGAGTAGGTACTTATTTGTGAAATGTTATTTTATCACATTTTTTTGTTTTCCTGATGTGCTATAACATCCTTTCACGCAACAAACTGTCATTTTCAATTATTTACTCGCGAGCTGTGTTCGACGGAACGTGACATAGAGTACTGACGGCCTGATGGCTAAGTTTGACGGATTAGGCTAAGTTTTAGTTGCCTCACTTTTTGCACTCGTACTTGGTTTCTATGCGTTATTATTCTAAGATTATAATAGACTTTAAAAATAAAGTATAAATATAAATACATGATTCATACGTTCTTATATTTATTTTAACAGAAGCGTTGTTTCAACATAAACATAGATCTTTACACTACGTTTGCAAAATATGCAACAAAACAAGCAGTTAGAGATGTCCAATAAACGATAAATGATATCGGTATCGGTATCGGGACAAGATTATGACAACTAGTATTAAAATTCAGTTCCAAAAGAATTTTATCATTAAAGCGGTTGGTAGGTACCTACTTAATAATTAGCTTACCAAAATCAAATGACGCATGACTATTTTCTACTCACTAGGTACTTATTAGAATGGATTAGTTGGTGTACCTACCTTGTTTAGTAGGTATATAGATTAAATGTAAAAAATAATATTTCAGATTTTTGAGTTTTATTTAACCTTGAAAAAAAATGTTTTTTATTACTTTGTCAATTTGTCTCAAACTAGATATTTTTTCCATACTTACTTAGGTAGGTAGGTACTCAACTCAATAATATAATTATAATTTTCTCCTTATAATTTTTAAAATTCAGTTTAAATACATTTTGAAACTTATTTGTACCGTCCTTTTTTGAGTTGGATCGCTATTTTCACGGTCGCCGGACGCGAGCAAGGCAGGCGCAGCAGGCGGCCGCTCAACAAAAAAACAACTTTCCTCGAAACAGCGATGGCGCTAAGTTTGCAACGTAACCTAAAACGTCGTAACCGCCCGCTGAAATCATGTTACTTGAGATCTTATAACAACGCAACAGGCTGGGCCGAAATAACTTGTTGATGTGCGTTGCGGGTGGGACGAGTGCGCGCGGGTGTAAGGGGGGCTAGCGCCGCCGAGCGACGGCCTGTCTACGGCGGCGAGTCGGCGACACCCTGTCTGCCACGGTCGGCGCCGTTGCCGTTTCGTGCGCATTCCTATCCGCCCGCACCCCTCAATGCTCGTGAGCCGCCCGCGCGCACACAGTGGCAACATCGCATGCAAACTTGTTTCGTAAACGGATGTGGCAGCGACCGGGGCAGGGCACGTTTGTCTGTCTTCTTCTACAATGAGAAACTCTATAAGTTCGAAAGAGATAGAAATGGTGGCGCTACGTGCTATCGGCTCCCACTTGCGGCATTTTTTAACGCCGAGAATGAGGCGAGATTACTGTCTAAAGCAACGTACACATGCGGTTTTTTTATGATACCTCTTTGTTTTATAACTTGCGCATTAGTTATAAACTATTTTGCTAAAATGAACTAGAACGGAAAATAAACGGTACCGAAACGAAATGTTCTTTCAGAGGTACATGTCTTAGATCTGAGGACACAATCGTTTTCGTTCTATCTAAAATTATCTACTGACACAATGGTATCATGTAGAGATTTTATAATTAATAAAAGCATTAATGGCTGGCAAATGGAGGCTTACAAATGAGATTGTTGTTCGCGCGCTTACACCAAAATATGAGATCAAATCACATTATTATTAAAAATAACAAAAAATATAGTCCACTTTAAATAGCAGTGTGAACAGCGTTTTATATGTATACAAGACTCACGTCGCACACTCACGCACGTTGGACAGGCAGCGGCGCGCCACCAACATCCGCGCCGTGCCGAGGCGAGAGAGCAGCCACAGTCAGTTCGGCGCCGTCAACCGCCACGCGCACACGTATTCTCCTCAGAATGGCCGCCGCCCACACGCACCCGGCCCCCGCGCCCTCAGACCGTCGCTCAGAGGGCCGCGCCGGTTCCCGCCGTATCTTCCCACCACAATTTAAGCTGCAAGTTCTCGAAGCTTATAGACGCGACGCTCAATGTCGCGGAAATCAACGCGCTACAGCCAGAAAGTTCGGTATACATCGTCGTCAGATCCAAAAGTGGCTTCAAGCGGAACCTGCATTGCGAGCGGCTCTCCTGAGGCGAGCACCGCAGCCAGCGCCGTCACCTCCACCGTACGCAGCTGGGTCTCCAGAGAGCGCTCGGTTACCTACGCCACCGCCAGTTACAGTACCCACACCGGTGCAAGTGCCCACGCCTCTACCAGTACCAGTGCCTGTTCCTGTGCCTATGCAAATTGCCGAGCCTATCGACTTGTCTGTACGCCGGCCTACACCACCACCTGCACCTCAACCGGCATATGTGCCTCCCACGGCACCTTGTCCACCACGCAAGCCTTTCAAACTATTCCGGCCGTATCTCCTCGGGGACGAAGACGAAAAGCGGCCATCGCTAGCCTCGCTACCAGTATCTAGCGGCGTGCATGTGTCAGCGTTCGTGCCGGTGCAGAGTGCGGCGGGCTGCGCGCTCGCTGCGTGCTCCGCACCGCGTTGGTGCTCGCCAGTTCCCTCCTTCCCGGCTCCGCTCAGATGAGAGTATGCCGCCGGAGCCCTGCTCCGTAACTCCTGTGATCTAGTCGCCGACGCCCGCCTGGCGCCGCCTGGGGCTTAGCCCTCTATCATCGTGCCTTAATGTTCACGCCGCCATAGTGCATTATGCCGTCATCACCCGATGACAGATATTTTGTGTATAAAGTTTAAGATTGTATTTTTATATGTGGGGTTTATGAAGCTTACCTACATTTATAAAGAATAAATATTATAACTTCTATTACTATTATTAAATAAATAAAGAGGATTGTTTATTAAAACGTTTTTTGTATTCATTGAAGTAAGCACCTACTGGCCGCTCTTGAGCAGGTAGCGCCGGCGCCAACCCCCTGCCTACCTGACTGATGTAATCCCTATTATGTTTTACATAAAACTATGAAAAACTTTTTTTCTCTTGTGAATGAAGTACTGTTGGTCGAATACTCAATTTTCATTATTTTACTTTTATTTGTTATTGAGTATTTCTTTTGTACCTTTTATTTGAAATGAACAAAGAGACAGTAAAAAGGCTTGCTTAGTTGCAGTAAGTTCAATCAATTTGTAAAACTATCTGAAAATCCTATAAAACGCCTACACAAAACATCTGAATCTTTTCAGAACCACATAACACGTGACTACGTGGAAATTACTGGAAATCCTGTTGAACACAACTGGTTACTAGACACTTGTTATTTACATTTATATTAGTTATGATATTTATATTACTACCACAACATACATTGTTTAAAAATAAATAAAAAATCACTAATTTCATTAAGTCTGGTTAATGAAAGTAATATAATTCCTTGGCAATATAACAGTTAGGTATGAGGTAAAAGAATAAAATATTAATTTTCAAGAATGATGACTCACTTGACTTTATTAAAAACACAACAGAAGCAAAGCATATTTTCTATCGAGTTGAAAAGTGTAACTTTGAAGTACCTTTATTAAAATCAACGAGGCCACTTTCAGGTTTGGTGGGCAGTTTTCTAATCACAATCATTCATCGACTATAACTAAAACTAGACATAAGTAATTGTTGACTTAAAAATTTATAATAATTAATATTATTCATAGATCATCATTTTTAATACGTAATAATTTAGAAAACTAAAACTGATAAATTAAATTACTAATAATTAATCAGCATGAAAATCATTTTCTAGCAAAAGGCAAAGGATCATCACTTATAAATTACGCTTCATTTTCGTACTACAACCTACAACAGCAGCGCCAAAACCGCATTTGAAACAAAAGTCTGTACCTAGTGATGGGACAATCTGGTATCGATCGATACTGATTCAGAAAAAGGATAATATATTATGCATTTATTCAGTCTCAGAAATATTGTTATTTAAAAGTGATATAATAATAATATCTGAATGGGTATTTAGAATTAAATGAATTATTTTATATAACACATTCGTAAGTGGGTACCTAAGCACTTGCAGGCGCTTAATGGTTTGCAGTTTTGTTTTATTTTTTAGATTAGTTAAATTATCTAGTTATTTGGAATAACTAATAACTTACTTACTTAATTTCCAACTTTTTTTTTTTTTGTACTCATATAATTAAAAGATCCTACAAATGTTACAATATTGTTGAATCTTAATTATCTGGAAAAGAAAACGGAACCCTTTAGGATCTACGTACATACATACCTATTATATATAGCACATAAGTACATATTATAATGAATATAAAAAACCGGCCAAGTGCGAGTCGGACTCCTATACATAGGGTTCCTTACCATTAACCGAATTAAAAATTTCTAAACCGATTTTGATGAAACTTAAATGGTGGTCCCATATAAGTTTTATCAAAATCGGTGAGACCTTTCATATAAAACAAGAGATTTTTTTTTTATATCGGTTCATAAATGACGGGGTTATGGGGGATAAAAACATACAAAAATACAATCGAATTGAGAACCTTCATTTTTTGAAGTCGGTTGAAAATCACGTTTCTTGTGTGAGCCCCCTTTAATTTTGAATATTTTTAGGGTTCCGTAGCCAAATGGCAAAAACGGAACCCTTATAGATTCGCCATATCTGTCTGTCTATCTGTCCGTCCGTATGTCACAGCCACTTTTCTCCGAAACTATAAGAACTATGCTGTTGAAACTTGGTAAGTAGGTAGATGTATTCTGTGAACCGCATTAAGATTTTTACACAAAAAGAAAAACAATCAATTTTGGGGGTCCCCATACTTAGAACTGAAACTCAAAAAAAATTTTTTCGTCCATACGTGTGGGGTATCTATGGATAGGTCTTCAAAAATTATGTTGAGGTTTCTAATATATTTTTTTTCTAAACTGAACAATTTGCGCGAGAGACACTTCCAAAGTGGTAAAATGTGTGCACCCCCCCCCCCCCCCTTAACTTCTAAAATAAGAGAATGATAAAACTGAAATAAATATATGATGTATATTACTATGTAAACTACCAGCGAAAATTGGTTTGAACGAGATCTTGTAAGTAGTTTTTTTTTAATACGTCATAAATCGTAAATCGCAACTTTTGCTTATAATATCCCTATTATAAGCAAAAGTTGCGATTTAGATATGCATGTTATTTTTATATTTGCAAAATAAAATACTTATTAGCTCTAGTAAACAATCATGAAATAATTTTTAAATACCTTTGTCATTTATGAAGTAATAAAGCTTCAAAGACTACAGTGAGAAAGAGAAGTCCGATAAGTACTGTGACGTCAAATTACACGACGACTATACAGCTCTCATAGAAAACAGCGTTTTCGCGAGAGGAACAGATATATTTGTTTAAAATAATTGTATCTCGTTCGTTTTTCGAGCAATTTAGATTCTAATTTCATTGTTTTGATCATATTTTCGAATACTTTTAGATAAACTGTTCAGATCTGTAATACTTTTTCCCTGCATATTATTACCTACAGTTTTGTACGGAACCCTCGGTGCGCGAGTCCGACTCGCACTTGGCCGGTTTTTTTTTTAATACGTCTTAAATCGTAAATCGCAACTTTTGCTTATAATATAATACCTACAGGTTTGTATGGAACCCTCGGTGCGCGAATCCGACTCGCACTTGGCCGGTTTTTTTTATATAGCGGCAATAGAAATATACACTATCTGTGAAACTGTCTATATCTATAACGGTTCTTGAGTTACCCGCTGACAGACAGACAGACGGACGACAGCGGTGGCTTCCGTTGGTTACCCTGCGGGTACGGATCTCTAAAAATAATATCCTAATGACAAAAATAGTTTCAGTCGTTCGGGTATAACTCTGTCACAAGTCTTGCCAATATGGTATACCCAGGTTTTTGGAGACCGAGTTGGCTCTCTACGTAAAATTAATAGAGATTTATTTTTCTTTTATTAAGTATTTCAAGAGGACATAACTTATTTACATCCATTTTGTACAATAACCAATAAAGTTATAGATGTATTAAGGGTGGCGGGTGGGTCTATTTTTATTGTTTTGTGTAAAGCGATTTCATAGAAATCCCACTTAAGGCCGTACCCTGACAGGGCACGCCACAATAGTGGCGATAAGTCCCCTCTTTGAGGAGTGGCTTGAGAGGCGCCACGGCGTCCTCACCTTCCGCCTGACGCAGGTCCTCACCGGACATGGATGTTTCGGGAGGTTCCTGCACCGAATTACGCGGGAGGAAACGCCCGGGTGTCACCACTGCGAGGATCGACCGGAGGACACGGTAGAGCACACTGTGCAGATGTGCCCCGCTTGGGCGGCGCACCGCCGTGTCCTCGAAACGGCGATTGGCGGCGACCTCTTGCGTCCGGCCCTGGTCCAAGCCATGGTCCGGAGCGAGACGGAATGGGACGCCGTTGCCTCCTTCTGCGAAGCAGTCATGCTAGCGAAGGAGGTGGCGGAGCGGGAGAGGAGACCCTCTCGTCCCGGCCGCCGTGGTAGACGCCGCGGGCGTCGGGGGCCACCTGGTGACCTCCGGCCACCGTAGGCGCGGGCCTGTGGACGGCGAGCTAAGGGTGGCTCGCCGTCCGTCCGTCTAGTGACGACAGGCCGTGTCGACGGCGCGTTAGTGTTCCACGCGCGCCTCAAAGAGAGTCAGCAACACAGAGGGGCCCGAAAGGGCCGACGCCTGCCGGAGTCGCGGGATTATTCACAAGAGACACCGTGGCTCCGGAACACAAAGGGCAATGAAGGAACATGGATGGGTTTTAGTCAGTAGAAGTCTGACACTCCCTCCCGCTACACCCAGAGCGGGAGGAGTCATTGGATGATTTCCCATACCTAAAAAAAAAAAAAAGGCCGTACCCTGACCAAATAACCTTGAGCATTTTTTCCCTCAATAACAGCGCAAGAGATACAATAGCGAATACGCTCAGAATGTTGAATAAAATCGTTATAAAATCTAAATTTGGTCGTTTGAAAAAAATATTTCTACCAAAATGTTCTTAAATTGCCTATCCATTAGTGTAAATACAAAATCAAAATAAGCGTTAGTTTTCAATATTATATTATATGTATGTTTTCAGTATTTTTTTTTCTCATTTCTGTAGTTTCGTTTTGAGGAGATTAATTAAACACTTAGACTTAGTAATAAAAAATAAAAATCTACCATTTTCAAGCCAAGATTATGTAGAAATTTTATGTAATTTTTATAAGTTTATACTTCTTTTATTTAAATAACGAGTAGATAGCACCAAAAAACTGCACAAAAACTGCTAGCGCTGCGTTTTGCTCGGGGACGCACCTTAATAAGTGCTCCATTTAAAATTGCAAAGGGAGCCATAATGCAGTGTTGCCAGGGCCCTTGAGTCGTAAGTTACGTTTCGTTTCCTAAAATGTTACATTTTTGCTCCAAAAGTTACATTAATGAATGTATTTTTTTTTAATTACGTATTTTTGGGTTCGGTGGGGAAAATGGCGGAATATAATGGAATCTATGATGTGTAATGGTGTATTTAACCTAAGGATAAAATTTTGTCATCTCTCTTTATTGTGTACTAGCTGACCCACGCAAATTCGTCTGCGTCACATTTTCCATTAATGCTCGCCTCCTTTTAGTGTTAGCGTGATGATATGTAGCCTATATCCTTCCTCGATACATGGTCTATCTAATACTGAAAAAAAATTTTCAAATCGGACCAGTAGTTCCTGAGATTACCCCCTACATTCAAACTTACAAACAAATGTTACCTCTTTATAATATTAGAATAGATAGTATAGATTAAATACTGGTGATCTCTTTCTTACGGGCCTTCTTTAATTTTTTTCTATTCTTTTTTTCTTCAATCACGAATTTGAGACAAAAAAGTCATCGAATTCGCTAACCTGAACTTGGCATCAGTTTTTTATTTAATATTGTAATGTAATAGATACTCGTTGAGGTTTAAATCACAGTTATCAAAAATCGTTGATTTGTTTCTGTGTAGATATTTTACTTGTTTGCATCTGCAATAAAATACAGATGTTGTATTTTTATTTTTATTAGTATAAGTTGCAAACTTTGGCATGCAGTTTGCCAACAAAATAAAATATTAGTTGGAAATAAATGTATTCATCAGAACTTCACTCACACACATAATACAACAAAACGCAAGGAAAAAAAACAAATTATTTCTGTAGCTACGAAACCGCGTACGGCGGGAACTTGCGAAGTACGAAAAGTGTGCGTACACGCTTAAGCAAAATCAAGTTTTAAAGCAAACACTTTACCAATCATTTTGTCGTGGCGCTTTCCATTCAGAGCCGTCTATGAGTGTGATATGGAGTGAAATACTTTTTAGATGCGCAGTTTTAGGTGCGTTAAATTGAAATGCGTTCGTAAACTGTTTGCAATAAAAATCTAGTGTTACAAATCTCGTTGTTCTCAAAAGTTACGAAAATTGCTTACATGTTACGCGAGGGGGTCAAAAGTTACGAAAAATGTAAGAAATGTAACCTTCTGGCAACACTGCCATAATGATGGGTTAATTGTTGTGGACAAACGTTTGTTTGTAGGTATTCCTAATTCCGAGTCGTATAACATAAGAGGCTAGGTACAGGTATTCTATGGCGTAAAACCAAAACCGTCATGATTCCACAATGTGAGAGAGACGGAGCTATAACAGACGAATAGCTGAATCCCTTTTTCAGAATGGATTCATAAGTGAAACCTACTACCCTCAAAAAAAAATGTTATAACATACAGACAGACAAACCATCATACATAACATAGGTAAGTAGGTACTGTAGACCTTCTTGTTTGAATTGGCCAGTCGATAAATCTTTGTAAGTTTAATGAAGAAGATAGGATAGGATTCAAATTATGTAATTAGAATGAAAGAAGTGGATTTGTTTTATAAAGTGAGTCATGTACCTATATAGCTTTGATCCGAGCAAAAGCTCAAATAATTGTGAGATGAACCCAATCGTTGTTTGATTTAATACAAATATCAAGTGATAACCCACCGTTAGGAACCTGGGGCACCACAATACTTACTTAATAACTAAATTTATGTTCGAAAATCATTCTGATCAACCCACGTTCCCTCCGACCGACAAAAAAAGAATCGTTCCAGTATGTTCTACGTACTGCCAAAGTTAGCGTTTTATTAAGGACACAGTATACGGTCTTATTTTCCAGCGAAAGCAGTCAGCGTGGAGACTGAAACAATAAAGTAGTTGTTTTATTATTGAGTACCTACATTTGCGGTGTGGGGTAACGTAATGGCGACGAGCAGTCTGGCGCGGCGCGAGGCCCGCCGCCGCATGCTCGCAACACATGCGGAATGCCTGTATCTCATGCCGCAGTAGGGCCACCACAACCACGATAATGGACGAGCAAAAACTCAACCACTTATAGTTACACTCATTAAAATAATTGGTTCAGTACAATTCAATTAAAACACGTAACCACTGTAACTTATAGGAACGTAGCAGCTAGGGTTGCCATTCTCTCCTATTTCTCTATACTTGTCGTGTTTGATAGGTCTGGTACTGTAAAGCTCACTATACTTTTACACTTGGGTTTTGAAAGATTTATAAAAGATTCGGCCAAGTGCTTGTCGGGCCACGCACAACCATGACAAAAATAGCAAAGTCTGTAACATAACAAAGTTAGAAATGCAATTGGTTTTAAGTAATTTTTCTATGGTAAGTTGGATCACTATTAGGTACCTACTCATTAACTTGTTACGCATAATTAGCGATGATATTTTCCATATAAATTCGTTATTGAATTTTAATTTATATTTCGTTGGTAGATGGGGTGGGGGGGATACACAAAACTCTTAAGCCCAATATTTTGCAAATGGATCTCTAAATTGTAAAAAACGGGCCGTACCCAAAATATTTCTAAAATATCCATCTAACGGCACCCTATACGATAGCGTAGACGCTTGAAAGAAATAATAATAATAATAATAATAATAATATCCTTGGACATTTCACACAACAATGTTTGTATCTATGGGAGATTAAAGCTATCCACGACCGAGAGTCTCTGAGATAAACCGGGTACGGACGAAATGACTCGGTGAATTTATAAGGGTTGCTTACTGTTTAACTGCGGAACCCTAAAACATGACAAAATTATAGTAATGTCAAGTTGCTGTTGTTTTCAGTCTGCCAGGCGCAGCAGTTTAATTTATATTGTTTTTTTTTTAATGGGAATTTTAATTTTGATAGGTTTTCAGAGCAGAGTTTGAGAAATGCCTACTAATTTTTTGTTTTTAATTTTGATAGGAACGCGTTTGAACATTATCTCACCTGATGATAAGCGATGATGGTGTCTAAGATAGAGCACGCTTGCCCAGACGTAACCTATTCACTCGTGACCCCAGGTTGTAGCTATCAGGAAACAGTCTCCGGCAGGGAATTTCACTGCTTTGCTGTATGCACTATAAATGTGTTAGTAGTTCCCGGAGACACCGGATCTGCGACCCACCAGCTCGTGCGTCGGACACAAATCTCTCAGCAACAGCGCTGTGGTCTCCATACCCAAAAGTACTGGGTTTAAGTAGATCATTAACATGCAGCAAGAATAGAGTTGCTGAAAGTACTGACCCCTGAGGAACCACGGTATTAATATCCAGCAGTCCAAACGAGCAGCCACCTATGACCACTCGGATAGACCGATCCCTCAGAAAATATGCGATCCAATCACACAATCAAACCGAAAGAAGGAAACTTACTAATGAGGCTATCGTGTCAGACCCTGTCGAAGGCCTTCGAGATGTCAAGGGAGACTGCAAGTGCTTCCCCGTGCTTCTCTATGGCCTTAACTACTCCAGATATGAATGGCATACGCTAGAAGATTCCCAGTTGACTGATTTCGGCGGAAGCCGTATTGTCGGCCACTAAGAATATCGTTCGCTTCTAGGTATGCCAGGAGCTCACGCACCAGTTCCATACTCTTACAGAGCATGGTCGTTACCGCGATGGGGCTATAATTCGACGGGTCAGCTCGACGGCTCGCAGCCCGTGCCCAAGAAGGGTTTCTTGGCGTTTTCTCAGGCGCAAAGTCTTTAGACCAATTGCCGGTATTCCGTTGGGGCCACTAGCCTTGTTCACGTCTAGTCGTCTAGGTTACACAGACAGTACCCTATGGACGTCCTTCTGATGAATGCGAATGTTCGACATACTCGACTCGCATCCATTAGGAGAAGCAGGGGGCCTCGCGTCACCAGGATCCAGACGTGAAGATTCCGCAAACAAGGAAGCAAATAAGTTCGCTTTCTCCTCAGCAGTGGTGGTAGTGAGGGGCGGCAGAAGTTCGATTCGACCGATTTAGCCAGAGACCAAAAAGCCTTACTACCTGCTGCAAATGTAGTTAAACCGAGCCCTCCGCAACACCTTGCAGGACTTGGCAGCCCTGTTGAAGGCTTTCTTCTTAAAAAACCAAATTATGAAATCGAAGGTTAGATTATTGTGTTGTTGTATGTTTTCGCATATTTTCCTGGCATTTTGTTGATGCTCGAGATATTATTAATACACACTACACAGACTTTATTGTGAAGTCCTTGTGTAATTAGTTAGAGACGAGTACGAAAAATCTGTTGTTGTAAGTACTACTTCAAATAATTATCATGACTTTCAAAAAAGACAGACAAATGCTTTCCTAAACTAACCTGTTACCTGTGAATTTTGGGAATCAGATGAGGAGTAGCGGGAAACAAACTTCATGACCAAATGGGTTCCTCCAAGAACTTTTCCATGAGCTATGATGGCCATTGTAGGTGTATCAAGATAATCAGCAGTCGCATTCAGGCGTATATTCAACCGTATCATAATAATCATACATCATCAATAAGGTTGTACAACATGTTTTAATAAATCAATTCCGCATAGTGGTTTTGATGAGGCGATGGCGGATCAACGAACTGTTAAATTTTCCTGTTGTAACCACAAAGGAGGATTAGTTATAATAACTAAGTAAATGAATATCACGCATTTCGGGAATAATTAATGACACAGGGTTAAACATGTCAAATTATTTCATTCCGAAACTGATATTATTATTTTGTAAAAACCATACGCCCGATGCGATGTCTCCCAAAATAACCTTCCAGACAAACTTTCATCCCCTATTTAAAACCCCGATAAGGCGTTTCAAAAATTTCCTTCGTAACTAAGGAACTGGCATTTATTTCTACATATACAGGCTGTCCACGAACTCAACGTCAAGCCGGAATCGGATGATAGGAAATCTTAGTCATGTACCTAATGTTTTTTATTACAGTATTTTTTTTTTTCGAAAATTGGAAATAACAGAATTTAAAACAACAGGTTGCACAAGCACTACTCAGATTACAAAAAAAAAACGAAAAAAGTAAAGATTTTTAGCTACAGGAGCTCAAAACCATCATCACAGGGTGTAAATTTTTCGAAAAAAAGAAATTACCGTAATTTAAAAATACATGACTAAATTTTTTTTTTTTTTCTGTTAACTTTTATGATTTGTCCTATCACCCGATTCCGGCTTGACGTTGAGGTCTGGGACACCCTGTAGGTATGTACCTATGAAGTGATTTAGAGTATTTTAGAGTGTCGACGGTCAGTGATTCAATTTGTATTTTTTTATAGTAGGAAGACAATGAATTACTACACTTCTAGTTCTATACGAAAACCATTTCATAGCTTTAAATTTTCTGTTATTTGATGTTACTACAATATAAAAGCAAAAAAACATTAACGCGAATGAAGTCGGACGTTATTAGATTATCCAGGTAATCCAGGACACTGGATGTGATCTTTGATTTTCTAAGCTTTCCTATAGATCTAGCTGTTCAGTGTTCAGCAGTAGGTTGGCCTGCATAAGATACTAAAGTCGCGCCGATAACATAGAGCCTAATAGTAGCAGTAAGTAGTAGTAGTACCTAAGTTTGATTGGCGGTAACGATATAAAGATCGGTCATGTAAATTAAACACAATCTATTACAAAACTATAGAAATTACTTTTGAAAATACTTACAATTTTAAGAGGTCAAGCTTGGAGAGACTTCTAACAATTTATTATAAGGAACATTGTTCCATCTTACCTAGGTATAACTGGTTCTCTATTAGAAAAAAATTGAGGTTTGGTGAGATTTGGGCCAAGACTTTCCCCGTTTTGTACAAAAAAAAAAAAATGCCAATTGAAAATTAGAAGAGCTGTTGTAGGGACATACCAATGTTTCCAATGAGAAACCAAGTTAAAATAAAAGACAGTTTAGTTATTAAACTGAAATGAGGTATAATGATGTATAGAAATTATATATGAAGACTGTAACATTATATCTTGATCTAAAAAGGTTTTGTTTAAGGGTTACTGGTAGAACGTACAAGAGGCTTAAATAAATGAGTAAGTAAACCTATGGTTGAACTATGAATGGGTAGGTACTACTTACTTAGATAAATGTAAGAAAATGTCGAGACAGCAAAGATCAGCCAGATGTTAACACAAAATAGGTAGTGGAAAACTTTTGCACTATTTTAGTGAAACTTCATTTAAAGAAATTACAAATACAATGAAGTGAAGAGCAAAAACCAATAAATAATTTAAGAAAATCCCTAAAGAAACATCTAGTGGAATCTTGGAAAGCTGAAAACCATGTCAAAGCTTAAAATAATCACAAACTACCTAAGTTGCCAAATGTTTCCCTTCAGCTCACATTAAAAATATGCTTTAGGACCTGTAAGTATTTCTGTGGCTCGGCCGGGCTCTGACGCCAGCGCCCACTGACGTCTCTTTGACGTATTGGAATATCTCGCCATGTATTCGAGCTCAGCCGTATAATACCTAGTGCTCGAGCTGCAGTCGCAGATGTGAGTGTGATATTTACGATGCGCTGCCGGACGACGCGATGGCCCATAAAGCAAGTAGGCACAGCATCTACTATGAAGTCAAGGATATTTTTGGCACACGCGAGCACAGGATACACTCTCTGTTATAGTTCACGGGTCATTTAACAATAGTCTTTCTTTGTACGTTTACATTTTAAGTGTTGACGCAGTTTCGCTTTTGTATTTTAGCGAGCATCAGTGGGTCTAAAAAGGTCACTTTAGAAGAATCAGAAATCACATCCTGCTACCCGAAACTGTCAAATTTTTCTAATCAATCTTGAACCTTTGGCGATTAAGATGAAAATGAAATTTGACAGATTTTTGTACAATTAATATTATGATCCTAATATAATTAATTGAACTACTGAAGTGGCCTTTTTAGACCCCCTGTATTATCATAAACTGAAAAAGGATATAAGTTTTTATTTTGTAATGGTAGGTCGACCCCTCAACCCCTTCCATGACTCGTCACATAATGAGAACTATACAGTTCTCATTATGTGACGAACTGACGAGTCCGACTTCTTAAACTCTTTTATGACTTATCATAATATGTATAATGTAAGATCCTCACAATAAAGAACTAGGTATAAGGGTTAAGCAGTAGGTAACTGCTCAGACAAATCTTAGCAAACTGCTAAACTAAGTTTGGAACGACTAGCTATTAAGAATATGACGATGAAAAGCCCTTTTTAACCGACTTCAAAAAGGAGGAGGTATATTTTTCTTTTATTTTTATTTATGTACACCGATTACTCCGAGGTTTTTGATCCGATTTATATGATTCTTTTTCATTCGATGCGGTATAGCTGCCATTTGGACCCATAAAAAAATTATTCAGTTTGGCTCAGCAGTTTTTATTATATGAGCATTTTTCTTTTTCTTGTCGCTGACATGGATGATGTTTTACGTACCTACGTCGTCGTCTTTCGCCGATTACTCTGATTAATTCGATGCCGCGTACTTGCCATTTGGTCCTATAGAAGTTTTATTCAGTTTGACTTAGCAGTTTTAATTTTCTGAGCATTTTTTCGGAGCTGATTAATTTTTTCCGTTCCATTTTCTTGGGATCTATATTTTTTAAGGCGAGCAGCACCTTTCGTAAGTATATTGTTTTACCCATTTTGTTTTCTTATATTCCTACTAACCACACCTACTTAATACTACTATCTATAAGAAAAAAAAACAACCTAATTCAACAATGTTGCTGTATCGAAATACACAATCAAAAAACTTACTATAGTCTAGAATTACCTAAAAATCCGAACAAACAGACAAACCTACGATAGCCTACAAAATAACCTAAAATGTACAAATATTAGGGCCACTTAAAAGGAAAAAATAAAAAAAACTGCGTTTAAAAAAAAAACCTGGTTTCAGACTACGCTATAATATATAGCATAGAGTATATAGCTCATAGCACAACAATATCGCGCACCATACATTGTCAATAATAGTACAGTACATAGTGTGAACGTGTCCACAATGTATGGTGCGCGATATTGGTGTGGTATGAGATATTATATACTCTATGCTATTATTAATAGCGTAGTCTAAAAGCAGCTTTAGCCAATTATTCGCAAGTTGGATTGTGAAGTGAGTTTATTTTCCGTTTTTCCGCTTGACTGCCGGAACGGTATTCTTACTTTTGTTAAACTTATTTCCATGACTACTATATTATAATTGTTTAGTATCCGGATGTGTGCGTGTCGGCATAAAGGATATATTCACTTTGGTGTTGTCTGTCTGTAGAGCGCGTTTGTTTCTTCAGCGCAAACACCGACTAATTAACCGCGGTGCCTTTGTTTGCCTCTTCCAGAAATTGCTTGAAATGTTAAGATGTTTGAATGTACCCGTTGCACCTCGATTTCTAATATGGTTTGCTTTGATGTCGGAGTCCAGTCCAGCTAGTTGTATTCACACAGAAATATCTTAACTCTCACTGCTTTGTTGGGGTACAACTCAGATGAATGGAATGTGGTCCTTCCACCTTTATTATTTCACTTCTAACTTTGATTGTTATCAACATTTCAACCAATGCATTTCGTTCACGGCCCGTGCATGAATAGAACACAATAAATTATGCACACGGCAATACGTAATATATGTAAGTTTATGTAACAACTCACCATGTAATAAAACTAAATGAACGGTAAATGGTGTGTTGTACTTACTGCCAATACTTAGCAGGTAGCTTAGGCATACTAGGACTAGTTTCTAAGAAGCCTTATACAGTGCAATGCGCTATTGCAATGTAGGTATACGATCTAAGATATATTTTAAATACTGGGCAAGTTATTAAGTCGCAATTACTTACATATAATTTTGTTTATTGGTAGCAATAGCTGTTAACGTCAACTATGCGATGGAGAAGTGGAGTGGACACAGAGTTTGCAAGTCAGATAAAGAACTCTACATTAAATATTTTTTAATTGATTTCACTCACAACACATTATGTCATGCATGATGTCTAACAGTAGGCCTGAAGTTATAACAATAATAGAGCAACCTTTAAGTCTCCGTGAGGTGATCTCCTAAATAAATCAGCTCGGAGTCACGTCACTCCTTAGCACATAAATAGCTCAAGTCACAAGACAGACCGGTCGGCGGCGCGCACAGCTCGGGGGGGATGCGCGGCTGCGCGCGCGCTGCGCCTGTGTGCGCTGCTCGATGGCCGCTCCGCTTGGCGCCAACGCCGCCCGCGTGTTATTTCCGACGCCATTACTCACACCGGCTTCGACTAATTATAATATTCAGCGAGCTCACATCGGCCGACTGTCCGACGAGTCCGTTCACATATTATCCTGCACGCACAGCACAGCCAAATTGTTTTCTCGGGAATGTTATTTTGAGGTCTATGTAGAATTTTATTGCTATACAAAAGATGCGGTTTGTAGATCTATCCAAACTTTCCACACAAAGTAATCGCGTGATCATCCTCAAAACAAGGCATTGTTGAAAGGCACACAAGCCGGCCGGTTCTGTTAATTGATGTCGTCTGGCTTTGATAGCGGCCGTTCGGTGAGATCAGAGAGGTGTCGGCAACGTTGAAACGCTCTTCTCTGTAAACACGCATGTTGCCTGTGTAGTCGTGTAACGCAATCAGCACGCCCTTTGACACCAGCCTCGGTACCTCTGATAATGTAGTTCGAGCTCTTCGTACCGTTTGGCAAGTTAATAGCAATGTTAACCTCATTTAATTTACTTACTTTCTGATGAATATTAACATCATGATATTTGATAATACTTGTTATAGGTAGAGATATACATACACTACTTTAGGATTACTAGATTAATTTTGTCGAACTCGAACGAAAGCCGGTAAATGAAATCAAACAGCATTCATTCACCGGACACTGTTTTATCATTAATCGTTACGAAGGAAACCTTGTTCTAAGACGCTTACTTGAATGCAAAAGTTCTTCTTCAAAGAATCAGGTAAGTATGATCCGAGGAAGATCGAAGGTGGAGAAAATGTTGTTATAAAACCAGTAAAAGTTGCAGTTGAGATTGAGCAAAGCTTTTACGGTAGGTACCTATTTAAAGATCCTACCTCTCTACTTGCATTAATCCGATGGCAATTCACAAAGATCTAGTCTTTATTCTTGAATCTCGATTAGGATCTTGATTAAATCAGCCCTTAAAATAAAATAAACTGATCATTATCCTCTTGAATGTCACAGACCACAGCGTTTATTCGGCTGATCATCCTGCTAGTGTTCATACCGGAAGGGAAACACGTATTGAAGCATGTCTCTACACAGTAATTAATGAGCTAATGAGGCAGTGCACGCGAACCATTCTTGGTTGCTACAGTAGATTAGATGTACGATGATATCCTCTGTAAAAAGTTTGACCGGCTGATTGGCTGGCACTCTGTCGGTCAAGGTTATCGCATTCAGTCGGTCGATTCTGTCTACATCTCCCTATGATCACTTAGGTGGAGTGAAGGACAAGTGAAACACCTTGTATGTATGGTTTGACAGCTCACTTCGTGATCACTTCACCCACGCCTTCACATGAATTCACTTCAATCGACCGGCAGAATCGCACTGCAGATCCGGCCGCTCATTTGTCAATAATTTATCTAGTTTTTTTTTATATTTTTAACCGACTTCCCAAAAAGGAGGAGGTTATCAATTCGGTTGTGTTTTTTTTTTTTTTTTATGTTTGTTACCTCATAACTCCGACAATAATGAACCGATTTGAAAAATTCTTGTTTTATCTGAAAGGATATACTTGCAGATTGGTCCCATTTAAATCATATCAAAATCGGTTTCGAACTTTGGATTTTAAATCGAAATAGCTGGAATTTGACTATTTAGATGATTCTTTGATAATCGAAATTGCGTATTTTGCTTTTCTGCGATTTTGCAGTGGTGGTGTTAGGTGTGGGGCACCACTAAAAAGTGAAAATTAAAAACTTTTTACAAAAAAATACAACCGACTTCCAAAAAAGAACACTACAAAGTAAAAAATAACTTTAATTTCGGAAGTCGTTGTTTTTGTTAGTTTCTTCGTATTTTGACACCGACTTCCGAAATTAAAGTTATTTTTTACTTTGTAGTGTTTTTTTTTTGGAAGTCGGTTGTATTTTTTTTTGTAAAAAGTTTTTTATAACTTTATGATAACGCTAACATTTTGGGAAAATTTTCATTTAGGTACTTACCTAGGTACTAAATATTGTAAAATTCAAAAACAGCCGGTAAGCTGTAAACATGTCGAAGTCGAAGTGCAAGCTTGGGTGAAGTGATCACGAAGTGAGCTGTCATTCCATCTTGATTACATAGATCGACCGGTAGTATGTGGTAGGTACCTAACAGGCTGTTTTCTGAGGGGCAGGTTTAACAAATAGGTAACAGTAGTGTGCAGAACAGTAGTGTATCTAGGAAAAACATTTAATTGATAAAAGATGTACCTTCTACTAACGTTCATGGCATTACCACCTTCATGAATTTCATCCTTAACTTTCTTCCTTATAAAAGGTAGGTATTTCTAGTTTATTTCAATTAAATAGATACATATTTCCCACAGTAGATACCTATAATTATTGCTGTTACGTATTTTGTATTGATAGTATTGATACATCTCTAATGTATAGGTACCTTTAATGTGGTGAGAAATAAATAAATCAAATATCTTCATTATTTCACTTTGTTTACTAGCCCTCACCTATACCTGTTAGATAAAGTGATTGCAACAATATTTACTCATTAAAGTGTTGTGAAACAGAACACCCTAGATATGAAAACGTCAATGAGATAAGAATTTTTCAATACCGATGACCGACCATGACGTACATCGGTACATGTGACTGGTGCCAAAATAATGGTGTATGTGTTGTTTGTCACATCACCAGTTTTTGCGAATATTACTGGCTTTGTTAGTCATCACGTTCGCGTTCCGACGTTTAGTCTACAGTGTTTATACTGTTTGTTAGTACCTATTTACTTTACGTTATGCACTGCTCTAAGACTGCGTTTATAGGTCATCGTGATAGAGTTACTCGCCCTTGTTTCTATCATTACCTACTTTTACATTAGTGTCTCAATATGGACAGGGTTTAATGGACACTAACGTACCATAAATAGAGCTGCAACCAATTAAATCATCATGACAGTGATAAGCAGGTTACGCAGGTAACTTCAAAACGAAGCCCAACACTGTAAGACTACTTTTCCACCAGAGATGTGCGAGGATGCGTAGCGGAGGGATGTGCTTTTTTAAAACCAATAGAATCATAAAATAGAATCGCTTGAGCTGAGCGAGGCTAGTAAATAAAGCGGTTCTAGTGGCTCTTAAAAAACACATCCCTATCTACGCGCTACGCATTCTCGCACCTCTCTGGTGTAAACACAACATGAAACATGAACTAAGATTTATCTCGTTATAAAGAGAGTTTATCACGCAAAAATGACCTAACATTTTATTTTTTCTCTGAATGAGAGGTTAATGATGAAATAGTAAATGGTAAAGAATTTACCATATTTACCATTTAACACCTCCGCATTATCCACAGTAGCGTAAGTAGCTTACTATGGGTTTAAATTGTCTTTTTTAAAGAAAAAAAACTGTGTGAATATTTGCTTATCTATGGCTTTTTTAGATTGTGATAGGAATATATGTAAAATCTAAGCATATTATTAACGTCAAAGCATTTAAAAAAAATTAAATCAAAGGGATTCTAGCTTATGGTTTTAAAACGCGACATCGCTCACATCTAAGGACAATCAAGTGAAGTAGGCATACCTACATACCTACCTACTTTATTAAAATTATCAATATATTTTTATTAAGTACAACCTTAAAGTGTACTTCATGATAATGCCAGAGAGAGAAATTTGTCTCAAGGGAGCGAGTCGTAATGAACTTTACCTTCATGACAAGGGTCAATGGTGTGACAGTGGACATATTTCGCGCTGTTCCAGGAACGACGACCGGCCGTGACGCAAATAAAGTCGTGCCAATGAAAGCACTAATCACTTACATTTCTTCTTGTGGGCATTGTTATACCTACTGAATGTCAACGTGCCAAGACAATATTTTTGGCATTCTAAATTTATCGTTACCAGGCTAATTTCTGATTCCATGTAGTCATTTTAGAAAAAAAACTCTTCACAATGTTCTTTCTCTAGGGTTCCCTACTTGAAATCGAATGACGCAAGATCGAATAACACTTGCTCGAAAACGTTTACTCGATAGTACTTAAAATCGATAAATTATGAGCTCGACAGTTCACTCCCTCGATGCATCAAAATCTCGAATAACTATAAGCTCGAATCATCAGCAGCGCGAAGGCTCATTATCTTGAAACATAATTTCTCGACCGACCATCTAATCGATTTATAGAATATATAAACCGATATATAAATAACTTACTTCTTACCTATTTGGTAAAATTACTAAGGATTAGTAATGTTATTTTGTAACTATCATTATTTTTCATGAATATAGTTGATTTAATATTTCTGCGCATGTATTGTTTCATTATATTGTAGGCACTCAAATAAAAATCCTTATAACTTTTCTGTAAATCGATTAGATGGTCGGTCGAGAAATTATGTTTCGAGATTTTGATACATCGAACAATGAGCCTTCGCGCTGCCGATGATTCGAGCTTATAGTTATTCGAGATTTTGATGCATCGGGAGGGAGGGAGTGAACTGTCGAGCTCATAATTTATCGATTTTAAGTACTATCGAGTAATCGTTTTCGAGCAAGTGTTATTCGATCTTGCGTCATTCGATTTCAAGTAGGGAACCCCTTTCTCTACGAATCTTATCTATTAATATGAAATCAGTTTTTCTAGGAAACTGTTAATGACATAGACACAAATGACTTTTTAAAGAAATGGACTACACGAGTTGTTACCTATATTAATACCTAAAAGTGACTTCATAAACTTGTTTATGTTCATAGCAAGCGCTACAGGCTGAGATCATTAAAACGGGTTCATATCAGTTTCCATAAGTTTTTAACGGTTGCCCTCTTGATAAACCCCTGTTGATTGTGCGGCTCCGCCACACTGGCGGACCACCCGAGCGTTCTGTGACCGGTGCACAGTGCCATAAATATCTGTGGCGCAACGAGGATCATCCACGACAGCACCTTGAGCCCTGATAAGCTTAAGATACTGACATGATAGCGCACGACCACCAAATCTGTGTGGATATATTAATCCTCTTTGTTAAGGGCTTTTACAGCACAGATTTAAGCCTAATTTCCATTGTGCTACTTGCGTCATAAATTTTAATAGCTAGGTACATACTTATTACTTACTCAAAATGAATGTAACGTCTATTATGAATAGTTACAAAATAGTTGTTCTTATCAATTAGTAGTAAATCCATATGGAGTGGATGACCCAGTTTGAAACAAAGAATGAGTCAGGTTCGTTGTCATTGTGGAAGTATGCCCGGCCGGTCAACATCGGCTGCTGAATATTGCACAAAATCCATATTTTCATTGGCTGGATCTTGTCCATAATCGAGAATTTTAATCTGCATTTCTTGATAGTTTATTTTTACCTCATAACGTTAATTTTTGACTAAAATTTTCGGTTGATTAGTTATTTTAGTTCACCTTGATGTAGCTCAGATTGATTTATGGCATGGGTTAAATTTCAGGAGTTTTTGCACACGAATAACGCATAGCAATTCAAAAAAGACATTCGAAATAACAGCTTTCTTATAAAATTTCGTTCAGATCGTAATGATGTTATCGATACCCAATTCCACATAGGTTATAAACTGGTTAGTGAAGAAGTTGGGTGCGCCAAGTAATTTGCTGCGAGCCGGCGCGCGGGGCAGGGGAGGCCACTGAACATCGGTTCCGGGGTTCAGCGACAACTTGTCTGGCAGGGCCCGGCGCCCGGGCTCCGCGCCGCCCCTCGCCCCACCGCATTATTATGGGCCTAACGCCGCCGGCCTGTGCCCCTCTTGCTCTTCACCGCGCCTCCTGCCGCTGCGCCCGCGCCACCGCTTCTCAGAAAACGAATAATCCGGCGATATGGTGACGCACACATTGACATTTGGCAGTTGGTACGACGACACAGTTTCTTCGACGGGATAATTTAATCGATGCGCTAATGAATTTAGAAGATAACTAATTAGCTTTAAGATGAACTAGATTTTAAACCCTGCAATAATCAGGATTTGGAAGTCATAATTATAATACGGGCTCTACGACGATGACATTTATTTTTGTTATTCATAAAATCATTTTCTCTTCTCTACTATAACTTTCTGTTTCTACTAGTCTTCCTGATATACTGCTTTCAGAACCATCTTTGGTTTTTAAGTTGACATTAGGAATAAAAATGCGTGAATCTATAGTTAATGAGCATTTACTATAGAACCGCCGAACCCATAACATAAGCTGGCAACTGGCAAATAGCACTTGAATTCAAGAAACGTGGCGGTCAAGACAGATGCGAATTTCCATTTCAATAAACAGGTGACGACTGGCGGCTTTACAATTATTCACGTGTCGAACATAAACAAAAGCAATCGTTCGCTGTGTTATGCAACTAGGAAATATTGTAGCCCTACATTATGCGAGGATTTAACAGAATGTGGAGATTGATTGCTTTTTGGAGTAGTGCTGTATTCAGCAGCGTAGCTACTTTTGAAACTATTCTAGCCTACTAGCATAACGACTCCTTCAGTATGCAAATCAACATAGTACAAAACTATATCTTTTGGATGATCTTAAATCAAAGCGTCGCCCGAGTACTAGCTTTATCTTTGACTAACCATTTACCTATTTGTCACTGAATCGGACTGATACGTTTGCAACATGTGGATAATGCACGCACAAAGGAATATTATGTTCAATGCTCGTGCTTGGTGGACGCATCACAGCTCTCCTACATAGATAATGTATTGACGTTACATATAAATAGGTGTGTCAAAGTAGGTGTGATGCCGGCTATGTGTGCGTTGTCGGTGCGAGTAGATAATTTATCGAGTAGTGAGCACCGCTTGCCTCTACGCAGCAACTCGCCCGGTGTGGTGAGGTGGGTCGCACTTTATATGGAGAGATGTCTAATCCACTGAATAAATTACCATTGGGCCTAGGTTTCTCCTGAATGACTAATGGACATTTAAAGAATTAGCTCAATGCGCATGCCATACGCTTTCCAATTTCTACCTATGTAAATAGCACCGTAAGAGTTGAAATTTTTCACTTTGAGGATCTACTAGCTAAAAACTTACGTAATTAAGAACAACTTTCGTTGCTCATGTTGGTTTCATTCATCATCAAGCCAAAAAATTTAATATTTTAGATTTGGCGGAATAATTTCTATTTTTGCGAATTACTCTGCCAAAATAGACTGGCCACCCAATTCAAAAGGGATTCATGGAAGACCCCAGTATTGTAATAATTGACTGCGGTCTGAACAATGAAAAGTCCGTAACTCCGTATTTAATACTTGATGACAACATTTGAACACGTGCCTAGTGGTAAGTATAGCTAAGTAAGTGTTCAACAATAAGTGCATCTAGAACTATCTGTATAGGTACCAGTTACCGCAGGATGTGTTAATACACACGGCTTTAGTTCAACGAAGGTGGCGCTACCAGGTAACGCTACTTTTATTGCGCTGGCATCCGATGCGTGCATTCATTTTTCAAAGTAAGTGGTTTGGTACTTGTGCTCAGTAGCCAGGTAGACTTAGAAACTTTGGAGAAAATTTAAGCTGATTTATATTGATAATAATAAAAAATAAGCAAAAATAATTGACCAAAGGTTGGCATCAATTTAGTAAATCAGGAATCAAAATAAGGCAAATAGAAGAAAAAATGATATCGTTCACTTCTAAACGTAGAAAATAAACGAACAAGACTTTTTTTATCAAGTTAGACATCTGTGAAATGGTCGCGCGCAGGCGCAGACGCAGGTAGGCTCGCACTTCGCCGAAAGAGGAGCAAGCGGCCGAGTCCGAGCGCTGCAACGTGCTAGGGCAGGAAAAAGGAGAAAAAGAAGCACTCTGGGAGAAATACGCACTAACAAACAAAAATAATCTTGGAGATTATTTTTGTTTGTTAGTGCGTATTTCTTTCCACAAAAAATATAGGTAACTAAACTTGCTTCTGACAACTAGATGCTAGGCTATAGGGTCAAACAAAAACTCCCAGCGCTTTAGGCTAGATTCCATCATCCACAAATTGCAAAACTATTTAGTCCGTCAGTTATGAAAAATAATGGACACGTATTTTTTGTTTTTGTAAATCAATGAATATTTACAAAGATAAAAGTATAAAACGCATCAAAACTCGGGAGTGGGGGCTCGTGACGTCACGACTCACTAAAAATTATGCGAAGGTGTGACGTATTGAGAATTTTAAAAGCGTCGTAACTTCGTCAATTTTGGTTCAAGTAACAAAAGAAAAAACACGGGTCAAATATTTTTTGATAATCTAACTGACGGACTAATTAGATTTTTTCAGGACACAAGCCCATTCTTCAATTATGTACTTTAATTTATTGGCAGAGGAGGACAATATTTGGTTGGTACCATATCCATGTGTAATAAATAAATAATGTAACGCAACTGTAAACTAAACCAATTCAATTTCAAAGTTAAGTTTGTCGTATTTTTTTGTTGACGTTCTTTTTACTGTCACGTAGCTTCTGTGTAGGTACTATGCACACGGTTTTGTTTGTAACCTAAGTTAAGTCTACACGTACCGCGAATTGCAGAGCTGTCCTTATGATTAAGGGCAAATTACTATTATGGGCATTCTTGAGTTATTAAGTTCAGAGACACGAAGCCAGCGAACCGTTGAAGGTCAAATGCTCAAGTTACATTGCCATGCACAATATTATAGTTATAGGGCATGAACGAAGATTATTAATCTTTATTTATTATGCCTAGATGAAGCACCTAGGCACCTACTTGTTCAAAATTATACTACAAATACCCCCGATTGCGACGTTGATTTCCTAAGTATTTTCAAACTCTCTATCTCCCTTCTGATTTCAAAATTAAGATTTAAAAGCCCCTTTTTGTTAAACTCGATTTTAGCCTAAAACCTGCCAAATTTGGGTATAATACGGTCTTAATTCAATTGTGTAGCAGTGTCCTCTTTAAAGCTGATGTCAATTCCCAAAATTGGTTTTACTTTTACCCATAGGTAAAGTAAGAAGCTCCATCCCATAATCACATCCTTAGCGTGCCTGTGCATTACATCGGAGCGAGACGGTGGAACCCAATCATGTCAGTCAAAACATCAGTGAGTCACGTGGTGCGGAGATTTTTATGCAATTCCATTGGTTAAAATTTCTACGTTACGGTCCGCGGTAATGGAGGCACCCTTACAGTTTTTTCATTTCATACAACTGGCAAGATTCTTGCATGCAATTTTATTTGGTACATTGCGGGGCACGATTGAGCGCGAGCGATTGATCAAATTTTACCTCGGTAGGTACCATGCAATGCAATGCAACTTACATGCAAGCTCCAGGTGAGAATGTGGCCTAAGAAAAGTGGACTGTTTACCTCTATTCTCAATCTAGGTATGGAGACGAGAGACTGTGGGATAATCCGGCAAGGTATTTGGGTTGACAACAATAAATAAATAATTAACAAGCAACAACACTTAACTTGTTAATTTTAATGAGGTGCCTCTAATGACTACCTACTTCATTACAATTTACAATTTGATTAAATGTAGATAAGTAGTGTGTTGTTGTGTGTATCTTGACGTTTTCCCTTGATAGATTATAAGAGTCGAATCACTACACCAGTTGAGGTCGAGGATGATAAAACAATGAGTTGTTTGTATGATCCTTGTCATAACTTAATCCTTTTCCTGTGCTGGATTGGAGCCAGTCAGTTTCAGTACCGGTCAAGCCAGACGCAGCTGAATTCTGGTCAATGTAACCTTCTACAGTTCTATCTTAATTTTAATAGTGGAAGGTATCTGGTTTTCAACACCATAAATATCGATCAAAATCGTCAATTTATTATAATTAGTTGTGACGTTACTATAGGACAACAAAACTTTAGAGACGTGATTTTCGTGAAACGTATGCGCCCAAGAGTTTGGCGTAGCCGCGTAGGCCGTAGCTGTCTTGAGTTACGTAAAACAGTCATTTTCGTATATCTAAATTTTAACAAAAAAATACTTAATTTTTGAATACCTATATTTCTCAGAATAGTTCCCAAAATTAGAAATATCTAGTTATTCAAAATAACCTTGAACAAATACACTTTTTATGCTGTTTCTGCTTAAGTACCTACCCGAGTACATTAGTATCTGAGTAAGTACATACTTATCTCTAGTACCTTCCTAAATCAAAATAAGAAGAATGTTACACAATATTATCTGTAATAATAAGTAGCGGCAAGTTGCCAAGCTACACACCCACACACGGTACCCACCATGGAAACTGCGCCCATTCCCTTTAGACCGCCATTCAAGTGACGCGGGCACCGCGTGACCACCTACGCTTTAGGTACTCACCTACCTAGGTAGGTAGGTCCATGCTTTGTTTTTATTCATTCACTAAGACTATAATTATATTATTATTGTATAAAAGAAGTACTCACATTTATGACTAATGACTTGGTTGACGTAGGTACCTACCAACAACCATTTTACCCATTTTTCGTCATCTTTGCATTAGGTAGGTACTGCTACCTACTGCAATTGCCTACTATTGGGTACGTAACTAGGTAAATCACTGTAGTAGTTACAATAAACAATATCTTTAAGCTTCCTCACTCTGATCCATGTAACCGGATGAACTTCGACCCCTTTCATACTGGTTGTCCTAGTTCACGGGTCGAGATCATTGATGTTATGTAGGTACTTACTTACAACTGAAGTTTTAGAAATAAATGGTATTGTAATGAAAAAAAAATCCTTGTTACCTAGTGTCGGCGGTAAAAAAACGAGGGGTAATGAGAACACAAGAATCGTTGGAACCACGGATTCTTGTTTGACCATTTAATTTAGTATTTTTACAACAGACCTTGCCTAGTCTATGACTGTAAGATACAATCAAAACCAAACAGCTGTCGACAATCATTCAGGGGTTTAAAAGTTTGTTGGTGATTAGTGATTATTCTACTAGTCTGTTCAGACTGATGAATGAAGTTGTAATCACCATGCTAACCAACATGCACAAAAAGTTCTCGATAATTTTTGTTAAAATTTGGATGATAATTACATTAGAATTGCAAGCCTCATTAATCCTTAATCCTTATCATGTTGCGAACTTATCATTAATTGCTGCATTAATCATTAACGTTGCTTTAGCGTCAGCAAGCATCGTATGTGCTGCTGAGTCGCACACAATAATTTTCACAACTGCAATTGGAAATCAGGCAAATCACCATCGGTTTCGAACGCAGTTATGTGAAGTACCTACCTATGTATCAGTATTTAAGGGCCCTCCAGCTTGGGTGAGCGTCAAGGCAAACCGGCACGGCTGCGCAGCGCCAGCGAGTCTAGTGCGGACAGCACCGACCCCCCCACCTCCTCCCGCTATCTCCGCAGCACCTACCTGTCATGCTACCCACGCAACCGATCGGCCTACGCGCCTTTGCTATGTTCATAAGTGTCTACGCATGATGCATAATAATGAGTAATCGTGATTCGTGCGTAAAGGATGTCTAATCAATGTTGACAGGAGTCGTTGGGTTTTCTTTATACTTAGGTATTTGAATTGCCATACAGTTTTAAACAGGATCACTAAATCATGAAAGAACGATTAGGATGCGAGCCCAGTCATTTTGTTTTATTTAACTGCGAAGAGATACTCCAAACAAGTTTTAGTGAGAACGTATTTTCCAAACAACAAAATCAACCTTTATGCTGGTGCAGGCACCGTTTACCTAGCATGAAGTAATCATGTTGTCGGCTGGCCTTTCCCACTATCTGGTCAGTACAAGAACAGCAGTCAGTCACAAAAATAGTAATTAAAGGACTTGGCAAGTTGGCACGTCTTATCTGTACCTTGAGGTCAGGGGGTGTGCATCTCATTATAATAATGATCCGCGACGGAGCAGCTCACAGTGAGTCATCAGAGGCATCGTGATACCGCTCACGTTCGTCGCCATTCGCTCACAAGTCGCCCCATCACTACCTAATACCTACCGTGTTGCTTCTTACAGCCGCATGTTATAACTTAGGAAACCAACGACCAAGTTCTTCAACTGATCTGTTCTTAATGTTACATAACAACTGACACGTAGATGTTAACATCTGTTCACTCTAAGATTAGAAAAATTCAAAGAACATTTACTTGGTAGTCAATTGTAAATTCAATTATTTTGATCTCTTAATTTTCATACGAGCGTTTCATTAAATGATAAGAAAGTCAGAAACTACATTGAACAATTTCTTTTTTATTAGAAACTATGGATATAAGATTGGATATCTGGATCCTTTTATTTGTTTTTAGTGAGTTTATCATATCACGGTTTTATCAGCATTTACTTCTGGTTCTGTTATATTTATGTGCTTTGAATTGTTGTTATAAACAGGTGCAGTAGAAGCGCAGGACTATGATTCCGTGAAGCCTATCATTTTTAAAAGAGAACCTGCCCCAGATGGCCACAGGTTGTATTACTAACTAACTTATGCCAGCGGTTTCGCCAGTGGAAATTTGGAAATTATGTGAAGGACAAGATACTTTTGTTCCGAGAATATCATACTACCGGGTATAGGGAATAACATTTTCCAAGATAAAAATTGTCCTCCTATCCTATTCCAGCAAATGTCTGAATTTCAGAAAATGCTGTCATAAGTGTTTTAATAATCATATCAAAGAGTTCAGTCTAGTTCCAACTGATTGCAAACAAAAATGCTCCATACAAACCGTGCAACCTCTTTTTACCTTTTAGAGGTTGAATTTACAAATATTCATTCATCGCCCTTTTTCAAAAATATGGAGCTCCCTAGTGCATGGGTTTCACTAGGGCGATGATTTGAAAAATATATAACACATCATCGCCCCATATTTGCACATTAATATTTATTTATGTGCAAAGTTTGAAGTTTTTTAACCGTAACAATGAAACACCTTCCATACAAATGTGGCTGTTCCTAAATTACCCTAGACTGATAAAATTTTCGTTTTCCTAAAATTACCTACATCTAGTTTTAGAGTCTTCTAGGGGTACTTGTGAAAAAAGAATATTTACTTCGGCCAATGTAATTACTAAGTTTTAGGTGAATTGTCCCAAGGAATATGAAACTTCCATAAAAACTTTGGCATCCCTTAAATCGTTTTTGGGGGTGAATGAAGATCTTTATTATGTACTTTGGCCAGAATTCGTACCAAGTTTCAAGTATATTGGCCCAAAGAATAAGATTTTTCATATACAAACTTACATTCCCTATTTTCATACCCTTAAGGGCCACACTTCACACCTCCAAAACTCTTTTCCTATCGGATGTCTACATGACCTACATCATATACGTCTTCCAAAATGCAAGTCCCTACTACCAGCGGTTTAGGTTTAACGGGGATGCATCGGTCAGGACAAAGCATTTTACATGGAGTTATACCTAGTTTTAATACGGTATTTATTTCCAGAGATACTTTCAGGTTTATTAAACAAAGTCATCTTCATTCATGGATATTACAGGACAGACGATTAGCGATCAGCACACATTATGAATGATCGGTTCAATTGTTTAGACATGTCAATAACAAAGTTAGATATTCAGGTCAAACGACTATTTACTTGAATAAATAAATAAACGATTATTGCGTCCCACAGATGCGGCGTGTGTCCCACGTATTTCCAAAAGATATGTGCGTTCGACTTCTTAACTAATGCCACGCATATATTCGACAATCACTGTATAATGGACTTGTACAACTGCATCGAAGGCACTGGTTTGTTTCTTTAGCATATTATTAGCGATTCCATGATTTGTGGGTGTGTAACGTCTTACTGGCTTGCTACGGTTATGATTCAAACGTAATCATACATTTTGGTTCAGTTGCCAATCGCTGCTGCTAAAATAATCACTTCACTACATATTATAAAACAAAGTCCTCCACCGTGTCTGTCTGTCTTTTCGCGATAAACTCAAAAACTACTGCACCGATTTTCATGCTGTTTTCACCAATTGATAGAGTCTCGAGGAAGGTTTTAGTATATTATTTGTCAAGCGGGCGAAGCCGCGGGCATCAGCTAGTGAAATATAAAAAAAGACTTGGCCGTGATAATCGCACCATACAGTGTTAGAGAGAGAGAGCAGGGAAACTGCTGCACTGCTGGGCCAAAGCCAGGGGGGCTTTGGCCCAGCAGTGCAGCAGTTTTCCCTCACACAAACCAGGATCACAGGAATCACAAACCAGGCTAGTAAAAAACAAACATACGTTGTTTCAACGGACAGTTTGAGGCGCCACGGCGTCCTCACCTTTCGCCTGACGCAGGTCCTCACCGGACATGGATGTTTCGGGAGGTTCCTGCACCGAATCGGGCGGGAGGAAACGCCCGGGTGTCACCACTGCGTGGATCGACCGGAGGACACGGTGGAGCACACTGTGCAGGTGTGCCCCGCTTGGGCGGCGCATCGCCGTGTCCTCGAAACGGCGATCGGCGGCGACCTCTCGCGTCCGGCCCTGGTCCAAGCCATAGTCCGGAGCGAGACGGAATGGGACGCCGTTGCCTCCTTCTGCGAAGCAGTCATGCTAGCGAAGGAGGTGGCGGAGAGGGAGAGGAGAACCTCTCGTCCCAGCCGCCGTGGTGGACGCCGCGGGCGTCGGGGGCCACCGTAGGCGCGGGCGTCCGTCCAGTGACGACAGGCCGTGTCGACGGCGCGTTAGTGTTCCACGCGCGCCTCAAAGAGAGTCAGCACACAGAGGGGCCCGACAGGGCCGACGCCTGCCGGAGTCGCGGGATTATTCGCAAGAGACACCGTGGCTCCGGGATGGGTTTTAGTCAGTAGAAGTCTGACACTTCTCTGACACTCTGTGACTCTGACGCTCTGGGTGTAGCGGGAGGAGTCATTGGATGATTTCCCATCCCTAAAAAAAAAAAATTGTTCATTTGTCTGAAGATGAACTGAAAGAAGAAGAATAGTGCCCTGCCACGCTGACACCTCTCGAGTCGTCAATAGGGAATATGCATGCAATTTTTTTATTTGCAAAATAAAATACTTATTAGCTTCTAATTTCTATTTAGATTCTAATTTCACAGTTAGTATTATATTTTCGAATACTTTCAGATAAACTGTTCAGATCATAAATACTTTTTTCATGCATATTCCCTATTGCAGATCTCTCTGATGTCTCCTGCAGTCTCAAGTATCTTGTGTTACGTTTTTTGTGTTACGTTTTGGGTAGGAACAGCGTGAGAGATAATGAGATTCACGAACTTCGATTTGGCATCAGCTAAATCTAATTACTATATTTCGTGCAAGACCTGATTTACTGCAGTTGCAGCATAAAACTACAGAAAAAATCATTTTTATTTGGCTGGCAAAGTTTTACCAAATAAACCAATAAATGATGGGCTTTGATAGATAATTAAATTTAATACCTATTTTCAGAATTTGCCCCGATAAAGTATGATAAGTGTCTGTTCTTCGGGAACTTTGCTTACGTTCATGGATACAAACAAGAAGATGAGGACTATGGAGAGGATCATATAGTAATCAAACATTCAAAGAAGAACCCAGATTTTATATAACATAACAAAGTATTTTATTTTCGCTGATATTATATAAAATTAATCCTAGTACTCCTAGGCAAATATCAATTAGTCATCATAATTATTCTATTCTGTACGGAAAGACAAATCAGTTATACAATATCCTGAGTTAATATTACTTGAATTTTATACGAACTTCCGTTAAACATAACTAATTAGTGAATACCATAGACATTGATTAATAATACCTACCTAGTGTTAAGTAATTATTTTACAGTACTATTGTTTAAACAAACAGACAATGAATTATCACTCAGTAAAAATTACGTATTAGTGTGTACATCGGCTCCTAATTATTACCAAATAAGTGCTTATGAAAATGTTGTATGTTTAGACATTGGTGTGCAGTTAACTTGTTCAGACACTGAACTGATACCGATTCAAACAGTTAATTATTCTGCACAACATAATATCTATTTACCATTTTATATAACGATGCTTAATAAATAAAAGTCCATTTGTATTAGCGGGCTACCACTTGCTTTCACAAGAGAGGCTGGCTTCACACTAACCTACATCTGTGTCCACGACGCCGCGTCGCTGAGTGTGAGGCCAGCCGGCGCGAGGAACATGGGTTATGTGCCGGCCATGTGCCCCAGCCGCTTGTAGTCGATCTTTTCCAGTTGCACGAGGGGGCGCAGCTGGTCGGCAAATGCGCGCATGTCGTCAGCTATCATATCCTGGCCTTGTGGCGCGAGCACCTGAATCATAAATAAACAAGTTATTTTGTAAACTACGATTTAGGAAACTGAAAAAAATTACTGATTTTCTTTTTTACATTTATTCAGAAAAATCTGGATAAGTGCGAGTCTGACCCATGTACCAAGGGTTTCGTACAAACTCATGAATACATAGATAGTTCGTCTATTACGGAAATCGAGTCTCGAATTTTTCCAAATATACATTCCCTACTGAAGCCTAAAAATAGGAGTCGCTTTATCCACATATGCAGAAAAGTGAAGAAATAAGAGGATGTAATATTGAAGTGAGGCAAGTTCGAGAATTTGATCGTCCTATCATATCTATGATTATTTGGGTGACCCCACTCCCGAACAGAACCTTTATGGCATAGCTCTAATCTCCAAGTTGCAGCGCACAATCTGACATGCATAGATGCATATATGTGTAGAGGGTACTTCAACAAAAAGAAAATTATTTTTCATTGTTCTCACACGGCAACTTTATCTCGGCAAATATATGCATGTTAGATTGTGTGCAGCAACTTTAAAAAAAAATCAAAAGGGCTATGCCAGCTCCCATAGAAAAGGTAGGTAGGTAGTATTCTCAAAAATTGCGAACATCTTACAGTTACTTTTTTTTTTACCAAGAAGCTCAAGTTTGTCGGTTATGGGCAGGGTTACACCGCGGAGATATGGAGCAGGGTGGAATTGGCTCCTTTTAGCGGAAAAGAGACACGCTTGGGTCTTAGCAGCATTGAACTTATCCAGATTGGCATCGCCCCATTCAGAGACAGCCTGTAAGGCCACGTTCAAGCACTCAACCATAGCCTCCCAGTGAGACTTTTTATAATAGCTACCACCCTACAACACATTATTTCTTCCCCTCATTTTGCTGCTCTGGGCATTTAAAACAGCACCCTAGATCAGGCCCTGGTTTCTTGCTTCTCACTACCCCAGAACTCACCTCACATGATTTAATTACTATGCTTCATGTTCTTAGCTGGCGAAATCTTTGCTTTAAGCTACTTATCATATGTTTGAATACTTAGGAACGCCTTTCTATTTTGAAGTTGGTTAGAATACTAGAAAATTATTGCTATTGCACAAAAATCTAATTCAATGACTTTCAATCCAACTGAGTAGCAGCTGTCAAATCACTGCTTATATCAAATATCACAGAACTATTACTTACAGATAATTCCACCAAATAACTCTGAGATATAGGCTCTGGGGGCATTGACCCTTGGGAGATCTTGAATACCTTTGCAACTGTTATCTTCATGCGTCCTTTCCTAAACATGTAACCTGTAAAAGTATAACAAGTAATATTGAAAGATCAATTGAATTTATTGATATTGAAAATGTGTACAATATATTAGGTGCTTAGATTGGATACCATTATAATAATTTTCTTCAGTGGTTGATATTTACGAATTTTGAGTTGAAACATTTCTTTTTACAAGGACTAAATAGTAAAAGATTCATAATATCTCGTGTGTAATTTTCGATCTAGAATTTAGATACATCTTCAAATTTTACAACAGTGAAAATAATTGAAAATATAGATGTGATATACACACTGACAGTTAAGATAAAATTATATTAAATTCAGTAATTGAATAGATTCACTATTACTGCATTCAGCTACTAGTAACAGAGGTTGCATCATATCTAAATAAGAAAGATTTGACCAATTATTACCTTTCACGCTGTATTCAAATTCAATTCTGCAGCCCAGTTCATTCAGGAAATCTATAAGCATTCCACTGCAAGCTATGTCAAGGCTTGATCGAACTACGGTTGGCCTGTTTTTATCTCCCAGATCTGGCTGTCCAATGTACCGGAGCTGGAAAGGCATATCACGGTGGTCCAGAGCTTTTCGAACTCTCAGCATCAATGGGGCTGCCTGAAAATTACAAACTATGAGGTCAATGTTTTATTTCAGCTGTTTTCAGTCAATCTGGAGACCAACCTCAAAAAGTCGAGAAAAGGCTAAGTAGGTTAATTTGGTAATACTTAATTTGATATCTATTGAATCAGAATTGTTCATATTAATAATAACTCTACCTGTTGGTTGGGATCTCGCAAACTAAAGCAAACTTCTTGATCATCAAAGGTCTCTGGTCCAGCGTCGACATTATCACACAATCCTCGTAGGCGATGAAGTAAAACCTCTACTGCTGAATCCAGCACAGAACCCTAAACAAAACATTAACAATACTAATCTTATAAAGCTCATTCAACAAAACAAACTCTTCAGAGTTTGACAAACTCTTCAGTTTGTTTGGTTGAATGTGCTTATCCCAGGATGGTTCGAATTGAAAAAATCTTTTAGAGTTGGATAGCCCAGGAAGGCTACAGGCTATTATAACATCACGCTACAACCAATAGGAGCGGAGCATTAATGAAAAATGTAACGCAGACGAAATATACGATACGATAAACAACAAAAACATTAAACTAAGGGACTTGCCTGCAGAAGGTATTCTTGATTCGGAATGATGTTAGCTTTCAATGCTTGTGATAAGCTGTCCGTAGCCGTTATAGGAGCTGCGTTTGCAGCTGACTGAATCCCAGCCATTTTTCACTACGATATTATATTAAGGGCACTGATTTATAACTTCACTTGTCTTATGATTTTGATTTATACGTCAGTCAGTGCGGCACCCTGGTACGAGGCAGAAAAACTTAACTTAACTTGCAAGTATGCCGAAGTATTTACTACGCCATCAGGCACTGGCAGAGCTCGAAAATACTTTCATAGGAAATTGATCCATTTTCGTCTTAATTATAAGGAGCAAAATCGCATTAAATGCGATTTTGCTTTTTTTTTTTAAATATAATATATAAACGTTTTAATTTGCAAATTTTGCAAATTAAAACCTTTATATATTATATTTTTCGATGATGCGATTATGCTGATGATGTGATTATTCCTAATTTGCTTTGAGACACGAATCAGTTTCCTGTGGCAAGTATTTTGGTGTTGCCGCTAACGCCATGAGCCCCTCGCTGTACGCCACAGAACACAATTATCCTGTACGTGGCTGCACATTGAGCGTCCGATGTGAAAAATCCACAGAGTACTTTTAGAAAATACTTGCATAGGAAACCTCAGCAATAAGGAGATTAATCGTATGAGATAAAAATACATGAAAGTTCAAAGTATTTTTCATTTTGCAAATGCGATTGTGCTCCTTATTATTATGTATTCACGGGTGCATTTCCTGTGAAAGTATGCCTAAGTCGGGGGCTGTAGACTAGTAGACTGAACGACGCATTTGGCTCAAAATACTTTCAAGTATTTAATTTTTGGTTTCCGACCCAAGTATTTTTACAAACTCGTACTGGCAAGCCCAAGTATTGATATTTGCAAGCAAAGCATATCCATCCCTAATTTGTAGCGAACAGTCAGTAATGACATTGACAGCAAAGAGTACAGACTACATTGACACTTGATGTTTGACCGATATTCTCACCATGTTGATTTATGACCTTGAAAATATATGATTTATACGTCAGTGGAAAATGTACGGTTCTGCACCGAAGTTAGGGAATACACCCAATGTTGTTGAAGTTAGGGAATACGAAATGTCAGTTTTGACAGTTGAACGTTTGAAACGTTTGAAACTATGCTCGGTGATCATCATTCTCAACTGTCATTAGAGATAGCGAATAAGCCCGCTGTTAATCAGGCGGGTTGGCGATCGCAGTGTAGAATAAAATAGAATATCATTTATTTCACAGACATATAAATATATGTCTGTGATTTATTTGCATAAAATATGGTATATATGCGCATATCAAGCTACAACAATCTGTCAAATTTCTTTGATAGATTTTCAACTTTATCGCCATTGTGATTGGGTTTTGTTTGGGAAAATTTTACAGTTTTGGGTAGCCTGATGTGCTGGCGTCTGTACATAAATATGTGTCTCACTCTTATTAATATAATAGTTTCACATATTTTGCTTACTAATTTTCAGCATGCAAAAAGAAGAAGATAAAATAAAACTAACCATTATTACTAGGTGACTTACTGAACTATTTTTAATGGTAATGAAATTATAAAATTTTCAAACTTATCTGTTACTTAAAAATTCAGGAAACAAAAGAGAAAATGGTCTTAACCTGTTCGCGACCGCCGCAAATAGCCGTAGTTTTGAACTGTTTCAACCGTTAATACCCTATGGCACACCCACTAAAAAGAAATTAAAAATATTATACCAACATTACAAAGAATAAAAAATCACAACAAAAAAGTTTCTACGTAACGGTGACGTCGCGTAGGGTGATAACGGATGAAATAGTTCATGGCACGCGGGCGTGCCATCATCGGGTACTACCTATATATAAAAGTACTCTGTGTCGGGTACCAAAAGCCCGCGTACTAGCTCGTCCGTCTATCACCCACTTAACGGAGCGGGCAGCCGATGGACAGCTCTAGACGCACCGGACCAGTCGTAGTGGCGTGGCGACGCTTAGGAGTGGAGTGGCATATGTCTAGCTGTGAACGTCTTTCGGCTGGTATGAGAATGATTAAATATAATGTAATCAATTTTTTCGTACACCCTTTTGATCGCAGTTGTGTTGGGGCCTTCCCGGAAGAGTTTATATCTTTTTTAGCCGCCCGATCCAACACCGACTCTGTTTGAGTGGGTAGGGTACTGATAATGCTCTGTGGTTGTGTTTCTAAAAGGTCTTAGCATCCAGGCCATAAAACTATTTTTTTTTAATCCTGATTGATATCAAATGTCAATGTCAAAAAATGACAATTAGCGGAGACGCTGAAAAAGCGGCGTGTTGTTTTGGTTAGAAATTGTTTTTGAATTAATTTTCAGTCCAAAAATGACGAGCCATGTTAAAATACGTTTGGCCTCCGAAAGGGTAAATCATTCTGTTACAACTAACAATGATTTACCTCGATTTTATACTCCTGGTCAGGTTGTAACAGGCATGGAAGATTTCATGCGGTAAGATTTGTAGATTATTTGTCAACTAAAATTACATAGATTGGTCAGTGGGTCGTCTTAGGGGAAGCAGAACTCATTTTAAACAATTTTCTGTATTGCAGTGGACATGGCACTTATGCCGTAGATGATTCTCTCAAAGCTGCAGTAGCTGGGGTCATGCAAAAAGTAAACAAGTTGATATGTATCCGACCCAGAAAGAATCGATATGTGGGCGAAATAGGTGACGTTATCGTGGGGCGAGTACTTGAAGTCCAACAGCGTAGATGGAAGGTGGAAACTAATTCACGTTTGGACTCTGTACTTCAGTTATCAGCTGTGAATCTCCCTGGTGGAGAACTGGTATGTTCTTTTGGTTTACTAAAAGGTGGAATAATGGTACTTTGTTGGAAATATTAGATGTTATGGATCAAAAAGAAGCACATTATTGTCTAGTGATTAGGCTTCGCAAGTCTCATTAATAGTTAGGTTGCAACTGTTACAGAGGCGGAGATCGGCAGAAGATGAACAGATGATGAGGAAACATTTACAGGAAGGAGACCTGATCAGTGCAGAGGTACAAAGTGTATTCTCAGATGGGTCACTCTCTCTGCATACCAGGAGCTTGAAGTATGGCAAGGTAAACCCTTGTTTTAATTTAAGAGTAATGGACCCATAACTTATGGGCTATAAGGCTTGTGGGTACTAGGGACAGCAAAACCAAAATAGTTCACCTTAACAGTCATTATTCCACTAAAGTAAATATAAAATCAAACACATGATTGTGTCATGTGATATGCAATAAAGATGTGAATTTAAAATGATATCCAATTCTACTACTAATATAAATTGGAAAGCCTTGATTTTTAACCAATCACATCTCTATGGCTGTATTGATTTGGCTCACATGGGTAGATAGAAAGAAAGAACGAAAGAAAGAAAGAAAAAGAGTTTATTTGCGGACAATATGACGCATATCAAAAGTACACAAAAAAAAAAAACAATTATATCTATGAAAGATTAGGAAGATATGCGTCAAATCTGCGCAAATAAGGCCATCACTCAGCATAATGCTGGGACTCGTGTGTGTGCGAGACAGAGCCACAGCGCTGGTTTTCAGTGACAGCCGGCGTTGACGGTTTGACGTCGATCGGAGCAGTATAGAAAGTAAAAATAATGAAATAAATATAAAACATAATGTCTGACATAAAAAGTAATAGTAATTAAATAAATAAATAAACAACTAACGAATAAATAAAAAAAAAAATAGAAATAAAAAAAATAAAAAAATAGAAATAGATAGATGGTGTCCTGGATTAGGAAATAAGATACTCTTTATATCTTCTCTGTAATGCTATTATTCACAATATCTTACTGAACCATAATAAAAGATCAGATTGACACCCACCTTTAAAATGATGTTTGTTTCAGCTTTCACAAGGGATACTAATCAAAGTATTTCCCTCATATATCAAACGCAGAAAGAACCATTTCCACCACCTGCCTTGTGGTGTATCAGTGATCATTGGGAACAATGGCTATATCTGGATCAGTCCACCAGAACATAATAATATGGTTGAAGGAGACAAAGATGAAATTGCAAATGACGAAGCACAGGTAAGTTTGCCAAAGTTCTTGAGACTCTTGTTTAATATTTTTTTACTATTAATAGGCATGCGTTTCACTGTTTGTGTGTTTGATTTAATCGAAGATTGAGCATTCTTGCCTAGAAGTAACCTATTCACTGTTGACTTAAAGACTCCCATATTGTAGCTATCAGGAAACACAGACTCTGGCAAGCAATTCCAGTCCTTAGCTGTACACAATGGTTGTGTTTCCAAAACATTTATTTTCCTTGGCTTGCTTGCTGTTTTTTTTTGGTAGGTTCACCATCAAATAGCTACTCTTTTCATAAAGAGTCTTACACTCCTTTCTGCTCTGGGTGGAGCGGAACTGAGGTGTCAGACTCTTTATGACTTAAACCGTTTTCCTCCAAATGCCCTGCCTGTATTCTTAATCAAGATCCCCCTTTTATAAAACACAATTAACTAACATTGGTGAAGAATTTCCTTGGTGTTAGGTAAAAAAACTCCTTTTTTGAGGATTTTTTGGAACATCTAAATATGGTGGCTAATGAATATTCTGATTAAAATTCATTATGTATGTATATTTTGCTTAATTGTTAATATTCCCACCGTCTCTTTTCAGACTATAAGTAGGTCTGACAGAGAAACAATGGCAAGAGTGAAGAATTGTATTTTGGCACTTGCAGCTTCCAAAATGATGCTGGATGATACTAGCATCATGTTTGCATATGAAGAGAGCCTGAAGTATGATGATGTCAAAGACTTGCTCGACCCTGAGGCTATGCTTGATGTAGCCTTCCTAACTCAGCACAGAATAAACTATGTTATTGAAGAGTAACAGGTTACATTTTTAATTTCTCTCTTTTTATTTACCTGAAAAGGCCTTTTGTTCATCAATGGTTTAATAACACAAAATTCGTTTTCCTTTCTAATTATTTATTTGCAATATCACAAACCACGTAATCAAATAATAGAAGTGGAGTCTTTTCTCGATTTATCATAAAATATCTTAGCATCTCTTAAAAAATAGTGTGATATCCATCATCATAAATTTTTAAAAGGTACATAACAAAATTATTTTTTGGTTTTTATGTTATAAACTACGGTACAATACTGTAAAAGAGTACAAATCTAAATTAGTAAAAATATTCTACAAATAGAAATATCATAAAAAATCCTATAAAAAATGTAAATCGAAGTACAAGTGATAGTAAAAATTTGACAATTATTTGAAAACTTTGACACAGTTAACCTAAAAAACTCGTACTCTAATTATATTTGGCACTTTATATTATTCTTATTTCTTTTCCCAAGAATTTTCATAAGATTTTTCGACATGAAGTATGGTTTTTCTACTGAACCATCATTTCGTTCGCAGTCTTCAACTGAAAAAAAATAAAGATGTGTAGCATTTGCATAAGCGCGCCCCGCAACAAAGTTACAGCGCGCGTACGCCGCCGGTACAATGTTAAGCGTCTCGCCCCCGCGACCCCGCGCAGCCCGCGCGGCTACGGCTAGTCGGCCCTCACGCGCGCGCATGGTAACAGGTGCCGCGCCGCACGTACAACATACCTACCAGAACTGTACAATAACATTATATTGTGTAACGTGCTTAATTATATGTATTACCTACTGAGTATTATACTTGTGTCGCCAGATTCAGAGTGTTTCATTAAATAATCGCCTGCCGTAAGCCACCACCATTACAAATTGCGCCCAACTCGTGGCACGTGCTCCGTACGGCTAGTAGGTACCTACAAAACCGACGCGAGTGCGAACGAAATCCACGCGACTGTGTTCACAAGTAGTAACTGGACTGCCTCATCGTTTCGTATCGTTTTGGTTCGGTGCCGAGAGTTTTCGACGAGAAGATGCCGCCAAAAACACGCCGGCACGCGTCCAAAGACAACGACAACCACGATGTTTCCAGCAGCGACGAGGAGAACCACACGGTGGCGAATCGCGCCAATGCGAACACCACGGCGATACCTACACCTACCGTGGAACGTGGTAACATGATATCTATGTCCGAGGAACAACTCACGCGATTGTTGTCTAACGTCATGCGAAGCGTCGTGACGCCGACGCCGATGACGTCACCGATCGGCGAATCAATGGGACCGACTCATCCTACCGTTGCACACACCGGAGCGCCGAACCCGCATAGCAACTTCACGCGATGCACGGCCCGTTTCGACGGAGCCGCACGCGGTGCCGAAGCCCTAGAAGCGTTCGTCGAGAGCGTGCTCGTATACAAAGAGTGCGCAAGTGTGTCCGACGAACACGCTCTTCGAGGTTTACCCATGCTGCTGACGGGAGACGCTGCCGTGTGGTGGCAAGGAATCAAATCTACCGTGGAGACCTGGGAAGAAGCGATACGCCGACTGCGTTTTATGTACGGCGCCCCGCGCCCCGCCCACCGGATTCTTCGAGATATCTTCGCGCAAGAACAAAGTGATAGTGATAGTGTTGATTTATTTATTTCGCGAGTGCGCGCTAACATATCGCGTATACCGTATAGTGTACCCGAAATAATGCAAGTTGACATTGTATACGGCCTTTTAAATCATAAAATCCGAAAAAGAGTGTCACGCGATAGTGTAAGTAGCGTCGACTGTCTACTCGAGCGAGCAAGGTACGTGGAGGAGACGCTTAACGAAGTAAGTCAATCTAAATCACTAAATTCATCTCGTAATAGTAACGCGAATAACAATTACAACGATAACAGATCGATTTGTAATAAGTCTCGAAATGTAAACAATAACCCTTCGCATGCGACGTCCGACTCTAGTTCGAATATATTAGGTACTAATGCAAATTCGAAACGTGTTAGACCACGCTGCGCTTTCTGTAAACGGTTTGGTCATTCAGTAGATGAGTGTAAAAATAAAGTAAAATCTAATGAGCAGGTGGTTGATATTGATAACGCATCGTTGTCGTGTTACGGTTGCGGCCGACAAGGTGTTATACGATCGAAGTGTCCGACGTGTAAAGGTACACCCCCCGCATCCGCCGACAAGGTGAGTTTCCAAAGTGCTGTTACCCACGAATCCGACCTGACGCACCCCACCATAAAGATAGAGATTGCATCTTTGGTAGGTGTCGCAGTGCTAGATACAGGCGCTACCGAGAGTCTTGCTAGCCCTGGATTATACAAAGTCCTATTGGACAGTGGCAACACTTTCACGAGAACGCGCCGCAATATTGGTCTCGCGGATGGCACGCACCAGGTACGTGAATTGTTATTGTGTAGCACGAACGTCACAGTCCAAGGACGTGTTATCCCCACCACTTTCCTAGTGATACCAAAAGCTAATAATAGGACGCTTCTAGGCCAAGACTTCATCGCTAGAGCAGGTATATTGATGGACCTCCAACATAACTGTTGGTACTTTTGTGACTCTCCTGCACAAAAGTTTACCTTTGTGCATTCGTACAGCCTCGAATCCACCAGCGACGCAGAGCTGATGCAGGTCAATACGACCAGCCTGGCGCTGAGAGAGGATGAAGGAACGAAGCTGTCGCCGGCCCAGAGAATGCAGCTCAACCAGCTCATCACCAGCAAGGCTGAGCGCTTCGCCACTGAAGGTCCCCCTACGACTTATGCTACTCATCGCATTCGGGTTGACGAGAAGCAGGAACCGACCGCTTCACCACCTTATAGATTGTCGCAGGGTAAGAAACAGTTGTTAGAAGGCGAGCTTGAGAAGCTGCTACAAGCCGATGTTATAGAAGACTGTGAGTCACCTTGGGCCGCTAATGTCGTCCTAGTCGCCAAGAAGGACGGTGGCGTCCGTCTGTGCGTGGACTACCGGAAACTCAACGCGGTGACAGAGCCGGATCGGTACCCGCTCCCGCGCATAGAAGACGTGCTCCACGCGGCGAAGACGACCAGCTACATGACCACGCTCGACCTTCACTCTGGTTATTTCCAAGTATGTGTTTCAGAAGAGGACCGTGACAAAACCGCCTTCGTGACACCCTCCGGCACCTATAGGTTCAAACGAATGCCGATGGGCCTCCGTAACTCAGGTGCCACATTTCAACGATTAATCGATCGTTTCAAATCGAACTTGAATGTACGCGATCGAGAACCGAGCTCCAACCCTCAAAGAAGCAGGCCTGTGACCATTCTAGGGTATTTGGATGACTTAATAATTTTATCGCAGACTTTTGAGAGTCACATGGAGGACCTCGAAGCAGTTTTCAACAGACTCGAGATGTTTAGCCTTCGAGTCAACCGCAAAAAGAGCTGCTTCGCCCGTGACTCAGTAAAATTTCTTGGCCACATCATCGTTCCTGGGGGTCTGCAGGTGGACCCAGAGAAGACCTCGGCCATTGCTGACATGCCTGCTCCAAAGAATGAAAGGCAGCTTAAGGGCTTTTTGGCAACATCCAGCTGGTTCCGTCGTTTCGTGCCGAATTATGCTGCAATAGCTAAGGCCTTAACTGACCTTCTTAAGAAGAACAGCTCTTGGAAGTGGCAAGAAGAACAGCAATCTGCTTTTGAGCGCATCAAAGAGCTTCTAGTTACTGCTCCTATTCTTCGCCAAGCTGACGAATCTAAGCCTTTCTCTCTCCGGACAGATAGCAGCGGCTACTGTCTTGGTGCTGTTTTGATGCAGGGGGAGGGTCCTGAGGAGAGACCTATAGAGTACGCCAGCCGTCTCCTAGAACCGGCTGAGCGCAATTATACCACCACCGAACGAGAGGCTCTTGCCGTCGTTTGGGCGGTGACGAAATTCAGAGGCTACATTGAAGGGTCAGAAGTAGTAGTTAAGTCAGACCATCAGCCGTTGCGTTGGTTGATGAGCCTAAAATCTCCCAGCGGTCGTCTTGCCAGGTGGGCATTGACCCTCCAGGCTTATAATTTACAGATCCAGTACACTCCTGGAAAAGTGAATGTGATCGCTGACGCACTAAGCCGCCCAGCCTGTTGCGAAGAAAACCCAGGTGGTTGCGAGGTATGCTTAGTCACTGTAGATGTGCCACACAGGATGCCTGAAGAAGTGCGCACTAACCAACTAAAGGACCCTGACCTGAAGAATATCGTTGAGGATCTGGAGGCGACCGACGATCCCTTCAGGGGGAGGGGTTGGTCAGAGAGAGGTTACCTAATATCTGATGGTGTCCTGTACAGATGTGTACCTGACTCTGAAGATGCAGATTCAGCCTGCCTCGTGGTACCTAAACACGAGAGAGAGGCCGTGCTCGTAGATTTTCACGACGCCCCTACGGCGGGTCACTTCGGTGCCGAACGTACCCTGCAGCGCATCAGAGCCAGATACTTCTGGCCAGGGATGAAATCATTCGTCACCGACTACATTAAACGCTGTACTGCTTGCCAGCGATACAAGATCGACAATAGGAAACCTACAGGGCTACTCCAAACTCCTGCAACGAACCGACGTTTTGAAGTTGTTTCCGTCGATTTATTCGGACCTCTACCCAAAACTTCGAAAGGTAACCGTTGGATTTTAATTCTCGAGGATACTTGTTCCCATTGGGTTGAGCTGTTCGCGTTAGAGAACGCCACCAGCGTAGAGTGCGCTGAGACTTTAATAGCTGAAGTCTTCATGAGGTTTGGAGTTCCACGTAGGATGATCAGCGACAATGGGGTTCAATTCGTTGCCGAAGTGATGCAGCAGGTTTGTCACGTGATGGGTATCAAACAGTCCTTGAAACCGCTGTATCACCCAGAAGCGAACCCCGTAGAACGAAAAAACCGTGACCTAAAGCCTCAGTTAGCCATTCTTGTTGGAAAGGATCACGCGTCTTGGGATACTCACCTTGCTGCCATAAGGTTCGCGATGAATTCCGCTATTACAGCGAGTACTGGATTCTCACCCGCTTTCCTTACCTTTGGGAGGGAGATGCGCGCGCCATCGGATGTCATAGGGGATATGAAGACCATCGTTGAGAGCGACAACTTCGTGCATAACATCACACCTCACTTGCGTAAGTTGGCGACGGTGCTTCTCGACGCCAGAGATGTCCAAGAACGTAACCAGGCTGTGCAGAAGAAGTACGCTGACGAAGGCAGACGCGCACCTCCTGATTACAAGGTAGGTGACCTTGTTCTATTGAAGACACAAGGAATGAATGATGTGAGCCCTGGACAGTCTGCGAAATTCATACCTCGGAGGGACGGCCCATACCGCATCCGCGAAGTAGTTAGCCCCACTACTTACCTGATAGAGGGAGTCACTAAAGGTGAGCATGTTGGACGGTATCATGTTTCCCATTTGACCCCATTCATCGGTGACGTTGAGACCCCGGTTAGAGAGAAGCGCAGACGTGGTAGACCCCGTAGATACGATTGCTAGCCCGAACGCGAGGGCGCTATGTTCGAACTAGAGGGGGAGTGTGTAGCATTTGCATAAGCGCGCCCCGCAACAAAGTTACAGCGCGCGTACGCCGCCGGTACAATGTTAAGCGTCTCGCCCCCGCGACCCCGCGCAGCCCGCGCGGCTACGGCTAGTCGGCCCTCACGCGCGCGCATGGTAACAGGTGCCGCGCCGCACGTACAACATACCTACCAGAACTGTACAATAACATTATATTGTGTAACGTGCTTAATTATATGTATTACCTACTGAGTATTATACTTGTGTCGCCAGATTCAGAGTGTTTCATTAAATAATCGCCTGCCGTAAGCCACCACCATTACAGATGTAAATAATTTACAATTATTAACAAAAAAACAAGTAATATTTTGTTACTTATTTTTGTGAAACGCTTGTGTGTGTGTGTGTGTTAGATATACTTACGGAAACAAAGGAACAAAGTGTCAACTGCCATCTCATAGACATTGAAGAATATAGTACAGATGAGGTAGGTGGCGATGCTTAGTATGATGGCGGGAATGTGGTTATAGTGCAGAGGCTGTCCCTGTGTCACCTCGTATATCAAGTTCCATTGGAGCAGGTAGTACACGCCCACGCCCACTCCCACCGATATTAGCAGCTTGGACAGGAAGAACAGGAAGTCTGTCACCTGGAAATATATTTTCTCCTTTATAAGAACCTGCATAACAAGACTAGTGCATTTATAGAGGAAAGTCGATAAAGATATAGGCATATTTGTAATATTATCGAAAATCTTTGAATTTTCATAAATACCTACGACGAAATAACGTACCTTGTCAATCACGACTACTCTGATGATATTTCTCATGAGCAAAGAGAACGCATCTCTCGCGCTCTTACAGAAGCTATTTCCATGAACCGCGCACATAATATACGCGTTCTTATTAATAAACTTGAGGAAGTTCTCCAGGCACCAGCAGAAGCATTTGCAGAAGCACATGAGGCACTTTGTGAGCGGGTTGTCAAACTTTTTCAGTTTCTGGTCGATCCACTCTAGGATGACGCGGATGACCCGCACTATGGCGATGATCAGCGCTCCTAATGCGACGGTACCCAAGTGATACCTGTAAAATGTATTAAGATCTGTTAAGGCACCTAAAGATTGGTGGTATTCTTTGGTCTCATCTTGCGTAGACCAAAATAGGTGCAGAAAGCTTATCTGTGGAAAATACGTTGAATTCGGCGAACAAAACAGGTTAGACCTGCTTGATCCTCCTGACATGGAGTTCGGAAGAAGGAAGCCATAAGAACGGGTCAGGTCCGAGATCACTCCAAGCCATGTCGACAAAAAGACTAAATGGGTCACGATGAATTGATTGCATCAGGGACCGATTGTAAAGAAAGAAAGAAAACGACACTAATTGAAGTGTTCTTTAAACTTCATCTTACCGTAATACTCGGCAAATGCCAGAAGTAAGAGTGAAGAACGGAAGGTCCCTCTTATTGTAAGTCCAGTACCACGTGGAGAATGTGCTGGCGAGCATCATGTCCGCCACGCCGCTGATGAAGAACATCGTCCAAAAGAAACCCAGCAAGTTGGCCACTGTGGGGGAAAATCAGTTATTTTCAAGACGAAGTAAAACCTATTTATAAAATGCTTGTTAAAATGTACTGGATCGTAAGTAACAAATTCGAAGATAATTCGACGTTCATACATCTTGATAGATTTTTAATATATATTTTTAAATCCTATTTTAACGATTGAAATGCTGAGATATCTGTGCCCCTCCTCTTTTTTTAAGTTCGGAAAAACATCAAATGACTCCTTCCGCTCTGTGCGGAGCCGAAGGGAGGTCAGACTATTACTGTCACTGACTAAAACCCAGCCGTGTTCCTCTTAATGCCCGTTGCCTTCCAGGACGGCGGTGACGCGGTCTAAAGGAGAACGAACTCCACAAATCTGTGGTTGGACTAGCTACTTTTTAGTATTACTGCAATCAAATTTAATACTAACAGTGCAAATAGACGACGCTGTGTGGGCTATCCAGGCCAGTGAAATGGCAGGTGGCTAGTTTACAGGCTTCTACTCCATTGTGAGAACACCCGTTCAAGAAGTCTACAGGATTGCAAGGTTCGTTGTCCTAAAACGTAAACAGAATTAAACCTTAAAAATAATTTCTTAGGCCATAACGAGTATAATATGCAGCTATGTGTCTATGGTAGACGCCAGATAAATGTGCAATAACGGTTATTAACCCACATTAATTAATTTATTGACTTTCTTAAAATCAAAAGCAGAAATAAAGACATAAAGCTCTCCTGAAATGACTTCTGTCGTGAATTCGTGATCCTCACATTCACTGTCCGCAAAGCAGACACAATAGTTGAACAATCAGCCTGAACCACATGTGGTTCATGGGACTGTGAACGGGTTAACGTTCACTAGTAATGAAAAACGGTTCATAATTTATTGTTCGGGTATCTACGAAGGGATATTAGGAAAAGGTCAGTGTACTTTATTACAAGTTTATTTGGCGCCTACCATAGGGTGGTTCGCGTCCTCAACTCTTTGTACCTAGATTGTGTCGATGACTTGTCACTATAAAAATAATTTAAAAAAATGTCTACCAGTAGAAAGTTACGAATAATTGCTCTTAAAAGTTTAGAAACCCAGCTCTTGAAAACAAGAGACTGCGCTGGCGCTGGGTGTGACGGCCGTCAGCGGGGTGACATCGCTACTGAGCTTACGCGTAACATCGCCACTGAAGTCGGTAGACGGTAGGCCTGTACTACAAATTTAATAAGCTTAGAATACTTCTTGCCTACACCGAAATCGTACCTTAGTATAAGAAGCAGTCGCAGATTTGCAAACACACGTATCGTTCTGGAAATTAACTGTTTTGAAAGCCGGCTCTCCGATTGACAGCAAGTACATTAGCACGAACACGCCGTAAGCGATAACTCCGCACTGGAGGATCCAAGGGAATATCGGGAACAATATTGTTGTTTTTACAGCAGTCACAGCTCTAGAAATTATAAAAAGAAGTCATTAATGAATTATAAAAAGAAGTCATTACTGTGGTATAATAGAAAATACATAGATTAATTATTTCTAAGCTTTTTTTTTTCATTACTAGCATAGAACTAGTCATGAGAGTGATCTAATTGCTATTTGGCTTATGTGGGTTTTGTTTGGAAGGTTATATTGCACTTGTTGGTTCACGGTAAACTTCTGTCACTAGAGGAACTGGCTAATGGGATATCGACTTGCTGACTTGATGCAAATTTTTCAAATAACAAGATGCCAATAGCCAGATGCAACATAGGCATGGTTTTAGGACAGTTTAACCACACACAGCATAATTACTAAACGCATAACTCTCTTAATCAAAGCTGAATCGGAGACTGCTGTACCTACTGTGAACATGCATCCTTGGCTTTAATCCCAAAATGTACTCACTTGCTTCCTTCTCGTATCAGTGCAATGGCAATAGCGATCCGGTTTCGTAGGAAAATTACAATCAACACCAGGATGAGTAGCAAGACGGCAACTATGATGAGGATCACCATCCAGGTCTCCGGTTTACTGAATATGGACTCTGCATAGCCCTTGAGATTGGTCGTCTGATGCATTATCGATGGGTTCGCCTTGTAATACGCGTAATTCTTGTAACAAAGGTATACGCCTGGAAAGAAGAGGATTATTAATCGTAATTGTCTTTTCTTTCTCATAATGCTGCAGACGTGGCAGAATACTAATCGAAGCCAAGAATACCTACTGGTCGAAGGTATAAAATATCTAATTGGAATCATTGACACGAAGACCAAGATAAACGTAGTTGATTAACATCATAATATCATCACAATAAGCTGCTTGACTTTGTTGTGGGGCACGATTTCTTTTTTCATTTAAATTTAATAGAATAGAAAACATTTATTCGACACAGACAACACGACAGCAAAAAAACACATTAATATATAAAAAAACGATGGGAAGGTACAGTAAAATTGCCGCCCGTGCCCATTCCGAAAGGAACAAAACAATGGATAAAAAACCCATAAGAAAAATTTTAAACAAAAAACCCGTTACAGGAATAACCCGAAGAAGCGATAAAACAATTTCCCGCGGACGGACTTTTGTCTGATAACATCTAGTGCCAACGTAAACATTTTTTAATATTTTCCCTATTTGAAATCAACTTTAATGTAAGTAGTCTTTAAATAAAAACCCTATTAGGTACATAAAATTCTTTTGTTAGGGACTGACAGACAACGCACAGCCGAAACTACAGGTCGTAGAAAGCTTGCTAGTATATAAATTTAATGTCTTTGTAGAAAGCTGAAATTTGGCATGTAAGTTCCATGGAGAAGAGAAAAGAGGATATATCTCCAGAAATACCTACGGTAACGGGAAATACGCATAGGTACGAAGTCGCAGGAAAAGCAATTTTTTTTTGTGACAATCCTGGCACACATTTCCAACTACTGCAACTCATGAAAGCCAGAATCAACAGTGGCAACCACCAGAAAAACGCCGAGCCAATGAAGCTCGACGAGTCCCGGAGAAACGATTCAACTGTTTTGGATCCCGCAACGAAATTAATCAGAAAAGTACAGCGAAGGAATAGGAAAAAAATTAATATAATTTCCACTTTCAAAATACAAAATCCTTTATTTCAAATAGACCAGTTTACAGGCACTTTTGAATAGTCAAGGTGTGTCAGTCAAATAGATGAAGCTAATTCTGCCGCGCTAGCGACAAGAGTAGCAAGTTATTCTGCAACAAAACAAACTCACCGACCCTATCTCCAGCGCGGCAGATGCACGTTCCAAAGAGTAGATCTTATGGAGAATAACGTGCAAGAAACTCCATGGACACTCTTTTAAACACTGCCTTTTTACAAAATCATGGTTACATTACTTATTTAATGAGTCTATACAATGCAAATATAACCTTACAATCTTCAGCAGGTCCAACAATGTTTTCACATCTTCATCTAAGTTCGGGCATTTTATTCGTTGTGGAGCGGACCAGCATTGAGCCAAGCAATTTTGTCGTCAATGTACTCCCCTAGTTTATAATATGCTTGTTTGCATAGTGTGCGTTTTACACAGTTTTTAAATTTCGTCTCATTTAGTTCTAGTATATGTGGCGGTATTTTGTTATAAAAATTTTAAACAGTATCCCATGAAAGATGTTGCTACTTTAGCAAGTCTGAAACCTGGTTGAACTAACTGATTCCTATTTCTAGTGACATAGTAGTTATGTCTGTCGCCTCGTTTACTGAAAAGATGTAGATTCTTTCTAACGTACATAATATTATATCATATTTTTCTTCCTCATCAAGCAAGAGACAAAGGACCTAGGCCAATAGGTACCAAGGGACAATTATACAACTGGGTTAAGCCCAGTTGCCAAGCACCATAGATTATACATATTTCCGTACCCACTAACACTAACACTGAAACGATTGGGTCCTAAATTGTGAGCTACTATTGATACCAGTAATGGGTATGGCAAAATTGCTTGAACGCACGGAAATATGTTCTGGTTTCTACAAGATCCGTATAGTAAACTACTTGGGAAAAGCTAGTAACCTTATGAAAAGAGAAACTTACAAAATCCCATAAGTCCAATGAGTCCGACGATGGAGGCCCACACGATGGGTGCGACCACCCAGCGCAGCAGCAGAATGTACAGGAAGCACAATAGGACGACTCCGAACACCGCGCCAAGCAGGTACCACCGCGACTGCACCAAGTCTTGAACTATTTGCGCCGACAACTGGAGCACACAAATTTTATTACAAACATCACTTCCGCTTTACTTTAATAAAATATATCAGGCAATCGATTGATGTGTTACTTAATTATTAATCGGAAAATTCTTAAATACAAATTCTTATTCTGTAACACTGTTAGACAACACAGTCACAGCTCACTAATCCGATACTATAAAAAACCGTACTTATGTGATTAATGGAATGTTCTGAAAAAAAAAACAAGATAAAATAAAATAAATATTTATTTTATTCTGTTTTTTAGTTTTGTTGTTATAGCGGCAACAGAAATACATCATCTGTGAAAGTTTCAACTGTCTAGCTGTCGCGGTTCTTGAGATACAGACTGGTGACAGACAGACGTACAGACAGACAGCGAAGTCTAAGTAATAGGGTCCCGTTTTTAACCTTTGGGTACGGCACCCTAAAAAGCACATTCAGAATTTAATCATTTGTTAAGAGCATGTGAAAGAAGTGGTCGCGTAGGCGCGGGCGCTCGTTTAGAGGGTGCCGGATTGCTGGATGTACCGGAGGTACCGAAGTACCGGATTAGTGAGATTGTTCTGTATTTACCTTCACCATAATATGATGCCCTCACCAACCTTAGTTAAAGCTAAGAGAAAAGTTACTGGGAATGTCTTGGGTGCTACTAGCCTAGTAGAAGTCAGTTTACAAAGTATCGAGCTAACGTATGTACCTAGTCAAATGGTTAGCGGTTATGACACTACGCGATCTATCGGGCCCGATATCTAGGGCGAGTGTAGTGTAATAAGAAACAGGGAGTAAGAACACTGCCATCGGGCAATCGGGTGGCTCCGATCTCCCTGCTCTGTCTATCACCTAGTGTAAGTAAGAGACAGGGAGGCAGGGCCCTGCCGCAGTGGCGGCAATGGGTAGATTGGCACCTTGGGCGGATTTGTATTCAGATATTTTCGATTGATTATTTTAGGTACTAAAATATTCGATCACATTATCAAAATTGACTTCCCTGTTCCGCGCGGTTTAAGCGCAACATGAATTTATTATTTTAGGGAGTTAGAAATTATACTCGAAAAAAAATGTGAAATTATAGTTGCGATGCGTTTTAAACTAATGATATTTGTATAGTAATCACGTACAACAGTAGGTAGTTGTTAATCGATGTCTTAAGTTGGAAACAAATTATCGGCGCGTCAAAAAAGCCACTTTATTTCTAGACTCGACTTTGGTATCTGTCTAATGAATTTGATTATAAAATTAATGTACACCTCCTTTAGACCTATACAACGCCTTCTTTGGATGTACGAGTGAGTTGTCGTTGTCACCTTGGTGCTAGGCACCCGGGGCGGACCAGCCTCCTCCGCCCCCACTTTACGCCGCCACTGCAGTTAGGGCGCGATTTCTAGTGTAGTGTAATAATGGGCACCCTGCCTCAGGGACAGGGCGCCCTAGAAATCGGGCCCGATAGATGGTGTAATGTATAAATAACCCTTTAAAGTAACTATAACATGAATCTACAATATGATAGTACCGAAGTTTGGTTTTAAATAGTGTTGTTATTATTTTTTATTTTTCTTACGAATTTCATTCACAGCAGTATTTTTCTACTGGTGGAAATATTTGTGCATCTCGCTCGTGCGGCAATATATTGATTTAGGTGGATCCACACCGCAGTTACTTTTTGTGGAGCAACAGAATGCAACACGAACATTAGGTAACAATAACTTATGACTAACTTATTATACTAACAGCAAATATTTTTATGTCGTCGGATGTTGCCCACTAACACATGGTAACGTTGCTCCACAAAAAGTAACTGCGGTGTGATGCTCCTTCACATGCCAAAGAATGCCGGGTGTGATGCCCTCAACAATATTTTGTTGATGAACGATGGTCTGGTCCGGGCGTCCACAGAAATATTTTCATCAGTTAAATAATGATACGAGTAAGGATCGTTTCAGTTACGAGATCGATATTCCAAGTTACTGACCCACAGTGAAGAATGTTTTAAAATATCCTGCTAGATAGTTCACCTAATACCATTTTTAATATTGTAGGTACCAACCATTATATTAGGTATCTAACATGCAATTCAAATGAAATTAGAAATGATTAGAATAAATAGCAATGAGCCTCAAAAATGAGTTCTATCTACCTCTTGGAACTGCACCAGATTTACGAGTTGTGAGATCACCTCGTCCGTGGTCATTTCCCCCATGCCCGCTATGGTATTCTGCAGTTCGGCAACGTCCACGAAACACCGTCCCATCACTGCTCCGATCACCGAACATGCACAGCAACGTCGACCGCAACGTAAGTGATATGAGTTACAATTACTTAATTACATGTGAATGTGAAAAAGCAGTGAGTTTTGTGAATTTGTGAAATTAAATTGGGTAAGTATGTACAATTTCGAATAGGACAGAAAGAGCACCTCAATCGATTACGACGGATAATATTAGAAGTTGTGTGTCAGTTAGGGACAGGTCATGCGCGAAGGTTACGTTTTAAGCTTCTACGCGTGCTTCAGATCATGCGCGGCGCTGTCGCGCTACCTACAATGTGGGTGTCGCGCTCGTCCGTCTGAGTGAAGAAGGACATCCAGCCGGCTACGATCCAGCCCACGTACGAGTCGAGTGCCGTGGCTCTGTTCACCAGCGACTTGCGCGCTTCGTTAGGGTTCCTCACGCAGCTGGTCTCAGGACCAACCGACACCCTGAGACTCGTCTTGCTGTTTCCCTGGCATTGTAGAGTCGATAGATCGCCGATGCAACGGGATAACACTGAAGTGTAGTTAATATAAAATATCTAACACAATTCAAAGTTAGGTCAAGCGAACTTAATAGGAATATCCGGAGGGACATGCCACACATTAAACCACGTGGTTGAAATACTAAGCATCACAAAATTAGTGGCAGAGTTTCAATCAAACCATAACACCAACCATCTGCTATTTTCACAGTAGGTATTTACGTAAAAAAAAGAACTGAAAAATTACCTGCTTGACTTTGCAAAACGTATGAAGCGCATGTTCCGTCGACAATGTATGCCATTGCTTGCTGGTAAGTTATGGAGTTGGCGTTTATTTTGTTTCGACAAACCATGTGTGATTTAAATTGATTAAAGTTGGCATCAGTCATTTGATTTTTGAATATTATCGTTTCAGTCGGGCAGTGCTCCACGCACACCTGAAAAACGAGAACGGAAAATGTTAGGTACAGTAAATTGTATCGTCTATGCAAGGGTTTTAAAATCGATCGGATAATATCTTGCCTGTGGCGTTGGACAGCCGACGATGGGTGAGCCGGGTTGCAAGCATTTGGAAATGTCAAAGAACACGAGGTAGGGTTTGTCCTTGACGTCAGAGTCCATGCCGCAGCGCGCGCCCCGCGAGTCGATGGGTGCCAGTAGCTTTTGGATGTTGCCGTGGGTCATACCTGTAATTTATTTTATTACTTTTAAGTGATAATCATTTAAATGTTTTAATAGATTTTTTTCAGAACTTGTTCTTGTTACCATTATTTAAGTTTCATTATCCACAATATATATTATTTTTAGGGTTCCGAACCCAACGGAACCCTATTACTAAGCCTTTGCTGTCCATCCGTCCGTCCATCCTTCTGTCCGTCCGTCTGTCCTTCTGTCTGTCAGAGAACTGCATCTCAAGAACCGTAATAGGTACCTATAGGTACAGTTGTATATTTCTATTGCCGCCATAATAACAAATAATAAAAATTTAGGTTTATGGTACGGAACCCTTTGTGTGTGAGTGTGAATCGCACTTGGCCGGTTTTTAAATATTATCTAGTTTTATCTTCGGTTACTTACCGTACCAGCCGACATATCCCCATACTCCGAGAAAGAGAATGAACAGTATTAGCCATAGGATGTCCGTACATGACCTGTTGTGGATAGGACCGTTGAAGTTCGGATCATACCGAATCGGCTCTCCTGAAAAAATAGAGCAAAATCATGGTTAATTTTCTGCTGCATTGGCAAACATTTTCCACAAACTATCTAGACTATCTTATTATTTAGTTACTAGCTGACCCGTGCAACGTCGTCTGCGTAACATTTTTCATTACAGCTCCGCTCCTATTGGTCTTAGCGTGATGATATATAGCCTATAGCCTTCCTTGATAAATGGGCTATATAACACTGAAAGAATTTTTCAAATCGGACCAGTAGTTCCTGAGCTTAGCGCGTTCAACCAAACAAACAAACTTCTGCTTTATAATATTAGTATAGATAATTCTTAAGTAAATACCGTACTTAATAAAATAAAAATTGACGTTAGTTGATATTATTATCATGATTATGCCAGCTGCTTCAAAAGGTCGCCAGGTCTTCACTAATGTTGGTTCCTACCTACACTCTTCATCAACAATTCTCTTCATTTTCATGATGATGACTTACTTGACTAAATAAGAAATACACAATGTTGTGCCTTAGAGGATGAGACTATAACAAATAATTAGTGTATCATGAGGAGCAATTTGTTCACTCTTAGCAAAATTTGTGTAAATTGTAGTTTTAAAGTTATTTGAGAAAAACAGATTTTACTGGAGTAGCGTTTGAAACGTTAACTCGTTTTTCAAAAATTCGTTTCAGACCGGAACATACATGAAACACAAAAAAATACAACCAACTTCAAAAAAAAAACACGTGTTTTTGTTAGCTTCTTCGTATTTTGACACCGACTTCCGAAATTAAAGTTATTTTTTACTTTGTACCTACTGTTTTTTGTTTTGAAAGTCGGTTGTATTTTTTTGTAAAAAGTTTTTTTTTATTTTTCACTTTTTAGTGGTACCCCACACCTAACAACACCAAGTGTGCTGCAAGATCGCAGATAAGCAAAAAACGCAATTTCGATTACTTGGATGGCATAAAACCATCATCCAAGTAGACGAATTCCAGCTATTTCGATTTAAAATCCAAAGTTTGTAACCGATTTTTATAAGATTTAAATGGGACCAATCTGCAAGTACCTATATCCTTTCAGATAAAACAATTTTTTTTCAAATCAGTTCATAATTTATTGTCGGAGTTATGAGGTAACAAACACAAAAAAAATACAACCGAATTGAGAACCTCCTCCTTTTTGGGAAATCAGCTTTTGTTGCATATTAAATGTTTGTAAATAGCAAAATGTGCGTGTGTTATGGGTCTTAATATTTAAGATTTTGCTGCGGTAACGTTTTGGGATTCGTGTGCGTTCGCCCAGCGGAATGTTGTTGAATTAAAAGATTTTAATTATGCAGATATTTAGTGTATGACGTCGTATAATTGTGTATGGTATAAAAAAATTTGTGCACGCAGCCATTGTGGAGAAATTCACCAAAAACTGATTCCGCTGGGCGAACGTTGTCCTGGCGGAACTTTTTTTAATCCATAGACTTTAGAAGAAAAGAGATGTGTCCAAAAATTAGTGTGTATTTGTGTGTAATTGTGTATGTATGAATAAAATTAGTGCATGCATAAACTTCGGAGAAATTCAAGTTTCCGCTACGCGAACGTTTGGCCATTACCTAGTTTTCATATAAAGCGCTTACATAGAGAGCTGTAGATTTTTACATAAGTTGTTTTGAATTTGTTTATATTTGTTTAAAAAACAGATTTAGAAAAAATTGTAGGGCTTAAAAGATAAAAATATAAACGTAAAATACGCTTATTAGGTCTTAGTTCTTAAAGTATGCACTTTGGGGTCTAGATTTTCACGTTTATACAAACCTTGTAAGTGTCTGCAACATGTTGCCAAGTATCAATGATGTTCCGTTAGTAATTAAAGAGTTATAGGACAATTTACCATGAATTGATCACTGTTTACAAAGCAGTCAAATATCACGACGTTCTAAAGAAATTGCATGGTAAAATGTATGCCAATAATTAGTGTATTCATTCAACTATTCACATGCAAAATTTCATGTCATTAAATTCAGTAATTAAAGAAAAACAATTATAATACTGACGAAGCATCGAAAACCTACATAACCCGACCAAGTTCGAATAGCTACAAAAAAGCGGCCGTACAATATATTTAGGTAACATCCCAAAATTTACAGTATAATATCGGTATTGAATTGGTATAGGTGATAACACAATAATTGTTGTTTCGATATAATAATGTCATTTATTTTTGTACACCTACTTTTTTAAATGTATTTGACTATGACAGAAAGTAGGTACTATTTACGTAGGTACTTTATTTAAGTATGCTTTTGAGACTTTAGATATAATCTAGATATACCTATTATTTAAGACAAATAAAATTCATACAGCTAATTTCTATTGAAGATTTCACGGATCAGGATTCTAACTAAGTATAGACCCCTTAGGGAAATTAAATAATTACCACATGTAAGTACCTACTACTGTTTAGGTAAATATTTATCATATTGTAGCTTATTACACTATTTAACCAATGGACTAGGCATGCACGAGCGTTCCCCTTTGCAACTTTAGTGGATCAAACAATCTAATAACTTAAAAAAAAAACTACTTCTTGAATCGATTTTTTAATTGATGTATACCGTTGTACTGGTAGTGACTTATGTATGTTGAGGTTATTTACTGTATGTGCTACTCATTTAAGAATATTTTCTTGTAAATACCTTTTTTATACCAATGTTTTAGTTTATAAGCACTTTTTTAATGTTGATCAAATCTAAACAACTGAATAGTCTAGTTAAGTGATGTGATTTTAATTTTTATTGAAGCTCGAAATATTATACTTACCCTTATATTCATAATCGTTTATTAAACCTATTTTAGTTAAAACACATTTAAGTCTATTGCTGTCGTTGCAAGCGTTTGTTAACGTTATCATAATTACCTACTTACATAATTAAGTATTATATGTAATTAAAAATATTTTTGTACTCGAATGTTTAAATAGAGAAGTACTTGTTAATTGAAGATTTATTTTTATCGTAGATAGTGGCGTTATTATTAAAAAAATAATTTTCATTCAAGAAATGCAATTGTTTTATTTTTTCCTAACGCTTGTGTACGTAACTGCACCATATTAATAAATACTATATTGCAAGGTTAAGAACGTTTCTAAGATATATGGCACGGCCGCTTTTTTGTAGCCATCCGAACTTGGTCGTGTTATGTAGGTTTTCGATGCTTCGTCAGTATTATAATTGTTTTTCTTTAATTACTGAATTTAATGACATGAAATTTTGCATGTGAATAGTTGAATGAATACACTAATTATTGGCATACATTTTACCATGCAATTCCTTTAGAACGTCGTGATATTTGACTGCTTTGTAAACAGTGATCAATTCATGGTAAATTGTCCTATAACTCTTTAATTACTAACGGAACATCATTGATACTTGGCAACATGTTGCAGACACTTACAAGGTTTGTATAAACGTGAAAATCTAGACCCCAAAGTGCATACTTTAAGAACTAAGACCTAATAAGCGTATTTTACGTTTATATTTTTATCTTTTAAGCCCTACGATTTTTTCTAAATCTGTTTTTTAAACAAATATAAACAAATTCAAAACAACTTATGTAAAAATCTACAGCTCTCTATGTAAGCGCTTTATATGAAAACTAGGTAATGGCCAAACGTTCGCGTAGCGGAAACTTGAATTTCTCCGAAGTTTATGCATGCACTAATTTTATTCATACATACACAATTACACACAAATACACACTAATTTTTGGACACATCTCTTTTCTTCTAAAGTCTATGGATTAAAAAAAGTTCCGCCAGGACAACGTTCGCCCAGCGGAATCAGTTTTTGGTGAATTTCTCCACAATGGCTGCGTGCACAAATTTTTTTATACCATACACAATTATACGACGTCATACACTAAATATCTGCATAATTAAAATCTTTTAATTCAACAACATTCCGCTGGGCGAACGCACACTTGGGATTCCCCAGATCTCGAAAACGGCTCAACGCAGAAGTTACCACAACAGAACAGAAGTTACAACCAATAAGAGAACTTTTTTCAGTTAACCAAATCAAAAAATAATGTTAATTGGTATTTTTTGTTCAAACGTTGTGCCGTTTTCGAGATCTGGGAAATCCCAAAACGTTACCGCAGCAAAATCTTAAATATTTACCTAATAAAGTTACAAAATTAGTACCTACTTTCATTAAATTTAGGTAACGAGACAGTTAAAAACAGGATAAATAATCAAAATGTATTGTTTCAGTATTGAATAAAGTTCTGCCCTAGAATTAGAACTGGCCACAATACTAATTAATGACTAATATTTTCAATAGGTACGAGTATACATATAACAAGCAAAAAAATGCAACAATGCTTATCAAAACTTACTGGAATCTTTCGGCGGTATGCAGCAATCAGTAAAACCCATTATGTTAATTATTTATCATGTTTGTTTTCGTCAACAGTGTCATCACGGTCATAAAACCACCCACTTGTTCTGGTTAAAACAAAATACGGTTTCTAGCTAATCTTCGAGCCGACGTCTATCGTACACGCTTATCGCTACAGATTTTGATAAGGATTAATCAACCAATAGGCTTGAGCTGATGTTTGCTTTAAGTTCTAGTAATGTTTGGAAAGAGAATTCTCATATCTTCGCGACTTCATCAGACGGCGGTGACCTACGCGATTTTATTTCAACAAATCGTATGCCAACTGAGCGGGTAAATTATCTGTGTTATTACGAGTACAAGAGTACCGAGGTTGTAGTTAAGTGGTAAAGATGTTAGATTCGGTGATATCATTGAAGAAATAAATAGTCGTGACGCTACCCAGTAACTAGATCTCACCGAACATGCGAACATCGAGTTAATTTTTTTACGCGAGTACCTATCTATCGCCTAGCTGTTAGTAACAGTGGTCTGTGGGTCACGGTACATTTAGCTGGACGAACTGATTCTGCAGGCCATCTTTAAAGCAAATCTATCTTAAAAAAATAATGATTAAGTAGTAGGTACCCGTAGAGCCTACCTTGCCCGAAAACATTATTATAATTTATTTTAAACGTTGCCCCACACTAGGAAATTCCTGTATCGTGGATGCGTTTACAAACATATAAATTCACAAGTACAAACAACCAGACCCGGAACAACTATCTGTAGGCCATAAAAATATTTGTGCCGTGCGGGAATCGATCCCGCGACACGCATCGGAGCAGTCAATCGCTCAATCACTGCGCCAACAGCACCGATTATGTGGCAATACTTCGATTTGTGAGCATCTGAACAACTCTAAATGTAAAATTATGCATAAGTAGTGCTCTCACTGCTGACCGATTATGCCAGGTTAGGTATTATTATTATTGTGTCAATCAGCATCATTCTTGCCTCATTCTCACGAAATAATTAAATACGCGAAGACTGTACTTACATAACATTTGTGGTCTCATTAATCGAAGATCACTGGCCAATTCAACTTGTTTTTATCACTAACCTTTAGCTACTGACGTGTTTTTTTATGTATGTTCTGACGTAGGGCCAGCCCACGACTTAAATATTCATGTTATCGATTTAATAGTTTTTACTTTAATAATAAAAACGATAATAGTAAATTATTAATTGCTAAAATAAGTGAATAACTTATATACGATCAAAACATGTTTTTATATTTTAATTTACCTACTCATATTGGGCAATCTAGAAATTAGTTAATTATCTTGTCAAAAAGCACATGAGATCAGAAATCAGTAGGTAGGTACCTACCTAATAACTATGTTTGTCGGACAAAAATAAACAAAAAACAAAAAAAGAATTATTTACTGGTATTTAGGACAAACTGTTTAATTATTTTTAACAAGCTTCTTTACCAAACTGAACCATTTACAATTCGCACACAAGGCAGTAGGTACCTACCTGATGTAATTAGCAATGGCGAAACCGTCTAATTATTTTGGTCTAAGTAGGTTTGCTATAATATTTGATAACAGTTTTATATATATTATTAAAACAACATTAACAGTTGTGATAACATAACAATAGCTATGATTAAAACTATGCAAGTAGGTACCATTTGAGTATGATCAGTGAGCGCATAGTTTTCATCTATTGGGATGCTTAAATTTATTGTAAAACTAGTTACCCGCCCCTGTTTCGCACGAGTGAACATTTTTATTCAGTCCAAAGCCCCAAAATAAAAAGTAAACATCTAATTAGCAGAATCAATAAAATTGTGTTTCAGGCCGAAATAAAAAGTACAACACAACCGTCAACAACGTCTACTCTCAGGTATCTTTACAGTTTGGGACACTATTATATATATAAAATATAATTACTTATTTGCTCTAAATTAAACAGTCAAGATGACTAACGTATTCATTTCGATAATGATTTATACCCTATTGGTGTAAAAATCTTAGCAAGCAAAGCAGTATTTTGTACCAAATTTGAAAATCATAAAATGGGCATATTGTGAGTCAACCATAAAAGATAGACATTATATCGGGGACTTCTCTGTAGGTATTGCTATGTTCTCTGGATTTTGTTGTACATTGTTATGTCAATAGTTCTCACAGAGCAGGAGTTAAGGAACCCCAATCCCCCAATATTAGCTTCATCAGCTACTAATTATATTATTTTAGAAAAACAACTATGTATGTCAGCATAATATGCTATCTAGGACATGCGTCATTAGCAGAGATGATAGGTTAGCAATAAGATTAGTAGATATATAAGATCAATATTCTGTAGAATTAAGTGATTTACAGTCTGTAACTGGGTACAAGTACAAATAAAGTTTATTTTTTAAACTCTTCCGTTGTCGCTTACTTAATTCACGCGATGTACCTAAAGAATTTTTCTCTTTAATAACAATTTCATCTTCATATTTCAGCCAATTTACTCAAAACCTTGACAAAATTACATATTATCAGCATGAATTACTCTACATATTGGTGAAAACCGCAAGAAAATCAGTTCAGGAGTTTTTGAGTTTATCGGGAACAAACAGACAGGCGCGGTGGAGGACTTTGTTTTATAATATATAATATGTATTTAGTATATCACAGCAACCTGCTTATAGGTACAACTGAATGGATTTTCATGCGGCTGTCTGTACTAGTGTACAGCCAGAGAGTGGTGGTTTTGTTATGACAAAACCACACATACATACATAAGTTGACACTGAAATTAAAACAAGCTACTTAGGTAAATGGCTGTAATTAGGTATACTATTGGTAATTAGTTTATGTGGGCTGACTGCCATGTCGTCACGGCCTTCTACGTAAGCACTCTCATTGTCACACGTTAATTGCAAACAGGTAGGGATGGATCCTCTGACCGAATTGTCTAATCAGCAGGTTATCTTATCTTTAATAGGTTAATCAATAGGTGGGTACTTCCCTTGAATGATTAAGTGCGATCATCATTATTGCAATGATTTCTCGGAAAATTGTTGTATTATTGGTGACCTAGATAGGTTACCAACAAACATGTAGATATAAGTTGTTAAAAGTAGTATAGATTATACTTTATGTCTGCTCCTTTTTCTGTAATATTGTCTTATTCTCACTGTATGTCATAAATATTAAGCCGAGTAGGTGTTACTTATATAAACGTATTATTATAATCCATGGGTATGTTACATACATATTGTATTCCTTTGTTGGGAAGCCCTAGACTTACACTTAGCTTCCTGTTAGTTTACTATTAGCAGTTGAATATGTAGGTAACTTCCTTGTTTACTTCAGAAATGTGTTGTGTGGGAATAGGGAATATGCATGAAAAAAGTATTTATGATCTGAACAGTTTATCTAAAAGTATTCGAAAATATAAAACTAACTGCGAAATTAGAATCCAAATTGCTCGAAAAACGAACGAGACAATTATTTTAAACAAATATATCTGTCCCTCTCACGAAAACGCTGTTTTCTATGGCAGCTGTATAGTCATCGTGTAATTTGACGTCACATTACGTATCGGACTTCTCTTTCTAACTGTTGTCTTTGAAGCTTTATAATTTAATAAATGATGAAGGTATTTAAAAAATAATTTCATGATTGTTTACTAGAGCTAATAAGTATTTTATTTTGCAAATAAAAAAATTGCATGCATATTCCCTATTGTGGTGGTTTAATGAATCATAATAAGTAATTGGAAATAACATATAGGTACCTAACTTGTTTCTGCGGCTGCGCCCGCGTAAAAACTGGAAATCCTCCCAACTGAACATACTCCCGGGATTAAAAGTATTACGATATACTTTTTATCCCTCATTTTGTTCCAATGGTTCCTATCCAGGACATAGTCTACCCGTGTGCGAAGTTTCATCCAAATCCGTTCAGCCGTTAAGACGTAAAGGGGTACTAAACAGACAGACAGGCAGTTACTTTTGCATAATCGTATAATACTACTATAAATCTTGAATGGATGGATAGGGAAATTAATTACACAAAATCGTCGAAATTACGCAAATGGATCTCATGGTTATTAGGCATTTATGCCAAAAAGTCAAAAGATTTTACATAACTCTCTGGTAATACAAATACATATCCCGTAAACTGTCCTAGTTTCAAATTTATCAGGACCTGAATGAATAGACACAAGAATTAAAACTATGCTTAGATTATTTTAATCTGTACCTATCTATAGGCTGAAAATAAAATATAACTATCGAATAATGACTCCAAAAATATGCGGAAATAGGTCATTGCGGCGTTGATTAAAATAAGGCGGTTCCTCCTAACCGCTCCATCTTAGATCCTCGGCTGCATCCTCAATCTAGTTTACTATTTGAACAATAATTGTACATAGGTTACATCTCCCAGCCCACGCAAACAGCAGATCAACTATGAATAGGCCATGACTCACAGAAGTCTAAATAGAACTATTGTATCTTTGATGGTAGATCACATTCACGCAACACTGATAAACTTAGTCAAACGTGTAATGTTATTTAAACACAGTCCACTATAACCTGTTTGCGGTCGTCTACTTTTCCTTTTAGCCTACCGGGCTGTATTCCAGTTTGAATCAAATGCGGAGACTGAACAATATTACCTATCTTAAACGGGCCATACAAGTACAAATAATTTGATCTAATATAGGGTGGTTCAAACTGTTTGAGTGGTTTGATCAAACAGAAATACGAAATTTCTGAATTTTTCGTATAATATGCCATTTCACGACTCATTTTTTACCAAATTTTCCCAGACTTCATGACAGTTTGATGATAGGTACTGTTTGAACCAGCCTGTTTAATCAAATTATTTAAACATGTAGGTATGGCCCGCATTAAACTTCTATGTCATTTAGATTGACCAGTCAAACACATATTTTCATTCCTTTTTGTGCTAATTAGTAATTTAGGTACGCGTGTACCGAATGTAAAACTCGTTTATACTTAATAATGCGATTCAACAAAATGTATAATGTAATATAATTCTGACTATTTTAGTAGTAGCAGTGAGTTTCTTTCCTCATTCGTCTGATAATAATCCTGTTTTATCGATTTTCATTAACCACGACTAGTATAATATACTGCCAAAATAACCACTCATGTGGTGTTATTATGTACCTACTTATCAAAGGTATTAAATTAAATAACTTTGCTATTTTCCGCACTCGTTAAAATTACATTAATTAATACGGTGTTGCTACGGCCTCGTAAATTCTTATAGTTATGTAGATAAGTACGTACCTACAAATAAGTAGGTACCTAAGTACTTATTTATAAAGCCAGTTGATCATTTTTTGTATTTTTTTGTCTTTAATTTTCTCAAAAGCCAATATTTACATAATAGTTATTGAGTACCTACCTATGTATAATTTTAAATAAGTTAATGTCAATAAAGCTGTAATTTTAGAACACGAGTTCGGAAATCCTTATGTGGCACATCAATTAATTTTCTTGTCGGAAAACCGATAGAATTTCCATGCGGACACAGATATTAGTATTACGTACTTAGATCCTTTTATCACTGTAATGCACTGTTTGTCGACAAAAACCAAACAAACACGTTATCTAGAAAACCGGATTCGTTTTTATGATAAAAATAACTTAAAAGGAAATCCACAAATCTTATAGATATGCGCTCGCCTCAGCGTCGCATAGTAAACTGTCTGTACTCGTGTCATCACCATGATGTAAGGTATGTTCCACACAGAGCCACTGTGGCTAAATTAAGACAATGGTGTCGTACAGTTTTTTGTATTATGTGTCTTTTAATTTCACTTGTCAAGGTGACTTACGAGTGTGTAGTGGTACTGCCCTGGAAGCCAAACAACATATTTTAATTACACCAATTAGTGAACGACGCGATGTCTTCGTTGTTAAATATGAATGCACTGCTGTCTATTTTTATTGTGTTATATTTGGCTTATCTAACTATGACAGCGGAAATGACGAAGGTCTAGGGCGTGTAGGTACCTACTCAGTTTAGAATTTTTTATTGCGATTAGTTGGTAATTTAACACAGCCGCACTCTCTGGCATGCAGATTATTAAGTTATCAAAATGTGTGTAGGAGGAGAACTTCGGGGTCACGGCAAACAATGACAAGTTCTATCACTATAGTGACTGGCTATTTCCTTTACAACGAAATAGATACTGTAGGTCGAGGGGTTTTTCTTATACTGATAGCTATGTGGAATAACCAGTAAAGACGAAGAAGTATTACCTATTTAATCTTTATTTGTCGTAGGACAGTTAAATTGGCGCATATTGTGCGGCGCCTAATGTCAACATCAGCGTGAATGGCGGTGACGGTAACTTTATTTATGTCTTGAGCATCCGATCATCGCACGAATCGCGTGTGCCTCAAATAAACACAACGTACACTAGTTTTATGAAGCTATTAACTGCCCAAAGATATACTTCTGTAGATAGCTAAGCAATTGCTCAATGGAAAAATCTAAAAAGCTTTTGGATTTTTCCCTTGAGGAATTGCCCAATCTGGGAAACGAAAATTGAACCGACCGATGACGATTTGGGGAGTCCCTAACTCCCTATTAGGCACATGAGCCTTGAACATAACAGGAGAATGTGAATGCAATATAGAACGAAAACATAGCCGTGTTCTTATGATAACTATACCATAAGAAGCTGAACCATGTCCAATAATGTCGATCGCCTAACATATATAGAATTATAGATATCTTCCTAACATCATTGTACTAGATAGGTACACTGATTCTAGGGAAATGCTATTGCTATTAATTTGTTTCAATTATTCCCTATGTGTAGGTAAATGTAATAATAACATAATAACCACAATAATTATTATGATGAACCAAAATGTTGTTGTTCGGAATTTATTTCAGGAAGTCTTTTCAATAACTTATCACCAATAGCGTTGCAATATTCAAATTAGTTGCAAAAGTAATTGACCCCTATGCGATATAGGTAAGTAGGTATTCGTACCTACGTAGCAGTTCACGGAAAACCCAAACGTGCGTCACATTCACATAGGCTGATGGATAGTCCTTAAGGCTAACAGTTATTGTTCATTCATTAATTCTTGTTTGTGGTCGTCTACGCCATTTTAAATGTTCCCTTGACCGTCTGCTGAAGGCTATGATTGTGGATGAACGTTTGATGCCAAATTTTTTGACACAATTTTAATTTATCAGAGTGACTTGGAACTGGTTTCTATCTGAGTACTTCGACTTTCAAGTCAGCTTCGAAACTGGCGTCATCTAATGACTAAAAAGATTTGGGAGATAAAGTGTTAAGTAAGTATGTATTATATTTACAGAATAAATATCATTTAGAACGTTCGAAACCCCTTTTTAGGGTTCTGAACAATAAACGGAACCCTTATAGGATCACTCGGGTGTCTGTCTGTCTGTCACAGCCAGTTTTCTCCGGAGCTACTGGACCGATTCAGTTGAAGTTTGGACGCTTTTGCACTTCTGTGATCGAAACACAAAAAAGTAAATAAATAAATGTTTCTAGTTTGGGTGTCAAAGTAAAAAAAAAAGTTTTCAAACTGTACCTACCGTGCGACATATCAAATGACACTCAATGTTGAACAAAATACGGTTCGCGATCGTAAAGAGCATTTATCTAAAGGATTATATCCATTTGAATCATCAATACAACCCTCTAAGTTCATATAACTCGATCGAATGTTATTTCGTGAAAGTCATTCAATCGAGTTGTATGAACTGAGAGGGTTATATTGATAATTAAAATGGGTATAATTCTTTAGATAAATATGTGTTACGGCCGCGAATCGTATTTTGTTCAACATACAGCTTCACAATGACCAGCAAATTGCAAAAAACATAAAAATATTTGAATTTCGCGGGCTACCCTGGCGCTTCCACCTTAACGTTTGAAACCCTGCTTCAGTTTCAATATCAAAGTTTGACAGGTTTTAGGATAAACTAGACTTCGATAAATCAACTTTAATCTTAATTAGATAATCGGGGCTTTATAACAAAACGCGTTTTATTTTTATTCTAGGTTGTGTTTAGTTAATATTCAATACAAAAAAAATACTGCTATGGCTTTGCTATTAGTACGTGGGTATCAAAAGATTATCGGCCCGATTGAGGGAAAACTTTTAGGTAATAACTTTTCCTTGTAGTTAATGGCAACGCGGAAACTGACGAACATAAGAGTCCTATTACATTTTTTACGGAAATTCATGATTTTTGACGCTGTAATTTTCAGCAGCAGTAAGATATTTTAATTATTTGATCCTGAATTACGATAGTGCCAGTCTCTTTCTTGTAAGTTAGAGTTACACATTTTCATTTTTCTTTTCGTGTAATTTACTATAAATATTTTACGAACTCAGTTTGCAAGAAAAAATGTCGGCGATGGAACTTTGACGGTCTAATTCACATTGTTACAATCAATTCTTTTAAAAGCTAAAATTACTAAAAGGTAAGTTCAATGTTTTACTTGTTTATTGGAGTTCTAGAATTTCTTGAAATTCCTTGAGTTTTCACGGAAAAAAACGTAAAGAAAGCCTAATTTAAGCCAGAATTGTCTTCATTCAGCGTCCATTATATTCCAAATAAAAACAATTTTATCAAATAAATTTATATGATATAAAATTTCAATCTACAATGGACACGTTTCATTAGTTTTCGTTTGTCAATATAATACAACAAAATTACAATAAATAAAATTAAAGTACTATATATTCTGCGTCAATTCAGCGCGCGCGCTCCTCAGTCTCGCGCGAGCGCCCAAATAAACTATAATCCTATTCAGACTAGTAAGTATCAAATAGTTTCGCGGACTATAGATGTACCCCCAACGCAGACCAACGTAACTTGATCTATTGCAAACGAGCATTTACGATTCGTAATAGGACTCTTAAGGCCGTAGGTACCCTGACCAAATAACCTTGAGCATGTTTTCCCTCTCAATAACAGCGCAAGAGATACAATAGCGAATACGCTCAGAATGTTGAATAAAATCGTTATAAAATCTAATTTTGGTCGTTTGAAAAAAATACTTCTACCAAAATGTTCATAATTAAATTGCCTATCCATTAGTGTAAGTACAAAATCAAAATAATCGCTAGTTTTCGAGAAGATGCATGTTTTCATTATTTTTTTCTCATTTCTGTGGTTTCGTTGTGAGGAGATTACTTAAACATTATACTTGGTATAAAAAAATTAAATCTACCATTTTGAAGCCAAGATTATGTAGAAATTTAATAAATTTTTTATTAGTTGATATTTCTTTTGGATAAAGAGTAGATAGCTCCAAAAAACTGCACAAAAAACGGCTAGCGCTGCGTTTTGCTCGGGGACGCGCCTTAACGAACATAAAAACAATTTTAAATTCTATTTTATATCTTAAAATGTTACCAATTTATCATAAATTGTCTCAATAATAAAGAATGGGATACCTTCATGCATACGATGATCCCTAATTGAAAGTCTTATTTACCTATCACAAGTGGCTGAAGATCAACAAATAAATAAAACAAAGCACTCCCATTGCAACTAGATTCATCTTTCTAATACAAGTACTTTAGAAGAGTTGCGACTCCTTGACTGTTCTAAAGTTCTAGTAGGTACCTCAATGGTTTGATTGAAAAAGTAAATATTACGAGTTTGACTATTATTTTTTATTCATGTCAAAAGAAATTGGCATACTAAATTGTAAATTGTTAGCGCAGTCCAGTACAGCAAGTAGTACAATAAGATTCGTTATTTTTAAATTTATGACCGTACCATAGCGTAGCTGTAACAAATTGTTAGCTTCAGGTTATTAGCTCAAAACAAAACCCATAAGTACTTAGAAATAAACTGTAGTTCAAAGGTTAATGTCAAAAATCGATAAACCCAGAAGACGCTGCTGTCAAGTCAACACTTCTGTGATTTTTAAGTGATCGTGATTATGTTATTTTGTTTTTGTGTTTATCCACAAGTAGTCGGTTTATTCGGGCAACATAGGACCTCCATGCTCCTGTCTATGATCTATGACTCCATCGCCACGTCAATTCCTAAGTCTCCCTTTACAATTTAAACGTTTTAAATATAATATATTGGCTTGCTAAGATAGTAAGATATAATATTCTATTTTGTCCTCTGATCGTTTTACAACATCCGCCACGTGGTGATTAAAAACTTATTGGACTTATAGTAGTTAACGCACTAATCTCAATATGAAAATTAAAAAAAACTGGCCAAGTGCGAGTCGGACTCACGTGCTTCTAACCAATTTCATTTTTAAAAATGTTATTTTAATACTACAGACTTCTTATTGTTAGTTTTCCTTAATTATAGTTTTCCTGTAATTTTTAGGTATTATCTGCATTTTTTTTTTCAAATTTTAGGCTAAGTATTTTCGGAGATAAGGGCGGGAATGGTAATTAAGTACATAATGGTCTAATTTCTTAAAAAAACTTCTTATTTATTTTAAAATTATGAAAAAAAAAATAGGTACCAATAAAACTTTCACATTAAGCCCTTTTATTTGATATACCACAAGATACAGTTTGAAAACCTTTTTTATTAATTTTCTATATTGATCCACATACAAAAAAAAAAAAAAAATTACGTAACTCGTCCGTGTTTGGGTCATAGAAGTCTGTGAGAAACGAACAGACTGACAGACAGACACTCGAGTGATTTCGTTCAAGGGTTCCGTTTTTACCTTTTGAGGTACGAAACCCTAAACATGTTTCGGCGCCTAAACGTGACAGACGCATTTCTACATAGTCATAGAGTTAGTCCCCTGAGAACGAGGAATGGCTGAAAACCAACGACTAATGGAAGCACCAAATACAGCCTCTAGTATTCTATCGCAAGGATAGGGAACAAGGTGCGTCGCTTTATATTCTGGTTGACTGCTGAAAATTCACTATAAAATTAAAACCTTCAACTAATTAATGCTACCACTTTTTCCACTCCAAGAAAAATCTGGAAAAACACTCGACTGCTGCGCTTGCGTCCTAATACGTCCAATGAAATGACTCATTTATGTTTCACATTTTAATTAAAATGGTTGTTAATAGGACTAGGTACATTTCATATCATAGATAATGGCGATGCGTCGGTGATGGGGTTTAAAAGTATATTTACAGTGCTTAAGTGGAATATTGCGTGTTCAGTGTGCTCGTCCTTGATAAGCGACTCACATAATGAGAACAACCGCAAATTATTCATAGTTGCTTCTTCATCATCGACTTTGTTTAGTACGTTTTTAAAGGAACTAGGAAGTAAGAACTCATTTGAATTGGATGGTTATTTAACTGTAGTAGGTAATAACAGTAGGTACCTACTTCCAACATAAATTATTTCAGTTTCACAATTCTTGGCACTGCACAGATTCAAATCACCGGAAATCTTTAGATATAAGTGCACAGTCAATAAATATGTAGATTTCCTGGAAATAGGTGTAGGTAGGTAGGTAGGTAGGTAGGACCGTCTACGTTGAGCTATTTTAAAATGAATTTGTTTAGAAAATGTTAACAGCACGCCGATATGCAATCTGCAATATTTTATGCGTCATGGGGAACGGGAGATTTATAAAGTCGAAAAGCACCTGCGGTTTTCTCTATTTATAAGTAGGTACTTATTTTATGAACGAATATACTCCCTGCTTCTAAGCAAATAGTATCTACGTAGTAGAGCACGCAATTTTCTAACAAGTGCCAATCTCCCGACCCCGACGGGCAACTCGGCAAACAACTAGACAAGAGGCGTCCAACACTGACTACGACTTGTCAGTTTTCTGACATGTGTTCGTGCTCAACCTGTGAGCTAGTGTTGCGTTTACTACTGTCCGCTGATCCGCGACGTGCAAAACATAAACACGCTCATTCGACCTTCTTACCTTAGAAACTCCCCAATGATTCACTGCATAATCATTTCAAAGACATAGCGGGCATGAATGATAGGTACTTGATGAACGGGCAGTGTCGGTACGGGTAATACTAATAGGCCAACTTATTTCAAAACATCATAACTTGTACAACGAAGCCTTTCTGCATTGGGACAGAAAGCGGTTTTGTTTTAAGTACCTAAAGCAGGTAATTCATCGGTGATCTACATATATTCCATATCCCAACTATTTATAGTTATGATCGTATAAACGTACGACACTGCGTCAGCAGTGATAATGATCGATAAATATCGCAAATTGGCTAATAGATTAGGGCGTCAGGATATAAATTGATTGTTAAAAAGCCGTTCATATAAACAAATGACTGATAAATATAATGAATAATCTCTAAATAATTATGGCCCATTCCCATGAAATCACATATTAAAATCCTATCGGCGTTTCATACAGTTTTATTTTATAAAGGTATCTAAATCCTCGTTGAATATAACCGATTAGAAATCTTAAACGGATATTCGATACGGAAAGGATCAATCATAGGTAAAATTAGTAGGTAGGTATCTGATTTTGATGATTACCTATAGAGGTAAGTATAGCCAATTAGGGTTTTAGCTATACCTACACCTGAGAGTGGGAACATAGAATGAATACACATTAGCAGTTGAGTATTGTTGCCACAAATGTTTGGTTCATTCAATTGAAAACTGCCTAATCATAAAAGTAGGAGTACCTGAGTACCTACCTATTGAAAAAAGCGTACCTACGTACCGAATGTACTTAAGCACCTATACCTACTTATAAAGCACCAGCTTCTGCCAGCGGCTTCGCCCGCGTGATCCCTAGGGAACATATTCCCGGGATGAAAAATAGCTTATGTGCTATTCCAGACTATAATCTATCTTTGTTCCAAATTTCATTAAGATCCGTTAAGCCGTTCTGGCGTGATTGAGTAACAAACACCAAACTTTCACATTTATAATATTACCCGTTTGGTGTAAAGCGAAATTAAACCATCTTCCCCTCGACATTATATGCAAACTGTCGTAAGCCGTTTTACGAAGACTCGCTAGCCTCTAGGCGCCAAGCTAGCCAGCCTGCCTGTGCGTTCGCGACCCTATACAAAAATAATCCTTTTAACATGATTCAGTATTCACGCGCGATGGCTTATTATTAGCGTATTTCATGTATAACTTTGGTGTATACCGATTTCTATGATTCTTTTTTAAGGAATAGTTAATAATGTTAACTTTTTTAATTAGGGATGACTAAGAGTGTTATAAACGTAAGAGTAGACATATACATACATATAATCACAAAGCTTCGAACTGCTAAGCTATCGGGAGTTACACGTGTTATTGTGAATCAATCATAAAAGATAGACATATGCTGTCGTGGGATATTTTTTATATAATTTTAAGGAGAACATTTCTGTCATACATGATTTCTGTGTAGCTTTAACCATTAAGGTTGCACACGCGACGGAAGCTTAAAAAATGGAGTAACTGTTCCCGTTTTCCCAACATTTCCCTTCACTGCTCTGCTCCTATTGATTGTAGCGTGATGAAAAGTATACTATAACCAGCTCAGGAGTATGAAGAATAATTGTACCAAGTTTCGTTAAAATCCGTCGAGTAGTTTTTGTTTCTATAAGTAACGGTTATACAGACAGACAGACAGACAAAAATTTTACTGATTGCATTTTTGGCATCAGTATCGATCCCTAATCACCCCCTGATAGTTATTTTGGAAATCTATACTAATATTATACAGCAGAAGAGTTTGTTTGTTTGTTTGTTTGGTTGAACGCGCTAATCTCAGGAACTACTGGTCCGATTTGAAAAATTCTTTCAGTGTTAGATAGCCCATTTATCGAGGAAGGTTATAGGCTATATATCATCACGCTAAGACAAATAGGAGCAGAGCAATAATGGAAAATGTGACGCAGACGAAGTTGCGCGGGTCAGCTAGTATATTTCATGTACAGAATTGACCTCTCTACAGATTTATTATAAGTACCTATAGATAGATAGATTACGCACCGACATTAAGCACCTGTATACTTTAATAGGATTGTGAGTATTATAAAATTCACATGAATAGTTAACGCCAAGAGTATTTAAAAATATTCATAACGTTATCCATGTGACCAGTCGCACATAATGTTATTAAGCAAACGATACTGTTATGCAGCGACTCTGCAGTCTGTACTTGTGCAATACTTATAGGAAGCTATCTTGATATTTTCGTCCATTGCTGTTTTTATTGCATGCGTAATTCTATAATAACGCATATTAGTTCTATCTACTGTAGGTAAACAGCTAATAAATACTTAATGTTGGTGACATTAAGTTGGTACAATAGGTACATATTTTAATGGTTTAATTATAGGCCGATTTAGTAATGTAAAAATGTGAAATTAGCTTACAAAGTATCATTTCGGCACACTACATCTGACGTTTGTCAGGTTTATCTGAACTGTTAACCATAATTATATCAACTTAGCATTTCTGAATTTGGCATAAACACATAACAGTTGATGCCTGACAGGCTCTATGAAGGCACTCAATGCCGATAGGTCTGTCCGAAGCAGATGCCTAGAATTGTTAAGTTTGATGGTTAAATGCTGTCATGCCAACCCTAGAAATACGTGTATGTTGCTTGTTGATAGGTAGAAGTTGACGACATATTTTCGCATTAGTCGTTAAAAACACCGATCGTATTATATTATTTTGGACCAGTTAACTAAATGCTTATCAGACGTTGACGACATATTTTCCCAGCCCAAATGGACCGGTGTCGCAACTTCACGAGCTGGCAAGAGCATGGCCTTGTTATGACATTCAGATTCATGGCAAAATAGTTATCAAAAGAACTGCATATTGGTTGCTACCGGAAATCCTACATGGTAAAGCGGGAATGACGAAGGAAATAATAAAGGTTACATTTCCTTAAGGCCACTCAATTGAGCCTCTGTGGTACATCTTATATATCTATATATATAAAACAAAGACGGGTTTGTTACAACACTTATAACTCGAGATCTGCTGAACCAATTTTCATGGTTATTGATTCGTTGGATTTGTCTCCGACTCGAATAGCAGAATACATGTTAAAAACAATGAAAACTCGATATGTGCAATGAATACTTAATTGACGGGAGCGAAGCCGCGGGGGACAGTTAGTATGTATATATAAAAGAAAGTCGTGTTTGTTACACCATTTATAACTCAAGAACGTCTGAATCGAATTAGCTGAAAATTGATGGGGAGGTAGCTTAGAACCAGGAGACGGACATAGGATAGTTTTTATCCCGGAAATCCCACGGGAACGGGAATTTTGCGGGTTAAACGGGAGCGAAGCCGCGGGGGACAGCTAGTTTTTAATAAAACGTAAATGTACTCGGTTTTAGGTTTAAAATAGGAACGTAGTTGTCGTAGTCGTTGATCTACGTAGGTACATACTACTGGAAACTGGAAACAAAGTATGAAATGGACTCAGCTTATTGTGATTTTGAGTATGAGTTACCCCGATTTCTGAATGTAGTTGTGTATTTTTAAAACTCGTTTTCCTAGCTATTTTGCATCAGGTACTTACGTATCAAACTCTACTTACTGTAATGCCGGCTTAAGTGGACTTTGAGCAATACTCAACTTCAAATGCTTAAGTAATTCAGAAATCGGGGGCCCGGTGTATAAGCTTACTGAAATTAGGAGTTGGAGGATTAATTGTTTAACTCTACTTTAGCCCATAAATACTTTCAAAAGATCAACTTTTGGCACCAAAGGGTAAAATATTTCATGGAAATAACGTTTCTAATTTAAACGCGCTTATCTACAAATATTCAAATTAAAAACCAGCCCTTAGTATGATATAAAGAAAATAATTTAAAAAGTTTTTTGTTTACAGTTTTTTATACATCGCACCATATAGCCGTCTGTGAGTATTGAAATATTTGTGATGCGAATGCGATCCTACGCGTCCGTTCGCTTTCGGAACAGGTAGTTTCCCGGGGCGGTAGTGGCATTTGGAATAAGTTTGGACATCGTCTGGGATGAGATTAGGGCGGCACTTGTACATTGTTTTATTTACCATTGATAGGCATACGTTTGACCGCTATCTCACCTGATGTTAAGCGATGATGCGGTCTAAGGTGGAGCACGCTTGCCTAGAAGTAACCTATTCACTATATACCTATACATCGCAGAGTGCCCCTTTACCTGCACAGTGCATCCTCAAAGCTTATCTTTGCGGGACTGTGAGTCGAGAGGGTAGTTTTCGTTTTTTGTACTTGTGGGATCTTGCAACATTTTATCTGTGAAACCGTGATGGTCCAGTAAGAGGCCGCCGAGTAGGATCGTGAGAGGGCCGATCTCACTCGAAGAAGGAGGCGTCTCCGTCATTTAAGGTAAGTGGGCCTTCGTAGTCGCGGGCGTTTAGATCGGGTACTGTGACCGACAAACGAGTGATCAAAAGGTAGCACAGTGTTGTGCTGCCGTGGATAGTGTGACTCTAGAGAGACACTTTTACTGTCTCCCCAGGGATGTTTCCTAACGGGCGTTGGGGGATCTGGAGTGGTTTTTTAAGAAGTATACCGGGGTGGTTTTAGAGAGGTAAAAAATCCCACACTCCCTGCTCTTTTTCTTCAGAAGTCCAGGCGCCTTATGAAAGTTGCCCAAAAATTAAAAGAAAAGTTTTTTGTAAATCGGTAGGTACCTACTCTTTAGATCTTTCAAAAATATTATAGTCCTAGAAAATCTTTGATAATAACAAGTAGGTACCTATACTATATCTAAATACTATTAATTTATCAGCAAGCACAATAACTGTTACACTTCTGTGTTTGCCTGCCCCTCTGCGACTGTGCAAATATCACCATATGTAATTATCGTAGTTTATCTCCTGTATAAGTAAATAAGATAATTTCATGCCACTGTAACTCACACAGCAAATATGTATTTCGAAACTAGGTAGTAAGAATGTTTCTTAGTGATCGTTGCGCAAGCGCAACTACATAAAATGACCTAACTGCTGTTAACTGAACTTTCAATCATTTTAAAATTTAAATTGATTGAGTTATTTGAATATATCCATTAAATAGTCCACCATGTGATTATAATTATTAATGTGTGATTATAATTAGTAGTAATATAACACGACAGACACAGTTCAGTGATCTGCTCCATTATAATGGTTGTCAATTGAATTACGCCTCCTCGCTCTCTTGTTACTCTATTACTCATAAAAGGATAAAGAATTTCTGATATCCAACAGTGAAAGTTACTCGAAAAAAAAACTAAGCGATAAACTTAGTCAATTGAAAGCATTCGTTCAAAAAAAATGTCAACAGTTTTATCCCATCACATGTTGGGCCAACAAAAATAGAAATCTAAAACTAGTAAGCAGAAATAATAGTCGGTCCCCGCACTGAATTTAGAATTGAAAATAATAGGGTAGTCTTACAAGAAATTCTTAATTTATATCTACTTTTCTGTTAAGTATTTTAATATACAAAGGTAAGTAACAAAAGTAGAACAAAAGTTTAAAAGGCATTGCACCCGCATGAACTTTATAGGAATCGCATTGTTTTTTTTTATCTAGGCGCACTGTTATTTGATGTCTCTCAAGAACAGAAAAGTACTCAAATCAAACTCCATTGTGTTAAAAGTTTGTTCTGAAATATTCAATTGATTTATCTACGGAACGTGATTTCTGTAACATGAACTTACCATAATCCTTGCCCATGGTGGATCAACGCACAAGTACTTAGTTAATTTAGTCACTGCACAATTGGAACATTCAGTCAATTTAATGCTCAACACGGCTCGCTGTGATGCAATGAAACTTTATGACGATCAAATCCCCGGCGACCAACGTTTCTGTGATATTTTCAATTGTTACACATCGAGCAATAAAAAAACATCACCAACACTTTTCACCGCGAATAATTACTCTTATTAATTGATCTGATTGAGTTGTTTGTTACGTACAAGAATCAGCGCAGCAGCTAGGGAAATTGAAACTGTACATTGAATTTCCTCGGATGGTTTGTTATTGTCGAAGTGAAAGTTTGTTGACATTCGAAGAAGTCGAATGCAAAGCGCGATATGCCGGTGCTAGCGCGGCGCGCACCGATTGCTGACTGGCTGTGTAGTGTGTGACGGAGCGCTATTACACACTGGCGGGCGACACTACGCTCGGCAGTGGCCACTGGCCTGTCTGATTCACTCCACTCGTACACACAAAGGCAGCTTAGCTTTGTCTTGAAGACTTGTTTTACGAGATGCGATCAGCGTTGTTCTTTAGAATTTGTTTCTACATTATCTAGACTTAGAGCAACAATAAGCTCAATTAATTGATGTTAAACTTTCAAAGTTTGTTTATCAAATCATTGACTTATTTAAATTCTAAAGGGAAAACCACGGCACAGTGCACCCTGAAAATAGTAGTGCACTGCGAGGTCTTCATGCCATTGTTATTGTTAGTGTACTTATAATAAGGTAAACTACCTGTGGAATTACAAAAATAACTTACTTAGGTACAAAACTCAACTCTTTTAGCCGATGCTCGATACACTAGGTAGAGCTAATAAATAAATAAAAATACTTATTGCGTATCTTTAGAGTTCACTGAAATCCTGAAGGGACAGAGGCAGTTTTGTTTGGAACACTAAATTTTATCTATTCTTTTGTCATTGGTGAACAAACTCATACAAACAAAGCGCCAAATAAGATGTCCTTCAAATGTTTTCAGCAAACCGTAGTTTTATTGGCATTACTAATTAGAGCAAAGCCTCACTACAACAACAGTCAAAGGATTGTATGTAACATGGACCATGGCAACCAGAAACTAACGCAGGTTGGAGAGGTAATATCGTACACAAGTCACTGCGCTTGGGCAATGTTTAATTTTTTTCCTTGTTTGTTGGCGGTTGGCACAGTGGTTGAGTGATTGGCTGCAGCATTGCGTGTTGCGGGTTTGATTCCCGCACGTTACAAATATTTAATTTTATATGGCCTACAAATAGTTATTCCGGGTCTGGCTGATTATAAATGTCAATTAGTAGGTATATGCTTGTAAACGCACCCACGATACAGGAAATTACAAAAAATTTCAACCGTGGGATAACAAAAAAAAATCTGAGACTTAATTACCAACTGATGGTTAACTATTTAGGTTTACAATAATAAGATATACTATGCCTGTTGACATGATTGAATTGGTAAGGCATCCACCTAGCAAAATAAGGCGTTTTTAAGGTTCCGTATTCAAATTTTAACCAACGGTACGCTATTACTAAGCCTCCGCTATCCGTCCCTCCGCCCGTCTGTCTTTCAGCGACTGTATCTCAAGAACCAAACAGTTGAAATTTGCACACGGTGCAGTGTATTTCTCTTAGCGCTAAACAACAAATAATAAAAATTATTTTAAATTATGGGGCTCCCATTTCAAAGGCCCTATCACAATTCAACTTGAAATATTAACAGGAATATATCGTTTTGGACAAAAATAACTTTAAATACATATCATTTTTATTTATCCCCTGAGCAATATCCGCGAGTAGGTAATCAATAGGTAGATATTTAATTACTTGGATCTAAATAATGCTGCACCATATTCTGAGACATTGGTTTGATTTAACCCTCCTCTTTATATATATTTAGGTACTCATATACATAGGTATGTAGGTACTTGGCAGATAAAAACGAGATATCCTTCAAATGTCTTTGGTAAAAAGAAGGTAGGTGTAGGTAGTTGTATTTAGGAACACTGATTGGAACATTTATTGATTACTCCACTCATGAAGGAATTCATGTACATTACCGGGCCCAATCAGGTAGGTCGCTATGAAAAGCCATGGACCATTCTATTGAGCCTAAGCCAGACAAATTGAAATCCATTATTATTCTTTTAGCAACTCCTTGTTCAGATAACAAACCGTGTTGTGATGATCAATATCCTTCAGTGTTTCTCTGTAATAATAAAATAAAATAAGTAGGTATAAGAAACAGACAAGGCTGTTTTGGAGCTGACGTGAACGGGTATATTATTCGGGGTAAATGGCCAGGCGCCCCTCAGTGTCGGAACAAAGCACTTGCGTTGCATCCCCGTCTGGTTGTTGACCCGCCTTGAACTTTTATTAAACTAATTGTTTCTACATTTCCATTTCTATATCTACTGCAAGTATAATACGTGTACGTATGTTATATGTCACTCTTTAAGTAGGTATAACAACTTGGCGCCATTAATATGAAGTTATTTGGGAAATCTGATAACGTCTATACACCCAAGGAAAACAACAACGCTAAAGTGGTCATAATTACGTATAGCAAACAGTACAGCTACAATTTCTATAGAAAGTTGATAAGGATAACGAATCATCATTATCTGTATCTAATTCTGTATTAATTTCCTCTTATAGTGTTAATTACCCTCTATTTATACAAATGGGTAATCGGGAAATACCTAACATGCATGTCATCGTTTGGTTAGATAAAACAATGTTATCTTTAATTAATTTTTCAATAGGTTAAGCTCAGCTGCGTGAGTCAGGCACCACTCCTCACTACAATAACACTCAACAGCACCACATCGTAACAACACTTGCATTATTAACAGACACTCGTACCCTCTCTATTCTCTCTACTTAGGTCTATACCTAACTAGGTATGCACCTGGTGGCGGCTTGCAACGTGGTAACCTTTATGACCGTTTGAGAACGTCTGGAATACAGCCACGTTAGATTTAGGAACTTTAGTAGGTTTTTATAATTATATCAAAGCGCCCTCCACACGTAAAGTTCGGACCGCGGGAAACAGCACGCGCCGTTCCATCCCTCGCTCCGAACTGTACGTGTAGATGTGCGGGTCTAACAGTCCGACACAGTATAAATATGGACAGTACGGAAACTACCTACAAACGCTCGAAACGGCACACTCACACAAACATGCGCACCGACGAGACTTTTCGGTGCCCGTCGCGGTACTCTCAGTAGTGAGTGCCGCCGGCCGCGTCAAGACGAGTGGTCACATTTTAGTTTGGCCCCGCGATCTTTTTAAAAATGCCACGAACATATATATCATTATGTATATGCGTAGTATACGGCTGTTTGAGCTCGGCATCATCACAACCGGAGCTAACGTATTTTAAACTTCCTGCTGATTTTGAAAGGTGAGGTTACTTAATCGTTATCGAAGTATAAGTCCGTGTGATCGATCAAAATGAATTCGTGAACTTCAAAACAAGTACTACTACTTCTTGTAAATCCAAGATGGCGCCTGCTATAGGTAGGTGTCGTTTCCATGGTTTTCGAGGGTGTTGAAGCCGATAGTCATGTCAAATAGTGAATCCAAGATGGCGGCTGGAATAGGTATCAATTTTTTCGTCATGGTTGTCGGTTTCAAGGTTTTCGAGGGTGTTGAAGCCGATAATGATGTCAAAACGTGAATCCAAGATGGCGGCTGCAATTGGTACCAATTTTTTCGTCATGGGTGTCATTTTCATGGTTTTCGAGGGTGTTGAAGGCAATAGTGATGTCAAAACGTGAATCCAAGATGGCGGCTGCAATTGGTACCAATTTTTTCGTCATGGGTGTCATTTTCATGGTTTACGAGCGTGTTGAAGCCGATAGTGCTGTCAAAACGGGAATCCAAGATGGCGGCTGCAAAGGTACCGAGCGCCCGAAACGTTTTCGTCCAACAGCGGATCGCGTACGCTCCCGCCAAATCTTGTAAAAGGTTACGCCGCAATGACAAAGTTAGTGATACAATTTGTTGTGTGTTAATATTAAATATTTTTCCGTGTTTAAACTATCGTCTTTTGTCGAGATTAACCAACGCCTTGAGATTACCTATTTAAATTGTACTTGTAAGCTAGTTATTCAAATTCGATTGATTGATCACTACAGAACAAAAATTTAAAAAAATTAAATAAACAAAACCATTAAAAGTGACAACCCTATTGCTTCAATGGAGCGTAGGTATTTATATTCTCAACTAGGCTTAGTTTCCGTACTGTCCATATATATACTGTGAGTCCGATCTGGCATATCAACGTAAAGCGCACATCTCACAGTTTTACGCACGCATCACGTTTATAAGTAAATTACAAAAATGGCGGTTTGGAGCGTCAAAGCTATCACAGAGTTCATTCGTTTGTTCCGTGAACATCCGTGTCTCTGGAAGATAAAAAGTAAGGAGTATAGTAACAGGAATATGAGAAACAAAGCATATGACGAGCTCGTTGAATTTTGCAAGTCAGTAGGTTTTGTTTCAGCTGACCACGATTTCTAACTAACTACAAACTAAACTAACTACGATTTAAAACAAATCCAGCTAACGCGATGACCAAACGATCGTCCATTTTTCTTACTACTGCTTAAAAAACTTTTAAAAGTTATAACGTTCCACGCGCCAGTCCAAACTGCAGTCCAAACGCTTGAAAATCAATTTACACGCACAGTTCGGAACGTTTGTCTAGATTATGTAAGTTTCGTCGGCAATCCAAACCGTGAATACATTTTTAATCGTAATTAGCACAACAGTTTGATCCGCAGTCCAAACTATACAGATCTAACTGCGGTTTGGAACGCAGTCCAAGATGCGCGGTCCGAACTTTATGTGTGGAGGGCGCTATTGACTTAGTGCAAATTATTTTGAGATATATTTCGTTCTACTACTGATACGACTCAAAAAAGTTTAATATATTGTAGGCCCCGGCGAGATTCGAACTCACGATCTCCTGTTTACTAGACAGGCGCTTTAACCAACTAAGCCACGGCGCCCTTGCTCAAAGTGGTGAATTTAATAGTCTCTGAATTTTAAACCTAGTGTAATTTAGCTGGGTCTAAGAGCAATTTGTCTTATAATAAATAGTTCACGAAGAATCCAAATAATGAGCTGAGAAAACGGGTAAGATGAATTCGATTTCAAATCCAAGCAAAAACTCAGCTAGCGTAGTTCTGATACAGCGCTGTAAGTTTGTAACACAGTTTACAGTCTTTCAGACATTTTCTTATCAGGCTACCACAGACTGGCGCCACTTCGGCGGGCGGCCGAACCGGAGCCCTCCTCAATAGCCCTCAGTCGGGGGCAAAGATGTTTTGGCTCTCAGCCAAACATGGATCGTTTTCGTCATAAAACATACGATTTTGTTTTCATGCCCGCTCCTATCGTGCACTGGAATAAGACCTATATTATGAAAAATATTACTGTCTCGTGTTATAATTCAATCAAGAATTCCTCGCAGTCCTATAACACCACTCTGTCCTCCGCAGAGAAGAACGGTTTTGGGTGCAAATTCTCCCTACGCGAGGTTTTGCAAGGTTGTGAATGGTTGCAGTGATCGGATCGACCTCCATTTTGATGGTTTGGGCAAGTTGAAAGCCAGTTTTTATAAGTATCTCCCCGAACATTGAGTTTCGTAGCTCTGCATAATCTCGCTGGGTGGGTTAATTAAGGCTACCTACCTTAGTGTTATCTATTTTAAATTGTGTATTGGTTTAATTTAGTTTTATTTACTTAGCTCAATTTATTTGTTGAGTTTTCTGAGCAGCTTTGTTGATAAGATTTAAGACTTTTTTTTTATGTTACGACAACGTTTTCTGTGCATGCAGAGTTTACCTGTAAGAGATTGTTACACTCTATCCTAATCAGTTGCTTCTGTGTAATGTGCTTATGTTAGTGTATACAATTGTTGGTGAACCAAAAAAAAAAAAAAAAAAAAAATAAATAAATAAATAATAATTTAGCGAGAATAAGTATAAAATCTACCACACGCTCAGTGTACCTATTGGGTTTTTCCATCAGGATTTTCTCAGTAGGAGCTTGAACTGGAATGCGGCGGTCTTCGATTACTTACATCTCTACAGGCGTTATGTTATGAATTCTGAGTAATGGAAACAAAACACAAAAACGAAAAGTTATGCTTTTTCAACAGACACAAAATCGTGTTCCTTTTGCACCGCTTTTAGTTTTATTGTGCAATTATTTATTTCAAGCGCAGTACATTCGTTTCCAAGAAAAGGAAAGTGTGTGTTTATAATATATTATTTTTCATATTTACCTAATAAACCAGTTGACGGCTGGCCTCCTTTTATAAAATCAATCCGCGAGCCACTGCCATTTTTAGGGTTCCGTAGCCAAATGGCAAAAACGGAACCCTTATAGATTCGTCATGTCTGTCTGTCCGTCCGTATGTCACATCCACGTTCTCCGAAACTATAAGAACTATGCTGTTGAAACTTGGTAAGCAAATATATTCTGTGAACCGCATTAAGATTTTCACACAAAATAGAAGAAATAAAACAATAAATTTTGGGGGTCCCCGTACTTAGAACTGATCCTCAAAAAATTTTTTTTCAACAAACCCATACGTGTGGGGTATCTATGGATAGGTCATAGAAAATGATATTGAGGTTTCTAATATCATTTTTTTTCTAAACTGAATAGTTTGCGCGAGAGACCCTTCCAAAGTGATAAAATGTGTGCCCCCCCCCCCCTGTAACTTCTAAAATAAGAGAATGATAAAACTAAAAATAATATAATTATGATGTATATTATCATGTAAACTACCAGCGAAAATTGGTTGGAACGAAATCTAGTAAGTAGTTTTTTTTTAATACGTCATAAATCGTAAATCGCAACTTTTGCTTATAATATAATACCTACAGGTTTGTACGGAACCCTCGGTGCGCGAGTCCGACTCGCACTTGGCCAGTTTTTTAATGAAGTCCAAATTCTTGAAAATATCTTTTGAGTTCATGTATGAGCATTTCTCATTACTTTTTCACCCCGGCTCGGGCAGCAGTCTCACTTCGGCAGCAATGGCTAATTCCAACTTGCACCAAATTGTATCTATGTACTCGTACTATATTAGACTGACAAATGAAACTAAATCTTATTCTTCGTAATTTGAAAAAATAAACCTTACTAGTTGATTAGCACATATTTACCATAGCACGGGTTGTGGCAAGGCCGGTAGGGCTATAAGGGCTCGTACACAAAACTGCGATGCGAGTATGCGACGTCGCATCGCAAAAATGTGCGAGCTCCCTCTAGGTTAATGTGCGACCTCCCTCTTTTCTGCGTTGCGAATTCGCATCGCATCGCAGTTTTGTGTACGAGCCCTAAATCCGTAGCCTCGTAGCAATGTAGTCGCGTAGCACAGACTGTAGCAAGTTCTGTATCGGAGTAGTACGGGCTTTAGCGCTCGGCGTAGCAAGATCTGTAGCCGCGTAGCACCGACTAGAATGTAGCACTCGTCGTAGCAAGGTCTGAAGCCGCATAGCATGGGCTGTAACTGTAACGCTCGGCGCGGCGGCTTAAGCCGCGTACTCAAGAATCAGAATCAGAATCAGAATGCTTTATTTGTAAACACAGGTCAAATTACAACAGTGTGCGAGATGTTACAGATAGGTAGATCCTCCATGTTTTGCCCAGAGACGTACAAATATATTTAGTAAATTAACATTGTCGAATTTATATCACACGTTTAACTTAAAATATCATAATGTCTTAAGGAATTATTTAAACTTTCACAATATAACAATTTCAATATTAATAGTTAGGTACAATACAAATTAAAATACAATCAATTTAAATAAATATTAAATAGGTTAAGTTATAAATAATTTTAATGCTAATGTCAAACAAAATTTAAAATCGTCAGAATAATATAATTTAAATGCAATCAATTTCGATAAATGTTAAATCTATAAGTTACCTGTCATCTTAATGCTTATGTCAAAAGAAATTTAAAATCGTCAAAATCGTACAACTTTAAAATTAAGTAATTCAATTTCAATAACTGTCAAATAAATAAACAAAAATAGAAAAAATAAAAAATACAGAGATTAATAACAATAAAAACATCAAAAATTAAAATTAAATTCAACAAATTAGGTAAATAGTCAAAATAAATTTAGCAATTACAGTGTAAAATAATTATTAAATTAAAAATTAGGTTAAAAAGTCAAAGTAAATAGTCAAAATAAATTTAGTCATTACAGAGATTTGTCATTTAAAAAATCATTGACACTATAATACGCTTTTTCTGACAGTATTTTTCTAAAAGTTTTCTTAAACTGGGCTGTATTTAATTTTTTAATATGGTTGGGGATATTATTATAAATTATTGGTGCCATGCATACAACGCTTTTACGCAGCAGAGCTGTCTTAGCTGGCTGGACACGAATTTTACTATTATCCCGGCGATTACGCATAATAATGTCCGATAACCGAGGAAACAAATGGGGGTTATTTCTGACAAACAGGGATATGTCCAAGATATAAATTGAAGGAAGTGTGAGGATTCTATGTTTTGTAAAAAGTGGCTTACAGCTCTCGGTACTGAGGATGCCGAACATGGCACGTATGCATCGTTTTTGCATTTTAAATGCCATATCTTTATTTTTTGAGTTTCCCCAAAAGATAATGCCATATCTAAGGACAGATTCAACAAGTCCATAATAAGCCGAAAGTAACACATCGGTGTTGACAGTTGGAGCAAGTTGGTACAAAGCATAAGCTTGACTACTGATTTTTTACACAGTCCGTCAATGTGATCTTTCCAATTAAGTTTACTGTCTATAATTAAGCCTAGAAAACGGGCATTTGTTACTTCATTTATAGTGTAGTTATCATGTATCAAATTTACATTTAAAGGATTATTCAATCTTTGTCCAAAGTGCATTATATTTGTTTTTGATAAGTTTATTTTTAAATTATTATCATCAAGCCAAGAAATTATAGATGTCAATGAATTATTTATGTCAGATTTATAATTTTGTATGTCTTTACATGCAATTGAAACTGTGCTGTCATCCGCAAATAATGTCATAGGTTGAGTCGTCAGTTCGTCACCTTTGACAAGTCATTGATATAAATAATAAACAATGGTGGCCCTAGCACACTACCTTGAGGAACACCCTGTGTGACGTATTTCTTTACAGATCGGATAGTCTCTTCTTCTTTTATTTTACGATTCACTCTAGTTATTTCTGTTATTTGTTGTCGATTCGTTAAATAAGATCGAATCAAATCTAAAATATTGCCTCTTATACCATATGCGTCAAGTTTGCTGATTATTATAATACTAGCTGACCCGCGCAACTTCGTTTGCGTCACATTTTCCGTTACTGCTCCGCTCCTATTTGTCTTAGCGTGATGATAGCCTATAACCTTCCTCGATAAATGTGCTATCTAACACTGAAAGAATTTTTCAAATTGGACCAGTAGTTCCTGAGATTACCCCCTACATACAAACTTACAAACTTACAAACATACAAACTTACAAACAAATTTTACCTCTTTATAATATTATTATATATTATATTATATATAGTATAGATGTATGTAGCTAGGCTAGCGAGCCGCTGCGAGCGCTCAGCGCTAGACTCCCTATCCCTTGTTGCAGAGACATGCTGCTTTAAATCACTGAGACGCTGTGCACGTTCAGCGCTAGATCCCCGAGCACGGACCTGCGATGTTCTCCAGCTTTGGTTAGCAAGCCGCTGTGAACGCTCGGAGCTAGATTTCCCAGCGCGTGCTTGCGAAATATTTTCTCTATTCCTCGAGAGGCGCAGATGATTATCAAGAGCAGACTCTGCCGTACGGCGTACTCGAGCTGCTCTTGTCTCATGTCTGGGATGTCTGACGGGAAAGTTGAGATTTCCTTTTAGGCATGATAAACAATCGCTGAAACTGTCCGATATCCCAAAAACAGAAATATCACAGCAGGCTTCGAACTCGAAGAATGAGAACGAAGTAATATTGTAATTGTGTTTTGAGAAACCGAGCAACCAAAACAATAGACCAACATTTTACCAACATTCAACCATCTACGTACAACTCACGTACCTAACAATACAATACAATACAAATTGTTTTTATTGGGAACAACATAAGGAACCAATTCTGTTAGTACAACTTACACACTAAGGTTAGTAAAACAAGTTTAAAAATAACTAATGAGTCATGTACTTACGAGGCACTTCATGCGGACAATGACTTCTCATGAAATGCCTCAGCACAGGAGCTTTCGGGTCCTCAGCCACGACTTTCAGGATGCTATTGCTACTCCCTCGAATCCTCCTCACAAGCGATGCCACCTTTTTCCTGATGATGGCATGGAAGCCATCTGTACGCCATTGGGCAAACATCCCCGAGGCACTACAGAAACGAGGGAGTTTCAACATCATCCTGAAAACATTGTTATATTACGACAACAACAAAACGACAAAAGTTAAATAATAACTGGAGAGGGTCATTAATCCGCGGAAAATCTTAACACCACGATTCAGAAAAATTACGTAATTGCACAAAGCATGTTCTAATGCGGTTCGTGAATGGACGGCGCGGGCGGCGTTTTGCCTTTTAGTAATTTTACTAGCTGACCCGCGCAACTTCGTCTGCGTCACATTTTCCATTACTGCTCCGCTCCTATTTGTCTCAGCGTGATTATATATATATATATATATATACGCCTATAACCTTCCTCAATAAATGGGCTATCTAACACTGAAAGATTTTTTCAAATCGGACCAGTAGTTCCTGAGATTAACGCGTTCAACCAAACAAACAAACTCTTCTGCTTTATAATATTAGTATAGATTGCTGGTGGTAGAGGTGCTGAATCAAGTGGATTCTTAATTTCGTCCAGAACAGTCCAAAAAGAAACACATTTTCTCCGATTTTTACTGACAATATTGCTGATCGTAGACCACTGATAAATATAGTTTGTTTTAAGATTTTATAATATCAAAAAAGTTTTACTGGGTTCATAGAATCGATTTATTATAGAGGAGCTCGTTCAAATCGGACCAGTAGTTCCTGAGATTAACGCGTTCAACCAAACAAACAAACTCTTCTGCTTTATAATATTAGTATAGATTGCATAATATACAAAATCTACGTTCAGTTACGTATCCTGATCTCTCTCTCGAATTAAGAATATAATTATGAAGAGGGTACCTAATGCAGGGCACTGTATCATCTCTATCGGTTGAAATGCCGACCAGCCCAGGTACCTAATCTCCTGGTACAAACTAATCTTGAATCAAAATCAACAAAACCAACTATCGAACGAATGGTGCTGAATCAAGTGGATTCTTAATTTCGTCCAGAACAGTCCAAAACGAAACACATTTTCTCCGATTTTTACTGACAATATTGCTGATCGTAGACCACTGATACTTAAATATAGTTTGTTTTAAGATTTTATAATATCAAAAAAGTTTTACTGGGTTCATAGAATCGATTTATTATAGAGGAGCTCGTGGCTAAAGCCGCACGGGCCGATCTTCAAGGCTAAACTATAACAGACGAACGCATCGATCTTCAAGGTTAAGCAACGCTTGCGAAGGTTGGTCTGTGGGTGGGTGACCATCTTGACATACCGAGTTTCCTTCGTGCCTCAGAAAGCACGTTAAGCCTTTGGTCCCGGCTGTCATTTGTAGATCTTTGGCAGTCGTTACGGATAGTCAAAAGCCAGTAAAATCTGACTGAAATCTTGCATTGAATGAGTTGTGGAGGTCTGGTAGGCAGCCGCGCCACGTAAAATACCGGTATTCAGCTGAATCCGGTTTGTCTGGAAGCCGAGCCAATATAGTAAGGAAAAGGCTAGGTTGTTATAATGGTCACCCATTCACAGACCGACCTCGGCAAGCGTTGCTTAACCTTGAAGATCGACGTGTTCGGCTGATATAGTTTAGCCACATTGAAACATAATACCAAATATTCATCTCTTCTGTTAGTAAAACAGTTTACTTATGGATACAGGTAACTCCGGACTCCGGAGGAGACTCTCCTCTCCTCCCAGTAAATCGAAAAACAATCTAGTAATTTCATCAAATCCATACTTCCATAGCTAATAATTTCAACATATAATCGTCCTTAAGTTAAACAACATAAAACATGGGGCTGACCTTATGCTACTGCGGAGAATCTTAACACCGCGATTCAGAAAAACGCGTCGTAAGTACAACGCCATCTATCGATCTACAACGTAACTGAACTGTCTTTATGCTCATAACTACTCATAAGTTCAAACTTAGAAGCTTACACGTTACGATAAATAATGATAATATAATAACATATAATTATCCGCTTGACTGGGTCAGCCGCGCCAAATATGAGTCACGTTATGACGTAGATTGCGCTAGGCTAGATAAAAAAACGCGCCAGCTGCACGCCAGATGTTTATGTTTACGTTAACCTTTTTTTAGTGGCCTCCTATTAGAGCTACCACTCAAGTGTATTGTTATTTGTATAGCTGAGAAACGGCTCCTTATAGTTACGTTAAGTGTATGATAACGGTTAGTTTCTATATTTTTTAACTAATTTGTAAACATTGAATATTGGTGAAAAAAACACATTACGTGAACTTTGAACAGGAATAATTTAAAAAGTAAATCGATAACATATATATTTTATGACTTGTATGGGTAGCTGGGTTATATCTAAAAACGATAAATAACAAACAACATACTCCACCGTACAAAAACATATATAAAAAAAAAAAAACTACCACCAAACATTAGCCATTTCCCGCCATTTTGCATTATTTACCTTCCGACCCACGGAACAAAAATTCTAATCATAACGTAAATTTCGTTTGTTTTGTTTATGTTTTGGCTGAAATCTATTGCCCAGTAAACATAAAATGCGATAATAATTACTTTTTAGTCAGAACAAGTAGCTAGACTTAATAATTAACAAATTACGAAAGCGTTCTGACAACATGGACGCCTTGTGTATCAAGGGTTATGAAAATGAATATAATACGTGTTAAAACTTACCCACATGTTGAAATCCTTTTGCACACACATTAATCACATCACAATGCACCAATAAAACATTATTTAACACTAATTCACTCACAAACAACATAATAAACAAGTTTATTCGACACTACGTCATTGCGCAACTCGCGTCATACCACAGACTGACTAAAACATTTAATTTCTTTCTAAAAATGGACTCGCCCGTTGCGTGATTCGTATTTTAAGCATGTAGAAATGTATAAAGATTCGAGTGGAAAAGAGCTAAATGATACAAAAATCGTGTGTTCGACAGAAAAAGACATATTGTGCTGTCAGATTGGCGTTTTTAAAATAGGGACTTTAGTTCCGATGACGCAACTCGAGCCAATAGTGATTTAGGGACTTTTGTCCCTATGACGCAATCGAGCGGAAACATTATGTGTTTAATTAAAAAATAACTCAAAAATACATTGTTTCGGGGTCTTTTCACACATTTGTTATTAAAAAATTTCTCAATAGATGGCATTGCAAGTATCTGAAGTCTCAATGAAAACAACCTATTTTAGCGCTCGATGAAGTTTCTTCGTAAACTTTAAAATTCGATATCTTTTGATTTTGTGGGTCGATTTTGATGAAATAAACACTAAATGTTGCTCCGATTATCACTTAATATTTCGAAGTACCTAAATTTTGAATCCAATCAGTGGTTTATGCGTGATGCTCCTCCAAACGCACAGACATACAGACGCACAGACAAACAGAAAAGAATTTCAAAAACTGCTTTTTTGTGTTCTATGTCATTTTTCTGACATTTCTATGTATTTTTTATGCGAAAATATTCAATGTACAGACACGGCAACTCTACGATTTTATTATATGTATAGAATAGATAGTGCAATAGGTCTATAATTCACCATTAACTGCTTACTTCCTTTTTTGAATAAAGGTTTTATAACTGATAGTTATCTTCAGGAAATATTCCGGTTGAAATAGACAAATTCATAATATGACTCAAGTGATGGCATATATCCTCATTTACTGCTATTAACTATTTTAGTAGAGATACCGTCGTATCCTACGCTCTTGGTATTTTTAAGATTTTTTATAATTCTATGAAACTGGTTGGGTAAACTTGGAGCAAGAAACATTGAATTTAATCGGTGATTCATTATAGACGTAACTTTTTTCCCCGAGCCTGGAAGCGGTTTGACTTTATCAATAAAATAATTATTAAATGAGCTCGCTATTTCTGCCGGATTTTTAATGATGTTGTTATCATCAATTTTTATTTCATCAATCGATTCTTTTGGCGTGTTAAGTTTCGTTTTGTTTATAATCCGCCACGCTGTTTTAGTTTTATTACGTGACGTTGTTATTGTATAGTTATTTTGCGCACGTTTTGTAAGTTTTATAATTTTTTTAAATAACTGAGAGCTGTAACTGTAACCGTTGCATGTACTGTAACCAAAATACAATATAGTGTGTACGTGGTTCGCAAACCTGCTGCGAGCGGTACGCGTGCGGCTTGCAGCGACCCGACGCGCGACGTTTACAACGTACTCATTTCTAAACCCGTAACGTTGCACGTAACTGTAACCGTTTATTTATTTATTTAACACTTTCAGCACAAACAAAAGTACAGAGGCGGACTTAATGCCATAGGCATTCTCTACCAGTCAACCTTTGGGTGATGCAGAGAATAGTGGTAGGTGCAATACGGAGAATTAAATGCGACCGTTACTGTTACCAAAAACATAATATTGTGTACTTGGCTCGCGAACCTGCGACGAACGCTACATGAGCGACAGCTCGCAGCGATGAATGAGTACCCGGCTTTACACTACACGGTTTTCAGGGCCCTATTTTTTTTTAGGGATGGGAAATCATCAAATGACTTCCCCCGCTCTGGGCGGAGCGGGAGGGAGTGTCAGACTTCTACTGACTAAAACCCATCCTTGTTCCTTCATGTGCCCTTTGTGTTCCGGAGCCACGGTATCTCTTTCGAATAGTCCCGCGACTCCAGCCTACGGTGGCCGGAGGTTACCAGGTGGCCTCCGACGCCCGCGGCGCCACGGCGATTCTCTCCCTCTCCCACTCCGCCACCTCCTTCGCTAGCATGACTGCTTCGCAGAAGGAGGTGACGGCGTCCCATTCCGTCTCGCTCCGGACCATGGCTTGGACCAGGGCCGGACGCGAGAGGTCGCCGCATATATCCTTCGAGGACACGGCGGTGCTCCGCCCAAGCGGGGCACACCTGCACAGTGTGCTCCACCGTGTCTTCCGGTCGATCCTCGCAGTGGTGACACACGAACGTTTCCTCCCGCCCGATTCGGTGCAGGTACCTCCCGAAACATCCGTGTCCGGTGGGGACCTGCGGCAGGCGGAAGGTGAGGACGCCGATGGTACGGAGCCCTTCTGGTGAGAATAGTTCATATCGGGATTGCTACCGTGTACCTTTTTATTTGCGAGTTTCCGATATTTCGGCACTGTTGTAAGCGCCATCACGGACAACCAATAACATCCCACCCGCAGGATCTTCAGTTACTCCGTGATCATGGCGCTTGCAACAGTGCCGAAATATCGGAAACTCGCTAATAAAAAGGTACATGGTACCAATCCCGATATGAACTATTCTAATGTTAGTGACCTTCGTGTGAGATTCAGAGTTAAATTTGAATTTCTTATTATATTATTATTCTTGGAGTAATGCAACCGATACAATAATATGAATAAGGAATGTATGTGTATATGTAGGAATGTATGTGAACGTTGAATGTACATTTGGAATAATGTGACAAATGGCGAATTTTGCACCGGCCTATTAATAGACGTCAAGATTGATTTTGCCAATGATATTGTCAAAGCCATTGTGTTTTACATAACTTTGTTAGGACTAGAGATGGTATAAAACCAGACAACATGATAGATCCAGCGCCATTACCTGATATGAATCCCACTAACAGCGGACGACCAATCAAAGAAGCAGATATAATATTCGAACTAAATTAACAAATTACTTCGTAAGTGAAGGTAAATTAAATTGGCAAGAAGAAATGATATAATACTGCAACCGTTGCCGTAAATCAATTTTCATTTCCCGTTTGAGCGCTTTTAGTCTAAATACTAATTAGCAGATTCTTTAGGCACTTTATCTCATCGCCGGCGAGGAAGCGATCGAGTAGCTATCGACTATTTGCTCGCAGAGGAAAGGGACAAAAGATATCTAATAACTAGATCTCGTATAAGTTAAAGAGTCACATACATTCATAGTCGACAGCTGGCTGTTCATACACTGCCAGCAGAGAGCGGCTCTTTTACTTCTATAGTTGATCGCAGCGACAAGAGCTATCAAAGATTGTACCTACTCGCTCAGCGACACTTTTTTTACTGTTGATAGGCACGCGTTTGACCACTATCTGCGATTAGCGACTATGTGGTCTCTTGCCTAGAAGTAACCTATTCACTCTGGAATTCAGGACTCCCAGTTTGTAGTATCAGGAAACACAGACCCCGGCAGGGAATTCCACTCCTTTGCTGTAGGTAGGTAGGTACGCACTATGAATGTGTTCCCAAAACATTTTGTGCGTGTGGGTGGGATGTTCACCATGTGCCGGTGGCGCATCGCCGTTCTTCTTGTGGTCCGATGATGGAAAGGGCTTGACGGCCCGCGAGCTGAGGAGCAGGTGGTTTTAATGCCCGCCGCCGCGGCTGAGGCTGACCGGCGAAGCTGGACAGCAAGCCGAAGCGACCATCTGCGACGATAAGCTCGGGTGGGACTGCCGGAGTCCTGCAGCGCCGGAGCCTGTCAGAAACCATGCGTGCTGCATGTTTGCTTGCTACATGCTTGCTTTGGCAGGTGGTAATAAGTAACTAGGTAAATCTGCTCATGCAACTAATAATGATATTTGTTAAGCTACCTGCAGTCTATAACTTGTCAATATAAAGTTATAATGTGTTGTAGTTTTGCTGGTTTTAACTAGGCGTTTTACCATTTCCTATATCTAACGATTTTATATTCAATGTATCTATGTTATGCTTGTAGTTAATGGCCTAATGCCTAAGTGCTATTCAAAGGTTAGCTATCTTCTCCATTCTAAATTTAATTAAATACATTCAGTAATTTATGTGTGAACGAAAGAAATATATCCAGATATTTGCCATTTGTCAGGTCAACTTGATTGGTCCCGATGTTTAAAAAAAAAATAGTTATCAGCGAATACAGTTTTCAGCGAACTTATACCTTGTCTCATTTAGGCGCTGCGATGTTTTTTCGGGTTTAAATAAAACCGCGATAACTTGAAAACTATAAATATTTTCTTAAATCTAATTTGGGGCACATAGGGGCACTCATTAAGAGCTACTCGTGTATGTTTATTCTACATGGGCACATGCAATGGTTTTAAAGATATACGATTCATCAAAACGTTACTCCAGCAGCAAATGCAATATCTCGTAAATGTGAAGGGGCACAGATTTTATTTTTGGGGGCACATTTTGGCACACATGTAAGCTCTCTGGCCATGCACAATTTTTCTCTCTCCGATCATTCGTTTAGAATTTTCCTGCTAGAAAAACGTTACCCCAGCAAGAATCGTTTTTTCCGTTTTTTTCCAAAACGACACCGGCACACATTTACACCAGAAAAGGCACCAACTATACGTTCCACTCATTTAACTCTAGGAGATACTTTCTTGCTGGGGTAACGTACACGTCCCGGTCTGCGTAGGCCCTTAAAAATATATATGAGCATTAAGCAGGTTAAGAAAAATGAATAAAGGGACTAAAATAATAATATCTCGGCCCGACGATTTTCGGATCAGGGTGCGGTTGATAGGGTGCGCTCAGAGGTACTGAGCAACCTTATCATCTCAACCCCGACACAGACCGCGGTTCAGGCGCCAGCTAGTGGCGCGATCACACCGCGGCCCAACAACATTAGTGATGACTGATGAGGTAGATGATAGGGTTGTCACGGTAAGTAGCCAGTGCAACGATAGACTGAGGAGCGCACTGTAGGATGCGCTTCGCGAGAATAGATCAATTTCGACCGAACTTGGGCCCTGGTGAAAAGAATAGTGCGCTGGTGTGTGCCTTGGTTGGACTCGCTGCTGCAGAAAATCTTTGACAGCAGCGAGAGCCTCGTTGATACGCACTCAATCCTGTGTTGCGGGGTAGTTGCGGTATGTCGTTTACCGAATGTCAAATTTAATACTTGTGATGAAGCTATTCGACCAAAACCTGGTGCACCAGGATCAAGCAGCGTATCGATGAGGCTAGGGCACTCATTGGCCAACTATACTGCTTCAGGGAGGGCATCACAAAGCACGCGTGATGCGCTTTGTGAGACGGGGACTGATATCAGCCCTTCGAGATTACACGTTCCGTGTCACGTTGCGCATCGACTTCCTGAAGCAGAAAGTTTGTGCATGGGCAAACCGTATTCGGCGGTATAAGCGGTTCGCAACAAAGCCCGAAACTACGGACTTCGGGCTTAGAGAGTAGCCCCCCAGCTTCCAAACTATAATGCTATAATAAAAATTAAGAATTATGGTACGGCATCCTTCGTGTGCGAGTCCAACTCGCACTTGGCCGGTTTTTTATATTTCATAAGTTGTGAACTAACAACTCACAATATCTATACTTATAATAATATATATGTATATAAATTGCGAGTTGTTAGTTCACAACTTCTCGAAACGACACAGAGGGATTAAAAAATACAGGATTTGTTTCGTATCATAATAGAAATGTTCAGTCGACAATAATAATAGTCGAGATTTTATAATCTCTCAAGATATCATCAATCAATATACATAAAATTCTTCCTTTACTGTGTGAGCCGTCGATTCTGTAAACATGTCGTGAAGGTGAAGGCGTGGGTGTAGTGATCACGAAGTCAGATCAAACCATACAAACAATATAGAATGACAGCTTACAAATAAGCTGTATTCACTGTAGAGTGATTGACAAGTCTTGTCAATCACTCCACAGTGAATAGGTACGGTGAGATGTCGACAGAATAGACCACCGACTGCTGGTCGTAGAAAGTTGAAATTTGGCATTAGGACTAGAGATGGGCCGAATGTGGTTTGAACTGAATCCGAATTCGGCCGAACATTCGGTTAAAACGAAAAGTTCGGCCGAACTTCGGTTTAATTTCAAGCGCTTTCTCGAGAGCGACACGTCGTGACTTGTTTACTCATTTACTTCAATATTATTGCTTAATGTACCCCGCCCCCGGCGACCCCACACGGCGCTTCCACCGCGTAGCCCGGAGCCGGCCTGACCGGGCGGCTCGTTAGCAAATTCGTCATCGGCGTGTCGCGTGCGATTGTTTACATTCAACAAAAAATAATTGTTATAAGTGGATTGACGAGGTTTTAGGTGATAAGTTTTGTTACTGACTTATTGCAAAAATGAGTGCAAGGAAAAAATCAAGTGTTTGGACATTTTATACAGAAACAGACCAACTAAATAAAGTGAAATGTGAGAGAGTGAGAGTGGTGGTGGTGGTGTGGTGTGTGTGTGGTGATTGTGAGTGATGTGTGTTATGTGATTCGCAGATATCTCGTGGTGGTAGTGGACGTTCAGCGTCTACTTCTGCACTGAACAACCACCTTCGCGTGAAGCATAATAGAGAATATGCACAATTACAACATCCGCGTTCATTCGCCAAATCCGATCCTACCATACTACATAAGCACCAATAGTGCAAGTAGGTATAATTTTTCTTGTGCCGAATGTTCGGCATTTGAACCGAATTTCAGCCGAATGCCGAAGTTCGGTTCAAGCTGCCGAATTTCGGTTGAACCGAATTGCGGCCCATCCCTAATTAGGACTGCTGCATCAAGACCTTTTTGTTTTCTTATTTAAAATTAACTTTTTGGGAAACTTACAGCGTGGACTGGTGGTAAAATTAAAAGCGGAGATTCGGTCATTATAATTTTATTCGCATATAATAATATTAATTGATTATGATACATGGAGCGTTAACCTGCGTCGATCGGCAGACGCGCCGAGCGGGACTCGGTCGTCTGCACTCCAAATTATATTTATTATTCGGTTACATCGCATCGAAGTGCGCTCTGCAAAATCCGTAGCTACATATTCACTAATGAGAAGTCTCGAGGCAGCATCGGACAAGGACGCGCGGTCCCCGGGCACTCCGGTCGTCCAGCGGAGCCGCCGACCGGTCGCGTCTATATATACTTAAATATAACAGTCAAGGAGTCGGATAGCCGTCCGATCGATATATTTACATACGAACAGAACGCGCCGCGCATCGTCGCGGCCGACCCGGCGGCGGCCGCGGGGGCGCCGCGGGTCGAACGGCTCAGAATCACTTCCATAATTTACGTCCTAATTAAAATACCGAAAATCTAAAGTCGGCGTCGTCGAGGTGCGTACGCCGCGCGCGGGCTCGGCGCGCTCGTGTCCGGCGTCCGGCGGGCTCGGGGGGCAGGCGGCGGGCCGCGCGGCCCTTCACTCCGCCTTCACGTCGGCGGGCGCGGGCGCGTCCGGCGCCGCCGCCTCGCCCTCGTCCACGCCCGGCGCCGCCTCGCCGTCCGCCGCGCGGTCGCCGGCGCCGCCGTCTGCGCACACAACACACGGGTGAGCGGGGCGCTGGGCGCACGCACAGGCGGGCTGCGCGAGAGGTACTAACTGCGCTGGTGCTGGTGGTAGTAGAGGTTGGGGCGCGGCTGGTGCGGCGCGTGGTGCGGGCGCGGCTGCGCGGCGGGCGGCGCGCGGTACATGGGCAGCGCGGGCGCGTGCGGGCGCTGGCCGATGGGCGCGGGGTAGCGCGGCGCCACCATGCCGCCGCGCCCCATGGCTCCTCCTCCTGCGCCGCCTCCGCATCGCCCGTTGTTTCCGCCGCTCACCATCTGCGTCATCATAAAATAAATCACAAGTTACTACTCATTTTAGTTATAGTAGCGCAATTTTCCAAAATCACGCTTTTGAGGTTCGCTACGTACACAAGCTGTTTAATTTTAAAATGCGACTCAATTTTATAGCATAAGCGTACCAGTTTGTATTGCGGAACATCGGGAAAGGCTTGTTTGCATAACACAATAATTACAATATCTTCAAGGTATATGTTTATTTATACCAATGGATATAGACAGGTGTTGCTACACTTAAATGTTTTTCCAGTGGCTTTCGAACTGATAAGGTTTATATCAGAGTAAGAAAACATGACGGGAGCCACTAACCTGTTGCTGGTGGTGTTGGTGCGGAGTGTGAGCGGGCGGCGGGTGCGGGGGCGGCGCGTGGTACTTGTGTTGTGGCGGCGAGTGCGGCGGCTTCTGCGGCTTGGCGGCGCCTTTGGGCGTCGGCGATGCCGCGTCGCACAGCGGCGCGAAGCCGTTGGCGTGCTCGTGCAGGGGACTCTTGAGCTGCTGCGGCGGGGGCCGAGGCTGCGGCGGCGCGTACTGTTGTTGCAGCGGTGCGCGATATTGCTGCTGCAAATGTTCACTTATATATAGTAATCGTAGATTTCGGTATCGAGGATATAGATGAGGTGCAGTAGGAACAGCATACTACCTGCATCTGCTGCACGGCCGCGGCGACCTGCAGCTGCGACGACAGGAACTGCGAGCCGAAGGCGCCCGACTGCGCCTGCTGCGTGAACTGCAGCGGGTAGGTGGGCGCAGGCGCGGCGGGCGGCTGGTAGGGCGAGTAGTAGGAGCTGGCGGGCGGCGCGGGGCGCGGCAGCAGGCCGGGCAGCGAGTAGGGCGCCTCGCCCACGGGCGCCGAGTAGCCCAGGTACTGCTGCTGGTACGTGCTCACGCCGCCGACGCCGCCTACGCCTCCGCCTTTGCTGCCTGCAATTTATCAATTGTTCTGACTCTCGTTTCCATTTGTAAAGATATCAAATAAATGGACGTCGAGTCTTTTTTTTTCTAAGATTTACTCATATTAAACATTAATCCAAATATAAGTTTACTTCAACTTTATAATTCAGCCCTTTTGATAAAAGAATATATTGTGTTTTTCTATCAGATTTCATTTCTGTTTTCTCATTTGTGAGATGTTATACGCACCAATAGCGCCTATTTGTTGAGTGGAAGGCTTGACAGTGGCTGACATGAGAGAATTAGAAGTGCTCGAGATTAGAACAGTACTGGGACTATTACCCAGTTGGCCCGACTGGCCGAATGCTGCGCCACCACCAGCGGCTGCGGCCTGGACATGGGATGAAACAAACATTAAACATTATTTACACAATTCAACATGGTTACAATTACACTTGCAGTAGCCACAAACTCTTTTTAACTTTGACATACTCAGGTAATTAAGAAGTGAACAAAGAAACAAATATTAAATCCCTGTTCTATTTCTATGAAACAAACAATGAGTTTAGTATTTTTCCTAACTATGGACCAGTCTGGAACGAGTCGGCAACTGAATACACGTGACTATTTCCGTAAATATTTAAACTATGCTGTAAAATGAAAGTATTCAATAAATGCTTCATGTTCAAATACAAGGCATGTTTTCAATAATTAATTTCTAGTGGAGTTTGCGAAGTGAACAAAAGATCCAGTGAGAAAGAAGAACAGATTCAATGGTTCAGTTATACAATATTTTGATCATCAACAACATTAGCAGAAGTATTTTAAAATGAATGCCAATTTGTGCTTACCATGCGATATTGATTTGGTAGGCTCTGGAACATGTCCGGAGGAGGTTGATAGTTGTATGGCGCGGCTGATCCGGCGCCGTACGGGGTGCCCGGGAAGCCTCCGAACTGACCGCGGCTTTGATCTAGGAAGGCTCCGTACAGACCGCTCTGTTGCGGCATCTGCTGCGAGGAACTCAACAGTTGCTGGGAAGAATTGAACATGACGGCGGGCGGCGATGGTACCGACAGGCCTCCGTAGCCTCCTTGGTACCCTACGTGATTGTAATGTTGGGGCGGCGGCGACTGTAGTTGTTGCGTAGGCTTCACTTTACAAACGTTAGGTGGAGCAGTCTCCGTATTGTTTTCTTCAAAACCTGCGAATTGTATATCTTCGGTGCCTTCAGCTACAGCAGGCATCTCCCAAACTTTCTTAACACTAGCGATTTTTAAATTGAGATCAGCTGCCAGTGGAGAAATTGTGTTCGATGTGCTCATGTGTACGCCACGTGGCAAGCCGAGAGATTTCCCAGATTTATCTTCAGTCAATTGTCCAAGGTCAGAATCATAAGGAAAATCGAGTTTCATATCAGATAAATCTTCTGGTTTTTGTGATGTATCAAATGTCATTTGTAGACCTAAACCAGCAGCTTCAGCATCAGTTACTACTGGTCTATCAGATATAAGTTCTTGAATAGATCTAGGTCGTGGTCTAACTTCACCATTGAATGCTAAGGCTCGATTTTCTAATTCTGCATTTATTTCCTCTGCTTGAGTTTTAGGAATTGGGGTAGTAATTTGATATTTTTGCTGTAGTGTTTCATCAGGTGTTGCAGTCTTGTAATTAGTATTTTCAAATATAATAGTTTCAACTGGAGGTGTAGCTCCATCTAGCACACCACTCTTGTCAGCAACAATCGTGCAAGTAGGCTGAGTAGCCGTTTTAGTTTCAACTGGAGTATCGCCTGGCGTACTGCGTTGGCTCGACTGAGCAGACTTGTTCTCCACTGTTTCCACAGGCTCTTCTACGTTACCACGTAGTGTTTGTGATATAGGTTTGTCCCATGCGTTGACGGGTGGTGGAGGGGGCGCGGCGCCCGTGTCCGGCCCGAAACCAGACACTAATCCCATCTGCTGCTTTTGTCTTTGTTTCACAAAACGCGGTGCCAAGTTAGCCTGACGAGGGCGATCATACTGAGCATTTGATTTGTTAGAAACCGGTGCTGATCCACGTGGGTTTGTTTTATCATTAGGATTTCTAGTTGTTGATCCATTTCTACCACCACCTTGATTGGAATGAGATCTGGGCTGCTTTGCTGCATGTTGATTGTTTTCCTCTTTTGTGGGTCCTCTTGCATCTTTAGAATTCTTTTTATTCCTTACCTCCTGGAAACCATCGTCAACCACTTCTTCATCTTTTTTGCCAGAACTAAGCTTGAGATCTGTCATAGCCTCTGTAATATCACTAGTTTTATTATCAGTCGCAGAGTCTTTTTTGGACTGAGGGTTTCGTCCATTGTTTTGACGATTACCAGAATTCTGATTACGTCCACCTTGCCCTTTCTGAGATTGACCAGATGGCCGTCCCGCTGCAGAACGGCGGTGACTTGATGTACCACCGCCTTCGGAATGTTCAGATGTTGTTTCCCAATTTTCATCCTCTCCACTCGGGGGCCCTGTGCCCTTTGGGCGTCGATCGCGACCCCTTCCAGTAGATGACCCTGCTCGCGACTTATTATTATTTCCTTTAATTTTATCATCAATTTGAGAGTTTTCTTTAATTTCATCTTCTTTCACTGCTCGATTGGCCTGGCTAAATGGGCTTTTGGTATTGGGAGGTCCATATCCAGTTACTCGTTTAGCAGGAGCAGGTGGACGCGAGGCACCTTGGAAACCTCCACGCCCTCGTCGAGACGGTTGCCCACGTGGTGCAAATGGTTCTCTATTTTCCATACCATCAGTTACGGGAGTTGGCTGATCCATCGTCAGGGGTCGATTAGCTTCATCTGATTTATCGTGAGAATTCTTAGGACCACGTGGACTACGCGGTGCTCTTCGTCTCTCTTTGCGCTCTGTGTTAGGAGCACCGTCAGTAGAACCATCAGATTCGCTGGCTCTGTTGTTGGATCGTGAGCTACGATGAGATCGTCGTCGTGGTCCCCACCCTCTATTGTAAACAGCATACCCGCCTCCAAGATATCCTCTGCCTTTCTTCTCAGATCCTGACCCACTTGATTTGCGTTCAACTGGTTCTTTAGCAGGAATTTTATTGAGCTGCTCATTGCTGACTCTTTCGTTTTTCTTTTCATCAGCAGAACGTTTTTGGGTAGCTACACTAGCATGAAGAGATTCTGCAGAGTATGTTTCACTTACTTTAATTCCTCCTAAGCTTGGGTCCGTGCTAGACTTAGAAGCTATTGATTCAGATTCTGAAAGTTCTTTTTCAGACTTTTGAGATGAAAACATTGGTTTAGGAATATTTTGTTGTGTTATTGGTTCAGAAGGGGCTTGTTTTTGTGTTTGAGTAGTATGTGACAATGCTTCTGTTGGGGTATGGTGTTTAGGAACAGTTTGCGCGGGTTTAGATTGGTTATCTGTGAGTGAAGTTTGAGATTGGCTCACAGGTACTTGTGACTGAAAGCTTGTTTGAGGTGCTTGTTGATTTTGTCCAAAAGATTGAACATTAGTGGCGTGGTTATTTGGGCTGTTTTGAATTGGAGCTTGAGATGTCGGCGGATTAGTTGCGACACTTGACGCGACTTGTGATAGTTGCGCATGAGAAGGTTGAGAACTACGCTTCGTATCATCATTCACATTTTCGCGGTCAAGGACCTCTTTTGGGTTTGGTTCGTTATCTTTCGTTATTGAGACTTTTTCCATGGATACCTTCTGTTGACTGGAGTTATTCGGTTCTTCTTGAGCAACTTCAGCCCAGGATGTTTTGCCAAAATCTCTTTCAGTGGATTCCCTTTGAGATAAACTCGAAGGAGGAGAATTGCGTCGCTCAGGAGCAAGCAACTGAGATGACGACTCAGAGGAGGCGAAAGGCTCAACAAGCCCTATGCTTTTCCTTTCAAATACTTCTGTCAGTTTATCAGCAGCAGTACGACTGCTAGGTTCAATAGTATCTATTGTTTTTTTATCAGATTCATTTCTCCTATCTTTGTAGTCATTATATGAATCTTTCGAATTTGATCTGTCCAACTCTCGGCCAGATCTTTCGTAATCTTGCATTTCAGACCGCCATTGCGGCCCAGGTCCATCTTTTTGATCTCTTCTAAAGTCATCTTCACGGTCTGAATAATCCCTAGAAAAAGAAATAAATTGTAAGTTAATGATTGTCTTATTCTTATTATCTAATTACATTTCAAGGCGAAATATCTTACCGTGAATAAGAACGACGACCATTGTGCGGTGCATGTCGTGGAGCATTGTAGGATGGCGGTTCTTGCCGCCTGGGCGCTGGTTTCCCTGAGAACGCCCAGCCTTTGTGATCGTCTTGCTGTCTATTTTGCTGCTGTTTCAAAAATCGCGGTGGAATATTCGCTTGGAACGTTTTAGAAAATGCTGGGTTTGCTTGGTCACGGTCACGACCATAGTCGCGGTCCCTCTCTCTAAAATCACGTTCACGATCGCGGTCTCTTTCGCGATCGTTTCGCTCTCTGTCTACGCGATCACGATCGCGGTCTCTGTCTGAGCGGTCTCGTTCTCTGTCAAACCTTTCACGATCAATGCGATCTCTATTATCGTTACGATCTCTATCACGCGTTTCCAACCTTTCTTTGTCACTCTCTGCACGATCTCTATTTTCAACACGGCCTCGATCATTTCCTCTATTATCTATTCTATCACGCTCACGGTCACGTTCCCTATCGCGATCACGGTCACGCTCGCGATCGCGTTCACGGTCGCGTTCGCGATCACGGTCGCGATCGCGTTCGCGGTCACGATCGCGGTCTCTTACGTCCCGATCACGGTCTCGGTTGTCATAACGATCCCTATTATCAACGCGATCCCGATCCCTGCTTTCGACGCGATCTTTTTCTCTATCACGTAGATCATTACGGTCCTTGTCTCTAATGTCCATTCGATCCCTATTGTCGGCACGGTCCCGGTCTCTATTATCACCCCTATCCTTTTCCCTTCCGTCCTGCTCCCTCTCCCTGTTGTCATTGCGGTCTCGGTCGGGCCGGGGCTCCGTGCGCTCGCGCGCGTCCTTGGGCGGAGCGGGCGCCGGCGCGTCGCGGTGCTGCCGCCGCTGCTCCTCCTCCTTGCGCTGGCGAGCGCGGGCTACGGCCTGGGCTACCTCGTTACTTTGCTTCTGCCGACGTTCAGCCCAAAGCTGGTCTTCGTCACCAGGCTCGTGAAGCTTAACGTCGGTGCGTTCGCTATCGACGCTCGTGCGGTTTCCACCGCCCCTCCCGTGCCCCTTGTTCGGAGCCGAAGACTCGCCGTCGGAAAAGTCTAGCTTCTGACTGCAATCACAAAAAAAAAGGTTCAATCCCAGTACAACCAAAGACAGAATACCCTGGGTCGGGTTGCGGCGAGACTCACTCGTAGTCGATGTCGTCCTGCTGCGCCCAGCCGGCGTCGCGGGAGATATCATCGAGCGAAGAGATTTGATCGTCGCGCAGGATCGGGCGCGCGGTGAGCACCTCGACGGCGCGCGGCGTGGCGGGTGCGCGCTGCTGCTGGCGCTGCTGGCCGCCGCCGCCGCCACCGCCCCGGCTATCGCGCAGGGCGCCCAGGGTGCCCATCCCGAGCCCGCCACCGCTGCTACCTTTCATCTGCATACAAAATAATTCATTTCATTATTACACAGAAAACCACTAAAGCCTAACTAAATCGAGTCGAATAACTGCTATACGTACGAAGGATGGCAGAATCGATCTCGGGAGGCAAGCAGGAGTCTGTTGTGAGTTTGCCGCGGAGGCGGGCGCGGCGGCGACCGAGGCGGCTTCCTGGCGGACGCCCGCCGTGCCACCGGACGTCCAGCTGCCTTCCGCTGCAACAATGTTAGTAGGAAAGGTAAGGCAAAATATACCAGGCGTCTTTTGAATTTTGCTGCCAAAATGTTAATGAAACTGTATCTATTAAAATTTATTTATATACATTATATATTGATACAATATTTGTAGATAAAACACAGTTGACAGATTCCAGCAGTTCTTAAAATACATCCATAACCAAAATGGGGAGTATTTGACCATACTTAAAAACCTTTACAATACCAACACTGAACATGAGTAAAAAAACCAGTCAAGTAATAGTCAGACTCTCACACGAAGGGTTCCACATCATAGTTTGTTGTCATAGGGGGCCATGGAAATTCACTCTGTGAAAATGTCAACTGTCTACCTATTTCAAGTATAACATTTCTAGAGATACAACCTGCCCGCATACAGACAGATGGACAACAGAGGCTTAGAAATAGAGTTGGATACGCTTAGTTAGAGTAGAGGACCTTAAAAAAAACGGCAATTTGAGAGTCAGACTCTCACTTAGGGTTCTGTAACACAAACTAAACAATACCTCCTTTAATTTTGAATTTATATAATAGTGGCAATAGAAATACTGTGAAAATTTGTATTGGTAGACAGTTGAAATAATAATAATGTTCTTAAGATACAGCCTGCTGCCAGACAGACGGACAATTGGACAGCATTGGCTTAGAAATAGCAGTTGATTACCCTTTGTGTACAGAGCCCTAAAAGACAGCTGTTCCATTCATTCATCCTATCTCAAAGAAAAAAATCTATGGTAATCTAAATCTAAAATGTTAAATTTAGAATGGGTTCTTAAAAAAATTAAAAGTAGTAATTTATAATATTTTATTAAACTTACTTTGTGGTCTCAGTTGTGGTTGTGGTGTCGCATGTTCTGCTGAGCGATGTGAAGGTTGGGCAGCTGCTTCCAATGAAGGGAACTCTGTGCGGAAGTGTGGGGACGATGGTGGCGGCAGTGCCACCCATCCGCCGGCTCCAGTCCCAGCAACCACACTGCTGTTCGACGTTGTTGACTGAGGAAACATACATACCTACTTACAATCGTGAAAGATAAAATTTACAACAAAAAAAAAACAACTTCAGACATTGTTCCCCATAAAATTCAAATATAAAGTATGAGTAGGCAAAGATATTATAATACAGCAGTCAATGAACTTTTATCATAACAATGAAAGGTAAGAAATAAAAACTTAGACCACCTGAAGTAAACATTTTTCTTTGTATAATATATTCAAAGCAAAATATGAAATTATCTAAATAACTTACAATAGTTTGAGAGGCACATGTTGAGGTTGTAGATACAGTTGTAGCAACAGCAGAAATAGAGCTGAAAATAAGTTTATTGCTTCAGTCAGTACATGTCAATAGGTCAAAAAACTCATCACAGAATCATTCACCTCAACACAAAAGTAGTCTTTCTTCTATACAAAGTGAAATGCTTAATATTGTACCTCACACTAAACCATAACTAGGCCAAAAGAAACAGCTGTCACTCTATCATTAACACATCAGTTAGTCTTTAAATAAGTTTACTTACTTTATGTTAGGGTCTTGACCAGTTTCAGTTTTCAAAGAAGGCAAGTTGGCAGGTGGCCGCCTAGCTGAAGGTACTTTTCCAAGACTTTGCATTCCATGTTTGCGGCTAAGTTGAGATTTCACTGAGGACGGCTCTGAGTTCTCGTTCTACAATACATTAAAAAAAAAACAATTTTGAATGAGAGCAGATTGTGAGTAATAGTTTGTGATGCATCAAAATTCAGTTCAGTTTTATTTCAAAACATTTTGTCAGGTGTTGTACATAACATAAAATGTTTTATTTGAAATTAATTTTAATTTTGTAGGCATATTTCCATCCCATCTACAAAGTTGCAAAAAAAAAACAGTGAAACAAGGTCATTGTCTAATAAACTGTTGCAACTAGATGCACAAAGCAGCTGAAGGTCAATTTATTCAACCGTGACTACTACAATTGTTTTACAGCTGGCATGCTGGTAACATTACGAAAACTAGAAAAAATCATATTCGAATTCTCCACATTGATATTTACAAGTTTGGTTATATTACCCGTTCTCTCAAGATTACCTGCCACTAGTACTAAACCAACAAATTGATTTACAAAAGTATTCAGGTCATAAGGAATGTACTGGTGGGCGTGTACTCTCTTGACATTGACCCAAAAAATATGGACCAGGAGCATCATACTTACCCTGTTAGCGCAGTACAAGCTATTGATGTCCAACTTCTGATATCTTTGTTTGCCGGACGTCGGCTTGCTCTGCGCCGTAGTACCTCCGCCGCCCGGCGTTGAGAGTGCAGACATGCTGCGATGTACACACCATCAGGAGATCACCCTCGCAACGACCACCAACTGCAATCAGCGAAAAGATCGCTGTAATGGCCACACAGTAAACGCAAATCACTGTAATCACAAGCAACTATCCACTACCAAAGACAATCGTCCTTCAATGTAATCCATTCCAATCCAATACAATACAATTTGTACTAGTAATAACGATAAAGATTCGTTATATTTCAAAGCACCAAGTAATATTCACACTTTTGATTACGTTCACTGAAACACGGAACACTTTCACAGCACTGATGGAACAATAAATTGGAGCCCTGCCCTCAAAGGTTTATTGACGTGTTACATCCGTCTGATGAACGCTGGATCGATGACTTCAATAATTTCACTTACATTTTTAGTTACACTCTCTAATCCGTTATTCTTTTTTAACTTTCTATTATATAGCTAGAATTAACGGTACTAACAAGATTGAAGGAAAAGAACGGTAAATAAACTAATTTTTATCTTCCCAGAAAACAATAAAAGCAAAATACATTAGTACCTTGGTCCGTTACACTTGATATCACGGAATTAAAATTACCTAAGCTCGATTGCTAATTTCTTATAGAAGATTACTTTAGATTTAAACTATAATCTACGCTACCAAAAACTTATATCACTTTATTTTAAGATGGCGTCTCCAAAAGACGATCTCCTTCCTTTTTACAATCAATAACGTGACGTCACAAAGACGCGACACAGCGCTCTCTGGTGGATAAACAGACAAGTTTTGCGCAACATTTGCCAGACGAATAAAATGTTTTGATTGGTATTACAAAATGAAAAAAATATTTAGCGGCCAAAATAGGACGTCGAAATAGTAAGTTTGACGACTCTCGTGGTTGGTCAGCTGGAATTTAAACTAGAAAGAAAGTAAGCAATACCCGTATAGTTACTCGTATCTTTGGTTAGCAAATCGTTTTCTGAGTTCCGTAAAAACGAAACCCTAATCGAAACAGAATAATAGATTGCAAGTCCAAGCGGCCACTTAGAGCGCCTTCACACTAAGGTTTGTCCAGCGTAGGCGTTCGATAAACGTATGCGCAGCGCAGACGCCGCGTTGTCCTGTTCACATTCGACCTCTCCCCGCCACTCGCAGCCGAGCCCCCTTGTGCACCCGTTTTTTATGTGTTTATTAAAGCACAAAATAATCACTTTCACTTGACCGTAAACTCTTTTTATTTTCACGTTTTCGCAATAATTTCTTTTTAAAAGCAAAGCCAACAATAGAGTTTCCTCGTCAGAATCCATTTTGTTAATGATATTTGCGAAACGACTACGCCGCGTTACCGTGGCGTCTGCGCCGCGATAGCCCAGCGTTCAATTGACTCCAGAGGAATCGCGGCGTCTGCGCTGCGCATACGTTTTTCGAACGCCTACGATGGACAAACGCTAGAGTGAAGGCGGTCTTACTGGTAAGTAGTTAGACGAAACTTTTAGGATTCAAACGACACGAATCTAAATGAATAAGAAGCGGATTAAAGTTATTCAATATTGTAGTAAAGTGTCTCACGTGTGTGAGGCTTCGCCTCGCATTCATGAAAATGTTTGAAATTGTGTCCACTGCAACCCACGGACACGCTACGCATTAATTGACGTTATTGGCACACGTATGGCTTGCTCGAATATGGTGCCCACGTAGCTCAATCTTAAAGCGCCGCCATTTGTAACCAATTTTCTCCGTCCCGTTCTTTGTCCCGCAAGGGACGGGAACCTGGATGTGTGTAGGCGGCGCTAAAACGTGCGTCGCCTCTCCGTGCAGCGGTGAGCCACGCTACAGTAGGATATAGTCGTGTGTACGTAGTCGTAAATAGACGTGTGTGTGTAACGTGTACAGTGGAAACGTAGAAAACGCGGTTTTCTCATTCTTGTTCACGTAAGTAAGCTATAAAAGATAGTGATGTTTATGTGTTTACATGCTCAAATGAGAAATAAATCTATCACATGCAGGTATATCAAATACTAGCTGACCCGAGAAGCTCGTCTGCGTCACATTTTCCATTAATGCTCCGCTACTATTTGTTTTAGCGTGATGATGATTTATAGCCTATAACCTTCCTCGATAAATGGGCTATCTAACACTGAAAGAATTTCAAATCGGACCAGTAGTTTCCGAGATTAGCGCGTTCAACCAAACAAACAAACATATTAGTAGGTATTGATAAAAAAAATCGAGCTCACTTCGCTCATTGCTGTACCTATACTGCAATCTCGCTTTTACTGCAAAAGTGCAATGATAAGTACAAAAGTAAACCTTAAACCTTAAGGTGGAAGCGCCAGGGTAGCCCGCGAAATTCAAATATTTTGATGTTTTTTGCAATTTGCCGGTCAGTGTTAAGCTGTATGTTGAATCGATCTGTCAAATTTCTTCAACAGATTTTCAGCTTTAGAGAAAGGGAATAAGGTTCAAGGTTGATTGGGAAAAATTTACAGTTTCCGGTAGCTTGATGTGCTGACGACTGTACAATAATAATCTCACTATGTAATATGGACAGATCTGCAACTAAGAAAGGTTCTTTTTCTTTATTGTACACCAAAATAAGGCATAGTAGGTACAGTGATATGATAAGAAATTTACTGTTCAAAGGCGAGCTTAACTCAAAGTTGAGTTCATCGACTATGCTATCGAATCGAACAAGTGTGTTCGATTCTTAGTAGTTGAAGTCAATTCTGTTGAGTTTTTTTTTTGTATTATTATCATGTTTTACTAGATAATTGTGTAATTTTGCATATGCCCATGGGTGGCTTATCAACCCTAACACTACCAGACACAAAAATATTTACCCATAGATAGCCTTAATTATTTTGCTTTTCAAGTTTTCTCTGCATTTACGCCTGCGCACGAGGACTTTGCACCATATTGATGAAAGAAAAATCAGTAGGCGAGGATCTGCGGAGAAGCTCATAATACGAGAAGTGTTTGAGAAAACCGGCAGCCATGGCCGGGAATATGGGAATGGAACAATTGATTCCAATTGTTAACAAGCTGCAAGATGCTTTCACACAGTTGGGTGTTCATATGCAGCTGGATTTGCCGCAAATAGCAGTTGTGGGTGGACAGTCTGCGGGCAAAAGCTCTGTTTTAGAAAATTTTGTGGGCAGGTAAGTGATATAGAACCTAATAATAAATTGTGTCTGTTGGTCATTTTTAGAATAATTTTGGGGTAGGCAGAATACCTACCAAGCGGACTACAGGGCTTGTCGTGTTAAAACGTTGCAGTGTTTTCATTAAGTTTAGTGTATATTTCATAATCTACGCTTGATTTTATGATCTTGTTATAGGCCAAATTTGTAAAGTTCTAAAGTTATTCCGTTGATATTTAGTAACAGAATATTACCGAATTACGTAAGTGTTGGAAAAATAGCAAGTATTTTATTTAGTATTTCTTGTACAAAATATATTTTTTTCATTCAATTTAAGAAATATGTAGTATTTGTTTGATTGATGGTATATGTAAGTGAATAATTTTATAAAGTTTTTTTATCAGGTCTTTCTACCATTTTTTTTTCAACTTTTCTCATTTTTCTGAATGGCAACTAAAAAAAATTGACGATTAGTCGTTGCGTTTAATTATTTTGAACATCTTTTAATTAAAAAAAATCAAAAAAATTGTCTAATAAATTGATAAAAATGATAGCTACTACGAAAATATATATTTTTATTCTGGCCTAGATTTAGTGCGCATGTCCAGAAGTATTGATTTACTAATGCTCAAATGTCAATGGTTGCGAGGAGTATTTCATTGAAATAATTGGTAGAAATAGAGATCGAGCTATATCAAGCTATATTTTGTATAGATGAATATGAAACACGTATGCAAAAAATATATTTTAGCAATTTTAATCCTACATCGTACATATTCTTTTGCAAGTACTATTATTTTTCAAAGGTTTTTTGAAGCCGTAAACAGATAATAGTTTGAGGCGGTATACTCGGACTCTCGTACTGACAGAGATAGACAATGTTTTGAAATGTTCTATACTAAGCTTTGTTTCTTTTTGACAGTTTGACAGTAGTCGAATCTAGCTGAATCGAAACGTAACGTAACCACCCACCACCATATTGAAAAATAAATTAGTTTATCGATGATGAATTGATGATGAGCAAGTGTTATTAGTGTTTTAGAGTGATAAAAGTTTAATGTATCTTAGAAAAAATGGCTGGAAATTTCGGAATGCAGCAGCTAATCCCTGTTGTAAACAAATTGCAAGATGCATTCGTGCAAATGGGCGTGCACATGTCTTTAGATCTTCCCCAAATTGCAGTTGTGGGTGGTCAGTCTGCAGGAAAGAGTTCGGTGTTAGAAAACTTTGTAGGCAGGTAAGATTTCGTATCCAGTAGGAAGCGCTGTTGTTCGTTATAAAACGTTCTAATGTGCCAAAGATATTGGAAGTAGTTGTGCCTTCTTTGTTTATAGTGAAGACCATTGATTTAATGGTGCAATGTGTGGTGTAGTCGGCAGGAATAAACCACTTCTTTGGTGCATACATTGCATTTATTTAGAGCAACACGGGAAGCTAATCATAGGTGCATATTAAACAGTTGTTGTGATGAGTCATAATGTAAAAGTTGTCCTTTTCAAACAACAATAATATTAGTGTGTTACAATTCTGTGAGACTTTTCTTTTAAAATGTCTTACTGGAAATCAAGCAAAACTTTTACACAATTAGCAAGTTATGTAACAAAGATAGAGATAAAAACACTTAGCTTTTACAGAAAAATCAATATGTAAAGAGTTATGTCCAAAGATGAGTCACACAGTCAAAGATTAGGGTGCCCATATCAGTTTCCCAAAAGCCTTGAAAAACTTATAATAAAGTGTAAATTCTTAGTATTTGAAAGCATACCTCTGAATTTTTTAAACTATTGAGTATTGTCTGTATCAATGTACATAATGGTGATGTACAGTCAGGTCACAGAGTTCTGCTGTTTTTTTGACAATGAAAGCTCAAGAATTTCCAAGACAAATACTTGAAATGACCTAAAATATTTAAACATTTCTTGTACAAAATCTTGATCTAGTTACTTATTAGTTAACAGTACACTATATTTTAGTTCATTTTAGATGAAGTTAGTCTTCTTTATCCATGCTCTGCTTAGAGAAGAATTCAATAGAAAAATATCATCACACTAAAAAAATGTGTTAACAAAAAAATTATTCCACTTAACTGTTTATGGTAAATAAGAAGTGTTAAAAATTGTTTTTTAGCAAGTTTTACAATGAGCTTAATATTTTATAGGTAAGTCAACCCATAGAAGGGAGGTCAAAACTCTACCATTACTGAGTGACTGACAGACAGACATATTTTGCACAGTTTCAACTACTAGTCATAGAAATCTGATATATGGTTGTGCCTGTAAGAATTTCAGGAAATCATCTCTTAATGCTTCCTTTGGAAGCGTAAGGGAGCATTACAGTTCTTACTGAAAAAGCAGAATATTGCATATATGCAGTTGTGGGCAAAAGCTAGTTATATAAAGTGTTTGAAAATTGTTAAGAATTGAATAGGATTTTATGGGCTTTTGCAAGAAGCCTAGACATAACATAACCAATACTGCTTTCTGAAATGTTGAGCACTTAGTAAGCAAGTAATTCTGTGAAATATGAAATAAACATTTATTACGGACTTATCAAGTCTCAGATGACTAAATCTAATAATTTTATTATACTAGAACCTCTATTTGTTGTATTTGATGGTTAAAACTAACAGCAAACAAATTCAATCAAAATGATCAGTTTTAGTTTTGTAATACAGACCTCTGTTACACTGCATATGACATGTAGATGAAAATAAAATCTGCAAAAAAATAATGTAAATTGGGCTGGTTTCTGCAACTACATGACTAAGCGCATATTTTTTTATGAAAAATGTATGTTATAATAATATTAATAACCATTTAAATTGTTATCATTAAAATCATCAATATTCCAGATCTCTAGAGAATTTGACTATGAAAATTTCACATTACATGAATTAAAAATTTTAGGTGTATGTTTGCGTACAATGTCTTCTGTGTCATAGTGCAAAATAATTTTCAAAGACAAAAACTTTTTAAAAAAAATATATTCGGAAGTCAATGTAAAAATGACTAAGCGCATATTTTTTTATTAAAAATGTATGTTATAATAATATTAATAACCATCTAAATTGTTATCATTAAAATCATCAATATTCCAGATCTCTAGAGAATTTGACTATGAAAATTTCACATTACATGAATTCAAATTTTTAGGTATATGTTTGCATACAATGGCTTCTGTGTCATAGTGCCATGTAATTTTCAAAGACAAAAACTTTTTACAAAAAAATATATTCGAAAGTCAATGTAAAATAAATAATTAAGGTAATTTTTTTTATACTTTGTCGTGTTTTTTGGGAGTTGGTTATATTTTTTTGTAAAAAGATTTTAATTTTCCACTTTTAAGTTATGATACTTGGACAATGTCTTCGTCTCCACAGCAATTGAAATAAGCAAAAATGCTCATAAAATAAAAACGACTGAACCAAACTGAATAAAATTTTTAAGGGACCAATTGGCAAGTATGCCGCATCAAACTAAAAAAGTATCACACAAATTCAAATCAGAAACCTCGGAGTAATGAGTGCACATACATTAAACAAAAAAAAAATACCCTCCTATTAAGACCCTCCTTCTTTTTTGGAAGTTTGTTAAAAATGTAACAATGTTTTCTAGCAGTAGTAGTAATATTCAGTGAAAGATTTTTTTCTATGGGAATTGGTACTTACAGAGATTTTTACTTCTTTAATTTATTCCTATTTTATATCTGTTTGTGGCCTATTTAAAGTCGTCAATCGAATGTAGGGATGTCAAGTAGTATGTTGGTAGTTGCCAAGGGTGATATTACCAACATCACTCATTGACCAGGGTACTGCAACTGTAATAGCACACAAACATGAGACACACATTGTAATAATAATATGTAATGCTGATAAAGAATATGAATATGGTCATCATTTATTTTTGATTTGGTCTCAATAAACACGCAATCCGCAAGGGATGCTATTGTGATAAATATACTAGCTGACCCCACGCAACTTCGTTTGCGTCACATTTTCCATTAATGCACGCCTCCTTTTAGTCTTAGCGTGATGATATAGTAGCCTATAGCCTTCCTCGATAAATGGGCTATCTAACTCTGAAAGAATTTATCAAATCGGACCAGCAGTTCCTGAGATTAGCGCGTTCAACCAAACAAAAAAACAAACAAACAAGCAAACTAAGAAACAAACTCTTCTGCTTTATAATATTAGAATAGATTATTTTCTTTATGTTGATTTTGATCCACTGTGGGACTTATAGTTTTACCTAGTTGTGCTAATACATGGATCACCTCCTCAAAAATGCCGCCTACCCAAACTATTTTAAGGGCGTCGCTTTTTACTATATGTTTGCAAATATTTTTGATACTTAAACCCAAGATGCTTCTAAGCCAGACCACTGCTAGATGATTTCTTGATTTTATTAAATTATCTATCTGGAATTCTCAACTGATTCATGCCAGAACCTTTTAATTTAACCCTGGCAGTGTTGGTAACATCATCTGCAATAAACCCTACCTAAATACAATTGCGTCATTTCTAGTAAATTAGTTTCTGCCTCTGGTTGTCTACTTGTATGTAAATTGTTTAAAACTCTAGTTCATTTTTAATCATCACATACCCAAGATTTCGAACGATTTGGAGATTAAAAGGGTTAAGTAACACATCAAGTCGAGGAATGCAGAATTGGTTGGCGAATTAGTCACGAATAGCTTAAAAGACTACACATATCATGTATTAAGGTCTTGCTTGTGATCCGGTCTCAAGAATGAGTTACATTCATCTATGAACAGCAGCCTGTTCCTTTTTTTTTACTATACGGGGCAAGACGTACTGCAGGTACCATCCACAGCTTGGTCGATATCCCGACTTATCGTACTCAGCGCTTCTACTCCACATTTATTATGCGCGCAGCCAAAGTGTGGAACTCTCTGCCAGCATCTGTGTTCCCTTCGACATATAAACCTTTCTGCCTTTGAAAGCCAGAGTGAAGTGGAATCTTCTGGCCACGCTCGCTCCATCATGTAGGTACCTCATCAATCGCTTTCCATCAGTCGTGATCGCGGTCAAGAGCAAGGCGATTCCTCAATAAAAAAAGAGGCGTCTAAAAGAAAAAAAAAAACTGAAACCTTATCAAACGCTCTGCGACGTAAATTATGCGCTAGTACAAAATGCTCGTCAAGTTCGTTTTTCTTTCTGAAATCACTGTTATGAATGCATGTAGGTATTACCTTATAATTATGACTCATTTATCAGTACGCTATGATTAGATGATTACATCTGTGTAAATTCCGTGACATCAACCATCTTTACTTTAGGTTTAATTTTCTGTACGAACAGTTTCTACAGAACAATATAGGCGTTATTAATTTAAGGTAGCCATCATGCGTTTAAAAAATTTGCATTGGCGGTAATGTTAGTCTGGAGTACTCTGGAGTATCCTGTATTGGGCAGTCAGACCCCTCCCTGTCGTAAAACCTCGCTGACTGGTCTTTTTTTTCTCTTCAGCATGAACATTTGATGATTTGATTGCTTGTATACATCTGAATCATGGGCGCCGGCAGGACCATTTTCAAAGGGGTGCTTCTTCAAAACTCCGCCTTGAACAGGATAAGTTTTCTTTTGCCCTGAACTAAAGAAGACGGATAAAAGACCGACCGCGAGGGTGCTCGATGTACCTCGCTTGTCTATCTTATCTATCTATATAAAAGAAAGTCGTGTTAGTTACACTATTTATAACTCAAGAACGGCTGAATCGATTAAGCTGAAAATTGGTAAGGTTTTTATCCCAAAAATCTCACGGGAACGGGAAAATCCCAAGGGAACGGGAACTATGCGGGTTAAACGGGAGCGAAGCCGCGGGGGACAGCTAGTTTTTTATTATCTGATTGTTTTTTGTATGTTTTATTGAAAGCCAGGGGGTGCAACTGCACGGGACTACACCCTCTTCCACCCCCTTCCCGGCGCCTATAATCTGAATCTACAGCTGCTGCACAGGATTTGGCAGTTCTTAATACAAATTATTTTGTTTCAGGGACTTCCTTCCCCGAGGTTCCGGAATCGTAACGCGACGTCCACTGATCCTGCAGCTCATACATGGAAATGCAGGTACACTTAATAATTTTATGTTTGTTTAAACAAAATTAGGTGTTACATCAAAATTACAATATATTATGGGGAAAATATACGTAGCTACGTTAGTTTATTTTTATATCTGGCTGTGATGTAGTCCATTATTGTGCAAAATGTGATCATTAACCTTCAGCTGTAGTCTGTATGTTAAAACAACTAATTGGCTTACTAATACGCGCCTATTACTGGATGAGGTGTATTTTGTCAAAATTTGAACAGCATAAATAGCAGTGTTTTAAGAAGATCATAACTGTACAGAACATTGCATATTTTGGTATTATTTTATACTGTGATAGTTTTTTCCGGTCACGTACCTAAAGGTCACTAACCTTCCGTTCTGCATGGTTGGAAACTTGCTTCTAGTGATGTATTTTATTGACTGATGAATTTTATGAAACTTGAGATAATTCTTTGGGCTTGTACTACTAACCTGAGCATTATGTCCAAAATTTATCAGTTTAATAAAATTATTTATATATTTAACACTTTCAGCACAAAAAAAGTGCAGAGGCGGACTTAATGCCATAGGCATTCTCTACCAGTCAACCATTATATCAGAAAATTACGTTCATAGTTATGCTTTGGAAAACCAAAACGAAGCCTAAGCTTTTGCTGTTTACTTACTTATTCTGTTGCTAACATCGCTTATCGTAATCGTTGAATAAAAGAGCAAAACGAAATGTGACTATAACTCGAGCAAGATTAGAATGGGATGCGACCTTTTGGAACTGAGACACACGTAGTCCGCCGGCCAGCCTTAGCGTCGGCAAGAGTGGCCAGCGGGTCTAAAAAGGCCACTTTAGCAGAATCTGCCAGCAATTCATACTACCCGAAACTGTCAAATCCTAAAGGGATGAATACGAAACGAATCTGAACAGAACAACGATACTGGGGTAAAGAATAAATAATAAACACAGTGGTAGGTTGCAACCATGAAACGTTATTGTGTATTTACATAACCCTGTGATAGATTGTAGAAATAAATAATTTATTTATTTATTAATTTTATTAAAACTTTATGCACAAGTAAAGACACTGTACAAAGGCGGACTTAATCAATATTTAGAACGTTTTTTTCCTTCTCCGTTTATGGCAACTGAGCCGGTTCCGACTATTCTGCAAGTGTCACGTGGTGCAGAACGTTTTTACTAACGCTACTTGAAGAAAGAACTGTCATTTTCGATTTACTTTGATAAGGTTCCATCCCATTCTGATCGCGTGCGGATTATACCTATTATAGCCACTGACTTATATTATCTTTGTGTCAATGGCATTATGCATAAGTTAATTGACCAAGGATATTCAGACTCGAGGAAATGGCAGTGGCAGGTGGTCACGTGATGATGGGCTTACCATCTGTCATTAAGAAATTCTGGGTTAATCAATTTTTTTTTTTGCTGTTTTGTACTCGCCGTAAGCCAAACTTGGTACACATTGCCAAATTTTACGAGACATCTGGCAGACTAACGAGCATAGTAATTTAATAAAGCAATATTTAAAGTGTTATACCAATTACTTTTTTTTCCTAGAATACGCGGAGTTTCTGCATTGCAAAGGCAAGAAATTCGTTGATTTCAATGAAGTACGCGCAGAGATTGAATCAGAGACGGATCGTATCACCGGATCCAACAAGGGCATATCACCAGTGCCGATCAATCTTCGTGTATATTCCCCAAATGGTAAGGTTCAAAATGCTAAAATATTATCTAATTTACTTAGTTTCCGAAAAAGAGATAATTCTAATCGCTCTTTGTTGTAGTACGTTATCCAAAGTTTTAGTAGATAAAGTGGTTGGAAGGCCGTTGTTTGCATCAATGTTTGCTCGTAAGCCACAAGCTGCTTACACCGGATAATAACTCCTGTGAGCGACAAAAACTTTAAACCATGGCTATACTTTGAAGCTGTACAAAACCTTTTTTACATGGCATTCATGAGATGGGCTAAAATACAGTTATGACGAAACCGGAAGCATCTGCATACGCATGCGTAACGTTATAGATTGTCAATTTTACGAAGTCATTGGCCGGCCGGCAATACGTGGCACTTGTTATCATTCACAATAACGACATTAATGTTTTACTATTCCCTTCTGTTTAGGAGTCAAAGCAAAGCATTGTGTTACGCAAATACTTATAAGGACAAAAGGGAATAGGCCCACTTACAAGATCAATGGTGATGCAAGGCCACAGTTGTTCACCTTTGACAGGCCTTATTTATAGTCTCGGTTAACAAAAGAAGATTGCTCTGATTTTATTTTGTGACGCATTAACAACGTATCTTCACGGAGGCACTTTGTCGAAGTATTCAATTACAGTCCCATTACACACTAATTAATAAAACGTTAAACTTCGTATTTGTTTTTCAATAAAATTAAGCCCGATTCATGCCCAGTTTCTGAGGCACTTTATCGATTCAATGACGTTATGACAAATAAAGTGCCTCAGAAACCAGGCATCCGCATTCAAATTATATTATCATCATTCGACAAGTTCTATCGTTTTTAGGTACTCAATGACCTGAGGTGTTTGTTTAGACAGTTTATCATATATTATGATAGATAATAGAGATTCCTCGCAAAAAAATCGATAAAAGTTGTAAAAAAAAAACTTATCGGGAATTTCAACGCCGGAATGTAAATACCCATGAAAGAGCTGTATGTGTGACGAAGATGTCTCCTGGACCTGGTGATAAATAATGAGTCAGTGTTAATCATGTGCTTTAGATAAGCCAATACCCAGTTAATTGATAATAATATGTTTCATACACCATTATCAATTTACTGCTAATGGAAATATAGGTTTTTGCGCCCATTTGCTAAAGGACAATTGAACGTTCGTTGATAAGTTCATTCATTATGAATTTAATATCTATGCATATTAAATTCCCAGGAATGTTGAAGCTCGTGAAAAAATATGTGTCAATAGAAACAATATTTCTTCCACTGTTACACACTTCCACTTTTATGGAGGGAAAACGATTATTGCTAAGTAGTTTGTACTACGTTGTACTGGCATGGATGCGTGTGTAGTCATCTTAATTATGCAATCATGATTATAACACTGATTTGATATTCTATGTGCAGTTTGATAATGACCTACATAACAAATACTTGTTTGATGGTTAGTTTAAAATTAAGTAAGTGTATGGTAATACAAATAAGCATGTAGTACCTAGGGTACTCAGCATCCTATGGCTATCATCCTATGGATGTGCGTATATGATAGCAATAGGATTTCTCATTAGAAAAATCCCTTTTTAACCGTAATGGGTTTATTTTTTAACCGACTTCCCAAAAAGGAGGAGGTTATCAATTCGGTTGTATGTTTTTTTTTTTTTTTTTATGTTTGTTACCTCATATCTCCGACAATTATGAACCGATTTGAAAAATTTTTGTTTTATCTGAAAGGATATACTTGCAGATTGGTCCCATTTAAATCATATCAAAATCGGTTACGAACTTTGGATTTTAAATCGAAATAGCTGGAATTTGACTATTTAGATGATTCTTTGATGATCGAAATTGCGTATTTTGCTTTTCTGCGATTTTGGAGTGGTGTTGTTAGGTGTAGGGCACCACTAAAAAGTGAAAAATAAAAAACTTTTTACAAAAAAATACAACCGACTTCCAAAAAAAAAACACTACAAAGTAAAAAATAACTTTAATTTCGGAAGTCGGTGTCAAAATACGAAGAAACTAACAAAAACACCGACTTCCGAAATTAAAGTTATTTTTTACTTTGTAGTGTTTTTTTTTTGGAAGTCGGTTGTATTTTTTTGTAAAAAGTTTTTTTAACTCCTTCCTTTCAGCTTACTTTAGTAATACATAAGGAACTCTTATTAAACATTTAATTGTAATGCTTCTGAACCCACCATAAGTTTATCGATCAATGAGTTTAAACAGCGCATAAAAAATGCGCTGTTTAAACTCATTGATCGACAGATTTTAAGATTTTTCCAGTCGTTCTAAACTTCAGATACCTGTGTAGGTGTTTATAGTTGTGGAAATAAAGATAATCGATGCAGAAATAATAGTAGACATTCCTCAGATGGTCGGACACACACAGGCGTGCAAGTACAAGAGTATCGACTATCGTCAATAGCGATATAGACGTCTTTCCTATGACGTTATCGTTACATACATGTATATGTATATAGGTTTCTCCATTAGCTTACAAATAAAACATTAACTACGCTTATTGTTTGACATTATCTTAAATAGGAACTCAGGTCTACACGATTATTGCCTTCTTATTTACAAATATAGGTTTAAGAACATATTATTACTCAAAAGAATTACATACATAATTCACTTACTGAGAAACTACATCTAAAACTAAGATTAATAATTAGAGCGCACAGATGCACGTATATAAAATAATACCTACAGTGTTCCTGAAAAGAATGTGTCCGTAGAACAAAAAGGCAGTACTAACAGTGAGTTACTATTGGTACAGCGATTACGAAGTTTGCCTGTACCATCAAATGATATAAATCTTACGTTATCTTACCTTATCATGCAATACAATATTATCTATTATCTATGTTATTTTCACTTCTATTCCACCCAAAGAAGGAAAAATCAGAATGGCACGTGTAATCCTAAAAATAAAATACTTAATTCGAAAAACTTGAACTTACGTAGACTACTACTGGCCAAGTGCGAGTCGTGCTCGCGCACAAACAATTATTTTTTTTTGTAACACGTTATTATTTTAACACTTCTACTTATAGGTTTTCCTGTAATTTATAAGTAAGACTGATCTGCGGTTTTTTTTTCAAAATATTAGGCTCAGTACTACGAGGATAAGAGGGAATGGTCATTTTTCGTCTAATTTTTTGAATAACCCTTAAACTATTTACTGTAAAATTATGAAAAATAAAACTAAACTCTCCTACAAGCCCTTTCATTTTATGTCACACGGTACAGTTTGAAAAACCTTTACATCCCCCCCCACTCGATAGCTCCACCCCAACCCATCAGTACTTTTAGTATGTTATGTAAAACACCATTACTACTACTATGTCAAAATTCGCTTATTTCCCCTCTTTGGCATTTCTCTTTCTTTTCTCTCTTTCTTCTCTTTGGGTTTTCGTTTGGTGAGGTAATCGTACCTACTACAAACATTCAAAATGTTGCAAAATTTCACGCCTCGTGTAAAAATATTTACTTAAAAATATAATGTCGTTGCCAAAAAAAAAATTATTTATGTACCATTATTATTGAAAACATTGATTTTGTTGTTAAACAGTAGGTATTGTTAATTATGAACTGATAACAATGACCTTGTGTTATTCTTCAACTACAAACATTTCGTGCAACCTAATGTGTATACACCTATGCAACTTACTCACTAGTTTTTCGAGATTCTACTTAAAGAAATATTTTGGCACGCATCGGAGGTTTATAGGTCAATTTAGCATTTACGCTTAAGTTGCTATCTATGTCATGCTTTCTGACAGTAACGTTAAATTTTAGCAAAATGGTATTTTAATGTAGGGAGCCGTCCTTGCGATTAGCCATATCACGACATGACTAAGAGTTTTAGGCTTAATGCGTTGTAATGTCAATGGCCTGAATATTTCCGATATGAATATTGAATAATCTTTTAAAAACGAGTTGTGTCTTATGTAAACTTACTTATTTTCCTCGTAGTGTTAAAAACTGTAGGCAGTGCTCTTACTTTTCAGTGCTCAACCTGACCCTGATTGACTTGCCGGGTCTGACGAAGGTGCCTATTGGCGACCAGCCGATAGACATCGAGCAACAGATCAAAGGGATGATCTTCCAGTTTATCAAGCGTGAATCCTGCCTCATCCTCGCCGTTACGCCCGCTAACACCGATTTGGCAAACAGCGATGCCTTGAAACTTGCTAAGGAAGTCGACCCACAAGGCTAGTTTACTATAAGTTGTTTTACAATAAAAATGACTCACAACCTGATTAGGCAAATAAAGAACCCATACCGTATATGGTTACATTTAATATGAATGAATTTAGAGACGATTTCCTTTATGCACACACAGCTGAATTATACATTTATCAACCACATAAGTAGTTTGCAACGACAGACTGTAGGTATTTCCGTTTTTTGTTTAAGTCCGAATCTATTTAATCTTAATACTTATATATTTTTTGCTTCTAAGGTTCACTCAACTTTTGAAGCTAACACTGCCTTTTTGTCGGCTTTGTAACCAAGTTTAGGCATTATAACCGTTCCCACAGACTAAACATTTGAAGATAATGCTTAAAAATATAACGATACAATGTTACTACAGGTCTCCGCACAATCGGTGTGATCACAAAGCTGGACCTGATGGACGAAGGCACAGACGCGCGCGATGTCCTGGAGAACAAACTGCTACCTCTGAGGCGAGGGTACATCGGCGTGGTCAACCGATCGCAGAAGGACATCGATGGACGCAAGGACATCACCGCGGCTTTGGCTGCTGAAAGGAAATTCTTCCTTAGGTATGTAAACAAAGAAGGCAGCTTACTGGCTAATTTTATAGTACTTTTGCAATCGCAATTTTCTGAATAGGTCACGTCGACATGAATCTTGCCGTTGAGTGATCGGCGGTGAGTTCGAAACTCACTTGTTGGACTTTTGATCGTCATTGACTTCTACAACAAGCTTATAATAGTAACTGGCACGAGTCTTGAGCACAGTATATTTAAAAATTAATAAAAAACGACCCATACTAGGATCTTCTCCGGTACCGTGGGTGCGCTTATAAACATACAAAGTCTCATATACAAAGTCACATACACAAACAGCCAGACCCGGAACAACTATCTGTAGGCCATACAAATATTTGTTCCGTGCGGGAATCGAAACGACACGCGACGTAGCAGCCGATCGCTCAACCACTGCGCCAAACTTGCAAGCACAATTAAATAGTCGATGAGAATTGACTGACGAACCAATAACGTGAAACGTCAGAGCTTGCGTCGTCAAACCGATCAATGGAGCGTGTACTCTTGACTATTATATCAGGCCGGTTATTATATCGGGCTCAGGTCATGGGGTTTACAGTTACATGAGTTTTGTTAATAAGTATGTAATTATTTATTTACTAAACGATCGTAATGGAAACTGGTTTCGTAAAGGTTAGATTCGAGACAATATACTGAGTCATACAATTAAGGACTAGTACACAATGAATCATGTCCTCCTCAATTTATCACCGTATAGCAAAAACTTATCGAAGCGACGTCACCGGGACCTAGCGCTACTCGTACGAGAAGTTGCGACGTATATCTGATAGACTTTATAGGTTGCTCTCGACTATCCGACTGACCTACTTCCGTATGTCGTCGATTGCATTTGCAATTTGTGAGATGATAAGATAACCATTTTGTTAGGCCGTTTCTGTTTATTTACTTATTTATTACTAGCTGACCCACGCAACTTCGTCTGCGTCACATTTTACATTCATGCTCGGCTCCTTTTAGTCTTAGCGTGATGATATGTAGCCTATAGCCTTCCTCGATAAATGGGCTATCTAATACTGAAAGAATGTTTCAAATCGGACCAGTAGTTCCTGAGATTACCCCCTACATACAAACTTACAAACATACAAACTTACAAACAAATATTACCTCTTTATAATATTAAGTATAGATTACAAACAAATGTTACCTCTTTATAATATTAGTATAGATTACTTATATACAAAAAAATACAACCGACTTCCAAAAAAAAAGTAAAAAATAACTTGAATTTCGGAAGTCGGTGTTTTTGTTAGTTTCTTCGTATTTTGACACCAACTTCCGGAATTACAGTTATTTTTTACTTGGTAGTGTTTTTTTTTAGAAAGTTGGTTGTATTTTTTTATAAAAAGTATTTTATTTTTCACTTTTTAGTGAACACACACACCTAACAACACCACTGCAAAATCGCAGAAAAGCAAAATACGCAATTTCGATTACTTGGATGACATAAAACCATCATCCAAGTAAACGAATTCCAGCTATTTCGATTTAAAATCCAGAGTTCGTAACCGATTTTGATAAAATTTAAATGGGACCAATCAGCAAGTATATCCTTTCAGATAAAACAAGAATTTTTCAAATCGGTTCATAATTATTGTCGGAGTTATGAGGTAACAAACATAAAAAAAAACAACCGAATTGAGAACCTCCTCCTTTTTGGGAAGTCGGTTAAAAATCTTTTGTTTTAGTAATCTAGAATTTCATTTATTAATTTCTATTAAAAATATTTAAAAAAAAGTATTATATTTACTAATTGAATAAGAATACAATGAAAAAGAAACAAGAAAATATTTTTCATTCAAAATAATACTGTAATATTGATTAAGAAAGTAACAATTCGTATTTTGACTGTTCAAATGAGTTTTTACTTTTGTTTGTTAGTAATCTTTAAACATCTACATGCTCGGATTTCTGCGTGATGTGATGACTTTTTGCGCAACAAGTCTTGGGCTCTATTCCGTACATTGAGGCTTAGAAAAAAAGTATAGATAATAATTAATCCTCTTTTATTCAGCCACCCATCTTACCGACACTTGGCAGACCGGCTCGGCACCCCATACCTGCAACGCGTACTTAACCAGCAGCTGACCAATCACATCCGGGATACTCTGCCCGGCCTTCGAGATAAACTACAGAAACAATTGCTCGCGCTTGAGAAAGATGTCGACCAGTACAAACACTTCAGGCCCGATGACCCCTCCATCAAGACTAAAGCTATGTTGCAGTAAGTATTAGCTTCTGGTAAATTTAGTAAACCGTAAATAGTTTACAATGTCACTTCAAAATACCACTTTTGCTAAGGCTAGGAATTAACATTACTGTCTTGTTTCTTCATAACGAACCCACGAACTTCAATCTCGTCGATCTTCGTGATATTAGATATTCATCATTTTGTAGTTTTGGATAACAAAATAAAAATACTACTAGATAACTTTCGACTAACTTTAGCTAAAACTTTTATTTTCCAGAATGATCCAAACTTTGCAAACAGACTTCGAACGCACAATTGAAGGTTCTGGCTCGGCACAGATCAACACTAACGAACTATCTGGCGGTGCGAAAATCAATCGGTTGTTCCACGAACGATTCCCATTCGAGATTGTCAAAATGGAGTTCGATGAGAAAGAACTCCGTAGGGAGATTGCATTCGCTATTAGAAATATTCACGGTATTCGGGTAAGCAAACAGTTTAGACTAGCTTTACAAAAATGTATGATTTAAGCTTGAAAATGTACCTCGGCTGTCTTGTCGGAGTTGTGGTCGAAAACAAAACTAATGAATGTGGTTGCGATTCATAACAGTAGGCTAATTCACGTAACTAAATAAGTGCTGTTGCAGTGCAGTTGAAGTTAAGTTTCGATCAAAACAACGCTTTTCGTATTCTCTACCGCTGTCAGACACGCACGCGTCAAGTTTGCGTCACGCGAGCGCAATAACGGTATTCTACTGTTGCGCGTCTTTGGTGCGTGTTTCGGAACGCAACATGATCGGTAATCTACTATAATGTTTGACGTCCCAAAATACAGCTTATAAGCTTAAGTTTAATTTTTAATAATATAATAACGTCTTATTCATTGAAATATTTATTTGTTTCCATTCGATTATTTAGTGAATATAATTTTTTCTCTCACCGTCAGTAAGTTTCATAGAGTTTGGTTGTCGTGCAGTTGACGTGCAGTTCACGTGCAGTTTACGCGCAGTTCAAAGATTAAAAGAATACCGTTTATCACTCGAACTCAAACTTAATTGCAACTGCACTAAAACTTAATCGGTGCGTCATGACATTACGTGAATTAGCCCTCTGGTCACTGTTTTTATACTCATTTTCAGTATCGGCTCATCGTCATAGGTTCACACCTTTATAGGACAAGTATCACGATTGGACGAAGTAAAACTGAGTCTACATAAGTATTCTGCCTGCCTAATAAGGTTGTGTTCTACAGGTGGGTTTGTTCACTCCGGACATGGCGTTCGAGGCTATCGTAAAGAAACAGATCGCGCGGCTGAAGGAGCCCAGCCTCAAGTGCGTCGACCTCGTCGTCTCCGAACTGTCCAACGTCGTTCGTATCTGCACTGAAAGGGTAATTACCGTGTTATATTTTAATTTCATTGATGCAGAATGGGTCCTTTGGGAATGTAATTATGTTCTACTCAAAGTTATACCCTCATGATATATTGATCATTATACAATGATCGATATTATGATTCATTGCTCGATCTCCCTTTCAAGGAGTTGTCACCTTACTTATCTCATGAGAAACCTGATCTTTCACAGGCTGTTAGATATTTGAAATCTCTCGTGCACTACACTTCCAGATTATTATTTGTATACTACTCCTTACATAATATACGGCCCGTAATGTATTTTTCTGACATAAAACTTATCTTTCTGCAGATGTCCCGATACCCGCGGTTGCGTGAAGAGACGGAGCGCATTATCATGTCTTACGTTCGTTCTCGCGAACAAATGTGCAAGGACCAACTGGTACTGCTGATTGACTGCGAGCTTGCTTACATGAACACTAACCACGAGGATTTCATTGGATTTGCCAAGTAAAGCATTTTTAAATATATTCCAGCTATAGTAGAAAGTTAAAAAGGCTTAAATTATTTTTCGTAGAAGGGCTTCCACTGCAAAAGAATGAACGGAACGGACTGAACGAGTAATAGAGAGTTGCTAAAGTGGTTGGAGAGTTATCAGATTTTCAACGGACTCACAAGAAATTAAAAATAGTGCTTCTACTCTTAGTCAGTGAGTGGAACTGCCTAAATATGTTAGGGAGTCTGTTGTGTATTGCTGTCGACAACTAGTTTTAATCTGACTCTGCATTTACCCCACCCCTTCCAACCGTCGCCGCAGCACTATAGTGACAGCCATTCTTCAAACTACTATATTGACCCTGAAATAATTTTTGCAATATTCATCTTGTAAATTGTAGTAAATCGCCTTTTAACAGGTCTCTCTCTAATATGGCTGCTCATCAACCATCAGGGTTTGTTATGCTTTTTTTTTTCTTATTATACCTACCTGTAGAATAGCATTTACTTGTTGTATTTTATAATAAATATCATCTTCATTAATATCGTCATCATGTAAAATAATAAAAGTCGTGTCAGCAATGACGCTCACTCCTCAATTCTCACAAATAATGGATGCGAACTGCCTCGCTCATTTGACCCACCTCATTTCCCGCCTAGCTCACTCCTCGACCTCCTGGCGATTTAAGGCAACAACCAGTGTTCCATAACAGTGACTATTTACTCTGTTCCGCTTAGCTATTTCCTGATCATTACTCTTTCGCAGTGGAAGGCATAAAATTGAAAATTTATAGCTGAACATCTTCAAACAGGGTATCTCATTAAATTATTTGGTTTCTATACAGTGCTCAAAACCAGTCTGAGAACTCTACGAAGTCAGGACATCGTGCACTAGGAAACCAAGTCATCAGGAAAGGATACATGTGCATTCACAACTTGGGAATCATGAAAGGTGAGGTGCTATGTCGTAATTATAAAAAATATCACGAGCTCTGCATTCAAATCTTTTTAAGGATTGGTGACTGTCAGTCAGTGAAGTCGACAAAAAATGCCAAAGAAAGAACATTTGGGTAGGACTCTGTAAATGATCAAACTGACAGACAACGCCATAAATTAACTGAGAAGGAAATCACACACAGCCTTCACTTTCAAAATAATACTTCACTTTAGAAAGTAAAAATTAGTGTCAAAATGTAAATGGGTGTAAGGAATACCGACAAGTATAGAAATTTGGTTTGGTACTACCATAATTTGTCTCTGCATCACTCAAAGACTGGTAGAGAATGCCTGTGGCGGTTGTACTTTTTGTGCATAATGTGTTAAATAAATAAATAGATTGCTAAGAATTATTATTACCTGTCCAGGAGGCTCCAAAGACTACTGGTTCGTGTTGACTGCTGAGAGTATCTCCTGGTTTAAAGACGAGGAAGAACGAGAGAAGAAGTACATGCTGCCCTTGGACGGACTGAAGCTGCGGGATCTGGAGCAAGGGTTCATGTCGCGGCGGCACATGTTCGCGCTCTTCAACCCTGAGGGCAGGAACGTCTACAAGGTACAAGGGAATTTGAAATGTATTTGTTTTATTAAAGAAGTTTATTGTTACTTCTCAGATGGCTACAGGAGTCTTAATTTTCTTGTATTTGAAGTTTTAAATGTATCATCGTGACAAAGGAAAGGCACTTCTCGTTCTTTACACCTGTCTCTAAGGATTATTTCATGCATTCTTGGACATATGACAAAGTATGTCAAGATTGGTTTTGGTTTTTACAGGATTACAAGCAACTAGAGTTGTCGTGTGAGACACAAGATGACGTTGACTCTTGGAAGGCTTCCTTCCTGCGCGCCGGAGTCTACCCAGAAAAGACTTCCGAAGCTGCCAATGGAGATGAGGTGAACATAGCTCAAGCTTATCATATTATTATTTGTACTGCCTGTCTTATTATTCCAATCTTTCTTACCCCTCTCTCCAATCTTTCTACATAATCCCCACGTTCAAACAATTGCGGACATAATCTACTTTTAGTTTTTTGAGCTTATTTACTTCTTATATGGCTTTTTAATAATGGTGTTAATTGTGAATTATATATTTTAATATACCTATTATATGTCAGTTTTGTTATAAAGTCTGTTGTTTTGCCATGCTATTCAGAGTGAAGGACATGAGGTTTGTTTAAACAGGCTTAAGAAACATTTACACAAGTACAAGTACATAGATCACACAGAAAACGGTGGTCGCACTTTTAACATGCATCCGATGTGGATTTCAAGAATTCACTTTCTAAATTAACAATAACTTTACTAACCATTGTTTTAACGTAATAATAACTTTCTTGAAATACATTTTAGCCGAAGCATGAGACGTGTAGAGTGCTGTTTTGTCATTTTAATATTAGACTCACATGCACTTCATCATTATCATAATGTATGCGACACCCACTGCTATCAAATGTTTGTAATAACACAATATACCTACCACTAAATTTCCTCGATTAATCTGTCTATACGAATAACATCTGGATGTCGTGTTTCGTTTGGTTGAGAGCATAATTATAATCTACGAGAATCTGCGTTTTTTTTTCAAAATACATATTATGGAAGTTTAATTTTTCTATTTTGTTTTAGCATGTTTATGTTTTTATTTTTTAGTTATTTCTGCCTTCCATGGGGTTGGGTGGAAATAAATCAAGAGTAAGTGACTCGTATTTTAAAGCTTGTTTGCTGGATTTGACTTGTTTACAACGGTGATGTGCGAAATATTTAGGCGGTAGTTATCAATTTGTATTATAAACGATTGCATGTGCAATTAATAATTTACAAATGATAGCTCTGTGCATCATATTGTAAGGCATATCATATGGGAGCGTCATGAAGCGTCCAGTAACATGGTTGTGGTTCTTTGGTTGTGAATTTTATTGGTAGCAATGACTTCATTGATTCATGATCCATTGCGTGGTTGGTGAGTATGGCAGTGTTGTAACCTTGCATTATACAAAAAAAAAATGGTCTGCTGTTTTACCTTAACCATTAATGTTGTCGTTAGCTGGTTGTTTTGGATTTACAATACTAATACAGTAGACGTCATTGGTGAAGCATGCCGTATCTAAGTGCTTTTTGGTCATCCTATACACACACAAAGTTTAATGTAACGAACAGGTTGAAGCTGCATAACTTTTGAAAAGTATTCAGATAATCCTATATTTAGACGATATAGAGTGCTGCAACTATTAAAATGCATATGGCGCATTGGAATCTATTAATGACTAGCTATCCCCCGCGGCTTCGCTCCCGTCTACTGCAACTTTTTTATTTTATAAGAACCTTCTGACAGTCGCAACAAAAAAGAATGAGCAAAATCGGCCCAGCCGTCCATGCGTGATGCGATGACCAAGTGAAACAGGGATTCATTTTTATATCTATTAATGATTTTATATGAGTGAAGTAACGTGTGAACACAGAAAGCATATTAACATGCTTGTTGATATTCCATTGAGGTTCGAAAATATTACTTACCGATTAAAAGCTGTTTAGACCAAAAAAATCATGCTAAAAGTTTTCAGCGGTTGCTTAGCGCAACAAGTCAAAAGGTGCGAAGTGTATGTTTCGTCTAAATGCTTTTATTAAGCACACTTAGCATGTTAGGTAAAAAATCTTAAGAAGTTTTATTTATCGGTTTGCATTTAACATTTCGGATGGATTGGCAAAGCCGTACTGTATCTCGTCTCATGTGGAGCTCGGCATTGCTTTTTGACCAACTGCGATAGTCATCGTGACAACGCTGGTACAAGCCGGCGTTGTCACGATACCTATACACTATAACAGATTTTACTCTATATATTTTTTGCTGTAGCAAGTTATTGTTTGTTTATGTAAGCCACAAAACAAGCTTGAATTTTAGCGCATTTATGATTATTATTAGAAGAATTTGTATGCAGTAGTTTTTCATCATTGCAATCAAAATTATCACATCATGGAAATGCTTAAAAGGTAAAACACCTGTGAAATCGGTCGACGCGTGGCGATCGATACTGGGATTTGTGATTATTTCGTCGTTTTGGCTACAAGGTGTCACTGTTCTTAGCTTATAAGTTTTTGCAAATGATTGTTAACTTGTACCAAACTTGTACCAACAACTTTGTGGTAATCTTCCGGGACAGAGGTTATAAGGCAAGAACACTAAAAGCTATTATTGCATGGAGATCTTTCTATTTTCAGAGTTCAGACAGCTCGGGCACAAGTAGCATGGACCCTCAGCTGGAGCGGCAGGTGGAGACCATCCGCAACCTGGTGGACTCGTACATGCGCATCGTGACCAAGACGACGCGGGATCTGGTGCCCAAGACCATCATGATGATGATCATCAATAATGCCAAAGACTTTATCAATGGAGAGCTTCTCGCACATCTCTACGCTTCCGGCGATCAGGTGAGAATTGGATGTTTAGCCTGGTTGGATCAGACCGACTCACCTCGAGGCGGAGGGGATGCCACTGGCATTGAAACATGTTTTTTTTTTTGCTGTGGAAGTCTCTCGAGCAAGGCACATGGTATTTGCTCATACTTACATTATGAACCAGGGTTCTTTGCCGCTTCAAAATCAGGTTTTAGTGAGACCGCGCAGGTGCAATCACGTAAACAAGTGTTACGATTGTAGAATACGATAAAGAAACACAACCAGTAACAATAACAAGGTCACAAAGTAACACAACAAACATATACACCACAAAAAAAAACAAAACACAAATCAAACAGTAAGCAATAACGAAAAGAAATAATATAAAACAATAACAACGTGTAACACTTTTCGCGTCAATAGTCGTATTGCATTGAGTAAGCGGGACACAAGTATGCATCGAACGTATACGAGCGACTGAGACGCCATTACACCCGCCATCTAGAGCACGAAGGCGCATGCGCATCCTGCACGCGCATGCGCTGTTCTATGTTGGGACGTTCTTCCCAGAGGTAAAGAACCCTGCTTCGTACTGTAACGCGCTTGAGCGTTGACTTCTAAGTTAGGCTAATCACTGAATTTGAACGGCCTTTGATAATTTATTTGTCATAAAAGTGTTTTAGCTAAAAAAAATACTTTCTCTTCACAGTCACAAATGATGGAAGAATCCCCCGAGGAGGCCCTAAAACGCGAGGAAATGTTGCGCATGTACCACGCTTGCAAGGAAGCCCTGCGGATCATCGGCGACGTGTCCATGGCGACGGTGAGCACGCCCGTGCCGCCGCCCGTGAAGAACGACTGGCTGGAGAGCCGCCTGGACTCCAACCCGCGCCTGTCGCCGCCCTCGCCCGGCGGCCCGCGCCGCGCTACGCCGCAGCAACAAGGTGGGTTGTTAGCTCAGCGCCGCCCATGTTCCTGTTGAGCATGTACCGCGGCAGCCCTGCGGATCAGCGGCGACGTGTGCATGGGTCTTATGTAGATAGATAGTACGTGTGACTGTTATGATCTCATTCGGATCTCCGTCTGACGCTCAACGCTCTAAGCTTTTTGGTTTAGAATCGTGAGACGCCTTCAGCTGCATGCAGAATCCAAACGGGAAACCACGGTGATGGTGACTCGTCGTCGGCACCGCACCAATTGATTTATGAATGCACTGAAAGGCGAACACGCCGAGTTAAGATGCAGGTGACTTTGCAGGGTCCATGGGAGGCACCCGCGGCGCGCCCCCGCCCCCGGGCGGCGCAGGCAGGCCGGCGCCCCCGCTGCCGTCCCGCCCGGGCGGCGGCGCGCCCCCCCCGCCCTCGGGCCGCCCCGCGCCGCAGCAGCCTGGCCTACCCGCGCCACTTGTTCCCACGTGAGTATGACTATTCTATTCTGGGGACCACGCGCCACTTGTTCCCCCTCTTCCCTCTGAAGACTACTGGGTGGTCTCCGTTTGTTCAACGACCGAAATTAATCATCTATCTCAATCCCGATCTTGGCCAATCAACGTCCCAATTTGACAAGATTTCATAGGGTGATATCATTAGCAGCAGCATCGAAGTTCAATATTGGGATTGGGATAAATTGTTACCTTGGCTGTAAGACTCCTGTGATTTTTATTCTAACTGGGACGGTATCAAAAATCGATTGCAGTGTCCCCATAGAAAATGGACACGTGCTTGAATTGTGAAAAGATGTTTCTGTACTGGATGTCTGATTTTATGTTAATTTCAAATGTATCTGGACGGAGACTACCCGTAACCTGTGTTGGCGCATTTATTTGAGTATAGAGCTCTATATCACAAAAAAAAAAAACATACAACCGAATTTATAACCTCCTCCTTTTTGGGAAGTCGGTTAAAAACAAATATCAGGGGGTAAAATAGGTCGTATTTAGTTTTTGAAGTTTTAGAGTACACACAATGGACGTGGTGATTGTTCTCGAACCTTGTGTCAGTATGAATTGCATAATTACTTATATATTGCCGCAGCACTATCGGCGTGTGAGCTTTGCTTTAGTACAGTAGGAGGCGTTTGTGTGGGTGATGTAACAGCCATAATTTGCAGTAAATACGTATTGTGCTTTATATACTAGTATCTATTAACGTAACTTTGACCATGCGTTACATATTATGCACGTTATTAAATATATCCTTATAGTTTATGAAACGAATGGTTTGGGAACATAAATTCTTCTATTGGGTTGTGTTTAACTTTCCGAGGTGTAGTAGAACTAATATAGATAAATAAAAGTATTCAGAGTGAGGCAGTGTGTGTATGTGTTCGCAGGCGGCGTTAAGCGGCCCGGCGCGCGCACTAACACACTAACATAAGTTACGTATCGACGTAAGGCACTAACTACGAACTTGTTAACTTATTACACGGTCACATCACTATACCAAAGTTAACCCTAACATATTGTTGTAATTCACGCACGTCGCGAGCCAAAGTAACCGTTAACCAATACGATCCAATTCTTCTTCTAAGAGCCAATGAGCTATCGCGAAGCTGTAGTAAGTTAACAAATATCGACAAATTTATAAATAAATTATACATATGTTATATACAATATTATTATTAGCCATGTAAATGATCAATACTTATGATACGTATAAAAGTAAAAAAAAATGTTGCTTCCATAAAATTATTAAAATAATAGTGGAATTTGTTACCTTTTGGTAGAATACAAATTAAAGATAATATTACCTGCTATGAATCCTCTGCCGGCAGCCTTTCGTTAGACGAAACCTATTTTATATACGTTGAACGTTTTATTTAGATATATTTTTCTTCTATGTGTATGAACTTTCCGAATGTTATATTTTTGATGAAACTGGTTGTGTACTCATCGAACAGTACAGGCTGCCCACAGACCGATACATATTTCACAGTAACAATATTGATTATAATATTATGATAATAAATGGCAAGACTAGTTACTTTCAATATATTTGTGACTACGATGAGAATCAGCTAAAAGGAGAGGCTAGCAATAATTTACTTCTTGGTTTCTGGGTGGAATTAACAAAATAGTATTATATTCATGATGTGTTAAGGTTCACTTTCCAATGTGTTAACAATATCGAAGCACCGCATGCATTGTGCACTAATTTGTGTGATCTTCATGATTTTAAAAATAAAGTTGCCGTTTCTCGTGTGTTGTCATGTGTCAAAACCTGTTTTTCGTCGCCGCAAGATAATATGCTTCTTGACAATTAAGTAGATACACTTCACAAGGAAATCGTAGTGCTATGTGTTTCTGTTAATATAATACACATAAAATACGAAAAATGTTTTACTACAAAATTCCAATTATTTTTTCTATGCATTAACGATCTATATGGATTTCCTCTCGATAAAGTGTGACGTTGTGATTAGTAGTAGTGATTAAATTCACAGTTACCCTGTAAGAGTTGTGTGTCAACATATTTCACCACATTCTATAAGAAACTTGCATTATTATGGCGGTTACGTTACTCCGAAACGTCTTACAGAGAAGCTGTGACAGCTTTAGAAAATTCACTTTGATTTCAAATTTGTATCGTAACAGTACGCACTTACTTCCTCTTTGTATGTAACTATCTTTTCTGTGTGTTTATTAAAGTAAATCGGGTTGGTCTCTTGTGAAAATTTCTAAAACAGGTAACTAAATTACAATAGTGTTTTGGATGTGACTCGAGAAACTAAATCCTAACAATCATCTAAATACTCCCTCATTTTGCTTGTGTATGTTTTGTCATGTTTGAAAAGGAAATGTTCGCAATAAACCAAATAGGAGGCCGGGAGGAGCGCTGCCCGCGAGCGCGGCGGTGGGCGTGATGAACCAGATGCCGCCGCACATGCGCCAGCAAGTGAACCAGGCCGTGGGGCAGGCCGTCACCAACGCCGCCATCAACGAACTCAGCTCCGCCTTCGCCAGATTCAAGTAAACACGACAATGTTGTCAGTCTCGACTGTATGTACGCCACGCACTTGCGGGAAACGTCGTCACTTCGACAAGCCGCTGTCTCCAGACACTGACACATATCAGTATCGACATTCCTAGTACACTATACAGCCTCGCGGACATATCAATGTTGTTACCCCCACTGACCCACATGATATGCGGTATCACACTATTTTCCTATTAATAAAAAATATAAGGTGAGGTGGGGTAAGACTAACATACTTTTCTGCCAGACAGTAAAGATCGATTTTCATGGCTAAGTTATTTGACTTACCTCTGAGATAATAAAATAACTGATACCTAAATACTATACGCGTTAATAAAATAATGGATATATTTCCATTAATTAATCCAGAACGTACATTTTGAATAAATTGTAAGACCGTTAAAACTGATAGTCTTGCCCCACCAATTGGGGTAAGAATAACAGTAACGTATTTTAGCTGCTAACGTACACTTATTGGGGTTTTTAAAGAAAAAACGCAAATGATAAAAGTACTCGTATTTAATTTGAACCGTATGATAACGGAACAACGTTCATTTTTGCGGCAATTCGTTTATTACACGATTTGGGGCAAGACAAACATACAATCAAAATCAGAGGAGCAGAACCTTTTGAGTGATATCAATAGTATAATGTGCATGAAGCGTTACACATAAATTAAAAAGAAAACAGGAATAAATTGAATTAAACTTTATTTCAGTAGCTATTAAATAAAATCCACACAATTAACAAACCACACATAATATTTTTTTCTTAAATACTACTCTCTAATAGGAACATTTAGTGTACTTACTGCCTACTTTGATTTGCTTTAAATCAGAATTACGATCTGGGTGAATATACACATTTTTCAATATTGGTCACGTGACTCTCGAAGTATTGTTACGGATCCAAAGAAAAATATCCTAAACGAAAATGTTGATTACAACTGACTTGGGGAAAGACTAACATAATGTTTGTCTTACCCCGGGCGAACTGATAGTCTTCCCCCACTTTGATATTTGTAGGTTACGTTTTGGTTTTAGAAAATATTAGAAAAAATCGTATGTTTAATGTTAAAATGATACGATAATTTAAAAGACAATATTAATATGATGCTACTTACGTTCAAGACTCTTCCATTTAACGCTTTTTTTCACCAAAATTCTGAGGAATTCTTTATGCTCTGCCACGTGCAACAATTTATTTCACAACTGACATTTTCGTTTTGTTATGTTGGCAACATAAACGATCAGAAGTGCCATCTGTGTTTTAAGTCGAGAACTTTAACATGCGAACTGTTTTATCGACATGGCAAATTCAAAAGAAAGGCGGTACTTTTTGAGATATTTGAAAGTGATAGTCATGCCCCGCTGTTAGTGTTACCCCACCTTACCTTATTGGAAAATGCGTGAACCAGTAGATGCTGATTTAGTTAGATAGTTTTTGTAGATAATGAAATTAATAATGATTTATTTGAAGTGACTACGTTTGTTGCAAGTAAGGTCTGTGTTAGTAACCAATTTTCTCCTTGATATTATTATAAAAACTTCTGTAAATGATTGATTCGCATTATAAATGTGTTCATTTTAAAACATCGCTTAAATAACATTCATTAATATATTTCGAATTGTATGTTAGTTGTTACTCTTTAAGCGTTATTCTCGAATCTTTAAGCGATGTTTTAAAGATTATGAGTTTTTCTGTTGCTTATGATGTTTTACAAGATAACTTGATCCAAGCATTTTCAGAGCACATTGTATAACCGCTTGAATGTTTAGTGTGAACTAAACCTCTCGTACCCGGGAATAGAACGCAGTGTTGTGTTACATTGCTTTTCGTCCAAACGTGTAAATGTAATCCAATGTGCCTGTGTAACACTGTACGCTGCACATCAACTCCACTTGTGATACATAAACGACGTTACCTTAGGGTTATACCATTTTATGTATTTAAATTATTTCTGTTGGCATTTCCCGGAAATTCGAACATCACAATATCAAAATCACGGAGATCACACATGCTACAAAACGTTGTATCAAAAATAATATAAAATACGCGTAATTAGAACTCAAGTATTGTTACCAATTTCGTGGCAAAGTTTCTGTGTACATTCCAATGGTTATATTTCGATAGGAGCAGATGCGTTTGCAAGGCTTTCAATGTAATGTAACAGGTAAAACCGGCCAATGATAACATTGAGCACTTGCAGACTTATCTACATTTTTCGTACATGTTACTTTACTTAATGGAATTTAGGTTATAATTAATTATTGAATTAGGGTTGTAACCCAAAGATTTATACAACAAAAACTGTTTAAATGTATAGCGTCAAAATTATATAACGACTAAATTGTTCAGTATTAACTGTGAAGGGAGTATTGTTCCACAGCGCTTCGTGTTCATGTAATGATGCATACGTATACTGGAGCGCGGAGGCGCCCGCGCCGCGTCTTGCAAAATACTTTAGTTATACTTAATTATGATGTAATTAAATTTATGTTACGATTAATTGTAATGTTACATTCAGTGGCTTAATATAGGTGTATATTGGGATTACGTAGTTGAGTTGTTTCGCGGAGGGCATTACGGGCTCCCGGCGTTGGGCGGGGAGTCCACGAGCATATCATATTGTTTTGTAATGTGCTAGAGTTGTTTGTACACTATGTTAAGACAAGATTACAGTTTGTTGATGTTGCCGCACCATTGTCGCGTAGAACTAGCTGCGTAGTAACAGTCGTTGCAACATGTTTCACGTCAGTGTCTAGGTGTTACTGTAGTTTAGAACTTTGACACGCTCGTCTAATCTCTTTCCGTCTCCAGTAGCGACGATGCGTATTTAACGTTTATGCATTTACTCTAAATTATACCCAGCTTGATTGTTGTTGTATATTTACAACTATGTCAGTATAATCTGGTATCTAGTGACACTGGTAACACGTTACTATGAACTCGTAACGATATATCTATCGATAAAGTTTGTATGTAAAATTAATTGTACTTATATTGGATAAGACCAAAGCAGTTGTCTCGTATATTGTTGCTGTTAGCAATACCTTTGGTCAATTATTAGAACATTTTATTGATGGTGATACAATATGAATTCGTTATTAAAAATATAAAATAAAGCTTATCGATATTTTAATCTTGGAATCATCTTGCATCCACTTTTCATCGTTAATATTGCGAATATCAGTGATTCGCAAAAAATGGACACTAAACATCATGTTATGATGGAGACAGTGGTACCACTGCACACTGGCCACGCTCGACTGGTGTGAGCGGAGTCTCGGTGACAAACAAGAGTATCGCCGGTGCGACGCCGCGTACGACGCCGCTCCGCGTCTAACCCAGTTCCTACACGTAAAGAAGTGTTTAACGCTATAGCTGTACTCATTGCTCTATCGATATTAGCTGAACACTATACAAAAGTAATCGATCATTAAACGTTTTGCTCTCTCTAACTTGTTAATAGCGTTAGTACCATCGAAAAAGGTATAGGCAGTGATTGTTGGATTTGATATAGTTTATGAATATTGTTAATCTTATGCTGTATAAATAGAGTAATTAAATGCTATATGTGTACTAAAGACGTTTGATTTATTCCAGTAGTTTTGGCAAACATAATGGCCATTGGCTTCACTATTTACTAACAGTTTCGGATAATAATATCTACAGGATGTAATATTAGGTAAGCTGAGTTTGAATAACATTAGAAATGTTTCAATAAGAATTCGTTTGCTTAGATAATTCATTATTCGACAGTAGTTCTTGACTTAAATATAAGTTGTGTTTTCAAATTCTAGTTAATAATGTATTCTGTTCACAGAAACATTGTATTGTTTTTTATTTTTATATTTCAACGACACTATTGTAGAAATTGTTAAATTAAAAGGAATGAGTACCTACTACTGAAATTGCATGATTTACATATTTTGTTCTTATTGAAATATTTATCTATTTGCTGAACTGTTACGTAGGATTGTGCTTGCGTTAAGTATCGGTTCTAGGTATTGGTGCATGCGATTGAAACTTGAAAGCCTGTTTACATAATAAGAACAAATATTATTTAAGTATAATTGCTATTTTTAATAGTATTTGAGGAACAGTAGCATGGTGATTCGAACATTATTATTAGGATAGGATTTTTCCATAAAACCCCTAATGACGGTGCTTGGTATTGTTCGTTCATTTCGTGAAGTTTCCCCATTTTGCTTTATGCTTATGAATGTGACTGCGTACTAACGAAACCTTCTCATTTTGATTGTAATTTCCCCGTGGCACAGCCCACGTTTATTTGTCAATTGTACATTTCCTGCGTATTTAGATATCACTGTAAATAATATTTGCATTGTACGTGTTTGTTGGTGAGGCTGATTTTAATGTAAATTTTGTATGTCGATAGCCGCCCGGTGCCGAATATGCCGCCGAAGCTGCCCGAGCGGCCGCAGAACGGACGGCCATTTTGAACGCGCCCGATCTTCGCCGCCTTCTTGTGATACTAAGCGTCAATGTAAATATGTTCCCTACTATGTACCTATATTGCTTACAATTATTTAATGCTTAGCATTGACTAATGACTTTAAGTCGATGAAATTCGTGTTTACATTTATAATTTATAACAAGGTACCTAGTTCAATTTTTTATCTTCCTATTAATACGAGCCGTTACATAAGCGAGCGCTTGCTGAATGAGTAGTGTAAATTATTGTAAGGTGAAAGAACTTTCATGAACTAATGTACTATAAGTTACTGAAATACTAAATATTGGTCGCGTTTTGGGTTGGGTGCACCCGTGAACCATTTTTTTTTTCAAAATATAACTATGAAAATGGTGTTATGCCCGTTTTCACCAATAGCCCCTAAAATTTAAGTGTCTCCTAAACAAATTTAAGGGACTCCTAACGCAAGTTTTGATTTCACCAACGGTTAATTGACACCTAAAGCATTAAGGGGGCCTTATAATTTAGGGGATGAATTGACGACCCCGTAACACTTAAGTGACACATATTTTTAGGTTATTTTGTGAAGATTACTCTTAGTTAACGAGAAAAAATGGATAGTGACCACGATGTTTATGAAGCTTTGGAAGCAATTGAAGATATAGAATTATTGAGTAACCGAAGTTTTTTAAGGCGACCTCGTATTTACCGTGAAAGATCGAAAGATTTTAACAAGAATGATGTAGAATTAAAAGAATTTGTGATGGCTATCCACGCACTGTTTTTCGCCTCATTTGTGGTCCCATCTGTCTTTTTAATAAGAATAGTTTCTTTGTGATGGAGCAGTAACTTAATCAACTTATCTTTATCTTCGAGTGAAAAATTTTGTCCACGTCTCCTCTTTTCTGCCATTATTTATTTATTTGTTTATTTTACTCAAAAACATAGGATTGTGGTACACGTTAAAATATAGTTTTACAAAATGAAAAGTACTATTTCTACAAACGTGTGGGTGAGCACTGCTCTCCTAGCTAGGTTATGAAAACCTGTGTTAAGGAGAAGCAGTCCGGTCCCCTAAGGTACAATGATGTAAAACTTACATAGTGCTTCTGAAATTACTGTTACAATTTCTAAGTAAGTATTTATATATAGTTAGACATTAAAAATAACTTTTTGTTATAATTAAAAATAAAAAATAAAAATTAAGATGAATATGTGTGTGTGTGTGTGGTGAATGTGTGTGTGTATGTGGTTGAGTGTGTGGTGTTTGTTTGCGTGTTCGTGCTTGTCGATGTACATCACCTACGTTAAGATCTTTTCAGTTTCGTCGCATAACTTACTTTGGAGGTACGATTGTACAGTCTTTTTGCATTTGTAATACGGTAGACCGTAGATTTGACACTCTCCGTTTATTTTGTTGTAAAGAAACGGACCAAGAAAATGAAAAAATCTCTTGAAAAAAGTTGAACGTACACGTGGCAGGGTGCATATCCCATCTTTTCGACGTTTACTACGTTTTTTTTTCTATTATTCGGTATGTGGTGCTGCAGAATAACTGTCTGTAGTATGAAGTGTTGTCGAACATTAAGCACTTTGCAATCATTAATAACTAACTAAATTAATAAGTAACTAAATTTAATTACTTAATATTTTAAGTAACAAAATGCTTACACCAAAGAAAAAGAACACGCAATCACGCAACAAAATGTCACTCAACTCAGTTGACTTCAAAATGTCACTGCGCCATACAGCCAAAAAAAGTAAATTTTTAACTTTTTATTATTTATCTAATATTTAAAAGGTGCAGACCCTACTTTTTCCAAATAAACTGAGTGAAATTACGTGTTTTATCTTGTTTTTTAGGCTAAATGTCATGAAATCATTTACACGAATAATTTATCGATAAATGTTTCTGCAGTACCTCCGCACTATACGTCACCTAACTAGGGGACTCTTACTTAAGTAGCCCTTAGGAAGGTGAAACAGAATTTAGGTAAGGGGATGATTTAAAGGGTCCCCTAAGATAAGGGAACCTTACATAGGTTACTGTTTAGGGGCTACTGGTGAAAACGGGCATTAGTCTCATGCAAATCAAGCAAAGTTGTTCGATTGTGTCTATACCTACATTTCATAATTGTATTTTCAGCACGAGCTCGCGATCTTGTAGATGTACAGTCAAACAAATTGATTCATGACCCATTCAGCCTATAATTTGTTTGAAAACGTTAAATATATTTTAATATATCGCTCATGGTGCACTTAGGACGTTTGAAATATTATAGAAAATATGGGCATTGTGCAATTCCGACAGTAGAGTTCGATATTTCGAAGATTTTTTGTCATACCGCGCATGGTGCACTTACGAACGCTTCATATATTATAGAAACTCTCGATAAGGGCATCATGCTATTTTGATTATTGTGGTCAACGTAGTAGAAAGAAGCACACCAATTTTCATCATTGAGATAACGTCGAGATGAGTTTACAAAGCAAAGAATTCAAACACCAAGCAAAGAAACAAGCTAAGGTAATTAAGCTAAAGCCGATCTTGTTGACTCTGATTGTATGAGAATTTGTGTAGTGAAATATGCTTAATACGGGTCTCGAATCAATTATGTCGATAGTACGTAACATATGTAAAGTAATGACACAAGTGTATTATGACTTATAATCAATTCTATAAATAATTGATATAAATACTTATGAAATTCTTGTATGTAGTTTGGATGTTCAAATACATTTTTAAATGTCCTTGTGCTGGAATGTGTAGCAAACAAGCTGTCGGATTGCGACTGATATTATAAGTAGGATATTGGCATGTTTGTGATAGAAGAGGCTACTCAATAAAATGGTTGCGCCTTCAAGTAGAAATGAACTGTTTCACATTTTATCGTGTTATTGTGGCATTTAGTATTAAAACCTGGCACGGGAGCAATGAGGCGTTTATGAATCGAGTTCTCAGATCCATAGGTACAGACGAAGCATTTATAAACTGATTTATAAAATGTATTCTCTTGTTTATGATGAACCATGTCTGTACGTGCTTTAAGCCTAGTCAAATTTTATCTTTTACTTTATTTGGATAGTATTTTTAATTAAACCCAGTTTACTAAGTTTTGTTTTCTAAGAAAATACTTTAGTTTTCATACATTCCTTTGCCTCATGGTCCCGCGGCAGGTTATTACATGTATATAAATGTATAAATATTATTATAGACCTGTTTATACTTGTGTACTGTTGTATGCAACTGTAATAAATGTGTAAATAAAAACATAAATCTTGTTTTATTTCCTTTGTACAGCACTATTCATCATACAATATGGTTATTATCGGGGCTTGGAGTTTCTTGAAAGGGTTAATGTCGATAAATATAAATATATTGACAACATTAATGTACTGGATTGTGAAAGCTAATATCTGAGATTTATTGCAAATATGTTTCCACAACTGTCGTTAATAACAGATTAGGATTACTACTTTTTATGGGCAACAAACATTTATTTATTGGTAAAAGTTCATCCAAAGAATGGAATTTTTATTTTGTTGATCTAATATAGCCCAGCGGAAATGAACATTAAAATCGCAAAGCAAGATGTAGTTCTGCATTTTTGATATGTTGTATAGATCAGTTAGGGTGATGTGAATCCAAATTGGCAACTTCGAAAAGCTTCTGCTCGCTGAGCAGCACGCGATACAAACTATGCATTTCCGATAAATACCATTCAGTATTTATGCCTAAAGACACTTTGCAACATTTTAAGCCCAACCGCAGCTCGATGAACCTTATAGGAACCAAGATAGGGCCCAACAAAGATGGTCAAATTTTTTTCGCAAATTGACAATTTTAAGTAGGTAAAGCCCGTAGCAAGTGTCTGAGGACAATGCTGGTTCTTTGGTTGAAGAAACGCCTATAGTAGGTACCTACCTATTTCTTATAAAATTTAACTAAAGAGTAAAATAGTCTTTAATTAATTAAATAAATAAATAAAAAGCATTTACGGTACTTTATACCTACCCTTTATGTGGCAGTCTTGGGACGCCCTGTTTATGAAGCTTAGTAGGTACCTTACCAGCCACAAATTTTTTAGGCCGCTCTCTGGGCGGAGCGGGGGTTGCTAGTTGCTACACATATAGTCAGTTCGGCAGTATTTGTCGAACAACAAAGCCGACCCGAAGCAACTACATACTGCACTTATCCGGTTTCAATCGGCTTGCGCCGAACATTCGATTCGACAGTACATTGTGGAAAGAACAAACCTACGCCTACCCACAGCAACTACTACATTACGTTCAGCATCTTTCGGCCGTCCTATCGAAAGCCGAACGGCTTTTTCCCCGTACATTCATTTTTACAGGTATAAGTATTCGATTTTATCGCCCGGCTAATCGGCCGATTAATCGGCATCCACTTTATGTGTTTAGCAACCCTTACTGATTGCCGAATCGAAACAGATATCTTCCGAAACGACCGTGTCCGGTGAGGACCTGTGTCGGGCGGAAGGTGTGGATGGCGTGGCTCCTGTCTGTCCACTCCTCAAAGAGGGGACATATCCCCACGATTACCCTTGAATATCTTCCCTTCAAACTGCTGAACATTTCAGCAACAACAGCACTTCCCCTCCTCTAAAAAACTAACTACCGACTTAAGTTAGACAGTATTCTGCCAGGGTTGCGGAATTTGTTCAAAAGAGTCACCGCGGCCCTGGCACGCATAGGGGATTAGGAGGAACACGGATGGCTTTTAGTCAGTAATAGTCTGACACTCCCTTCTGCTCCGTCCAGAGCGGGAGGAGTAATTTGATGATTTCCTATCCTTAAAAAATAAAGTTTGTACTTTCACGTGTAAAAAGATATGTTTGCAACAAATTCAACATCAGTTTCGTGTTTCCTGAAGGGTTAGATGAAAGGTTGGGTCCGCTGATTCAGCAAATTGGGCATTTGGCTGCACCCTTGTTCTGGTCAGGTCACTCGATTCGTCTGTATCGTTGAACAAGAAAGCTGATCGGAAGCTAATACTAGGTAGGTATAGATTCATAGGGTACCTAGGTATACGGCCTTCATTCGGCGACAACCGTCGCTTATTGCATGCTGTAGTTGATTAATTATCTGCTTGGTTCGGCCGTACGGAGTTTATCCCGAACATCCATGACAAGCCAAACAAGTATCTAGCTGAAATATAGGTGAATTCTATGAACCAAATAGCGTAGGTTTGTAATTAGACTGGTACAAAGCCAGACTCCCCAACATCTTTAGGTACCTAGTACCTAGGTGCCGAACTTTTTTTGGAACGAACTGAGGACCTCGAGTCCAGCTGATGCGGTTGCCACTACACCAACGATTCGAAATCTCAAACAAAATTGAATAGACGAACATAATAAGTATTGCAAGTAGGTAGTAGTATTTTGAACCCTTCAAAATGATTGTACACAGACAACGTTTTAGAATCTGCAGTTGGATGCCAACAAGGTGACCCCCTCGGGCCAGTCATTTTCAGCTTGGCTATCCATCCAATCATTCAAGACTAAATTAAAAAATTTAACGTCTGGTATCTAGATGACGGAACACTAGGAGGTGACGTAGACACCGTTTTAAAAGATTTTATTTTCTTGAAAAAGCAGTTCCAATCCATCGGCCTTGACCTCAACCACGCCAAGTGTGAAATTTTTATTTGTGACAGTACCGACAGACCAATGACTACAGAAATTCAATACTATAGTCCCAGACCTCAAAATTTTAGATAAGAGTTCTCTGTACCTCCTAGGATCACCAATATTGGAAGACAGTTTTTCTTCATTCATTGACGACAAAATAAACATTTTAACGATATTTCGGAAAGACTTTCTAAAATCAGTTTACATTCGGCTTTCACCCTCATGAGATAGGTATTGCTGTTTTAGGGCCAAATTTTATATATTTTCTCCGCTCTTCCCCTTCATGGAAGCAGTCACACCTTTTGGACAAAATTGATCAAATCATTCAATGTACACATCTTAAATGTGGCTCTGGATGACCGAGCCTGGCTCGAAGCCACACTACCCATTCGCTTTGGTGGGCTCGGCATCCGCAAAACCGGCGATCATGTCTTCGGTCCACAGCACTGAAAAGTAAACCAAAAGGATGATGACCATTTCCATCATTGGTTAACTGTGAAGTGCCTTGCTTGACCGATGCTGTGAACGCCTAGAAAGTGGCTTGCCCGAACACGGTGTTGCCCGATAACCCATTTTCCCAAAGACAATGTGATGAGCCGCTCTGCAGGTTGGTACGGAATAACCTCTTAAATACGACCACCAATACTGCGGAGCGTGCCCGCCTGTTGGCTGTGGGTGAATGGGAGTAAGGTCTTTGGCTACGGGCACTAACGTCACCCAACATAGGTACTATGCTGAGTGACAGTACTTTCCGGTTCGCTACGTGTCTGCGTCTGGGTACCCGCTCATAGCGGAGCTCCACATCGGTGCCAATGCGGTGAATCAGTCGACCGCCTCGGACACCATGGCCTGTCCTGCAGTAGGAGCGCTGGTCGGTTAGCACGGCACGTCAGCATTAATGACATCATCCGTCGGGCTCTTGTCTGCCAGCTGTTTTAAAACCCAACGGCTTGGCACGTGACGATGAGAAGAGGCCAGATGGGATGACCACAATGCCTTGGAAGGTGGGTAGGCCTTTGGTGTGGGATGCAACATGTGTCGACACCCTTGCGCCATCCCATCTTCTTAGCACGACGGGCTGCGCTGGGGCAGCTGCTGCAAGTGCAGAAAACCTCAAAAGGCGCAAATATAATAACCTAATTGGGAGTTATATATTTGAGCCTTTTGGCATTGAAACACTAGGCCCATGGGGTCCGAGCGCACATAGAGTCTTTCGGGACATCAGCAAACAACTTAAAAGTGTTCTGGGCACTTTTGCCATTGACAGCGATGTGGATTATTTTTTTGATGCCCAATGTGTTTTTTTATCTCTAAAAAATTCCGTTTGCAATCGGTCGTCGGACCATAAGCGAATTCGTTCCATGATAAATGGCGTTGGGGTGGAGCAGCCAGTGCTGCGCCTCCCACTTATAGAAGATCGTTCCTCTTCAGCCTTTTTACCACCACTTTCGGGTTTAACAGTTCCTTAACTAGTGGGTTTAGATGCAAGGTTAGGCGTGCCTTGTGTTGTCTTTTGTATCGCTCGATTTCAGAGTTTACTTAAGGCATTTGTAGATAGTCGTGGATTTCGTAATTCCTAGCAAACCAAGGTGCATTTACTATTGATCTTAGGATACCATTTTGCACTCTTTGCAGGCAGAGTGGTTTTGCTGGCAACACCCCACAATTGGATCCCGTAGAACTATATGGGCCGAGTTGTAAATGAGGAGTTTATTATCTACTAGCTTCTGCCCGTGACTTCGTCCGCGTGGAATAGTAACTTTGGGCTAGCGCTGAATTTAACCCGCGACTTCGTTTACGTAGAAGGTGAAAATATTTTGAAATAATAAGTACGTTACGGAGCAATTTTAGCATAAATACGCGCGCAGTACTTGATCACTATTTTGCTGCAATGTTATTTTAAAACTGCGATATTAATTGAAATCGAATGAAAAACCCTGATGTTGAAACATTCTTCATTAGTGCTACGCTCCTAATTGTCTTAGCGTGATGATATAGGTATATATCCTCGATAAATGGGCTACATATCTAATACTGAAATAATTTTTCAAATCGGACCAATTGATAGTTCCTGAGATTAGCGCGTTCAAGCAAACAAACAAACTCTTCAGCTTTATAATATTAGTATAGATATACCTATATACTGTACCCAGTAAAAAGGTTTTTAAACGAAGCTACTCGCTAGCCTCTAGGCGCCAAGCTAGCCGCCTGCCTGTGCGTTCGCGACCTTATACAAAAATAATCCTTATAGCATGATTCAGTATTCACGCGCGATGGCTTATTATTAGCGTATTTCATGTAGGATAACTTTGGTGTTTCTATACCGATTTCTATGATTCTTTTTTATGGAATAGTTAATAATGATAATGATGATGTTCTTTTTTAATTAGGGATGACTGAGAGTGTTATAAACGTAAGAGTAGACAAATATAATCAGAAAGCTTCGAACTGCTAAGCTATCGGGAGTTATACGTGTTATTGTGCGTCAATCATAAAAGATAGACATTATGCTGTCGTTGGATATTTTTTATATAATTTTAAGGAGAACATTTCCGTCATACATGATTTCTGTGTAGCTTTCACCATTAAGGTTGCACACGCGACGGAAGCTTAAAAAATGGAGTAATTTCTCCCGTTTTCCCAACATTTCCCTTCACTGCTCTGCTCCTATTGATTGTAGCGTGATGAAAAGTATACTATAACATGCTCAGGAGTATAAATAATAATTGTACCAAGTTTCGTTAAAATCCGTTGAGTAGTTTTTGTTTCTATAACGGTTATACAGACAGACAGACAGACAGACAGACAAAAATTGTACTGATTGCATTTTTGGCATCAGTATCGATCCCTAATCACCCCCTGATAGTTATTTTGGAAATATATTTCATGTACAGAATTGACCTCTCTACAGATTTATTATAAGTATAGATAAGACAGAGAGCACAGAGTTTCTCCCATGAGCCAATACAAGTTGCGAAACTTGTGGTTTATCTCATCCCTCTTATATTTAATGTGATGCTTCCATGTTAGGCGCCTATCTAAGTGGAAGCAAAGATACTTTACACAATTTGTGTGTAGTCTTGGTCCTGACACCCGTCACAGGACCAAGTCTAACAGGTAGGGTGTTTCCGTGCCTGAGCGTGAAGGTGATTTGGTTAGATTTGGATGCACTCGCACGTATTTGCCACTTACAGAACCATTTGTGAGTTTCGTCTAGTTGTTTTTGGAGTCTTTTGCTGGCCATTTCTGAGTTGTTATCAACTGATAGATAGGCTATGTCGTCGGCATATGTTGCTTTTGTTATGCTATCCAATGTGGGATAATATGATGTAAGGATATTGTACAACACTGGGCCAAGAACCCTGTGGTACACCAGTTTTCGCTTCAATCAATCTTTATCTTGCTTCGTCCTGTTTCACTTGGAAGCAACGGTCGGATTAATACGACTGAACGATGCATTGAGTGTGGAAGTTTTAGCCAGATACGGCCGAAGGCTTTTTTTTTTTTTTTTAGGGATGGGAAATCATCCAATGACTCCTCCCGCTCTGGGTGTAGCGGGAGGGAGTGTCAGACTTCTACTGACTAAAACCCATCCATGTTCCTTCATTGCCCTTTGTGTTCCGGAGCCACGGTGTCTCTTGCGAATAATCCCGCGACTCCGGCAGGCGTCGGCCCCTTCGGGCCCCTCTGTGTTGCTGACTCTCTTTGAGGCGCGCGTGGAACACTAACGCGCCGTCGACACGGCCTGTCGTCACTAGACGGACGGACGGCGAGCCACCCATAGCTCGCCGTCCACAGGCCCGCGCCTACGGTGGCCGGAGGTCACCAGGTGGCCCCCGACGCCCGCGGCGTCCGCCACGGCGGCTGGGACGAGAGGGTCTCCTCTCCCGCTCCGCCACCTCCTTCGCTAGCATGACTGCTTCGCAGAAGGAGGCAACGGCGTCCCATTCCGTCTCGCTCCGGACCATGGCTTGGACCAGGGCCGGACGCGAGAGGTCGCCGCCGATCGCCGTTTCGAGGACACGGCGGTGCGCCGCCCAAGCGGGGCACACCTGCACAGTGTGCTCTACCGTGTCCTCTGGTCGATCCTCGCAGTGGTGACACCCGGGCGTTTCCTCCCGCCCGATTCGGTGCAGGAACCTCCCGAAACAACCATGTCCGGTGAGGACCTGCGTCAGGCGGTAGGTGAGGACGCCGTGGCGCCTCTCAAGCCACTCCTCAAAGAGGGGACTTACCGCCGCTATCGTGGCGTGCCCTGATACGGCCGAAGGCTTGGTGAACATCAAGGAATGGTTGGTTGGAATGGTGTTCAATGGTTTAGACGACACGGTTGGCGCAGTGGTTGAGCGATTGACTGCTGCGCAGCATGTCGCGGGTTCGATTCCCGCACGGAACAAATATTTGTACGACCTACAAGTATTTGTTCCGAGTCTGGGTGTTTTTCTATCTATAACATGTATGTATTTACAAAAAAAAAAAATGTATATAAGTAGTTTATCAGCCATCTCGTTACCATAACACAAGCATTAGGTTGCTTAGCTTGGGACTATATGGCGTTGTGTGAAATGTCCAAGGATATTATTATATTGTCCAAGGATATTATTAATGCCGCTGAGCAGTGCTTTTTACGTTCAAAAGCCTGTATTTCTGTTTGGTAATCTCATTCTATTGTTGAGTGAGATTTCCGAAAGCCAAACTAGTGAGCCGGAACAACATCATTGGCATCTACGCACGGTTTTAGACGGCGTCTAAAACCGTGGAGAGTACAGGCGTTAGGCTTATCGGCCGATAAGACGAGGCCTCATGTTCAGGGATGCCTAATTTATGAATCATAACAACTTCGGCGATTTTCCACAGGTCAGGAAAGAAAGTTGTTCGAAAGATTGCGTTGACCAAACTAGCTAGGAAAGAAACGCATTTTCTCGGAAGATTTTTAAGTATGCAAGGTGTGATCAGGTCAAATCCCGGGGCTTTTCTCGAGTTCAGCAGTCTAATTTCCTTCGCTATTTCTTCAGGTGTTGTGGGTATGATAGGCATACCTACATCTGTAAATCTTGTAACAGTATTGCGTCAATTTCATGCTCATCAGCAACATTCTCGTTGGGTTTGAATACAGAGGACAGATCTGGCCTTCCAGAGCGAGTTCCCGCCAACCCCCGTAGGTGACATCATCTGTAGGTTAGCGGTCCACGTTGTGTTAGTAGACTCTTTGACTGCCTTTAGCTCCTTTGCTGCCTTGTTGTAATTGACTTTATCAAGAGGATCACGGGATTAATGTCATATTCTTCTAAGTCTGCGTTTTTCTAAGATCTTTTGCTTTGGTGGATGAGAGTGGTGGTGTGACCTTTGAGCCGGGAGGGTGTGTTGATCCAGACAGCCACTTGAATGGCGTTAGTGAGATATCTGCAGGCGTTATCCACATCATTTTGGTTCTTCAGTGGAATAGTTGCGGTAAAGTTTACATTGCGGTAGGTCTTGAAGCCGTCCCAGTCAGTATGGCTATTCGTCAGAGATTCAATTGTGAGGATCACCGGTGTGTGATCTGATGATCCATCTAGACTTGATTCGATAGTAGTGTTTCTAGTTATCAATAACCTTATTGATGAAGAAATCCAGGAGATCCGGCAGTTTCCTAGGGTCGCTAGGTCATTAGGTAGCCTCACCTGCAGATATCGGTTTCAAGTGGTTTTCATCGACACAACGTCAACATCATCAGTTAACATCATCATAACAGCCAATTGCCGTCCACTGCTGAACGCAAGCTTCTTCCAACGAGCGCCAACAATCCCGGTCTTGAGCAGTCCGCATCCATCCGCTGCCAGCCACCTTATTTAAATCATCGATCCATCGTGCCGCAGGGCGTCTCACACTACATTTGCCTAAACGCGATCTCTACTCTAACACAAGTCTGCTCCATCGGCTGTCTGTCCGTCTGCAGACATGGCCGGCCCAATTCCACTTCAGCATGCTGATTATACGCGCAATGTCGGTGACTTTAGTGCGAATTCTATCCTCCAGAGAAACCTCGACCATTGCTCTGTCCATTGCACTCTGAGCAACCTTGAATTTATTAACCAAGCCTATGGTGGGTGTATTTCGGCTCCGTAAGTCATTACGGGTAGGACGTATTGGTTTTAGACCCTGGTCGTAAAGGATTGTGGGATCGATGATTCAAAGATATCACTCAGCTTACTGAATGCCGCCCAGCCCAAGCTAATTCTTCTGGTCGCCTCCTTCTCAAAGTTGTGCCGCCCAAGTTGCACAACCTCGAGGGTGGCGTCATTTACGATTACAGGTCTCGGGGTGACATAACCATTGTAGATGAATTTGGTTTTGTCTAGATTTATCCCGAGACCCACCCCCGCCTTGAAGAATCGCTCAGGCTGTTCAGTATCACCTCCAGAGCTCCTGCAGAGATTCCATCGTGATGACAATATCATCCGCCAATCGGAGGTGCGAGATGTACTGACCGTTGATATTTTGATTTAGTGAGTATCTTAGGTACTTGGTATAACAAACGTTACAAAGAATTTATTCAATAGGTAAGTATGTTTTGAGTGGACGCTTAATTTCTTGTAACTAACTTTATTTTTATGGTTTCCACCCCTGTGTGTTCTAATTATCAAATCGCATGTCGAGCAGCACGTTTAACTATGTGAAAACGTTTCCGAAAACAAGCTAGTTCTTCAACATAAATTAGGTAACTTTGAAAAACTTAGCGCTGATGAAAATCATGATTTAGGTGCTAATGTGACTCAGATAAACATAAAAGTCGTTTTTGCACGTCAAGACGTTTTTAGGTTTCTGAGGCAAGGCAATTTTATGTATTAAAATATTTTGGAACATAACGGTAGGCAGGTTTGTTCTCAATAACATCAAGAGGTCGGTAGGTAGAGATCATTAGCTGCATTAAGCTTGCCCCGCCCAATATCCACCGCAAAGACAAAAACAGTGTCCATTATTACAATTTAATGAAGAGAGAAAGCCATTAGGAACGGGGACTTGATTAAATCGTCGGTGAGCAATTGTCGGGTTTGTGGCGGCGCGGCGCCCTGTGTCGCGGGACGTGGGGGCCTAATCGCACCGACACGATTCTGATTACGTGTGATTGTTGTATCAATCATTTTCCCTATCAAATTATTCAGTGGCTGGTAATTGTATCGGCGTCGTCTCGTAATGGCCGCGAGACGAGCCGGCGGAAACATTCGGCTGCACTTAGTCTCGGTTTGTTACCCGAAGGATTGTAATTCATATGCTATTACTATCGAAATTTATATAATATTAGAGAGAATTGTCGTAGACAGTCGTTTGTTGTTGATTGCCGTGCCTATCATCAGATCTACAATGTAATATTGAAAAGTCTTGTTACAGGCGTTATAATAGATTTGAATTTGAGTGTATTTCTTTTATCGTTATTGACAGTCATCTTCAGTTAGGTAACTATTATCCTGTACTTAACTACCGACATACCGAATGAAAGGTAAAGAAAGTACTTTACCATGTTAAATCGACATTAATTACCACGAAAGTCACAAATTGCCTTGTTATGTCTAATAAATTTAGCTACTTAATACCTACGAAGTGCCGAATATAAATCATTGAACAGCATATTTCCCTTATCGCGGCGTGCGTGTAGCTAACCAGCCGATTAGCTATGCAAATCCGAGGAATTTACTACGAGTGCTAAACGGTGCTGTACCGACGGAGCTTTGCATAACGCTACTAAACGTTACCATAACGAACTGTGCTTTACAAGTTTATTTTCCTCAGTATTTTTACTTGCTAGGTGAAACGTAATTTGTTATTTTCATAAAGGTACTAAGGAAAACCTATGGTGTAGGTTCCTAGGATTACCAACTTTGTGACATCCAGATCTGGGTTGTGATATTTGTACCTTACAGTGTAGGGAATAGGAACATTGCTCTTTCAATGGGTTTACGCCAAATCTAAGTTCTCTGATCTTCCATCAAACATAAATGTCTTTCAAATATGTATTATAGACTGGGTTTTCTGGCTAACGTTACGTAACTGCTGTGTCTCAAGATTGCAATTGGATATTTAATGTATACCTACTTAAATTCTGTTCCCAAACCCTAGACATGGATACCTGCATACAATGCCTGACCGATCTTACCTGGAATATTAGGTACTTGTCACAAACTAGAAATAAGTATTAATAAATTGCCACAAATAACTAAATTAAATGCCGGTGACAAAAGAATAAAGAAAAAATAGAGCACAAAAAATCAAAATCTTTCGTAATACCACATTTAACGGCCTCCAATTAAAGAAAATCAGCTCATTTCTGTAACATTACCAACTTATTAAATCACTCCCCACCTTGTAAAAACGCCTAGTAATTCGTAGATAACTATCCTTAATTAGTTAGCCACCGACGCGAGTGACAGTTACATGGGCCTCAAATTAGCGGCAGTAAGAATCGGTACTCGGTAGAGATATAATTAAACAGTTGTCTAATTTAATTGGCAATAGGCGCGTTCCCACAAGTCAGAAAGTCACCCTCTTTTGTTACGTGCGTTCCGAATTTTCCCAACAATTAACATGCGAGTAGTATATGTGTAATTACAGGTGTGTGGCGCGGTAAACGGCGGCTCAATCACGCCACAGCCGCGCGACGCCGCCGCCGTGTTGCCGGCCGTGTTGCACACATTGATTTATAGCGAGACTGACGAACTATTAGAACGTTTAAACTATTTATGAGCAATCCGTTGCAACATAATATAGTAACTCACACATTTAATTTTTGCGTATTGTTACATATTATATGACAAGAGTTTAATTGCTTTTACCTAATCCAGCTTTCAGGAAGTAAGTGGGGGCTTTTAAATAAATTGCTCCCAATTTTATACTTGTTTCGGATAAAATTCACATTAATTTCTCATTTGGCTGTAGTTACTTAGGGGATACTTCCTCTAACAATAGGTTGACATGTAATTACAATTATTATTTCGCTGTTACGATAATTATGCCCTGCCACGGTAATTGAAAAAGTTTGCCAACGATAGAGACCCCGAACAGCCTGAAATTACATTTTTTATTGTTATTTCTTCTCTCTCGATTCCTATCAGCTTTATTTAGCGGTTATTACTATTTGAACTTTTAATAATACGAACGCGACGTGGCCAAGGATTTCATGACGAATTCGACATAATAACCCGAGGTGAGTGTAATATAAAAACTTACAAAGTGATTACATTGTAGTATGTCGCTATTTGCTGGTTTTGCTCAATTCGAATTAACTCCTACACAGTAACGTTAGAAGTTACTGAATAAAATAATAGTAGTAATACCAAATACGGCGAACATTGGAGTAATGTGTGGGTGTCTAATAGAGTCTAACATACATAGCTTAGTATACAACGTCACTTAATAGTGTAGTGGAGTCAAGTCCTCGTCATTAAACAAAAGTTCGTCGGTTACCGAAACAGGCAGCGCCACTCGAACGCTCGAGGAGCAATTTAACTTTTTGTAAAGTGCAACACTTTCCCAGTCCACGTAGGGCCCTTTAAACCGCTACTGCGTTTAGACAAATGAACAGCGTTGCACCCTTCGTGGCACACGACACGCGACATCGAGTACGATTCTATGGAAGTGACTTGCGTACTTTTGTGCCTTGTGTGAGCGTACCGTGAATCGTTCTCTAGCAGAAGCGATGTGGATGATAAAAATGATTCTCAGAATTTATACATATTTTAAATTCAGACTTTTTGAACTCAAATAAAACCAAGTAGTGCCCAATGCAATCAGACCTTACAGAATTTCCAATTTGGACCGAAATTGATAAGGTCTTTTGTTTTCTTTTTGGATATGTGTTTGTGTATCAACGAATAGTAGGTATACTATAACAATATTTTTGAAATTAGATACCACTATGTTCTGGATCCAATTTAGAGATTATATTTTATTTCGTCAACTATGCCTACTAAATATCAATCCTCATGTTACAATACACACGGAATACCTATTAGACCCCTGCTATAGAGTAGGGGTCTAATAGGTATTCCGGGTAATGATAGCATTATTTCCAGGATTTGCTAATTGTTTGCTGATGTCAGCAGATTGAGATTGTGATGCGTTTGTTTGTTATTGAGGTAAGTGAACAAATGATAAGAAAACTAGGTGCCCCTTTATAAGTTCTGTGTTGAAATTAAAAACTTCGGTGATTTTTTCCAATATCTGCATCTTCATGTCTAACTAAAATATCGGTAACGAAATGTTCAGGAACACAAAAGAGCGCTTCCAGCGTATAACAATTAGTTGTAACACACATCCGCCACAAAATGGCGGAACTCGTAGGACACAATAAATCAATTGGAGTGGGTGGTTGACTTTTCACTCAAATGTGTGGTTAATTGTAACCGAAAATGACTGTTGATCGAGCCACACTTAATTTGAGTGGTGCTTTAGAACGCAGGGGTTGCGCAGTGGGGTGACTTTCAAAGTAATGGTTCCGTTGGTTTTGTGATTATTTCGATACTAATTTCCTAAACCTGCCGGAAATAGTACAGCAATTATACTTATTATTGTTTGTAAGTATATCGTGTGTCATGCAGTTGTATCGGACACAGATTTTTAATGTTTAACAGAATTTAATCACAAACATGTTCGAATCTAAAATTTTGAAGATAAAAATGCTTGGCTGAATGCTGGTCCTGCTCCACAGCCACTAGGGAGCCCAAACTAATCTGTAAATAGTTCGGAAACATTGTTGGACCGGCTGAAGATTGTAAGAAAAATTTGCATTGTTAGAATCAACTTACTAAGCATTGTATAATTTCAGCCATTAACAGCACATGTGTGAGTACTGTGTACCTTTAACTTTAATTATCAGTTTTAGGTATGTTTTTGACTTGAATGTACCCTGGCGGTTGGGAGTGTCATGCTCACTCAAAAGTCTAGCTGATGGTGGCGTATGCGTTGGATCATTTGGCTCCCTTCAAAATGGTTGAGCCGAATGGTGCTGGCGCATGCGTCATGTTCGTGAACGGGCGCCGTCAGTCGGGACTGGTCATTTCTTAGCTGCCATGGTTAATTTTAATTATTTCTTTGAATTGTTCCTCTTTTATTCCGGACGCTTTTATCCTGCTCGTCTTTTACATCGTTCTCACATGTATGTATAATGTCAACCCGATGTAAATAAATCTTTGTAAAAAAATATTATTTTTAAAAGAGTGTCCGTGGAGTTTCTTGCACGTTCTTCTCCATAGAGATCTACGCTTTGGAACGTGCAAATAGCTTCAACTTTTTGGACCGACCGACCTTGACAATTCAAAAGTGCCTGTAAATGGTTTAATTGAAATAAATGCTTGAATTTTGAATTTTGAATCAGGCAGTCGAATATTTAAACTGCCTTAGTTTAAATATTTGATTTAGTTTAATTATTGGAACATTATTGAAAACTAGATAAGCCAATTTCTATCATGAATTCAAAATCTTTAGCTGTGAAGCTTATTTGCTGCCAAAATTACATATGATTGAGGTAGGTTTGCAAAAATATTATGATGTTACACCTCTTTTATGATGATATTTTAAATTTTATTTCACAGTAAGGTTCTCCACATCATACACCAATTTCTACATTAAATTGATCAACGAAACTAATTACCTATATGAGTTATGGTATAAAAAACTATTACTAGGTAAATAATTATGTCCCTTTAAAAATGGAATAAATGCTATTAAAGTTATTGTTCTTCTGGCCAGTAGACCTCGATCATCTTCTTTAGCTTCTCGTCGATTTCCTTGCCTTCTGGAGGCTGTTTGCCGAGGATGAAGACGAACTTCTCGTGACAGTCCATCATGCCAAGGTACTGTCCTTCGATGACCTTCAAACGCATCGGGTAGCGGTGGAACTCTGCCAGGTCTAGCTTAGCTGTGACAGTAATATATTGATTAGTATTTTCTTCACCCTCTCGTTCGACTTTACAATAAAATAAAGACAGGTGTAGTCATCATAATGATTGCACAGTCACCTGCTCGAAATCAACGAAGTTGTATTGTTGTAAAGGAATCCAAAAAACTTGCAACTGGTTATTACGATAGCCACAACTATCTTTATAAATATACCTACTAAGTAGTAGGTAAGATTTATCCAGGGTTACGGAAGTTGTTCGAAAGAGTCACCGCGGCCCTGTAACGCAGGAAGAACACGGATTGGTTATAGTCAGTAAGAGTCTGAAACTCCCTTCTGCTCTGCCCAGAGCGAAAGGAGTCTTTTGATGATTTCCCATCTTTGGAAAAAACAAAGAAAAGGTACGAATTACAACTAAAGAAATTACGGAATGGATAATTATTCTTGTTGAAGTAAGCAAACGAGACTTTCTATTTCTTTATGATCAGGATCAATGCTAAATGGAACAAACATAATGAAATGTCATTGAACTTTATTGTTCGATTCATACCTGTGGATGGCGGCATCTGCAGGGTCCTGTAGGACCCATCCCCTTCAAGTTTCTCCAGGTAATAGTCCCGAGTCTTGTTGGTCTTCAGACTTGCGCACGGGATCTGCATTTTCAGGACAAGGTTCTCCCATTTCAGGTTTTCCACGAATTTTCCGATCAGTTCTTTAAGGTCCTTCCGTTCCTATTAATTCAAATGTAAGATTTGTTAGAGTAAGAGAGAATAATAAAATCATCATCTGCTAAAGTTTGTGATGATATTTTATTTTACCATATTTTAGGGAGTTGAGGTGGTCTTTGGGAGGCTCATGCTACCTACCTATTAGGCAAAAGGTACTTGATGAATTTTCAAAAATTGGTTCAGTTGATCCAGAGTTACCCTCTACAATCTCACAAATACACACTCACAAACTTTGCCTCCTTATAATATTATACTATAGTATAAGTATGGATAAAGAAGTATCACAATTATGTTTTTTATGTAGGTACAGATATGGGGAGTGTAAACAAAGCTTGGTTTTGACAGTACGGTTTTTACAAAATTTGCCTATACTATAGCTAAAGAATATATAGGTACCTATAACGATCCAGATAAGCCGTCGGGAATGAGTGGGTGAGCTGCGCAGTTATTAGATAAACGATACTACACAAGGATCTCGTAAATAAGTAATTGGTTGACCTTTGTCGTAACCGGCATGGCAGTCAAGAAAGTAAAATAATGGATCTCAAATTTACTCTGGCTTATGATTTATACACTCCACTGATTTATGCACTCCCCCTAAAATATTTATAGCGGTGTTAGAGCAAATATTCAGAGCTATGAACTGGGATAACAAAGGCCTAAACCTAGGTACATGAAAAATACTTGTCACAATTAAGATTCGCTGAATACGCATAGTGGTGATGTCAGAAAAACCAAATGAAATGCAGTCCATGTTAGAGTCGCTATTTGAAGAGAGCAAAAAAGTGGTTTTAGAGGTAAACCAAACAAAAACAAAACTTATGACAAACAGACACAAAGCACCAATAATAATTTCAAATACCAACCTAGAATATGTCGAAGAGTACATCTACATAGGACACTTAATTACTTTTAAAAACTGCACAGAAAGAGAAATAGAAAGAAGAATCAAATCCACCTGGAATAAATGCTGGACACTAAAGGAAATATTCAGGAGTAAAATGCCAACAAAAATAAAATACAAAAACCATGGAAACATGCCTACTTCCCTCACTCACATACACATGGCCCCTCACTAAACGAAATTTAGAAAAAATCATAGTGTGCTAAAGAGGAATTGAAAGGAGCTACATGAACCACAAAGACAGAGTAAAGAACACAACAATTATAAATAAAACCAAGGCAAAGGATGTGGCCAAAAAGGTTCTTGGATTGAAATGGAAATGTGCTGGACACTTGCAAAGAGTACGACGAAACACCACAAACTGGTACCCATTGAACAAAAAGCGAAGACAAGGTCGACCACAGAAGAGATGGTGCGACGATATTACAAAAATAGCAGGTAAAACCTAGAGCAGAGTAGCTAGAGACAGAATAGCATGGAAACGAATGGAGGAGGCTTACACCGCTACTGCTAGCGGTCCTTGTACTAAATTTTAGAAATTCATAAATAAATAAAGTAAAATATCATTACTAACATTTATACGTTAAATTTGTAACACTAAGTAAACTTTAAAAATGGTGCTAACTATCGTTAAATCAAAAAATTGGGTTGTTTCGCAAAATGTCAGCGTTCACGCACGTAAAATATAATGTTTACATTAACAGATGGTCTGAGCACTGGTTAACGTTACTTTAGTTGCGTTAAAAAGAACAATATTGTGTTTCTTTTGAATTCCTCAATACCAGTTCTTCTGATGACACAAATAAGTGGTGGAATGCAAAAAAAACTATTTAGGTAGGACCCGTGTCAATAACTTAGTTATTGAGATGAGCAGGAATTTATACCAGAGGACCTAGCACGAATATTTTTAACGTATAGTAACGTTACGTAAAATTTTACCATAGCTATAATACTCGTTTCGCACATAATCATTATTGGAATTACATACCAAATTCACATATTTAAATGACATAAATTGTGTATGTCCCATTAAATTAAACCAAAATACTATGGGGTTGTAGTTTTACACATTCAAAATTCACTTACGTTAACGTTACTATACGTCAAAATATTCGTGCCCCTCTGAATATTTTGAAACAACGCTTCTTATGTAACGAATGTTTAAGATCTTCCGTAATTGTTACTTTTTGACGTACGTATGTTACGTTAACCAACCGTTTGATACAACCCGCCCTAATATTAGTTTATGGCAAACAAATGGTATAAGGAAATAAAGCTATTTTTATTTTATTTTATTTACTGTTATGCTCCAGACAAGGGAATGCAAAACCGGCCAAAATTAAAACCCGAATTTATCTCGGGTTACGTAAAAAAAAAAAACGGTTTTCGGGCAGACCGTATTTTAAGGTGTTTTTTTAAGTGACGTTTTTAACTGATTGCGAGACCGCCTACATCTGCTTACTGCTTCTTTTCAATTATTAAATATAAACTTTCCTATTAAAAGAAATACATACTTATAATAATAAATTAAAAAAAAAAAACTTTTTACAATAAATACAATAATCTTTAAAAAAAAACTACTAAAAATTTAATGTTACTTTAATTTCGGAAGTCGGTGTTTTTGGTCTTTAGTGTCTTTTTGTGAAAAAGTTCTTTATTTTTCACTTTTAGTCGTAATTCACACCGAACAACACCAACGGAAAGCCACAGGAAAGCAAAATACGCACTTTCATTTCTTAGGATGACAATCAAATACGTCATCCAAGTCAACGAATTTCAACTAAGTATTTTGATTTAAAAGCAAAACTACTATATCGATTTCAATGAAATTTATACGTGAACATTTCTAAAATATGATCTACCAAAGAAAAAAAACAAAATTGATTCATAATTGGCGGAATAACCGCCTAACATACATTCAACAAACCATATAGTCGACCTGCAGTATTTTGTTAAAATTAAAGGTAATTCTGTTAAAAATTACCAATACATACGCAACACGTCTTAAAACTTTAATCGTTTGGCAATGTTTAGATAACAAAATGGCTGACATCAAAGCCATCGTTTTGACTGACGCGTGGTGTAGTAAAGTGATTCGAAAATAATGAAAAACTCGAAAAACCGGTAACCTGAAAAAAAAAACGGGTCTTTTTGCCATTGAAAATTATATATTATACCAGTATATACCAGTTCGTACCTTATCGTTGACTAAGCTGAACTGAACGCAATGTGAATCTCCTGCTCCATTAGTCTTCTCAGTCCTGTAGTGCAGTAGGTGCCAGGAGCCGATAGCTTGGCTGTCGTTAAAGGAGAGGCCGTGGGTGAAGTCCTGGCATGTTGGGTGCTGCTTCTCCGGCTTCTCGTGTCTTTCGCTTTTGTCGTGAGAGTGATGGGCCACGGGCACGGCTTCCACTGCCGCGCTGAACGCTAGCACTGCAAAAAAAGAGTGTAGTCTCGGTATTTAAAATCCGTTTTGCAGATAAAAATTCAAAGATGTAACTTTTGATCCGGATAATATCGTTTTTTTATGAATGAATGAAACTCACTAGTTGTATACAAAGAATTGAATTGAAGAAGTGCTGAGGTCCTAAGTAACATTTTGAACAAGGTAACCAGTTAGAGGTAGGGAGAGGCAATATTCAGACTTATTGTCTCACTAGCTGCACGTCCCGACTTCGTACGGGTACCTATACCCTTTATTTTAACGGGATAAAATATAGCCTATGTTCATACGGACAGTCCATTCTACACATTAGTGAAATAATTTTTTAAATCGGTCCAGTAGTTTCGGAGCCTATTCAATTCAAACAATCAAATCTTACCTCTGTATAATATTAGTGTAGATAAACAATTCTATTTATTTTTAAGAAGAATTAAGGCACATTAGAGAACAGAAATATCAAGGAAGACAGAGTATCAAAGAGTTATGAACCAAATACCTGTGACAATGAACGCGATCGTCGGCGACATGTCGGGAGCTGGGCCGCGCACAGGCTACTGCGGTAATGAACTGAATGACTTGATTGCGACTAACGATGCCGGGATTAACTCCCGTTGCTCAGCTCCGAAGATAGGACACGGCGTATATATTCCTTCTTCTGCCAGCGCCTTGTTCCATATCATCCCAATGGCAAATACTCCCCGGCTGAAAAGTTTGATTGAAATCCGTTAAGACGTGAAGAGGTAACAAACAAACTGACGTACTGACATAAATACGGACAGAGTAACTTTCGCATTTATAATATTAGTATAGTGGGTGAAAGATGTGAAGAAGGGTGAGATTAAAGGGCAGATACCTATTCTTGCTTTAGATGATGAAATAATTACAGAGGTGATTATAAGGATAAGTGGGCTCTAGACAAACTGCCATTCTATTAATATCTTTTTACAAACAAATACAACCGACTCACAAAAAAAAAACACTACAAAGTAAAAAATAACTTTAATTTCGGAAGTCGGTGTCAAAATACAAAGAAAGTAACAAAAACACCGACTTCTGAAATTAAAGTTATTTTTTACTTTGTAGTGTTTTTTTTTGGAAGTCGGTTAAAAATTTTTAAAGAAAACATTAATTTATTAGAGATGTGGATTGTCGAAATGCCAAAATATAAGGGATTGATGACATTTCGACTGCGTTTGTCATATGCCATACGTGTTTGACGTTTTGACAATCGCCTTCGCCACGCTATCGCTGACTGGATGACTTCTCGAGAGCCTCAGGAATCCCACAAGTCCCCAATTCACCACATTGCAATTGGTTTGGCGAAAAAGAGAAGGTACTTTCACTGAACACGTAATATAAGAATCAAAATTAATACCATCCTTTGGTACCTTCAGTTTTATTATGCCCTACTGGTTTTGTTTCCGTTCATGCGACCTGCTGGCGCCTGTAGCTACGTTCATTGCTGCGCGTATTTTAGAAGAGGGATTTGCCAGCTGCCCATTCGAGGAAGGGAATCTGCACTCATGAGGATAGGGAGATTTAAAAAGTGTCTATGCCATACTTGATAAGTAAAAGACTCATCCACCGATCCTCCTGCCAATGATGCTGCTCATGCTCGATGCACATGAAATTAGGAGCTGCACTCCCTAGGATATGGAAACTGCCATCTCAAGGATGGAGGATAATAAAGAAATCTCTCTCAAAACTGGATCAGTAATTCTCCAATTAAGAACATATATTATTCACAAATCCTCTTGACTCATTGTTTTGGGAGCTGCATCTCGAGGTTCCTTGGTGAAACTACTCTCTTGACGATGGGGGATTGCGAAAGTTTATCTGTCAAAACTGGATCAGCAAATCCCTAATAAAAAGACTCATCCACCGATCCTCCTGGCTCGAGCATCGCTGTCGCGATGACCGCACGGTAAACAGAATAAACAGCTACTTCCCGTCCTCGTCCTCAGCGCGACGAGACACTTCTCCATAATGCAATAATACTAATCAATCCTCGTCACTTTTAGCATGAACATTATTTGGAGGAACATATTTTGCTCATCTGTCCTGTTATTTTGCTTGTTGGGACAGTGGAGAATTTTGGTAATTCGTATTAGGTAATGTTGTAAATTATGCAAAAGCAAATCTGGCTGACTATTTTTTACGATTTCACACTTAAACTGGTAAAATAATGTTGATTGAATTTGGTAGGAGAGATAGTTTATTCACAAAAAGACATAGGATAGGTACTTTTTAGTTTAATTTTTACCCGGAAGTACGTTCCCTTGGGATGATTTCCTACTTTCACGCATGCGAAACCGCTGGCAGAAGCCAGTATAAGAATTTGTTAAAAATTTCCACTACTCCATCTTCATTTTATCAGTATGATTCATATCAATTTATGCCGTAAATACACTGATTCATTTTTATTATGTTTCTATTTGTCCCCCGCTGCTACCTACCCATTTTTTTTGCTTTTAAACCTTCCCTGTATTCTGGCGAACAAAACAAAAAAAGAATTACCGAAATCGGCCCAGCCGTACTCGAGTTTTAGCGAGACTAACGAACAGCAATGCATTTTTATGTATAAAGATTCTTTATAAGCTTGAAACATTGTATGGCCAAATCGTCATGAAGAATTTAATTATTTAATTTATATGAAAACTTTGACTATGCGACCTGTAGCGGTGGCTGACCAGCAGTGCGATTCTGTAAACATGTCGAAGTGAACACTTAGGCGAAGTGAACGACAAGCGAGCTGTCAAACCGTACAAATAAAATGGCATGACATCTCACTTGTCGTTCACTCCACCTAAGTGATCACGGTGAGACGTCGACAGAATCGACCGGCAGCACCGCAGACGAACTCACTGCGCGCACTATCGCGCAATAGGCGTGAAAAGTAAATTTAGCTCCTAAGATTTTTTTTTTGCCTACTTGGGCTAGCTTGTATCCCCGCTGCATTCAGAATTATGGTTTTAATGGTTTTTGTCCTTTTCAACACATTTAGCTAATTGCGAGTAGACAACTTATGCTATTTAGCAACAATGTGGTAACGATCATACTTTCCTTCCTTTTATTTAAAACTAGCTGACCCGCGCAACTTCATCTGCGTCACATTTTCCATTAATGCTCAGCTCATTTTTGTCTTAGCGTGATGATATAGCCTTCCTCGTTAAATGGGCTATCTACCAAACAAATAAATTTTCAAAAGGGACCAGTAGTTCCTGAGATTAGCGATCAACCAAACAAACAAACAAACTCTTCTGCTTCATAATATTGGTGTAGATGATGCACACATGGAATATTTTAAGCTGTTAAGGTAAATACGATTATAAAATTGCATAATGCTTTATGCATCATAAGTGTTGTGTTACCGTTGGACCACAAGCTTTTCGAATCCTGTGTGGTTAAAGACAAAGCCAAGCGTGTGTCCTTTGTTTTGCGTTTATCCATCAACTGCTTGCGAATTGTTACCATTTCCACTCACACTCAAAAATAATCCTTAACTTTAGGCAATAGGGTACTTTATACCATATATAAAGTTGGGATTCGCATGAGGGTTGCGGTTAGGTGCGCACGCGCTTCTTATATCGAACATTTGATTACCATCCTTTGTTGCGTTGCACGAAGTGTGACATCTGTCGTTTCTTTTGATTTCAAGAAAGTCGTACGAATTACGTAGGTACTCGTTGTTTTATGTTTACTTTAACCAGAATTCTTGAAGTGTATGATCCATTAGCCAGGAGATAGGTGGTGCGTTATAAATAAGGATAGCACAATCGTTTATTTCAGAAGATTCGAATCGAGGAAAGTCCAAAAAGAAAAACCGGCCAAGTACGAGTCAGACTCGCGCACGCAGGGTTTCGTACAAACCTGTAGGTATTATATTATAAGCAAAAGTTGCGATTTACGATTTATGTCGTATTAAAAAATAACTACTTACTAGATCTCGTTAAGAGTTTCAGAGTTCGTTTAAGAGTTTAAAAAAGTGGCTGTGACATACGGACGGATAGACAGACAGACAGACATGACGAATCTATAAGGGTTCCGTTTTTGCCATTTAGCTACGGAACCCTAAAAATCGAGTCTTTGTCTAGTATTTTTGCACCAGGCCGTAGAGCAGTACAACCATAGCGTTGGCCAGCGCAGACGCTACGAAATCGTAGCGCTGGTGAAGCACGCTGCTTAACCGCTATCAAAGCGTATGGCAGGCGCACCGTAGGTCCGCGTAGGCGTTGGAGTCTCGTAAACGCGCGTAGGCGTCTTAGCTCTAACGAAGCGTAGCCACGTAGCCGGCGTAGATACCTAGCAAAAACGTGTTCTATCGATCTTAGTAATTTAGATACTAAGGAATAAGTCGAATTAGGAACTGAATGATAGATTCTGATATTAAAATGGTTTGATATTGTAAGTTAAGTTGAATTAGGATTTGTATATTAATAAAATATGCGATTATTATTTTATTCACAGAAGCAAGTTGCGTTCTCCAAATGAACTGCACCTCTGGGAAATAGAGCCTGGCAGGAATTAGTAACACTCAACAACGCACGCATAACCAATTACATGAACGTTTCGTTACTCCATTGCCAATTTATATCGGACAATAAATCATCGCTGGACGTCGAGTGCGCTCATTAAATCTATTATTAGGTGCTACATTCATTTACCTACATACATACGCGTGTCTAATTTATAAAATGTGGCTAATAACTGTGTCATCAATCAACCAATTTATTGACACACATAGACTGGGACTTTCTAATAGTGACTGAATTTAAATTAGATGTAGGTAACATGATGGCGTTGTTTCATATAGCTTTGGATGATTGTTTTATTAATTTGGAAATATTGAATTTAAGTAGTTCTCTAATATAACCCATTTCTTTTATTTTATTACGTTGAAATGATGATACAATTTGTCATAGGATGACAGAGTTCTGTATAAGGTTAATAGGATGGTCAGTAGATAAGCATGTAGCCTATTTAAGTACTTAGGTACATTTTTTTAGAGAATCATGACAAAAGTGATCTTAACAACTTAGGTACCAAGATATTAGTAGAAACCTAATCTGAAGACTTTAGTAGGTACCTAGATAATTGTCTCATTGTCAACTGCATCGCGAAGGTGAAAATGGAATCGTAGGCGGAGGGGGGGGGGGTTACATTTTGATTGATCCATTATAATACATAGATATTATAATGGATGTCAAATTTGATAACTGAATCATAATACATTACTTCGTCTTCAAAGTAGAACTATGATTGAGTTCAAAGTCTTTAAAAAGAAAGTCCTTTTCAAGGATATACCTCGACTCATACTATAAGATTCAGAATATCATTGATCCTCGCCCCCCAAACATCTTGGAAGGTGTTGAATTAATTCTTTTCGAAATAGTATCAACACCATTTACGAGTCATCAAAACACAATAAACTCTATCCAGAATATAAAAAGCAGTATTAAATGTTCCAGTACCTCGCAGTACATTCAGTTAGGTGCGTCAGCGCAGCGTTGCCGCTAGTTTATGTGGCTCGGTTATCTTCGGAGATTAGATCGCGCCTCGTCGGGACTTCACGCCCACCGTGGCCCACCAGGGGATCAGCAGAACACGACGTATGAATATACTTGTAGAACTGAGGAAAGCTCGTGTGATAATGTTGTTTATATAAAATTTGTAATGCGTTATGGTTTGGAGTGTTCCGAATGGAGAGTGAGTGTGACGATTGGATTTTTTAATGTACGGTTGACTGAATTCATTCGTATCGCACGGAAAATTAGAAAAAATAATTGACAAAAATGTATTTTTCTGATGTATTTTATTTATCAATTTGAGGAGCTCGTGGCTAAATAAAAACAGTCGCACGGTTCGATCTTCAAGGTTAAGCAACCCTTGCCAAGGTTGTTCTGTGGATGGGTGACCCTTAACATATCGAGTTTCCTCCGTGCCTCGGAAAGCAAGTTAAGCTGTTGGTCCCGGCTATCATTTGTAGATCTTTGGCAGTCGTTACGGATTGTCAGTGTCAGAAGCCAGTAAATCTGACTCAAGTGTTGCCAAGAATCCAGTTTGACTGGAAGCCGACCCCAATGTAGTTGGGAAAAGGCTAGGCAGATGATGATGTATTTATCAACTAGCTGTGCCCGCGACTTCGTTCGCGTGGATGTCGGAAAATGATGTGATGTGTTGCATTTACAAAATCCACGTTCAGTTACGTATCCTGATCTCTCTCAGAATGGACACTGAATATCTGTACCGGTTGAAATGCCGACCAGCCCAGGAAATCTACTGGTACAAGGTAGAAACCTATCTTGAATCAAAATCAACAAAACTGACTATCGAGCGAATAGTGGTGATTAATTTAATTTGTTTTAACATTTTATATTATTTAAAAAGGTTTTACTGGGTTCATAGAATCGATTTACTATAGAGGAGCTCATGGCTAAATAAAAACAGCCGCACGGGTCGATCTTCAAGGTTAAGCAACGCTTGGTCTGTGGATGGGTGACCATCTTAACATACCGAGTTTCCATCGTGCTTCGGAAAGCACGTTAAGCCTTTGGCAGTCGTTACGGATAGTCAAAAACCGGTAAAATCTGACTGCAGGCTTGCCAAGAAGTACCTTGTTACCCATGTCAATGAGTTGTGGAGGTCTGGTAGGCAGCCGCTCCACGTAAAATACCGGTATTCAGTTGAACCCGGTTTGTCTGGAAGCCTAGCCAATATGATTAGGAAAAGGCTAGGTAGATGATAATGATAGAATCGATTTATTGTGAAGAATAATCGATTTTTTTAAATCGATATTTAGTAGGTACTGACTACTAGGAGACGGATTAAACGAAGAGGTGGTAGCTAAATAATAATAACAGTCGCAAGGGCCGATCGACCCGTATGTTATAATGGCCACCCATCCACAGACCATGCGATCAACCTTAGCAAGCGTTGCTTAACCTTGAAGATCGACGCGTTCGGCTGTTATAGTTTAGCCACTTTGAAGCATAATACCAAAAATATACCACTTATGTTAGTAAAACAGTTTACCTATGGATGCAGTTTAAAATTCTCCTCCAAGTAAACTTAATAATTCTATCGAAAAACAATCTAGTCATTCATCTCCATAGCTAAACTAAATACAACTTATAACTTTAAGATAATCAACTTAGAGAAATAGCGGCGCCCCCGCCAGGGGGCGCGGCGGGCGGGCGTAGTCTGTGCCTTTAATCCCGTGGGAGCAGGTTATCGTGCCCGTGACTACGGGCACGGCGTTTGATTGCCAGTATAGGCGCGGCTGGTTGGCAGCGCGACACTGTAGGTGTCGCTGCATGCCATATGTGATATGAGTGTAGCAGTCAAAAGTGTCGGCAGAGGGCGCCGTGGTACTGTCTCACAGAACCGTATCTTCACGGCCCTACGGCGGTCTGTCCCCGCCAGGCGAAAAACATGGGGCTGAGGTCATGCTACTGCGGAAAATCTTAAAATCGCGATTCAGAAAAATGCGTCATCAGTACAGCGCCATCTATCGACAACGTTATTGAACTGTCAAATATACTCGTAAACTGTTCGAACTTAGAAGCTCACACGTTACGATATTTAATGATAAGATAGTTACATGTTCACTTTTCTTAGTTTTCTTTTACTACATATTAAGCTCAAAAGCTCATATAGCTCAAAAATACATTGTTTTGGGATCTTTTCACATATTTGTTACTACAACTTTTCTCAATAGATGGCATTGCAAGTATCTGGATTCAATGAAAACAATCTATTTTAGCACTCGTTGAAATTTCTTCCTAAACTTTAAAATTCGATATCTTTTGATTTTGTGTGTCGATTTTGATGAAATAAATGTTAAATGTTACTCCGGTTATCACTTAATATCTTTAAGTACCTACATTTTGAATCCAATCGGTGGTTTATGCGTGATGCTCTCACAAACTAACAGACAAACAGACATACAGACAATAATTTCAAAAATTGCATTTTTGTGTATTATGTCTTTTTACTGACATTTCTATGTAATTTTTTTGCGAAAACATTCAATAGTACAGACACGGCAACTCTACGATTTTATTATATGTATAGATAGATAAAAAAGATCCCCAGATTTCAACAGTAGGTAATGACGTGCTGAGAAACAAAAATCCCCCAAATATTAGATTTGTTGTTTTATAGATTTAATTACTTTATAGGAGGATTATAGAAATAATCAGATATTGCAAAATTAAGGCAAATAATGAATGGCTACTTAAAGAAATGTTATTACCTAAATATCTCTTGATCACTAATAAAATTGAACGTAAAAGCAACATATGTATACGCTTCATTAGGTAGGTACCTATAAGTGTTCTGCAACTAGCTCTAATTTACCTGATCTAATTAAAAACACCAATCGGCTGACAGCAATTTCTTCAAATAAAAGTAATGTTAAAACCTTATAATTAATGAAAAATAAAATAGTTACTCACGGAGTGTTTTTTATAGAGTTTTCTATTTGCCTTTTAAATGTCTCTCACGGCCCGTGGCACAATAAATTTAGCGCAGATACAATCAAATAATTACTTGTTAATAATTCTAATATCGCAAAAGAAACTATAATAGCAATTACGTACAAATAGGAAAAGGTTTTCTTTAACGATTTATAACTTTATGAAGTTAACGAGCAGTAGAATTATGTCTCACATTAAAATGTTTTTATTATTATTTATAGATTGAGATAGATTCGCATGTGACAGGGCTTCGTACAAAACATGTGCATTTATAAGAGAAGTTTATTAGTAGTGCTTATCTTATTTTCACAGTTACTTAATTATTATATATAGTTTATGGCTCGTTTGCGTTTGTTTAGCTGTCTGTTGAAAGCAGCTTAAAACATAAAACTTAATGTTTCCACGTTCTAGCTGCATTATACAAACGCAGGTGAGAATCTAATCGTAGGAGGCACCTGCATTAGCGAAATCATTTTTCTTCTACTTCAATTAAAACTGATATAATTGACGTTGCCTAAACCGCAGCCTTTTGTTCATCAGGTCCGCGGACATCCCGGCGTGGTTTTAATTACTGCCGGCCAAATGCGTTAATGTAATCAAAGCTCAATACATCATACTCGCGCTATCGCCCCGCCTCGGTTTGATTAATAATTCTAATGAGCGGCGGTGCCAAACGAGTTAATTAAGCGTCGTTTTTTACCGGCCGGTGCCACCGCGGCTGGTAAACGGCGCATCAATCACCGCTTTGTGCTTGCCGCCGAACTTCTTAATGATTGAAATGATGCCAGACGAGGCTGCGCTGCCTCTGACCGCCGGGCCCGCGCCCGCGCAGCCTGGCCTGCAGGGAGCCGGTGCTAAGCGCGCGATTATTGTGCTGCAGGGTGGCTTCTACATAACCATCAGTCTGATTTGACTAAAAGATGATCCTCAAATCTACCTATGCTATTCAGATAATAAAAACAAGGGTGTCCGGCAGAAGTGAAAACTTGAACATTAATGTTGAATCATCTGTCTTACGAATTTTCGATCAGGTCACGTGAGTTTAACATTTTATACCCATCCTAAGAAAAGTGCTCAACGACGCTAAAGAGGTTTTCACTTCAAAAAACTTTCTGAGAAACATTGACGATTCAAAAACTTATAGGTAAGTAGTAGTACCTTGATAGGTACGCCAAACGGTACGTAGCCAAAGTACCTCCAATCCCATGTAACATAAAAACGAAGATCTTATAATGAAGTATCAACACAAAAACTGTAGCAATTAGGACAATCAGTTTCGCAATATTAAAATGTAAGAGGTATAATAAAAAGAAGAGCTCAGATAAAAAATTCGATACCCTAATGTAATATCTAGACCGGTAGCTACAAGATTTTGGTACATACATTATGTATTTTAGCCCGAGGCTTCATCTGGCTACCGGTCAACTTCTCTAACAACATTTTAAGATTTACATAAAATAACGTTTAATAGTCTTTCCACCAATCCGTGCACTGCTTTTTATATACCATGTACCTATTACTTTTATCAAAATATAACTTATTTCACATACAAATCGAGTTTAAACGAAAGAAAAGCAGTATCGTACAGCCAAGTACAACACTTTTTGTAGAAGTTAAACATGTACTTTTTGTTTTTTGCTGCAAGCTTTAGGCGTTCTGAATATCAAAATTTAATTTCATCAATTATAAAACAACAAATCAAAATATCTTTGCCCGGGGATGATCTACGAGACAAATGGCAAACATTAATATGAATCAAAACAGTTTATTCTGTAAAACTAGTGGGACCGGTGTTCGTCAAACATTATCAATCATTTTCGCTTCGGCCGCGGGCAGAATAGCTTTAATTTGATAAAACGCAATTAGCTACCAAAAAGAAATCTAATCTCAAGAGGCGGCTCCAACTTTTTTGGCCGCCATCTTTTTGGGTTCCACATTGACGCCTCGAATAAATAGAATGAATTACAAAAGTTAACTATAGCGAATGGTTAATAGAAACAAAGCTATAACAAATTTTTTATAGAACGATACATCGAATATCACATTTAAATTGTAACTTAGGTACTTCTTATTGCGTCTGCGTAGAAAATGATTGCACGAGTGTTCTATGGTAACAAAGGGCCAAGCGGTCTAAATGAATAAATTTATTTTGTTATATTATAAACGCGTGTTTTCTACGATTGAATGGTCCTTCAATTTAGTGGCGAGTCATTCCAGTGGCAGTATCAAGTGGAACGCGCCGCGGGGTTTAATGTCTAATTCACCGCGCTACCAACAGGTGGCGGCTGCGCGGCTTTTCAAATCTGACAGACGCCATTGCCTTTACGTCAGAAAGCCGCGAATAAAATTAATGATGTTCGCGCCTTAATGACGTTTCACGACGCCGCTCCATTGTGTCCGTAATACAACAATTATTGAGATCATTTATTAAGTTTATTGATCTTTTAACTTAATCTTTTATTTCGTAATTTAGCTCCGTGCGAGAGCGCGAACTCTGAAAAAAATATCTTATATGCGGAGGTATTTTTTGGACTATTTTTGTCATTATACGGCGTGATGTGAGCGGGGTCTTTGAATATAGAGGCAATTACTGCCCCGCATGTGGTTTGATTATGTACGACGGTTCCATTCCATCTAGCGATGAGGCTATAAAACGCCGGTAAAAACATTACTAAAACCTTTGCGAGCTGTAGTTTTTGAGCTTCCGTTGCTAAATTGATGCTGATGTTAAGAGCTATTGTTATGATTTTGTGAACGTTCGAGGTAACTGTCTGTTTTTTGTATGTTCTAAAGTAGATTAAGTTTTCGGATGGCTTCGGGTTTTGATAGTTAGCGGTGTAGAGATTGTGTATGCGTGTGTGCACTTCGTGCAGCCTGTGGGAAGTTGATGCCGCCAGTGTAGACGCAGTTAATTAGCAGTTAGTTGACAGTTAGGTTCCTTTGAAGGGGTAATGTTGAAGCTTTGCCATCTTAGTGCTATTAAGTCTGAGCTCGACTGGCATGCTAATGTCTCTCCGCTTGTTACAAATTAACCAACGTCTTGTGGGAGAAGTTATACGCATTTCTGATTACAAATTTCTGGAATACGTACAATATTGAGTCATGTCCTGCTTCAATAAGTTTCTAAACCATAGGAAACATGACAGAAAAATAATATCGTTTATTTATAAAAAGAGGCACATTTACATTAAAATTACATACATTTTTTAAGAACACAATAGCTAATTTTCCTGATCTAGGATGAACCTGTGCTTCAGGCTAGAAAGTGTGTATTTATTCATATTAACTTAAAATAATAAATTAACAATAAATCAAATGACTACAATTAAAATTAAACGAGACAACATGATTTATTTCCACACAAAAAGAAAATCTTCTGTCTCTACGTAAGAAACGTTTAGTAAATATTGCAAAATTGTCTTTTTACAGCTATAATAATTAAACTTATAAATACTTAGTTTTCTATTTAATCTATTCTATTGAAATGGACTTAAAAAGGTAAAAATCTTTTTACAAACACATATCTTGAAATCGCATTAGAGTCGCATACAATGTCATTCCGTCTCTTATTGGTATTTTCTGTGTTGTATGAAAGCAAGGTGTGCTGTTTTAATACCAAGTGCATAATAAAAAGCTGGCGAACAGTTAGTACGTTGCAGGATTTGTACTTATAGGAGATCTGTGGGATAGAGAAAGGAATGGAAATTGGCTACTCTTAAAATGGTTTTTTAAAACATAGATTAATTCGTGAATCAGAATTTCAATATGTGGTCTAAAAGAGAGCGTTTCGTCTATTATAACTCCGAGATATTTTACGTTGCTTGTTTGGAGGATAACTAGACAATCGCATGTACTGATTGAGTGGGATCCGATGGACAAACAGATCAGAATTAGTAACGTTAAATTGAGGCTTGTGCATGGAAAAGTGAATATATTTTGTCATGGCAGCATTTTATATTAGTAAATTACTTTGAAGCCAATTAATCACAGTTATGAAACCTAATTGAGCGTGTTCGTACAATTCTTTATTGGTTTTAGCGGTAAATACTAAGGCCGTGTCGCCATGTCGTCAGCATATGAGACAATTTTACCATGTTTAATGTTTAAATTGCACAATTTATTAATATAAACCAGAAAAAGGGTTGGGCTCAGAAAGAAGCAAAAAAAAAAAACATTTAAAGACAGATTAATTAGAAATTATTGAATTTCGATGGGATTTATTATAATACACAAAAAGATTTTTTCATAATATTTCAAGAAATTCTAAAGATTTATTACAATATTACGGAGCCTGCAATTTTCCGGTGACATATAAGGCTAGCTTTCTAGATTTTGTTTGAAATGGAGGGAAGTGGAAAATATACCCCTTTTACTTATCATCTCATCACACTAAATCCTAGAACAATTAAGAAGAATTAAGAAACATTTGTGAAAACATAATTATAAAAGGTAGTAAAGATTTAGAATTGTCGATACGTTTGTTCGTAAATGTTTGTAAAGGGAAGTAGGTTACGAAAATTCTTCCACTAATAGAAAGGTATATTATCTTTAAGTGTCAAAGGCTAATTTTTATCCCGGAAAAAATACACGGCTTTTTTGGGATAGGTCACGGGATCGAAGCCGCGAAGAATAACTAGTTATTTTTATGGTAACTAGCTCTTACCCACCACTTTCCTGTTTCTGTAGGAATTTCGCGAAATCCACTAGTATAGAAAGAATTTTATAAAAATAAATAGATTTATATTAACTGACCAAATAGAAATACCACCAACGTCACATTCTTAATTCATCGTCTGTACAAATTTACTTAGGTATTGAGTATAAAAGACAGCTTGACTTCTTTAATAGATTCTAATATTCATGCCCATCTCTTTTCCTACCTATATTAGTAGGTAAATAAGTTCAAAATGATGTATAGGCTATTTAGAGGAGCTCGCAGCTAAATTAAAACAGTCGTATGCGACCTATGGGTCGATCTTCAAAGCAACGCTTGTAGTGGTCGCTCTGTGGATGGGGGGATAACTTATCGAGACTCCTTCGTGCATCGCAAATCACATTAAGCCGTTGGTCCCGGCCGTCACTCCAGAAAATCTAACTCCAGTCTTGCTATAAAGTATCGTGTTACCCAATTAATGGGTTGTAGAGGTCTGGCAGATAGCCTTTCCACGTAATATCCAGTTCGACTGGAAGCCGACCCTTATAAAGTTGGGAAAACCCTCCCTTATGTTCAGATTAGTCAGTTATGATGTTTAGATATTTTAAACTGATTAAGGTGTTTTCAACAACCTTGGAAGATAAAACGAGGATGTTGGGTTGATTATACAACTCTATGTATGGCAAACAGAATTATATGTTCAATAGTAACTATTAATAATTTCAAATTCCAGATTCCGTTACACGTAAACAAGCTAATACTGAATCAACGCGGAGGAAATAGCCAGAACCAATTTCAGCGCTGTTATTACTCTGTAACATGCTGTAAGCGCACTTCACGCCAGCGTTACAGGCATTTGTTGCCTGCAAACGGTGGACAGGGAAACACGTACCGCAAAATGATATCTAATAAGGCAGCGTTAAGATTATCGACGCGATACGCTTCCCTCAACGAGCTCCGATTTCCCAATAACATTCCGTATCTTACCTACTATAATTTCAAAGAGCCTTCATGTACGTACCTACGTAGATAATCCGTAATTCCTTGTCTTCGGTCCACGATCGTCGGAAACCAGCGCAATTAGATGCAATCGTGTCGGAATTATTGTAATAACCAAAAAGAATCGATGGCCTAACGATGGGCGATCGCTGCGCGGTCATTGGCGCGGCACTCACCAATGCGCGCGCGCACGACTCGCGTTGTTAGCCGATCTACACGAGATAAGCTAATTATACAACAGCGGACGTTGATTGTTATTCTACTTTCCTCCTTTATTTTTCAGATGTTAAGCTTTCAAAGTATATCTTAATCGTTGTACGCATACATAAAGCTCAAAGTGGTTATTAAAATATCGATCGGAAAGCGAAACACGTTATTATTGTACGAATCGTCTAATCATTGACGATTGAATGGACCACCGACGATAGCCATTACGGAAATTAAAACGGGGCCCACATATGCCTTTACCTACAAACAAACATAATGTAGGTACTTGAACCAACATTATACATATTGTATTGATATTTAGGAATATGTTTTTTTATCATTTACCTTTGTCAACTTAATATATTTCAGGAATATTTTGCTGTTTTATTTAAAATTTTAATTGCCTACCATTGCTACACTACCTATGCTGTAACATACGTAAATATTCATGCTTTTAGTTATTATAATCTCCTGCATATAGGTATTTCATTTAACAAAAATATTTCCTCTTCATGAGTAACGGGATTATTATTGGCTACACTAAATGTGGCGTTACTACCTACTTGACATTTCAGATACCATTTTGTAATAAGGAAAACTATGGGGAATGCCACTGAAACAGGTACAAACTGAAAGTGATTATCGCTTGTAAGATTAACGAAGTTCAGTCCTTATATTATTTTAGCAAACTACAAATAAAAAAGCTAGCAAAGTGAGTTGTGGTGTTTGATAAAATTCAAAGAATGTTGGTAAGAGTATGAATTTTCTTCTTCCTGGGATGTAAGTACTATGTAAGGCATTTTTTTTAAAGCACGGGAAATTATCAAATGAGTCATTCCTCTCTGGGCGAACAGACTCTTTCCTACTAACTAAAACCCATCCGTGTTTCTACTAACGCCCTTTGCGTGTCAGGGCCGCGGTGAAACAAATTCCGCAACACTGTGTAAGGCCAACGAGAATATTGATCTCTAGTCCACTTTTTTTGATATTGAATACTGGGATGCCAGTAATACTTACCTAAACAAGAAGAATAAGAAGAAAAAGTGATAAAATCTAAAGAAAACGTATATGAATTACCTACCGAGCAGTAGAAATATTTTGCCGACGGTAACGATTTTCTATCCAGACTAGTCTGGGTTAGACTCAATTATTCTTGATAATGCGTCATGGTAATGGAAAAACGTATTGGGCTTCGGTCGGTTAAAAAATCTGACCAAAAATTCAATATCTTCCAGGCAAACTTTGCCACCACGAGGAGTAAAGGCTTCCTTTAAGGTTAGGATTTTTCAAGTCAATCTCACGATCAACACTATTGTTCCATGCAACCTTTGCCACCCTTTTTCATCTTTATTCCTTATATAAAACTTAAGTCTTGTATAAAACTTTAGTCTGGGCGTTGATAAGTACCTGATGAGAGATTCAGGACTATTCTTTTATAGATAGATAATATTAGATTTCCAAAGTTGAATTGAAGACTGGCTAGCAATATACTTATAGCTACAGTCTGGGAGTCTTTAAGTCAAGAGTGAATAGGTTACTTCTAGGCAAGCGTACTCCATCTTCGACCACATCATCGCTTACCATCAGGTGAGGTGAGATAGTGGTCAAACACTTGCCTAACAATTGTAAAAAAAAAAATCTTGCGTCATAATTTCTAATTATCCTAATATACAACGTGCAACAGAATAAACTCAATGAAAATGTATCATTGTACTCATCATTATTCAGAGCCACTTTTACTGCGATACCAACACTGAAATGGCGAAAAAAACAAAACTGCTACATAAATTTATGTGCTCATAACTCGAAATACCGTGTCAATGCCGCCATAAGAAAATCCAACAGAGCAAAACTGTCAAGCAGCGAGTCATACAGCCAGCCAGTGCCAACGGCTTCTTCGAGTATCCTGACCACCAGTAGGCAGCGACCGCGCATTCCTATTCATCATCCTCAGCCTTTATCATCACCATCAACCACATCAGCGACTTTGGCAAGTACACTGCACCTTCGACCAGTCACATGAAGAGCCGTGCAGAACCTCTCATGGCCGAACCCAGCAGTCACGTCACTACGTCGCACAGTACCACTCCGACTCTGCAGCGTCATCCTGACTTATTGGGATCTCATCACCCCGACTCACTGGGGCGCCGCAGACAGTTTCTGAAAGCATATATGAGAACCGAATTGAGAATGTTCAAATTGCACGGTAAACTTACTGTGCAATTTGAACATATACATCCGCCCAAATATTAAATACCGGGCAGTAGCCCACACCGGACACAACAACCGCCCGGTCGGAGGAATCTCCCTTCTCAATGGAGGATTGCCTGACTTTACTCTGTACCGCATACCCTCCAAAACCGATTTCAAACATTTTTTTACTGGGTTTACATATAAAGGTTTGCGTAGCTTGCTTGATTTGACTTGGCTCCAAGCACCATCATTTTCAGTGAAGCCTTCAAGCACTGACGAAGCCTTCTTCTTGGTACGTACTAAGTTTTATTTTCGTCTCCGAAAATCCGTGGAAAACGGAACCCTTATAGGATCATTCGGATGTCTTTCTGTCTGTCCGTCTGTCACAGCCATTTTCCTCCGGATCTACTGGATAGATTCTGTTAAAATGTGGCATATATTTGGACGTCACGTAAATAAATATTTTTAGTATAGAGCGGGAGAGGTCTTTAGGGGTCAAAATTATAAAAAAAGTAAAAAATAAAATAAAATTCAAATTGTATCGTGTGACATATCAAACGAAAGAGGTTACTGTAAAAGTTTTAATGATATTTTTTTCATAATTTTAAAATAAATAAATAGTTTTGAAGTTATTCAAGAAATTAGACCAAAAATGACCATTTCCCCCTTATCTCCGAAACTATTGAGCCTAAAATAAAATGCAGATAATAAATAGATTACCTACAGGAATTTTCTATACCTAAAGATTACAGGAAAACCTATAAGAAGTCTATAGTGTTAAAATAACATGTTAAAAAATGAAATTGGTCCAGAATTTTTGCATGCGATTCGAACTCGCTTGGCTTTCGACTTTTGACGAAAAATGTGAGATATTTTTATTCCTCTAGGGAGATTTTTCTATGTGATACAAGTTTATGTAAAGACTAGCTCTGCCTGCAACTTTAGAGCTGGCGGGCAACTTCTTTGTCCCATATTCTCATCCTCAGAAATTTATCTTCATGATTGTGGTAATCTGGAAGTTTGTGAGTATTTGCTGTTTCTTGCTTTCAGCCCCAGAATTACTTCGACTAAATTCCTGGTCTCCTGGTTCTTTTAAATCTTTAACGCTCACTATTTTCGACATGTTTCAGATATGAACGTAGGTAGCCCTTAGATAAGATTTACGGTACGGTAAAAATGAAGTTTAGATTATAGGGCAACACGAAGTCCGTTTAAATGAAATCTAATTCTTGTCATCGGCTTTGCCTGCATAAATACCATTAATTATTGTTCTTTATTATTCTGGCCTCCTAACCTCTATATGATTCCGGTCTTCTGGTACTTTTAAATCTAAACCACTTGCAATTCTAGCCTCAGAAACAATTCTACAGGTTTCCGTTCTCCTGGTACTTTTGAATACTAACCGCTCACAATTCCAGCGTAAGAAATACTCTACATGCATGTTTGTCTCCTGGTAATTGTGAATCTTTAGCGCTCGCAAATCCAACCAAAAATACTTAGACTCGTTTCTGGTCTCCTGATACTTGTGAGTCTTAATTACTAAGGCAGCAGCGGCTCTGAATTTCACTACCTCCTCAATCTCCATTAAGTGATTGAGGCACAAACTTAAAAACTTTCACATTTATTCAGAAGTCATGGACAAAAATTACATTAGTTCCACTATCGGTCAAGAGATGGTGCTGATCTAAAATTGCAATATACCTACACCGCAGTGTTAAAATTTTCTGACGAATGAAAATTTAAAAACATTTCACGTTTTATATGATGGTACAGAACCCTCGGTGCGCGAGTCCGAATAGCTCTTGACCGGTTTTTTTTCTTGTGAACTCACTTTTTTACCATCAGATGGCGGATCCTACCTAAAAGGTTTTATTTTTATTCAGGCTGCCACGAGAGAAAATATATGTTTTTTGTAATCTTTGAAAGGCCGGAAGAACATTTTCAAATCTCGGGTCACATCATCTTCACATGAAGTTATGTATTAAATCTTTCTGTACATAACTATTACTATTTAATAAACATATATAGTATACATATTTACTATATAATAAACATAACATACTACATATGTTTTAACATTACTGAGCGGTATTGAGTTTACAATTTTGTGATATTAAGACGACGTTTACACGTATTAATTCGTCGCACTAGCATATTTCATGATATCTGTCTTGCTTGAGGCTAGGGTTGCTAGTTGTTACGATTGTCACCGATGAAAAGATCAAAGTTTATTTCATCCGTTTTACAAAAATAAAGAAAAAAATTCAGTTAGACTCGCTAGACATAAGTTTTTCAAAGTTTTTGTGTGAAACACATATTTTTTACGGTGAAATCTCTAGCTAGATATTGCTTTGGATATGTTTATTTTCCTGTGGATTTTAATATCCACGCTGACCTAAAATTAATCCTATTTTGAGAGTAGTAGTGTGCACCACCTATTTTCTATTTCGGTGTAATGCGAATTGATAAAGCCAACTAGCTATACTTGAATTTTGGGCTACATGATCAAGACATTTTAGCTGACTATATTCAAAGGAAGAAAATGGTTTTTGAAAAAGTAATGGTGTAAAACTCTCCAACACATCTTTCTTAGTTACTGTACATACATACTTAATCGTAATGACGAAAAATCGTGCACAAAAAATAGGTGGTTCATTAAAACTACAAATGGGAATTGTGGGATAGGTTTCAACTCTAGCAACAATTGCTAAAACTGCCAATTCAAAATGTTTATAGGTAGGTCAGATCAGTTTTGCATGACAACCATGTTCGGGTCTAGCATTATCCTGGATCGTAGGCACGCGGTCACGTCCCGGCGATTGAGCCGGCTCTTCATTGCGCAGACGTGCGCGCGCCGCTCGTGCATGCGTCTTGAGCGCGCATTAAACGCGCCATGTGTGCGCGCAGCCATTATGTGAACTTCGTACATAATCGCTATGTGCTCGTGTCAATTGTTTTGCTTAAAGCGAAGGAGGTTTTACTAAAGTTGTCAGTTATTAAATCTTAAAAATTTTGAAACCCTGTGCTTTCCATCAATTTGTTTTAAGTTGGCGTTGAATGTGTTATGGTGTCATTTATTATTTTAGCAAAAAAAAAATTGGTAAGTATAAAGTGAATTTGGTGGCACCAAAATGGTCATAGAGGGTCTCGTTTTGCTTGTTCTAGTCACGTGTCCCGTTACTTTGAATTGAAGGCGGGTTTGCTTTAATCGCTCGTTTTTATAGCTTCCACGTCGAGTGAGTAAGAGCTTTTGCTTCACTTTATCATTAAGGCGTTCGCTTTGCTCGTTAGTCTAGTGGGTAAATGTGCTCCTCTAGTTCTGCTGCGAGAGGAGCGCAGGAGTTGTGTACCTACATAGTTCTGCAGGAGTTGTGTACCTACATAGTTCTAACCTTATCTTGCCTTGTAAAGTATGGTATAACCGAGCTGTAATAATTAAATTTCGCTGCTGAAAATAAGATTTCCCAACGTACTCCTGTCAATCCACCTGTCAATACCTATATTGAACAAAGTGCCTTCAAGCCTGAAAATCGCTAGGAATCTCTCTAGTTGACTGTTGATTGCTAAGTACACACACATTAAAAAGTTTGCGATCAATTTGAAAAATCGAAAACTTTTGTTAAAGTAGATTATATTATGATTTCTTCTTCTTTTTAGATTCTTTATTGAAAAATATAGAATTAAAATATAAAAAAATTAAACAGTCAATTGTTTTGCCATATAAAAAGGCTTTCAGTCCTAGCTTACGCTCATCCACAATTCTGATTAAGTCAATTTTAGCGGATTTAAAATACTTTTTCGCGGAAAGTTGTAATAGATAAAATGGCAGAGGATTATCATAACTTTTACGAGCAAGAATAGTAACGTTTACGAGAAAGAAGAAGGAACACCACGAGAAAAATAGCACTCAGAGTTGCTATATCCTAATTCCCCCAATCCTGTGTCGTGACCACGTTGCAGAGGTACCACGGGATGGCTAATTTAGCTGACCGACCCCGCAGCGGTCGCTCAACTGTTTGGACTGCTGCCCAAAAGCGCTATATTAGATTGCTGGCAGCCTGTGACCCAACAATCAACGCTACTAAAATAAAAGCATTACTTGAAGTTAGCACTCAGACCATTCGGAATTACTTGCCACCAGGCTGGATTATGAGCATGGTCTTGGCGAGCGCCTCTGAAATCCCGGCAACCTCAATGACGGAGATTGCAGTGGGCTATAGGCTTCGGCAAAATGAAGAAGATGAAAAAGAAAACATTTGGCAAAACTGTGTCTTCGTTGACGATTCGCGAATAGTGTCCGTGTCTGGAGAAGACCAGGAGACCGTGAACGGCAAAGAACTGCTACTGGAACAGTTCAGTAAGGTGGGAAATCGGTGTCCTTTTAGGGTGGTGTTATGATTGGAGCTAGAACGCCTTTGATCCCGTATCGAGGCTTCAGGACAGCAGACATGTATAAAGCAGTTGCTATTGATAAAATTGTCAGACCATTCCAAGTAAACCATGGGCACCAATTTGTACTGGTCCATGATAAATATGATAATGCGCCCGTACATCGAGCTGAACGAGTCAATGCTGCTCTCCAAGAATACGACATGACAAGGTTAGACTGGCCTGCCGGCTCGCCTGACTGAAACCCAATAGAGCACGAACTATCAGTCACGTCCCCAGACAGTGCCAGAGCTCAGGAAAGCCGCTATTCAAGAATGGGTCAGGTTACCCCAAGAAATGCTGGATAACTTGATCCTCAGCATGCCCAGGAGGATCTCCGCATGTGTTCGAGCCAGGGGAGGATCAGTAATTATATTATATTGTATATAAACATTTTATTAATAAATTGTTGTTTAGTTTGGTTAAACAGTCTTTTTCTTTCTATCAAATTCCTGTTACAATTACATTCTGATTAATTACTCAATCCCTGCTAATTGCAAAAAATATATACAGTTTTTTGACTCGAACAATATAACTCTTTTACACATAAATATACGCAGTATAAATAAAAACTTTGATTCACTACAAGTACTATTGAGCCGTACTGATATAAACCATGACATAATAATATTGACCGAAAGCTGGCTGAGTAAAACAAATAATCTACCTAAACTGGATGGTTTTGAATCTTACTGTACAAAAACAAATTCTAACCAAAATGATGGCGTAGTTTTTTATATAAAGGAGGGTCTAAAAGGTACAGTCTGGGAACCGGACTTTGAGTGTGGAAATTGCCTGGTATATCAATTAGAAAATAAAATGGCAGTGGTGGCAGTCTATCGCTCGCCGTCATACAGCTCTACAGAAAATTATGATAACTTTCTAGCTAGTCTAAATAGTGTCTACAATAAAATGAGTTCGTTTCCTAATATCGCTCTGGTCGGGGATCTTAATATAGATTTAAGTCAAGATAACAGAAACCAGCGATGCCTGGAATATTTATTTCTTAATGCCTCTCACGGGCTTCTCCCAACCCACTTATTCCCTATCCGGCTAGACAAGTGCCTAGATCACACATTTCTAATAACCAACTTACCCGTAAGCACCCTTATGCTGGACACCCACATTACCGATCATAGACCCACTCTTTTATATATTGCTGACCCCAAATTTGTGCGAAAGTTACGTCATACTACTACCCGTATAAATCATGACGCCATTGTGCAGAATGTACAAAACACCTATTTTTCGGATATTTATGAAACCACCGATCCAAATCTATCTATGGATAAATTCATCACTACATTAACATCTATAATTTCCAATAACTCAGTTCAAATTAAAATCCCTAGACGCAAGCGAACTATAAGACCGTGGATAACTCCAGGTCTTTTAAAATGTACAAAGAACCGTGATAAACTTCATTATAAGTCCAAAAAAGACCCCGATAATCTAATACTCAGGCTGACCTACACTCGCTATCTGCAATTCCTTACTTCGAAAGTTAAAAATCTCCTATGAAAAAAGTGAACTGGAAAGAACGAGAAATAATCCTAGAGAGCTATGGAAAACCATTAAGAATATTACAAACACTTCTAAATCTCGAACAATACCAAAAGAGCTACTAAGCTTATGCGATGATCCTTATTCTTCCGTTAACAAGGTATGCCATTTCTTTGCTAATGTTCGCAAAAACCTGGCGGCAAATATTGAATCTGGTGCACAGTCCCTCCTGCTCCAAGAACAGCGTTCATCCTCTTGTAATATCAACTCAATTAGCAATTCACTGGCTCTGCTAGATGTCGATGAAGCAGAAATAGAGTCACATATACTCCAATTAAATAATGACAGTGCTGTTGGATGGGATGGGTTATCACCCTTACTGCTAAAGAACTGCAAAAAAGAGTTAGTTCCTCACATAACTTACCTTTTCAATTGTTGCTTGCAAAAGGGTGTCTTTCCTGAAGCTTTAAAAAAAGCTATAGTGTATCCTATTCATAAAGGAGGAGACAGAAACTGTGTCAATAACTACAGGCCCATTTCAGTGCTACCGGTACTTTCTAAAATCCTCGAAAGGATACTCAGCAACCGCCTCAAAGATTTTTTGGATAGGTATAAGATAATCGCTGAGAATCAGTACGGCTTCCGGAAAAGAGTATCAACAGAAGACGCAGTACTTGACTTGACGCAACATGTAGCACAGAACCTGGATACCAAAACTAAAAGCCTAAGCATATTTCTATACCTGTCTAAGGCCTTCGACATAGTTTCAGTTTCCTTACTGATCTCTAAGCTACAAATGCTTGGAGTACGAGGAATTGCCCTAGAAATATTTAAGGATTACTTGAGTAACAGGACTTAACGTGTTAAAATAAGCACTTACCTCAGTGACGAGGAATTTGTTACCTTCGGCGTCCCGCAGGGTAGCATTTTGGGGCCTATTTTGTTCCAAATTTACATAAATGACTTATGCAATCTAAAGCTCCCACAATGTAAAATTTTCACTTACGCTGATGACACAGCGTTAATAGTACATGGACCTACATGGGATAGTGCTAATACTGCTGCAGAGTCTGCTTTAAGAAGAATAATGACATGGCTAAACTCAAACTTACTTACGCTCAATTTACTAAAATCCAGCTACATACCGTTTGCTATAAGACGTAATAACTCACCTTCAGATACCTTCTTGATTACTGCTCACTCATGTTAGGTTCCTTCTACTTCTCCCACGTCATGTGCCTATCCTCATCTTACCAGAACAAACACCGTTAAATATCTAGGTGTACAAATAGACAGTGAACTGAAATGGGATAAACAAATAGATGCTCTCACCACCAGAACCCTCCGTCTTTTACACATCTTTAAGTCTCTGAGAGAATCCGCAAGTCTAGACACTTTAAAAATGGTGTACTTTGGCTTGTGTCAATCGATACTAAGATACTGTATTACGGTGTGGGGAGGGGCGAGTAAAACTTTCCTTCTCAAACTAGAGAGAGCACAGAGAGCAATACTTAAAGTTATGACTAGAAAACCCTACAGATACTCTACAACTCAACTGTATTCCGACTGTAAAGTTCTCACAGTACGTCAACTCTTTGTGCTCTACTCAGTGCTTAAAAACTTAATTAAAACATTCATCCCTACCCCCTCACAACCGAAAAAAACGCACCTTTATCCCTCCAAGTACTCCTCATAGAACAGCCTTCGCCAAACATCAGTACCTTATTCTGAGCTCACACATTTACAGAAACATTAATAAACAACTAAACATACTTGATCTGACAAAACGACATACCTATTAAACAGAAACTTACTTACTTCAACAAGATTATGATCACACTGAATCAATATTAACCTACATAAACTAACACTTGTACAACCATTTATACATACACATAAACACACACACACACACACACACACATGATACACATACATACAAAATCACAAAAATTAAGCTTATTATTTTAATGTTATATTAAATGTTACTTACCATTACCATTTTCTAAAATCATTGTATAAATTGGTAGATCGACATCGACACATTAATTAATAGGTAATATTAAATTAAAACCTTAATCTAAATTGTCGACAGATGTACCATGTACTTACACGTCAACATGTTCTACCATAAAATGTAGTTACATAGCTTTGTAAATCTTGCTAGCAACTAGCTTTTCTTACCATCTGTACATTTTTATAAATAAACAATTTATTTATTTAATTTTTGTTAGTAACAAATAATATTGTTTTTTTTTTTCTTTCAAATATGGTTTTTCTATTTAAAGAAAACACACTACAAAGAACTTTTCTTGATAGAGTTAAATTTAAAAAATATATCAGCTTATGTCAGTGATCACAAACTTTTTTGATGTGTGTAGCTACGAAAATATAATAAGTACCACAAAATTAAAAAGAAGAACAAGAACAACAACAACAACAACCAACCAACCAACCAGTAACCTAGTAGTACGAAAATTGTGTAATTTTCAGGTTTGCTGAAGAAACACTGGCAAAACTTGAGACTATCTGTTCTATTTTCGCGAAAGGGCAAAAGAAAATAGGTGCGGCAGAATTTTTCTCAGTAGAAAAAAGATTATCTTTTTTTTCTTTTTAGAATATTGACTGGTATTCATTTTATACACTGAGTCATGGCCCTCTTGCTGATGAATGACACCTTTACACCTCCTCTCTTCCATACTTACTTGAAACAGAAAAATGATATTGATTTTAGTTCTAGAGCCACCTGGCCTAATTTAACGTTGTCGGCTCCCAATTAAAGCTAACTGCCACCAAATGGCGGAACATTGCCAGTGTTTTAACAAGAGTGACTTCACTCGACCGCATGTCATTTTATTGCTCCCCTATAACACATAATTGTTTGCGGTTAAACCCACCCTTAAATACTTAAGCGAAACGTGCGCACTTCGGCACTACGCATCGCAAATAATTCCACAAACAAGCCGTAATCATACCTATACATAATTTGTATAATTATTTGTCATTTGTAAGTAAATTGCTTTGAATTTTTTAATGTCATCTTCCGTAGCTTCGGGCCCTTAATGTTACGAGTTACGCCCGTTTTCATTGTATACAACATGTGTTATAATAAAAATAAATAAATTTCCTTAACTGTCATGTTCGCATTTGTTTTTTTTTTCCTCCGAACAATGACACAAGCGCATACCTACCGCTTGCAATCTTCATTCAGCAAAAATTATTATATAAATCAATTTCTCTGCTTATTATACATAAAATAACCAAGAAGTTGCCTTATAAGTTCTAAATAATAAATTAATTGTTTATTAAAGCAGGTAGGTAGTGTGGATATAAAAAGTGTGGCTTGTGCGACATACCTACTCGCACCGCGAGCGTGGCGTGCGTGGGCGGCGACATGTTCAACACATTTGTTCCGATGACGACCGCCGCGATTTTATTATAATTCATTTACCATGTTTTAAACAGATACAGTATTCGGCGATCGCATTCCCCTCTCAATTGTTAAGATATCAGGCCACATGAGCAGATCGACATTTCAAATCATAAAGATAGTAAGATTGAGGCTTGGCTATCTAAATATAAAATATTTCTTATCTAAACTCTCAAACACCTAGACATTTTATTACCTTGAGATGGTTACAGTTATAATCAAGCGGGTGAAGAAATATTACTGTCTTTAGTACCTATAAAAGATCTTTTCTATAACACTTTAATTTCAATTATGATAGAAAATTGCCGAACGGACTCCGCAATTCATTAAAACAACTGCTAACATCTAATCATGGAGTTATACGGCTCCAAACAACCTCCTATACAACTAGTAAATTAAATCGAAATGGATTTGTCTTGAGACACAAAAATTGGTAAAAAACACTGTTGTCTTCGGCTTGCTCACCCACGGGAAATAATTGGCATATGAAAAAATACAGGAAGTCATTAGTGGCAAAGCGAGCGAGCGGCATCTATTTCACGAGAATGGTCGCTCCAAAACCGTGGCCGCGTGTCACACCGGATTCCAAGGTGCCAATAGGCTTTGTTAAAATCCGTACCAATCGGTACGCAATTACTTATATTTTGTCTTTAAGTTCTATCACATTCTCAATTATAACTTTAACAATTAAACAAATTAAATTTAAATTTTAAATAGTAATGTCGGAATATACAACCACAGTAGAACTAGTCAAGAAATACTGATAAAACCCCTTTGAGAGGTTGAAAAGCTTCAATCTGAGAGAGCATATCAAGCGAACGCCGGTTACGCTCTATTCCAGATGAAGAGGTCTGTTAGGATTGTAAAGCCATAGACGTGACTCTCTGATTCAATTTCATTTTCAAATTACGCTACGGTCTCATATGAGGCGAACAGCATTCGTCACTAATAAGCCTTGTGTCCTCGCAATTTGACATTTCAGACATTTTAATTCACTTTTAATTCGACTTATGAATAGCTCTTTTACGCGGTTTGTACATCATTTTATATTCATTAATATGATACTAATGTGTCTCGTTATATGTGGCCAGTGTAGTGGGACGGGGCGGTGCCCGTTACCGATCTGTGTCACCCATTGTCGACTATTCCTACGATCATTTCGGCAACAAATCTTTTGTTCGCCAGTTGTTATAGTGACTGTACGGAAAACGGTTACAAGAGTAATTTGTAGCAATAAACGGTATTTAGAGCGTATCTAATTTCGTATTTTAAACATTATCTTTATCAATTTCTCGAATCATAGATGCAGTAATTCATGTCTTCTGGAAGTTTTTTGAGTCTCTGATGTTAATGTATCTTATTATGGGCAATTATTTATCACAGCAATAATTTTTAATTACACATCGTTAATTTATGTAACACATTCAGAATTTAATGCTTTTGTAAGCTGAGTTTAAATATGATAATGTTGTACACAAAATGGTAGTCGGAAATACGTACACTGACTTTTGAAAAGTGGACCGAAAGCTTTTTGCGTATAGAGCGAGGCAATAATGCGTAGGTGCATGTCGCTAATTACAAAATAGTTTATTATTAAATTATAAAATATGTAAAACACGTTCAAACTTTTACCAGTTTAGCTTGAGGAATGTTTTGGTGATAGTTTTATAGTCTGTTTTTACAACAAATGCGCTATTGCGTCGGGGTGGAGAGTCGAGAGCATCGCTAGTACTGCGTCATAAAGCGAGTCTTCAGAAACGACAGCCATAAAACCTTTATGATTAGTCAAACCGCTGGCGAGGACGATTCATTATGGGCCATTATGCGTCGTGTTTATCGACTTACTCTATACAAGCCAATAAAATAACGAACGACCGAGATAAGAGGTGGACAGTCCTCTAATCTCCGGAACAAGGGACACTAATTCGATTGTGGTTTAGGTCGAGCCTTTTTTGGGGTTTACGGCACAAATTGAAGTGTTAAAAAAACTACAAATTGGCTTTTTCGAGGGCCATTCATTAGTTCCACGCTGAATGGCGTTCGTTGTGTCGTTTTCGCTCAATTAGTTAAACGGAAATTCGAGCTTCGGACGCACACGGCGCGCGCCTCCCGTGAAATATTACGACGTTTTAAGTGTTGCCATCAGCATTACGATTATACTCAAATGGAATAAACTATTTGTCGCCTCATAAATATAAAATGTATATCAGCTGGTTTAGATACCCATAAGCTGAGTGCAGACAATACCTAATTGAATTAAGTATTCTGTTAAAGGTGTCATAATTTACATTGGCATTAGTGATATTTGGTAATCCATACATATTAAATTTAGTTTATGTCTTTTACATTTCTAGAAAATCTTGTGACAAACAGTTGTGTTAGGTACACGAGTTATGATCTTAAAAGTTAGCCCGTGTTTCTAAAATAATATTTATTTATGTCATGCTCAAAAGTTAAGAATGTTATTTAATTAAACATTAATCTATACTAATATTATAAAGCAGAAGAGTTTGTTTGTTTGGTTGAACGCGCTAATCTCTGGAACTACTGGTACGATTTGAAAAATTCTTTCATTGTTAAATAGCCCATTTATCGAGGAAGGTTATAGGCTATATATCATCATGCTAAGACAAAAAGGAGCGGAGCAGTAATGGAAAATGTGACGCAGACGAAGTTGCGCGGGTCAGCTAGTTGGATACAAAAGTTGAGTTAGGAGTCAGGTTTGGAACGGCTTGTCCACCAATACCGTTAATTAAGTAATTCATTAAATAAATTAGTAACTTGTTCCTCACAGTCAATCTGGCTCTATTATCGTATCGGTGATAGATTGCCGACATAGTTATTCGAAATATTTAACTTTCTATCTACCTACATACATGTATGGAGTGGTTATGAAACTTATTCGCAATCATATGCATAACTAATGCTGCTTTCACAGTCTCGCTGAATATTTCTAAAAGGTTTGACGGGCAAACATTTGAATATTATAATAGCGACAAATTGACTTCCTATTCGAGGCGAAGGGCTTTCGCGACCAAGTGAATACCTACACTTTTGTGTGCAAAACACCAATACTAAGTATTTATATTTAGATAAATAAAACGGTCCTTTTCTATATTGTAAATGTCATAATGAAGTAATAAAAAAAACATTAAATTAAAACACGATTGAGATAAGAGGTGCTCTACGATTTCCGGTGATAAAGAGCTTTTATTTGTTGAAAAATAAGAGGTTTTCAGAAAAATCATGTTACAACCATACAAAGAACGTACAAGGTACAAGTTGGAAAACACCATGACAAAAGAACACCAAAATAATTATTGATGAACTTCTTAAAATCTATGAGTTTCACTATATATTCGGCATTTTCGCCGTCCAAATATTTAGATTTTACATATCGGTTTTACAAGCAGTACGCTTTTAATAATTAGCAATAACATAAAAGTACAAGTATCAATTTAACCATTTAAATTTAGTTTGTCATCCAATTAATAACATTAAAATTTAAAACGTCTAGTCAATTCCAATTCTATCAGTGATGGCATGTCAATAAAAATAGCAAGAATAATGAAATGTTTAAATAGTAAGTATTTAAGTAATGTAAATTTTTAGATGTCACAGTAATTATAGTAAATAAATAAGTAATAAATATACACTCAAAACATTCATTGATGGAATAACAACATCGCTCACACAACCAGTTATATAGTTTTTAGTCTGTGTTTTCTGATAGTTGCAACCTGGGAGTCAAGAGTGAATAGGTTAATACTTCTAGGCAAGCGTGCTCTATCTTAGACCGCATTGTCGCTGTCAAACGTATGCCTATCAATAGTAAAAAAAAATCTAAATCCGTAGCACTTCTAAGTTTTTGGCTTAGTGGTTAAATATTTTCACCGCCATGGTGCATTTTTGTTGCATAACTTTAGTCTATGTCGCGGGACTACTAGTTGCTTTTCAGCTATTTTCCTCTTTGACATAGCCTTTTCATCTTTTCCAAAAAGCGAGCAGGTGTTTCTTACAAACTTTCAAATATATTCAGTGACGGTGAGTAAGCAGCTTTTGCTTAATAAATACAGGTTTACAAGAGTCTGTCCACTGTGTTACACACTTTTTGGGCTATGAATGTTCATTGGGCATCTGTTGAATTCCCCCTTACAAGAGAACAAACACGGCTATGGTATTCCAATAAGGCTGTTTGAATGTCTGTTAAATTTTGATCCACCTAAGTGCAAATACGAATTTGTTTATTTCCTTACAAACACTTTCTACTTGAGCTTTCCAATCGTCTAATAAATAATCCATAACTATTCCTGAAAAAGCGATACTATTAAAAAATATTCTATGTCGTCATTTTTATAATTTAAACTTAATTTGATTTAATTTTCTAATTTTTTGTATATTTCAAAAAAAGTCATAAATTTAGTTTTATTTGTATTTACTTTTAAGTTATTCCTATCAAGCCAATTAAAAAAAATCTGTGAATGCTTTATTTGTAACTATTTTACTGTTATCTAGAGTTTTCTCTTTTGTCAACATGGTAGTAAAATAATATAGTTTGGTTCGTGGAGTTGGGCAGTTCGTTTATATATATAATAAACAATAAGGGGCTGAGGACGCTTCCTTTTGGTACCACAGTAGTTTGGTAAGTAAGGTGACCTGAAAGTTTTCTGGGTGTTAGTTTTTAAACACATTTTTTAATCTCCGTGCATTGTTGTCGGCCTTAAGTAGCTTTCGAACTAAGTATAAGCCACGCCACGTATACCATACTAGCTGACCCGTGCAACGTCGTCTGCGTAACATTTTTCATTACTGCTCCGCTCCTATTGGTCTTAGCGTGGTGATATATAGCCTATAGCCTTCCTCAATAAATGGGCTATCTAACACTGAAAGAATTTTTCAAATATGACCAGTAGTTCCTGAGATTGTCGCGTTCAACCAAACAAACAAACAAACAAACAAACTCTTCTGCTTTATAATATTAGTATAGATATAGATTGCTCAAGTTTACGCAATAAGGTTTCATGACATACCATATCAAACGCCTTACTTATATTCAAAAATGCAGCTAGGTACTGGGATTTCTTTTTATTGATAACATCCATTTTTTCTTTTACTAGTTTAAAACATGGCACAGTTGTAGATTTTTGCTTAATGAAACCGTTCTGTTGACTACATAATACATGATGTTTTTTAAAGTCAACAGAATAAAAAAAAAAAAAGAAATAAATTAATTATCGACCAAATACTTTGGTATTTGGTCGATAATTAATTTATTTGTTTTAGACCTAGATTATTTTTTGTGAAAAAGTTTTATATCAGAAAATTATAAAGTATCAGGGAATATTCCCTTTTCCAAAGATTAATTATTGATTTATTATATAAGTGAAGAGTTTTTTTTAAAGTTAATAAATTTTGTTTGATCATATTTGCACTAGTGTTATCATATCCGAACAGTCTGTTTCACAATTTCAAAGCTGTCAAAAATATTTCCGTGCAAGTACCTGGTTCTAGATAAATTGATTTTACAACCGTATTTTTTTGCTAAAATGTTTTTTTTTTAATGTTGAGCATTTCCCTTTTACAAATGTTGACAAAGTAATTATTAAAGTATGTTGCTATGTCATTACCGTCTTCCAAAATGTATCTAATGTCATTGCTAGATTGTTCTGTTTAAGTTCACCATTTAATTTTCCATGTACTTAGTTTTATATTTATTGTCTGCTTTCTCTACCTATTTTTTACTATTATCCCTTTGTATCGTATTACACATTGCCTTAGTTTTTTTCTATATTTTCTAAATTTTGTTTATTATGGGTAGTTTAATTTTTAAAATAGATACTTTGTAGTTTCCTCTTTGTTATAAATAACTTTATTAAACCTTTAGTAGGCCATTTTGGGTTAAGAGAGTTGGAGTTCATCTTAATTTTAATTAATGGGAAACACAGCTCAGAGAATAGACAAAGTTCATCGTGCAATAATGAAAAGGCTTTATTAACGTCTGTTTCCAAGAATATTTCTGAAAATGATAGCAGTCGAGATAACTATATTATTTTCCGTTTTTAATTTTATTAATAATGTTGTCCGGTATTGTGATCTGATAGTCCTAATTCATGTGTTTCACCTTTTGTTTAACCCTAAAAAAGTACACTATAGGGGGACCTATAGTGTACTTTTTTAGGGTTCCGTACAAAAATAGTAAAAAGGAACCTTTATGGTGTGACTAAGTCTATCCGTCTGTCATAGCTGAATATCTCAAGAACTACTTTTGCTATCAACTTCAAATTTGGGATTGGTTACATGACGTTTGATCAACTACTTTGTATTTAAAAAACTACTATTTTTTTTTACTAATGCGACTGGAAGGGATTCTTAAAAATTTGAATTGGGGCTACTAGGGTATGCGGGCCATCACATGAAATAGCACTATTTGCACATTCTCAAGCCCTTTTTTTAGGCTGCATGGTTTTCGACTTTTGACGAAAAATCTTATCTCCGAAGTTTACATAGAGAAAAATCACATTTTTCTCTTAAATTTTTCTTTTCTTTCATTTTTGTCTGAAAAAGGCACGTTTACATAAAGATTACAGGAAAATAAAACGATGTCTCGAAATAGCACACTTTTTCAGAAATCATCCACAAAAATTACATTCGTTCAATTAGCAATCAAGAGACGAAGCTGATCTAAAACTGCAATATTTTAAAATTAAAAATAATTTAAATTCTCTGAGAAATATAGGCCTCATCGATAAAAAGTTAAAAATATTTTACGTTTTATATGATGGTACGGAACCCTCGGTGCGCGGTTCGACTCGCTCTTGACCATTTTTTTTCCAATCCTGGGAGTACAGGTATTTTATACTCTTTGGTCACAGCTTACGTCTCTCTATTTTTCTTTGAATTTTTGATCGTTACGTACCACTCTATCTACTTAATATTTTGTTATGTTTATGAAAATGACAGACCAATTGATTGCCATTTCGAAAGGTTGATGACTTTCATGAGGAAAACGAAATAAAGATGGGTAAGTAGAACTGATTCCTAGTAACGAAAATATACTCAGTCAGCTATTTTGTTGTAGGTATATCTAGCCTTAGGCTGTGCTTTAATTTTTAACATATATATCTGCATTCTACAGAAGCTGCGGGCCCGCAACCGCGGCGGTCGCAGGTGAAAATCGCTCCGTGAGTTCTTAACCTTAATCCGTCTAAATGAACGAAAATGTTTATCTAGATATTTTTGTGAAAGTTTCAGCTGCTAGTTTTAACATTAAGTGTCTAACTTCTGCTATCTATATCTATTCTTTATAATATACAAAAGAAACCTGACTCACTGACTTATATATCAACGCACAGCCGATACTACTGGTCGTAGAAAGATGAAATTTTGTATGTTACGTGTAAAAAATTCCAACGGGAACGGGAAAGAAACGGGATATGCAAGTACGAAGTCGCGGGCGAAAGCTAGTGTTTTTATAACAAAAGTATCGTTAATGGAAAAATAAAAGGAACATATCTTAACGGCTGCATTCAAATTGCCATTTAAATATTCACAAATAAAAATCAATAAGAATCTATTTGTTACCCGTTTCGTTTCATTTAGCCCACGCAACACATCCGCGCAGGTGACTTACACATTCTTTTACCTTAAAAACACACACAATAAGCTGATTTTAACATATTTAGCGTATCGTCCGTATAGTTAAAAGCTGTATAATAGCGTTATCTTAGGGCCGGCACTAAATTGGGATGTCTCGGGCGAGCGTGGCGGGACCTTATCAGTTTTGTCGTGTTCATCTTGAGTTGTGTTAGGCTTTACTTGGGATATTTATGTCGCCCCACGTCGGGGTGGCGAGTCCTGCCCGCGAGCCTACACGCGACAATGTCGAAAACTTATTGTTGACGTCGCGCAAGGAATGTAGAATTCTATTCTGTTTTCATACAGAAATTGTATTGATATTTACAAGAGAATGGCGTAGGCTGGAGATTTACCTATATTTTATGCTGATTTTGATGTGTGCACCTAACTTTACTGCTGTATCAGGCCCTAAGGCATCATTCTGACTAATGACTAAACTGGTGACAACAATACGTCGTAATTTAAACAAAGATGTCGTTTATGCTCGTGGGCGCATTATAAGGTGACAGTAACGGACGGATAACCGTCGGCGGCGATAGCGCGACAACCCTTGCCGGACGCATCGGTTTGATGAAGCGCTTTTTTGATACTCTTTCACATTTTTTTTCACCTTATTGTCCGTGGTCCATTGATAAACGGACAGGTATACGTACTCAGACAGGCGCCAACATTCCTCGCTCCGACCTCACACTTACTCGTTGCCTTATAAAAACGGGCACACTTTTTTATATTAGCATCTTTTTGGACTTATTTGCCTCCCTTTGTGTTCGTCGCTGTTGTTTGTTTTGGTTATTAGAGCGGCTGTAGGAAGTGGACGCGATAAACCTATTGGGCCTAAGCGTTTTATTGTACCAATTTTGGATATCCGTTTTCATTTCACTTAGAGATATCTATTGAGAGTCCTGATGTCCGTTCGTTGTCGCTTATTTATTCGTGTGAGCCAAATGATATCCATTAACACCTCGATGTGAACGTAGTTAGGTAATAAATTTATGAGAATGTCATAAAAACTACAGGGTAATGTTGTTAGTTGTCGCGTTCCAAGACGTATATTCATTAGCATGATGTGTTCATATTAAATGTTTTTGCCAGGTGTTAATTATAAAATTAATGGCACAAGCTGAACAGGTTGGTGGGTTTGTCGCTCTGAGCAATAAATTTAGCAAAAACAATGCGGAACTAATCGCATTAGCATTTTATGAATGGGTTGAAGCATGTGATGTGACAAACATTTGAAAGTTGTGATGTGGCCGGCCCGGGCGGCCGAGTGACCGGAGTGTGGTCATCTGTCGGACAGCTAGGGTCACTGACATCCTCCGACTAAGACCATCATTAATTAGAGAACTGCCTAAACCTAAAACATAAACTTTAAGACTCCGTATAGTAAAGTCTCTTGATTTCCCTGACCATCGAACTTTACGTGGCTTTACGTATTCCAGCAGAAAGCAATCTCTTTTGTCCATTTTATGAGAGTTTCATACATGTATACTTGTACGAAATATATTTCCTAGAGCCTAGATCAACCATGTAATTTAGATGAAATAAGTTGTATCAACGACACTGCCTGAGGCGACGTGAGCCTCCATGGCAGCCCGCAGCCTCAGGATCTCGTGTGATGTCCCAAATTAGGCACAATTAGAGCGGTGGGAGCCGCCCCTGGGTTCTCGAGAAATTAATAAATAGGCCGCAGAGTGCGCAGCGTCACGGGTCCTTTGCGAGCGCCGCCTAATCGCTGCGTTTACGTTCCTAGTGCAATTTTGATTTATTTGCCAAACGGGTCATTTCCGGCACTAAATGACCATTTGGGATTGTTTATAGTTCATTCATGGGTTTTTATGTTTCGACTAATTTGGAAATGAAATGTGGGCAAGTTAAATTACGACGGCTTTTTTTGTCTTTTCGATAATTTGTTTATGTTTCCAGTTTATGTGAATGGGCAGGTATTCGGATTCAAACCTGATTTGATGTCAGTTTTTTAGGTTACTACGGCCATTGTGGGAACTGATGCTGCGGCCTTGCATCTGTCTATACTCAGATGATTTACTAATATGTAGGTAATTTGCAATGTACTTACATAGATAAATAGATACTCTGACATGGATAATTACCTATGTAACCACATTTTATAAATTGCAAGCAATCTAATGTTGTTTGTAATGATTTCTCATGATTGCATTGGCCTTAGAATCTATTATTTGTTATTAGGAACGAAGTCAACCACAACTTGTAGAATAACTAAGAAGTAATTTTCCATATCGAAATCATTTTTGATTTGTGATTACGTGTAAGGTAATACGTCTAGTTGGTACTTATTGTCTTCTGCTTATAGTCTTGTTATTATACCTGTTTATATCTAATCTAAAGCTTGGAATGCGTACTGCGGGATTTTCCTTTAATTCTGTGGAGCTAGGATTATTTTAATTTTATTTCTTATAAATCAATAAAGCTGTTGCAGGTAAGCAGAGTAATTGTTGTTACTCATGAGCATTCCTATGTAGGTACCTATTTTATTCTCTTGTAGTAAATATCCGTTTCTTCCAGTCATGGTGCAGACCGGACTACATACATGGAGTATAATTGATTATTATTTAATTATGTTATTAATATATCTATTTTTCGCAATGTTATCCGCGTTAACTGTTGACACCGGACTTTTATTTAGTTAATAATCGTTAGTTTTAACACCACAGTTTTAACAGCAGACAAAAGTGTGGAGGCAACAAAGCCTCTAATCTCGATCAAACATACCAGTAATCTGGTCCATGATATCAGACTGCCTGATTATTCTGCAGATGAAGTCCCTACAATCACAAATTTTAATCTAAATTCGATTCTCGATTGCTCCAAACCAGTACGGATAGCAGCACATCCCTGAGGGCGCCTGTGTATCGATTATATTGACGTTAACTGTTGACATAGGACAATGTGCCTGTTTGATGAGCCAGGCCGAGCAAACATGATATTAGTATTGTTTTGCTGCCGATCAATCGGTAGGGTCGGTGTATTTGCACGGGATCGCTTCGACGTAACTTTGACACTTGGCCGCAGAATTTAGAGGTAGATTTAAAGATTTTCTAATGGATTTAAATGGAATGGTAAATATTTTGGCGATAGAGGTGAGTTTTCTTGTGTTTCTGGTACAGATTATGCCAGCCTTGTTGATTTCAGAGTCAATGAGGTTATGATGGTAGATTTACAGGGATCAGAAGGTGGGTTAAAAATACCAATATGGAATAGGCTTCAAAAAGAGCCTATCCCATATTGTGTGTATTTGGTTCATTCGTAAATAAGTACCTATAAGTTCGCAAACCCATCTACAGGGCTCTACAGTTTCTGGCAATGAGTACCTATAGCTAGGTAGGTACTCCATAAATGTCTTTCTGAAAACTGTTTTCTTTATCGTTGGACCGCTTTCTCTTTATCGTAGCATGATTTCCGCTATAAACTCACAACACAACAAGCACATAGAGCAACACCTTTTAAAAGGACAAGTAAACGTTGTACACATCGATTAAATCAATGAAAACCACCACTCAAACGTTGTGTCATCGAAATCCTTGGTACCTATTGAATTATTCTTATCTCCCCACTTACAATACTGCGTGTGATGTCATCAGGCCCGAGCAGGTATCATTAAGTACCTTTAACTTGACAAACTTATTTTAACAATCACTGAAACACACTTTAAACCTTATAATTTTAAACATAGAGTTCAATATCCAAGTGGAAAGAGTTCAGTAACGCTGAATAAGGTTGTATTTGTTATCTGTATCCCGACTTGTGACACCTCGGCCGGACCGGACGGATGGAGTAGTGTCCGACTGGGGGACTCCAATAACTTTTAATAAATTGCATAATTATTGACATGTTTCATTGTATTTATGAGCTTTCGAAAAGCTTGGAAAATTAAAGTCTTTGGGTACTTTATTTTCTCTTCATTGATAAAGTTGAGCAAGTTACAGTTTAATGGAACTGTAACTTGTAAGCCATTCTGGAATAATAAACATCTCAGGTTCGGTAAATAGTAATTTAAAATATGGTAAGAATGAACTAAGTACTACCTACTTCAGTTGTAATGTAGGTAACACCACTATTGAACAATCCAGGTAACAGAAGAATAGTCATATTACCTAATAATGGATATTCTTAGGTAGTATGACTATTCTTCTGTTAGGTGCGTGCCAGAAAGACAATTAGTGATCAAAACATACGGCGGAAATATGTGAAAAAGACCGTAATCTAAGAAGTTAATAGCGTATTGCTGACGCTCTTTGGTCTCTGAAAAAATAACTCTTAACAAATTTTTATTTATTAAATCTGTATCCAAGTTTGAACAGGGACGCGAGTAAGAGGCGCCAAGCAGATTAGATGCCGCGCTCGCTTCAAATTAATTTGTTTTAAGACTCATAAACAGACTAATTAACCAATTAACATTATATTCGAGTGTGAGTGCGATAATACCTCTCGATGTTACATCGAGTGAGTAAACAAATCGGATTTAGATCGGTCCCGAGAGCCATCGATATGCATCAGGTTATGGTACCACTTTTATTCACACTAAAGATAAGTCTCCGACAGTTAATTTGTTCGAGAGCTTTATTTTTATTTAATTGGGGAATGGTGCTTCCTTATTTATGTGAAAGCATTAATTCTTCAATCAATACGTCGATTAACCTTCGACAAACTATTAATCAATGTTGTACTTATGTCTTATGGCACTAATAACATTACTTAAATATTATTTTCAAGACAGTGAAAATCGATATCAATAAAACATTAGTCGAAAGTTTGAATGATATTCACAATGTCTAATGATATGTTAACGAAAAATTGATTCAGCTTCCAAAGAATAGCGAACCATAGATCTTAATGGTTGAATACGATCATAAACCTTCAGTTATTAAAGTTTTAATAGTCAAATCCATCATAGCAGAACATCAAAAGACGGAGCAATTTATTCGTTCAATGGTTTCGCTACTCACTTTTTATTCATCCACGGTACATTCCGACGCGTAGGCGAACTCAAAAATTCTCACAGAAACGAACATTTAATAATACGAATGAATATAATGCGATTCAAACGATTTATTTTCCGTGTAAGCACATCACGTACGAACTAAATCATCGGTCGGAGAGCCGAAAAATATACCAGAATCGCTCCTATTAGCTTACGATGGGATCATTCGATACAAATCGTATGAAATCGATTCGTATCGAGACTAAACACTACAATCAGTGGCGACTCGTTGCAGCTGTTAGTTATGCGATCGCCGATCGGCGTCATCCACTAAAATAATATGACACAGCCATTTCTGTATCTCCTTCGTGCACCCAAAAAGGAAAACTATTGATATAGCCATAATTAAGTGTAGTGGTGTAGCGATCGCAGAAAAAATACTTAGTCAATTAAATAAATAAATTGTTAAGGCATGGTTTTGAACGTTGTTGTTGCGATTTTTGTTAAGTAATAGGCAACATCTTAATAATGTTACCTAGCTAAAACATTATTGGGCAAATATTCACAAGATTAGACTCTGTTACTCCTAATAACCTTAGTGTATTATATTATTTAACTTTAATTTTAAGAAGATACATACTCAAGTATTGCCTGTATACATGCATGCCAGGTAATAAAAGATTAGGGAAAGCGTTATACCAGAATAACACAGTATTCTATACAAGATTTCTTTGATAACTGTTAATGTTACAGGCTGAACAAAACCTTCATGACCACTAAATCATGTTTGGAACAACAAATACTTTAAATCATCACAAGGACCTGCCGTATATGTTGACGCTACCCAGGGATCAACGGCAGACATTGTAAGTGGTTACCCATGCTTTCAGAGCCTATAATTTGACAATATTTTGTGTCATTTGGCCTTTATTATTACTTACGCCATTACACGACTGTGGATATAACGTTAATACACGAACAGCGCCGTCCGACGGCCCGATTAAGGGCGCTGTAACCACAGGGTCCCCTAATTCAATATTAAAAGCATCCTACGACGTGATCGCTAACTAATAATAGTTTAATTTGAAGAAATGTCCCTGAGAAAATGACGGAATGTCAACCTTTTTCTAATGTTTTTTTGAAAGTCAAAATGAAAAGGCTCGTTTCGAAATTTTTGATCGGAATTACAGTGTTTACAGACACGATTTTTGAGTATTAACGTCAGTTCTATTGCAGTTAAATTGGACATTACCGTCGGTTATGATCTATCATTAAACCTTTAATGTGTTTCAAACATATGTGATGTGTTCCCTTTTTCGTAAAATAACGAAAAACGAGATCTCTCAGTGAAGCATTTAATTATTTTCATTGCTTTTCTACATATTCGTGTGGGGTCCGACTTAGACAATGAAGTGCATGCCTGGAGGTACTTAAACGTGTAATAAATGTGTTGGTCAATTAACTTCTTGGATATCTTATCCTAATTGCGAAGTAAGTGAAAAAAAAAAGCCTTATGCACACGATCACATTAAGAAAAACGCTCGGAAAATTGTAGGCAGTCAATAATATGAACAGTAAAATAAAAATTTAAATCACATATGGGATCCGTGCCTACAGTGGAGAAATAAGGAATGTGACATAAATTCAGCTTATTTAATTTTTTATTAATCATAATAATACCGATGTTTATTTGTAATTCAAGCTATTTTTGTAAGGTATAGGTGACCTGATACATAATAGGATGTTAGAATTAGATACCTAAATGAAAGTCATATAATTTTAAAAATTAAAATATTTAAAATGACACAATAACTGGTTTTTGTGTCATTTTTTCTTTGGCTATTAGCTAATTAAATTAAATTCCCAACAACAGCTCCATCTACTACCAACAAAACTAAAGTAAAACAAAACAGAATCGCGACATCACGTAATAAAATCTAAATTGAGTCGGTCTGCATTCAAGGGTGCGCCGGGTCGGCGGTGCCGGGTGGCTGAATCTAGTTAGGTGTAAATGGAGGCATCGTTTATGTACGGAGTGGCGTAATGCAGTAGGGCGCAGGGCTCCCAACCCATGCATACTAACGCGCTGGGTAATAAGTAGCCTGATTCCATGTTTACCCCTCATCTCTGGCTAGCCTCCAACGCTCGCCTCAACCGCTCAATATTCTGTGAATTTGAATGTAAACGGAAAATTTCGCTTGTGACTGCTTTTGATTGTATCCTGTGAATTCCTGTGTGATGAGTCGGTAGAATTGTTTTTGAGTATATTTGTCGGATTTGGCCTCGTGGAAAATTGCGGTTTAAAAAAGCGGTACAGCCGTAAAGAGGGTTAGTAATGGGGTTAGCCTTCGGGTGTCCGTACCTGAAGGCTAACCCCATTACTAACCCTCTTACTAAGTTTGTCTATCAGCGAGCTGTATCTCAAGAATTGTAATACTCTTAGGTGGGCAGTTGAAATTTTTCAGAGTATTTCTATTGTCGCTGTAACAACAAATAAAAAAATTAAATTAAGTTACTGCGCGACAAGAAAGCTGAAATCTGGCATGGAAGTTCCTTGGGGAGTGCGGGAAAAACGGGATATGCGCGTACGAAGTTGCGGGCAAATGCTAGTTAAAACTAAAAGGGAGACAACTCCCTTTTATACAAGGAACGTGTTTTATTTTTCGGTTTATGGTACGGAGCCCTTCGTGTGAGATTCAGCGTTAAATTTGAATTTCTTATTATAATATTCTTGGAGTAATGCAACCGATATGTTTATTATATGAATAAGGAACATATTATAATCTAAGGCTATAACCATCAGCCTTCGATAGTAGGTATGTGATGCGTACAAAGTCATTAATGCAAAAAGCTCACAGCCAGGCCATGGGCAGTCATGGTTTGTTACGACCTAAATGTAATAATACTGTGCGAGTTAGTGTTATTATACAATATAATAACCATGATAGACTAGGAAAATTGTTGCACAGTCACACACAGGTTGTCTTGAACAATGTAAAGTAAGATTGTAAGCAAAAAGTTAGTAACACGAATTCAGGCGTGATGACTTTACCTGTTTCATGAAATCCTATTATAGGATGCAATATAAAATTTGTAATGGATAAAAACGATTTTACTTTTTCTGAAATCCATTACGCACTCTTTACGAGTCTTGTAACACTAACACATAAAGTATCTAAATAAATCAATCACGCTATGTCTACCTCTGGACACTTGAGCGGCTCCACGGCAAAACCTAGTTACAACAAGCGGTTATTTAAGAGGGGAAGTAACCAACTGGCGGTAATCACAATAAATACAATTATGGAATGAACACTTTTTAACAATAGAACATAAATCGACGCCAGAACGCGACGCGGATGTACGACATGACACTCTAATGCAGAAATAAATATTGTCATTAAAAAAATAACAAAACGCTTATTACAAACGTGTTTTTTACCGATAAAATGACATTTAATGTCTGTTTGATGCTGAATTAAATTCTTATTGTGGATGCCAGCCATTATTTTATTAATAGCATTATAAATGGAGGCGAATTGTCATAGAGCGGTTAATGAGGAGAGTTTTTGTCATGTGTCCTTTGCCGTCACCGGCTATTAAGTGCGACCCTGCGGCTGCGCCCGCGCCGCCGTCACCGCTCGCTCCCAAGCACGTATCACTTACCACTACGAGACGTTTTTTGGGGGATAATGTTCGAAAACAGTCGCATGTAGACAAGGCTTTTTTGCTTTAGCAATACTTAGAGATGTTTAATTTTTTTTATAAAACGGTCACATTTTTCCGTTCTGTGCCTTGTAATGGGAATTCCGTTTTTAAATTGTACGACAAACTGTAATAGTCGAAATTACTTTAGAACACGGCAACCCGGGGCGACGAGCTGGGCGCCCGGCGCACGCGCATCGTTGCGTAAAAAGCAATGTGAACGGCGAGCGGTGCTTAATGCAGATAATGAGACCATCATCGTTTACAGAAGTAAGTTTAATTATCGTAAAAAAGCGCGTTTACTCTAACCGCCGCGTTATCACAACCATCTCGCCACTTATAATGACTTTTGTTCATTATTTAGTTGCGCGGTACGTGTCTGAGCGGTTTCCGGCGCGCACTGCTTCTAAACACCAATTTTATGCTCATATGACTGTTTGATTTCTTAGGTGCGCTCATTTTAGTTTCAATTTGAGAATCAGCTTAATTAATTTCAGCCATAAAGCATAGTCTGTTAGATAACATCGCTGTGGAAAGTAGGATTTAGGCACGTGTATAGGTATAATTAGTGTAATTGCTAACTGTTCTCGTAAGTATAGAGCCGAGTGAACTCGGCTTTGTTGGAAATGAGATAAGTTGTAAATAAAAATAATGGTTTAATTTATTTCGATGTAATTCCTTAGAAGAGCCATTACGTAGCAGTTTTCAGTCTCCTTTCAGGAAAGAGAAATACTATACTCGGCCAATTTAACTTGACACCTGGCGACAGCTGAGTGCCAGTTTTAGTAATTTTTAAGCAACGTTCGCATTCCCATGTCAATCGCAATCTGTCAATAATGTGTGGCAATGGAATTTCTTATTGACAGATTGCGATTGACGAGCGAATGCGAAAATTTGTTTGAAAATTAGTAGAATTGGTCCTCTGACTCGAATGACGTTGAAAATAATATAAACACAAACAGTAAAGTGATGCTAAATCGTTTATTTTATTTTCATCGAATTGTTTAATTTAATTCAAAACGTCCAGCCAGATCTTGACTGGAGTTTGGACGTTCTAACATAATGTATTGAATTTTTTAGCTGGTTTCCTATATTCGTATAAGGAAACATTGATGTTTTTACTCAAAAATTTTAGCGTACACGTGTAAAATTCAATTCGATTTCAAATACATATTAAACGTGCAAGCCGCATATTTAACATTTATTTTAAACAAAATACTACAATCATCTTTTAATTTATAAAAATCTCATGTCACGGTGTTTGTTATCGAATTCCTCCGAAACGGATATACCGATATTTATGAAAAAAAAAAATTGTACACTCTATAGGTCTGAGAATAGTATAAATGTGAATGTTAGACAATTAATCACATCTCAACGGCTGATCCCATTTGACTGAAACTTGGCTCATGGATAGATTTCTGAATTAGGAAAATTGTTTTAGTAAGTTATATCTATACTAATATTATAAAGCTGAAGCGTTTGTTTGTTTAAACGCCCTAATCTCAGAAACTGCTGGTCCGATTTGAAAAAATCTTTCAGTGATAGATAGCCTATTTAGCGAGGAAGGTTATAGGTTATATATCATCACCGTAAGACAAATAGGAGCGGAGAATTAATGGAAAATGTGACGCAGACGATGTTGCACGGGTCAGCTAGTATAAATATATACATTTAAAAAAGTATATATATAAATATACAATTCTTCCGTCACTAGTGACTGACTGAGTGAATGACTGAAACACACGGTCGTACAAAGCAAATTTGGCATGTCGGACGTCGGTTCCTTATATAGGGGAACAAAAAGGGGATTTCCCGAAATATCTACGGGGACAGAAAAAACAGGATATGCGCGTACGAAGTCATGGGTAAAAGCTGGTTAAATATAAGACAAAACAGCCAAACATGTAGAATAATAAGTTTTTCATCATCCATGTACACTAAAGATGGTACAAAATTAATAGTCGTGCACACATGCCATTACATTTTCACGCTCCGCGGCGTACATTGCTCAACACAAGTTTCGGACTAACGTTCATGGTGATCTCTTACATAACTAGTTCATGTTATGTGACCGACTGTACATAACGTTACCGCTATTAGTTTTATCAAGCGGTCAATTGTTTTTAATGACTATATTTAGGTTTTATGTTTGTGTTACGCGTTCCTGAAATATGGCCTATTGCCGTAAGCGACTCAACAATATGGTCAGCAGTAATAATAATAATAATAATATCCTTGGACATTTCACACAACGCCATATAGTCCCAAGCTAAGCAACTTAATGCTTGTGTTATGGTAACGAAATGGCTGATAAACTACTTACATACATTTTTTTTGTAAATACATACATATTATAGATAGAAAAACACCCAGACTCGGAACAAATACTTGTAGGTCGTACAAATATTTGTTCCGTGCGGGAATCGAACCCGCGACATGCTGCGCAGCAGTCAATCGCTCAACCACTGCGCCAACCGTGTCGTCTAAGTCGCAGTGGTGGGTAGGAGAATGGGGCGACTGACCGGCCCAAATAGAATATTCGTAAAAGTTCATAGTTCCTTTCAGAGGGTCTAGCACGAATGTTTTTGGCGTTAAGTGTAGTTAGTTAAGTACAAATTACGATAATGGGTATTCTGTATATCTTTTTATTATTTTATAAGCCTTCCTTGTGTGTTAAAGCACATTCAAATAAGTCGAGATAAAAAAAACAGTCAAGTGCGAGTCAGACACGCGCGCAAGGTATCTCGAACTAATCATATTGACTGCGCTGCGTGTCGCAGGTTCGATTCCCGCACGGAATAAATATTTATTTGCATGGCTTACAGTTAGTTGTTTCAGGTCTGACTATTTCTGTATGTTAGATTATATGTAAACGCTCCCATGATACAGTAGAAATTCGAAGAGTGGGGCAATGTTTTATCAAAAATATTAATAATAACAAGTTACCTAATTTAAATCCAGGTAGATTTTCTAGTACCTATATCAGTAAAGAAATATAACTGGTGTATTTTTATTTTATTTAAGGCAACGGAGAGAGTAATGATCAATTTTCAGAGATTATTAGGGTTCCGAACATCTATTTTTTGAGAATATTTTTCACTTTTTTTAAACTGATTTTTGACTTTTTTTAAATTTTCTAGTTTGACTCCCAAAAGGGAGTCAAACTAGAAAATTAAAAAAAAGTCTTTCTAACTGTGTCGTGTGATATATCAAATGAAAGGGCTTACTGTGAGGGTTTTAATATATTTTTTTAATAATTTTAAAATAGTTGAGTTTAGAAGTTATATAAGAAATTAGACCAAAATGACCATTCTCCCTTATCTCCGAAACGACAAGCCTAAAATTTCAAATAAATGAAGATAATCGTTCTATACCTAAAGATACAGGAAAACTTATAAGAAGTACTTCAAACTGTTTAAGATATTTGGTACTTTTACAATAAGTTCCAATTCGTTTTTTTTATTTTTTCCCAAAAGTGTTTCCGTACTCGAAATTATTATTCATCCGTCTTTGGATCACAGAAGTTTATAAAAGACTACCAAATTTCAATTGAATCGTTCCAATAGGTTCTTTTTTTGTACTTGAGATTGCTCTTGACTCTAGTCTAGGTCAGAGGTGATAGAGACAAAGTCTAAGATGGAGCGAGCTTATCTAGAAGTACCTGTTCACTCTAACTTTGAAAAGATTAGGGTTGTAAGTGTTCGGAAAAACAGACGCAGGCAGAGATTTCCTCTCCATTGCTGTGTGCATTATGAAGACGCTTGGAAACGCTTAGTGCGATTTGGTGGAATAGCAACAAGGTAGGAATGGTAAGTTGCAGTGCGTCTGGTTGTCGATGGTAGAAGAGGGCTGGTGGGATGAGGTCGTAGAGTTCTTGGGCTCACTCCCCGAAGTACAATCTGTAGAAGAACGACAGGCCGGCAACCTTGCGGCGATGAGCTATGCTGGCATCCACCAGTTTTACGTCGCCAATAAGCCAGTAACAAATAGGCTGTGACAGACAAACAGACTCACGAAATATGTTTCTGAACGTTTCGTAATTTTGTGAACGTTTGTAACCCCAACAAAAATGAATTCTATTATTAGTAAAGATAAACTTTGTTTTTCCCAGACTTAAATAATGTTAATTAGTTTAAATTCAGAATTTCAACTATTATTTAATACACGTGTCTTTTTGTCACGTGAAATGATTATATCGGGTAGGACGGGTTAAATGTAATTTAATTTGACATCATACTTAGGTACAAGTTACTACTAACCACACTTTAGTAGTATATAGATACTTAGATGGGTAGGAATTTTGAGTATTTACTCGATTCAAAATTTTGGCTTCAAGTGTCTTGTGAATTGGTAAGGAAAGCTTGACACCACCTACAGTTATTATCGGGTCATCCGATGTTGTAAGAGTTTTAATGGTGATAATAAAACAGGCAGCCTATGTAATATCAACAATAGCATAAATAATTCTGTCAAATATTCAATTTCTCGAATCGTTACAATAACGCCATTAATCTGTTAATAGATTATAAATTATGACTGAGCTAAAGGTTACAGCGTCACATAAAATAAAACTAAATTAATTAATTAACCGAAATAGACTATCTATGAAAAACCATAAATTAGTGCCAACAGCTACACGAAGGAGAAGATATCATAATGGAAATACCGTCGGAGCAATTAAAGGTATAAATAGCCTACGTAACCATTATAATATAAACTGCGTGTGTTTTACAATTGAAATTATTTCGAATTACGATTGCCTCGCCTTCCTAAGTACACGAGCAGTTGCACCTCATCCACATGTCCTTTTGAAGGGTATCATTTGATTACCAATTCAACTTAACTGACCGCAACAGTAATAGGAAAGAAATAAAAACGGACTACACATACATTCTTGAACGTACAACAAAACATAATGTGAGCAAGTATCAAACAGTTTTACATTTGCAAGTGTACACAGCTATCATTAATGTGGGTTACATAGACTATTAAACTGTCAGGGAAATAGTCAATAGGCGCGTAAAAAGAAATTAGTGCCGTGGTTACCTAACAGTGCCTTTATAACTAAGTTAGTGCATTTACAAGCCGGCGGTATTGTCAGCGAATCACTTCTAGACACAACAAAGAATATCTGATTAAGGGTACGCGAGCACGCGAACTGTCTCGCATGCGCAACACAGCGGCAACTTTTTACTCGTCTCAAGATTGCTTGCACAGCGATCAAAATTGTGTGATGCTAGTATATTGTATAACCAGGTTGCGTCACCAACCTAATAATGTTGGTGGAACAAAGACGAGCAATTAAATAAGTATTTGTTAAGCTTGCTGAAGTAAAAACTCTAAATTAATGTGCCAAGCTTCCTGATAATGAGTAATTATTGCAATTAGAGTATGGTCAGCGAGTTAGCTGTCAGGTATTTTATTAGAGCTCGCTTGTTTAATTAATTATTATAATATTTAATTAACGCATGTCATGCTGCTGATCTTTAGGTAGGGATCATTTTAAATGGACAAATTAGTTTTATACTAATTTGGTATTTTTTGTAGGAATGAGAATGTAGCATCGTTACACATAGGCAAGTAGCTAGCTGATCTAATGTCTACCCGAGATGTAAATAAGCATCAGAAATATTTGAGTTGTGTTGTGTTCAATGAGACAATCAATTACTAAGACAAAACTTTGTTCTATAATCAGGGCACATCGTTAAGTAGATACAAATTTCGAATCCCTGCAAACATGTCATATAAGATAACAGTTGTCTATGGATTCGGAAATATAGTGTTTTTAATTAAGACAATTATAAAAAATTGGATATAAATGACTTAAGAGTATGTTGATGCTGACGCTACTGAGCGAGTAAAAGCGGGGTGCGGTGCGCGGGCGCAACCCGCGACACAATTATGTCATTCGATCACAACAATTACGTGGGAATACATAAGATCTCTGTACAATTATTGATTTTGTTAGCTGCGCCCACGGTGATTATAACTTGCATGTGAAATGATAATAATCTGCAAGATGATCCTATGATTACGGAAAACTTGAGCTTTTCTTACAGGCCGAGTCGAGGTGAAAGGTAATCTGATGGAATGTGAAGATTTAAGTGTTAAATGTTGATAAGTTCATAGTCCTAAGTGAGGATACACGAATAGATTAGTTTTATTCATTAATGCTGGGCCCTGGGATGCAAAGGGATGCACTTGCAAAAATTTAAAAAAAGAAGATGATTGTGGGTCGAGTTCTACTCTTACCGAAAATGAAAAGACTTGTGTGTGTTGTGTGGGCAAGGGAGAGGTCGGCCGTTGCCCAGCAGTGGGAAAAAATAGGCTAGATAGATAGATATAAAAAAGGTTCACATTATAAAACAGCATAATTATCCATTGTACGCGCAGCTAAGGAGTGGAATTCCCTGCCTGAGTCTGTGTTTCCTGATATCTACAACCTGGGAGTCTTTAAGTCAAGAGTGAATAGATTACTTCTAGGCAAGCGTGCTGCATCTTAGACCGCATCATCGTTTAACATCTGGGGCCCGAGTCTGCTATTTTTATAAATTTGTCATTCCGACACGATGTCATTGTCATGCCATTGTCATTTTGCTAAAAGTTCGTAATCTGCTAAATTCATAATGGCACGGTCACTGGCACGTCAGTGGCCGGTCACTGGCACGTCAATGGTCTCGTAATAGAATTGCGGTAGGAATGCCGTATTGCCATTATTATAAAACCGAGCTAAATTTGAGCATTTATTCATGCCAGATTTTATTTATATTTAGTTTCACATATTATTGATTAGTGTTATAAGCCATCTGAAGTAGTGAGAAGTTCGTAAATACTAAATCTGTCATTATGTTCGAGATTACCATTCATATGGCTTTCGTGCTCAACACTCTCCATCTCACCGTACTGACTTCATTCACAATTCCTTTTTCATACAGTCAATTTCTCTGTGGAATGCGCTTCCCCAGGAAATTAGGATGGCAACCAACCGACTAACCTTCAAAGTTAAGGTTCGAGAGCACATTCGTAAGAAGTTGGCAGTAGTATCGTCACAGCGCTAATTTTTGTTTGCATAAACTGTTCAAGTATAATCGTGTATTAGTTTATTAATTTGAGTACCTATATTATGTTATAGTATTTTATTGTATGTATAGTTTATATGTATTTATTTATCTTTGTATTCATTTTACTAATAATCACTACTACCACTATTATTCTCTGCATTACCCAAAGGTTGACTGGTAGAGAATGCCTATGGCATTAAGTCCGCCTCTGTACATTTGTGTGCGTAAAGTATTAAATAAATAAATAAATAATGTCATAATGACGCCATTATGATGCCATTATGTTAGTAGATTACCAAACTTGTCAAAATCAACCATTTTGACACTATTGTAATAGCAGACTCGGGCCCTTGGTGACATAGTGGTCAAACGTATGCCTATCAATAGTTAAAAAAATAATATATATCCAAGGTGAGGTGCTCTAATTTTCGTCTATGACTTTCCAAAATTTTCTGAACAGGTCGACTAAAACGAAAGTCAACAATTTAAATATTCGAAATCAACTGATATATAAGGTAGACTTTGAATGAAAAAAACGAATAAGCATCATAGGCCACCCTAGGTAGGTATAAGGTGATCTTCATCTTAATTGTGGTGTGAACTGTGAACCGTCAAAAAGACTACTTTATCAAGCAATCACACATTTTTTTCGACGACTTCGTATTTTTAAACATCAACATACTTGAAGCGCCATTGAAAATCTCGCCTGTGGAACAAAAAGTCGCCACACGGTCTACAAATTGTGTTATTTGTAGACCGTGTGGTTTAGTTAATGAACTACTAGAATAATAATTTCCTAACTTATGAATGAAGTAGAAATTGCCATTATATCAAGAAACCGTGACTGATTGGCAACACGTTTGATAACATTTCCGGACCCACATCCGATGACGTAGCTAACCTTGTGTATTTTTGGAAGACATCATTAACAAAGAGCACATGAAAGGCCAACCGCACCGGAAAAGTGCAGAAACGTTACAATTGTAATTAAAAGCAACGATTCCTTGGAAATCGATAGCAAAAAAAAAAAACAACTGTAACGCGACTCGATACCGAGAACGGAAACGCTCGATAAACGCTCTAGTTTGCCGAGTACGAGTGGCTAATAAATTTATTATCATTTAAAATTATCATATTTGTAATATAAATTGCGAGTAGGAGCCATAAAAGCGGTGTGATTAGAGTTTTTCAGGTGGTGGCTGGCGGCGGGAAGCGTGAAATTACTGCCGACGCACACTCGCCTAGCTGTGCAGGCCTCGCTGCGACGCCAAGCGATGCCGAGCGACGCAAGGCTATGCCACACGAGAGAACACAGGTTTGATGCTATAACTGATGAAAAGCCAAACATCTGTAATGTTGGTTATCCCAACGTGTAAAGCTGCCAAGGTGTCAGCTAGGTATGAGATCTCAATGTTTTCTTACTCATATACAAAACTGTATTTACTAAAATCTGTAGTCCCTAGAGTACCCTATTACATTATTCATCTGACCTTTTGAACTTCTACACAACATCATGTTGACCATTCACCCCGTGTTGTCATAACCTTAAACTTGAACAAACAGCACTCGATTCCATCGCAATCATATCTTATGTACCACATCCCCAACTTGTTCACGTGAAGAAGGCACGAGTGTGAGTGTGCACACACTCGTGTTACTTTCAATAAACGCTTAGAGCATTTGTACTATTAAATAGCCTTACATGCGATTAAAGGTTCACGCGAGCGTGAAATGAAAATTCTAAATGCAGTATACAGATGGAATTCGCTGGAACTACTTTTTTTACTTCATATAACTCATTTAATGGTTCTCTTGACCCACCGATTGCATTAATGGAAGCGTCAAGTATGAGGAATATCATCGATTGCTTCATTAACAGCTTGTCGTGTACACTTGAGTTATAAATTTTCATCACATAAGCTATGATGTGATAAAACAGATAAAGGTTTTTTCTTCAGGCGATGTGGATGATCTAGTAGCCGTTACCGCAAAATATCTAGTTTCAAATGTGTTGAATATCGCATTTGTATGATAATGTAAAGGTTTTTTGGTGCAACAGTCAGAAGGAACACGAGGGGTGCTAAGTTTGGTGCATGAGCATGCATTATGAATGTTAAGCTATTCAGATGTGGCAAAAACTTATTAGCAAACCATTTATACAAATACCCAACAAAGGAATGAATAAAGTATGACCCCATCACTGCTGCTTTCAAAGATTACTAAGTGTTTGGAAGCAGCAGTGACAGATTTTGATAATAGAAATAGTTGATTTGAAACTTTGGCAGCAAAGAATTTCAAGACAAAAATGTTTTTTTTTTATTGCTTGGGACAAGCCTTCCCGACCACTGCAACTCCTAAAAGCCAGAATCAACAGTGGCGACCACCAGAAAAACGCCGAGCTAATGAAGCCCGACGAGTCCCGGAGAAACGATTCAACTGTACGAACAAAAAAGATTTGAATACAATTTCATAAAATTTATATAGCTAGGTACCTAGATAAGCTTCTTAATGCCTTCGTTTTTAGTTCCTACTCTACTTGTAATCTTTTTGCAGAGCAGCTAAATTAATTTGTTCATCGTCTACTTATCTCCATCATTGCAAGTCTTCATAGATTTCAATAACTTGGCCAGGTTCCTCCCCTCAATTCTCTTACCACAGAATACTGAGTCACTTCACCATCTTCATGACATAACTACACGTACCTATTGTTAAAGATATTGTATTCGTGTGTGTAGTTTTAATTGTGTATACATATAATCGCTGGCTGCGCCTGAGTCGCTCTACTGTGACCTAACAGTAATTGCAGCACTTTGCCGTTTTTTCCTTCGGCCATTAGTGCTCTTTATGAGTTGCACCGAGCATGCACGAATTGCACGATATAAGAATTAAAATTTATATTAGCGTATTCGTTATTTCGTCTGCAAATGTGGAAATAACATATTAGTTTCCGTGTTGTTATCTAATAGTAAACTATTTTTTTAGTTGGGTAAGTGTTTCATGGGTTGAGTTATTTGTTGAAATAGAACAGAAATTATTTCTTCAAATGAACGGATTTTGAAAACTTTGTATATCTAAAGTTCTTTGACGTAGATTTATTGATGATTTGGTGGCTTTCTATGTTCTTTAAATATATTACGTAGGGTTTGGGACTTATTGACTTTTCCAAGTGACCTCTAGGTAGAAACAGGTATGTAGGTAATCTAAAGTTAAAAAAGGTTTCTGGATGTAATCCTCTGGTTGGGTAGAGTGATTAGGTTATAACATTAGGATATTCTCAATAGCAAATTGGAACGTACCCAACTAATGATGGTATTATGGTGGACAGAATCATAGCTATAAATGGAACTTAAAAATATGTTATGAGAAATGTGGTTCCCGACTTCTTCGACTCTTTTTACCCCTTCGCAAGTTATTGTCGCGATGTGGACTGACGTGTTAACAGAGGTCTGCAGGTCTGTGGTGCAGTTTTAATAAAAGCTAATGAGTCAGTGGTATCGGCCTCGACTTATTTGTCGAAGGTCGTGGGATCGTCATTCTCACTTTCTAAACAGAAAAGGAAAACATTGTGAAAAAACACATCCTAGAATCTTCAAAGACATGTTATGTCAATCAAACTGCAATAGGCCAATTGCTGTTTGGTAGAAAATACACTTGTGATTGCACTACAGAGGTATGCGGAAACCTCCATTGAAAAGGGAGGTATCTTCGCCCGGATCGTTGTGTTCTGCGGGCAACTGCCCGATATTCGGACTGTTGTGTATGTTCAAATCGCACGGTAAACTCTGAAAACGCGATGGAAGATGTCGTTATAAGTTTGCTGCTGGTTGGATAGATGACGTTGCGGTTCTTTTGGTAGCCGTACCTACTAGTTTCGATTGGTTAGTTTTTAGGGTTCCGTGCCAAAATGGTAAAACGGAACCCTTAAACGGTGTAACTAAGTCTGTCCGTGTGTCACAGCTGGATATCTCAAGAACTACTAATGCTATCAACTTGAAATTTGGTATAGTTTTAGATAACGTTTGTTCAACTATTTTGCAAATAAGAAAGAAACAAAATTGTGTATGTTTTTTTTGCAACAGCGACTGAAAGGGGTTCTTAAAATTTAGATTCGAAGTAGGGTGGACCTACGGCATGTGTGTATCATATGAAAGAATGCTATTTGCACATTCTTTTTTTTTAAGATTGCATAGTTTTGACTTTTGACGAAAGATTAAAAAAAAATACCACCTACTAATCCGAAAGTATTCTATGTGATAGAAATTTATGTAAATACTATAGGAAAAATAAAACGATATCTCTTAATAGCACACTTTTTCAGAAATCATCAACAAAATATACATTAGGTACTACCACTAGCCGTCAAGAAATGGAGCTGATCTAAACTGCAAAATACACCGCAGTGTTAAAATTCTCTGATGAATATAGGCCTCGCCGATGACAATTTAATAACATTTCACGTTTTATATGATGATAAGGAACCCTCGGTGCGCACTATGATGGTATGATGGATTATAGCCCACTGCCTCTAACAAAGAGAAGGTTTGTGTCTCGGCGGTTAAACGTTATAAGAAAGTTGTAGTTTTCAGATAACCTTATAAAATAATTTGCAATAATATTATAAAATAAATTGCACTGTCGACTTGTCTAGGTGTACTTTCATCTCTCAGAACAACAGGCGTGATTAGTATTATCAGATTAGATACGCTTCGTCTCGAAAAATTGGTAATAGGTCAGTTAAAAAATACAGGCTTCGGTAAAGTAGACAGAATGGCGGTCCTGCTTTGATGCTGTTTTCAAGAATTAGAACAAAACTATGTGGAACACGCTATCGAAAGAGTAAAGGGCCTGAAAACCTTTGCCCTCTGATAATAAATATAAGTAGTTTAAATACAACATTTATATTTGGTTTCATTTTTAAGAAATTGCGATAAGGAGACTTCATTCACATTACACCTATGTAAACTTATGAATTTGTTTTTAATATATTGGATACCGATGTAATCTTGAATAGCTATCTAAAGGTTAATACCACTGCAGCAGTTTTGACTTAAACTATCATTTGTAAATACTTTTCTTTTACTTTTAAAATCAAAAACGTTTTTACTCTGTGAGTGCAGGTTTATAAAGAGTAAAAATGCAGCGCCTGCACCTTAAATCAAACATCAGCCGTTGGCTATCTCTCTTTTGAACGCTATAAAACGAATTAATTGTTTTTACTTTAATGGAGACAATTATTGTAGTAACCCAATAAGTCATTGTTGTAGTCATAGCTTCCAGGGACATGTGAACTTTACACTATAATAGCTAGCTGGTAAGTGAACACGACTACCTGACTACTATATTTCATGGGATTTAACGAGAACCATTTCTTTTAAGAAATATTATTGCTCATTTTTCGTGTTAGGAACTGGAATGGTACAATAAAAAACATTATTTTTTAGTACCTATAATAGCGTGCGTTTGATGATTGAACTGTGAGGTTATAGGTAGGTTATCTTCCAGAGTGGATTTCTGAATTCTGGCCGTTTGAAGCTGAAGTGTTTGCGCAAACAAAAATGCACTCTTCCTTCCTACATTCTCATAGTCCGATGAAACGTCAATCTGACACAACCAGGGAGAGATCAACAGTGTGATTCTGCAGTGCGATTCTGTAAACATGTCGAAGTGAAAACTTAGGTGAAGTGAACGACAAGTGAGCTGTCAAACCATACAAACAAGATGGAATGACAGCAAACTTGTCTTTAACTCCACCTATGTGTATGAAGGCGTCAGCGACAGCTGAGCGATAGCGCCATCATCGTTAGGGTTCGGTGGTATCAGGATCATTGTAGAATAAAACACTCAATACAGTACTAAGCTCTCTTTAGTAACTGTGTCTGAGTGCTAGTACTTTACAAATAGACAGTCCCCCAAAACACCCGCCCGTTACCACATCCTAGTGTTTTAGCTATGGAGAAGACGTGGCCAACAAACTCCATAGCAACACATCTGTCTTTTGAGTTAGAAGAACTCGCATTTATAACATTAGTAAATAAGTCTGTTTAATTTAATTAAAATAGGTAAACCGACAGTTTCGTTCGGGACGAGTGTCCTAGTCGGTGTCTCGAGCAAAAGTGCGCTCGGCAAAGTCCCCACTCTCCAATACGACTCTGTCCACGTACCGCCATTACAACTGACAACTGTCGTCACGGCGTTTACTACTACCCACTACTACAATACTCAAATCAGCAACTAATTATTAAATGATTTCTTTATCCACAACATGTACATGGGGAGATGTCGACAGAATAGCCTGTCGACATCTCACGGTGCAGGAGGAACGGTCTTTCCGAGGCACAATATGGGTTCCAATATCGCTAACTTTAAAACCTCCGAAATGGTACGAGGAATTACTGATGGATAAAGTATCTAAACGGATGTTTTATCTTTCGGATTTTTGAGTTTTTGAAAAAATAGACTACTTAGATGTAGCCTGACTACGCTGTAGAAGTTTTCAGCATTTCTTAACATGTAGACAGTAATTCCAGCAATCGACTGTCATGTAGTAGTCCAATAATTATACTTAGCTTTTAGCTTAAATATGAAATGTGCAATGTTTATGGGGAAATCCTATACGATAGGAAATCAAGGAAAATATTTTAAATGCCTGAAATAGAATTTTTTTTTTTTTTTGAGATGGGTTTTGTTCTTGACTCTAGTCTAGGTCAAATATGGCACAGACAAATTCTACGATGGAGCGAGTTTACCCAGAAGGAGCCAGTTCAATTTGACTTTAAAAGATGAGGGTTGTGAGTGTTCGGAAACACAGACGCAGGCAGAGAGTTCTACTCCTTTGCGGTGCGCATTATAAAAGAAGTTTGGAAAAGCTTATATAGTTGTCCTGCCTAATAGTCCTAAATTCTATTGTAAATAAGAAATGTCTGTCTTAGCCAAGAGGTTTAATCGGCCGGATTGTTAACGGCCTCAATGAAATCCATACAATACGTCAACGGTCAAATGTACAACATTTAATGAACGGGCTGGCAGATGCTTAAGCCGTTATCTATAGGTACAGGGGGATTTTTTGAAGTGTGTCTTTAGGGCTAAATCTGGAACTATGAGGAATATCGAAAAACACTGAAAGGAGTCTCGAGCCCGATTTTGATTATAAGTAAAACTGCATCATAAGATTTTTGAAAAATCGTTGTTCTTTTTTTTTTTTTATGCGTAACGGGGAAACTCTTGGCCCAAATCTCACCTGATGGAAAGTGATGATTAGGCCGAAGATGGAAGCGAGTTTCACCCGGAATCCTCCAACATAGAGGAACTGGCTATCATATCTCTAATTGCCGGAACACAACAATGCTGCTAACATTGTTGTTATGGCGACAGACTTAGACATGATGGTGGTAGCTTGCCAGGCGGACTTAGAAGTCCTACCACCAACCAAACCGAGCAAAAAATTTGCCCCCACTGGGAATTGAACCCGGGACCTCTGGGTCTGAATCGAGTGGTATAACCACTAGACCACGGAGGCGGTTAGTGTCACCTGTTTAGCACCACCCGGGGACCACGTGTAGGGATTCGCTGAAGGGTATTCTCCTACGGACGCGGGTGACTCGGCTCGAAAAAAAAACATCCTGTGTTATTACACCATTCGAAAGTGTAACTAATATGGATCAAATGCAGGGAGTAGTAACTCATGTCAGACTAAAGGAAAGCTCTAATTTTTAACAAATTAGTTTTAAACATTCTGACTAAAGCTACAGATAAACCGTAACTGATATTAAAAAAAAAAAAAACAAATGATGCAGTTGTAGATTCTCTGGCCCGATGTTGATGAGAACTAAATCTGAACAATTTATTTTAAAAAAATCACTAAATTTTTTTTGGAAATTAATTGAGTATTTTGTTAAAAATTAGGAATTCCTGTGTTCCTCGGTCATCACATGACGCGTGAACGACAGGGCCGATTTCGCTACCTAATAATTTTTTTGTTGTGTTTGTTATTGTCAGGAGAAGGTTCTTGTGAACCTAACAGACGGGAGCGAAGCCACGGGGGACAGCTAGTATTTATTTATTTACTTAGGCACATCAACGACTTATTTAAAAATCAATATTAATTTTAAAAAACATTTTCGAGAGAATCCTTTGTAAACAAGTCTCTTACAGGCATGCACATCATTCTCGTAGAAGGTCTAATTAAATTATTGTAACGATTGATTAACTTGAACAAACATTAAAAAAAATGAATTTATAAATAGATGTCCTTGTTGAAATAGTAATTTTGTAATAGGCTCAATATATTTGTTTATGGTGTTTAAGAAAGAGAAAGTAGGTACGTTTCGTTTTCTTTAGTCTATAACAAAGGTCTATAAAGCCTGCTTTGTTTTTTTCGTGTAATGTCATGGAGTGAAAGAAAATAAGTGAATACATAAAAGTCTTAATAACAATTTAAAGAGAAATCTTACTCGTTTTATTCGTTTTTTCCCACCTGGATCCCAATAGGTTATGGGCCCAGGTCGCGTTCTACTGAATCCGAGTAAAGAGCAGTTTGTGCGTGAGTTTCGCAAGGAAAAATATTGTTCCGGTTAGTACCGGTTGAAAAAAATAAAAGTCGCCATGGAAGTTACAAATTCTATGCGTGTTGAGAAGTTTGATGGTAAAAACTTTCGACAATGGAAGTTCCAGGTGAAGTGTGCATTAAAAGCAAAGGGTTTGGACATTTATGACCCAAAACCGAAGAAAGATGATTGTACACAATGGAACAAGAATGATGGTATGGCGATGTTTATTATCACTTCATCAATGGATCTGAATCAAATATCTTTGATTGAAAACTGTGATACATCATTAGAGGTGATGACAAAATTGGAATCTATATATGAGCAAAAATCAGAACTCAATAAGATGATACATGAACGGTTTTACCAGTACAAGATGTCACCAACAGACAATGTAGCACAACATATTTCCAAAGTTGAAAGTTTGGCAAAACAACTACGAGAGAGTGGTGAAACACTAAGTGATACAGCCATTATAACCAAAATATTGAGTACATTGCCTGGAAAGTATCGCTCTCTGCGTCAAGCGTGGTTATCTTTAGATTTCAAACAACAGACTATTCAGAACTTAGCAGCTAGATTATTAGATGAAGAAGCAAGCTTGACGAATGCAGAAGAAGTAGAAAATGCCTTAGTAGCAGCCAGAGCATCTACATCTAAAAAGAATTTTCAGAACAGAAACACAAATAAAAGTTTCTCAGCCACAGATAAAAGTTCCTCGACTGAATCTGAGAACAATAAGCATCGATTTAAGTGCTATAATTGCCTTAAAAGAGGGCATTTTGCCAGAGATTGCCGTGCTCCAAAGAAGTCTTGGAAAGAAGGAAAGAAAGAGAAATCTCAAGAGCATTCTATGCTAGCTTTTAGTACGGAGCAATGTTTACAATCTGAGTGTGATGCAGATGTTTGGATTCTTGACAGTGGTGCATCTGCACATATGTCATATAGAAGAGATTACTTTCATGAGTTGAATGAATGTGACAGAAACTTCAATGAAAAAATAGTAAAACTTGGAAATACTAAGGAACTAGAAGTGATAGGCTGTGGAAGTATTTTGATTAAGAAATGTGTAGATGGGGTGTGGGAACAAAGCATCATAGAAGATGTGCTATATGTGCCAGAATTAAGAAGGAATTTGTTTTCTGAAGGCATGATAACAAGAAGGGGTTCTATTATGAAAAGAAACAGCGGTGCCCTAATATTGAAAAATGATACTGTGGTTATGTGTGCAAAGTTGAAAAGTAACAATCTGTATGAATTAAACTTCAAAACCATTGTGCAAGTCAACTGCAATGTAGCACAAACAAGTGTAAAGGTATGGCATGTGAGGCTAGGTCATCTCAATGTGAAAGAAGTGCAGAATATGAGTAAGAATGGTGCACTACCTGGGACTTTGACAGAAAATAAAAATTTCATATGTGAAGCCTGTCTATATGGTAAGCAGTGCCGGCTACCATTCCATAGATCTCAGAGAGGACCATGTGAGCCTGGTGATCTTACCTACAGTGATGTATGTGGACCTGTAGAACACCCATCTGTTGCAGGTGCTAGATATTTTTTACTATTCAAGGATGGAGTCACGAGCTACAGACATGTTTATATTATAAAACACAAGAGCGATGTGTTTGATTGTTTTAAAAGGTATAATGCAGTCGTGAAGAATAAGTTTCAACATGGTGTTCGAATACTGCACACAGATAATGGCCGTGAGTATGTTAACAATGAGTTCAATGCTTACTTGCAAAGTGAAGGGATTGCTCATGAACGCACTGCACCTTACACCCCCGAGCAAAATGGGAGAGCTGAACGTGAGATGCGCACCATCATGGAGAGTGCAAGATCGATGTTGTATTCCCGTGATATTCCCTTATACTTATGGGCTGAAGCCGTTACTTGTTCTGTTTATTTACTGAACCGGAGTTCATCAAGCCAAACCAAAAATGTGTCTCCATATGAGTTGTGGAATGGAGAGAAACCATCACTTGGGCACATTAGAGTATTTGGTTCAGAAGGCTATGTGCATATCCCAGATCAGAAAAGAAAGAAACTGGATAAGAAATGTGTGAAATTGCTGTTAGTGGGATATGAAAATGAAAATTACCGGATGTATGACAGTGAAACAAGGAAAAAAACTGTGAGTGAAATGTTGTTTTTAATGAAGAGAATGTCCCACTATTAAGGAAGAATATTACTCAAATTTCCCTTGATGATGAACAACAGAATGGTAGACTAGAGTCTATCCTAGTACCAGAACTACCAGGAGAACAGGATGAAAATGATTCTCTAAGTGATGACAGCATGAGAAGCTGTTCAGATCCTAATGATGAGACATATGAACCTGCACAAGTTATATTGAGGGATAAAGAGAGAAACAACATTAATTTGAGACCCAGAAGAAACAATGTTGCAGAAGTAAATTTTACAGAATTTGAAATACCTCAGACATATGAAGAAGCAGTTAAATCTAAAGATTGTGAGAAATGGAAAGAAGCCATTAGAGAAGAATTAAAGTCGCATGTGGAAAATCAAACTTGGAAGATTATAAAGAACAATCATGAAAAAACTATAACATCTAAATGGGTGTTTTGTATTAAGAAGAATACAGATGGTAGTATAGAGAGATACAAAGCTCGTCTTTGTGCAAGAGGGTTCACACAAGTGAAAGATATTGATTATAAAGAAACATTTTCCCCGACCACGAGATATGATACGATCAGAGTGATATTGTCAGTTGCAGCTAGGGAAAATTTTCATATCCAACAGTTCGATATTAAGACAGCCTTCTTATATGGTGAGTTGGTGGAGGATGTCTATATGGAGGTTCCTGAGGGAGTGAGTGCTGAGCCAGGACATATCTGTAAGTTAAACAAATCCTTATATGGTTTAAAGCAAGCTGCCCGCTGTTGGAATAGGAAATTTAGTGGTTTCTTAACTACTTATGGTTTTAAAATGTGTGATTCTGACAATTGTGTGTTTATTGGACATTTTAATGATTATAAAGTAATTCTGGTACTTTATGTTGATGATGCCTTATTGTTATGTAAAAGTAATGAAACTTTGTTGCATATTCTTCAGGATATGAAAAAGAGTTTTGAAAATTTTAAATCTTACTTGTTTTGTTGCTATGGAGATTAGTAAAAGTAATGGTTCTATTGTCATTAGTCAGAAGCGTTATACAGGGAAATTGAAAAAATACCCGAAACCTCTTAGGCAGTGAAAGTACACATGATTATAAGCAACTTTTGTTTTGGTAAAACTCCGAAATCTCGAAAAAAATATCAGCTGTTTCATACAAAATGCAGTATTTAGCCAATGAAAATGTATGAAACAGCTGATATTTTTTTCGAGATTTCGGAGTTTTACCAAAACAAAAGTTGCTTATAATCATGTGTACTTTCACTGCCTAAGAGGTTTCGGGTATTTTTTCAATTTCCCTGTATAGAGCAGATTATCAACAAATTTAATATGTCGGATGCTAACTCGTGTAGTACACCTGCTGATAATAATGTAGTGTTGGTTAAAAATGTTGATGAGCAGGTTGTGAATTACCCATACAGGGAAGCAGTGGAAGCCTTTATGTTTCTAGCTATTGTTTCCAGACCTGACATTGCCTATTCTGTTAATATTGTCAGCAGATATTTAAATAATCCTAGTCAGGACCATGTTAATGCTGTCAAAAGAATAATACGTTATTTGATTGATACTAAGGATTTAGGTATTGTGTATAACTGTAATAGTGAGTTGATTGGTTATTCAGATTCTGATTTCGCCTCTGATGTAGATTCCAGAAAATCTAACACCGGTTATATTTTTATGATGAATGGAGGGCCAGTTACTTGGGCTAGTAGAAAACAAAATACTGTAGCATTATCTACTACAGAATATGAATAAATAGCTGCAAGTGAAGCTGCCATAGAGATTTTGTGGCTTCGGCAATTGTTAATTGATCTTGAAGAACCACAGATGATGGTTACATTGTGTATTGATAATCAAAGCACTATTAAGTTAATTAATAACCCAGTTTACCACCGAAGGACAAAGCATATCGATATTCGGTATAACTTTATTAGAGAGAAAGTTGAGCAGAATATTATTTCAATTAAGTATGTTCAAAGCTCACGTCAACTTGCAGATTTTCTTACAAAGGCTTTGCCTTCTGGTAAATTTGTTTTAAATAGAAATGAAGTACTTAAGAATACCTAAGGGTTACTTTTGTTATTTGTGTAGAATAGAATAGAATAGAATAGAATACTCTTTATTATGTAGTTAGTTCCTATTATAAAATTAAGTGGGAGTGTTGAAATAGTAATTTTGTAATAGGCTCAATATATTTGTTTATGGTGTTTAAGAAAGAGAAAGTAGGTACGTTTCGTTTTCTTTAGTCTATAAAGCCTGCTTTGTTTTTTTCGTGTAATGTCATGGAGTGAAAGAAAATAAGTGAATACATAAAAGTCGTAATAACAATTTAAAGAGAAATCTTACTCGTTTTATTCGTATTTTCCCACCTGGATCCCAATAGTCCTGACTTTAATTAAATTAAATTGAAATCTCAATTTAATTGTAGGTATTACTTAGTATGAAATATTTAAAAACTTTTGTTCAAAGATTTCTCTGAGTCGTAGCAATAACGCAGAGCCCTGCTGTACGTGGCTCTTATTTCTGTTGTTTAGGGGGTAATCTCTGGATATAATGGGCCGATTTTGTAAATTATTTTATAAATAGAAAACCACGTTAATTGTGAGTGTCATCTATAATATAAAAAATAAGTCGGGTTTTCCTTCCTGACGCTATAACTCCAGAACGCACAAACCAATTTCCACGGTTTTGCATTCGTTGGAAAGGTCTCGGGCTCCGTGAGGTTTGTAGCAAACGAAATTCAGGGAAAATGTGACGCAGACGAAGTTGCGTGGGTCAGCTAGTAGGCTATATATTAACCCGAAAAATACCGCTCAATGAAGTGGGCAGGGGCCAGCTAGTTGGACATAACTGGGTGACATTCATCCAAAGTAAATCTAAGTTAAATAATACAGGCAGATCAATATTATAAAAAAAAACTTATTACAGAAAAACCAACTACTTACCAAAAAAAAAACTACAAAGTATAAAATAATCTTAATTGCGGAAGTCAGTATTTTTGTTTTGTATCTTAGTTTTTTTTAATCTGACTTCCTAAATTAAGATCAAGTCGGTTATATTTTTTTCTTTTAAAAAGATTTTTAAAGTAGTAATACTCCAAGTATTCGTCGACAGTCGACGTCTCCGTCGACGCAGAAATTGAAATAAGCAAAAATGTTCATAAAATAAAACTACTGATTCAAATTGAATTAAACTTTTACGGGACCAAGTGGCAAGTATGCCGCATTTAATTAAACAAGAATCATATGAACCGGATCAGAAGAGAAGTCGGAGTAATCGGTAGATATACTTACATAATTACATAAGACAAAAATAAAATCTCTTAGTAATCGGTGTTCATACATAAAACAAAAAAATATCCACCGAATTGAGAACCTTCTCCTTTTATGGAAGTCGGTTAAAAAAAAATGTTTTCCAAAATAGAAAACGTATCGTAGGCTGTACGAATGGCATGTTCTTTGCCTATACCTATTAACATTTTGACGCAACCGCATTCAGTTTTGTGTGTTGTATTGTAAAGGAATTCCCACATTGGCATAACCTAAATTGCAGATTTTTGAAACAAGATTCTACCTAGCTAGTGTTTTGATAATATTTGTTAAAATTGTTAGAGGTTTAATAAGATTAGAAGTAGGTGCAACCCAGGTGTGTATTTCATTTTTGTTCATTTCAAGAATTGTTTTACAGCGACAGAGCACCCAGAGTGCTCGAGGACAAAAACCTGTGATATACCCATGCATTTTTTAATAAAAACGATGGTTTCTCGTTTTATATTCAAGTCAAATTGTGGAATAGGTAGGTACCTTTTATGTTTTTCGCTTTCTTCTGAAAAAGTTTTCGCACTTACCTACTAATACTTCAAGAATTTCTTCTACAAACAAAAAATGTTACCCTTTTATAATACACTAGCTGATGCCCGCGGCTTCGCCCACTTGACAAATTATGTACTAAAACCTTCCTCGAGAACCACACTTTCTATTGGTGAAAATAGCATGAAAATCGGTGCAGTAGTTTTTGAGTTTATCGCGAACAGACAGACGCGGCGGAGGACTTTGTTTTATAATATGTAGTGAAATTAGGTACTTTAGATTACTAGAGCTAATTGGTGCTAATAATCTTATAAATTCCAATTAGAAAAATAATTCTGGTACTTTCGGTCTCATTTTAGTCAAACTAGGGTCATTAATGAGCTAAAATGCAACAGTGGGACACAAAAACGTTATCCGATCTCTTATTCTGCTCTTTATGCAAGTAGACCTGCACCGTGACAAATGAGAAGATCGTATAACCTGCAGTTCATTTTGGAATGACTCTTGTTGAAGCGAGATCAGACGACAGTTGACCATAAGAAGGAGATTTATGTATGTACTCATATAACAGATAGACCTAACAGACAGCAAGTCGTGGCAAATTTCATGGAATTGGCCATGTCATGATGTGACTGATAATTTCATGAAATTTTTGAAAGTACTTGTTTCATGATATGACCAGCAAAAACTGATTCGTTTCATATAATTAAAACTTGAGGTTTGATGATAGATCAATTCACGGTATTGCCCATATCATGAAATGCAAACTGTAAACACAAGTTAAGCGTCGGAACCCAGCTACGGAGCTCCTATTTTGTTTGCAGGGTGTAAAGGAGTCGGGGTGCCCTAAGTTCCCACTCCCACTTCAACATGCTGATTATATGCGCATTGGTGACTTTAGCTCGAATTCTATTCTCCGGAGAAACCCCGAGCATTGCTCTCTGCATTGCACGCTGAGCAATCTTGAATTTATTGACCAAGCCTATGGTGAGTGTCCACGATTCGGCTCCGTAAGTCATTGCGGGTAGGACGGACTGGTTATAGACCCTGGTGTTTAAGGATTGTGGTATCGATGATTCAAAGATATCACGCAGCTTACTGAATGCCGCCCAGCCCAAGCGAATTCTTGTGGTCACCTCCTTCTCAAAGTTGTGCCGCCCCATTTGTATAATTTTGCCCAGATATATGTATTCTTGCACAACCTCGAGGGTAGCGCCATTTACGATTACAGGTCTTGCGGTGACATGACCATTATACATGACTTTGGTTTTAGCCTGATGAATCGCTCAAGCAACTCCTGCAGAGATTCCGCCATGCTGAAAATGTCATCCGCAAATCGGAGTTGCAAGATGCACTGACCGTTGAAATTTATGCTCCGCCCTTTCTAATCAACCGTCTTTTAAACGTCCTTCAACGCGTTCGCCTTATACAGACATCTCATCACCTCTACGTAGCGGCAGTTGATGAGAAATTTCTGCATGGACTCCAGGACAGCCCAGGTGTTGAAGGTGTCGAAGGTCTTCTCTAGTTTTTGAGGAGAGTCTTAATTATCACCTTTCTTGAAGAATAATAACCCCACGCTACTGTGCCATGCCTCCGGTGTTATGCCAGTGTGGATGACGGAATTTAATAACTTTACAAGCTCTGTCAAGGCAGGTGTTCTTCCTGCCATTAAAATATCAGATGTAATCGTTTTTTTTTAATTTATTGTATGATTATAGTTTATTTTTGGAAAAATGCAGAAAAATCTCAAAAAAAAAAATTAAAAAATACTATGTAGGTACTAATTATTTATTTTAATTTAAAAAAATATTAAAAAACGCCCTGAGCATTAGCACCGACTGCCCCTAATGTAAATCCAGCACTGTGGGCACGGGTCAGCTAGTTTTTACTATTTATTAAATACAGTTTTTTTTTTTTAATTTTGGCCATATCATGAAGTAGACGTTGATATCGACCAACGCCGAGTTATTTATTGATCTGGCCTGATCATATCATAATATGGACAGCGGATATTTTCCATTACATGAAATAGAACCATTTCATGAAATGGTCCGCCACATCATGAAGTGATAAATTCTATGATCTGGCCACAACATATTATATTCCTACAAATAGCTATATTTTGGACACTTACCATGCCTAATCTATTGAGCTGTACTAATGTGACCTTAAACTTGGCCTCCTCAGACCAGAGTTAAAACTATCGCAAACCACCAGAATAAAATTGCGCATTATTACATTACATTTGAACTAGCAGCAAGAATAGTTGAAAAATATTATTGTGAAATAGGGGAGACCTGTATCAATTTGGGAGGTGGCGATGACAAGACCTGACTGTTCTTACAAAACTCTTAGCCAATTATTATAATAGGTACCTACAAGAAATTTCCCTTTTTTGGACGAGAAAGTTTACGTTATGTAGGTACTTACGTAATGAAACGCATTTTAATTAGGCAGGCAAGTAAAATCACCAGAATTTGCATATTAAAATCGATTTGATGATTTGTGTTCCCTTTGTTAAATTAGTATATTGTTAGTAGATTAAGTTATATTTTTTAAATTGTCAAATAGTGAAAAATGTAAGAGGAAATTAAATTTTAGCAAAATGTGTGCACATAGATAATTGTTTGTTTTAAGTGTATTCTTATATAAATTATAATCCGGCTACCGAATGGTAAAATGTAACCGCAACACAGGAAAACGAAGGTAGTTCATGTTTACGAATATGTATTTAAATTGGTTATTATTAAAAAGTAACAATAATAAATCATCATATATATTCGTCTTTTAAATCGTAACGTTTACTGTAAATGGGTTTATTTAGCGTAACAGGTAAATAAAATGCCAGCACAGTGTGAGATATGACATCATTGACATATCTCTAGTTTAAATTAGCTAACAGTACCTACGTGTCGCTTGTAAACAATATTTGGAAGGTTTATGAATTTTTTTAACAACCCATTTTATATATTTGAACTTTTTGTTGTGAAACGCTATTGCTTGTCTTAATTCCAATTAGCAGTTTTTCTCTGTAATATTTCTTAATATTGCTCGACTAAGAATATAACTACTATTGCAGTCTAGGTGAGCTACATTCACCCACCCTCTTTAGCTGCAACAAACTGCTACTTACAAACCTAGATACCAATCAGTAACTTTGACTTGATTAAATCTACCTACTTTGCGTATATAAATATATGTACTTATAGGCACACACCGACTGTAGTTATGGCATGGGTATTTCATACATTGTAAATGCATTTCTTTGATACACAAATATTTTTTTATCAAAAAGTGCTTATAAAACAAGAGATAAATAACTAACCAGTCTGTATCATAAATATAAGTTATTCATGTTCGGGCACAAAGCTGCGGTGGCTGACACGCTAGCCTCAATTTGGCGAGCGTGAACCAATTACTAGAGTATAGTGTCGCCAACTTTCAGTAAAACGCCGTCATAAAGTGCGATATCCCGCTGCGAGAACGCTTTATTTTCCTATAAAAGCGTTTTATCCACGTATAAAAGCTTAAATCCGCGCGGAGCTTTCTCCCGGCGGCGAGTTGGTAAAAAGAGCATTAAGTTGGAGCGGCAACATGGCCGGGGCACGCCCCGCGGCGCCGCGCGCCGGTTGGCTGGCGGCGCGCCTCCCGCGGCGGCCCGCCCCCAGCGCCGCCGCGCCAGTCGAGCCCTGCCGCGCCGCGCCCGCGCATGTACACGCGAGCCGCCACGCGCGACACACGGAGCGTCTGTAGCGATCAGCCTGCGAGACACGATTTGCACTAAACTTTATTTCGTGAGAACTATAAGTTTGTAAACTTTATTTCGGTGTGCCTGTTAACAATTATCTGGATTTTCACTATTAATCAATAAAAATAGACGTTGCGAACTATCGGAAGTAAAAGTGAAAAACAAATTTATCTCGTTCGGAATTTCGGAAGCACGTGACTTTTTGAAGAAGGAGGACTAATCGTTGGTGTGCCGGCAATGCGAGTTCGGAAACACTGTTAATCAAGTGCCGTTAAAGTTGCATTATTCAGTTGGTATTATTTTGGACTGTGATGGTACGGTGAGTGGCGAGCTGGGGGCGATCGAGCTGTGCGTGGGGCGGGGGTGGCCCGCGCTGGATGCGCTAGGGGCGGCTCCGGGCGGCGGCGGCGGCCCCGCCGGCGGCGCGCTGGCGATGACGGTGCAGCGAGACGAGCGCGAGCGCGCGCCTCGCACCCGCTTCATGATCACGGACATCCTAGATGCGCCCCCCCGGGACCTCAGCGCGCACCGGGACTCTGACTCTGACAGATCCGCCACTGACTCTCCAGGTTTGTTGCTCACTTGTTTATTTTTACGTGCGGCTAAAAAAGACCAAAAGCCACAGCAACATTAAAGATATAGACATAGACAACAGAAGTCGTTTTATAATATTCCGACAAAGTTGATATTTTTACAGTTGATGTAAAACCTATTAATTATAGAAAACAGTTATAAGTTAAGAATATAATTAAGAAAAATGTATCTGATTTAACAGTTTAGGTGGATACTAAAAAATATGTCACTGCGGATTAGGGTTTTTTTTGTCACAGCGTGTTTTGAATTGCTGGCTATAATGCACAATTTAAATAATAGCTAGGACATTTGTGGGGCAGTATTTGGCCACATTAGGTCTACTACGGTATCTGACTAAGCATGTATAATTACCTAAATCAATAGTAAGTCATATTGAATTAAATTATGTAATTCAATTCAATATGAATTACTATTGATTTCGTGTTGTGTCAAAGAATCCAACATGAAAAAAAAACAAAACATGAGATTAGATATGTAACATTCTAAACTAGCTTTATTGTTTTAAATCCATAAACATTCTAATAAGAATTAGTCCTATATCAATATTAACATCAGATTTTCTAGTGATAAACTTTATAAATTGTGACATTAGAACGAGTCACACACCCATTAGCTATCATAAATCTATCTTGTTATAAAAAGTAGAGTTTAATATTTGCAAAATATACCTAGTAACACGAAAGAACAATATTAATGTTTTAAAGTCTTTATGTTTGGTTTAAAAAATAAACAAATGAAACAACACGTAAGTAAATCTAACATACAAAAACAACAAGAAAACTGCAACCAAATCTTTTAGAAAACAAAATCAAAAATCCATCTCGGGGGTTGCTACGAAAAAACGAAATTCGCCTACAGGAGTGCTACGACGTAGCACTTACGATTTAAGAAAAGACATCAACGCGACAATGCACTCATTACGCCTTATCTTTCCCGGAGACGATGTTAAACGTTTTCCTGCAGGCTCATAACACTAGCACAGTGTGCGTTTCTCATTATGAAACCAGCAACACGGTGAGCACGGTATTATAATTTGATCTACTTCGATTGCTGGGAACCGCGATAAAGTGCCGCGTATAGTCACGCGACGACTCAGGGTGTCTGTTAGAAGACTTTACTCCAAAACGATTGTGATAAACACGTTTACTTATGTAATGTTTACGTGTTAAGTGTGCTTTGAGTGACGGACTAGTGTTTGTATGTTTAATATTTGTTAGGAGGGAGTTTAGTTAAAATAAATATTTTTGACATAAAATTCTAAGAGGTCTTAAACTTTTTTTGCCAATCACTTTTGTAGTTTGTGACATAAGGTTAGTTTTCTTTTTCGTATAATTACGAAGGTTTGCTTTATAAGATTATAAAACGTACTTTATTTTGTATTACTAAATGACTTGTTGCTTAGAACCCTTTGGTCAGACAATGAGGCAAACAATTTAAATCATTTATTAGTACAGAGCCATCAGTGGACAGCTTAACTGGCACTAACGAACATAGTTATTAGCTCTACACTTCCTACTTCCCATCTTACTTACTTGTAATGTTATAAACTAGCTGACCCGCGCAACTTCATCTGCGTCACATTTTCCATTAATGCTCCGCTCCTGTTTGTCTTAGCGTGATGATTTATAGCCTTCCTCGATAAATGGACTATCTAACACTGAAATAATTTTTCAAATCGGACCCGTAGATTAGCGCGTTCAACCAAACAAAAAAACTCTTCTGCTTTATAATATTAGTAAAGATTTGATAGTCTTCTCACAATAACATAAAAATATAATCTATCCATCAATACATCCGTACGTAGAAATTTGTTACTCTTTCTTGCAAAAAAATCTGAAAAGATTGGGTTTGTCACGTATTTAGATTGGTACCACTAAATTTTTATACCGGGAATCCTTTTGTGATGATTCCTAAAACTAGTACCTATTTTATAAATAAGTACAAAATATTTGAGGCTATTTGGGGACAGAGATTTTGACAATAAAAATAATATAATATTTTTTATCATGGTCAATGCACTGTTCTCAAACTTCTAAGCGAGTCCGTTACAAAATGTTTGTCCAAACATAAAATGGAGTATGTAGACTCTCTAGATGGTTTACGCGCATCGACGAAATTCTTAGTTTTACGTCTGTATGAGTTGACTAAAGTGATATCACAAGTTGCATTTTGAATTTAGTAATTGCAAAGGTAGATAATCCTATTTTATTCTTTTTTCGTTTCGGTAACCGGCATTGTTTGCGTTTCATAACAATTTTTTCCGCTCTCATGGAGTATAACTTCCTCAAATCAAATCGACGTTGGAGGCCTACTTTGTTTTTGTTCAATAAATTTCAAGATATGTTTTAGTTACAAGTAGATGAAACTGTTGTTAAATAGTTAAGGAACAGTTTGGAAGACAGTCATATGCAATCCCAACCCTACAAATGCTCAAAATATCATACATTGTAGTCTATATACCACATAACAGTTTTGTAGCAACTCTACATACTTTAACTTTACTAGATTGAACACCTTATTTTTTCCCAACCACAGCATTTTAATATTTCTTCTATTAAGTGAGTTAAACTGAACACGCTTATATTGATACTTGAAGCCAACATCTTAATTTGCTAGAAAATAATGCGAGAAATTGCTAAATTAGTTTGTTTCAGTTTTAAGTACAGCATTTAAGGCACAAGCTACCTTTTAGCCCATCACAATATCTTCCATTCCGAGAAAAAAAAAAAATATTTCGGAGTTATCTTAAGTTCTTAATTAAAATCGACTTTACAAATTGTTATTTTATTGAAACAAACTTAATCCGTTTGAAATAATGTCTTTACGATGTTATTTTTCGACCTTGTTAGGGTCAAACGTCACGCAGGTGCATATGAGGTACTCCTGGACCCCCCTGGGCCCGGTGCGGTGCGGGGCGGGGGATGCAATCCGATCTGGAGGCTTTTGTCACAACCGACCTCTTCCGATGCCGGCCGACCGACCGAGCGGCACTAATGCTGTGTGACTTCCAATTTTATTGTTTTGATTGAACTTTGAATATCGAAGATTTGGATTTATATCCTTTTTCAAAACTGGAATATTTTTGAATAACCTTATTTACATAGAATACCTATTTAGTTTGATTAGTACTTGTAAATTCTATGATATCACCTACTGTTATACATTAGAGGCTCTAAAACTAATGACATCTATAGGCTTAGCTGTAAAATAGTCAGTTGATTTGAAAACCACCACCTCAGAATGCGGAAGTTAGGTAAAGTCGGCAATTAATTTTACTAAACAAAAGACATTCTTATTATGTGAACTCACAACGATTAAAAACAGAATTTAGGACGTAGGTAGGCAAAAAAGGAAGACAATACATGAAAAACCAGATAAGCTTCAAATAGACCACTCTCGCAGTTTAAACTAAAGTCATGTTTGTAGACGAAAAACTTGTTTTATTTTATACCTAATACTAATATACAAAATTCTTTCGTTACTGACTGACAGACAACGCACAGCCGAAAATGCTGGTCGAAGAAAGCTGAAATTTGGCATGTATCTTTCCTGAAATTCCCACGAGAACGGGAAAAAACGGGATATGTGCGTACGAAGTCGCGGGCACAAGCTAGTATTATATTAAAAGAAACATTGACCGAGCAGCGCTAAGTGTATCTAAACTTAATAAATATTACGGAAACTTTAATATGTGTATACCTAATTAGAACTTAAACTATTAAAAGTTTTTACGACTAAACGAAGGCTTATTAGCAAACATTATTTAATTAAGTGTTCTTAAAAGTTATTACCGCATAATTAATTATTATTTTTTTTTCAAATAATAATGACATGCGAAAAAATTGCGCTCTGTAACGCGGAACCAAAGTCACGTCTATAATTCTCATAATTTGTTGCAAAATAATTAATATTATCTGCTAGTCTAAACTAAGTATTAATTGATAAATGCAGACATATTACAGTACTACACTAATTAAGTGCCATAATTAGTTCAGTTATATGGTTGAATCTTTGTTTGACAACAAAAGTTCAAATGAACAATTTTACACAATTCACACGTCGTGATTGCCAAAAATTCAGTTTGAAAAGCGAACAAAAAAAAATTGCTTTGATCTCTTATCAAATGCCACAAATATATTGGCAAGTTTTTTATTATTATTGCTTATTCAACCTCTTTACACAATGCAAGGAGTCCGTAAAACGTATTATAATAGAATGACTTTATTAAAACGTTTCGATCACAAAGCTTTTAAGTTTAACATTGGAAAGTTACATTCAATAAACTAGTGGACACTTAAGGCGGCGTATTAAGGGCACTGCATATGATTATTATAATTTATTAATTTAAAGCTCCGACCGTGTAATCCCAGCTTCATTATAATTCCTCATTAATGTTTAATACGGCTCGGCTTCAAACTAATTAATGTATACTAAGACAAATGCTTGTTATCAAGATTTAATATTTAAAACACGCGCTATTTGCATAAAATCTTTTAAATTGCTATAAATTAAAAATAATACGATCCTATTTTATCATCCAAACTGCTAATAAAATCAACTTTTTTTTATCGTTTACGTTTCCAACAACATATCCATTAGATAGCACTAATATCCCAATCTAACAAACCATTTTTAATCATAAACGAGCTGATAGAAAGTTTCATATAAATAAATTAATAAAACAACACATTTAGGAGTAAGTAATGTTTGAGTTTAGATCGCATTATCCCTTCGACGATTTAATAGTCAAGCGGCTAAACCCGAAGCGTTAAATAAATTAAATAATAAAATGTATAATGGGTTGCGATAAATACAACCCGTTCCTAACACTCGGCTTCGAGATAAGTAAGCCCTTATAAAACGGACCAAATTAATCCTGGCTCAAAGGACTCTCGGTGTCACACGGGGAAAAAGAAAAAAACTGACGTCATAATCAGCTTTTGTCAAATGTCAAGCTACATTCGCTTTTTAAATTTTAAAATAGCTCACCGAAATCCAACAGATCTGTATGAGCGTTGTACAGTCAAGTACAACTTTATTTTGTGTACCTACATTAATTTATTTTCGTGTGTCCATCAAGTTATTTTGTACGTGGGCCACGTAAATAACACCCCATGCTTATTATATTTCTTAACTTATACGTTATCTTACGAATTTACCTCCCAATTACTGTATTTAACATCCGTTGGAGGCAATTAAACGTTTCATGCAACTGTAAATACAAAACCTCAGGCATCGTAATTTGAAAAAACCCACTTACCGAGACTGTAAAAAAACACAACGTTTACAGCAATTAGTGACCATACAAGCCAAGACGATTTAACTAAGTAATTAATCTATGAGTAATGACGGGGTATGCAGTCGCACGATCAAATTGAATGTTTGGTTTCTACGAATTGAGACAAAAAACTGCAATGAAATAAACATATTACGAATGCATATTCGTATTTGGCTGCACAAATATCGTGTTTTCCTTGACATTACTAAATGAGTAGGTATCTTATCTGAACTGAACGAGCAAAGCGATTAGTTTTCGTTGCAAAACTTATTTATTATCAGTGATCACGTGAAATGAACACTGCAAAATATCTTGCAAAGGTTTATTTTGTGCCATTAGTTGTTGTGAAATACATTTTCGCGCATATTAAATAGCAAGGTGTTTTATGTTTAACAGGTGTATATTTCCCACCCAGTTTCCTTAGTCACGATTACATTACTAAAATAAAATGATTGTCAATAGCTATTTGTCGTTGGCTGTACTTGTAGTGCTCAACCGATGCCACCGGATCGACTCGTCACTCACTCCAAACGTCATGCAAGCCTCACCTCGAGTCCGCACCATCGCATCGCTAAGCTGCTTAGCATACCGTCCACGAAATTAAGCTAATATAATTCTTATTGACTAAACAGTAACGTCTGAAGTAACTTGGAGATTGGAATATAACATGACTTTTGGCATCGCGATAAGGATGAGAGGAAGGTGACGATTCTTTCATCACTGCGAGTTGATAACATCAAAAGTTTTATTGTGACAATAAATAGATTATCATTGATATAAATAGGGTCAGTTTGAGTTCTCTCATAATACGGCTGCGATTGGCTTTGTGTCACATTTGACAGGCGATGCGAGCTGTGAAATTGGGTTCGATTTAAAATATAAAGGTTCGTCTCAAGACTTTGTGATTAGCTTTTTTTCCAGAGGGGATTATTTAAAGTTTGTTTAGTTGTAGTAGTGTTACAACTGTCAACCATATGCTTTGCTAGCTTTAATGAGAAATTGAATCTGTTTTTAATACGTTTGTATTTAATTTTTTAAATCATTTGTTTGTTATGTAAATCTATAAGTAAATAAGCACGTCTATTTAGCCCATCTACTTAGTCGCGAGTGTAGACTGTCCGCAGATGAACAAGCTCAACGAAGTGTTAAGCAGTAGAAATTATACCGAGATAATCTTAAACAGACAGTGACTAATATTTATTTTTCTAGATCTTAAGATTCCGCCATAATTTACAACAGTAGGTACCTCACTCGGACTTTATATACGAATTCTGAAAATAGAAACATTTTACGACGTGAAATTTTTAATGAATTAGTTTATTTAGCTAGCAACTGTACGCGCTTACCATAGCGCCGTATTATGTTTTGTAAACTATCTATCTACGTATACATTTATGTTATTATGAAACGTAACTACTTCAATTTTTATTATAAATTCGACACAAACCGAGCGTTGATATTCATCAATAAATTAAGTAGATATACCGTTTACCAATAGTGCATTAGTAAATTATAGCATTATTCACAGATCAAAGAAGTTTTTCGTAACTAACAACTAAGTAATTTTCCTACTAATGTCGCAACACTCGGTAGCTTATGACTTTCCGAGAATCTAAAGGACGGATGGATCAGTTATTGACACTGTATTAATTCATACTTCCACAATACTTCAAGCCTGGACAGCTTTTAACTCTATACAAAGCACAAGTCCGATCCTGCATGGAGTATAGCAGCCACTTTTTGGATGGCTCAGCTAAGTATCAGCTTGCCGCGCTTGACTCGGTGGAACGCAGAGCTAAGAGGCTCATTGGCGACGTAAAACTGGTGGATGTCAAGCAACACGGCATGGCTCATCGCTGCAAGGTTGCCAGCTTGTCGGCCTTCTACAGATTGTACTTCGGAGAGTGTGCCCAAGAACTCCTCGGACATCCAGACGCACTGCAAGTAACCATCCCTACCTTGTTGCTATTCCACCAATTTGCACTTAGCGTTTCCAAGCGTCTTTCAATTTGCACTTAGCGTTTCCAAGCGTCTTTCATAATGCGCACAGCAAAGGAGTGGAGCTCTCTGCCTTCGTCTGTGTTTCCGAACGCATACAACGCTAATATTTTCAAGTTTAGAGTGAACAGGCTACTTCTGGGTAAGCTCGCTCCATCGTAGACTTTGTCTCTGTCATCTCTGACCTAGACTAAAGTCAAGAGCAAACCCATCTCAAATAAAAAAAATGCGAAAGTAAGTCTCTCAATAGGTAGACCATGTCCTGGAATAGGACAGAATGTTTTATCCCGGAAGTTTGTTCCCGGTCTAGATAAATGTAAATCCGAGACTCCACAAAACTCTACAACCATATATTTAATGATGACTTAAAAGCATATAAAAATCTATACCTAATATAATAAAGCTAAAGAATTTCTTTCTTTGTTTGTATGGTTGAACGCGATTATCTCAAGAAAAGCTGGTTCGAATTGAAATATTATGTTATTATTGGAAAGCCCATTTATTGGAGAAAGCTACATAATATCAAGCTACAACCAAAAGAGGAGAACAATAATGAAAAATGTGACACTGACGAAGTTGCGGGTCAGATAGCCATAGATAAGAAGTATAATCAGAGATTAGAACCTCAAACCATCTTAGATTTCTGGAAACAAAAGATGTAGAGCAAGAACGACGTAAGAAGTAAGTTTACAAGTAGGTATTTACGATTGCTTATCGAACCTTATCTCATTGCTACTTACGTAGATATTAGCTTGGCCCATGCACACGTAACTTGTGTGAACACACCGTGTAATGGCCTCTCAGGGTCCACTTGAACGAAGCTAGAAAAGCTATCGGAAAATTCATAATTTTTCATTCGATTTCACATCGGCAGGCCGGAATATGTCGCGAAACGATACCGCTTTGATACGTCGTTATTTTGTATTCGATAAATTTGATATCGATATGTTTTTTATGATGAAGCGTTACGTCTCTTTTTGAGGTTTAGTTCGATGTTTAATCATGCAGAATTGATATGGAGTTGAATATTTTGATGTCCAGTTATGTTCATAATCTGAATGAGTTGTAACTACGAGTCATTTTAGCTCTTGACTACGAAATTAGATATGATATGGCCTAACAAATAATATCAATTCTAAGGCTATATCAAAATCCATTATTTTCACGCTTTCGCATTCAATTACCTTTAGTCATAAAAGTAGGTGAAATAAATTAAAATCGTTAATATTTTATTACGTTTCCAGATTCAAGTGGACGAGCTAGCCTTAATACCTTTCTTTAGTAGGGAAAATGTATTAAAATGCATGTTGTAAGCGAACAATTACATTAATCACAATTGCACGTAATTGGTGCTAGCGCAAAATCACCGCATTATTAAGCAGCATGTATTGACTTACGTGAACGATTGAATTAACGTACCTTATAGTTAACTGTTAAGTTTGTTCGTAGTTAACGTTTCTACCGTGTGGTTCTAGCAATATCATTATTGTATGTAATTATATCGTCTTTATCTATGAGTATTTCTATTTCACATGTCTTTTTGAATTAACTTTCGTATGCATGTTAACTTGGAAGTTTATTGGGAGTCTTAGCTGTGAGTACTGTATTTGTTTTTCTGATGCGGGCCATACACGTACCAGTAGTTTGATCAAACAGGATGGTTCAATCTGTTTGATCAGTTAGAAATACGACATTTTATATTTTTTAATGCAATTTGACGACTCACTTTTTAATTAATTTTCCCACATGCCAATTTGATAAAACTGTTTGAACTAACTTATTTGATCAAATATTTGAACGCCTGTGGCTCGCATTATCGTTACCTTTCATTTCCATTCATCTACCTATATCGGCAATATTGGTACGATATTAACTTCTAAATGATCAGTATTAACATGGGCAATTAATCAAACAATCCATTATTTCGTATGTGTCTCATGCGATCTGGATTTTCGCCAGTTTTCTACAACTTGGGTGATACTGTCAAATATATGAAAATACCCATAATTTTATACCCGTCAATATAATCTTTAGCAAGGAACCAGTCAGTTATTGCTAGTAATCCAAGAAACACTAGCAATCGGTTTATTCTGGTTCCATTAAATGATTTACACAGGAACATTACTTTCAACATGTTAATGGTTCTACGAGGCACTTAAACTAGTAACTTGATAATATTGTTCGACTGCATTGAAAGGGGAAATCGATTTAGATTTCATTTATTGAGAAAGTGATATGATATTTAATTTATAACATCTTCCAAAAAAAAAGACCTAGCTTTATCCCAACTATCGCTGAACTCCCGTCCAACCGGCTCTTGAATTCGCCCGGAAGCCTTAACTTGCTTTTCGAGAACAAGTCTCTGTTTAAAATGGACGGTCATACTAAGCACGAGCTCCTCTTTTCGATTAGGATAGAAAAATGGTGAAGGAATATCATAAATAACTCCCCAAAGCCTGATTTCTCATTGCTTTGTCGTGTCGCTTTCTGACGCTATATTATCCAATCAAAACTCTTTATAATAGGATGATTTTTAGATCAAATCTGGTTTGAATGGTCAATACTGCATACCTAACACATATCACACGGCAGACTAGTCAACTAGTGTGAATCCGGCTTTAGAAGGGAAAAATATGAGGGTGTAAAAACAGCTCGAAATGTTTCGTGTGGCGTACTACTGGGCGCGTAGATTAGCCTGGCTATCAAATACTTAAAAACCACCCACTCTTTACAACAAACTTTGGGAGTTTCTGAATCGATAGTGAATTGAGTACCTAAAGTCCGCTTTAGACTTAAAATTGGTTAAACTTTGGCGATAACGTAAGGTTCTTAAATCCAACTTTTTAATTCAGGAACAGGCCATTAAGCATTAGGTTGATTCAAAATAAGCCCTGACCCCTCGGACTGTGATCAAAACAAGAAAGCTCCACTGAAAAAATAAAAATGTAGCTCTATGCTGAATGATGTTGAGCATGGGTTGCCTGTCTATGATTGCGCGTGTTATGCCACAGTCGTGACATAACGCGCATGCGCGGTGCATTGTGCAGTGTCCGCGCCGCTCACACGCCGCCTGCGCTCGCGCGCCCATTGTGCATCAATTCATTAAGGGTTAGCGCACGCTGCAAAGCGGCAGCGGTGTTAGAATCTAAATTGAGTCCGAAAAAGTTCGCATTTTTAGGAGCGGTATGACTGTTAATGACCATTATATGTTCAGAAACATATTTGTTTGTCAAGTTGAATAAATTGTTGGGTTTTTCTGTCGGTTCCGTATTTGATTCGATTAGGTACTTACGCAAGTTATTATTCAGAAAGGATAAGTCTTCCATACCATACTATATTTATGTGTCCATATCTATGAATAGAAAACTGGTAAAACTGCGGTTTAGACCAAAAAGACATAAGGCAAAATCTGAATGTAGGTAAAGGAAATGTGAAGTAGCACATAGTCGCTATCGCTTATCGCGTGTGTCCGCTACATTATTCTTGCATCGCCGCTCTGGAAAGCAAGCGTTACAGTAATTAGGCAAATTGTATAAACGGCATATAGACTATTATTTAGTTGCTCACTACCGGTTTAGATTTTAATTGCCATTAGATTAGATATTTATTATATAGAAATGCTACTGACGTTCTAACTTTATGTAATGCTTCCCAAAATAAATATTTTGCAATCCGTCTCATTTTGTAATTTGATTAATTATTTCCTTTGTTTCAAGAATATCGTCGTTAAGAACCAGGAGGTTATCTAAGCAATTATTACACTTATTATAAAAGGTTTAAGTTAACTTCAACTATCGTAACCGTTATTCATGTTTGATTAACGTCCCCACAGAGCAATGAATAGAGAATAATTCCCACTAATCGAACAATTATATTAATTACGTAGTTAAGAGTGGGAGTACCTATATAGTGATTAAAACAATCTATTGTTAAATGAATTTCCTACAGGGGATTACAGTTAATTAAACGGCTGACAAGCCTATAAATCTACGTTCTTCTTTCTAGGTTAAGTCATCATTGTATTGTGATCGATGTGCCTATTCAGTTGTTGGCAATTTTCTCCTATCGAGTCCGTCTGATGACGGAGGTAATGTTAAGATCGCAGTATTCCATGATGATCAGTCATTTAATTTGAATAACGTTCGTAATTTATTGCTTCGTCGTTACCTTGTCTTTGTTTATTAAGTGTTACACTTGTTATCTGAGAAGCAATAGGCGACCCGCGGAATGCTCTCTGCGCCCACTCGGAACAATAACGACATCTTAGGTGCCAGCACCAGTTTGATACATCCATTTAGGGTATCATTTTATCGCAGCATATCGAGCGCGCCCTATCCCGTACCATCCAAAATGTTGACTCTTCTTTATCTTCATATCTCGTAACCATTTTATTGTATTATGTTGTTAGAATCTAGAAATAATTCAGTCACTACTACCCAGCCTTGCATAAATTCAGACGATCTTATCACCAGCTGTCAGGCTCATTAATCTAGGTTGTCATTGAAATTCAATGTCTCGGGACACACCTGCCTTAATACTTTTAATAACTTAACTACAATCACTTGATGTAAGTTATAAACATTGCATAGTATTGTGAGCGTTCAAAACCTAATTAAAATAGTACAGTTTTTGTCAGACCATTCTTAGTTTAATTAGGATAGCCGTTATTAGATTTTGAGATAACATTTTAGCTAATTTTTATTTGAAATTCTATTAAAATGAATGATAAAATTGCAATTTACAATATCGTCGATTGATATAATTATTCAAATGCATATTTTAACGCAATAATACCTAGGTGAATTAATAATGCATGTGTAAGTATAACAGGCCACTAAACAAAGCTTTTAGCCTGTTGTTACGTTTGACAAGTACTAATACACTAATATAACGGCCTTCACTGTCAGATTTGTTAATCGAGCTATCGCTGTAGTTATCGAATAATTAAAACTAGTTTGAAACCAACCGCGCGCACTTAACTAACATAATATTCAATTAGCACCTAAGCTTGTGTACATAGATACTCATACGTAGGTAAGTACAGGAGTGTCCTCTAAGAGTTATTGCGCGGATAGACAGACGGACGAGGCCGTTTAGTGCCGGTTCTACACATTGGTCCGACGCGACATTCATCGGCATTAATTAACATCCATTGCTGTGTCACTTACTTCTTCAGCTAACCTCTAGTACGCAAATCCTGCAGTGGACGTCACTCAAGACGGTGAGTGCCGACGTGTAATGCCAGCATAACTCATAATTTCAATTATAAAGACATTAGTAGCCGCTCCTACGCATATTGTTTCATATTCACATTTAACAGAGGTCGAACCAGTGATTATTTTGTCCACGACAAAAAACACAATTATAGTCAGTTATTGAACGGGTTTGTTTTAGCGGATTCAACGGTGTAATTAAATAAAGTAGAGTTAATAATACCTATGATTTTAAGGCACACGGCGGAATAACTCGGGCTGTTTGTCGGCGAGGGGACACCATAAGGAAATTGCTTCTGTTGAAGTTAAATAGTGGGGTGCTTTGAAGTGGGCTGCTAGTGTAACATGGCTACGTGATAAACAAGTCGTATTACGAGTATACACCGATTTGACGCCATCCAGGCCATTATTAAAATTATCAGCCTATTTTATTAACATTGTTTTGCCAAACGGTATATACCTATGGAATTCCCCGTTTTTAGATTGATTCAATAAAGTCGTAAATAACATGGGCCGTAACGGATCGAATAACATTCGATACTGTTCTCAATGATCTCGGTATGATCGCCAACAGCGAGAGTTGCGCCAGGCCGCGCCCGGTCGACCGGCCCGCCGCCGCGCCGCCGCTGGGATCGTGTGTCCGTGCACCGCTGCCAACTGAACCATTTAGCATTTGCGTCACGTCATCATGCCGATTTCTCAATTAGTCGATTGAAATCCGTGTTCATGTAGATTGTTGGCTAGGTAATAATATGCAAAGTGCGTTCAGCCGCTGTGAAATCGATGAAAACAAATCGATCGGAAGTCTCACTTGATAGCCGCAGCAAAATGAGGTTCTCATTCAGTTTTGGGTTCTGGCTGTTAATAGTATTTTCATATCTTCGGAAACGACCCGCAGATTAATGTACAACAATATGAAGGAAAATGATACACAATACCTATATCAGCGACTATTTCCAGTGCCATGTATTTACACAAGCTTCAGGAGCAGTCCTGATAAGGGCAGTAGCTTAATGTGTGCATTGTGAGGTACATTACTGTGCACTAATGATAATAATTTTCACGGTCGAGTTAGTGCAGTCGGCAGTTGGACCTTATTATAATAAATTAACGGCGGTGTACCCTAATGGCCTGCCTGTACATAATTATACTCAATATTACAAACGGCTAAAGGGTCGCTGGTAAAAAATCAGCTCAAACCACCAACGAGCAATTTATATCCAAGGTTGTTTATTACGGAAAACGTTTATGTGTAAACATTTTAACCGCTTGTAATTGAAAACAAAGTTGTTTTTGATCTGCAAATTGATTGCGGTACATTATGCAATAAAAGATTTTTATTTTAAGTACTTGCTAATGACGTAAGTTTTGCTCCTTTGTTTGTTTAATGGTAAAATAATTAGAATTGTTTGCATAGTTTAATAGGTAACATACAATTACCTCTTGTTAAGAAATAATTGAAAACCGAAACATTGTGGCCAAAGCAAAATACATAAACCATTCAGATTTATTTTACTTGAAATCACCATCAACCATTAAAATATTTCAATAATAAAATTAAAATATAGTTTATATCCATGAAAGTCATCACAATAGCCAAATTAGATCACTAGATAACACTATGTTGAAAACCGAAATAAAAACGCTGTTTGATTTTCTACGTTGGGCTCTGACGAAGTTGAAAATCATTAAATGACTTCGTTTATTTAGGTGTTCCCCAGTGTTAGTGGAATCAAGTGTAAAAGTCTGCAGTCTGGGATATGTAGTCAAGCTACGTTTTCCTATGAAAAAAAAAATACTGTAGCATAGGCGTCATAGTAAGCTTATCAATCTTCCTCCTCCTGAAAACAATTTATCAAATCATCGAATACTTAACGTAAACGTGACGGTGTACGTTACAACCGCGCCTCGGGTAGCGATGACCGCGTACTTGGGTGGCAAGCCACAACGCCGCAAGTCGCGACCGCAACCACCGCTCCACTGCGCTAATTCCTCGCGCATTATACACATAATCCTTTGTCTCCTCAGTGTGTTTAACACGTATTATATTATGTTGACTTTAAGGATATTACCTGCGTGGAGATAAGTAGCTTTTCTTTTGTTTTGAGGTCAGGAAAATGAACCGTGCCCGGGTGTGAACATCGTTACGCAGATGTTCGTCACGAGTTCGACGACAAAGTTCTATCAGCAATAGTGAATATCGTCAAAAACTCTCAATTACAGTATGGAATTGACAAGCGGTAGCTAAATGTCACGTGGTTTACAACGTGGTTACTTGTCGACAATCGTTACTGCTGAGAATAAAATTTGGTTGTGACAGTTTTTTTCGAACTTTGACGTGTCCTTCTTACAGCGGTATCTTTAAACTTTTTCTTGTAAGTCTATTCAGAATTACATCAGCTCCGGTTATATGTCTTGTATTTTCGCTAACTATCAATTAAGAAGCTCTAACTCGTTTCACAGGTATTGTTGTAAACCTTTACATCAAACGAGCAAGCCGCTCAATAAAGTCCTAATACACTAACAGCTTTTTATGAGCCATATATACCTTACAATAAGCAAAAGAAACAAGTATAAATATTTACCGTGAACTGCGAATTTATAAGCCATAAAAAGGCCGAATACACAAACATTTAATATCGCATTATCAGAACTTTTCGGCACGTAATAAGTTTTATTGGAACGTGATTAGGTACAAAGAATACAAACGAATGGTTTCTTTTCCAAACTTCTGCACTTATAATGATAGCATTAATCCCGCTTCACGTAGTGCGCGCAGCGAAGCGTAGCGTCTTCGACCTACGTCGTCGTATCGTAGTCTCGTAGGCCGCACACACAACCATGATTATAATTTGTGTAGATGCAACTGCAAGATGAATTTATTTTGAACACACACTATAGTCCTCTATGCAGCCAACAGTGTGATGATTTTGTTTTGGGTTAGAAATTCGACAAAAAATAATACACAAATGGACAAATGACAGAATAAACGTCTCGTAAGTTTATTTGTAAAAAACATGCTTGTTGCTGGGACTTAATATACCGATGATATTTAAAGTTCTAGTGCGACCCGCACTAGACTTACCTACTAGAACCCACTAGAACTACCTACTAAACGTAGATACAGAATTAATATATAAAAAAAAACTACATGTATTCAGTCAAAATCACCGCCCCGTGGCATATCCCAAACTTGTGTGGACTGTGTATATCGAAGACAATTGTCGTGAAGGAAGCGACCGAGACCCAGTGACCGCAAGAAGCCCTACTGTGACTCCGAGAGGAAGGCTTCTGTGGTGACAGACTGACTGCTGACCGAGGACAAGCACTCTCTAATGAGAAACACGTTTCACTGAGGTCGATGACTGAGGCTTGTTCGAGGGCTAAATATGATTATCGTGGTGGACTTTTGATATTAATTTAGTAGCCGAAAGACAACATTATGTGATCACAAAAATAGGAAAGAAACTTCTTTTAAATGCATTTGTGTTGTAACTAGCTATCCTGCCGCGAAAATTTTATATTAAAAGGTTGTATAATTTACGTTGGTTTCCTCTATTATTATTTGTGACTAGGTAACATACTCGTTTACTAACTGCCGAATGTTTCATGACATCTAAGTATAGGCTGTAGGCCCAAAGAGAAAAATTGGATTAATCTGCTTCCTTGACTCTCGGATATCTACTGAACTTGATTTTTTTTTCAAGACACATTTTTAATAAAGTCTATTCTTCCCCAACAGGCGTAAAAGATGACTCAGACGACGTTTCAAGCAAAAGCTGTGGGGGAGACTCATCGGGGCTGGTGAAGAAACAAAGGAAGGCGAGGACAGCCTTCACGGACCATCAGCTGCAGACCCTGGAGAAGTCCTTCGAGAGACAGAAGTATCTCAGCGTGCAGGACCGGATGGAACTGGCTGCCAAACTAGGACTCACGGATACGCAGGTCAAGACCTGGTATCAGAATAGGAGGTCAGTTCTTTTTTGGAGTATTATTTTTTGTTTTTGCGTCTCGAACAATTCTCTACTGAACATTTTCTCTCCAATAGTGATGTGCACACAGTACAGTGCCGCTCTGTGTCAAACTTTGATTTGAAGCTCAAATAGAGTTAAACTAATGGGTTTTAATTGAAGACTTTAAGAGAAGTATAGTTCTGTAATTGTCGGTTAGTTAATCGTGAAAAAGCGTTGTTGTTATCTCCACAGTTTATTTTGAATTATTAATATCTCAGAGCAAAAAGTTCCTTAGCTTTGCTTTCACTTGCATGGTGCGCGAAATCTGTATCTTACGATGGAACCTGCCTTTGTTGCCTTGCACGCAACCCTTCTCGACGCACCATTTTTTCTGAATAAAAATATTTGTATTTGCCAAAACAATTTAATATTCAATTCTGTCTGAAACACTAGGCGAAAATATTTACGTTTAGAAATGTACATAGTGTAATAGGTAATTATTCGCATTAATTATTTTTGATCAACATTAGTTACAGTATTTGTCATTAAAATAATCTGTAGGTAGGTACACTACACAGACGCGTCTTTTACAGTCGATTTTTAAAATACTTACGTAAACTATGTATGTGCGTGTTTAGTAATGTTAATAATGTGATAAATTACAAGGAAATTAACCAAATACATGTTGTTGTTTCGTTCAATGTGCCTAATCAGGGTCCTAGTGAGCTTGGTAATTACTAACAGAAGTTTCCGCTGCGGTTGCTAGCTCCCTCTGTTGGTCTTAAAAATATACCACTTAATAGTTATTAAAATAAGAATATATCATTTATTTCGAGCAACAAAGACCCATAACATATATACATTACAGACTATCACACATTTTATTAAAAAAAAACAAAAAAATATTAAAGAACGCAGCGTTTTGTCGCGTAGCCTCCGCGGAATCGCCGATACACGACAACCTTTTGGCTCAACTTCTTGCTTGAGGTCACAACATATGAGTCGGAACTCGCACCACGAACGACTTGAAATTCGTGTTGTGGTGGCTCCAGATTCACCACCCTTAAAGTCCAGCTGGTCTTCGCTCGAACAAACTCCATGGTCTTCCTCAACCTTCGTGGTTTGTTAATGTAGCTGGAACACAGCAGAGCTGTTTCGTAGGCTTCTTCCTCTCCACCTTCAGGAAGCCATCCTTGCCACATGTACCTGTAGCTGGGCCTAGGTGTTTGGAACCCTTTCGGCAGGTTCACATCAGCTCTTCTTATCCCCCTTCTTGGTACAGAAGTTTGTGTTTTGAGTCTCTTTATATAAATTTGATGGTAGTGGGTTACGTAAAATAGATAGTAAACTATCACTACATATTAAAAAACAAATTCTGCCGCCGCGTCTGTTTGTCAGTTTCTCTGTCTGATCGCGATAAACTCTAAAACTGCTGCACCGATTTTTATGCTGTTTTCACCAATGGATAGAGTAGTTCTCGAGGATGGTATTGTGGAGGAGTAACTACAGGATTAAGGGAAATTAAAGAGAAATTCAGATTATAACCCGGAACACACATGAGCATCACAAACCGAGGACACACATGAGCGCCACAGTACCTACCTATATAATTTGTCAAGTGGGTGAAGCCCGCAGACATCAGCTAGTTGATCACTAAAAATAGAACCTTAGTGCTTAGGAAAAGCGAGGCTAGTAATATACGCTTCTTTCTATACTCTATCTCTAGTAGGTACTAAGCTGCCTGATGAACTGGACGAAATTGAAAATACTCGTCCGTAACATAGAAGTAGAGTGAAGAAAACAATTAACGAACAATTTATTTTTACCCTACTGCCGCGACGGTGAAAAGAAGGGTAGTGTTTGAAAAGTTCGTGGTCCAAATCTCAAGCGGTAAGCTAAGCGTAGACTCGTAAATACTAAAACTGCGAAATAATGATGATGATTTTAAATACGTAGGTACTTAAGAAAAGTGATTTACTTAAACTTCAAGAAGCATATTCTTATTTCTGCATAATATTTGAATGCGAAAATAACTCTATGTATCTATTTGTTATTTTTTTAAGTAGACTGGACCTTGTAAAAGGGAAGCAGCTGGCAGAAGCTACGATGAAAATATTTTCATAAAATCATCTAGAAAATTGTATAGGCTAATAGTCAAGACTAACTAATAGGCATTTGGCACATTTAGATCGTTTAGTTTGAAAAGCCACACTGCCATCGTTCAGATTGCCGTGGCTAAACGCTTGTAACTTGGGACAATTACTGACAGTGGTCGTGAGATAGTCGGCGTTCTTCACAGAGCAATGCTGAGTCAGCGGGACCGTCGACATGTTACTGCTACTGCTCGAAGCTGGGCTCAATCTCCATTTATATAATTATATACGAATTAAACATTTACTTCCTAAAAGTACATGTATGTAATTGTTAGCAAAGAATTTTAAAATTCAACTTTGTTACCAACAAAAGGTTAAAAATAAATAATGATGAATTAAAAACGACAACCATTAAACATTTTTTACAAACTCGTTTCATTTCAAGTTCGCAATAAAGTCATAAAAATAATATAACCTTATAAACAGAATTATGGCTACAATTAATTGCCTATTCTTTAAATAATTAACATTCTGAAGTGATATTATATTTTATAAGAAAAAATATCGTAGTACAAAGGAGTTTTATGGACGACAGTACGGCGGCTATTTCAAAAACAAACGGCTGTAATTAGGGTCTGATCGCCGCCTCCAATGCCTCCTTTACAAAAAACTACGGTAGCTAATAACAAACTATACTAATTTTCTATTGATTGAATACATCTTTCTAATCACGATTGTGCTGTGTTAAAAACTGTCTAAGTCGTAGTAATAGTGTATCAGGTTTTTGTGCGTACGCAACGTTCATAAAAAATGTTCAGGTTTAAGGACAGTTACATACGATCTTATTGATTGAGTAGGATTTGGATTCGGTAGCCCAAAGCACTTAAGTTGCTACGTGCTAATAATCTTGTTTGTTATATTAGTCTCCAGTCCTGTATCCGAGATGATTGCAAGCACTATGACAGTACAGTGTCAGGCCCTGCGCAGGCGCCGCGGAGAGTGTCCCCGCCTCCGCCCCCGCCTCCGCCGCCGCGACTCGTCTGCACCTTTTTGTGGCACTTTTTGTTGATTTTCTATAATTTCGGTTAAACTAATGTTTGGGCTTCGATTTTTCGGTTCGTGAAAGGGTGTGAAATCGGAGTTAATTGAAGGATGTAATGGGCTTTTGTGTGCGGTCACTTTCCTTTGGTTTTTGTAGCGGCTGCTCAAATAGAACACTGCCACTACCTACTAATAATAGACACCGATTTTCTGGTTCCCGGATACAGAATAAATTATACTAATATATGGATTATTTTTGAACAATGGTTACTCCTAATTTGGAAAAACACAAAGCTTTTTAATAACGACCCAAAGTGAAACAATTAATTTTAATTACCTATTTACAAGACACGCCGTTTGCTTTTTGCTTAATTATAAATAATTACATAGCTACATAACTTCTTGCCTACTTGCTTAGTGATTTTCTACAAACTATTTAAATGAAAAACATTATCATTTTGATTATTAGCAGCGATCAGTTTTAATTGGTATTAGATAATTTGTTTCACACATTCGCCAATTTTGTAATTAGAGAGAGAGTGGTCGTTTCGTTTTGAATTGCATGCATTTTTCGCAATTAGATCAGTAATTTGTAGTGTTGTTACGTCGATATATGAGCTTGATGGCAACATTAGCAACATAAGTATCCCGGCTGCTGACGTTCCCACGCGACAGGTGTAAGAGCCGAGGAGAATTACTTGCCACAATGTAATGCTTTTCAGGTTAAAGTCTGTTCGTTGTATCACTGCACTTTGTGAGCTAAAGAGTTTAATTTCCAAGAAAAACATTTGTTCGTAGGTTAGCAATACTTGATAGTAAATTTCTGAAGAAATGAAGCTTTGAACTTGAAATAAATTACCACTTGATAATGCAGCCGTAACTTAGTTGAGCGTTACGCTTTCATTTAGCTCCTGAAAAGTTTATGTGAGTAGTTTAAACGTGCGCTACAATGTAACTGTAGATCGTACCCATCCTCCCGTCAGCGTGTGACCGTCGGCACTCGCTCTCATCACAAAGGCTGCAAGTCACCGGCGGACCGGCGCCGCGCAGCTCCACACCTCTTATTAATCGCCACACCGCCGACAATCTGCCTCCCCGGCCACTGCCGTGTGTTTACTTAATTGTTTTCAAATAGCTTCCTTATTTGGTGAGCCGAATGTGTCATGCTGAAATTAAAGCTGAAAATATAGGTTTTTTACTATATTTGGAAAACTTACAGCTAATTAAGGCATGCGCTTACTACTTATTCTTACAAATTGAAGGCCATTACAAATTCAAAGCCTCGAGAGACCGCAAATTTTTGTATTAATTATTAAGTACAGGACCTATATTATTAGCGGTCCCCCGACGCGATGTCGCTTGGCCCAAACAATCATACCTATATTAAATAAAAAGGATCAATGTATATATTTTTCTCCTTTTGAAAGTGTTTTTTCGGTGGTTTTTTATTTTTTTTACATTTTATTTTTATTTCATGCTTTTTAAACTTAATTTTTCTTATAGGTACTATTAGAAAACTTATCATCTTCCTGTCCTTATCCCATGTTACTTGGGGACGGCGCATAACGTGTTTTTACTTCAATTCGGTCCTATCAGCCGTCACGCTATCACTAACTCCCTTTTCTTTAATCCTCACACAATCCATCTATCTTTTTTTTGGTCTTCGTCTCCCTCTGCATCCATTCACATATGATCTACATTCACCTAAACGGCACTACATTGTATACCAAAATATAATATCGGTAGAACGAGTGAAAGTAGCTTAGTATCTCTCACCAATGTATTCACTCATTCCTCTTTTCTGCTTCATCATCAGACCCTGATCACAATCTATTTATAACCTATTCATTGCGACCGTTTAAATGAATACGAACACGGAAGGTCAGCTGTAAGTAGGTGAGAAGTTGGGTATCCTGTAGATTTCAGGAAATGCGTCAGGAACATTTTAAGGATACGGATCTAAATATAATCTGCCCATTGAAACCATCCCAGTGAGTTCAAACACGATACTTGATTTTGAATTTGAAAGCTGTTTAATTGCCTTCATCAACGATCTTGAAACGTCTCAACCGATTTTGATAAAACATTTCAAGAACCAACGCTAGAAAACTTGCTTTCAAATAAAAAATACCGCATCCAAATCGTTGCTCCCATTTAAGAGCTAAGCTAAGGACACAGACAGACATACAGACACACTTAGCGGTCACACTTATTTAATACCTCTCTTTTTTGGTCGCGGATTAAAAATTAAGGACAATTACATATTTTCACTTAAATAAATAATTATAAAACCTTTTATTTTACCTGTAATATAGTTAGGTATCTATTTGTTAGTTGAAAAATACAGTTAAAACCATACCTAATCTTTGTAGAATCAAATAATGGTAACCTTAATTTATGTGTGTTTGAGGATTAAACTGAATCCCAATTTAGTGTTGCTCGCAACACTACAAAAAGCAACAACTAAAATTTGTTACACCGGTAAGTAAATAAATCGAACGGCCCCCTTCCAGGAAAAAAATCCTTTTAACATTCCTTATGTGTGAAAACCCCTCAAATATTTTCCTCCATACCTGTGTTGACGAGCCATCGTTCGAAAATAACGTTTTGATCAAACCAAACGAACCTAGATATCGAACTTCAATGGACTGATCCATGGCATGATTCATCAATAGTTATAATATTTTGTTGGAGCGATCGTGAATTCACAATAAGCCGGGGGCCGCGAACAAAATGTCGTTTATCGGCGTTTAGTCGTCGAAACGTGTAATCCATCGCGATTACCTAATGACGTATTCTATAATGACGCTCGTAACATTCCTACCTGTGTTGCGACTTGCGACTAGTTCGGCCGCACGACTGTGTCTGTTATTAAGTCGACTCGTACCTAATGTTCGAGGGAATGGTTGTAGATGTCGATTTTATAGTTTAACAAGTGCGAAATTGGGTGTCATGTTTAAGGGAAAGTAGATTTCGGTGTGTATTTACTTCTTACTAAGACATCTAAAGGCTTCCAGGGTAGATAGACAGCTGCTTTGATGTTTAGTTTAAGCTTTTAAGGTTAAATTAATCCAGTGCTCAGATTGAGGAGACGGACAAAAACTTCGCTTTCCTTGAAAACTCGTTAAAAAAACGAAACATGCGATCGCATAAGTATCCACAAGAACAAAAATATCAATAACTAAATCTAGTATAGTTTATCAAAAATGTATCACACTTAATCGAACAAAGATGGCACGACCGATAATTTTTCTATATAGAAACTGAAACGTACGCGTAAGTGCGAATATTTCTTAAAGACTAAACGGTTAAGGTTTCTCGTAAATTTGTATCATTTGTATAAACGCCGCCGATCACCCAGCAACGGAGCATCGGTTCACACCACTTGAAATACTGGATACGCATGACTGCTGATTTTGTTCGAAATTCTGGTTTCGTTTAGTGTGCAGCGATGATATTGCCAACATAAGGAGGAACGGAGGCTCGATCTTATGATTTTATCTCTATACTTTATAGGTTTCAATAGGATGAATACCTACCATTTTTATCTTGTTCCTGTTACGATAAAATGATCAGAAAAGTTAAGATGTTCTATTTTATTGAATGTCATATTACCTATATAGGTACCTAGCTACGACGATGATGAAAACCGCTGTAAATATACCCACGAAGGGCATGTAGTTTAATATGCAGCAATTTTCTATTATTGCACCATTTACGTCTCCCTCATCGATTACAAACCGTGGCGTACCTAAAGAATCGCTAACAAGTCGATAAGTCGTAAATTACATCGAGCAATCGGAACGACGCGTGCTTTTAAAACAATAGATTGTTCAATTGATTGATTCTAGCATTGTAAATAGCGGCAGCTTTATTAAAATTCCGTACGTGTGCTTACACATCTCTAATGACATAATGCGCGGGTTCCGCGAGTCCGCGTAGCTACCGAGAACAGGCTAATCGGTTATAGCGAACCCTTCCAAATTACACGGCAGAGACACGGGATTCGAAGCAAGGACGCTCCGGTCGCCCGGCTTATCATTTAACCACTAATCATTATACTGCAAATGCCATTTCAGTTTTGGCCGGGTTTTAATAAGCGGATTGCGAGACGGATTATTCGTTCTATAGCAATTTTGCAGTTCTAAGTCTGGCTCTGATGCAATCTGATATTAGTGAACGTTCGAGTTGCAGGAAATGTTTTATTGTATACCTACCTACTTGTTCATTAAAATAAGATTGCGTAGTTTAGATTTAGCAGACAAATTGCTACATTTGTTATTTCTTCTATTAAATGTGGTTCATGTTTTTTGTGGGTCGCGCTACGGTAGTGCTAGTGAATAATAGCATCAAATAGTTAATCGTTTAGATGACCTTTGCAACGTATAATTTCAAAGGATCTTTATATTCATCCACTACTCATAAATGCAGATAAATAATATCTTCTATCGATCTACTTACGCGCATAACTCTGATGCCATTTTCATTCGAATTCGGATTGAAGGCTTTATTTGTCCATTTTTATAGAACCAGTCAAGTAAGTAGTCATTACTGCTTGGTTTTTGATTGCTAGACTTTTGTAACTGGTGAGATTTTGCTCATCGTCATCATTCCATATTATGAATAATTCCACAAAATATTAAAGTATTCGTAGGGGCATCGTAGCGATGTCGTAGCGGAGTTGTAGCGGTGTCGTAGCGGCGTCGTAGCAGCGGTGTCGTAGTAGTAAATAGGGGTGGGGGGATATAATTATAATTAGCAAGATGCTTTGATAAAACTAAATATTATTAATTTGGTAAGAATATTATTAAGACAACATATTTGTGTGGTGGCCAAAAGCCTGAAAAAGTTGTTTATACTTTACCCTTATACAACCCTTTTTAAAACTCTGGGCTAGCGTATATTGTTTTTGTTGTGTAAAGTTCTTATTTTTACAATTTGTGTAGATTTTTATGGATTACGAGATGCTCAAAGAATTCATATAAGATAGTAATATCCTAGGAGTTAATATCGTTTCCAGTTCGGAACTTCTTGAAACTATTTCTTATTTTTATATTTCATGTTTGAAAAATAGGACTGAGTTAAAACAATCGAAATTATACATGATTTTTCTTTAAGTAAGCTTTTGGAATTGGTATCAATTAATAAAGAGAGTATGCCTATGCATATACCTAATTTATGTTATTGTTGATGCTAATCATTGTTTATATTGGTTTGAAAGCTAAACATCACAATTAGAGCTTTCATTTTCAACTTAGGTACCTATCTAACATCATTATCATTACATACAAAAGTGTACATTATAAAAACAAGATTGTAGTAAAAATAAATTATAATGGTTATTAAAATACCGAAGTGCTTTTTAATTTTCAAATTAAAATGCAATTTAGTCCCCAAATAGCAATTGATAATACTACTACTAAATTCTTAATCTATATTTTTGAACATTTGTATGTAAAACTGTTTTTTTCTGTACATGTCATAAATAGGCAGACTCTCCTTTCCTCAGCTGAGTTCAAGCCTAAAAGCCATATATTTAAAATAAGTGGGCAAAAGTGGCACAACTCCAATGAAATTACTGAAGTCGTTTTCCTTAAACCCTACCAAAACCGTCTTAAATGCCATTGCGTAGCCGGAGGCTCAGAAATAGTTTGAGATAGGCATGTGTCATGTTCACAACAATAAAAGTGCTCAAACTTCAAACAATTCCCATAAGAGCGCTCACACAAACATCTTTCTGAAACTTTTTAAGCAGCGTATAAATAACGTTCGATAAAGCTCAAATTGGGCCCGACGACGTGTCGGAGCCTTAAGAGCGTAAGCGGCCACCGCCACTCGCGCGATCGATGAAAGTGCTCTTTGTTTGCCGGAAATACAAGCCGAATTCGCATCACGTCGCCGAAAAACGCAAACTGAGATAAACAACCTCCCCCCCGGAGAGGTCGTAAGCGGGATCGTTTTACCGGACAATTTTCGTCTTTAACGAGAGCTGTTAAGGCCCGTTTTTGGACGGGTCTCCTCGAACAACAATTGAATCAGTTCACGCAGCATCAAATCACTAAACCACTGGGCGGGGCGTACTCAGACTCCACCGGGGGACGCGGGACAGGGACGGAGGAGCGCGCTCTCGCTACGCGCCCTCGAGTTAGACAGAGAAGAGCATATTGTCTGCGGAGAGGTGAGACTTGAGATGGCAGTCCAAATTTAAGTGCGCTCCGAGAGCTTTTTGTTCGTTGCCCGCGGCGGCAATAAAAAGAATAGTGTCACTGAGCAGATTGCCCCTCATTCAGCACTTGACAATTAAATAAGTGCTCTCGAGTGACGTACACTAAGAGCGAGCCGTCATAATATCATGATTAATGAGAGCCCAGCTTTCTATCGATCATTTGTCAGCTACCGATAATTAAAGTGTAGTATTTAAATTAGGATCAAGTTTAATACGGCTTAAAGTGTTAACGTTATATTTGAAACTAAAATGCTTCTATTGTGAGGCTGGTTTATGTATTAGGCTCTAAGTTAACAAGATAGATGATAATAAATGCGGTTACAGAAAGTAAAAATAATGAAACGAATGACGAGCATTAAACATGAACTCCCCCTCAATTGCATTTAATAAAATTAAATGATGCATTTATAGAAATTAATTAACGAGGTGGCCAGTGAAGCGTCTGGTAGTGCGGCTAACAATGGCCGCACACTACGCCACTAATAATAGCGATGATAATACGACGCGGCTCCCCACGAATTAATAAAAAGCTCACTCGACGACAATCGACAATAACAACCACTTCGGAACTAATCGAGGACCCACTACGAAATTATATTAAATTTTCAAATGGGGATGCGTTTGTTTGTTTGTTTGATGTGTGCGGAAAATAAATGCAAAACTCAGAAATAGAGATCTATTTTTATTTTAATATTTTTAATGCTTAACCAAGCATTAAACGCAACTGCGTTTAATAAATTGCGGATGGTGTAATGTTGGCATAAATATGTACTTGAAACTTACCATGATGTTAATCAAAACACTGAATAAGTTATGAGGCAGAAATAAGTTTCATTTTCAGATTTTGATTTCTAGAGAAAATTAAAATAAGCTCTTTTCTGAAACATTCCGGAATTTTCAGCAGCAATATCTACAGTGCCCACGATTCCAAATGAAAATGTTATCTATGTTCTCAAAGAATGCCTCTCTTTAAAAGTCGCATAGAATTGAGACCATCATTCTTCACAAGTATGCAACCATTACACTTTTTGCTAAATAGCATTGTGGGACAGAGCAGTTGTAAACTAAAGTAATAACCGTGAGCATTGTAGCGTTATCTATACTTGTTAGGTACCCTTTTCAAATAAATCAAATTAAAGTACTCGACCACGCTCCGGCGACTCCACTAGTGCCCAAGACGTTTTGTCAAATTTATTATTTTATTTACATTTTTTTATTAGTTTTACAATTGCGGTATCTCCATTGTGCCTCGAGTGCACTGTGACAAATTTGATGACGATTGGGGTCACATTGCGTGATCTATCGCCGTGGGGTCCCTAAACGACAGTTCACAGAATTTTAGAGTCCATTTAAGTTTGTAATGTGACATAAATCGTTTCTCTGTAATTGTGGGATTCTCATAACGATTTATTTCAATTTCAAATGGACTGAATTTTCATCAATCGTACTTTTTGCTATTGAGTCAAGTTTTTTATTTCAGTTCTTAGTAGTTATTATTATGTTCTTGGATTACATTTTGGGCGTTTTTATCCCCTGTCTACGGTAAAAACGTCCGCTAAAATATTTCATCAAATCTTCACAAGTCAACCAATGATTCATGTATTACACTGCATCTATTCCATTGACAATACGCAATACTCCTCCGAGTTCTGAAGTTTTTATTTTAGCCTGAAAGACAAAACTTAGCATTTAAGTAGGGTTTCACAGGACGTGTTTAACTGAAGAAAGGTATATTCAAAAAGAAACCTGGCTTTAGTTATTTTTTTATTTTTTATTTGAGGTGGGTTTGCTCTTGACTTTCGTCTTGGTCAGAGATGACAGAGACAAAGTCTACGATGGAGCGAGCTTACCCAGAAGGAGCCTGTTTACTCTAACTTTGAAGAGATTACGGTTGTAGGCGTTCGGAACACAGACGCGAGAGTCCTTTGCTGTGCGAATTATAAAAGAAGTTTGGAAACGCTTAGTGCGAATTCGTCTAATAGCAACAAGGTAGGGATGTAAGTTGCAGTGCGTCTGGATGTCCGATGGTAGAAGTTGGTACACTGCAGACTCTGCATACGTGATTTCTAAACCTAACTTTTATTCACAACCTGTTTTCTTTCACCAGGACGAAATGGAAGCGACAGACAGCAGTCGGGCTAGAACTGCTGGCCGAGGCGGGCAACTACGCAGCGTTCCAGCGGCTGTACGGCGGGTACTGGCCCGGGGTGCCGGCGTACCCCGCGCAGCCCGCGCCCGCCGCGGCCGACCTCTACTACCGGCAGGCTGCTGCTACTGCTGCGGCGGCCGCGTCGGCCAGTGCTAACACGCTGCAGAAGCCCTTGCCTTATCGGTTAGTTTGACACTTGTTAATTTCACCTGCTGTCTGAATCAACTCTCGTATTTTTAAGGAGTGTTTGCAGTCGCAAACTGTCAACAACATTCCTAATCTGAATTTCCCTACTTTTTGACAAGTTTTTGACATTGATTGTCATTAAAATGATTTTGCAACGTGAGTTTTGCCGCTTTTAAGTAAGTGAATGGGTCTTATTAGCCCTAAATATAAAAGATGTCCCAAAATTGACGCAGGGTTTGATTTCACTAGAAAAAAAAAAACAATTTTTCTTTTTTCTTTTTTTTCTTTTATTATATCACTAGCTGACCCACGCAACTTCGTCTGCGTCAAATTTTCCATTAATGCTCGGCTCCTTTTAGTATTAGCGTGATGATATTTAGCCTATAACCTTCCTGGATAAATGGGCTATTTAATACTGAAAGAATTTTTCAAATCGGACCAGTAGTTCCTGCGATTACCCCCTACGTACAAACTTACAGACATACAAACTTACAAACAAATGTTACCTCTTTATAATATTAGTATAGATAAAGTACACAGGGTAGGGTTATGTATGGAATAACACATACATAGTCTTCTAGCATACATTTTCACTATTTTATCGTAATTTTCATAAATGTTGCGATTCAGCGTAGAAATTCATCCTTCAATATACGGTTGGTTGTAGGCTTTTTGCGCAGACCTTTGATTTCGAACTTCAAAAATATCATTATTCAAAAAACCCGACTGCTTAAAACACGCAGTCTGAGGCAATGGTAGTTTGTATCTTTGGTCAACAAAACATTGCCTCCGACTGCGTGTAATGTAAAGTAACTTGCAATTTTAACTTGTTTATTCCCTTTTCAGTTCATTAATTTTAAGCAGTCGGGTTTTTTTGTTTTAAAAATAATAACATTATTTCCAACTTTTTAGTTAGTAACAAATATGAATATTAGTGAGAACCCCAATTAAAAAAACTTTAAATCGCTTTATATCCTAAAATATTATGTCCACTGAAAAATGGTTTTAGAAACCTCACAATTATTACAAAATAGCTACTTAACGATAACCTGACATAGTTTGTTGACTTTATTTTTTTTTTCATTTTCACAATATGGCGTCCAGTAGTCGCCATATTGAATTTTCACTAACTTCATGTTTTAGTGACAAGTCGCCATATTGAATTTTCACTAACGTCATGTTTTAGTGACAAGTCGTCATATTGAATTTTCACTAACGTCATGTTTTAGTGACTAAGAGGAATCGATTGACGTGTGAATCATAAAAATCAGCCCAGGCGTTTGGTCTGTGCAGAGGCTGATAAACACATTCCCTCTACTTTGCGTCGCGCAGTCGGGTTAAAAGAAATTCAGTGGTGTTGAATCACATGACTTAAAATTATATTTAATTTTCTGAACTTTGTCCACCAAAAGTTGCTCTACTCTCTCATTTATTTATTTATTAAAACTTAACCACAAGTAAAGACACTGTACAAAAGCGGACCTAATGCCATAGGCATTTTCTACCAGTCGGCGTTTTTGTCCATTTGGTACCTACTCCATTTTTACAAACCCTAAGCTATCAGTTGCCAACACTTAACTGCACAAATGGCGGTAAATTCAAATCTTGTGTCAATTTAATTTTGGGACACCCTATGGTCTATTTTATCCAAAGCACTTCTGCCACTCATGTGATTCGTTAAACATACCATTTTTACAAATGTGTGTTCTTTGTCACCAGGTTATACCCCGGTGCGCCGCTAGGAGGCGTCCCACCTTTAGGGCTAGGCTTGCCAGGGCCGTCAGCACACCTGGGCTCGCTGGGTGCGCCGGCGCTGGGCGCGCTCGGCTACTACGCGCATGCGCGGCGAACACCCTCGCCCGACCTCGACCCCGGCAGCCCCGCGCCCCCGCACCGCTCGCCCTCCGACACCCCCGCAGACAGGCGCTCCGACGACGAAGACGACGACGAGCCCATACACGTATAATGTGAACAAACCCTTACACATCACAAGTGACAATTATCGCTATCCAAAGTGACGTTGACATTACAAAAACAAAAGTGAAATCTAACAAAGTGAAAAACTCTCAACGAGTGCTTTGGATATTAGGAAAGAAGCCATTTCCCGGTCGACTTACGTGTTTGGTTATGGTTTCTCTTGACTCGGTTTTCGTCCGCTGCACTATTGTTTTGCACGAGAATTTCTTGTTCGAATATTACATTTCGAATATTCTTTCCTTGAGACGGACAATGCCTGTCCGAGACATGTGATATTATAAGCCCAGATTTGAATTAAGAACGTGTAAAATATAATTGATGTCGTGTTAACTACTTATTGATAAACTAGTGATTAGACAAAGCTTTGTAAGTTACAATAGGTAGAGAATAAATAGGCTGGAATTGAAACATTCCGTAATCGATTAATTTATATTTAAGAAATGTTCCACTAGGTTTGCTTCGGTGTTGCATCTTCGTGATAAAAGGATATTAACCATTGAGGTATAAGTAATATCAGTGATCTACGATTGCCAGTTTGAGATCTCAACTCAAGGATTCTTCTGATTCTAGGCACACAGCCATGAGTTTTCCGACAGATTGATGCGCGTTTTTGCAAGCTAGAGTAGCTACTTTGGTGACTTCAACTTTTTGTTATGTTATGGATTCAAACTTTGCTGTTTATTCAAAATTGTATGCAGATTTTCCTAGTAGAGTAATTAAAACCGTCTTGTCATAATATATCAAGATAATTTCGAGATTAATATGTTTTTCAAGAGAAATTGGCAGTTGTTAGTGACAAATAAATGAATCTCATACTGTGTGATATTGTGACGAGTGTACTATGATGTGGCATTGAAGTGCACCGCACTGTGAGTCGGAACACCAGTCGACAAGATTGTGCAAACATACTGTATATTATAATATAAATATATAACTATTCATATACGATGTATGTATTGTTAGTATTAAATACACAACTTAAAGTATTAAATGTATGTATAAAGTACCTAATGCTATAATAGTAATAACACAGCGATGTACTTAAGCAATCCGAGATGTGGCATTTTATGTCCCATAGATTTTGTGGTGTTTTGTAATTAAAATGTTGTCAATTAAAAATAGCAATTGTTTTTCTGTTGTCACACCTTTTACATAGATGTTCGCTTACGATTTTGTATTACGACGACGTTTATATTTGCCAGATATTCATTTTATTTACGAAATTAAAGAAAAATGCACTCTATCAATTGGTTTCAATACAGCACAAGAAGGCGAAATTCTGTCATTAAACACTTTGACACTTCAACATTTACAACGACATCAACAGTTACATGAACTCATATTTCAAGTGACAAATTGAACAGCATAAAAAATAGAGTCGCCGATCGACCTAACATGCAAATTTATTGGTCAAGCAAACAGAGGCAAACGAGGTTATAGCAAAGATTAATTAGAAGTACTATATAAAAGAAAATTTAATACATTCTCCGTGGCACTTTACCAGTTGTAACGAACACCTCGCGGGCAGCCACGCGGCGTGAAGCTAACGCCGCGCTGTCACGCCATCGGCTCAGACTCGGTTAATAGGCCCGTGTTAAATTGTGTGTGCTATCTCCATTTGCAACTGCTCCATTAGGGCTGTTACGAATATGAGCCTATATACCGAGCTATGTGCAACGTCCTGATTGCACGCTATGTAACTTTATGTCTGCGAATAAAAGTGTTTATGTGTACTCCAATTTATTAGCGTGCTTGTTTAGTTTTTGCGGCTAATGCCTAGTTTTCGCCGACTTTGGACATCCTTATTATTATTATGGTACACTTTTGTTTTCGTTTATTCTTCCACGGTACTTTGTTTTTAATATTTTGATATTTAACATGACGGGTTCGTCAAAAATTGAAACAATTATAACGTCGTAGAGTACGCAGCACATCAGGGCACGTCACGGCCGTCACGCCAGATTCACGTTTTATAAAACAACTTGTCCTCGGTCGCGTTTACACAATCGGCCCTCACGAAAACTTCTCTTTGATTTCCTTCGAAACATTTTTAGCGGGCATAAAACCTATTTAAAAAGCAATCAGTCAGAGGCCGCTGATTGCCCACGGGGCACGCCACCGACCGTGTTCACAAAACGGAGCAATTAACAGCACCCCTCCCCCCACCGCTACACACCCCTGTGTTTCCTCCTGCACAGATCTAATCGCAAAACGACCGTTTTCTAGAATCGCCTCTACAAAGCATTGCGTGCTTCAGCTTGCTGGCGCTGGGGTAACGCGGTGACCACGATCAACAGCCATGTTACTTTGAAAATACAAACATATTTACTTGATGCCTTGATGGTCATCATAACTTATTGGGAACGATAGAATCGTAGCCACCTGTATTATGGGCAGTAAAGAAATATCCAATTAGCTATTCACAACGCTTGTGCAACTTATCAACTTTATTTTTAATTCAGTCGACTGCCTTTAACAATCTTCACCATAGCATCAATATAAGGCGGTCATAAATTATAATTTCTAAGTTCAACTGTTTACTTAGGCTTTTTTTACGTAACCGTTTACAGCAAAAATGTAGGAGCTGATATAATATCAGGGTATAAATGCAAAGTATATTTATTACACATATTTACGTACGAACAACGCATTACATAAAAACTAGGCTGGTATCACGCCACGCCACGCCAATAGCCACTCGTGCCGTATTAATATTTATGTTGTTTAAACGATGTTTAATCACAACAGACACGAATACTTTTTGCTGTCAGTTATAGTGAAATGAGTATTTTCTGATTGAAATCAATACCTTACTAAAGGCACGAAATCACTGCGTGGAATTTATGATCGGTCAAGTTCGACCTTAAAATAGGGATGACGCTTTAACAAGCATACCGTCTATTTTCAGTTTTTTCATAAACTTACCAGTTAGGTACTGACCACAATGAAACGTACAATTGTAATTAAATACTGTGTGAATGTTGATAACGTTACGACCCCTAAAAAAACGAAAATAATTACAGAAATAAATGTTTATTACCACATAATTTAATCAGAAAACATTGACCGCACCAGAATGTCGTGTAATAAAACATATAATTTAATTGGCATTTAACTTATCCCTTTATCTGTTGTCTGTATCTAAAGTCTACGAATCTGTTATGAGTAGGAAAAAATACACGACGCTATGGTCAGTTTACTTAAACGACTTCCTCGCGTTGCATTGTTGCCGTTAAAAAGATTGTTTAATTGAGTGAGTTATGGCTGATGCTTCCTCAATTCGCGTAATATTTTAACATTTTATTGCTACTCACCTACTAATGCTTCCTGCGCTTTCGGTAAGTACCCGTTTTAACAAAGCAAAATACGTTTCACTTAAGATGCATTGCGATCGTTAACTGTAATGCGCGATAATGAACGACTACTACTCATTCTGACAGCTATATTTGTAGATTATCTCTCAAAATGGCCGTATTGGCCCGGATACATCGGAATGGGTCTGTAAAGTGCCAATTTTGAGTAATCCTCGGTAACCACTAACTGTTACATGTGTTAATGAATGTTTGAAGTTATATCGTGAGGTTTGATGAATTATTTTACATCTATTCTGTAATAATAGCCTGTGCTATTAAAAACTGTAGCTACTAATAAACATACCTACACTCGCCTATGCACCGTTGATAGAACTTGAATCTAAGGCTGTTATCTAAAAATAAAACAATATGATCTCAATCAAAATACTAAAACCATTTTAGCAAACACTAGTCCATAGTCCTTTACTTCTGGAGGCAAAGCATTAAAGCATTTAACGAGTGTTTAGCACTAAATCAATGGGCAACAAGCGCGCCGGCGGCGGCGCCCGCGCCGTTGCGTTGTAGATCCCTATCTGCTTCCGTCGCTGCCACCACTCGTAATTACTGATTACAAACGATTTTAGGCTTTTTGTCCAGCGAGCCGACTACACACAGGCATTAAAACACTATATGAGTCACTAAAAAAACATTGACGTTGACACTTAAGGGCTGGAAGCGATCGATCATAAACTGCTTTGTTGAGTCAAGGGCGCAACTGTCATTTGTAAGCAAATATGGATTAACTGAGTTGATCATCCAGTCAGTATGCAAATGCCACTTTTTTATATAGTTCTCAAAATAAAGCTGTTTTAACAACACATGTGTAAGCTTTACCAAATGATTACATTTCTGTGAATTCAAATGTTTTCGAATGTCTCTATGAATCCCTGTATGGTATTTAAAAATGTCGTGTCCAGCTCTTATCGGTACATGGCAAGTCAAACAGACAACGATTACTGTGAGCCAATGCCAGCATTAGTTCGGTGTATCTGTATTTGTGATCGATGTCGGATAAAGGACTGCAACGTTTTTATTGGGACAGGAAAGCGATCGAGTCATGTACATACACAAGTTATGTTTGAGCAGTGAAGTGTTCTACATCAACATTTTTATGGAAAACAAAGGTGTGATCACACGGGCAACTGAAATGGTTCACGCTGAGCAGTTTTTGTCAAATTTCTATAACATCAACTATGATTTTTCACATATACATACTTACTTAAAAAGAAAGAAAAATACCGAGTTTGCAAGCACGACACATACCAAAAAAAAAACAATTCGTTGATTTCTCCAACAACACAATAAAATTTTTGCTGGCCACATTTGTTGAAAAAGCGCGTCGGTGTAAGCGGAACTTTAAGTTAAATCTAGATGAGCACTCGTTTATTGACAGTGGGAAAATGTTTATAGTCTTTTAGATATTTCCTGCGGAATGCGGATGTTTGTTTACGGTGCAACACTTATGTTATCATGTCGATTTAATAGAGCCTGAAGAGTTGCACTTGTCTGCTTGTCGACGTTTTTGTTTTCATTTTATGAAGAAGTTATTTATTGGACATTGGAAGACTATAAAGATATAATCATTTTAGTAGGCATGCTTTGTGTTTGTCTGTGCCATTTTTCTGACCTTCCTTGTGATCTTAAACTTTTCCTCTTGAGGCCGCGATTTTCCGTGATCAAAGTTTGCTAAAGCTTCTCAGTCGTAAGTATTCCGTGGAAACGAAATCATAGCATCAACCACTTTAACTACTCTTCGCAACCACGCCTAATTACCGCCAAAACCATAAAGTCTAACCGTATTTTTACGCACGCTTTTAAAAACTAAGGTGTGATATAAAGAGTAACGACATGTGAAAGTGACTGCACCACATTTCAGGCACCGCACAGGGATATTAAAATATTAATGTACAATACATTAGCATATTAATCAGGCCGGTAACGTAAACGCAGCTAATGGGAGCCATTAAAACAGCAGAGCAGTTCATATTGTATGCACTTAATGCATTGTTACAATGCAGTGTGTGAATTAACACAGGATCTGCATAACAGGGATGTAGCTAAATGTGGAGCTAAATATCCTTTGTTGGTCAAAGTTTAGTAACTGACTAATATGGTACAAACTAAACAAGGCTCTAGATTACTGATATTTGGTCCGTGGTAGCCTTGCGAAGGCGATTATCAAAACGTCAAAAACGTAACGTATGACATTGACAAACGCCGCGCTGTCGAATTGTCAAGTGATCGACCATCGCTGATAGATTATGATACTTATTTCCAAAATATTATGTCACTCACAACTAACCTAGATCATAAGAGAAACTTAAATTATCGTCAGTTTTCCGTATACCAAGCAATGCTGAATGCTGCGGGCTGGTTTAGGCACCACAATCTTAGTAATTCTTGCGATTCTAGAATGAGCTATGGAGCATTTTTATTCTTACTGCTTAAAATAATCTTCATTGGAATCAAAATTAACCAAAGCGAGAATCTGCGAACGTTATGCAATTAACGCAGGATTACAATTTTTTTTCTTGACACTTTCGCACCTTTGAGCTTCTCCATAATTCAAAACATCTGCTATCTATAAGTTACTTGGCAAAAACATCATAACATGCATAAGTAGGTTTTATTTTAAATTGGTTTTTTTCAAACACTCATCGTTCTAGTTGTAATTACAAGCACTCTACAATAATCATTGGAATTAATGGAATCGAATCGAATGCAACACCTGTCTCTTTCGAACAGTAAAAACGCGTGGATGCACGAATTGTTGTGTTACATGTAAGTACTCAAATGGTAATAACTACGAGTGGAAGTGAATAAAAAACAACGAAAGACTTAATTATCAACAAGGCAAATAATTAGGTAAGGATTTCAAACCATGTTTGTTGGTATGGTATTTCTCAAAAAGGAACACCCACCAGTGTTTTCCAATAAAATCATTAAAAGGTAAATAATGTCGTTTATATTATTATAAAGTAAAATATAAACAGCAATGGCATTGCTTCGTCTGTGACAGAACACTAATCATTTTCTAGCCTTTTCCCAACTTTGCTGATACCTCCTTGATATTTCCTCGCAACATACTCGTATCATTCTCTACACAAAAGTGGCAAATAAGATTTAAATATGGATATCCTTCGGTATTTCGGTAAGTCGTCGCAGCCCTACGCACTGTAACTGGTAAGTGCTGCATAAACGCTATTATATTATAGCATTAATTGATTATAAAGACATTTTATTTGCACGCAATACTGCTAGTAAGTGGAACAGGAGCGCTCCAGTTAATGATATCTCGCCATTAAGATACGTAATTGCACAGACACCGCGATTTGAATAGCAAAGTGAAGCGATTTTTATTTTAAACCAGGTGATTCTATCGCGCTGTAATTAACCGTAGCATTTAGTCGCGCCGTAAACGATATGGCCGCGCGTTTGCTACACGAATAAAATCACTATGAATAATAAAATATTAGGCACTACGAAGCACTGTTATACTGATTCATTATTAATTACAATTGTGCGTATCGCCGTGAGTAGCGTTTATAATAACAGTCGTAAGGACGAATGAAAGTTTTATTTTTATTCCTTCATGTTTCCTGTTCGACAACTGACGTTAGAGAATTTGATTGAAATCTTATACCTGTACTTTACTTCTATGTTTACTTTTGTATTTCTCTTTCTTTTGTATTTTATTTACACTTTGACATAATATCACACGTGTGTTTAAATACGTTCATGTTTACATTGACCATTTACTAAAAATTACAGATACATAATAATTATGTAAGTTTGATTCATAGGATGCGTGCATGCACACTGCATAGTTATCTATTTAAAATTCATATCTACCTTTATGGGCTTACATTGTTTTTTTAATTGACAGTCTGAGTTTCCTTTCATTTCAATCAAAATGATTAACAAAGTGTTGTGTTTAAAACAGCCGTATGGCCGGTGAGGTCGCAGGCGGAGTGGCGCGGCGCGGCGCGGCGGTGCGCGATACGAGATGCTATCGCGCGACCACTGGGTAATTAGTCGTTTCATTTTAGTCGCGCCGCGTTCTGTCGCGATAACTCGCTGCACGCTTTGTATGCACTTTTTTGTAATTAATTTCTTAGTATCGATTGATTCACCCCGTATTATTTGTGCCACGCACGTTCCGATTGAGATATAGGTATAACTGTTTATTCGGCCTTATGCAACCAGAACATACAGTTAAGTCAGTAACTCATGTTATTACAAGACCAATTAGTTTCGTTACATTTATATACAGAATGTGTACCATTTATGGCCTTTTATTATTGTGATTGGCTAGGTATCGCGTCACGTCATGCGCTCGCGCAACGTTTTTGACAAGCAAATTGGATAATGCGCGGGAAGCGCGGCGTGGCGCATTGTTCTGTCGCGGCGCGATTGTCAGCGCTGTTTTCGAATTTTAATCTGCCATTTTGTGAAATTATGGAAATGAAATGGACGTTTCGCGGTTAGCTGCGTCCGAGCCAGGCGGGAGACGGCCGCGTGTCATTTTATTGTTACGATATTAAATTGTTTTTAATAAAGGTCGTAATTGATTCGGTAGTTAAACATTGGATGTAGGTACTTGGAATTTATAAACAGCTACTTTTCATAGGTACCCATATTAATTCGTTGGAATTTATAAACAGCTACTTTTCATAGGTACCCATATTAATTCGTATGAGTACGGTAGGTAGGTACGGTAACACTTTTTATGACACTGCACTAAAACGTTTTTTGGTCTAATTAGCACAGAAAACCGACGGTACACATAATAAAGAACGATTTCACTATATTTCCCCTCTATTATACCTACTGTTGAATCTCAAATCTCACTGAAACTCAAAAAGCTTGTAAAAGTTGTAATGATTGCACGTATTACGATATCGGCGATATAAAAGCGAGATGGTCTGTAAATATCCATTATGCGGGTAACCTGTGTTGGTAATGAGCGCGCGATATCGTCCGTTTTGTAGCGCGTAATCGCGATGTTATCGCGGCCACGTCCCCCCCCCCTACCGCTCACAGGTCACCCACCCCCCGCACACCCACCCTCGCCGGACCGTAGCCCCCTAAGGATTTTATCACCGTTTTTAAACCGCTCATTTGCCACTCACGTCTGTTATATGTATAATGCAAGAATATGTTAAGACAATTGTTTCATTTTGTACGTTTTGTTGTGGTTTTTAATTGAAACTGTTGATTTTTTATTGAGGATTGTTTGTAATTCATAAAAATTATGTCTATGAAAAATTTGACAAAAATACATTGTGGTGCCTTTTTAAGTCTACAAAGTATGAATAGGTGTCTTAATTCATGGCTGGCTTACGCCTTTAAGAACTACAAAAATACGAATTGAAATCTTACATGTGAGTTGAAACCAATAGTAGTCTTAGAAGTCGACTCTATCATTTTTTTTTGAGCCCACATGCCCACATTCATGTTCAATCCAGAAATGTCCGAAACATTATGTTTGTAAAGTAAAATAACCTGTCAAATTAAATAAAAAGTTCACATTAAAGAGCCATTGTTTCGTTAAGAATCGATTAAAAAAATTAACAAGAACAATGAGTCTCCCATAAAAGGAAGTTTAATTATCATACAAGCAGGTTTAGTTTTAACTTCACTTTAACGCAACAAAATTATGAATAATGAACTTTGATTTTAAGCTTCGTTACTTCTTGTCCGAACTGGGGTTGTATATATCAAATGATGAATGATATTTATCATTTAATTACTTTTACATGTCATTTTATAACGTTATTGGTCAGTCAAAAATAGTATTTAAGAGGGTCTTAATGAATGGATTTTTTTTAGATGTGTTTGCTCTTGAATTTAGTCTAGGTCTAAGATGACAGAGGAGTTCAACGGTAAAATTAAATGCGACCACTACTTTACGTTCCGTAACTTTTTAGCTTATATTTTTTCACTTACAAAGCCACTGTTTTTGCAATCATCCGGAGACATAGACAATCAGACCTTTCCAATTTAATTTTTTTCGTAACTTTAGTTCACCATGTTATTGTTTATCCGAACATTTCCAAGGGAAAATCCTAATTGGTTACAATCCACCCTAACGCCTCAATCAACCACTTCACCCCAATACAGTTACAGCGGCACTGCGAAATAATCCTTTTTTATAGGAACAAAAAGGTTTTAATTCAAATCAAATTACTTTTGTAATCTATGGAATGCAATTTATTAATCATGCATTTTCACCGTTGGTGTATATTCATTGGCGTTAATTACGAGTTAAAATAAACGATTAGACCGTGATTTGAATGACCGTACCGTTTTAATTATTTTCGTGTTTTTCTGCATGAAATGCGTACTCTTATTTCAGTCATGGGTAAGGTTCTTACACTTACTTAGTAAATCAATAAGGTTGGACTAATTTTGTCATAATAATTAAAAAAAAAAAACATATTCTTGCTTAACGTATCAGAGCCAAAACTTTTAATCTAAGACACCACATTACTTAATTTAAAAACAGGATATTTTCCGAATTAGAAAATCAAATAATAATAAAGAACCTGCTTGTCAGAGAAGCAATTCGCTCATTTCTTTTCTTTATTTTTTAATCGTATTCGCACCGTAGTCGCGACCACTTGACATCTTCTCTATTTTTTCTAAAGGAGCTTGGCAGAAACCCATGTATTTTCAGTACCACGGCTTAGCGTTTCATAGAATGAATATATGGATTTGAATGCTACAATAGAGTATAACAGAATATGTAATGGTAAGCCATACATTAGACTTGGGGTTATTTAATTGATTTAAACATAACCTCAAAATGGAACACCAAAAATAATTCTTAAAGATACCTACATACTTTGTAACTAAAGGAAAACCTTTATAAATCATACATTTCAATCAGATAAAGTGTACCTATAGATTGTACTTTAATAATTATAGAAAGATTTTTGAGTTACTAGTATAGATGTTACAGCAAGGTGTTCTAGTTCTAAGTTGAGATAAGGAAACGGCAAATATAGGTAAGAAGATTTTGAATGGTTTTAGGCTATCCAGTTGCTGTGACGTCACTTGTAATAGTAATAACGTTCCTTCAGCGGGATTTGAATCTGTATCCAAGATGGTCCGTGACCCACCACACGCAAACAACACCAATTCTTCCAAGGGAATTATATATTTGAGGCATCTATATTCGGAAACATAATACTGCGACGATTCAGGCGCTCCATGGCTATAATCGCTAATTACTTCTCTAAAAAACGTTCATTTATTATATTTTACATTATTTGAGCATTTCCTGGGTCAGTAAATCGAGTTCCAAATGCATTTAATACAGCACAAGCAGTTTTTAAATCTTTCATAAGATGAGGACTCGCTCGATTGAATATTCTTGTCTGAAGATTTTGAAATCTCTCTTTATCTGCGCACACAACGGGATCGACATTCACAGATTTGAAGTACAAACAATGTTAAATAAGAGTCCTATCACCAGTTCCGTCCTGCACAAAAGTATACTCAACTGAACGCAAATTGTAATGTTATAGCAACATGGTGGCTGAAAATTCACATGGTTCACACTTCATTTATAGACGCATATGAACACTACAAATATCCCAAACGACGAATTATATAGGACACCTACATACAACACAGAAATATGACGCTTTGCCTACATTTTTTTTGTATTTGACATAAAGTGACAGCTGGGTTGCCAAATATTAATTAACAATTTGAATCGAAATAAGTTTGGCTCTATTTTATGCGTTTTGTTGTGGATTAATGCGTTTTGTTTTCGTAACGGGGTAGCACACTAAAATGTTTTTTTAATTACTACCAACAACTAATTAACCAATTTAGCTTGGAAAAAAACTACGGTTATAAGACCTATAATTTGCATATAAGAAGATTTTGAAACATTTAGATTTAATGAGGTACCCAAGTCGCCAATCTTCTTTTGGCCATTCTGGCATTGCTTGCCGCTAAAACTTGAATGTAAACTTTTTAAATACGAGATGCTACTATAGTAGTGCTTGGGACCACTAGACCAACAGACGATTACCTAAACAATAGCACTTTCAGCACGCGCAACAATCGTTACACCACAGTGCCAATTCTACTAATTTTTAAATTTAGTTCGCTTTCGGATGCTTAAATTTAGTAGAATTGGCCCGGTCAGGAGTGTGTAAGGATTACTCCTCGTTCATCCATAGGACCATTTTCGAGGACAGCATCAATAAGGTCAGCGTAATTAATTAATTTCCTTACTATAGACAAAAAAACACTAGCGAGTAGGTACAGTCAGCCGCACGGCAGGCTGCTTCCATGCTATCCTGCTATCATATACATTTTGTTATTTAAAGTACTGCGAACTCTGTCAGCAAATAAGATATCAAGTACATTTTGTTTAGTTATTAAACACTAGCTTTGGTCGGTACCGTCGACGTCAATCCCGCGAATTTCGGAATTTATCCAAAGAGAAAGTAGGTAGGTACTCCCGATATAAAAAGATACTATGTCCTTCTCCAAGGTCTATATCAAAATTTTAAAATTGCTACAGCCTTTAGCTGTGAATACATATCAAGCAGAAGAAATACAAAGAAATTAATTATGTGTGCCTGTCTGTCTAGTTGTACCTACGGTTTTTTTTTTAGATTTTAGTGTTGTGTTGTGTGTGATGACTTGTATGAAATTTATGAAAGTTTTATTTTTAGGTGTTCCAGTCCAGATCTAGACATGCAGTAGACTGTACATCGAGCATTAGTCGCTAAACAATTAGCTTGGCAGCTTCTTAACACACGTGTAAGTGGGCATATCGGTGTGTGTGTGGTGTGCGGTAATTGCCGCGTCCGCCGGAAGTGGCCGGTTCCGACGGACTACGGAGTCAGGTGACGCTCGCACCTGTGTGTGTCCAACACACGCACACACATAGGCACAGCGCTAGGGAGAATGACGTAGTGCTTTCCAGTAGTCCAGGGGCCCGAGTCTGCTATTTTTATAAATTTTTCATTCCGACACGATGTCATTGTCATGCCATTGTCATTTAGCTAAAAGTTCGTAATCTGCTAAATTCATAACAGCACGGTCACTGGCACGTCAATGGTCTCGTAATAGAATTGCGGTAGGAATGCCGTATTGCCATTATTATAAAACCGAGCTAAATTTGAGCATTTATTCATGCCAGATTTTATTTATAATTAGTTTTATCTATTATTTATTAGTGTTATAAGCAATCTGAATTAGTGAGAAGTTCGTAAATATTAAATCTGTCATTATGTACGAGATTACCATTCATATGGCTTTCTTTCAATGGCGTGTCAGTGGTTGATCATTGGAATGTCATAATGACGCCATTATGATGCCATTATGTTAGTAGATTACCAAACTTGTCAAAATCAACCATTTTGAAATCAGTGATCGACCATTCTGACACTATTGTAATAGCAGACTCGGGCCCCAGATAGATCGTAGACACTGTGTTTGGAGGAATTTTGGTTGAATTTTGTTGTTTCTGGATATTTATGAGAGCGAAGAGGTTAATTTGTTCGATCGTAGTGCAGATGTCATCAATTGTTCTTAGGTAAAAGGAATAAAACAACAAGATTAGGACACTCATCATCAAAAATCATCAGAATTAGTCCGAAGTGGTAGATTTAATGTTTTTAGGGTTCCTAATAACCATAAGAAACGGAACCCTTAATGATCACTCGGGTGTCATTCTGTCGTCGAAATTTTGAAAAAGTTTAGATAATAGTTCTTTACCTACAGATTCCAGGAAAACCTATAAGAAGTCTCTGTTTTTTTTTTCTACTTGACCTCTTCAATCACTCGTGATAACTTATACAATTTTAAAATAAAAGTAAACTTAAGAAGTGTCATTTCGTATTTTAATAAATTAGAGAGATGGTAATTAATTAATTAATACATTTACCTACTGTAGTCAACGTAAGCCATTATGCAAACGCTAAATTAAAAATCTAGCCAGATAGCCTTATCAAAAAAAAACATCATTAAATAGACCACCTTCCCACACATGACAAAACGCGAAACTTAATTTATTCTGATAGATGATATAATAAATTACGGACAAGCATAATATTACGACACAACAGTGCATTTGTGTCCAGTGACCATTGAAACTACACGTGTGTGGTGTACACGCATGGACACAGTGTCACAGTGTGCGTGCGACTAATTAGCTATTCGACGATCGAGCGATAAGGACAACAATTAACTTTTGTTGCTAACATAATAATGTAAAAAAGTAATAACGTTTATGATAAAATTGTTCCAGAATGCTTTTTGGGTTTGTTTCTTTTTGAGTTTATGCGGCACAGGCTGTCAAATGTGAAGCTAATTAGCTATACAAGAAAGATTAGACTTTAGTTTTTGTGACCATGTTTTACTCTGCTGAGAACTTTCAGTTGAGTAAGATTAGGGTTTACTTTGGACTTTTACAAATACATCAAATTGACGATTCAAAAGCACATAAAAAGGATTTAACTGAAATATGCAAACTCTTTCAGTATGAGTTTGAATTTATAGTTTATATCAGTAACCTTTCCTTAACAACGATCCATCTAATCCTTAAATGAACTTAAAAACAGGAAAAACAAAATTAAATACCCACCTAGGTTTTATTCGAACCACTCAGCATTCTAGACAGCGTATACGACCCAACAAACGGCTAGCTAATGAACTTGCATCCGACAACAGAACCAACTATTACATTGACGTAATTAAGCATTTTAGTCATCAAACTCATATTTTAAACACTCATGCATGACTTTCAATTTGCAGAAAAAAAAAATATTACGGTGAAGAAATGTCGTGAGCTAATGTGTCGAACGGGCTCAGGGAATGCTCGCCATTCGGTTTTTTTTCTCTCCTCCCCCATAATTACGTAATTAGTGGCGATGCGAATTGGAAGTGCATTTGTTGTGGGTCCTTTTGTCCGCGCTCTCGGTGCGCCCGCGCTCGCGCTGCGCCTGCGCAAAACCGAACAGCTGTTCCACGGCCCGTTGAGCTGCGACTTTCTCGTTTGACAATTACGAGCTTTTTATAATATTGATACGTTGGAATAGAATGAGTTCAGTTGTGTTTAAATACATTTAACGAAGCGTGTCTGTTTATTTTTTAAATTGCCTAAGGAGCCATGATGTGTCTTAAAGTCTATATTGTATCGTAAGCTCTTCGAAACATATCACATATTTTGATGAACAGATCCATACATTACATACAAAAATGAACTTCAAGTAGATGTGTTTTGTAAACTTAAGATAAATATGCCTTCAAGGAATCGTTACGATCCAGAAGTTCCTACGTTAATTTTCACTCAACATTTTTAAAACAACATGTGTAATGGATGGCTAACAAATGTCGAGCCATTACTGACTTATCATCATACAATGCGTTACCTAAATATGAGTGCAGTGTTCACAAGTCGATTAGGCATGGTCGCGACTCGCGAGGGTAGTCGACTAGCGGCACGGCGTGTCCGCGACATTTGGCGCGCGGGCGTCTCGTCGTGCTGCGCTGCACGCAATCGATCGCTAATCGATTACTCAGATATCGACCTTTGTTTATGGTGATAATATTGAATTGCGAAATATATCGAATGCCAGAAACATTAGCTCAAACCAATATAAAAGCATCCATAAATACAATGAACGAATTAGATAACTTTAAGGGGTATTCAGGATTTCAGATAAATCTTCCAAAACTGCACAAGATTTAGTAGACTTCTCAAGAATAGAACATTGATTTATAACTGTAAATGTTCAATGAATGTATAGAAACTGAAGTACGCCCCAATTTATATTAGATTTATAGCAGGATGTGGTGTGATGATATTCCTTTTCAATTAGCACTCAATGAATGTAACCGAGTGGCGTTCGAGCGGTTGCACGATTGGATACGCAATATCGACGCAAACAACAAGCGATGCTCCATTCATCATTATTATAAATGTGACACACTCGCTTATTTACGGAAATCGATATTTTTTTCGGTATCGACTTTGAATGCTTGATTTCGACACGTCGATAAACGTAACGCTATTGTGTGGGATGACCCCGGCATTGTGTGCTTCTGCCGCCGGTGTGGTGCGGCGGAGTGGCGGCCCGCTGAGCGCTCTGCTCGTCACACGAAAGTAGGAACAGCATCATTAGTTCCGCGTCTACATTATGTTATATTGTAATTATTGATTAACACAGGTCACGGTTATTGCTGAGTAGCGTTTGTAAAACAGACCGACTTAATTAATGATAGGCGCTTCTTTGTAGTTATGATTAGTTTAATTATCAATAACAAAAGCGTCAAGAGAGCTGTTTCGTGCGTCTAATTTTTCATCTGTCGCGTGTTTCCTATACAATTACTCAATCTATGACATGATAGCGGGGACGGGGACGGCGCGGTGGAAATGGTAGCTGCAATATTGATAAACGTCGACGGGCAATCAGTGGCCGGGCAATTTGCGAGCGATTGTCCGTGGTGAGATGCGAACACACGCAAATTGGAAGCGGTGCTCGTTCAAACGGAGCTGTTTAGAACGCACATCATAGTTAGTGTCGGCCGGTTACCGCGGAATGTTACTATTATTTAGTTATGTTTATGTACGGCCTAATTGACTTCACGCATGATTTCGATCGAGAGATAAGTGCTAATGGATAACTCTACAAGAGCTGAAGAGCATTCATACGTGGCAATATCATGAGCATGGATTTCCTTCAAAATCTAAACTAAACTAAACAAAGAAAAGCTTTTCCTAATTTTACTCAACATTCTATGTTCGCTAACGATAAGTCCAATGTGCACATTACTGTATCCATCATTGTATAACCGAAGGCGATCGACGATCGAGAAGGAAGAGAAGGGCTCTCACGGGGTCACACATAAATATCTAATGAGAAATACGATTGCGCAAGAAAATGATATCGATATCAATTCGATATTCGTTCCAAAGCTAGCAATCACGAAAACAAATTTGCGTTCATTTCCTTTCCCTCGGAACAAACGTACAGTGAATCCGGCGTAGCAATATCTTTTATAAGGCGGTAGATCGTAATGGAAACCATTTCTCATCAATTTTCTAAATAAAGGCGCACAGAAGCTAGCGGATAAAACAAAGCGCGAGCGCTCACGACATAGATTGAGCTGAATTATCGCTTTACCGCAGAACACAATCTACCCTCAAGTGTACTCGTACCGGACTGCTATACCTACGTACTACATACAGCCAGTACACGTAGCGTGGTATCGGAGCGCCGAGCCCGACCGCCTTGTGCACTCAGCCCGGGACCAGATAACAAGTGTGAATTATGTTAAATCTAGACAGTTTTTCTCTCTTTTATCAATTTACTACTTCACTAAGTACAACATTTGGCTCTGATCAAATTTAAACAATAATTTCACCTTTGCAATCGCGCTCGCTAACTTTGAGTTGAAATTGTAGCAGTAAAAGGTGAACAGCGTGCAAAGCAAAATGCGGAGGTAGGTTTTAGATGTTCAATGAAATGTGTAGGGGTAATCATAATTTATTAATTGTTTAATACCTTCTGCAGATACCAATTACGTTGATTACAGACAAGAAGGGTTAGAGAGTCAATGTGTCAAGATTACGGAAACACAGCTGCTCACATGGCATACAACAAAACAACATTTTTCATACATTAACGTGTGCCTGTCGTAATCAAATTACATTTAATAGCGAATTTTCTGTCATTACAACAACAATATTAATAATTGTAAATAAAAGAATTACCGTAATTTCAGCGACAGGGCAATCAAAACGTCGAGTTACAAAACCACCAGCAAATTGGGTGAAAGTGTGACGTTAATATTTGTACGGATGACAAATGGCCAAATCTTGCGCAGGAGAGCCGTAATGAGACCAAATCAAATGGAGAACGAAGTAATTCGCGTATTAGTGTAGCTATTGTGGCGTTCGTGCGGGCAGGCATTACCGTCAGGCTGTCAACTCGTCACCAAGAATAATGAAATCAAACATACTTAGTCTTTATCTTGCGACCTTCGCCTTTGTGCAACCTTTTACTACGAGGAAATATTATTTAAAGAAAATCTGCATGTGTTTTCAAATACACGTGTAGTATTGCGGCCCGTAGTAAGTAAACAGCTCTTCAATGGGGTTTCTGTTGTATGAATTTAAAGAGCTACTAGTTTACCTTAGCTTTTGCCGGCGACTTCATACGCGCAAATCCCGTTTTATCCGGTACCTCTAAGAATTTCGCAAAATCCTCTCCCTCTACACTACCGAAGGAACCTACATGCTAATTTCTACCAGTAGTTTCGGCTGTGCGTTGACTGTCAGTCACACAGTCACGTCACTCAGTAACGGAAGAGTTTTATAAACTATATAATATACTTATATACTTTTGACACGGTTGGCGCAGTGGTTGACCGATTGACTGCTGCGCAGCATGTCGCGGGTTCGATTCCCGCACGGAACAAATATTTGTACGGCCTACATGTATTTGTTCCGAGTCTGGGTGTTTTCTATCTACAATATGTATGTATTTACAAAAAAAAAAATGTATAAAAGTAGTTTATCAGCCATCTCGTTACCATAACACAAGCATTAAGTTGCTTAGCTTGGGACTATATGGCGTTGTTTGAAATGTCCAAGGATATTATTATTATTATTATACTCGTATATTGATTTGTTGAACTTTTACGTAAAGCTAAGTCAAGTCTTAGAACGTTTAAGGTACAATTTCATAATGGAAAACAACTAACGACAATTGCATGTAGGTAATTGAATTAGACGTAAGTTACTCCTACAGTTCTGCTAAACTATACAGTTTTAATGATCAAATTAATATGATGAATGGCGCATTATTCAACAGCCTATTATGTGGCTTGTAGCAATAACTTACCCAGTATAGATTACCCCAACGGGATATCATACAACCTTTTTATAAAAGAACCAATAAATATTCCCGGGCCACTATCATTATTGACGAATAAGGTTGAACTTACAGACAATTAAATGTGTAAACGTGTGATAAATTGTGGCGTGGCCAGGTTTTATGGAGACCGATAACGGAGCTCTGTTCGTTTTATCGACACAACTTATTGAACTATTTACTATTAATTTAAACAGACTTCGACTGATTAAATAGACATTTAGTGGGAACGTGCTTTATTGTTCGTACTGATTTATTTTTTTAAGTGTAGGTGTGTCTGTGTACACTTGTTTTAGAGGATCTATGGAGGATGGTTTGAATAGAATGGTTGAATCGGTTGAAACTTTCAACCTTATGCTTTATATGTATATAAAACCACAAGGTACATTGATGTATTCAAAAATGTTGGAGATTTTTTTAAATCAATCCTATTCTGTCCAACTTATCAATTCAAAATAATGAATATCAGTATGCTTAGACGTTTGTAAATCAATCAAGCCAACTTGCCGTATTTGAATAGTACCACGGTTAGAAAAAGACCAAGTACATAGGATACTGTCTATCACTGGTAAACTACGTTCCCGAAGGGTATTAATTTATGTCTTTCACGAGGGCAGTGTAAAATGTAAGAAATAATTTATGAAAACTCAATATTTTTATACCTCCATCTTACCATTTAGGTAATTCCAGCTATTTCTAACATCTTTAACTAACAAAAAATAATTGCTTCATTAGAAACAAACGCTTACATTTCCATGGCTTACCATATTTTTTTATGGGAAACCATTTAAATACATTATAATGTAAAGAATTGTGTCTTTCATGTATGGATAGGGTTGTCAATTTCAAAGGTCATAGTAGATCTATACATCTTACTGTAACTTTTCAGCTTTGTAAGTTTTCGGGCAGCTTACATTAGATCATACAATTTAACTCGTGAGTGTCAACCCTGAAATATCAACGATCAATGTTCCACGAGCGAATAGTTCGATTCTTTGTTTGGTTCAGTTTGTTTTTGAGCGCTTTCTTTCGAATTTACGCGGTATCTTTCTACTTTCTAAGTAACATTTCAGTTTTTGTGAAATATTAAGCCACTTGACTTTGTAAAGAAAATTAATTTCACTTACAATTTCGTCTATTGTGGTATACCTGTGTTTAGTAGTGTTCTGCAACAATGTATTTTTAAATAAATAATCTTAATTATGATACTGTATTGCTTTACCGAATTACCATCCCTAAAAGAGCCAAGTACTAGCGGATGGGTCATTTTACGTAGTGAGCGCGTAACCGGTGGGCGACTCGTAACGCATCGGTTATCTACGCGTCATTTACGTAAGAACTGTTTGATGCACTGCCCTACGATCTACGACTGTCCACCGGTAGCCGTTGGTAGCAGCTACGAGCAGTAATTACCCGTTTACCTGTCAAATTATGAGCATTTAAACTGGTTTTGAGAGTGCTACGGTGGTGCTACGACAGGTTAATTCTCCATTGCTTATCAAATTAGGACCTTTTAATCGATTTGCAAGTGTCACTATGCGTTTTCTTCACGTTGCTTGTAGTCAAATTATGACCTTTTAATAGATTTTGAGAGTACCACAATGGTGTTACGAAGACACGATGTGACGTCGTCGTTTTCCCATTTTATGATCATATTGACTTTTTAACTAATTTTGAAAATATAGTATTTCCAAAGTGTTTTCTTCTCGTTATCTAACTGATTATGGAAGGGTAGTAAGTGGTCTTTTTATGTTCAGTAGTTGTCTTATTCTAGTTTGATTAAATTAAATGGGTTGGGGTTATTTTTATACCTTTATTCAAAATATAATAATGCAAAAGTTATAATCCTCTATGTTATACACTGGCTTCACACTACATGCAATATGTTGTTTTTTACTTTTAACTTCAGCCTATTAAACCAGCCAACTCGTAAGTCTACCACTTTTCTCTGCCCTCAGGGAATGAGGGTGCAACAGACGGGGATAATTTCCTCCTGTGTATGCAAGAAGTCTAAACACATAGAGCAGCCCCGATAAACGAATAAATCCCGGATAATAAATAGGTGAGGTCCTTCCCTGAACCTAACAATATAGAATTATACGTGCAGAGATATCTCTGTATGTAAATTAGTAGTTTATCTACTTTTCTTTTTCAGAAATCACATCGTCAAGAGCAGTCAGCAACAAGACTGCTGGGAGGAGCCTTCATTCAGATTATCTGAATTATTCGATTTTCAAGTGGTTAATCGATCAATTTTTAGATGTCTATTCACTCTTGACTCAACCTGAGAGTCTTTAAGTCAAGATTGAAGACCATCACTTACCATTAGGTGAGCTAGTGGTCAAACGCATGCCTATTAATTGGTAAATTAAAAATAACTTAGGTTGTACGGTAGATCCTAGATTTATAATTATGATGTGTTGCTTTTAACAACATTAGCTTTCAAGAAAAACGCTTATCTTTTTCACCTCTTTTTTAACCGGAAATTGCAGAATACCACGTGTTACCATCCGTACTTTTCGTGTTATTTATTAGACATTTTAGAACAAGGTACTTTCCAAGCTTTAACAAACTTCTTCACTTGAAAAATTAGTAAGTATACCAACGCTTTGGTGTTAGTTGGGAGATTAGTAAATATTCTTTTTCGTCACCTCAGTTTTAGTGCGTAGCGTTCATCTTACTATAAGTGGTCATAGTGTGACAGAAGCGTGTCTAACCGGCGGACACCTGCGCCTGCGCTAATGCGCCATAATGCGCCGTGATGCGCCGTAATGCGCTGGTTCTGTCTTACGCTGCGCCGTGTCCGATGCGCGTCATTCGGTCATTCCGCCTCACCCTCGCGTTTACCGCACTTACGCGACCTTACATACAAATGACGAGAAGACGATCGTCGTTTGCCTGTAGTTTATTGTAACCCTCAGTAACTGGGAACAAAGTTATCGTCAATCCAGCGTCGCGATTATCGTTCGACCAATCATTGCGAATTGTCCCATGAGCATTGCGAAGATTTAATAGTCAGTAAATAGTGTTCCAGAAAATGTCAAGTTATTTAATTTATTTATTTAAATTTAATTAAAGACTATAGAAGACTTACAGCTAAATACAATGGTGATAAGTAACAGTATGATAATCTGACAGCCAATTACAAGTCTTCACGTCTAGAGCTTGTCTGGTATAAATGTGCTGTGGAACCAATTATGCACACTGCCAAATAATGCCAAAAAATAAACAAAAAGTAAAACATTTCAAAATATGAGCAGATCATCACCTATATGTAATAGTTGCGACAGGTTATTACTCTATTTCCAAAACCAATAAATGAGAGCCAAAATGTTAAAATTCATTAAAAAAAAAAAGTGTAAAGAAGGTGGTTATAGGTGCACCTTCATAATAAGATTGCTTAACCTATAACAATGAAGGTGCATCTTCAGTTGTAGAATATCAGGGAAAACAACAGATCTCTTGTAGAGCAGTAAACTGCTATAAGTGGTTTCTGTTCTCAATCCTAACATCCAAAATTTAAATGATGAAACTGACTGAAAATAAAGCCTTTAAGTTGCCAGTCTTTCAACTTGAACGGAATATTTTCACTAACATCTAAATTAGTTCGACCATTGTGCATATTAAGAAATAGAGTTGGGTAAGTAACGGTTCACCATCAAAGAAAACAAACCAAGAACGAGTAATATACAAGAAAAACGTGTGATCAATAAAAAGCCAGCCCATGGCCGTAGAACTATTTATTACAGTAACCAAATTAAAAGAGCATTACACGACAACAACTCCAAAGGAGTCAACAAACAAAAAGTCTACACCAACTTCCTTTTAAAAATGTAATCTGCGTCAAGCACGGGCATGCGGCGTGCGGGGAGCGGGGCGCGGGGTAATTATCGAATATTCCGTATCTAACTACAACTTTATACCACGCGTTATCATGGCCGTATAATGAGTTATGTGCTCTTGCTCGTTTTGTGTCCATCACGGGGTATCGGCGAAGGGCGTCATCCATCATCCGCTGCGACTAATTGCCTGCTACCTTGCTTCGGCTCTCTTATCCTTTTAATTCGTCCTCCGAACACCTATACGACGTCGGAGCGAGCTGTTACGAATAATTGCTTGCGAGATACCGACGTCCACTTGATTGCAAAATTAAAATGTAACAGCAAAAAGTGCAAGCTGCATAAGTTGTTGTTAAGTGAGCATGTTATTTATCCTTTATGTATCAACAGCACCCTTTTACATAAGCTGTTTCATTTACACACCTTTAGTATGCTGAAAGTTGTACAAAAATTATTTTTATTTCAAACGATATCATAACCAAATATCGATATTAGGCGCCATTCCGATCCACGATCTCTCATACATCAACGAACCGCTTAATGCAATACAAAAATCGTGCTCGACCAATTCGTAAGCAATCCAGCGGCTGCGCTAGTGGCGGGGCTAGTCACGAACGACCGCCGAGTCCATTGGCAAATAAAATAAGGCCGAGGACAGCGATCCCGAATCCCGCCGAAAGGGGTAGCTGTATTAAGTGTCGGTTTGAGTTTTATTCGCGCGGGGTGAGGGGGCCGTGTGAGCCCGGCGCCGCATTAATCATTAACACAGCCCGCCTAATGACACCGCCGAAATGGGCCGAATAGTGATGCGCCCGTGTTGGCGACAGCTGTGAGACAGGGTTTATAGGAGGAATGATGAACTAGCTAGAACGTCGGTTTGGTAGATCGCATTGTCCGCGGATATGGTTGAGCTTCAGTATGATTGGTCAACAATGAAGAGGTTTCCATATCTCATCTTGATGACTAGAATTAAATAGTTTAGGAGCTAGCAAAGGAACGTGGGGATTGGCACTAGAAAAGAGAGGCGTATGCTCATCAGTGGGCGAAGTCGTGCTGTGGATGATGATGAAGAAAACGGTTTAGAACGGAAATGCTTGCATTTGAGATGCCTACCTATTTACCAGCAACTAAAATAGTAATGCAAAACAGGTACTAAGCCTAACTAAAATAAATGAGGAATTATTGTTAGTTAACTTGTCAAAGGTTTGTACTTCTTTTTATTATTTATTCAAGCAGATTTGACCTATTTCGTTGTGTCCGTAACCAAACTGAAATGCTATATTGAATAACTAAAAATATATCTCGAATAATAACTCTTTTAAGCTTAAATGTAGCTTATAACAACCATAATAACCAAAATCGAAGCAGCCAAATTTCATTAAGTCACTTAAAAACAAAATCATCGACAAAATGACGCACACATCACTACGCCCGATATTAGATGTCGCTATTAACTCCGCAAAACGTAATTAATCGAATAAGTTTATGATTGATATAACCAGTTTGTGGGGCGCTTAATTCACTTTCCCAATTCGTGGGACCCGGGCTTTTATAAAGTTATCCTTTAAGAAAATTGATTGGCTCTATCGCTACTTAAGTGATTCAGTAATGAATCAATTCAATTACAATAATACCTTCTGGAGTAACGTTCGAGGAAGCGTAAATAACAAGTGAACTTAATCAAAAGCAACTTTATAATTGTGTTATGTTGTTATTTGGTTAGATTTTCCATTGGTATCTGGTATGTTAACTAATAAACTGATGAGCTTACGCTTCACTTGTTTTGTGGTTGCGTTAATCTGACTCTGTTCTATGGATTAATATTTAATTAACATAAATTATGAAGGTCCACACAAGTTTAGTGTAAAACTAAACATTAAAAGAGGTTACTATGGAAAATTAAGAAATGTAAATGTTTTCTTTTTCGCCTGCCAATAATTCATAATTGGCCATTTAGTTACATAATTAGCCCTAAGTCACTAAATAGGTATAAGGTATAATGCATTCGAACTTAATAAAAATAATAACTTCCATTAATAAAATAACAGTTGTAGTCGTCGATACATTGTGTTTAAAGGTGACACCTGTAACAGCAACAACGATAATCGAAAAGTTAAAAATGTATGAGACAAGCGCTACTGAAATGTTTGAGACAAGCGCAAATGACTGTCACCTGAGACTTTTAGATAAGTGGCATTCTGTCAGCGGCAGCGTGGCGAAGGCGATTGTCAAAACGGCAAAAATGTATGGGATTGACAAATGCTGTCAAAATGTCTTGTGATCCATCCCTAATATTTTGGCATTTCGACAATAGCATTCGCTGATGTGGTAGATAAATGTCATTGACGTACATACATTTATTGAATTTATTAATACCAAAAAACAGAAATACATAGGTACATAAAACTGTCTTGAATCGACTCTATGTGATCCTTTACGTTCTCTAGGCAGAAGTGAAAACTTGAACATTAACGTTTTGCATTTTTTAATCATCCGTCTTACGAATTTTCGAACAGGTCACGTGTCCTGACGCGAGTTTAACATTTTATACCAATTGCAAGAAAAGTGCTCAACGCCGCTAAAGAAGTTTTCACTTCAAAAAAGGGTTCATAACTCACAGTCGGCTGTCTACGAACGAATATTAGGGAAATAGCAATGTATCATCTACTTTATTGCAAGTTTTTATGGTGCCTACCATAGGGTCAATTCAAAACATTTTGACAATTCGACAATCGCTAGCGCATATAGAATACTATCACTTCGTCTGGAGCCCCTTAAAACATGTAGGCGACACAGCGGTAATTCCACTGTTCTTTCTACCCATCGGCTTATTGGAAAGCAAACAAGTAAACAAATGCGTAATCGTAGGTACAATCTTCTCGCGCACATGTAAAGTGAGATTTAAGGAAATGGATTATTATTGTAATGTAGGAAATGGCTGCAACTGTCACTATTAAGTTACATTAGTAATCTAATTACTTCGTACTAAGTATCCGCCTTGCATTGCGATTAGTGCCAAGACATCTTGCTAAGATTATTGTATACCACGATATTGAGAAGGCTATATATTTAGAAAAAATTAAACAATCAATGATACATCATCAACATTGTGGCCATGTGCGCTTTGAAACTTGACAAGTTCGCTAACCTTTCTGAAATTCGAGCTTACGCATCTGTCAATTGGAATCTGAACCTCTATACGTAAAGACCTCTACGCGTGTAACATAGATTAGATCATACATGCTTAGGGTACCTGCTGTCTGTTCTACTATCTGATTTTTAGCTTCTTATGACACCTTATCTGTAGAACTTAATAAACATTCGCAAAAATTCAAATGCTATTAAGAACGTACACAAAATACTTCATTTAACACTTGATGATCGAGGACCCCTGACGTGGTAGCGTGAAAAAGGCAGTGTGAAAGTAGAGGGGGTGCACAGACGCGAGGGGTGGGGGGACGCAATTTGTAATATTTCACGAGCCAGTAGACGCTTATTAACTAGGCGTGCAAAAAATCGACGCCACAGTAGCGCTCAACCTTTGATCACAAATGGAAAAATCTAAATCGCATATTTTAATCTCTGTCATTTTCAAATATGTGTGATACTTCCGATATGATACTAAAGATCAAAAGACTAAATTATTAAACGTATTTCTAAAATTACATACTTTATCTTAGAACTTTCACCATTTCTGCCGTTTACAATGGTCTCGAAGTTATAGGTAGGTATATTTACAGCACGGTTAAAAAAAATTGTTTACGGGTGACATAAACCTAATCTAAACTTAAAAAATGTTAGAGGCTTGAATACTAAGCTGAATTTCTTTAGACTCGATCTCTTGGCTCTCGCTGGTGACGTCACACAGATCACAATCAAGAACTTCAAACCGAAATTATTATTACAACTTTACAGCTACAAAATAAAAAAAATATATAATTCAAACACGAGAGCAACAGCGACGCAAGTAACAAGGCCGCGTATAAAATGTGCAGCGCCTCTGACTAATGCAAAAAGTCGTATCTAGTCAGGGCCAGAGTATTACGGGGCGGAAAATAGCAGGCACGTAGTCTGAAACCTACTCGATGCCTTTATTATTTTACAAACATACTATTTTTATCCTATTATCCTGACTCCTAGTTATAATGGTGTACAATAAGGAGTGCCTATCCATCTATCGTTATCTTCTTATCAGGCGTTTTGAGGGATAACTTAAATTCGAACTATAACGTTCAAAAAGTGCTGGCTCTCAGCCTAATTTAAATAAATGATTTTTTTACTTTGTGTTTCTATTGACCTATCTCTATAATTTTTTCAGAAGTACCTATCAGTTTTGCGTATGCGAAGTGCATAGTTAAATGTACCCTATGCATTTGGCACGCGCGGTAATAATGTTCATATTTACTATTTTCTGTAAATCTCTTATCCTTTAAAAATTCTAATAAGAAAAAGTTTATTTTTAATTTCTTATTTTACTCAAGTCATTTTAACTCTTATACTCTCTTAACTTAACTAAAATTCTTATACGACTGATTTGAAGTAGTATTTTAAGACTAAAGCTTTCACTCAAAGTTGTTTTTCCATCAGAATGTTGTCACTATTGATTCATTCTACCCATTGGTCACTCATTCTGGCCTTAAGCCAAACTCAGACACGAAAAAATACAGCCACTTATCTATTTTATTTGGCCAAACATTTGTTCGGACAAGGATAGACATTTTGTTGAAATGTCGAAAGAAAATACCAAATGTTTGTCAAGAACAATAAGTCTGGCTCAATAAACATTCACTTTAATTTGTCATGTCATGCCATCTTGATGCTAAAAACGTTTATTATACTTGCTTTTCAGTGAGTGTTTGTTATACGTTTTTGATCTCATTTGGATGAAAGAATGTAAGAAGACAGGAAATGTTGAACTCTGCACTGTAACTGTGAATTTATGTTTTGCTAGGTTACAGACACACACATCAGCACGTTACCGACACCTCATCACGAGCCACGTCAAAAAATATAGTTCACCAGCTTCTATCCGCAGCTTCGCCACCGTGAATGTCTAAAATTATCCTAAAGGAAAATTCTGGCAAGTTAAATGTATCATATTTTATGTCCCAGTCGCGTAAAAACATTTAAATCAGTTATATTCTGTCCATACCCAGCTGCAACACAGCGGTCTATAATACAGCCGCATTTGTTTCTATAATTGAATGAAAAAAATGAAAAAGCGGATGCAACACAGACACCCATAGTCTGTGCTGCATTGTCTTGTGATTGGCTTAACGTAGTTAGTCTGTCCGCACCCAGCTGCAACACAGCGGAGCCCCAAATCCCGGGGCTCCTACTTCTGGGTGGTTTAATATAAATAACCAAGAAGGGCCTCCTAACCTATCCGGGTCGGGGTGCCCCAATTCCCAAATGGGAATTTTCCCACTGGACAAATAACTTCGGGTCTTATATAAAGGATGATCTACTTTTCGCGGAAGCCAGTTATCATACACCTGAATTATGGGGGTTAGAGAAGATACCCCCCCGTCCCCCAAGCCAATCAACGTGGTCTTTGTCGCTAGGGCAAGGGCAAACTAAGATTCGATCATAGTACAAACACTAGCGTGTAGGTAATGAGCTGTTCTATACTGCAGCCACTTAAAACCGATTACAGTGCAGACAGTTTCCATAAAACTGTAGTACAGTCGTGTTTGTAATGATTTATATGTATATACGGGCCCGGCCGTATTTACGCGTCCCGGTCTACTCGAGTGCCAAATTTCATCATAATCCGTAAAAAGACGGAGAGATAGTTAGTTACTTTAGCAATTATAATATTAGTATGGATTAGTCGCACCATCCCCATTCGTCCCTGTACGGTGCACGTACTTTTTCCGAGAGGCTATTAATCGCGGGAGAAAAGGGGGAGGACATTTAGCCGTTCTCGACCGCTGGCCACTCTATAAGCGCTTTCCAGATACTCTGTGTACCTACTCTAAAAGTAAGCGATCGATAATGAGGAAGTTTGTATACCCTTCTGTGATTATATACAGAAGACAGTTTAAATGGAGGAAATGTTTTATGAAACAGGGGATGGATTTCTAGCTCTTATTTCAGCACTTAGGACAAATTTCTTAGTTCGATCCGCGGTTCTTGGCGATCGGTAGTAGGTTATGCAAAGCCTAATTTAAGTAGGTATCAAAGAGCATATAATGTATCTAAGCCATGCTTTTTATTGTTTTAAAGCAGACTTAAGACTTATTTATTACCTACCGAAATGGAATACAAATGATTCCTTATAAGACAGCATAGACTACGATGGAGAGGGAAATAATTTACTTAGTTTCCCTCACCATTTATAACTCAAGAAAGTACATACAACTCAATCACTTCTGAATACATAAAAGGGAAAACAGGAACGACCTACCTAATAATAGGTAGAACAAACGTTTAAACTATACGTAGAGACATTAGTGCACTTTTACTTTGAGAAAGTCCCACAAAATTACTCGTAAAACAAAAATGAACTTTGAGCGTTGATTTATAAGGTTGAGTTTTGAGTTTAAGGGTGTTGAAAGCGACTTTGTCGTATCGAAGTACGTAGGGCGGGCCGCCCAAACGTTTAGCAGCGTTTAACGAAAGCCTCGAGGTGGGCTGGGGACACACCCCCGGGGTCGCACTCTCGACTCATCCATATTTCATATTAGGTAAGCTTATGTTCTATTCAACTTCCTTACCTATACTTAGAACCAGCAATTACATAAGAAACTTCGTTCGTAAAACTCAGTTATACATTATGGAAATAGATACCTACATACATCGCTTAGCAAGATCACGAAAGTCGTTATAAACTCAAGTATTTATTATGCAAGTGTAATTGAGAAAATAAAACTCCTAACATTTCAAGCTTAATTTTCAACGGAAATCAGCTTAAATCCTTTTAAGTAGTAAGGATGTATTATATTATGTATTAAATATGTATTTTCTCCTCAAAACTTTCATTCCTCAGATCAAAGGCATGATTTATACGGTACCAATGCCAGTGGTCATATATTTAAGATCAACTTCCGTTCTCTTATAAGATCGCGGAGCTGGCGATCTGAATCCGAGGGGGCCGAGTCACCCGCGTCCGTAGGAGAATACCCTTCAACGAATCCCTACACGTGGTCCCCGGGTGGTGCTAAACAGGTGACACTAACCGCCTCCGTGGTCTAGTGGTTAAACCACCTGATTCAGACCCAGAGGTCCCGGGTTCGATTCCCAGCGGGGGCAAATTTTTTGCTCGGTTTGGTTGGTGTTCTAAGTCCGCCTGGCAAGCTACCACCCTCATGTCTAAGTCTGTTGCCATAACAACAATGTTAACAGCATTGTTGTGTTCCGGCAGTCAGAGGTATGATAGCCAGTTCCTCTGTGTAAGAGGATTCCGGGTGAAACTCGCTTCCATCTTCGGCCTAATCATCACTTTCCATCAGGTGAGATTTGGGCCAAGAGTTTCCCCGTTTTGCATAAAAAAAAAAAAAAATCAGCAAAAGATTGTTTCGTTACACCGCCCAGTGTTACATACAAAAGCTTATGCCTTAATAACACCCCTTCCTCACACCTATAGCACGTAGATGTAAATAATTCAGGCACTAGTTGGCACTGAGCGTCGAGGGTTGCACTTACACTCGTTCCAATTTAAAATGTCATTTATTTCTGCGAATGCAACCCCGCTACTACTTGCAAGCTTTAACCTTCTTGATACTCGGAATTGAACTACGCGACGGTGCATTCGAAATTTATTTGGTCTAATAAATTAACATAGGTCGATAAATTGTTAGTACCTAATACTTTTGTGTAGTAATATTGACTGTAATCGTGTTTTATTAATGAAATGCATAATTACTTAACCATTCTTCCTTCTTGAATTTTGATATCCGAGAAGTAAGAATTTTAGTTCTCAAGGCTCACTGTTTTCAGTCAACGTGGATATTCACAAAATAACCCTGCTCTGTTTTAAATATTGTGAAAATATGTAGAATGTACCCGCAGAAGGACACTAGGATGTGTCTTAAGTGGCTTTGCTTCAATGAGATAGAGCTTGTTTTCTAAATGATAGAACTACGTTAGCAATCTCAATTATAATTTTATCGTGAGATTCTATTGTAATTTCATACAATGGTTTATTGCTTTTCACACAGTAAAGTTAAAAATGTTTGTAAAACGAAGTATTTGACGTCTAGCAACAAAGTTAATTGATGAGAAACATTCGTTTAAGTCAACACATTTTCATAAAGTTAATATCTCATGATAAAAAATAATTGATAAATTAAACAAAGTGCACCTTGCTTCCTGTAAAACGTTTCCAAACGCACTCTCAGACGTAAGTGATAGAAACTACAAGCCGTAGACGTAGAGCCGATAAGTGATCAACGTTCCTGAAGCAGTTTTTACTGTTATCATTTCGAAGCTAAACTCATTCGTCTAGTTTCCCCAAAGCTTTGCGTACACTTACGAGAAAAACAAAATTGGCCTTTCAAGTATCAAAACTGCTTGGTCACGGTACAGTAGGGTGGTGTAGCGAATAACGAAGGCGCGTTTGATATGTTAATTTATATAATTCGTAGCTTTTCACTGCTTTTACAAGCTGTTGCGATACGTTCTTCGTGTGAATATCTATGTAATACAATTTGCTACTACTATTTATAGAAATGGAATGAATAAGTGGAGATGTAGATCTTGTGTGTTTGCTTTGGTAAGTATTGAAACCAACTTAATCGAAAAGTTGTGGCACCTAGGTCAGCGCCGTGATAATGGGTATTCATCTGATCACGGTCATTGCCTCGTTTTGTATCTCTCACAACTATTCAAGTGTCAAATATGTCGATATTTCTGAGGCCCAATAAGATAAACAGTGTACTAGCTTTGTTGATTTTCAAAATTGTGAAATTACGGATAAGTAGTCCGTAAGATACGAAAATATATGAAAATTCTTAAGACTTCAGGATACTTCTATAATTTTTATAGCTTTTATTGCCGATCTGTTATGCATTGCAAATGTAAAACACCTGCATACGGTTCTCATTCAAATCGCAACTTACAGTCTGCCGCAATTTATTATAATCACGTTGTAATGATAAGTATCTACTATATATACCTAATAGTAGATATTAAACCCGCTACACCCACACATCGTCGCCGCATCGATGTAATGATAAACTCGTTAAAATCAATTTGCGACACTCTGTCACGATACGTACAATAATCTTATTTTAATATTTAAAAGTGACAACATTAAACCTACGCCGCTCTTCTCTGATTCCACGTTCTGAATACGAAATATAAACGGGAAGCGCGCGAAAAGGCGGCCATGTTGCTTTTAGCACCCTTTAATGGAAAATATTTGAGAAATAAAACGAAGCACCCTGATTAAAGTGTAAATGAAAGTGAATTGATATTTTAGCAACTGTTTGTAGATGCTTTACACGATGACGATTGAGTTTAATATTAAAGAGGCACCATGTTTTTATTTTTGACAAGTCCTACTTGGTATTTTGTTTCAGTAACCGGTTTATTATCTTCTTTGAAAGCTTTTATATCAATACTTTGATGCCTTAAGTTAGCATACCTAATAATGACACTCATTTTGCTATTAGATAACTTCTACCTTAGGAAGAAAACGCACCAGCTTGCTTAGGTGCTTAGCCTGGAGACTAGTGAGCGTCGCCTGTCACGTTTTCGCTCTTATAGTGAAGTAGTTTGATCATTGTCAAATAATAACTTCCTTGCTTTTTCTTACATATTTTATACAGTGCGAGTCTTCATAATGTGCACATACGAAAATGAGGGAAACTACACCTAATTTTATCAACGGAAAACGTATTATATTATTATTATATTTTTCCAATTTTTTTAAGTTTGTTCGCAACTGTGCCCCCAGTGCAATAGAAACTGTGTGACTTTTCAACTAAATGAGCCTAAAAATTAATAAAGGTAAGGAATTTAAGCACCAAATGCGTTAACTTACTGAAGATTACATGCTAAATAGCTCATTCTTGAGATCATCGCTAAATCTCACATTGCAATTATCAATAATTTAAAGAGGAAATCTTTCCAAGAAGTCTTAAGCAGTGAATATCGTCAAAGCAAAACAGGCGAGTTCGTGTTACAAATCCTCAATTAGCGAGCTTACAGCTCAGTTTAAGCCGGCGTTTAAATTTGTTAGGAGCGGGCTACGTTGTTTTCGTTCGCGGGTTTCTCATAGACTAAAACTTATAGATGTGCTACACCACACAAACTGACGACTGTTTGGATGCTAAATTATAATAGGTTGGGGTTCTCTTCTGTATCAAAGATTTTCTAGAGTTTAAATGCAACAATATTGATCTGGTAACTTCAGGGCTACATTGGGACGTTTTCGATTGATCCTGTATACAATTTGAAGCGACTTAATTAAAACTAAGCGGAAAAGAATAGTCGTTTACAAAAAATAAAACGGGTAGCACGCAAAAGATGATACTGCGATATTGTTTCTGAAACCGCTCACAACTTTAAAAGACACGAACTTCTAATCCAACTATCGTGTCCTCTCTACAATCAAAATCTTTGGCGGCGCCATCAATTGCGTATGTGAGCTGCGTAGCCCGCTAAGTGGATCTCCATTTTAACTCCTGAAACAAGCCGGTTGAGGCTTTCAGTCGGATCTCGGCATTTGCATGATTGGCATTACGCTGATTACCTCTCCCCCCCTGCAGGCAGGCGGTTCTTCCGTCACGCTTCACCCCGCACTCCTCATTCGTGCCTCGTGCCGATTTCAGAAAGCTAAACACATGCAAATTAACGTTTTCGTAAACGATGCTGACCAGAAAGTAGTAGTGTTTCTTTATTGTTTTGAGTCGAAAAACTTGTGAGTTACATAAATGTTTGTTTCCATGGAGGATCACGTCGGTGGCCGGGCGCCTGAGAGGTATGAATGACTGCAAGTAGAAAATTTATATTTCATAAATTCGTTAAATTTGTGAATCTATTACACGTGAACGTGTAACACCAACCGTTAATCTGCCCCCCACCCCAGCTTTTCGTCACTTCCCCCCCCCACACCGGTACCGACAGTTGAAAGTGCTTCAGAAAGTGTCGTTTATGTACTCAAAGCATATGCAAATGGATGTTTTAAAATTTTAGGGAGAGAACGCCACTTTAGTCCCTGAAGCACTTGCGAATATCAAAATGTAAATTTACCCTTTTATGTTTACAAATCTTGTAAATGAAAGCGTTCATTTTATTGACTTTAGCCCGACAAACATTGAGTACACGGCCATTTTGATGTAAAACCCGTTGAAATATGCATAAACAATTTTCATATACACGTTCATATTTCATTTCATATTAAATGATTTTAAATCATTTTTCAGTGCCTACCTAGGTACGGTGCGACCGTGCAAGTGCTACTTTTACACCAGGTATTAATTATTTATTCAAATTATATAACATAGGTCTATAGATATTTATGAACTTAGGTAAGAAACGTTTGTGCCCTCAGTCTCAGACTGGATAAATGTAGATAAAATGAAACATATCATAAAACATAATCTATCTAAATGGCGTCCATGTTGTCTTGACGATCGTTTAAGTTACCACGAAGTATCAGTCTCACGCAACAAACTGTTAAATAACACAGATTATGTTTTGGTCAAACTCCGTTTACCGGGTGTAAACCGAGAAGTAGGAATAGGAAGACAGTGTCGCTCGGTCCGGTGCGCGCGCGCCGATCTCAGCTGATCGAGTTACTTGTGTGTGACACAGGATTATTAGAAAAATCGTCTTTTCGTCGAAATCCTAAGATATTTGCAAAAATAAAAAGGTGTTGTCATAATTAATCACAATCGCAAAAACCGCTATGAATATTTATACGGACTGAAGAATGGGCTGATTGGTAGAAAGCTACATTTGAGTCATGTTCTGACCAACGCAAGTAAAGCTCTTATGAGTTGACTCTTAGACATTCAAGTTCCCAAGAGCCTTTTATAAACTAGGCTATCCGCTTAAATCTTGATAGTAGTTCCTATGATCACGATTAGTTTCCAATAATCCAGTCAAAATCCTAGGATCTTCGAGAAACACCGTTCTTTCCGAGGTACCTGCGACATATGCACGCTAACGCCAATCTTTCGAGAATCGACGTGGTGTGAGAAAATCATCGCCAATTAAAACCAAGTATTTTTTATCTCGCATACCTTACTAACAATTAATAGTTCAATAGAAATGTGTTGATTGCACTTATTTATGACTTTATTTTCGCGGTAATAATGAGCAATCATTGATGATTTGACGTGGAAAATTCTTGGAGGTAAGGCGAAAATAAGAGTGGTACCTAATCGCTTAGTAGCATGATTCTGATCTCTTGTTCGTTCGTCTTATCCGAAACCGATAAGTATCTAGGTAGGTAGGTATTGAGCAATATTCTGCCTCATTTTGTCTGTCAATAAATGCAAGAACCTCCTAAGTAAATTTTGTTTCTTGGTAAGTTGGATTCTGCATGACCTAATGTTGACATTCCTACACACAAACAACAACAGGCATAATATGCATCATAGAGCTACGTCAAAAAAACTTCCAAGTGCGAATCTGACTCTCACACGAAGGAGTCCGTACCATAAACCGGTAAAACATTTTTGTATGGTCATTTAATTGAATTTTATTATTTTGTTGTTAAAGCTGTTGTTGTTTAGTTGTAAAAGAGAACTATTCAACTGTCTACCTAGTACGGTTCTTGAGATACAGCCTGCTGACAGACAGATCGACGAACGGACGGGCAGCGGAGCTTAGTAATATGGTTCCATTTGTTACCCTTCGAGAACGGAACCCTAAAAAATTGTTGCTAGAATGTGCCACATAATTTCGACATGACTTTTAATAGTCGTAATATCAGTTCCATATAATAATGACACCCTCACCATTTCTGGTATCAAGTGTCCTTCGTAGGTGTTCATTACAGAATGTCAGATTTTTCGTTCGTTTAAACTCGTTGTGGCGCAGTGTTGCGAGAAACATAACGTCACGCCCCATGGCTATATGTGACGATATCAATGCACTCTTTGTATCCGATTACTGTAATAATTTGAATAAATCTTCCATTACACTCATTAATACAGTGCTAATGGTCTGCTTCAGCGAGTCACGCTGATGTTGATGAACATTTTAAACGATGAGGAAGTGATCGATGTAGATGGTTTTCTTTTTCTACTTATACCCAGGAAAACAAAAGAAAATCGTTTCTCGTTTTGTCTAACAGTTGAAATGTGGTCATCGAGTGTGTTCGGAATCCTATTTGCAGATTGAGCATTTATTGAATTTTTTTTTATCATCAGAAACAGAAGGTAATTGCATCGGCGGTAACTGTGTACAACCAGCATTTTATTTTTTTTATTTTTTTACTAATTGATCAGTATACGTTTGACCGCTACCTCACCTGATGGTAAGCGATAAAAATAAAATAAAACTTTCTGTCAATATGTCAGTCTCAATCAATGTTACCTAACTGAAACTCGACAAAAAAAACACATCTTTTCACAGTTCATAATCACCAAGCAGCAAAAAGCGCAGAGTTTTTACAGCAATCTAATTTGTTCCAATAATCAAGAAGCTTTTGTCTGTTAAATAAATCAACGATCAATTAAAAACAAAATCATTTGAACGCAAGTGGTCGCGACCGCAATGTCCCTTCCTGTCACGATGACGTGGAGTAGCGTTCACGTCAGACCAATGAGTTGAGAGCCCAGTGGCTAATACCAGCTGGATATCATGTTCACATACTCTATTAAACATGATAACCATCGCACCGGGTGTTGACCACACTTTGTTTGGATTAGAATTCAGTCTTTCATTCGTTGTTGAATGAGCAACGATTTCGGTCGCAGTCTGTGGCTTTTTTCGGTGGCTGATTCTAAATCGAAAGATCAGAAACAGAAAGATTAGCTGTGTTTTTCGCCACTGGATTATAGCACCGTAAGGGCACTCAGGGCATTTATGAAAATAGTGTTGTAACACCTACGACATAACAACGATGACGTGAATTGATACAACTACCATCATGGAAGGCTGAAAATTAGACACCAAGTTATCTACATTAACGGCGTTAACCGGGCCCACAAATTAACAGAAATCCAAACAGAACCCAATAATTAGCTGTTCACAGCAGTATTAGCTTCGAAACCAATCAAGCGTGCAGAAATTCTAATACAATTTCCTTACATATTTAATTTCACAATTTGCCTGCAGCACCCACACTGGCTCACCAGTCCTGACAATTGTGTGCATGACGACTAAGGCTCGGTTGAGTGTGAGTGCGTGCTCGGTTGCTTGTGGTTGCCGCGGCTCGGTTGGTAAACGGACGTAATCTCGACTAAACACTGATCAACTGCTAATACACATGTGCGTTGGGTGGTTGAAAAGATACAGCGGTCATACGGGGTTCGATTACTGAGTAAATTATTCTGAAATTATCAAGTTGCAGGTTACCTAGGTACCTAGTAGGTATAAGATTTTCATATCACATCCAACACGGTTTTTTCGTATTGCACACACTTTCTTGTAAGAAAAATTTCGTAGCGGTCGTAGGCCACTCGTAGACTAGTGCTACGCGGCGTTGATGTCTTTTTGGGGAACGATCTTCTCACTAAACGGTCATCAAATTTCCTACATTACTTTCACGCTATTATCTTTTTATCTAAAAAGGACTAAATGATTCCCACTCCGAATTGTTTTATCACGGTGTACAACTTGGCAAGACAGGAATTCCCGCCGTAAGAGCCTAACTATTAATTTGGCAACTTGCACGTACGGCACTTTTTTTCGGAAATAATACTTAAATTGAATATTCGTCTCATCTTTATTCTGAGTCTATATGCACCTAATTTCAATGGTGCTCGGAAAAAGTGTATGAACTAATTTGCATGTTTTTAACAGATAGACATGCATAAAAAAACAATTAAGTAGACAAATGTTTTGTGGGATGGAATTATCCCTGGAAAATAATTAACTCATAGTCACTCGAGGTCTAATCACCTTAAAAAAGAAAAAATACATGTATTTAGGTACATGAACACCACTTCACTTAGTTTATGCATCACTTAATTTAATCTAAATACTAATGCAAAGTTGAGTAGCCAGTCGAAGTTATCGCAGATCCTCTAGACATAATTACATACATTAGAAATACATATTCGTTCTAAATGAGACAGTGAAGCTACATCGCGGGGCAGTAGTAAATCGATATGATCAAGTTAAACTATTGGTTAATGTATCAGTGACGGGTAAAGTGATACACGGTGTGGCTACCAAGACGCACACATCAATATAACTCAGTCGCCGTGAACATGAGGTATGCGGACTGATAGTTATAATGACAACATTTAAAAATGTTAGGCTTCTTGTTGAGGTAAATTGTGCTACTTGTGACAGGAAGTTTCAGCGTTAGCCAAGATCTTTTGAAAGCTGTTTGAATCTATCAAATAAATTGGGAAGACTCCGAGAAAATGTTTTCTGATACACATCTACATCTAAACAAAATGTGGGTGGCCACATATTAGTTCCTAAAACGGTGATCTATCTGAAATGCTTTAAGGTCCTGATGGAGAGAAAAGCAAACCCGTGGAACTGACTGGTGGACAACTAGTATAAATATAAGATCAAACGAACTGCATCTAACAAAGTATACAGCAGATATGACTTCAATAACGAGAAAGCTTTGGTTGTAAACTCAGAAAATCGCAAGCTTTTCCTAACTGCCTACTTCGACCTAAAGTTAAACTACCTACTTAATTATTTCGCAGCAAAAAGCTACACGTACGTCCATATTAAGTGCACACAGTAACACATATGACAGCTTACGTTTCGTGCAACTATGTGTGTGTTACGGGTTATGCGCAGGCGCAATTTCGCAGTGTTTTGTATCGTCGTGCGACCGCAGGCTCCGTTCAACTGATACAGCGATCTCAGGTTACACCCAAGTGAAATCGTTTCATAAAAGGCCCTTTTGGCTTCTGCAACACTTTGCAGGATTCTAGTTCGTCGAAAAATTTGAATAAGTTTAAGATCATAAATTCACACGCAACAGCGAAGAAATCTTCAAAAAGTTGTAGCAACATAAGGGAAAGTAATTTCCACTATAAGGAAATAATGTACAAGTTCATCAGTTGTCTTATGGCAGTAGCACCATGTAAGTAATTATAAAAGTAGTAAAAGTATATCTTATAAGTAAGATATAGAAATGGGAGGTTCGAATATCAGAATCATCCTTGAAAGCTAAAAGCTCTTAGCTGGTAAGTTGACATGTTATAGAGACCTGAGAGGGTATATGCAGATTACAATAACTCAGTTATACGCCCAAAGCTTTAAAAGCCAACAAACTGTCCCTCCTCATGCATCCAGCAAAGTAATGTGATTTAACATTAACAGCAATCACAATATTATCACTTTTTCCGACACGTTTTCCCTTCTCGTAACGTGTTTAGCGTACGGCTGTGTTGGTGTGAGAGCTACGCCGTTAATTTACTCATGAATAGTAACAAGTAGACTCCGGCTCCAGCCATTAATAGCCAGTTTTTGCCACCTACACCGTGATTATTTCTAGTAAAACGGTTGTTTCTTGCTATTATTCAGTGTTATACAAAGTGACTGGTCCAGCCTATTGTTTTTTCTTTTCGTGGCTGTCCGACTGTTTCCACATCATTAGCTACTACGCATGTCGACCGATATTGCTTCGCGATGCAATTGCTATTTTATTATTCATTGTTTAAACGTACATTAAAAACTATTTTGCACGATCTGTTTGTTATCATCCACCGCTTTTACTTGAGGCTATTATTTACGTAGTAGTTAGAGAGGCAACATGTAAAATTATTCAGATTTCGATTTATTCTGTGCGTTGGTTCGTAAATCGTAAGAATGCGTTTTGAACATAATTAACGATATTCAGCGCTATGACACTAACTGTCTTAGATTGCTGTGAAACGTTTAACATTATCAAAGAACTTACTAACAAGAAGTTTTTCCAGCGACATCGCCGGCGCGCCGCGACTGTGAGGCTTTCTATGGAAAACGCTTATAATGGAGTTTCTACTAAAAGTATGCGTCGTAACAATTATAATTGATAACGTTTCTCATTCGCTCAATTATATTAAATGGAGTGAATGTTAGCTGTTTCCCGGTTTGAAACAATAACGATAATCAGATGGCAACATCTCGCGAACAATGACACTGTGCGCCGGCTGCGGTGGCCATGATCATGCCGATCGAAGGAATTTTTATAGTCTTTATACAAATAAAATCTATTTCCAGATAGAAGTATTCAATTACTTAGGTATGTTTTATTAAAATAAAACTAATATATATACCTATCTTATACTCCTTAAGGTTAATTGTACTTAAATTTATATTTAAATTGATTTAAATGCATGTCAAAAAGTTTGAGAATAGTATAGATGGCTTTAACAAGTCGTAGCTAAGGATTGATTACATAAAAGTGTGTGTCATGATATAGGCATCCAATTCCTGAGTCAAAAATTAAATTCAGCCAGCATTAATTAGGTACATAAAAAAAAGTCTGTAATTACTAGTGGAAGTATTTACCAAGAAGGTATACCTACTTATCCACTTCATCGATACATAGGTAAGGAGGCGAATGTCAGTAAATCGGAGGAAGTGAGACGACGCAACACCACCACGGGATATCATAAAACGCTTATAGTTTTCCTCCATACGCACATTACGCACCCGTTTGAATATCCAATGCGTTTTGTAATTAGCAATTCAATACACTTACTTACTGACGTACTTTGTAGGTAAGTAAGTGCACACAGGCAAGAAGTCCGACAACCGATCGAAAATGGAACGACATATACCTACTTAAGTAAATCATGGTATAGAAATGTGATGCAGAGGAATGGGGAATGTCCTGTGGTAAGTTTTTCAGAGTAGGTAATTGTGAATGGCTTTAAGGCCAAAAATACGATGGTCGAACTGAGCAGAGGATGGCACGCTTAGGGCGGAAGTGAATAGGTACCTACTGAGATGGCAACTGTAAGTTGAATCTACTTTAAGCACAAATAAATAGATAGATTATGTTATACTTTATAATCACTTTTAATTCACCACTAATTAATTACAATAAATATCTAACAATAATGAACAGAAGGTATAAATGTTGTTGATACGACGAAGCGCGAGCGACAAGTGTGAGCTCAGCACACTGAGCTCGGGGTTTTTAAAGACTGCCTTCCCCCACCGAAATGACGTCTAATGCGGGTAGCGAGTGACTCGACAGCAACGTTCCAACGTCCGGTTAGTGCAGGTGGCAGCACTGGGCCAATGGTGCGTCGCTTGACTTGTGTTACTGGCGCTATGTTTGGTCGCCGGAAGTAGTGGCGCCAACATCCGGCCCTCCTGAACTGTGTCTGTCCCTAGACACACCGTCATCTGCAATGTGAGAATAAACATGTGAGCTTTGATGACTATAACAGGTACAATGTTACGTTATGTTGAATGAGTTCCCACTACTGAGCCAATGAATAGTACAAGCAAAAGTGTGATCCCTGACTTCGCACCACCATGCTCAGACTCGCAGTCCACATGATAGCCGAAGCTTTCCAGTTCATCCACTTTTATCTGCATGAACTACATTTTCGCCCACAACAAGATCAAGGTCGAACCTCACTTGTTTTGTAGTGGAAACGCCATTACAACTGCAACATTGTTTAAGTGATTAGAACAAAATGTTGTACAAGTCTCATTCTCATGTTAGTAATCTTTTAAAACTATAATGTAAAGCTGTATTACTGAATATTTTTTTTACCTTTTGATACTTTATTAATTAGTATTTTATACATACCAACCACGCCAACATCTTCATCCCAATCGGTTATCTTAATCCACGGTTTCATGTTTTCTACACAGGTAGTACCAGAATATTTTTTTGTGTGATCGCTCGCTGCCTATTATGTCGATTATCTGGTATCTATCTTTCCCGAGTATTTTTGTAACTTTGAAAGGGCCCTTGAACACCGGTAGGAGTTTTGTACTGCTGCCATTACCAGCCTGGCTAGACACTTTTACGAGAACCAAATCACCAATCTCATATTGTTTAGCCACACAACGTTTTGTATCAAATCTTTCTTTTTGATGTCTAGCATCTTTTAGTATTCGTGTGTCGATATCTCGTCGCAGCTGTGTGACATCTATTATTTCTTCTTGCTCAGGTAGAAATATGTCGCTCTCTGTTCTAAGGCGGTACCCAAAAAATGCTTCACTGGGGACTGCGTTGATGGTTTTCTGCAATGTACTATTCATACCTTGTTGTAAACACGTTAAAACATCATCCCAGTATGTGTAATCGTTATCTGCACCCAATGAACGCAGTGCCTCTACTATTGTTTTATTATAGCGTTCGACTTGTCCGTTCGACCTCGGCATGCCAGTTGCTATAATGTGTGCACGAATGTTTTTGCTGTCACAATATGTTTGAAATGCCTTTGCCGTAAAAGCAGGACCAGCGTCAGTAATGAGTCTTCGTGGATTGCCAAAAATCTTAAACAAGTGCTCTAATTCATTTATGACACAAGCAGTGCTTGTATCACGCACTGGAAATACAAAGACGAACTTTGTAAACGCATCAACAAGTACCAGAATATGACAATTGCCTTTTGATGATTTCACAAATGGACCCACATGGTCCATATGGAGAGTATGAAAGGGGCGAGCATATTTTGGAATTGGGAACATCTGACCTTCCTTTTTACCACTTTTATTTTTATTGTATAAGCAGTGTAAACAATTTTTGATGTATTTAGTTACTGTTTTTTTCATTTTAGGAAACCAATATTTATGTTTAATTCTTTCTAACGTTTTGTCTACAGCAAAGTGACCTATCTTGTCATGATTGTACATAATTACTTGCCAGATACAATTTTTTGGTACAACCCATCTACGACCTATTTCAGTTCGACGGTAGATTTTGTTTCCAAGCAATTCGTACTCGTTAAAAACATTCCGATTCGTATCGGCCTCTCCTGATAGTAAAATATCTCTGATTTTACATAGATTTGGGTCTTGTTCCTGAACACTCAATAGCCAGTCTGCTTCGGTGATGGACATTACTATTTGTTTTTCACAAACTTCACCACTATAGGAGGGGTTTCGGCTAAGTGCATCAACATGTTGCATTTTAACGCCGGGTCTATGACAAATCTCATAGTCAAATTCTTGAGTCAGAAGTACCCACCTGGCTATTCGTGGCAACACTTCTTTTTTTGTAAGCGAGTATCTGACGGCATTACAGTCCGTGATTAATTTAAACTTACGGCCCAACAAATATAAACGAAATTTTTGAAATGATGCCACAATAGCAAGGAGCTCGAGCTCAAACGAGTGGTAACGCTTTTCCTCGTTAGTCGTTTGCCTGCTATAGTAATATATCGGTCGCTCACCATGTTCATGCACTTGTACCATAATTCCAGCTACCCCCTCCCTACTTGCATCTGTATAAAGTATGGTTCCTTTTTCAGGATCAAAGATAGCTAAGGTAGAATCGCAAGTTAAGGCCTCTTTTAATAGATTTACCGTCCGATCTTGTTCGTCTGTCCATTGCCACCTTTGTCCTTTTTTTAATAATTTAGTTAGTGGGCTACTTAGTATTGCACAGTCCTTAATAAATTTACGGAAATAGTTAACTAACCCTAAGAATTGACGCAGCTGATGAACCGTTTTGGGTACTGGGAACTGCTTTATAGCATCAATTTTTTTTGGTGTGGGTCTAATACCATTACCATTTACTTCATAACCGAGAAATGTGATGTCAGTTAAAAAGAAATAACACTTTTTTAGGTTAAGAGTCAAACCGTGTTCTCTAAATATTTTTAGTACCGATTCCAAGATGATTAAGTTTTCTTCAACGGTTTCTGATACGATTAACACGTCATCTAAATATACAATGACATTTTTGAAGCGTAAATTTCCCAAAATCTGATTCATCATGCGTTGAAAAACCGATGGTCCATTTGACAGCCCAAATGGCATGCGCAAAAATTCATAATGTCCATCTTCCGTAATGAATGCAGTTTTGTCTATTGAACCCTCATTTACACGTAACTGGTAATAACCACTCTTCATATCTAAGCTAGTAAAATACTTGCACCCTTTTAATCTATCTAACAAGTCCTCTATGCGAGGCATAGGGTATTTCTCTTTAGTGGTTATTTTATTCAATGACCTGTAATCCACGCATAATCGCTTTTCACCCCCTTTTTTTTCTACTAATATTACAGGACTAGCGAATGGAGACTTGCTTTCACGAATGATGTTATTTTTAAGGAGCTCGTCAATTATTTTACGTAACGATGCCCTATCAGGCTCTGATAACCTGTATGGCCTGGTGTAAATAGGCTTGTTCGATTCAAGGGCGATCTCAATGTCAAAATCTTTAACTTTACCTAACGAGCTTAAATCAGCCGCGATTGTTTCGGGATATTTTCCAAACAACCCTTTCAAAGTATTAAGATATTTATCTGGTACTTTAAATTCTACTTCATTAGACAAAACTGCAGCCACATTCACGATTTTCTGAAAAGTCAGTTGATTTCCTATTCTCATATACATAACTGACGTGTCTTCGGTCACATTCCGGCCTATCAGGACATCACAACCCGATAATACGTCAATAATATAGAAATCTACACTTTCGAATTCTATACCGTCTAAAATCAGAGGAGTCGTTACGTAATCTTCTACCAAAACCACAGAGCAATTCGAAAAACCCTGCAAATGAATCGGTACTGCCAACTTAAGTTTTGTTAACTTTAACTGTTTTACTAAACCGGACGTGATCAAGGAGCAATCACTGCCCATATCAATAAAAACTTTTTGAGAAACGCCCCCTATACAGGCAACTTTATTAAATTTATTTTTATTTTCACAAGACTTGACCAATTTTACTTCTTTTTTTACTTCGTCAGATTTTTTGTTTCGACAATAGGTTTCTGAATGTCCCTTCTTACTACAATATTTACAAATTTCTGTACACTCATTTCGTTTGTGGTTACCGCCACATCCGAAACAAGTTATCTGCTTTGTGGTTCTGGCAACCGTTGAACTTTGATTTGACACAACAATACGACTGGACTGTTCCGATTTCAATGAATTTCCTAGATCGCGATCGGTTCGTTTGAATGAGGATTGAGGCACCTTATGTTCACTAACAGCGCCGTGACTTGGATTATGAGAACTACTTAACCGACCGTGGAGAAAAGATGCAAGTTGGTCGCATGTATTGATGCTTCCAGCATCTACCGACGCACTTATGTTAGGATCGTCGATGTTGCCCGTAATAATAGAAATGATGTCCCGATCAGAAAAATTTACACTTAACTTGTCAATTTTACATTTTTGTTGAAAGTAAAACTCATACAAATGTTGTTGTGCTGTAGGTTTACTTTCAATTATTTCTTTAAGTAACGTAAACATGTTTCGTTTTGTTTGAAATGTGAATGATATTTTATCTCGCCATTGTTCCCATTTCCAACTAGCCCAACTACTCTCATTTTTTAAAAATGAGTCATACCAAGTTTTTGCCGTTCCTTTGAATTTATTGACAGCCTGGTAAATTAACACCTGATCCTTCCAACTAAATGTTTTAGCATGTAAATCAACAATATTGAGCCAATTATCTACTGTATCTGTAAGGGGGTCAAATTCTGGTATCATTGAGTTCAACATCATACTGTAACAACCCGCTACTTGACTATCAACTGATTTTTTGGCTTTTTTACGGGTGGGTGAAGGCGTATAGCTTTTACTGGACTTACTGCTTGACGATGATGATGATGATTTTGTACGTTTCCTCCTTTTCCGTTCCCGTTTACGGGCACGTGACTTTCGGCCCATTTGTAGGCTTGAATTCGAAGCACTTCTGATGTAAGTTGAATCTACTTTAAGCACAAATAAATAGATAGATTATGTTATACTTTATAATCACTTTTAATTCACCACTAATTAATTACAATAAATATCTAACAATAATGAACAGAAGGTATAAATGTTGTTGATACGACGAAGCGCGAGCGACAAGTGTGAGCTCAGCACACTGAGCTCGGGGTTTTTAAAGACTGCCTTCCCCCACCGAAATGACGTCTAATGCGGGTAGCGAGTGACTCGACAGCAACGTTCCAACGTCCGGTTAGTGCAGGTGGCAGCACTGGGCCAATGGTGCGTCGCTTGACTTGTGTTACTGGCGCTATGTTTGGTCGCCGGAAGTAGTGGCGCCAACACAACGAATAGAGAAGTACGGAACAAGACATGTTGCGCCGATCCAAAACAACTTAAGTTAAATAAGATTTTCTATATGAAATGCATTGAAAGATTTATCGGCTACTTAAAGCTTTCTCACCTTGGGTCAAATTTCATCGTTTGCTACCAGCTCGCCCCACGACGTTTCGAATGGAACAGTAGACATAGACGGATAATAAAACATAGGAACGGAACGACTGCACCATGCATTTATACCGGTAGAATAATGGCAATGGCGCACCCCATCAATCTTGACAAAGCTTCGTACTTAGCCAATAAGCAACATTAATTTTAGAACCTTTTATGTACTAAGTATCCGTTATCGCTTACAAAGAAGACTATCAGCAGTTGACGCCAACAAATCGGTGGGCAATCGATTAATCGGTCGGCAATCGATTAATCGGTCGTCTACGACAGGCCTACGACTATCTACTCTATTTGAATAGGCCCGGCTATCTAACCGATTCATTGTAACATGCAAATTGCGCACTGTTATTTTATTTTAGCATAGGTATCTAATAAGACGAATAGGAAAAACTGGAGAATCTGCTTGTAGCTGTTCCGTTGTCAGTAGAAAAAAGTGGGAGGTCAGCTGCTCCTAGTGGAATTACATGTCTGTTAGGACAGACTGATTGTGGATTTAAGAATACGTAATTTTGCTCATTTCTATGTGACAAACCCTTTCCAACATGTAGGTAAAGTAAATAATACTTAATACCCATGTTTTAGTTGAGTTAGTTTATATTAAGTTTCCTTAACTGTCTCTAAACATTTTGTCTACGTTTCTCATCCTACTCTTCTGTCGTAGATCTGCGGAAAGAAATTCCCTTTGAAATAAGCGGTACCTACCTAGGTTTAGGTAACTTTATGCTTTTCTTCTGTATGTAATTTTATCCTATATGTGTGTTGTGTGTTCCTATCTACATATATAATATTTTATCACAAATAATAGAATCCTAAATAGCCCTGAAAGTGTGGCGACTGCCAGCTTTTAGCCGAGTTCCCACGGCGCTGTTACTGTTAACCTAACTGACGGTAAGCGGTGCACTCATAATACTTAAAAATTAAAAGTTATTGTATTTATGAAACGTGTGAGAATGTTTAATTAAATAAGTGGAATAAACGGAACTAAGTACTTATTAGAGCTAATGAAAGTGACGACACACTGGTAAATATTGTGGAAACAACGCGTAATGAGATTTAACTAATCCTCCAAATTCTCAAGCCGATTAGGCAATATGTACCTAACCATACTTGAGTTAGTTAAAAACGCATTGAAGTTTTAATTTATGGCAATACAATGAGCCAATTAAAAATAATACTTCCTACCTTTTGTTCCTTTAAAAGATATTAATCATGTTAAATATTTTTCAGAAAAGGCTAGGTAAATATATAGGTACTTATTTCAAATAGGTAAGAGTGTCTTTTCCGCGGTAAGACTTCAAAATGTGTCGTATCCATTGTTAAAATCATACTTAAGTAGGTATTTCTAGTTGAGGGAAGGTAAATTAGCTCATTCTGTACTGGTCTGCATTATTGTGAGCTTCCGGAAAAAAATATTAACGGCGATCGGTTAGATCAGTAGCACAAACAAAGATTAGTTCCACATTACTTGACGTGTATCCTGGACTCATCGGAAATTAGTTGCGCGATCTGGCGGAGTACGCCCTCGGCGTCATGTGTTAGACTCGATCATTAATGAGTTACAGCAAAAAATATGTTCGTCTACACAATACAGGCGCATGACTCGCCGCTCCGCGATCAATTATTAATAAAAAGCGGGCCGCTTCATTGAAAGGGCGATTAGCTCAATATTTATATGGAATATTCGGTATCAACGGCGCTTTGTGGCCATAATTCGGTGGGTCGTGACGCGGCGCGTTTGACTCTCCCGCCCGCGCCATAGACCAACTGCCTCGCTGATGCAGAGACTTGATACTGCATTAATTACCTATTAAATGTTACAACTCATCTAAATAAATAAAATTTTAAGTAATCTATTATTTACATGCAATGCACCGGGAAGAGTAGAGGTTATGGGGGAGACCTTTGCCCAGCAGTGGCACAGTATAGGTTGAAAAAAAATACAGAATAAAATAAAAACAGAAACTAAATGAAAACGAACAATACTTGGATAAAACAAATGAAAAATCCTAGACTTCCTTTTTGATGCGTTCCCGCATTCATATTTTATGCAGTATCATAAAATTGTTCCTTACACTAGGTCACACACTAGGTATACCGAGTTGCTAAGTCGTCAGCATGTTACGACTAACACCACTCATACTAAAACCATTTTCAATAAAGTTCGCAAGGCTTACTTAAGCTTTTTTCCCTGCCAAGCTAGGTATACCAACCTAAACTAAACACAGCTAAACTTAGTGTAAATGGTAATTTTATAAAAAAAAAAATGATGTAGGTATGTACGTAACAACACAACCTCTATGAGTTCCACCAAATGCAGGCAAGATACTTTGGTACGCGTGTCGTCAGGCTAGCGGTACGGGCCACCACGCTCGCTACATTGTCCTACCGAATTGACTCGCCGACTCTTTCAATAGAATTCTTCGCCGTGAAAGCAGCCACTATGTCGGCATAAATCTATTTAATCTGATACATTTCCCGAACATCAATCAAAATCACGCACTCGACACTATCTAGCGAATTATTGAATCGCAATTAGGTAGATGTGTTTATTTATTTTGAAACTTCAAGCGTTGTGGTAGTGGTAACATTAACTAATAAAATCACTATGACCAGTGTAAAATGTATGAAATCTATGGCTCTATTATACGTAGAAACAAAAGGCTTCCACGCTCTATCGAGTCTAGCCTATCCGCTAATATCTCGCCAACATATTCTTCGAACGATAAATTAACTGTTTATAGAATACCAAAACAACGGTCTAATGCCAATTAATTATTTGTTTAATTCATTCGGCTTTACCGACTCACATAGCAACCAATGGCTGCCAAAACAATTTTTCAGTAGAGCTGATGCTAATGAAAAGGCATTTTCACGAGCTTTGGCGCCGGCCGACATGCAAATGTGCTGTTTAATGACGCGCGAAGCCACGCCACACAACTATGCTAGCTTCGCGGACACAAAACGTTACATTACACACAGTTTATTGTGAAAACTCGTTTCAGAACTGTAAACGTTCCTATCTACAACTTTACCGATACCCACACAATCACAAGCTATGCGACTTTTGAATGCATCTTGACCCCTCACTGGCCTGTATTGACCATCGTAATTTATGCGTGAGAAACACGGAAAAACGTATTGCAAACAGAAAATAAAGTTCTTGCACAAAACATCGAGCCATGAGAACTGAAAGCAGAGACATTCTTCGTATTACGGCGCCTATTCACTGATTTTAACTAAATGTTTTATGATTCAAACTTCAGTAAAACGACATCCTTAAGATAAACGTGTCACGATTGAGTCATTCGACCCGCCTTCAAAATGAAAAGCCCCTCAACCTTGAAAAGGCCAGAGAATGCGGCATGAAAGCGCCTCACAATACTCTTTTAATTTGTCATTATGCAGCAATAAAAACATGGTAAATGAGAGCGACAAAAAACTCGTTCAGAGACAAACAAAAACCGCGAGCTGGGGCGAAATTCGCAAATCATTCGACGATAATGACGGCCGCTTGAAAAAAATTTAAATATCAAAAGGCCGGACGGGGCACGGTAATGGTTTAAAATCATTTTTCATTCGAGTCACTCGTGAGTCAGAAATATGAAAACGGTAGCCATCGCATCGGGCGCGCTTCCATTAACTCTAGCCGACTCGCGATTAGAATTTTGGAAGAGCTCCATCTTTCATTTGTTACCTTCTTCGGAATAAATAAAACAAAAATGTTGATCAATTACGGTGTTCGAATGAAACTACATAAGTACCAGCGTCGTTAAAAGTTTTTATTTACAAAGGTCCTTTTTAATATTAAATCGCATGACTTATGTTATTTAAATGTCATTTGTTCTTCTTTTTCTTGTTCTTGGGTTGCGATTGGTCGACAGCGGGTAGCCCGCTATCAAATTCGCTTGCTGTATGCATGGAGCTTTGTTTCGATGCTCGAGGACCGAATGAACCGAACTTTGCTTTTGGGAATCTGTGAAGAATAGGAATAATTTTTTATGATGAAGTACTGACATTAAAAGTCGAGGTCTCTTTCTAGAAAGAGGAACTAAAAAGTTTAAGCCCGAAAAGTTAGAAAACAGAAAGAAAATAATGAAACTTGGGAGTTTGCTCACCCTGGGCGCTTCTTCTCTTCGTCTTCGTGAACAGTGAGCCTATTGCTTGGTTTCTCCTTGTTAGTTGGGTTTGACTTGACCCGGCGGGCGAGAGTCGCGGGCGCGTCGCGCAGAGCGAAGGCCTTCGCCGCGTGCCCCAAGTGCAGCTGTCTGGAGTCAAGGTACTCCTTCACGTCGCGAGGGTAGCCCGCGTAGAAACGGACCCAGGATGTGTAAGCTACATGAGAAAAGAGTTGTTTAAAAAGCCGAATCTTTGTAGAGTAAGTCGATTGCATTGTTAACACTGATTGTAAGCAAGTCTCGTCTCTGTGAGCGAGCACCACAATGCGCAGCACTTCCAGCGCTCGCGACTCATGTCCTGTCACTAGTACGTACCTCTGCTAGCTCTCAGCAGCCAGTCTCTGTTGGTGTGCGCGGTGTGCTCGAGGCGCGCCTGCACAGCGACCGCGGCGCGCTGCGGCGTCCCAGCCGCTGGCACCACAGTACGCAGCGCTTCAAGCGCTCGCGACTCGTCTCCTTGACGCAACCTGTGATAACGCTTGGTTATGTAGTTGGGGAAGAAAACACAATATCTCGTGGAAGTATTTGAAGTGTAGCTAATAGCCGAGTACCTACGCCTGACAAACATAGGTGTTTATTAGGGGAGGCTGTTTTATTGCAATACATGCTGAAATGTTTCTAAAGGATATGGCTCACCTGATCCTCTTTTCCTCTAAATGCCTAATGTAGCGTGCTTCGCTGGGCAAAAGGAAAATCACGGCTGCACCCACCTGAGCCGCACGGCCTGTGCGACCCACCCTGGACGAAGCAAAAAACATAATTATTTAGTAACGATAACGCGTTTTTCAACAAAAATTAAAAAGGAGTTATTTTCTGGAATTCATGAAATCTCCCCCCCCCCCCCCCATTTTTATTTTCAAATATAATACACACACACTTCCTACCTGTGCACATAGTCGGTGGCTGATGCCGGAACGCAGAACTGCAGGACGAGGTCAACTCGAGGCACGTCTATTCCTCTGGCCGCGACATCCTGACAAATAAATTAACAAAACTGATAGACACTGCAAAAAAACCGCAGGCCAAGTAGATACTGAAATAATGCTTTCCAAATCACTATTTGGATTGGTCAGTCCGCACTTCAGCGATGCCCAACGTCTTCCCCATAATACCGTGCTTAAGATCGTCTTTTCGGACGTGAAAGGTGAATAAATGATATTACTTAAAAATATTTAATGTCAAATCCCCATGCAAAAGTCAGTGTATCTTATACCAAACAGAAGCGTCGCGCCGCGTAAGCGAGTGAGCCCCGCCGCGGTAGCTACCGCCCGCTGCGACCGAGATTAAACCCGATACCATCTCGCCTTCGCGCCGTCATTATCTTCACTATGGAGGACATTACATCGCCGCTATTGCTGTATTAATGCAATTAAAAACACACTACCACGTACAACGTATTCGTCGTGGCTAATTACACGATTAGAAAATTATTTTACGCTTCACCTCCACCGCTGACCAACCGTGGAAAATTTTCAAATGATAATAAACCGCTTTCTATGGAATCTGCGATATAACCCTAGTCGATTACTAATTATAAAGTCCGGAATGGATGCAATATCAAGACGTTTAGTTTTTGTTGCATCATTAATGGTTTCTTAGTTCTTGTGGTTAATATTCATCTCGAAGCAAAAAGTCTTGAAAAGGGTAACGATTTATAAAAACTAAATCCTAAGTTAGAAGCAATTTGCTTTGCACTTCATTAAGTTTACATCAGTCAGAATTCCTATTTCAGGTTTAAAAGCAACTGAAACCATCATCAACCTTGTCCTAGTGTCGGATGCTAAATTTTATGAACATATTTACACAATAAACTTATAATTAGAATCCCTACCGTATCAGTAAGATTCCGTCGTCGGCGTTGATAGATGTAATAAACACATTTAATAGTACATAATCGGCGCGTATTGTGGCGGCGGTGTGGGAGCGCACACAGAGCTAGATGAATGACCAGCTAATAGGCAGCCAGCCACAATAGCCCGCGACAAAGGTGAGCGGGAATACGAACGCCATTATTGAACTAAGAATGTGATCATTAATCTGGTAGCACGTTTTCGAAGATAATAAATTGAAATTCTATTGTACGCGTAAACACGATTAAAAAATATTCAAGAGATCGGAATTACCTGTGTTGTGCGCGGTAATAACTGAAGACAATGATGGAAACGATGAAATTGGAAGTGCGTGCGCATCGAATATATAGAAAACGTTAGCAACATTAGAACTCAGCATGTTCTGATTACCATCATGTGAAAAATAAACTTAGCAGGTATCTAAAACAATACAGATGACACTTCTCCTTCGTGGCAGATTAATTTCTGTGATAAATGAAGTTTTTGAAAATGAAAATATTCTATAACTTACAGTGCAAATCAAAACTCCATTCCTAGCTGCGCGGAACTGTTTGAAAACCTCCATCCTCTGTTCATGCGGCATGGATCCGTGCAGACTGAACATATCCAGATCGACAGGCACCAAACCGCCTTCAGTAGGTTCTTCGTACTCCACTTTAAAATCATCTGAATCGTCTGATGACGAATCGTTGTCCTAAAAATACATTTCAATTTTTCATTTTTGGTAACTCTGTAGGTGCTTTACTAAACAACGTTCACCTATTTTGTACACACTTACATCGTCATCATTATCGTTGCCCTTCCTTTTCTGTGCTTTAGATTTATGTTGGTTTTTCTTTTTAACTTTAGCATCTTTCCCAGTTAGAGCAGTTTCTATCAAATCTGAAAGATAATCTACCATTTCCAGCGTTGCCATGAAAACGATCATTTTACCGCCTTTCTTATTCATGACACAGTGTTCCACAATAAGGCCGACAAGTGTGACTAGTCTCAGTTTCATGGGTACTACAAGGAAGGTTTGATTGACTGACGCTGGTAGAACTAATTCGTCTTCTCCCACGGCCGACTTCACTGCTGCTGCGAAAGTATTAACCGCTGGGGCCGTTTCCTCTTCATCGTCTTCACTCCCGTCTTCTTCACTGTCATCGTCTTTCTCTACTTTAGGGTTTTTAAGCTCATGATCTCTTTGTGCTTTAAAGTATTCGTAGTCAGAATCACTGTCACTATCTTCGTCAATTTTCGCGGCCTCGACTTTAGGTGTCTCTCTCGACTTTACGTGGACAGTATTACTTTTAGAAGAGCCTTCACTTTTGAATAACTCTTTGTGATTAAGTCCAGTGAATGCTTTCAAACCTGAAGTAAAAGGAACCATTTTAAAATGTATTTTGTTGGATTCATATGTATATTATGAATACAAACCTACTCACCTCTTCTCGCCTCTGCATTCTTGTCTTTGTCAGGTAGAGAAGTTTTTTCTTCTTCTTCTTCTTCATCTTCATCGTCTTCTTCATCATCATCTTCTTCTTGATCATCATCTTCTCCTTCATCATCATCTTCTTCTTCATCATCATCTTCTTCTCCTTCATCATCATCTTCTCCTTTATCATAATCTGCGTCGTCTTCTTCAGACTCCGGCTTTATTTCTTTTACTGGCTTTGATTTTTCTACTTTCTTTTCAGGTATAATTTTAACTTCAGATTTATTTTTCTCTCCACTTACATTTTTATTCTTCACGGTTTGACTGGACTTAAGTGAATCCGCTATAACAGCCTTACCTTCAGACGTGTCTACAAAGACTGGATCCACTAAAGTAATTCCTGCCAGATTTTCGACAGCCTAAAAATATAAGTGAATGTAAACATGAAATTGTAAATGGCAAAAATCAAAGTAAGTATGTTATTCATTTTATTTGTATTACCTTTGTAAGAGTGGCAGATAGCAAAATAGTTTGTTTCTCTTTAGATAAAAATACATCAGTCAAGTGATGTTTTATTTCTTCTGCTTTTGCTTCATTACTTTCATTTGTTTCATTAAGACTAGCTTCTTCTTCTTCAGGAATTTTCTTTTTTACATTCTGTTTTATCATAGCCATAGGATCGTAAGTGGCAGCTTTCTTGTGATCCTCTATGGCTTTTACGATTGCTGCTACATCCTTCTCGTAACCCATGTCTAGTAAACGATCAGCTTCATCCAGAACTAAACATCTGCAATTTTTTTACTGTGTATAGGCACACGTGTGACCACATCTCGCCTAATGGTAAGCACAGTAATCTTAAACAAGTTACTCTATTTACAATGTCATATCAAAATATACATTTTTCCATAATTATCATCAGTAAAATTCAGGTGGCAAGTAAAATTTTGTTTTGAGGAAACCTTTGGACACTATGGACAAAATGGGTTAATAGACAAAAAGTTTCTAAGAACAGAAATAGACAGCTTTTAAACTACACTAAAATGAAAGTGTGTGAAGTGATGAATAGAAATAGGCAGTTTTCTTAAAAGCTGCCTATTTCTATTCATCACTTTTTAAACATTCAAATTTATTTATTTATTTATTGCACAGAGTACACACAGTTACAGGCTTGCTTAAAACTAATGAGTACATTACCCTGTTAGGGTGCAGCAAGATAACTTAAAACTAGAATATTATACAAATATTAATACTACACTGTTACTTTAAGGTACAAAATGTAAAATAAAGATATAATATATTTAATTAAGTTCATATAATTTATTAGTATTTTTATCATCCATAAATTTTTGAATACTATAAAAACATTTTTCTATGAGTAATGACTTTAACCTAGCTTTGAATAAACTTAGTGTTTTGGTTGACCATATACTTTCGGGCAATTTATTACATATTTGGATGCTATGGTACTCGAATGTCATTCATACATTAATTAAATAATTATTCAAATGTCACTTACCCAGTTTTAGCAAAGTTAAAAGATGCAGTGTGTCTCAAGTGATCATTTATGCGTCCTGGTGTTCCAACTAATATGTTGATACCTTTCCTAAGTCTCGCTTTCTCAGCCTTTCTCTTTTGTCCACCACTTAGCAGGCCGGGCACAATCCAATGAAACGGCTAACAATGGAAGTTGAAACATTTTAAATATGTTTTTTTAGCCTACCAATTATTTTAAGATGTAATATTAACAAACAATTTAACCAATAGAAGATTTTGAAAATACCCTGTTATCAAAAACTAGCTTTTGCCTGCGATTTTGTGCTCTCTTATCCCTTTTTCCGATCTTGTATAGCCTATAGCCTTCCTCATGAATATGGCTATCAATAATACAAAAAGAATTTTCCAAATCCTCAGGTAGTTCCAGAGATAAGTACTTTGAAACTAACTTCACAAGTTTGATCAGAATAGTGCGTTTAACTCATCAGACTCCGCAAATTAAAAGACAATATGATTTGGCCCCCGATTGGAGTTTACGGTCCTTAGCAAGTTAAAAAAACTTATAATAAACAGCATATGATGTACCTTGACTAGCTTAATAAATAGCTCATATGTCTGCACTGCCAGCTCCCTGGTTGGTATCACCACTATGACCCTGATCCCATCATTCCTGCTTATTTTAGGTCTGATAGCTTGTAGCCCCTCAATTATTGGTAATGCATAAGCCAGTGTCTTGCCTGACCCCGTCTGTGATCTAGGTTAAAAATAATGTAAACAATTGCATTATCACTTTAGAGCTGTAAAAATGTTAAATTGAAAAAAAATATCAAGCAAACTTTACTTAAAAGGAGCTATAAACCAGTTGTTGAAAATTTAGTTATGCAATCATTATTGCACCATAATATGTGCATTGTGCAATTTCACCCAACAATATTATTTTAGTACTAATTGTATAACATAATAACAAAATAATCGTTTTAAACTCACCTAATGAGAACATCTCGCCCCTGTAAGATAACCGGTATTGCATTCTGTTGCACTGTCATCAGTTCTTTCAAACCTAGGTTTTGCTGCAAGTTTGCAACACTATGGGGGTGTATATCTAAGTCTGAGAAGGTCTTTCCTGCAAACACCTGCTCAACAATTGGCTTAACAGCCCGCTGCCCAATTCGGGGCACTTGTGGGTTGTTCTTAAACAGTGAAGATATCCATCCACCACTCCTAGGCTTGTTTTGCTTTAACTGTATTGTGTCACTAAGGTCCTGATAGTTCTTCCCATGGTATTTGCCTTTGTTTTCACTGAGATCTCGTAGTTTAGCTCCCAAATCATCAGATTTGTCAGCCACAGGTGGTGATACTTTAACCACTTTTTTAGGAGGGCCTTCTGCATTTTTTATGACTGCACGATTAGTTGCGGCTAAGTTCTGGGGTCTCTTCCTAGCTATGGTCTTACCAGTGAACTTTGGATTGGATATAAACTTGTATTCACCTGCATTCTTATGAGGAGCACTTGGTTTTTTCTTATCCTATCAAAACAAACCATTTAGCACAAAGTCAAGAGTAAATACTATAGTGTTTACAACAATATTTCACACTTACCTTCTTGGGAACTGATATATTTAATTGTAAGTCATCCATATTTCACTATTTCACAAGTTATTTACGTTTCTTGGCACATAAATTTGAGGTTAAACGCACGTTTTGACGTTTCTTATGTTGTGATTGTTTTGTTTGACGTTTACGAAGTTCGTTCTGAAACAGAGTGCCATGCTGTGTTCACAAGAAAATCAACAATCCTTCCATTTTGCAAAAAAAAAAACTTCCAATTATTCCGTTCAATAATGGAAAACTTGGAAGTTTTTTTGAACAGATTTGTTAATCACTATGTTACGCTTTGTCCTGATTGAACATAATGAAGAATCCTGAACGCAGCGAGGGAGGGATTCAAGCAAGCCCAAGTCAAAGACATCTGAATTTCATTATAACAATAATGTGATTTGAATTGGAACGCACTTTGACTGCGCTCGCTGCACCTAGCAGCGGCAGCGGAGGCGGACTGGAGCCGCTCGCGGGTTAGAATGACGTTCTTTAGGTTAGGTTTGCATGTCAAATTAAAAAATATAAAAAATTTGACGATTTCGTGCAGGTGGTTTAAAAAAAATATTTGTGCTCTAGCCAAGAACACAGGTGGCGCGCGTCGGCCCCCGTCAAAGAAGCAGGTCGCGCGTCCGAAGCTGTGACTCCAGCCCACTACAGTAGTAGGTATTGTACCCAGTGACGGATTAACCGCAATTGCTTAGGGCATCACGTCTGGAAGGGCACCAGAAGAAGCACAAAAAAATCCGTGCTTAGAGCATCACGATTCACGTCTCACTCTCACCTCACCAAAAACTACACCAAAAAACTAATTTGAAACGAAAAGCGCGAAAAGAGTTCAGACATTAACATATTTAACACGCAGGCAAGGCTTAAGCTTGCATCAAGGTTTTGATAAGCAAATTCATGAAGAGAATGTTTACTAGGAGCACGTTTTACAGCGAGTTACAGCTGTTATTCGCAAATTGGCAGAAAGAGTCCTTCCTTTTCGCGGTGCAGTAGAGAAATTTGGATCTCCTCAGAATGGAATTTTTCTAGCGTTGCTGGAACTTAGTCAATGTGATCCCTTTTTAGCGGCACACATAGGTAATATTAACCAAATAAGGAAACACCGGAAAAGGAAATGTCTCTTATTTTCTAAAAAGATCTACGAATATTTAGTTGATTCTGATAATGGCCCAAGAAGTGCACAGTAAAACTATATCTCAGATAAAATATTCTACATATTACTTATAGTCTTTCAGTAGATTCTACGCCGGATTTAACGCACATGGACCAGCTCAGCGTAGTTATTCGCTTTATAAAAGATGGGCAGCCTGTAGAGCGACTTCTTACATTTATTGAGTTGGAAACGCATCACACAGTAGATGAACATTTACTGGCAAAGCAGGCTCTTCAATACCTTGACGAACATTGTGGATTAGATTTTTAATATGCAGAGGCCAGTCTTATGACAATGCTTCAAATATGTCTGTACGTCACAGCGGCATGACGCAGAAGATTCTAGATATGAATCCGTTTGCAACATAATATATCCCATGCGCAGCCCATTCTCTCAATTTAGTAGGTTGAAGCGCCGTGGATTGTTCCTAGCAGCTGTAATTTTTTTTTTTAGTCCAAAAATCTACAATTTTTTTCTGGTTCAACCATAAGGTGGTGCATATAAAAAGATCATTTGGATAATGAACGTGTTGCAGAATGTTCTTTTTCAAAATGAAAAAAGGAAAAAAGGATAAAGATGATAAGTACAAGAAAGGCTTGATAATTTATAGATATTATACATAGAGTCCGATATGTTAAAAACGTTAGACGTTAATACTATCTTGCGTGAATTCAACGTCAGGAAAAGCCGCAAGATGCATTTCAATAAATAAATAAATTATGCTTTGGTTTTTATTGTTGTCGCACCTACTTCACTTCTAAGGTACGTTACATCATCTTATTTTACAAAAAAAAAAAACTAATGTTTTTAGGCAGTACAGTTTGAAAGACCGATTCTAGTTGACATACGGATAGGGGGGGCCACAGGCGTGGATTGCTTAGGGCATCAAGTAGTCTTAATCCGTCACTGATTGTACCTAGTAAACATAACCCGCCGGCGCAATACTGTGATTTGAATTTGGAAAGCATTTTGACATCGCTCTCTACACCTAGCAGCGGAGGCGGACGGGAGCCGCTCGCGGGTTAGATTAAACGAGTATGTTAGGTTTGCATGGCAAATAATTTGACGTTATCGTGCAGGTGGTGGTAATAGTATGTCATTTGTGGGCAACTTCTGACGCGTGATTGACCGTACATAACGATTGCAAAGGCTTATAAATTAAAAAAAGAAAGCAGATAGGTATAAGTTTGAGTTCCACTAAACAATATCCGAAACTTGCTTGCACGTCAATACCGCGGTTTTCAATATGCCCGTGGTATTGTTGAGTAGAAGACGAATCGAACTTAGCAATCGCACAACTTGTACGCAAACACACGACGCGAATTGGTATTGAGCCTACGACCTCTTTCGTCAACGCTCACCGTGAACCCTGCAGCCGTTGGAGTAATGTCGATAGGTATAGAGTTACTTTTACAAATCCAAATAATTTAAGTAATGAGTAGTAAACTAAACCGATTTATTTTCCCAAGGACTATTTACATGTACACACCCCACTCTGCTATTACAGTCTATTAAAACATAAAGTGTAAAAGTATTTTGTAAGCAGGGTACTTATGAACACGTGGCCAAAACACAGTGATGATGCGAATTACGCACAGATCACGTGGCGACGCGTGGCGCCAAAATATCCCTTTGTGCCGTCTATGAGGCGGAACAAATATTTGAATTTAAAACCCCATGTAAGTAAATACTTAGATGCCTTTTTTAATGGTTTTCATCTGGGATTATTATAATATAAGTGACGACTGCGTATTCGCGCGATGATTGCCGCCCTAGGGTTATCTAGATAAGGCTACTTACTGCAACGCCAGACCTCCTTCGATAGCTGTAGATGAACAAGCCCCTCTTTTCACGCAAGTCCCCACGATCGATGGGGGCCCCCTAGTTTCATCAATTTCATCTACCGGTATGGCGGTACCTATCTAATATTAGGTTTATACGTAAGACGTAGATACAGACGCCACCACATCAAAGTAACTGTCAAATTTTTCCCAGTCTAAATTGAAATGATTAACATTTCAGGTATAAAGTTGAAAATCAGATAGGATATAGGAAAATCCTATCAGAAGAAATTTTACAGATTGTTGTAGCATGATGTCCTGGCGACTGTACAACCTACTAATACTCTTATCAACTTATTCATTTCAATTCTTAAAAAAACGCAGAAATACCGCGTGTATCTGACATCGACGCACAAACGATTTCCATGGGTCCAGGCCATGATTCTGGACACCCTAGACTTAGAATTTTTAATAAAAAAATAATTAATTAACTAGGTACTTTCACTAAAAAGAGCAATCTGAATAAAACCACAAATAGATATCAGCTCAGCAGAGCTGATACCTATTTGTGGTACTCTTGAAAAAAATGAGAAAAGAACCGACGAAAAATTCCAACACTGTCCAGAATCATGCCCTAGACCCATGGAAATCGTTTGTGCGTCGATGTCAGATACACGCGGTATGTTAATTTCCTCTTTAGATTTCTCTCGCTAAAGATTTGTAAGCACTAGGTACTACCTAGTAACTTTGTAGATAAATGAAAAGGGTTTCTGTTCCGTACAAAAATACAATGACCTAGGTACCTTTTAATGTGACTTTATAAACAGTCGAATCAATCTAGATTTGTTGTGCTTGTTCTAGCAAGATAGGTAATCCTCTGTCAAAATCATAGGGCCCATTATCCTATGCCCAGGGTCTCCAATAAGTAAAAGACAGCGCTGTAGGTGGAGGTATTAGAGGTTAGAGGTTATCTAACTCTTTTAAGGCATAGGTAGAGACGCACGCACATGAAGCTATCCGAAACTGTCAAATTTTCCCAATTATTCATTTTACAACATTACACCTAATCGTTTCAGGTTTAAAGTTGAAAATCTAATACAGTTTGACAGTTTGTTGCTGGCGACTCCACGTACCTATTCTATTGCCTATTCTATTATGTGGAGGTACATTTTAATTGAAAAACCTGACAATACTATGCACCTATTTATAAAGAAAAAAATAATAAGTATTTTGTAGCCTACCTATTTGAAACTTAAAATGTTCCTACAAAAAAAAAACGAATGTTAACCTATTTATTATTTTGACAAATTGCGCAAATAATGCTGCATTATCCTAATTTTGAAACCCAAACATAACCAGTTACTAAGATAAGAATCCTTATGCCTTCAACACCTACCTACCAACTAAGTACCTACCTACACTTCCCCTGTTTGCATAAACTCCATTGAAAGGAAGAACCGCGAAATCCGTACACTTGAAATTCAGCAAACGCACGGTTTGGGTACACAGGGAAAATGGCACGGGGGCAAGAGGACGCGGAGGCGTGAGGGCGCGTCGTGATTACTGGCGCCCAACCGGGACGACCCCGCGTGCCCGGCGGTCCTAACACCCTTCTCTTATTTAAAGCAAACACGCTATGATTTCTGTGTACCTACCAATATAGAGGGGGCTTTCAAAGTCAATATGTTACATGGCAACTATGGCAAGTACCTATCTACACTAATATTATAAAGAGGAAAACTTTGTTTGTTTTTTTGTTTGATTGTAATGAATAGGCTCAAAAACTACTGGACCGATTTTAAAAATTCTTTCACCTTTCGAAAGCTACATTATCCACGAGTAACATAGGCTATATTTTATTTTGGAAAAAAATAGGGTTCCGTAAGATATTTGGGTTTTTCGGACACAAGGTGTAAAAATCAACCAGAAAAGTAACTTATTTTGTGTACGCTGCCTAAACTATAAAAGATAGAACCATACATTGTTCTAATTAATTGTAGATCTTATAAATATCTACAAAAAAGTCCGCGACACACTATACCTATCTATGTCGAGTGAGGCACAACAACCATCTTTTTAATTTAAAAATCTTGATTTTTTTTTGGACTACATTTAAACGCGTTTATTTTACTCATGCTATTAATCTTTATCAAAATAAAGTATTTCATCACTAAGTACAGTTCAAGTAGATAATATTTGGTCTTTGAATGATTAAAATCGGACGTTTGGTTTTGAAGTTATGGCGAAATTAAAATATTACGATTTCTGCTGCACGACCCGTTGCGAAGTGGACGTCACCAAGGCGGGGGTGCGCGTGCGGGAGGGGAGTTTAGATCTATGAGTAAGGTACCCGCGCGGCTCAGCCGCGAGGTCGGCTCCATAGATAAGTATAAGTACGTCGGCTCCTTACGCAGCGGTCGTGTGCGAAGTCTAATAATTTTCGTGCGATTTTCTTTAGATTTCGTTCTTAAAACTACACCTACGCAAAAGTTCTTCTCAGAGCCAAACAACAGTTCTTTTCAGGGCTAAGCAACAGTTCTTTCCAGGGCTAACCAACAGTTCTTTTCAGGTTTACACAACAGTTCTTTTCAGAGCTAGAATATTACACGCTATTAACATTTTCTTAAACATTTGAAAATGCCTAAAGAGAGCCATGTCTCAACTTACTAAACATAGTTCTCAAGCACGGGCAGCAAGAATACGCCGTATGGGAGAATCTTCACCTGAACGTTCACAACGCCTTGCTTAAAAAAATCAGAGAAACTCTCAGGTACGCGCACGAGAGTCGAGTGTCGAACGTTCGCAACGCCTTGCACAACAAAATCTGAGAACCTCTGAGTTATAATATTATAAAGCAGAAGAGTTTGTTTGTTTGTTTGGTTGAGCACGCTAATCTCAGGAACTTTCAGTGTTAGATAGCCCATTTATCGAGGAAGGCTATAGGCTATATCATTAAGCTAAGTCAAAAAGGAGCGCAGAATTAATGGAAAATGTGACGCAGACGAAGTTGCGTGGGTCAGCTAGTATTTTATATTTTTATTAAGCTTTAGAAAGTAAGTAGCTGTCCTACTGGCGTGGTTGGCAAAGAAAGATACCTTTAAAAACTCACATAGAACGATGTTAGTCTATCAGTAAACAGAATAGAATACAAATACACTTTATTGATACAAAAATTACTTTCCGGTCTCAAAAAAGAAACAAAAAAAATTCAACAGATGAGTTGAAAACCTAAACACTGCCGAAATGAAAAAGAAAAACCTCTTTTATTAAATAACAACCTTTAAAAAAATAACAAGTCATAATTGACAATACGTCAATCCATAGAGTACTACTTATAAGACTGGTACGTCAATCGGTAGTGTTAACTTGCTCGCATAAGCCAAAAAAAGTTAAATAGAACTGAACGATTAAGTTAAAACGACTGTTTCAGGTAACAACTTAAATATTGGTATCTTGTTTTAAATCCACAACACGCATCCTTCCATATAAAAAACTTAGTTTGCCCACCAGTGAATATGGACCAATGAATATGCTTGGTGGATATCAAACGCATCCATAGCAACGTTACAAAGCACATCTCTGGTGGAAAAGCAGCCTAAAGCTGCTTTCAGACTACGCTATAATATAATAGCATATAGTATAATATAGCTCATAGCACACCAATATCGCGCACCATACATTGTTATGGACACTTTCACAGTGTACTGTACTATACATATAATTGACAATGTATGGTGTGCGATATTTTTGTGCTATGAGCTATATACTCTATGCTATTTATTATAGCGTAGTCTGAAAGCAGCTTAAATGATAATAATTATGCAAAACTTAATCGTTTTACTCACATTCAATTTGAGATTGATGGCAAACTGAGAGAAAGCTAGAGCATTTTATTTTGCTACTGAAAGCATCAATATATTTAGCGGCTATGATAGTATTCGTATCGTCAGCAAAAAGCACCTCTTGCAAGTATAGGCCGCGCACCGTACGCACCATGCACATGCCTGCACCGCAGCGTACGCAGCTTTTAGTAGGTTCATGCATTACAATACAATATCTGTTAGGCCCTGCGTTACGTGAACCTGCGGAAATCATAAAAAAAAACCTCTCCGAGGTGGGATGAAATATTTTCGAGCTCGCTTCACTGATCACTCGCCTTTGTAATCTACCCTATTTTAGTTTCTAAGTTTACCTGCATCAGACATTTGGGTATAAATCACGACACATTTGTGTATAAATCAAAACTATCCGATTAGAGATGTCACTATTTTCGAGCTCGCTTCGCTCGAACAATAAGGAAAACAGATAGATATGAATGTAGGTCAAAACATTCATATTTGTGATGAACCAGCCAACCATATTTCTGATATCAGTCAAAGAAGTTATGTACTTCAAATTTAGTATTAATGATTACAAGAAAACCAAAACTATCAGAGGTAGGTTGGGAAACATTTTGAGCTCGCTTCGCTCACTCTAATATTAATGTCTGGCTACTCAGCTAACCCAAATCACACAATAGAATGACTCCGAATTAAGTATAAGAAAATCAAACCTGTCCGAGGTGCGGTTCAACATTTATCAAGCTCGGCTTGCCTGCTGCACACAAGTTCTAATGCTCTCGTCATCAAGAATTTGCGGGAAAATGGTCCATATAACAAACAGTGATGTAAGAAAAAATCCTGAAAAAAGTCTGCAGCAAATAGGACCCCAAAGAATGGGTTGCGACTGCCGATACCAGGACGAAAGTCTCATTATATTACAGGAGTAACACCACAATTTCCGCACCGGGTGCTACCCATGCTAGCTACGCCACTGCTACGCTTAATATAATAGCTTCTATATCTCTATACCTAGAATACGGACAGGCAGAAGCAGAAGTTTAAAATCGATTTTTCTTAATCTTATCTAATATCTGATTTGTACCTATCTGATGCGAACTGCAATATGAATAGGTTCTCCGCAAGCTAGAATTTGTAAGGATTGATATGAATGAATAAGGAAGGATTAAGTGATGGTTGACAGGACGGAATGGAAGAAGAACGTGTCAGGCCGACTACAAGTAAAGGCCGGAAGATATGTACAAAGTATAAGTGTGTGTGCACCGTGCGAACAGGCAATGGCATTTTTTATTTATTTATTAAGCCATTTATTCCATCACCTTAATCATATTTCATTTACAATGTTGTTAGTTGTTGTTAGTATTTATCTTAATCTTAGTTGTTAGTAATTGTGTTAGTTTTCAGTTGGTTTTTGGAATGGCAACGGCATTAGGAATAGGTAACCTCGACCGTTCCGTGATCCGTGTACCTTGTAGTTTCATCACTTGCCTTTGAAAATAACCGCTAAAGTCTGCAAATATACTAACATTGGTCCCTTCATTTTACAGTGAACACTAGCCGTTATGGCAGCTCCGAAACCCACCACATGCAAGGAAGCGATAGCTCGCTGGGAGAAGAAAAAAGGGGAGAATGCCGCGGAAGCCAAAGTCATCGAGCTCCAGTTCCAGTGGCCTCCCATAGAAAAGATGGATGGGGCTCTGTCCACTCTAGTAGCCTGCGAGTAAGTTTTTGCTATCTTAGGCTGGATTTGACCAACGCCAGATAGCTTTATCGGAGGAATAATTTTGAATTTTTGACAGTTCTTCCATACAAAAGCTGTCAAATGTTAAATTTATTCCACGAATAAGAGTTATCTGGCGTTGGTCAAATCCAGCCTTAGTCGAATAATTGCCAATGCAGGTCCTTATCCTCCTTTTTTTTATAATGTCGAGCCACAGACATTTGTAATCGATTTACGCACCAATCCTTAACTTTCTACTATTATAATTTCTTCTGAGATAATTTCCGGCATTACCGCAGGCGAAGCCGCTGATTTAACTTACAGCTCGAAGCTAAGAAATAATAGTTGGTAGTGTTACGCGCCAGAATGAATGCCGGGTACACAACGTACTACTAACGCCATCTAGTATCGAGTAGTGGAACTAATTGGGTCACGATCTTTCTAGACTTTTCGATGCTAGAACATTCTCGATGTTTAGATACCTAGTCAGTCGGGACCGGTATGTTCCCGAACTTTCTAGATATTTCCATTCTCGAAGGTTCTGGAAATTACTGTCGGACTATATAAGCTGCGGATCGCTCGCGACTGGGTCAGTATTGATCTAATCTTCGGAAGCGATCTTCAACTGCGAGTTAAGTGAAGTGTTTAATAGTGCGATTGTGTGTTATAATTAGTGCGTTTAAAGTGATAATTAGTGTTGATTATTAAAGTGTCATTTTTGGTTAATTAATCGGCTGTTTTTATTGTCACGAACCCCAAGCTCGTAACAATTGGTGTCAGAAGAGTGGATAATTATGCCGATTCTGCCAAAGGACGACACGGAGGGTATCCGTACCCGTTGTCAACGCCGTTGGTGGTGCATCGCCGCAGACGTCGGAAAGTCGGCTACCGACCATGGAGGCCGGCCCGTCCACAGCAGCTCCGGCATCATCAGCACCAGACTTTGCTGCTCTGATGATGATGCTGCAGGAGCAAGCCCGTCGCTTGGAAGAACAGCTCAAGCTTGACAAGGAGGACCAGGCTCGCCGACAGGAGGAACAGGCCCGTCGCTTGGAAGAACAGCTCAAGCTTGACAAGGAGGAGCAGGCGCGCCGCCAGGAAGAACAGATGCTCCTCATGAAGGAAATTCACGCTTCCTTCGGGAAAGACATTAAGGAAGTGAAGGATAAGGTTGCTCAGCATGACAACCGCCTGTCAGATGCTGAAACACAGATCAGCAAATGCAACAACGATATTGCTGATATGAAGAAAGAGTTGGGCAACCTTAAACTTGGAGATGGGATTGCAACTCCCGTAACTACTACACCTTCGCTACGTGGATTTAAAGTGCCGCCGTTCGATGGGACGTCTTCTTGGTCGGCCTACAAAATTCAGTTTGAGGCCGTCATGAAGGCGAACGGTTGGAGTAAAAATCAAGCCATGACTGCCCTCACCTTAGGCCTGCGCGACCAGGCCTTAACTGTCTTGGAAGCTCTCGGTAAAGAAGTAACTTACGAGCAGCTTCTTGAAGCACTGGAATCCCGGTATGGTGACGCTCATCTGGAGCACGTGTTTCATGCGCAACTAAGAGATCGCGTACAGCGTAGTGGTGAAAACCTGCAGCAGTGGGCCCTTGAAGTGGAGAAGCTGGTGCGGAAGGCATACCAGTCTGTACCTGCGCTTATTGAAGGAAACCTGGTCCAGGCCTTCATTGACGGCATCCGCGACCTTGAAGTTAGGGCTGCAGTGAGGCTCGGGCACCACGCGACACTTAAGGACGCTTTAGCCCATGCACTGGAGGTGGAAGCTGTGCGGCAAGATCATCGTTCCCACCGCGTCAGGGAGGTCGCAGCGGCTACAGTTCGCGATCGATTAAAAGGATACAGCCCTAGGTGCTACGGCTGTGGTGAAAGGGGCCACCTTCGATCCAGTTGCCCTAAGCGAACTGCAGAAGGGGAAGGTAGCCAATCTCCAGAGGGTAGGGTGGCTAACAGCACCACTCAACAGCAACAGGGAAACGAGTAAAAGCCAGGACTGCGGGGCGGGTACTGGCTGAGGTTCAAAGAGCCCCAAGGATTTCGATCTCACAAACCCATGACGGGAACAGCCTTATCATCAAGGGCGAGGTCAACGGAACACCATGTAAGCTGACGATAGATACTGGAGCTTCTCGCACGGTCGTCAGTTCACAACTTGCAGGTCGGTTCTTTGGGGACTCTGCATACTACCGAGAGCGCATAAATTTAGTGACAGCCACCGGTCAGCGCATACCCATCCAAGGAGAGAGAGAGATGGAGTTGAAGCTAGGCAACAGAATCTACCTGCATAATGTTGTTGTGGCCGATATAATGGACGATTGCATCCTGGGCTTAGACTATATGAGGAAGAATCGTTGTGAGATCGACGTTAGTCAAGGAGTTATGAAATGTGGGCAAGAGGAACTTTTCATGGAAGGGGCGTTACCAGGAAATATATACAGCCTGAAGAAGATTGTTCTTCCTCCGAGATCGGAAACGATTGTGCTGGTTAGTCTTCCTCAGAATCCTGGGAAAACTCATCGTTGTGTACTCGTGGAAAGGATAGACAATGACCTTCCTTGGAAAGTTGCACGAACTTTGGTCAGAGCTACCAACATCTCAAGGGTACGTGTGCTGAACCTTTGTGATAAGGAACAGGTGATAGATAAAGGCACACTGATGGGTACCTGTGAGGAAGTAGAGTGGTTGCGTCGATGCCAATATCCATCAACAAAGACCCTCAGCAAGAATGCCCAAACGAGAGTGACCGCACTTTTAGAAGACTGTCTCAGCGCTCTGTCTCAAAACGAAATGGTCAAGGCGAAGAGGAAGAGGATGTTACTCAAGTACGCCGATGTTTTCTCTTCGAACGATGCTGATATCGGGAAGACTGGCTTAGTTCAACACAAAATAAACACAGGAGAAGAGTTGCCTATCCGGCAGCGGCCAAGGAGATTACCGGTAGCACGTGAAAAGGAAGTGGAAACCATGATTGAAGGAATGGTGAAGGATGGTGTTATAGAACCTTCATCCAGTCCATGGTGTTCACCTGTAGTGCTGGTAAGAAAGAAGGACGGCAGCATGCGGTTTTGTGTTGACTATCGTCGCCTGAACGACGTAACGAAGAAGGACAGCTATCCTTTGCCAAGAATTGATGACACGCTGGACATGCTCACTGGAGTTAAATGGTTTAGCACATTAGATCTAAAAAGTGGCTACTGGCAAGTAGAAATTGACCCTAAGGACAAGGAAAAAACAGCATTCTCGACAGGAAAGGGCCTGTGGCAATTTAAAGTTATGCCGTTTGGATTGTGTAACGCTCCGGCAACGTTTGAAAGGTTAATGGAACTTGTACTAACCGGGTTAATTGGCGATGCCTGCCTTGTCTATTTGGACGACATCATCATTGTAGGCCGTACGTTTGATGAACACCTTCAAAACCTGGAACGCGTGCTCATGAAGATCCAGAGTGCCAACCTCAAGTTGAGTCCGAAAAAGTGCTCTCTTTTCAAACGGCAAGTTAACTTTTTGGGTTATGTCGTGTCGGAAGAAGGTATCCGCACGGATCCAGTGAAAATCGCCGCTGTCAAAGATTGGCCAATCCCAAAAGACAAGACGCAGGTCAGAGCATTTCTGGGTCTATGCTCTTATTATCGGCGATTTGTCAAGAACTTTGCAGATGTAGCCAAACCCCTGCACAAACTAACAGAGGAGAAGCGACAGTTTTGTTGGGATGAAAGTTGCGACATCGCCTTCCGGGAGCTAAAGAACCGTCTGTGCAAAACACCGATTTTGGGGTATCCTGATGCCGACAAGGAATTTATAGTTGACACAGACGCAAGTGATATCGGACTTGGCGGTGTGTTGTCCCAACGGAATGGCGATCAAGAAGTTGTGATTGCGTACTTCAGCAAGTCGTTGTCGAAACCAGAGAGGAATTATTGTGTCACGAGAAGGGAATTGCTTGCTGTGGTAAAGTCAGTACAGCATTTTAGCAAGTATCTACTGGGCCGGAAATTCCACTTACGAACTGACCATGCTGCACTGAAATGGCTATTGCAGTTTAAAAACCCAGAAGGACAAGTTGCGAGATGGATTGAACTCTTGCAGGAATACGATTTCGTGGTTGAACATCGCAGCGGGAAATCTCATGGCAACGCAGATGCATTGTCAAGAAGACCTTGCCCTGAAGACTGCAAGCATTGTACTAGGCAAGAGGGTAAAGAAGCCGTACCTGTGAGGATGCTCAAGACAGACCTCAGCAACGAGTGGAAGGAAAGCTTACTACGTGCACAGCAGGAAGACTCGGACGTCAAGCCGATTCTGGACTGGATAAGGACCAGTGCTCCTAAGCCTACGTGGAGCGACGTCTCAGCGATGAGTTCGATCACAAAAAGCTATTGGGCACAATGGGATAGCTTAGTGATTCAGGATGGAGTCCTGTGCCGTAAATGGGAGAATGCTAGGGGAGACAGCAGTCATTTGCAAATGGTTGTCCCTAAAGCGAAAGTACCGGATGTTCTACAGCTGTACCATGATGGATGTTCAGGAGGCCATATGGGAGTTAAACGAACTCTACTGAAGATACGGGAACGTTTTTACTGGGTTCACTGTCGTGACGATGTCGAGGATTGGTGTCGTAATGTACAAGTTGTGCGGCTGTAAAAGGACCTCAGACTCGTAGCAGAGGTGCGTTGAAATTGTACAATGTTGGAGCACCTTGGGAAAGGATAGCCCTGGATGTTGCGGGACCGTTTCCGGAAAGTGACAGTGGTAACAAGTATTTCATGGTTGTAATGGATTACTTCACCAAGTGGCCGGAAGTCTTCGCCATTCCGAATCAAGAAGCTTCAACAGTTGCAGATAAACTCGTTCATGAAGTCTTCTGTCGTTTTAGAGTACCTTTGGAGATTCACAGCGATCAAGGACGGAATTTTGAGTCACAAATATTCCAGGAAACTTGTCGAGTTATGGGTACTCATAAAACGAGAACAACTTCTTACCACCCACAATCGGATGGAATGGTGGAACGATTTAATCAGACATTGGAGAGATACCTGGCTAAAGTTGTGGAAAACCGGCAACGCGATTGGGACAAGCATATACAACCGTTTTTGCTGTCATACCGAAGTGCTGTTCACGAAAGCACATCGGTAACACCAGCTTTCGCAAACTTTGGTAGGGAATTACGGTTGCCCGCAGACCTGATCACCGGAATACCACCTAATGCCCCACGCAGTGTAACCGATTATGCGAATGACTTGCGGAACAAAATGAACGACATTTATGAGCACATCAGACAATCGGGCCAGCAAATGTATGAAAAGATGAAAACTCGTTATGACCGCAAAATGAACAATAAAGGTTTCGACGAAGGTTCACTAGTGTGGTTGCACAATCCAGTTCGCAGTAAAGGGAAATCTCCTAAGCTTCAAGCTAAATGGGACGGGCCGTACCGGATTGTCACAAAAATCAATGACGTGACCTACCGTATCCAGAAAGGTACGAGGAGTGCACCTAAGATCGTCCATGTGGATCGACTGGCGCGTTATTATGGGACCGATGCTCGGGACGAGCATGTCTTAGGAGGGGGCAGTGTTACGCGCCAGAATGAATGCCGGGTACACAACGTACTACTAACGCCATCTAGTATCGAGTAGTGGAACTAATTGGGTCACGATCTTTCTAGACTTTTCGATGCTAGAACATTCTCGATGTTTCGATACCAAGTCAGTCGGGACCGGTATGTTCCCGAACTTTCTAGATATTTCCATTCTCGAAGGTTCTGGAAATTACTGTCGGACTATATAAGCTGCGGATCGCTCGCGACTGGGTCAGTATTGAATTGGCGATACAAGCGAATCTTCGGAAGCGATCTTCAACTGCGAGTTAAGTGAAGTGTTTAATAGTGCGATTGTGTGTTATAATTAGTGCGTTTAAAGTGATAATTAGTGTTGATTATTAAAGTGTCATTTTTGGTTAATTAATCGGCTGTTTTTATTGTCACGAACCCCAAGCTCGTAACAGTAGGTACCGACTGATGGTTGTATGACTTTAAATTGTGTTACGGTAATCAGAATCCGGGAAGCCGATTAACGTGAGACGGTCGTAGTGGGGACACTTGGGGTATACCTATACCGGGGTAGACCTGGGGTAGGTCTTTCGGCTGATATGATAATGACGATGAATCAGAATCCATAATAGCTGACGCCAGTCTAACCAAGGGGTAAGGGAAGTATTGTTAACCAGTTATTCCACTGCACTGCATCTGGTGAGACTCGAAGCCGACCCCAAGTTAGTTCGGATAGGCTAGGCAGATTTATTGATTGACTAATTATTTGAAATAGAGTTCTTTTTAGCCGTATAGATTATACCAAATACTGAAAATTTCCTCCAACTCGATATACCTTATTTACGTTCGGGCAGGTATTTACAGTAATCAAGTAGGAACATAAGTATTATGATATTATTTCAGGAAATTGAGCCTGTCATCGAACATGATTGACAAAGTAGCTGGCATTGCTGGAATGAAAAATCTCAGAATTTTATCCGTTGGACGAAACTATATAAAATCTTTATCAGGAGTGGTGAGCCTTGTGCATATGACTAGATTATAAAATCAAACACATATTATAGCCATTTTGTTATTTCAGAATTTCCTTCTTATAGCTACAAAATATTCACATTCATACACTCAAACGCGACTCTATTCTTTATACTTTCTTTGCAATTATTAGCAAATGTCATCATCAGCTATAGCATTGAACCTGGGTTAAATGTTCTATACATTGATAACATTATTCATCTATCACTGTAATCCAAATATCAGGCGATATCTACTGTAGATACATTTTTAGGATTCCATGCCCGAAGGGAAACAAACAGACCCCTATTTCCTACTAGTCTAGCGCCATCCGTCCGTCTATCTATCAGCGGACCGTATCTCAAGAACCGTAATAGAATAGAAACAGCCGGTCTATTCTGTCGACATATCACCGTGATCACTTAGGTGGAGTAAACGACCAGTGAGTTGTCATTCCATCTTGTTTGTATGATTTGACAGCTCACTTTTCGTTCACTCTGCCTAAGTGTTCACTTCGACATGTTTACAGAATCGCAATGCAGTTCAAACAAGTGTTTCTAAGGGGAGCTGGTATTATAATTTATTGCTGCTATCTACATCTACACTAATAACAGAGGTCTGTGTGGAATATTATAAAAAGGAAAGATTTGTTTATTTTTTTTAAATTAATACAAAAGAATTTTCCAATTCAGTCCAGTAGTTTCGGAGCCTAAATTAATAGAGTCTGAAACTACTGGAATGCGCGAGTGGAATAATAGTGATTTTGGTTTGGTATCATCCTAATCCTTTTCCATTTAAATTGTTTGATAATATTAAGGTTGGTTATTTACACGTAGATAAATAACACTTTAAATTATTCAAATAGGAGGTGTAAAAATACTTTAAGTATGAAAAATGTGCTGGTTTGAGCGCCTGCAACAACACACACACACTACCCTATAAATAGGGTAGATGGGACACGAAGGTCGTGGAGTACCTACCAGCTAAACCCGCGCGAACGAAGTCGCGGGCGAAGTGCTAGTAACAGATAAACCAGCCAAGTGCGAGTCGGACTCGCACACGAAGGTTTCCGTACCATACCTATTATTTTTTACTAGCTGACCCGTGCAACGTCGTCTGCGTAACATTTTTCATTACTGCTCCGCTCCTATTGGTCTTAGCGTGATGATATATAGCCTATAGCCTTCCATGATAAATGGGCTATCTAACACAGAAATAATTTTTCAAATTGGACCAGAGTTCCTGAGATTAGCGCGTTCAACCAAACAAACAAACAAACTCTTCTGCTTTATAATATTAGTATAGATTATTTGTTGGTATAGCGGCACTGTCTAACTTTTATGGTTCTTGAGACATAGCCCGCTGACAGACAGACGGACTGACGGACGGACGGACGGACGGATGGACAGTGGAGGCTTCATCATAATCTTCGTCTTCAACATTCCTGATTTGATCATGCAAGGAAACTCCAAGCATTGCCCTCTCCATTTCCCTTTGAGTGACTTTAAGCCTTCTGATAATAAAAAACTGATCTGAAAAATAAACACTAGGAAGTGGTGACGGGCGGGCGTTTTGGGGGACTGTCTTTTGTAAAAACTTGACGTTTAAAAAGTGCTGGCTCTCAGCCTAATTTGAATATACTTTTTAATTTTGAGTTTTTGATGAGGCCCATTGTGAGCGACCATGTTTCAGTTTCATAAGTCATCACTGATCAGTGGGGGCTTAGTAACAGGGTCCCGTTGGTTATCCTTTGGGTACGGACCCCTAATTAAAGAGGGCTCCCATATATAAGAAACATGTTTTTTAGGAGTATTGTACGGAAATCCTTCGTGTGAGAGTTCGACTCGTACTTAACCAGTTTTTCATATATTTTGGCATTTCTTACCTTTCAGGAAACCGTGGCAGAGACATTGGAAGAGTTGTGGATAAGCTACAATCCAATCGACAAACTGAAAGGCGTCGGACAACTCAAACGCTTAAAAGTTCTGTACATGTCCAACAATAACATCAAAGAATGGGTGGAGTTCAATAGACTACAGGTACCTATGTTAGTTATGTAGCCAATAGCTAGTTTTATATTTTTTTACAGCCTATTAATATGTAGGTAGACATGAGAAAGACAAGGATAGACGCATTCGAAATGTAGTGCTGGAGGCGAATGCTCCGAATCCCATGGACAGCCATACGAACAAATGTATCAAGCTTTCTCAACTCAATATCATAAGTCATAAGTCATAAGTCATAAGTCATTTATTCATTTGTTTAACATAGGTACAGTTATAGTTGTTAATTGTTAATAAAGAGAGCGCTATGTTATGCCAGAGGGCGTACAAATTTTTGTTAGTACAATTGTCTGGACAATAAAAAAAATTGAGGTTTGCCTAATAAAAATGAATTAAAAAATATCGCAAAGAAATTAATGTCAATAAAAATAAGAATAATAAAGTAAATGTCAAATTAGTACAATGTCAGAGCGCTTGAAAACAAATAATAAGATTATCCAATACTAATGTCAATACAAACATTCTAATGTCAAAATACAGATCAAATGTCAATATACAATACTAAATTCAATTTAAATTATAATTTTATACAATATGAATGTCAATATACAGAATTATTATGTAAACAAGATCAAACGATAATTGTATTTTATTAGCATGTCAACATTCAATGATAAGATTATTGTCTGTTAAAAATTCCGAAATACTGTAATATGCTTTGGTCACCAGTAAGGATTTTAGACGTTTCTTAAATAAGCTAACGTTCAATTCTTTGATTGACCGTGGCAAGTGGTTAAATATCACTGAAGCCATGCAAAATAAACTTTTATGCATTAATGCCGTGTGGGACCTTCTTACACATAAGCTACTGTTATCCCTTCGACTTCGGCTATTAATTTCTGTCATTTTTTTAAACAGCTTAGGATTGGTCTTGACGAATACAGCCACCTCAAAAATATACATGCATGGAAAAGTCAATATTTTGAATTTAATAAAAAACGGTTTACACGTATCTATGACCTGTAATCTAAACATTGTCCTGATGCACTTTTTCTGTGCTTTAAATATTAATTCCTTGTTGGTTGAATTTCCCCAAAATATAACACCATATCTCAGAACAGAACCCACCAAGCCATGGTATGCTGTGACTAAAGCGTCCACACTCATCACTGAGGTAAGTTTGTAAAGGGCATAGGCAGACTTACTAATTCGTTTGGTTAGCTCCTCCGTGTGTGCCTTCCAATCTAATTTAATGTCAATTGTTAAACCTAGAAATTTTGTTGTGTTTACTTGTGTAATGCATTGGCTGTCATGGTATATATTCATATTTGTGTTTGAACGTTGGCTAAACATCATTAACTTTGTCTTTTCAATATTTATTTTTAAATTATTATTTTCTAACCATTGTACTATAGAGGTTATTGTCTTAGTAATTTCGTCGTTGTATGTTTCGGCGTTTGTGCTACTAATCGTCACCGTGCTATCATCAGCTAATCTATTTCAGAAATTTCCACGTACTGTTTCCTATTTTTCAAATAAGATTCTATTAAATTTAGGATATTACCTCTAATGCCGTAGGAATCCAGTTTACTTAATAAAATATTATGGTCCACATAGTCAAAGGCCTGAGTCATGTCACAATATATTGAGCACACAGGTATTCTATTATCAACATTAGTATAAACATTATTTAAAAAGTCGTAGATGGCCAAATTAATAGTTTTGCTTTTCCGAAAACCTTTTTGTTCCTCTGTCAAAATGTTTTGTTTATCCAAGTATTTATAAATCTGAGCATAAACATATTTTTCAAATATCTTGGATATTATTGGAACAAGTGCAATAGGCCTATAAGACTCCATGCATTCTTTATCATTTTTTTTTAATAATGGTTTTACCACAGTTGTTTTTAGGTTAGTTGGATACGTACCGTGTGTTATGCATAGATTGAGAATGTAGCTCAAATGTCCACTTATGGAGTCTGAGACATACTTTATTACTTTGGTAGAAATTCCATCATTTCCTACACTACTCGTATTTTTTAATGACTTAATAATGGTTTTGATGTCATTCTCATCACTTGGTGCCATAAACATTGAATTACTTGATTTTAAGATATTTGATGTCACTTGTTCGCCTCTATTATTTATTGGTTTTATCTTGTCAACAAAAAAATTGTTAAATGCTTTTGCTATCTCGTTCGGGTGTGTTATTTTTTTATTTCCAATTTTAATCTTTCCAATTGAGTTTTTATTAGGCAAATTCATCTTTGTTCGATTAATGATTTCCCATGTAGCTTTCGACTTGTTAGATGATGATTTGATTTTATAACTGTTCTGAGCACGTTGTGTTAATTTAATAATTTTTTTATATAATGCTGTATATTTTTTAAATTCATGTTTGTTTTGCTCATTGCGGTCTAGTCGGTAACGCCACAGAAGTGTTCTTTTATTTTTACTGCATGTTTGAATTCCCCGCGATACCCATTGTGGTCTCTTATGTACATTTAATTTTATACGTTTTAAAGGGAAACATAAATTATACAGTAGGGTAAATGTCTCCAGAAATAGATTATACGCTGCATTCGGATCATCAAGTTTATATATTTCTGAAAAAGAAATATTTTGTAGACATTCCGTGAACTTATTCATATTTTCTTGATTATAGTCGCGGCGTTTAACATACCAATGTTTTAAAACACATGTCCTTTTCCCCGGGCACTTGAGAATTTGGCAGGTGTGGTCAGATAAAGCAAAATCAAATACGTCATATTTACATTTTTTACCTAAATTATGCGCAAAATGGTCTATACATGTTTTACTGGATAGTCTGGTTGGCTGATTACTTACTAATTTAAAATTGAAGTTAAGCAAAAGACATTCTAGGTCTAGCGTTGTATTATTACGCTTCAAAGTATCAATGTTCAAGTCACCGCATATTACAATATTTCGTTTATTTTTCTTTGTTATAAACTGGCATAATTTAAACAGTCGCTCAAAGAAAGTTGATAAATTATTTGCATTTGGAACTCTATAAATACAGATTATAATGATGTCATTATGGATAAGTTCAATAGCACAACATTCAAAAGTACTACTTATTGCTAAGTTCCTAACTTCGGGAATTTCCTTCCAATGATAACCTTGTTTTATCAAGATACATGCTCCACCTCTTTTAACGTCTCTTCTACTGAAACATGTAGCTAGATCGTAGTTAGCAATTGATAGGTATTGTTCATAGCCCGCCATCATGAAATGCTCGGTTATGCAAATTACATCAATGTTAATATTCTTCACCATAAGTTCTTCTAGACAAACGGAAAGTGCCTCAGATTTATGAAGCAATCCTGCAATGTTTTGATGCAGTATATTTATATAGTTATCGTAGAAAAAACTGGGTATCTATATGTTCGTCATTGGGTGTTTTATCAACGAAACTCATAAAAAAATCGCATTTTTTAACACCAGTAATAAAATCGTCAATATCTTTGAAGACTGTCTGCATGCCAAAATTGTTTATTACACCTGTTTGTTTGCTAAACATTGAATAATCATTTGCCAGATTCTTGTTAGAGTCCAAGAGATACGCATGTTGATATGACATTATATCTAGGTACGACATGTTGATATGACATTATATCAAGAACTGATTGTCTGAGGGCCATTTCTACTAATTTTTAAACTTCGCATCTCAATCGCACACACACACACACACACTAATTTTTGTTTGCATAAACTGTTCAAGTACATATATTCGTATAGGTACTAGTAATTTGACTAAATGTTGTAGCATTTTATTGTATGTATAAGTTTATGTGTATTTATTTATCTTTGTATTATTTTGCCATTAATCGCGTTTCTGGTTTCTCTTTATCCATATTGCACCTACCAATATTTTACATTCTCTGCATCACCCAAAGGTTGACTGGTAGAAAATTCCTAAGGCATTAAGTCCGCCTCTGTACATGTGTGCGTAAAGTATTAAATAAACAAATAAATCGCAATCTTTCAAAAATGTATGAAAACAAAGGCTTTTTTGACAGTTTGCGATTGACATGCGAATGCGATACAAATGTGAAAATTAGTAGAATTGGCACTCTGCAGATTTTCACCTATTCTGGCCACATAATGCGAAGGGGAGATTATAGCCTTGAAAAACAGGTAATTGTTGGCAATACCGAAGGTAAGACGCAGCTGGTTGCCAACACGATGGACCAAGTGAATGAAGATACATGCTCAAGCAAATTCCAGCAGGTGGTGATGGCAACTTTGGACAAAGAGGGGAGGAAAATACCCAAAAACTAAAAATATTTTTTTTTTGGGACAAGCCCGTCACACTTTCCCAACCACTGCAACTCCTGAAAGCCAGAATCAACAGCGGCGACCACCAGAAATACGTCTAGCCGGTGATACCCGAAGAGTCCCGGAGAAATGATTCAACTATCTTGGATCTCGCAACCATGAAATAATCAGAAAAGTACAGTGGAGGAATAGGATTTTTTTTTTGTAATTTCCACTTCCCTCCATATTAAGCAGGAGACAGAATGGAGCTAGACTAATAGGCACCAAGGCACATAATACAGTGCCGGATTAACCACGTAGCAAGAGTAGCAAATGCTACGGGCCCCACGCATTGGGGGCCCCCGCACTTGGACATACAAAAACATGTCGCTTTAAAACATGGATCCATCTTTGGCTTCACACACTTGTCCTTCTAACTGTCATTATACTGCTGCAGCCGAAGATAAAGTTACTGATTTGGTTTACCTATTTTATTGTAGTGTGGGCAAAAAACTAATTTTTTATGCTACCATATCTGCTACCACCCCTGAAATATAAACAGCCCCGGATACGGTATATGATTCTATAGCACAGTGACAATGTAGGCAAAACCAAAAAAAACATGGGCTCTGCTGGCTCTACATAAGGGCCACGGAGTCCGTGCGAAATAATGAATTTAATTGGTTATTTTAGTTTTCTCTTTACGATGATTTTAGGTTAGGTTACGGGGCACCTTGGTATAATTTTCAACAGGCATCGCGCTAGCTTAATCCGGCACTATACATTTACCTACAACTGGGTTTAAAAGCCCAGTTGCCAAGAACCACGGATTAAAATTATATATATATATATATATATATATATAAATGAATTGCTGTTCGTTAGTCTCGCTAAAACTCGAGAACGGCTGGGCCGATTTCGGTAATTCTTACAAATTTATACAGGGAAGGTTTAAAAGCAAAAAAATGGGTAAGTAGGGTAGCCGGTTGACGGGAGCGAAGCCGCGGGGGACAGCTAGTTAACACTAAAACTAGTGGGTCCTAAATTGTGATCTAATTTTGATTCCAGTACTTAGTCGATATGGCAAAACCGCTTGAACGCACGGAAATTAGTTTTGGTTCCTACAAGATCCGTCTATACGGAGCCAAGCTGAGACCTTGTGGGTTTTTCACCTTGCGAGTTCACCGCCGCCGCCGATGATGAATTTCAGTTTACTATTAAACTACTCCAGATGTAACCTGAATACTATCCAACATAATATTGCGTTCAGTTTAGATTTGAAACTCGTGAAATTCATCATCGGCGGCGGCGGTGAACTCGCAAGGTGAAAAACCCACAAGGTCTCAGCTTGGCTTTGAATGCTTGGAAAACACAGCCCCGTCAATCTAATATCATCGGCCCGACTGACCATGCGGCCATTAAGTATATCTATCTAAACTGGATAAGACTACCGTAATCCCTTTAAAAAAATATTCTCAATAAGATAAGGTGTTCCTCGTTTATTTCATTTTATTTACGTTTTAACTTTTTTACAGGAATGTCCCAATCTCAAAGACTTGGTTTTTATAGGGAACCCGATAGTTGAAGCACAACCAGATGTTGAGGCATGGCGCAACCAGGCTTCCAACAGACTCCAACAAATAATCAAGCTGGATGGCATTCCTATCATACGGGATACAGACTGATTTATTTTTGAGGTAGCTAATTTTAATTTTAATCGTGGAAATAAACCATTCAATATGTATCTTAACAGTGTTTTAAATGATGCTCTTATGTACAACACACACTATGGTATGCTCCAAATAAATGTGCAATTACAATATATTAAAATATATATATAAATAAACACATAAAACTGTCCTGAATCGACTTCTACCGTGATCCTTTACGTTCTCTATTAATGAAAAATGTTTCACAATTTATAGTTCGAGTATCTACATAGGGATGAGGGATATTAGGAAAAGGACAATGCACTTTATTGAAAGTTTATCTGGTACCTACCATAACATTTACCCCGTTATTAATTACAAAACTATTACGATTGTTGTTTTGTGGCAAGTATTCATGAAAGTCCCTCAAAACTTAACTCTCTGAATAAGAATTTTGATTGCGTGACACTTTTTGTAACAATGGGTGATAGAGGACCACTTGTTTAGCCTACGAATTGAAATGACGATAATATTCGAAATAATAGCCACGTCGCATCGCCTCGCTTGCCTGACATTTATGACAGATTATGACTCTGGCAACACTAATAACTGCTGCACACGCCATCTATCTATTAGGTGACGCAACTATAAGTAACATGACAGCGTTAAGATTGAATTCCATTAATCGAATAATGATTGCGATGGACAGATTGAAGATTACAGAGTAATTCAACTAACTCCGTGAAGCGATTAATTGACTCATTCGTTGATAAATACTACCACCATAGCTATCGAAATGTTTATCAATACACACCTCATAAGCACATTAGTATCTGCCTACCCACCTAACAACTTTCAATTATGCAGTAACTAAATGAATAGATGATACTGCTTACTATGTATGTAGCAATTGACTACTCACATTTCCTCCGGAAATCGAATGCTATAGAGAAAAACGCGTGGAAGTAGCTAATGGTAAATGCCTCCCCTGATCTGGTACTAAAAAGTCGCTTATTTTATTGCAAATCGTCCAAATCTTCATGTGAATGCGTCGCTATTGTCCGTTCGGCTTTATGATTCGTCATACGTCTCAAAGCCGACTTAATAGCCTGCTTAATTCGCGCCAAAAGGAAATACGAATTGGCCGGTGACGCCATTGCCGGCGGAAAAGTCCCTCTCTCCGTAGATACGCGAATGGCCCAGCCATTGTGTTGCCACTAATAAAATTTAATGATGTAAACGGATAGCACGAATTTATCTAACTCAGAACTCGAAGGGAGCGGGGCACTGAGGGGAAATCAATTAACGACAATATATCAGCTGTAAAGCAAATTGAATTCGGTATTGTTATACGATACTGTTGGAGTTTGATTATAGGCTCTCTTTATTTATATTGCTCATTTGTATTTTAAGTGCACGAATTAGGTAGGTAGCGCTTTTGAAGTAAAGCTCACCGGAACCAAGAAATAAGTATTGGCGCTTGTTTGTTTTGCAAAATTGAAAACTGCGAAAAATGACTTAGGTACTCAAATTTTGTTTCCCACTTTCTGTTTCTTTTTTTTATAATTAAATCTACTCGATTAACATGCTAAAACTACCTTAGTGGTAATTAATAGTATCAACTAAAGGCATATAAATATAAGAGTAGGTGACATGTGTGTAAACGAGCCATGTGTATCAGTAGGTACGTAGGTAAGCGACATTTGAATAGAGCTCAATAATTTAATGGAAAACCGGTCATTGTGTACTCAGCGTAATGGACCGATAATTGTCCATCCAAACAGAAGTAACTCTGTTAATCAAAATGAAGCTCGCACCTTCCCTCCCTCACATTATAAATGAAGTAAGCTCCCCAGTTAATGCGTACAAATGCCGCCGACCGCCACCTAGCCCGTCATTATTTAATTATTAACACTACAATCGACCTAATTTTGATTTCTATTTGACATTTCGATTACGCGGCACGTAGCCGCCGGCGAGCAGCCATTTTGTGACATCTGTCCTCAAATGTGTTACGAACTATAAAATTCAATTTCCCCAATCGGCCAGCTCGACACATTTATTATTCATAGGTCGGTACCTAGATGCCCGGCCACTAACAGATGTGATCTTTTACGTGAAGGAATATCAAAAAACATGACTTCGATATAAAGAGCAGTGATTCTAAGGGACATGAATTTAATATAAGATCATGTGAATCCAATTTATGGGCCATATTCGGATAGTATGAAAGAAAGTCCGAATACATTCACAAATAAGCTATTCAATCGCGTGACATCAGAGTTTTCCCGTAGCGGGAAATGAGTTTTCAGTTATTGAAAATTTGACTCTGTATTGTTTCTGAAAACCTATTAATATTGAAGGAATGTAGCTCGTGCTTTATTGGCAATCGACTTCAGGTCACGCTACTGATCGCGTTTAATACTTGATTCGATTGACTGATAGTCATGCTGTAATGACTGTATCGTACCAGCTGGCTGAAAGTTTCCACTCTAATTTAATGTGCGATTGGTGCTTTTATAAACGTACATACGCTGCTGCTGAATTTCGGGTTTGTGTTCTATTAGCCAATAAATCAATCCATGTCCTCGGTAATGCACAATCCATTTGCTCGCATGTAGCCTAATTGCCGTTAGCGCCGCCCAATAACCGCATTAGGTTAAAACGCTGGTCGAGCAGCCCGCCCCCGGACCCGGCTCGTACTCGTACGATAAACTCATGAAACTCCTATACATTCGACTATAATGGCTGATTTTCTAGCTCACGAGATGTATCCCCAGCAAACGGTCGCGCTTACGCCACTCAAAGGCGGAGAAAATGGCTTAAGTGCTTTCTCTATTATGCTTAAGGTCGTTCGTGAAAAGGATAATTTTCAACTCTCCAGCACCCCCTCGTTTCGTCCGGATGTGGAATTAGTGAGGGTGTGACTTAGTTCTTAATACTTACTGTTTGTTAAAAAAAATCATCTAAACTTTTGTTCTCTACCCACATTTATTAGTTAAATAAACAGTTAATATTATGATTATTCTTAAAATCAAGTAACTATTAGTATTGATGGAGGGAAACAACCACACAGGTAGTTGCGGATATTATAGTTAGGTATATACATAGACCTCCTTAGCTTAGGTGTATCCTTCTACCTCAACATTATAATCCACATCATTCCTACTAGCCATGTTCATACTATTCCAACGTCAAGTCAGATAATATATTTTTAAGTTGGGTAACCTATTGTCGCGGCAAGCGTCGAGGGTAGCGAAATAAAGCTTTTCCAACAAACAATAGTTCCGGCCCTTTGTCGCACTCGGAGTTGAGTAAACATTTGTAGTTGAGGGCATTGTGAGAGGTTTCCTCCGCCTCCGACCTCCTTCAAGCGTTCGCCGCGCTCTGCCGACTCCAGGCCTAACAGTTTACGGCCAGATAACTCCCACTTACCCCTCATTACCTTTTGTTTCTGAAGAATTGTTTGTTTTGTTTAAGAATACACAGAACCCATTTCGTTGGAGGTATATTCAGGCTCCTAAATTATGTATTTCAACATGATTTCAGCCAGATTCTTACTATTTTTTTATTCTGCTTATTCTGCACAAAAAATTTGCTAATGTATTTGAAAACGGCTGATTCAGCTTATTAACCACGAAGTATAGTGCAAACAGTAGAAGTCACGATCGTATCATAAATTTCTTTCAACATTAACACCTACTTTCCATAATAGCCGATAAACCAAATTTAGTTTTCATGTTACGCACCCTCCACAACTTCTTATAATAAGCAATGATCAATGGCGAATAATCCTATTGTGTCGCGCGCACACAAAAAACCATGTCGGGATTATTCCGCTACGGTTTCGCGCTAATATCTCCATTGCATTACAGTAGAACCTCATTGTTAGCCACACTACATCTAAATGAAACGAGTACGCGCCAAAATGTTGACAGTTGTCGCATAGACAATAGAAAAGTGAGTGCATTTCGATATACGCATAATGGTTTGTGTTTATTTAATTTAAGTCACTGGCAACATAGAATAATGGCGTGTTTTCGCCAGCGGCGGCGCTTCAGCGTTCCGACTTGAGTCGGGAGCGCCTCGGGGCAATAAAATTAATGAAGCGTGGAGATGGGACCATTTTACTTGTATTATTCGTCTCCTGCGGCCTGAGACTGGAGCGAATGTCCATTAGTTCTGTTTTAACATGTTAGCGAGGTTGAAACGTTGTAAATGCGATTTACTTTGTAGAGAGGGTGGAAAAGTAGCCGGAGAGATTTGATCGCGATCAGCAGCCAAAGCGATCGGAAGTGATCTCAAATACCTATTTGTTCGTAGTAAGAGTTCATAAATTATTTACGGCCAACTTTAAGATGACTCCGATTTTTCTTTACGTTTACAATATAAATTTGTCAACTCTATTTAGGTATTGGGGTTCTTTGAACACAATGTCAGAGTAGATCTACTTAGCAATATCTATTAGTAATAATCTAGTCGTAAATTCTGCAGATAATACCGTAACGTGAACAAAGAGCGCATTACACCGCATCAGATGGTAACTGATGATCAGCCCCTGGAAGAGCGGCGGTTACGCGCGTCAAATTCCCGCGATATCATCTTAATCCGCCAATATTAGTCCTGCACTAGCGGCTCATTGTACGCATGTGTGAAGAGTGTTTAATTTAAAGTATCCAATGGATTAAGTACATATTATTAATAAATTATGTAACACTAGCTTCTGCCAGCGGCTTCGCCCGCGTGATCCCTAGGGAACATATTCCCGGGATGAAAAGTAGCTTATGTGCTATTCCAGACTATAATCTATCTTTTTTCTAAATTTCATTAAGATCCGTTAGGCCGTTCTGGCGTGATTGAGTAACAAACAACCAAACTTTCACATTTATAATATAACTAGCTGACCCGTGCCCACTTCGTTGGGCGGTAAACATTTTAACTTGTGATGAAATTATGAGTGTGGTTCGGTTAGTACTGACTGCTATGATTTATTTCCTGACGGCCAAAAGGAGGGTTTTGTTTTTATTGCATAATAATATGTATGTAGCTAGGCTAGGGAGCCGCTGCGAGCGCTCAGCGTTAGACTCCCTGTCCCTTGTTGCAGAGCCATGCTGCTTTAAATCACTGAGACGCTGTGCACGTTCAGCGCTAGATTCCTGAGCACGGACGTGCGATGTTCTCCAGCTTTGGTTAGCAAGCCGCTGTGAACGCTCGGAGCTAGATTTCCCAGCGAGTGTTTGCGAAATATTTTCTCTATTCCTCGAGAGGCTCTTCCGTACGGCGTACTCGAGCTGCTCTTGTCTCATGCCTGGGATGTCTGACGGGAAAGTTGTGATATCCTTTAAGGCATGATAAACAATCGCTGAAACTGTCCGATATCCCAAAAACAGAAATATCACAGCTTCGAACTCGAAGAATGAGAACGAAGTAATATTGTAATTGAACCGAGCAACCAAAACAATTTTAAAGACCAACAACATTCAATCAACTACGTACAACTTACCTACCAAACGACAAAAGTTAAATAATAACTGGAGAGGGTCATTAATCCGCGGAAAATCTTAACACCACGATTCAGAAAAATGACTGCACAACGCCGTCTATGGGTACCTAATGGATAAAACGTCCGTACAAAGCATGTTCTAATGCGGTTCGTGAATGGACGGCACGGGCGGCGTTTTGCGATTTAGTAACTTTATATTATCTTCGAAACTATTCAACCAATTGACATACTGTTTTGGGCAAATCGTATCTCTATGATTTTTTTCGATAAGGTTTAATATTTTGTTGTTTAAAAAATTGTCCAAAGATAAGTACGTCGAAAAATACTTTTTTTAACACATAAAAGCTACTATATCTGCTAAAATATAAAAGATAGAAATATGGTGCCGCGGACTTTTTTGTAGAACTATTTTAGGCGGACCAGGTTGCCATACATTGTTTTCAATTATATACAACTGTTAAGGCAGCGCACGCAAATAACTCTGTTGTAAGAGCTATTTTTTTCCGCCTGGATAGACAAAAATTGAGATAGTTCGATTAATATGCATGATATCTTTATAATTTATAGCCTATAGCACTCACGGATAATGTAGCTTTCTGCCAGTGAAACAATTTTTCAAATCGGACCAGTAGTTCCTGAGATTACCCCCTACATACAAACTTACAAACTTACAAACTTACAAACTTACAAACTTACAAACTTACAAACAATTTTACCTCTTTATAATATTAGTATAGATATTACTCGTTTGGTGTAAAGCGAAATTATAACCATCTTCCCCTCGACATTATAATTAATAAAGGATATTGCAAACTGTCGTAAGCCGTTTCCCGAAGCTACTCGCTAGGCTCTAGGCGCCAAGCTAGCCGCCTGCCTGTGCGTTCGCGACCACAAAAATAATCCTTATAGCATGATTCAGTATTCACGCGCGATGGCTTATTATGAGCGTTTTTCATGTATAACTTTGGTGTTTCTATACCGATTTTATGATTCTTTTTGTATGGAATAGCTAATAATGTTAACTTTTATTAATGTTAATGCTGCGGCTGCCGTGGCGGTGTAGTGCGTCGGGGATGTTTTCAGATAATAATATTGATGGTTTTGCCGCGATTATTAGAAAAAGATGTGCATCCCTGATGTCTCGTGTTCGCGGCAGCACCAACAGTATTCTCAGTGTATTCGCAGATCGGTGGGATTCCCCGATGTTGCGGAGGTGGATGCGGCTCCACACCGAAATTTAATTATATATTTTATGTGTCTGTTACCTACTAACAATAGAATTTAAGTAAAAATTGTTACTAACCCTATGGACCCCGGTCTGAAATAAAATTATTCTTCTATTTCTATTAGGGACGACTGAGAGTTTTATAAACGTAAGAGTAGACAAATACAATCAGAAAGCTTCGAACTGCTAAGCTATCGGGAGTTACACGTGTTATTGCTCGTCAATCATAAAAGATAGACAATATGCTGTTGTTGGATATTTTTTATATAATTTTAAGGAGAACATTTCCGTCATACATGATTTCTGTGTAGCTTTCACCATTAAGGTTGCACACGCGACGGAAGCTTAAAAAATGGAGTAACTTCTCCCGTTTTCCCAACATTTCCCTTCACTGCTCTGATCCTATTGATTACAGCGTGATGAAAAGTATACTATAACCTGCGCAGGAGTATGAATAATAATTGTACCAAGTTTCATTAAAATCCGTCGAGTAGTTTTTGTTTCTATAACGGTTATACAGACAGACAGACAGACAGACAGACCGACAGACAGACAGACAAAAATTGTACTGATTGCATTTTTGGTATCAGTATCGATCCCTAATCACCCCCTGATAGTTATTTTGGAAATATATTTCATGTACAGAATTGACCTCTCTACAGATTTATTATAAGTATAGATAGATATAGATGAGTTTTTAAAATAAGACAAAATATTCTACAAAAAATGCACAAGTTGTTAGGATTCCCCGTACCAAAATGGTAAAATGTCTATCACATATATAAAACGTCTTTCACAGCTGGATATCTACAGAACTACTAATGCTATCAACTTGAAATGTGGAACAGTTTTAGATGACCTCTGTTCAACTATTTTGTAAACAAGAAAGAAATAAATTTGTTTATATTTTTTTGCAATAGTGACTGAAAGGGGTTCCCAAAAATTCTAAATGTGGCTAAGTACTAGGGCATCATGAATGAAAGAATGTTATCCTTTTTTTTTAGGCCGAAAAATGTAAATGTAATTGACCATTAGGTACCGATAATTGTAAATGTAATTGATCCCCGATGTTTGATTTGAAAAAATCAGAAATTAATCTATGTGATAGAAGTGTATGTTAAGACTACAGGAAAAATAAAGCAAGCAAAGCAAAAGAACTCCTTCAGTTTAAATATAAATGATTAATTGTAATTGTAGGTACCTATACCAAAATTTGCATGTCATTATGTTATGATTGAATATGTTAAGCTACTATACTACTATTGCACGATCTTTGATAACCATATTTATTTGCAAATAAATCTTTGACTTTGACTTTGACTTTGAATGTCTCTAAATACCACACTTTTTCAGGAATCGTCGAAAAAAATACATTTGTTCCACTATCGGTCAAAAGATGGCGTTGACCTAAAACTGCAAAATACACCGCACTGTTAATATTTTCAGACGAAAAAAGGCCTCGTCAATGAAAATTTAAAACTTATCATGTGTTATCTATGATGGAACGGAACCCTCGGTGCGCGAGTTCGACTCGTTCTTGACTGTTTTTTTTTCTGTTGTTTAACGTTGACGATATATTTTGCCAAAATATGCCACCAGATATTGTTTTAAAGAACCTGATCCATAACCTACAAAAAACAATTTTACACAAATACCGCTTTACAAGCCAGACACTCATAATCATGCATCGCACAAACATTCCGCTAACTGCAGAAAATTACATAGAAGTCATTCCTTTACAAAAGCCTCGTCGAGCACAAAGGGAGTATCGCAGGCGCTAAACCGTCGCACGCTCATTACGAGAACATTTGCTACTACTATTAGCATATCAAACGGTCTTATCAGATGTAACGGCTGCCGACCACTGCACCCGACTAATGCTCCTACGAGACAATAACGCGATTAGCGATATAAATACAGTAACAAGAGCATAACAAGGGTTTTTAGCAGGATACGCTGATTCTTATCAGGCGTCGCGTTTACAAGGGTATGGTATACCTTTGTGCTTTTGAGATTCAAACGTATCGAGTTGCTTCAAAGTAATGGTGATGGCTATTTAACGCGTTGGTGGAGTATGATTTTGGTCATCATACAGAAAAAATAATTTATTTATTCAGGACAAAAACATGCCTTTACATGAATAAGTATAACCTACTTATTTATCTATGGTTATCAGCCGGCAATTCTGTAAAATTTTCGTAGTGAAGGCTTGAGTGAAGTGATTACGTAAATGCATGTATACATAATCAAGATGGAATGACAGCTCACTTTGTGATCACTTCGTCATGATAGTGCAATGTATCTAGGTGCAATATAGCCCTTCTGTATCATTTATTTTAGGATAAAATGCTTCACACAAACTCGTTTATTCGACAAAAATCAAATTATAACGTATTTCATGACGCACCTACATGGTTTATTATTTGTCCCAAGAAAAAAATATATCATACATCCGAAGAGCGCTCGCAAAAAAAAATAACAGCGTAATTTGTTTTACACGCGAATGATAAACTTTTATGAGGTTGTTACGTAGCAACAATAGGCGGAGCGCTCCCGGGCCCCGGAGGTTTAGTGCGTCCGATTTCCATACAAAAACTTCTATTTCCCCGGCTAAATGGCACGTGAGAGGACATAAAACTGCGGGAAAACTACACCCAGCTACCGACCAGTTAACAATTCGCTTTTATTTATTTTTTTACCCCTTGCAGCCAACCTGACTGTGCTGTGGCTGCAACTTGATATATTATTAGAGTAATCAGGAAATATGCCCAGTAATGCCACGTTTACTTTTGTGGAATGTTAATTCTGACTATTTAAACATTGGCAACTCAACCAAGCTGTGGCGGAAAAATATTTCCGACTGAAATCACATTCGGAGCCAAGAAAACTTGGTTTGCACAAGACCGTAAAGTTTTAAGCCATAAAATGTAAGAATACTAAATGATTTTGCTCTCATAACAATTTATAGAGATACCTGCCTATACTAGAGTTGTTATAACGAAAATACATCAAACGTTACTAAAACATAAAAAAAAAACATAATTGATATGTACCAACGACGTAGAAGTCGATAAATCGAATAGATCCAACAACTCAGTTAAGTCATACTAACTAAATCCAAGAATGTTAAGTAGGTATCATAAAAACTTATAGGGCCGCTGGGCTCGGAGACGTATCCTCCGCGAGTACACGAGTACACGCGTCAAGCTGATCTCCAGCCCACCGACTTTTGCCATCTCTTAGGAAGTGATTTGTCAGCACCGCCCCCTCTCGATTGAATAATTCAAATAATCGAGGTATTTATATGTAAATAGCGAGCCACATCTCCATACGAAAGGGCCGATCGGTACATAAATTTGGCAAGACGACGAGAAAACTGCGACGCACCACCGATCTGATTTATTCGCTAAGTTTTAGAAAAAGTGGCGCGCGTCAGGAAATGTTTGTCTAATCGCGTTTATTGCCCCGAGCCGGGATTTTGCGCCCCACAGCACACAGGGGTGAGGTCGACTACGTAATACTGTGATGATGTTCAAAAACAACTAGATACTTACTCCATGAAAACAAATAAAAAGACCTCAAGAAAATTTCAGACAATAGATCAAACAACAACAAATCATAAGGAACACTCACTTCAAGAAAATTAACTCACCTCAATGCTGTTTTCTAAGGAATCGAGGTTTGTTTCATGTTCGAAGTCGCGGGAAAAAGCTAGTATTATATAAACATGAAACGTGACTGCTTTTCAGCATCATAGCAACATCTGTTCCTAAATATTCAATGGCGAAACCCGAATAAACAATTACAAAGTTTGATTGTCAGCCAAGCTCGTCTCATTCTCCAAGTAAGAAAGCAGTCCCTAAATGAAAACATAACAGTCTAATAACAGCAATTAATATCACTCTCTCAATTAGAGCAACCTATGACACTTATCCATGGAAATAATAACGTTGTTTATGAGCGCTGCTAGTTCCCAGCAGCGCCATCATATGGCAACACACTATTAGTCATAGGAGCTGGCAACACTGGCTCATCAATCATTTTAGTACGAGCGGGGAGGAACGGGTAAAGTGTTAATAATCGCTACCGCCACTATTGTTCATTTCTAACTAAATTCACGTACGGAATGATATCACTAACCTGACGTAGACCGTAGAACTTCATTAGTGGTTAGATAGAGCTTTAGATACGTTTTATGGGGGTCGCAAGATTGTCCAATGGAAAATAATAATGGTATACATGTGACTTTGAGGATTCCATTTTTTTTTTTATCGTGTAATATTGTAGTTACAGAGTGTTCAGTAGGTATGCTAGAGCCATTCTCACCCTCTTTTTATTTCTATGTCAATGTTCAATCTGTGGACCTTTTTGACAAGAAATCAACTAATAATTCAAGCAGGACTGGACTATTGACAAAATTTTAACGAAACATTAAAAAAGTTCGCAAAGTCTTAACTATCCAGTCACCAAAACTTTAAATTGAAAGCATTATCAGCTTCATCAATCTCAAAATAAATCCACGTTCGTTTATTCAGAATTCTGCACAAAATCTGCTGTAGACCGCTCTCGATAAATAACGTTCTGACCTGACTCAAGGGTAAAAAGTTCAACCCTAAAAAAATACATTCAGCTTTATAGAACAGAGAAATAAGCAAGTGAGCAACAAAACGCACTTTATCAGGTGGCGGCCGCTTTATCCCGCTAATGACCAACCCCTCTGGAGTAATAAAAGTCGATATCAGCCTCCCTACTGCCACTGCCAGCGAAGCGATCTTGATACTTTGTGTTTTTGGCTCTTAGCATTGGGAAATTCCTGCTAATGTAACTGATGCTTCGATTTGACAATGTTTACGTTCAATTAATTTATCTGTTTTATTATATTTAGACTATCACAGGGACACTAATTTATCTGGATATCCCTTACGTATGACAGACTCGTGTTACTGTGCCATAAACTTTGAAATTCTGCAGAAGTGCAGACCCTAACTAAACTATTAGTTTTTTTCTTTTGATAGGCACGCGTTTGACCACTATCTCACCTGTAAGTTGTTCTTAGTAAGGGCCTGTATATCAGTTGAGGATAGTTTTAAATAAAACTACTCAACCTTTGATTACAGAATATGACTATTTAATCATTGAGAGCCACACATTACATTTATAATGTACAAACGACTCTTGACTGTAATAATCGAAGTAGTAGAAAGTAATGACTTGCCGATATGGAATGCAATAAATTATTGAGTATTGAGTATCAATTCTACAGGACTAGGTAGTAGGTACTGACGAATCAAGAAAATAAAATGGCGAAAGGACCAAAAACATAGATTGTCGTACATGCCCAGCGAACCGCAGCTGAGAATTAGCGGCGGCGGGAAAGAAAAATGATTGTGACAGTCCGGCGAACACCACTAATGGAGTCTGCGTCTGCGAAATATCCCCACTTAGACCAGTAGTGGTTAGCGTACCAGCTACCTACCCACCCCATTATACGTGAGTCGGTGGCTCAGCACTTTACCCACGTTTATAATTAAAACAACGGTCTTCTAAACTATCAAACATTCATATTTTATAACACTTCCATTATCCATGATATTCGAAACTTCGATGCCAGTTGTTAACGCACTAATCTTTAGTTTAAAAGTGATCAATAGTTAGATAACTCTGTAATAGGGCTACTATCTGATTCATGTATCTACTTAAATTCAAATCGCCGTCGAAATACACAAAGGGCAATTCGAATGTAGCAATAACGGGGCCCCACCCCTACGATACAATACAACACTCCCCTCACAAATTAAGTGTAAAACAAACCTAATGAAATTTAAATATCTTTTCGGCGACGCAATAACTGCACAAATAAAATCATGTCGCGGGGGAGAGTATAATCGCTTCTATTGTGTACACATTGTATGAAATTATTCTGTTGAGAAGTTTTACAACCCTGTCGCAGTGCGATGTTAGTATGGTCCCCTCGCATTGTTATCTTGATGCGTAGGATGGTTAGTGCGACAAGGTAGCAGGGGCTCGTGACGTCATAAGAAGGGGCGGGAATGCTCTCTAGACAGTAATAGGCTCTTGCGGTGATGATAAGCCTCTCATTGTTAGCTTGTTAGTGGATAATTCGCAGTAATATGTTTAGCTTGCGTGGAGAGGAAATCTGCGAGCGGTGTTTGTTTTTAGCTATTGTTTTGGTTAGCTTAGGAGATAATAGGGATGTTGTTTTTGGTTTGAGGCGTCAAATGTAACTTTGAGGACAACAGTATCAACATTCTCCACCACTCTTTTAGTCAAAGCGTAACATTAACACAGATTTTCACAATCGGATCCTGATCAATCAATTCATTCTGAAATGAGATAAAAGAACGTGCACAATATTTTCACGTAATTGGCCAAGTATTCAGCAGCGGAAACATTATTATTCTAGCAGATTAAGTCGCGTATCCAAATGAATCTCTTAAAAGACGCGCTCGCCCCTCAAAGGGGAGGATACTAATTTTCTTTCAACTTTAAAAGAAGGTTCCTTTCAAGAAGTGGAAAAAAGTTACAATCGAAAAGGAAATTTGCGTTTTAAATCCTCTAATGAAGCTGAGAAGTTTGTAATGGAGGGGCGAAAGGCTGCCGGCAAATTGAGGAAAAAACTTACGCTCAGAACTGAACCGAGATTGTTAGGTAGAAGAAATAATTAATTGGTATAATCTTTGTTTTTGTGAACCTATAGGTATAAGAGTTTGTATTTTGGTAGGTAATAAGGGATGAATTCATATGATCTATAAAAATAACAGTCCCAAGTGTGGGCTAAGTTTGCCTTTGTTAATAAGAGTTTGAGAATAAGAATGATCACTGATTCCCTTTGGGTAAGTTATTAGAAGCATAATGCGTAGGTACGAAAGATAGTTACTATCTTTTTAATAAACAATAATAAAGCATCATCGTAACCCCGCGAAACCTTTTAACAAAGTCTTCAAGACATAACCGTAGGAATATATTATCTCCATGGCCATAAACACATTCCTCGCTCGAAACATACCGATCGCGCTACGATGAGACTCCTACCAATTAGACCAGGAATTCAATTCAGCCATCCCATTGTTCCTAAATGTTTGGTATAAGAGACCACAATGGATTGTATACAGTTATTGTGTATCCGGAGGTAACCAACAGAACTCTATTACTAAGCCCCGGTAACCGTCCGACCGTCCGACCGTCCATCTGTCGGTTCGCGGGCGTCTTCGGAAGAAGCGAGGATCTTCGGATCATTGTGACGACATCGCATCCATTTTTCCCGACTACGTATACTTATTTGAAAGAAAGCTTAGAAAAACTTGAGATGAACTCAGTGTAAAAATCACCAGGGTGAAATTCCTTTTCCTAAATAACACTAACCGATTTAAAATCGAACTGATGACTTCTATGCATTGATTCACAAAACATATGATGATGCATGTGGGTTATTAACAATACCAGCATTTTGAAAAGAAAAGTGGTGGACGAGTCCTTACTCCGCTGACCTTCCCATCCACAAAATGCCTACCTGAATAGGAAGCATATTCGAAGCGTATTAAAAAAACTCTTGACTTAGCGTTATCTGCAAAATACCTACCTACCGACTTCCCAAAAAGGAGGAGGTTATCAATTCGGTTGTATTGTATGTTTTTTTTTTTTAATTTATTTTTTATGTTTGTAACCTCATAACTCCGACAATTATGAACCGATTTAAAAAATTCTTGATTTATCTGAAAGGATATACTTGCAGATTGATCCCATTAAAATTTTATGAAAATCGGTTTCGAACTTTGGATTTTAAATCGAAATAGCTGGAATTCGTCTGCTTGGATGATAGTTTTATGTCATCCAAGTAATCGAAATTGCGTATTTTGCTTTTCTGCGATTTTGCAGTGGTGTTGTTAGGTGTGGGGTACCACTAAAAAGTGAAAAATAAAAAACTTTTTACAAAAAAAATTCGACTTCCAAAAAAAAACACTACAAAGTAAAAAATAACTTTAATTTCGGAAGTCGGTGTCAAAATACGAAGAAACTAACAAAAACATCGACTTCCGAAATTAAAGTTATTTTTACATTGTAGTGTTTTTTTTTTGGAAGTCGGTTGTATTTTTTTTTGGAAAAAGTTTTTTTTTACCTTGCTTAAAATGACTAACGCCAGTTACAAGATATTTTATATTGGTAACAAAATCGACATTCTATATTGAGTCCGAAAAACATAAAATAAAACTTACATTATGTTCTAGCTATTCTATAGCAAACGATTTTTTTTTCTATTTACACTTTTGTTACGAGTGCTACGACGTAGCGGATATTCTGACTTTGCGTAGCAGGCTACGCCGTCGTAGCAGATCTATACTCGTAGCTTATTAACTACCGGCCTACCGCTCGTAGCGCAGACCTACAGTAACGGTGCGTTGAAACTACGTAGCCGAACCTCGGCGGCAAAATATACCCTTCAAAGTATTCGGTTACTTTTGCCACGTATAGGTACCAATATTGAAAATTACGCGTCTTATTTTAAACATAACCCGAAAAATATCGCCCAAAGAAGTGAACAAGGGTCATAATCTATACTTCTATAGTAAAATTATAATGACGAGTTTGTTTGCTTGAACGCGCTCGAATCTGAGGAACTACTGGTCCGATTTGAAAAATTATTTCAGTGTTAGATAGCCCATTCATCGAGGAAGGCTATTATAGGCTACTAGCTGTCCCCCGCGGATTCGCTCCCGTCAACTGGTTTTTTTTTACATAAAAATCTTTTTTTTTTTTTTTTTTCTTTATTGATTTTAAGGGATTTTTGTACATGCAAATGACGATGACAATCCCATCGTACCTTATACTACTGTCTTATTAGTAATGGGAGTTTCATATGTTCTTAGGGATTTATGGCATAAAATTGCTACTCCACCGTAACAATCTGCCCTGTCTCGTCGATAAATATTGTAACCTCCTAAGTTTAAATGTGAGTCAGACTTGAGCCAAGTTTCACTGATTATGCCAATATGAATTTTCTCTCTGTTTAAAAAGGTATCAACGTCTACTAATTTTGGCATAAAACTTTGTGCGTTCCATTGGGCTATGTTAAGTCTAATATGTTGTACTTGTGCTTCACCCATTTACAATATTATTGATTAAGTCCTTAATTATGCTTCCACGCTTTTCAATAAACATCGATATCACTTCTTCTATTATATACTGTACACTTAAACAAATTTTCTCCTCTAAAGTTTTCTTTGATAAAATTAGTTCTTTTACTTTGTGTAATATTCTCATAATCCTGGAACTCTTTATCTTTTATTCTTGTATTCTCTTCTGATTCTGATGAGTTTTCCTGATGGTTGTGCATTAATTCTTCTTCCTCTGACTCTTCAGTAGCCCTGTGTACATGTTTTCCTTTTGGTTTATTTTTTTTTGGAAGTCGATTGACCACGAATCACTCTTACTTTTACACTTCCTTCTTCTTCTTTATTCTCTTCCACAGTCATTTTGTTCAGGCTATTCTTATTATTACCCATTAAGATATCTTTGTAGGATATCGAATTACTTACTTCATTGGAATCTTTACACTCTGATATTTGACAAGTATTTTTTTGTTGAGCACTTCTTTCATGATATAATGCAAAAGCCTTTTTATAGGTGCAATTATTTTGACTCATTATCTTTTTTTTCTTTCACAAAAATGGGACAAATTTTATCAAGTGCCATATGTGGCCCTTTACATAAAAATCTTCTCCTGATAATAACAAACACAACAAAAACAGAATAAGCGAAATCGGTTCTGCTGTTCTCCAGATTTGCGCTTAGCAACACATTCAGCGATTCATTATAGATTAAGAAAATGTTAATAGCGTGTAATATTCTAAGCTCTGAAAAGAACTTTTGTGTAGCCCTGAAAAGAACTGTTGGTTAGCCCTGAAAAAAACTGTTGTTTGGCTCTGAGAAGAACTGTTGTTTAGCTCTGAGAAGAACTTTTGCGTAGGTGTAGTTTTAAGAACGATATCTTAAAAAAATCGCACGAAAATTGTTATACTTCGCGCACGACCGCTGTCGGGTACCTTACTCATAGATCTAAACTCCCCTCCCGCACGCGCACCCCCGCCTTGGTGACGTCCACTTCGCAACGGGCCGTGCAGCAGAAATCGTAATATTTTAATTTCGCCATAACTTCAAAACCAAACGTCCGATTTTAATAATTCAGAGACCAAATATTATCTGCATAAACTTTACTTAGTGATGAAATACTTTATTTTGATATGGATTAATAGCATGAGTAAAATAAACGCATCTAAACGCAGTCCAAAAAAAAACAAGATTTTTAAATAAAAAAATGGTTTTGTGCCTCACTCGACGTACTAGGTATAGTGTGTCGCGGACTTTTTATAGATATTTATAAGATCTACAATTAATTAGAACAATTTATGGTTCTATCTTTTATAGTTTAGGCAGCGTACGCAAAATAAGTAACTTTTCTGGTTGATTTTTACACCTTGTGTCCGAAAAACCCAAATATCTTACGGAACCCTATTTTTTTTTTCAAAATAAAATATAGCCTATGTAACTCGTGGATAATGTAGCTTTCGAATGGTGAAAGAATTTTTAAAATCGGTCCAGTAGTTTTTTGAGCCTATTCATTACAATCAAACAAACAAACAAAGTTTTCCTCTTTATAATATTAGTGTAGATTAGTGTAGATAATCATCACGCTAAGACCAATAGGAGCGGAGCACTAATGAAAAATGCATGTACTGATCCGATTTTTAAAAATATTTTACCATCAGGAAACTACGTTATTTTTTGAGTGTTATTTGCTATATTAATCCCCGAAACACCCGAAAAACCCGAAAAATACCGCCCAACGAATTGGGGTCCCCCACGTAGAAACGACCGGCAGGCCCGGTTTCCCAAAACCATGGTTGACATGGTTTTGGGAAACCGGGCCTGCCGGTCGTTTCTGTAAATATGAAGGTGAAGTGATCACGAAGTGAGCAGCCATTCCTTCATTACTTGGTTTGGCAGCTCACCTAAACATTCACTCAGATTCCCATTCCTCGCCGTCTTTAGGCCCGCGCCTTCGGATGCCGGGAATCGTCACGCGACTCCCGGCGCCCGGGCCATATTCTTCTGCTGCGGCGGCCTTTGCCTCTCCCTCACGCGTCCCGCCTCCTCCTTCACTTGCATTACATCAGGGGTTGACTGCTTTCCATGACATGACGCTCCGGACCATAAATTGTATCAGCCGGGCAATTCTGTCAACATCTCTCCGTGTAAACTTGGGTAGAGAGAGCACAAAGTGTTCTATCAATCTTACTTGACAGCTCACTTCACCTAAGTTTACACGGTGAGGTGTTTACAGCAGTGCGATTCTGTAAACATGTCGAAGTGAACACTTAGGCGAAGTGAACGACAAGTGAGCTGTCAAACCATACAAACAAGATGGCATGACAGCTCACTTGTCGTTCACTCCACCTAAGTGATCACGGTGAGGTGTCGACAGAATCGACCGGGAACCGCATTGCAGGGCCGGCCGAGATATCGCCGCCGCCGATCGCCTCTACGAGGACACAGCAGTGCTCCGCCCAAGCAGGGCAGAACTCCGTCATATGCTTAAAAGTGACCGGGCTATCGACACAGGGGTGACACAAACTGCCCTGTAGGCTTATTCACGTAACTAAATAAGTGCTGATGCAGTGCAGTTGAAGTTAAGTTCCGATCAAAACAACGCTTTTCGTATTCTCTACCGCTGCCAGACACGCTCGCGTCAATTTCGCAACGGCATTCTACTGTTGCGCGTCTTTGGTGCGTGCTTCGGAAAGAAAGAAAGAAACCAATTTATTCGGCACACACGGATTCACACAATGTAGGGTATAAAATTAAGTTTGGAAAACAATAACATTGTGTGCCCCGCGGCTGCGGAACGCAACATGATCGGCTTATAAGTTTAAGTTTTAATATTAAATTTAATAACGTCATATTCATTGAAATGTATTCGATTCTATTCGATTATTTAGTGAATAATATTTTTTCTCTCATATGGGCACACCATAAGGGTCAACTCACACCGAAAGAGCGGCGAATGGCAGCGAAGCGCAGCGACCCGCTCGGTAGAGAAGGCGCGCGGATTCCCGCGACTGCTCGTGAAGTCGCTGGAATGCTCGAGGAGTCCGCGCGCCTTCTCGAGCCCGCCCGCGATGAATTCACGGGTCGCTCTCCTGTCCGCTCACAGGCAGTCGTACATTTGCACCAAATAAATAGGCTTTTCTTCATCCATTTCTATCACTTCTGTATTCGTTGCACTGCAAGGTATGAATGCGAATGCTCGCGCGCAACAGAAGGGCGCGGGGAGCGGGCGCGAGGGGCGGGATATTGCCAGCGGCCGCTCGCGACTGCTCGAACATTCTCGGGACTTCTCGCGCAGTCGCGCGGCTCCGTTTATGGAATTCGCCGGAATTCCCACCGCGCCGCGGGCATCCGCGCGACTCGTTCGAGTTTCTCATGCGATAATAAGTATTATAACAATGAAAATAAAGTTAAAATTCATATGACACTGAAACTGCGCTCCGCTTCGCTGCGCTTCGACTCTCTTTTAGTGTGAGTTGAGCCCTAGTAAGTGTTACAGTTTGTTTGTCGTATGCTTGACGTGCAGTTCACGCGCAGCTTACGCGCAGTTCAAATTACAAGAATACCGTTTATCACTCAAACTTGAACTTAACTGCAACTGCATTTAATCTTAATCGGCGCGTCATAAAATTACGTGAATTAGCCCTCTGACCTTAAGACGCGAGTTGCTCATGGATTTGTAATAAAAAAAAACAGAGTTTATAATTTTGTAACAAAATTTATTCATGTATATAAATATTTTAAATAAGTTACATTTCAATTCAATAGCATGTAAGAAACATTGCCCAACACAGTATGGCTAATTGGGTAATCGACGGAGACAAACAGAAAGTATAGAGAATTTTAAAATAAGTAGCCACACTAATAATACGTGATTAAATTTGTTCTAATAACAATTAGTATAGTTTAACTACAGATTCATGACGGTTCCTTCATTGTCTATGTTTTTTTTTGTATACTTCAACCATTAGTAGATAAGGTACTATCATGTCGTAATGGCATCATGATTCCGTTGTAAAAATGGCAAGGCGCAATTAGTCCAGTATATCATTTTAAAATGTATATAACGCACCTGGAGCCCAACATAATACATTTATTCTGATAAAATGGAATCGTTTGATATGTGAAATCATAAACTAAGATGAAAACATTGGAAGACATTCATCATGAAACTAGTTTTGCTACATTATTTATTAGATGACATGGCTCAATGAGTAAAATGTAAAAAATCGTTTTCATTTTATTAAACTGCACGGCCAATAAAACATGAGGACATGACGCGATGTAAATAATTATAATACTTTATTTTTTGTTAAAAAAACGTTATAATAACGCTTACTATATGGGCAGTATTGAAGTGCTATGATCTAGGCACTTGTGTGACAAGAAAATAATTTCATTCTCTGTAAAAGCTTGTGATGCAGTCATGAATATAATATTCAGTAAATTTTAAAATATTCAACATTAATAGAGCTGTACTATTTGTCAAAATTACTAATGGCACTTGTGGATTTGAGATTAACATGAATACTTATCTAAAATTATCATAAATAACAGTCCATCATACAAACAACGTTGCGTGATACGCTGATACGTTCGTCAAATACATTGTGTTTATATTGGAGATTTTATTGACTTTCTTGAAATTTTTGGACTGTGTTAAAGGAGCTGTGCATGGTTCACCAGTAGTTGGAGAGGTTTTCTATACAATCTCACCGTGAAAACAAACGTGAAGTAAGCTTGAAGTAAGTGTCAATCTCCAGCAGAGGTGCAATGCCAGTAATTAACATTTCACCTTGTGACTTTAACAGAACCATACCGGCTGTTGTGCTGCCTTTTTAACGCAGTTCAGAAAGCACTAACCGTTTATGGAGCTTTCTCGAAGATACATAGACGATCATATTTACAAAACAATGCGTTTGCTGACAACCTTACAAAACTTTACAAAGAATGTGTCTACATGTCTTTACAAATTACAATAAATACATTTTTTACGAAAACATTTGGAAAATAAACCAACAAAACTAAGTACAAACAAAATAATTTTAACAAATCGTACAACGGGTTGTGTATATTCAGTAATGTTCAGTTGGTCTACTGTTCAACCGCAGCGTTCGCGATGATTGACGGGGAGTTGATGGTCTCTCCGAGGCTGTCCAACAACTCTCTGCGGTAGTCGTCGAAGTCACCGTCAACCTGCGAAGAAAAGTAAACACGTTAGGCTAATGGTTCCGGCTGCCATTTGTAGATCTTGACAGTCGTTACGGGTTACGATAGTCTTTGGAAGGACTGGTGTCTGATTTCTCGTAATCACTCAGCTTCCCAAAGACTATCGTGTTATCCAGTTAATGGGTGGAGCTCAGGTAGGCTATTACTATATAAAATACTAGTAATCAGCTGCATCCGGTTAGGCCTGGCCTCGTAATAGTTGGGAAAATCTTGGCAGATTGATATAATCGTCGCTAATCGTGATACAATACAAAATGGAATATCCATCAGTGGCGAAGGGTCCATACAACTCGATTCCTATCGGCTTCCCTTTCGAAATATGGCAAATACTAGTATCAAATTATATTGTTTTCAATCATCATTTAAACAAATAACTATTTACGAAGTTATATTGCAGGTATAAAATTTGCTTTAAAAAAGTAACAATACTAACAAAACAATCAAAGAAATAATATCAGTGCCTTGAACAAAAACCAACTTAGAAATACGAAGACATTTATTTCAATAAAAGCACGAGGAGGTCGTTGAATCGCGGAGAATCTTAACACCGAGATTCAGTTTAGTGACGTAATTTATCAACGCCATCTATCGAGTAATTATGAACTAATAAAACTAACAATGAACTTGAATGTAAGACTACAGCCTAGAATAAGCCGGCCGCTCAAACAGGAATTCAGTACATTTAATTCATAGTCTCTTGTAGCGATCGTGACCTTGAGGCCACAATATAACACTGCTAGATTTAGGCAGTTAGCAAGCCGTTAATCATCGAGTTACGATCAGGACAGAGATAGGAAATGTGTACGCCAGAACGAGATGGAATGATACTGAACGTAGACAGAGTATACTGAAGTTGTAAATCGAATTTGTTCGGATAGTAATATTTGAATGACAGTCATGACAGATCCACAACAGATTTCTTTCGCGCGAATTTAAGTGTCATGTTTATTGATATCATTGTTCATTTTCATTTGATTTGATATATTGGTATCATAATTTAGAATCTTATAGCATTATTCGTGTATTATTGTTGAAATTGAGTTATTTGTGTAAACTAGTGAAAGTTTTGCATAGTGAAAACATGGTTAGTGGCGTTGTATTGTTTGGTGATCGGATATTTAAATAGGTATTTAGGTAAGTAAGGAGTAAGATAGTTTTTTTAGTTTATAGTTTTATTAGAAAGAAGTTATTTATGTAATGATTTTGTTGTTATTAAGTAAGTTCGATAGCATGGCGGCATTAGTGAACGTAGAATGCTGTCTGACAGATTATTTGTTGACTGAGGAAACATCCTTTTCAAAGTTGAGTTTTGGAAATAAAATAAACATGTAATTCAGATAGGCCGTGCTCGCCCTGACATGATTATAAATTATAAACGACGCGATGGTTTTTTCAAACATTTTAACAGTTGTTTGTACGACAAATACCCGTGGCTTACGGGAAGTTATAATTAAATTATCCGAAGTTGTATATCTTTGCATGATTTCGGGGAAATCGTAGGATAGAAACCTTTTTTGCTAATACGTATGAAGTTCATAATAGAAAAGTAGATCGGAATAGAAGTTTAATGAAACGGTTCAACGACACAGTAATTTTGCTAGGTAAACAAGAATTAGCTTTTCGCGGCCACCACGAAAATCCGATAACCGCGGTAACTATATCGAAACGTTGTTATATTTAAGCAAGTATGATACTGTAATCAATTCGCATTTGGAACAATGTTCCTCAACACAATCCCACATTCTCTGGCCTTTCGAGTGATAGGTATACAAAATGATTTAATACAAAGTATCGCATTCGTTTTACGCGACCAAATTAAATTTGAAATAAATAAAGCTCAGTTTGTATCGGTCATGAATAGTCATGATTGACGAAACAGGGCCACAGCTGGAATTTACGCATCACACTTGAGCAAGGTAAGCATTTTTTGGTCCGGCTTCCCTTTTTAGAAAATTCACCCTTCGCCACTGATATCCATCAATATTACTAAGGGATTAAATATTCTTGACTTCTGATCTCGCGGAATACCGGTGCTCATCAGTTCATCAGGCTCAACCCTTGCCCGCACCAAATGATGCAGGGGCAAGATGCAAGTGACTCAGCGTGTGTGGCACCACCATTCAGATCTTAGATCTAAAATTCTACCCTGCAAGCAATGTGCTCAGCCTACCACCGCTTGCTCACAATTTTTTTTCGAGCTATTTCGATGACTTTGGTAACGGATAAAAAAGAAATGTCGGTAATCGTACCTCATTGATAGTCTGGTCCTCAATGACGTAGAGCGCGCAGTCCGTCTCCCTGATTAGTCGCTCGTCGTGGGACACTATGACGACGCCTCCCTTGTAGTCGTTGATAGCATCCGCCAGCGCGTCTATACTCTCGATGTCCAGGTTGTTTGTAGGCTCGTCCTAGGGTTGCAAGTGTTTTATTTCAATTTATTGGGTATAAAGAGACAATAGTTTTATTAAAAAACTGAGAAACTTTTTACTTCGTAAAAAGATAAGTACTGGGCTACTTATCTTTTTACGAAGCATGAGATACTTTTTAAAGGATCTGAATTATGGATTAAAAATAATCAAAGCCCTTAGCAGCTTTCTTTTTAATTTTAATAATAATAATAATATCCTTGGACTTTTATTTAAATGACATAGAGTTTTTGTTTGCTCCTATTTCTTCTCGTAGGGTTTAAAGGAACCTAACCTTGCTCTTTGTTCACCGGTTAGATAATTCCTTGCATTTTGACGCTCATTTAATTTAATGATTGCTAAATTATTAAATCTCTGCCAAGTTACTTTTTTTTTGTAGCAAATAATTAATCGCCCTTTAAGTTGTTATTCGCCTGGAACATAATTAATTAACCCTTCATAAATAAATAACTTGCTTGCTAGCTGAACTCCTACGGAACTTTATCATAAGCATCTACTTCAACGTACCTAACTGTTTTTTTTTTTTTACTTAAATGTAGGCCGAAGCATGAGCTAGTTCTTAGACAGCTTGTTTCAACAGGCGATAAAAATTATTGAGAATTTAGCATGATTTATCGTAAGTTATTACTTCCTACGAAATTGTTATTTTTACACACAAGTCTATTTACGTCATAATAAATATAAAGATGCATACAACCACAAAAACTTAATAACGGGCTGTCACATTAGTTAATTATACATACATAGCTGAAGAAGGCGCAGGGGAAGAATATCTGGAAGGACTTGGGAGAGGCCTTTTCCCAGCAGTGGGACAGCAAAAAAAAAAAAGTTTGCTTACTTACCAAAATAACAACATCAGGCGCCATTAGAGTGAGTTCTGCTAACGCGACCCTAGCCTTCTGTCCTCCGCTGAGGTCCATCATCTTGATGGTGTGCGCGTGGCTGGCCAGGCCGAAGGTGCCCAGCGCCTTGCGCGCCTTCTCGTACTGCAGCCCGAACAGGCGCTGCAGGTACTCCGCCGGCGTCTCCTCCGCCGTCAGGTGCTCGCCTGAGTGCTGGTCGAAGCGACCTATCCTCTGCGGGTGAAAAATGAGCTGTCAATATTCTGTTTTGAACAGACTCTTTGAAAAAGGAGGAGGTTCTATGTTCGGCTGTGTGTATTTTTTTGAATGCATGTTCACCGATTTCTCCGCCAATAGGGAATATGCATGCAATTTTTTTATTAGCGAAATAAAATACTTATTAGCTCTAGTAAACAACCATGAAATTATTTTTTAAATACCTTCATCATTTATTAAGTTATAAAGCTTCAAAGACTACAGTTAGAAAGAGAAGTCCGATACGTAATGTGACGTCAAATTACACGATGACTATACAGCTGCCATAGAAAACAGCGTTTTCGCGAGAGGGACAGATATATTTGTTTAAAATAATTGTATCTCGTTCGTTTTTCGAGCAATTTAGATTCTAATTTCACAGTTAGTATTATATTTTTGAATACTTTTAGATAAACTCTTCAGATCATAAATACTTTTTTCATGCATATTCCCTATTGTGGACCGATATTCAAAATTCTTTTTTGAGTATTGGAGTTAATTTTTGGGTTATAGGTTTGTCAGTTTTAATGAGTTTCCAAATTAGCGCTTATAGATTAAGGGCCTTATAAATCCTTTATGCAATCCTGCTATGGCAAGTTTTTTTTTAACATATATTTGATGGAAGTGTCCCGATCGCAAACAGCAATTAATTAGCCCTTTGACAGCTAAAACATATCGGTTTGCTTGGTGCAACACCCTAAACCGTCTACCGTAAGGATTCCATAAAGCATAATATCTTCTATTGAAAAGAAATTGGTGATCAAAGGGATAAGCAAACCTCAGGTAAATCTAAGTTGGCCAATCTCATGTCCTATATTATATAGTTTTACCAACCAGTCTATGATTCCTGATAAGCTCCCCTTGCACTGGCGTTAGTTCTCCCACGAGCAGTTTGAGGAAGGTGGACTTGCCCACTCCGTTGGGGCCGACGATGGCGATACGAGAGTTCAAGTCTATGCCGAAGTCTACGCCGCGGAACAGAGGCTTTTGGCCGGGGAAGTTGAAGTTGACGTCTGTTGATAGAAGGTGAAATGTTAATACGGAATGGCGACTATTTTTTTATGATAATAATACATTTACATGGCTTGTACACAACTTCCAGATATTTTCCAGTTACTGGTCTGCCAGTTTTTCTTGTAGATAATTCATGCCTATCTAGATGGGTGTATACAGTATAAAACCAGCCCTTTTGTTTTTGTGCGACTTGTTATCTCCTCAATATGGTTAATTACACAATATCTTAAAATTTTCGGATTGAGATTTCTTAAACGTCGTGTTGGTGACCAAAACTGACTGACTGAGTTTCGAATTTAGTTTGAACTATCGCTATGCTGACAATTTTATTAGCAATAAGAAAAGGGCAGGTCTGTAACTTTTAGATGTTTTGCATTGAGTGTATATGTAGTTTAGTATGTAGTGGTTCGCATCATTTACAGTACCCTGCCGAAAATCCAGCTCATCTGAGTTTTAATTAAAAGCTCAAGTTTAAAGAATGTTGTCCTTAGTATGGTTCAAGGTCTAAATGAGCGTCCATGTTCTCTATAGATCGACAGCTATTTTACGTATGACATCAAGTTTGCTATCGTAGAGAAATTATACTGCTGCAAGAATAAATATAACTGTGATGAAAAATCCTGCAAAACTAAAATAACAGTGTTACATACTGAGCAATCCGAGAATAGGCGGCTGCAGCGGCGGCGGGTCGGGGAAGGAGAACTTGACGATGTACTCCTTGGGGCGCTGCAGCAGCGCGGTGGGCGCCGCCGCCTCCTCGTCCTCGCGCTGCGCCTTGCTGCGGTTCTTCTCCTGCTTGCGGGTCAGCGCGTCCTTCTGCTTCTTTTCCTGTTGGCAATTAATGGTCATTTTAAGACACGATTATAGAAAACTTTTCGCTCTTTTTGGCGTCCCAGTCAAAGAAAAAAAGCAGGATAGATTGATTTAAGGTCAGTGTCTGACTGGTTATGATTGGCAACAAAAAATACTAGCAAACCAAGTTGACTTGACAACTGTTATTAATTCAATTATTCGCAATATTTGACGCGTTTGAAGTGAACGGTACGTCGTACCTAAAAGCCGAATGCGACGAACGGACTGCTAAAATCGGTGACCACAGCGCACTCATAGTTTTTATCCGTCCTCCATCACTCGTGAACCGGGGAACAGTCAGATAAAATGGTACTGTCTCAGGCTTACTGTTTATTAGCAAGGAGCGGAGAAATATAAACCAATGGAATTTAATAAAATCTCAATGACTCTCCGCTTTAGTGGACAGCCAGCCTTAGGCGTTGTCCTAATACAAAGCTTTCATCGCACGGATCCGCTATCGACCCATTCAGTGGTTCGGCAAAAGCGCAAGGCGCTTTCGGTGCGACAGAAGATTCTAAATTCCCGAACAAAATGATCGCGATGATAGCTTTCTACACATATATAGCATAGCATTTTTTTAACACTACCCCACACTGTATCGTGGCTGCGTTTACAAACATACAATTTTACATACGCAAACAGCCAGACCCGGAACAACTATTTGTAAGCCATATGAATATTTGTTTCCCAACCCGCGACACGCAGCTTAGCAGTCAATTGCTCAACCACTGCGCCAACCGGGCCGCCATTTTGACGACACTGTATGAAGGGTACAGGGGCAAAACAGGGGATGTCACAAAAACCAGTTTTTGTGTAATTTACATTTTAATTTTTCAAAGTGTATGGATTCTTTTACGTATGTAATCTTAGATATTACTTATAGGATCTCAAGTTTACACTACTGAGATTATCTTTAGGTACAAAGAAGCTTTGTTAATTGTATAAGTCATTAATGAAATAAAAGTCAAATTAATTACATTATGTGACAATCCTTGTTTTGCCCCTGTACCCTTCATATATAGAAATTAGTACTTATACTATAGAAATTAGTTGAACTTACAGCTTGTTTCTTCGACTGTCCATGCGCCTTTAAATCCTTAATTCTCTTTTCCTGCTTCTCATATTCCTTGATCATCTCTTTCCTCTTCTGAGCGTGCATCTTCTTGAACATGGAGTAGTTACCCTTGTAGTAATACAACTTCTGTGTGTCCAAGTGAATGATCTCGTTACATACGTTATCTAAGAAAGACTGGTCGTGGGACACCACTAGAAGAGTCTTCTTCCAGCCTTGGAGGTAACTGAAATGGGCAAGTTACTTTGTACTTTTACTGCGCCTAAAGTATGGGATCCTTGGCAAGAAAATGCCGCAAAGCTATGGGCTAATAGCATGGTGTTATATGTTTTCCTAACAAGATTATTCCCGGTACAAACGTGTACAATTTTATGACGTCCTTATGTGTCGTTTAACATTCTAAGGGATACTATACATGGCTGTACTTACTTGTCTAACCAAATGACAGCGTTCAGATCTAAATGATTCGTAGGTTCGTCAAGCATCAATAGCGTTGGTTCTATGTATAGAGCTCTGCAAAAAAAACACAATATACTCAATACAAATTAATAGTGCACAGAAAACGTTCGACACGATTTATTTCGGCTATGAGGAAGTATATAGTCTTCCTGACCAATGTCGACCATGGCGGCCAATCTCAACGAAGATATCATAGGCAGCGGGGCAAATTATAGGTTGTACAGGCGTGTGTGACGCATATACAGGTGCACGCCGTCTTCCATCACTCTCATATTCAGATGGGACCGCAACTTGATACAACCCGAGAGAGATCTGGCGTAAAACGAACGGCTTAACGTGCTTTCCGAGACACAGGAGTCACACCACCAACTTCCAAACTCCGGGCTATCACAGAGAAATTCCTGATGATAACACCCAATAACACTTTTTGCATGACCTGGGAATCGGACCCAGGACTCCACGGAAGCGGTCACCTCCGGCCATGCTAATTTTTGCTCCGTCATCAAACCCGCGACACGCAGCGCAGCTACCAATCGTTCAACCACTGCGCCAACCATGTCGTCAATTCTAGTTCAACTTTTTTATTGATGTGAATTATCGAGCACTATGACCCGTTTGATCGGTTAGCGAACCTAGCGAGCGACACCCGCATGCGCCAGCCTCCGGAGAAGTTCTTGGTGGCGCGGTCCTGCATGGCTCGGTTAAAGCCCAGGCCGGCCAGGATGCGGCGCGCGCGCGGCTCCGCTGAGTCCGCGCCTATCGCTTTCAGTTCCGCGTAAACCTGCCGAACAACTCTATATTAAATACACGAACTTTCCGTTCTATTCTTATATTTAAATGTTGCTCTTGCTCACTTCATTTAACTTATCTTGTTTGCTGAGATCTCCTTTTTCTGTTAAAGCTTCTAATTCCTTACATTCCTTTAGTAATTCTGAAAAGAAAAAGGAGCATTTTGAGACATAACAGATAAAGAGTTTTTTAACGAAGAATGCTTAAAATGATGACTAAGGCATTGCCATCATTTCTTTGTTCATAGTTTGGTAACAATATTTTTTTAATTACTATTTACTGGCTCGTATTTAACCACTATTGCCCCAGATAAACTTCTTGCCATAAAAATGTAAAACATAATAAAAGTAAATCTTACCAGTCCTTTTAACATCAGCCTCGAGCAGAGTATCAACAGCGCTCATATCACTAGCGGTGACCTCTTGCTCACACAACAGTATATCTATATGGGGAGGGAGAGGGAAGGCACGCTGCGCCAGATGCCTCAGTAGCGTAGTCTTCCCGTGACCGTTGGGGCCCACCAGACCGTACCGCCGACCGTTCGCGATCAACAGGTTCGCGTTCACGAACAAATCTTTGCCTTTCGCGCTAATTGAGAAGTTTTCTACTTTGATATCCACTGCATTCTCTAGGGCTGCCATTTGACCTGAAGTAAAAATTGAGTAATTTAAAATCTTGTTGGTCTAGGTTAGTGCCAACATTTGAACTATTAAAGGAACTATGAATAACAAATCGATACTATAGACGTGGGGTTTCTTCTCAGCGTGTCGATGGAAAATAGAATGATAAAATTTAATGTTTCGCCCAATACTCAACAACAGTAACACAATTCGTTGACGCAGCCATAAGGTCATTTTGTCTTGTGTCACCTGACACATGGTCTGTGAGACCCACCTGAGGCGATCAACCTCGACAGCCTCACAAAAAATAAAACAACGTTAATTACTCCTTGAAATAAAACACTAAGTAAGCTTGCTACATACCAGCAGTTTTCTGTGCCTGACTGACAGTGAAGTTGGCGTCAAGGTCACTGTGTCCCTGACCTCCCTTCTTGGTCAGCAGTTCCATCTGCTTCTCATACTCCTGCATCTTCTTCAACTTCTTCTTTTCTTTGTGACTCATTTTTTTCTCTGCCGGCTCTTCTTTTTCCTTGTCGGGAAGTTCCGCCACTTTGTCATCAGTCTCCATGGGTGCTTCGTCAGCTGAACCTATTGGTTCTGGCGTTTCTTCCTTCTTAGCTTTCTTCGTTTTTTCCTGCAAGATGCAACCAAATAAATTAACTAAATTACTCAAAACCTAATTACCTATGTATGTATATAAATCGGGCTGGTTTACACAACTCCAGGACTGAGGGCCGTTTTCCTGTTATGCGTGTTTTCGCCCGCGCGCGGATCTGGTCCGCATGCAGGCTGCCTGCATCCTATAATTTCATACATGATTTTCCTGTCAAGTCCTTTTCCTGTCATGCGTGTTTTCGCCCACCGCGTTGAAAGGCGGATTGACTTCGGGCGCACAACCCGCGTGCGTGCTATGCGGATGTGGGCGGCGTTCTTCTGTCTTCAGTGTTTTTTTACTGTGACGCGGGTCGCACGCATGGTGATAGTATATGACCATCCGTGCGACCCGCGTTCATCCATGCGTCCATCCATGCCTGCGATCGTGTTTAGTCATAGGCGACACACACGATACTGCAGCGGCAAACGAAATCTTTGGTCCGCGTGTTTACATCCAGTCGCGGGTGTAAACACGCATGACTTGAAAATGGCCCTGAGCGCGTATTTTGCGAAGAACAAACGTGTCATTCGATCCACACCAGCTCCCCAAGGAAGGCTAGCAACGTTAAGTACCTACATTGGGCTGGTATCCATGACTCTCAGGATGATGCCCTTATATTTCGTACATTCAACTCTTATCAAATCAATTACAACTAACATCATACCTTCGCTTTAACCGCTGGTGGAGGTGGTTCCTCTACTTCTGGTTCAGGTTCAGGGTCCTTCACTTCGAACTTCTTTAATTCAGCCTCTAAATCATCCATGTTATTCTTCTTTTTGTTTTTACCTGTGAGAAGAAGTAGTTAGAATAAGTTTAACATATTATGGAGTAATTAATAGTTTTAGAAGCAATGTTTGATACCTTTACTCTTAACTACAGGAATAACCATTTCTTCCTCATCCTCTGATGGTTCCATTTTCAATTCCTTGTCACTTTCTTCATCTGGCCAGTCCTCTTTCTTTCCTTTACCTGAAACAGTTAAAATAATTATATTAACCGAACCCCCAAATGATGCCGTTACGTTACTGATAAAAAACGATTGAATTGCTTTTTTCGGTTTTCAATTAAGTACTTCCACAAATAGAAAACTTGTAGAAACAGCCTGGACTGGCCGCCCGATCATTTATGATGCCAGGCTGCTTTTAAAGATCAAAAGAACGAAGTTTAACGAAAGCTACAGAAACAGAACTCGATTGGTCGAAGACGCGCGAAAGATTCGTTCACGTTTGGCTGTCCTCGGCCGCGTGTTCAAACGATAATTTATGATGAAAATAGAGCAATTACGTGCTTGACTTGTAATACACTCGCACCGTCGAATACTCATTCAAAGCATAGCATTCGTATTTCCGAAGATAGACGACTATCAACGTAGTGCATATTTATCTGAAAAATTCAGTTGCAAGATTCCACCCAGACACACATACTTCATCATCATCTGCTTGGCCTTTTTTCCAACTGTATATTGGGTTCGGCTCCTAGTCAAACCGGATTCAGCTGAATACCGTATTTTGCGTGGTGCGGCTGCCTATCAGACCTCCAAAACCCATTGACTGGGTAACAAGGTATTTCTTGGCAAGAATGGAGTCAGATTTTACTGGCTTCTGACAATCTGTAACAACTGCCATAGATCTACAAATAACAGCCGGGACCGACGACTTAACGTGCTTTCCAAGGCACGGAAGAAAACTGGTACGTTAAGATGGTCACCCATCTATAGACCAACCCCGGCAAGCGTTACTTAAACAAACACACATACATTGCAAACTAAATAAAAGCTTGAAAAATAGTTACCTTTTTTGTTCTTTGACTTGACAGCAGGTTTGGCTTGATTACTAGAAACATTACTGACTACTGACTTCGAGTCATCGTGATCCTCATCTTCTGACGATTCTGCTTCTATATTTTTCTTTTTATTTTTTGCTGCAAAATTTAGCTATTTATTATATCATCAAACCTTCTTTTATAAAGTTCTAAATTTACTTTGATTTTAGGGTTCCGAACAAAAAACCGAACCCTTATAGGACCCTCACTCGGGTGTCTGTCTGTCCGTCTGTCACAGCCAGTTTCATCTAGATCCACTGGAACGATTCTGTTGAAATTTGGTACACATATGGACTTTACTGACCAAAACACGGACGCTTTACGTAAATCATAATATTTTTATTATGGGTCACACATTTGGGAGACAAACTAGAAAATTTAAAAAGAAAGTTATTTGAACAATATTGTGTGACATATAAAATGCAATGCTTACTGTAAGGGTTTTTAATAATTATAATTGATTCATAATTTTAAAATAAAAGGATTTGAAGTTATTCAAGAAATTAGACGAATTAGACTACAATTTTGAAAAATGGAGTTATTAAATCTTTATCTATAGATTACAGGACCCATAAGAAGTCTATAGTATTAAAATAACATGTTAAAGAAAATTAAATTCGTTCAGAACCCTTTGCACGCGAGTCTGACTTTCACTTGGCCAGTTTTTAGGGTTCCATAGCCAAATGGCAAACATGCAACTCTTATAGTGTCTGTCTGTCTGTCCGTCCGTATGTCACAGCCACATTTTTCCGAAACTATAAGAACTATGCTGTTGAAACTTGGCAAGTAGATGTATTCTGTGAACCACATTATAAGATTTACACAAAAAAATAGTAAAAAAAAAAAACAATAAAAGAGAATGCCCATTTTTTTAGGAGTTTTGGGCCCCTAAAAACCTTTGCATGTCACGATGGTTTTAACTTGGTTTCGTAGACCTAAAATTGCCTTTTCATATCCTGAAATCGAATTTCAATTTTTCACCCTAGTTTAAGAGAAATCTTATATTTACGGATGCTGAAATTGAGGTTATAAAAACAAGTTTTTTTTTGTTTTAAACATATTTGAAAACACTACATAACTTCTTCTTCTCTTATATGTAAGTTAAATACAAAGTGCGCTTACAAATATCCCTTGCCGTGCCGTGCCGGCAGTCAGCTTTAAGTAGGCTGTACCCTCACAACTAGTAGATTGTGTTATTAAAAACAAATATTTACCTACGACTAAAGCCTTAGATTAGAGGAGCTCATAGCTATTTTACAAACGAAGGAAGAAACGCTTAACTCGACAGCTTCAAATTGTAACGAACAGAAGTACAACAACAGTAAATGCGGAAGAATAATTCAACTCGACGCAAAACGAACGGCATGAAACAATTTGATTAATGCATTGATTTGACAGATACTTAGATCTATTTAAGTGTGACCATGTAAAATATTTTGGAAATCGATTTACCAAATTGATTTGTAATAAATTATATTATTTACATAATTTAAAAGATAATTATAAACGCTATTTAGGTATGAATGGAAGCTACTAAGCTGAGTAATAACCACAATAATGTCTGTGGTACTAACTTTTGTTTCTTAAAGAAAATAATCAGGTATGAATGCAGCGGAATATTTGTGACGGTAGTAAATAACATGAAATACATGATAATTATGTGGAAATATGGGCGGCCACAGACGCTCCGGTTGCTCTTCCGATTGTTTCCGCCTTAGTTCTTTGCTATCGGACAGAGAACCTTCACATCATTTCAGGATCGTACTTTAGCTTCAAGTACCGTAGAGCTAAGGCCGCTAGATTCTCCTGGTTATAATATTATATGTATGTACAATCTCTCAAATTATAATTCCATCGTGTTTTTTTTAGTTAGTTTTAGTGCTTTTATATTCTTTATTTTGGGAGAAAAGCTATTGTAGTCTATCTCCGGTCAAGTTAGTCGGCGGATTAGTAAAATATCGATAATTCCAATCGATTACAATTATTTAAATGAGATAGTCTGTCCTCTGGCAACATTCGGGTTATGTTTTAATGGCGGAACTGATATAAATTCAATGAAATAAATATTAATTATGTTTTCCAATGCTAGGGTAAAAGGAATGTTAATAAAATTAGCTTGAACATGTAAAAATACGACTTAATTTTTGAGAAGTAAATAGTCTTGACACGGTACCAAAACTAAGGGGCCCATTGGTTGGCTTTCTCCTTTTGGGGGTCTCCATACTTAGAACTGAAACTCGAATTTTTTTTTTCATCAAACCCTTACTTGTGGTATCTATGGATTGGTCTTCAAAAATGATATTGAGGTTTCTAATATCATTTTTTTCTAAACTGAACAGTTTGCGCGAGAGACACTTCCAAAGTAGTAAAATGTGTCCCCCCCAACTAACTTCAAAAATAAGAGAATGATAAAACTAAAAAAAATATATGATGTACATTACCATGTAAACTTCCACCGAAAATTGGTTCAAACGAGATCTAGTAAGTAGTTTTTTTTTTTAATACGTCATAAATCGTAAACCGCAACTTTTGCTTATAAAATATACCTACAGGTTTGTGCGGAACCCTAGGTGCGCGAGTCCGACTCGCACTTGGCCGCTGGTTTATTTTATGTAGATGCAAACTATAATGTTCGAGACTGATTAGCAAGCAGTCATGAAAAGGTTCACTACACTATTAATATGGTCCAATTTCTAGCCAAAAACACAATCAGCATAGCCTTTTCCCAATTAAGTTAGGATCCAGTATTTTAGTAAGTACAATTGCCTACTGCCTACTACTTTACTAAGTATACCTAGACTTGTCCGGGTAACAGAATATACTTTGACAAGCCTGCCAGAAATGACAGCAGTGACCAAATACTCCTGTTATGTTGTTACCAGTCACAAACTTATATTTCCACTGTGTCAGGCACAGTGGAAATACAAAGTTATGACTTACAATTTTTCACTTAATCTAAAAATTAAAGCTTTGTTTAATAACCACTCACTTTTCTTTTTACTAACAGGTTTTGCAGTTTCTTCTTCTGATACTTCTTTGAGCTCAACATCACTTTCTTCTGAAGACCAGTCTTCATCTTTCTTACCTTTGCCTGTGAACAAAAATGTATGCCAATTTAACTGGCTGAGTTGAAAGGTTGAAATATAGCCAAATAAAGAGATTCTATTGGAATTAATTAATTATAATCATATAATAAATTGCATGCCAAGTAATAAGAATACTCCTCTGCTCCCCAAAAGAGTAGGCAGATCATAGCAGGAGTCAAGAGGAATAGTTCAGAATGTGTTATTACTTCATAAAACTAGATTTTTATTAGCAACCTTTTGGCTGGAGTAATAATACAGTGCATGCTTTTGTTCAAAATCAGCCAATTCGATTCCTGGCTAGGAATAGCAATCTTATGATACAGTTTTAGTTTTCATCAAAATTTGGCAACTGGAAAAAATTACAGATTACCTTGCATAAGTTTTAGTGGAAAAAGAAATATAATTTTCAACCAGTTGATTTTTTGAGTATGATATATTATTATAAGTGATCAAATAACCATTGTAAAACAAAAGAACAAAGGAATACAATTGAGTTGTTTTTTGTAGTAAAAAATGGTGTTTAAAATATTGCCTTAGTAAAACATTCCTGTGCCTTAGAAAGGCAAAAAAAATATAATAAAATCATGATGTTTACCCTTTTTCTTTTTGTTAGACTTGGCTACCGGTTTTGATGCAGTGTTTGTTGTATTACTAACTGTTGACTTGCTATCATCCAGTTCTTCATCTGAATCTTGACCCTTCTTTTTATTTTTCCCTGAAATTTATGTTTAAAGCATAATTATAATAGTAGTTGTAAATAAATAAATAAATATATCTTTTGACAATGAAACCAACATTTATATAACTAGCACATTGCCCGCAACTTGTTACTGCCTGAATTCAGCTTTCTATGATGAGAGAGATGAAGAGATGTCTTTAGCCTATTATAGTATTACATGGTGTGTGCTGCAAGTTATTTGTGTTGCATTACACACATGCAATGGGAAACATTACATGGTTAAAAGGTCTATAAAGACATCCCACTAACTCTTTAATATGCATGCACTAATAACATGTCTTTTTTTTAATGGACACAAAAGATATAGGCACAGGGCACAGCATTTTAAGTGTAACAACTGTAACAATTCGGACGGCAAGGACCACTTGAATGCGAACTATAGCAATGTGTATTTTTTAGCATATGTGCACCTTTCTTTTGTGATTTCTTCACCGCTGGCTTTGGTACGTCTTCGTCATCGGATGCTAAGACCTTCTTCTGCACATTTCCTTCATCACTGTCGCTCCAATCACCTGCGTTGTTTTTACCTTTCTTCTTTCCTTTTCCCTTACTTTTAGAGGTTACCTCATGATCGTTTGTTAGAGCCTTTTTCTCTTCAAAATCGTCATCGAAGTCTTGGTTTTTCTTGGTTCCTTTCTTCTTCGACATATTGGTGACTTAGTTCAAAGACGTGGTTCTTAGAAAAATCACGGAATCAGCCAACTCACTTACTTTACGAAATTCACTAGAGTGATCAAACTGGATGCTAGTGTGTGAATAGTGACTGCGACTGACACTGACACTGACATGAGAGTGTCAATGTCAGAAAAAAACATGGAATTATAATGTACAGACGCCAGCAGCAGCACATCAAGGTACCCGAAACTGCCAATCAAAATTAAACTTCCAGATTTACAGTGGAAAATCTAATACAGGACACGTTGTTGTAGCATGATGTGCTGGCGACTGTACCTACTTACTAGAAGTCTATTCTTACACACACTCGATTTTGGTCTGGCCAGAGGCCCGTATCAAATCCGCCTACCAAATTCGTTCTCGCCACAGACGATCGGATCGGATACTTGTGACTTGCTTCACGTACGCCTTCAATTGCACACGGTCCTCATGTCGTAAAACACAAAAACCAGTCAAGTGCGAGTCGGACTCGCACACGAGAGTACGATTCCTACCATAACCTTATTTTTTATTATTGTGTTGTTAATAATAGAAATACACAATCTGTCAAAACAAAATTTCAACTGTCTACCTTCAGACAGACAGACGGACGGACGGACCTACGGGCAGAGGCTTATTTTATAGTAATAGGGTTCCGTTGGTTACCCTTTGGGTACGGAACCCTTCGTAGATCCTACTCGAACAATAAATAAAATTATGAATCGTTTTTCAATGGTTTTTCATTACGAGAAAACGTTAAGGATCACGATAGAAGTCGATTCAGGACCGCTATATTATGTCATTACTAGCTTCTGCCAGCGACTTCGCCGGCGATCCCCAGGGAACATATTCCCGGAATGAAAAGTAAGGCACTAGAACCTGAGAAAGCTATGTCCTTTCTCAGGTTCTAGTGTATCTCTTCACCAAATTTCATTTTAATCGGTTCAGTAGTTTATGCGTGATTGCGTACCACACAGACCGACAGACTTACCATTGCATTTATATACTACCTAGGTACTAGTACTACTATAATTATATATATATAGTTTTGTATAGATAGCATTGTAAGCGTAGGATAGTAGGGACTTCTTTTTTTGATATTTAGAAAGTCAATAAATGAATGGGGGTCAATGACCGCAGAGGTATCTGACTTAATACCGCGTGTATCTGACATCGACGCACAAACGATTTCCATGGGTCCAGGGCATAATTCTGGACAGCCAGCCCAGTGTTGGAATTTTTCGTCGGTTCTTTTCTCATTTTTTCATTTTTTTCAAGAGTATACCACAAATAGGCATCAGCTCAACTGAGCTGATATCTACTTGTGGTTTTATTCAGATTGCTCTTTTTAGTGAAAGTAGTTAATTAATTATTTTTTTTATTACAAATCTCATTGGGTTAGGTCAGAATACCGATTATGAGCAGTCTAAAGTAAAAAAACCCTTGAAAAAAATGAGAAATAAGCTGACGAAAAATTCTAAGTCTAGGGTGTCCAGAATCATGCTCTGGACCCATGGAAATCGTTTGTGCGTCGATGTCAGATACACGCGGTATAGTTAGCTAATTACCGAGTGCGCTAGTTATCTAAGCGCCAGTTAGCTAACAACCTAGTCTTGCACAAGGAAAAGTAGCCGACTTAGCGTACTTACACCAGCGAGCTAAGGATGCTAGAAAAATTTTAGGTCCTTGACGTTTTTCTTGTTATCATAATATGATTTAACCATACACATTTTTTATCCATTAAGCCAAAAACCGGACGGGTGAACAAGTACGCGGACTTATGGGTCGACGACCTTTTTGACCATGACCCACGACCAACACCCCCCCCCCTCCTTGGCCCGCGGCTGAATCTTAGTTCACCCCATAGAGTACTATTATATGGTTCACCCTATCCACTTTGTCCATGCTCACCATTCCTAATATTATTTGGACACTGCGAGCTTTTGATCCTACTAAAAGGAAACACCACAATATCTTTCTTCATAAGTCAACATAAACGAGTAAAAAATATCTATTCCATCAAAGATAATAAAGAGAACAGAGTGGGTAGGTACATAGTATGCTGGCTGCTGAAGAAAATTTAATTAAAAAGAAACAAATTGACATGATAGATATGAAAAAAGAACTACAATTTTCATTCTTCTAAAAAGAATTATCCCATTTTGATAATGAAGACTCGATACGTTTTTTTGAATTTTTTAGTTCCCATTGTGTTTGTATTTAGTTTTATAACTACGTGTGCTGGAGAAAATGTAAAAAAAAGTGTAGATGAAAATAGAGATGACAACGGTGAAACAAGCGATGATTCCAAAGACGAATCCCTGGACATCCCAGTTGAAAATGAACCCAATAACCTTACTTGCACAAGAAGACAAAATAGTCAAATGCATGAAATACGGGCGGCCACTATCGGACAGTTTCCATTCATGGCCGCTATAATGTCTCAACAAAATGAATATTTGTGTTCTGGTGTTCTAATCTCCAACGGAATGATATTAACAACAGCTCACTGTACTCAATTTGCTTTAAGTTACGTGCTCTTGAATGCTACAACTGACAAGAAAGACGATAAAACCATATCACTTCATGTTATAAAAACGGAAAGATTCCCAACATTTAGTTCATTAGACTCGTTAAAAGATGTTGGCATTGTTTACACCGAGAAACATAATAGTAGTATTGGATCAAAACTAGTTCTCAGCAATTACACAAACCCTCGTAACGTCGTCGATTTAGAAGGTATAGGGTTTGGATTGAATGCAGATGTTGGCCAAACGAAACACCTTCAGTATATAGGCATGGAAAACCGTTCCCCGGACGAAGTTACTGATATTTTGAAAATGTATTTTGACTGCGTTGATACTAAGGTAGTCACGTGTTTCAAAGACACCGGTGGTCCTTTGATATTTAGTAACGAGCTTATGGGTATTGTTGTCAAAGGTCAAGAGGAATGCTCTAGAGAAATGTCGGCCACTTATGCTGTAAACAAAAAAATGGTAGATGTTTTACCAACATACACTTTTAAGGCATGGATTGATGAAAAAATTAAAAAAAATGAAGACCAAGAAATACCTCCTCTAGCAGCCTATCCGTCGCCAATTCTACGTTCACAACCACCACCGCCTCCTTCTCGTCGTCGTCATAGACTGACATACGTATTTACTGCGGGAACACGACCAACGGTGAATCCCATATATCCCATATATGTTTTTACAGGATTTTTATCTATCTTGGTGCTTTATTGATTAGTACGAAATTTATCTTATAGTAATATAAATTGTTGGTGAACTTACAATAAACATTTTCAGGTCTACAATATTGCTTTTAAATGATTAATTTAACAAACCTCATCGACTCGCGATCCACAACAATATTGTTACAGAATAGACTACATGCTATTCTGTAATAATATTTTCTTTCATCGACAGCGGAATCCGAGGGGTATCAAGTTCTTAATATAGGTACTTAAGACTTAGGTACATTAGGTACATAAGTGTACAAAATATGGTCAGTTTTGGTCTAACTTCTTGAATAACTACACAACTTTTTATTTTAACATTATAACCCTCACTGTAAGTTCTTCCATTTGATATGTTACACGATATGGTTTGATAAGCTTATTTGAATGAACAATATACTTTATACAATTGGAGCTCACAAGCGCGCTGGATCCTAGGTTGCATACGGCACCTACCCTATCCTCGTGGTAAGCTAGAGCACGGCTGGCAAACACACCACCTCGAACGTACGGCCAGTTTGACCCTGCTTGTGCATTATAATATCTCTAGCGTACGTATTTGGTTTACCAATCCAAAGAGTAGAGAATAGCCGCTAGCTCTACCAGGGCAGTCACAGACAGAGTACATTATACTAGTCACATACACATGGAGGGAAAGTACCTAAATACTGCAAATAGAAAAAAAAATAGAATGAAGACTTCATTTTTATTTTAATAACAATAAGAATTGCATTGAAAATAATTTTTAATAATCGCCTGTCTGAACCGGGAATCGAACCCGCATTGTGAAAAAAATAACCTGTAATTTTAGTGTACCGGTCGAAAGCCTCAAACATTTACATTTATTTCTTCTAAATAATATAGTACCTATCTAAAATAAAAGGAAGACCATGAAAGGGGTTTGAACTTTTTCCATGGAAGCTGGCATAGCCACCGCCATTTAGTTTTTTTTTTGTCTACTTCTATGAAAGCATCAAAGAGGGTAGATCATACATGTTAATGTAACACCAAGTAACTCAATTTGGTCGGCACGGTTATTCCTCGGAATGATAGAGCAGGGTAGAATTGGCTCCTTTTAACGGAAAAAAGACACGCTTGGATCTCAGCAGCATTGAACTTGACCAGGTGCTGCAGTGCGATTCTGTAAAGATGTCGAAGTGAACACGTAGGTGAAGTGAACGACAGGTGAGCTTCAAACCATACAAACAAGATGGAATCATGGAATGACAACTCACTTATCGTTCACTCTACCTAAATGAACTCGGTGAGATGTCGACAAAATAGACCGGCAGATTGGTATCGCCTCATTCAGTGACAGCCAGGACAAGTTCAAGCGCTCAACCGTAGCCTCTCGAAGAGACCGGACCTGCGGCTGATCAGCTCGTGAGCTGGATACGTATCTCTCAGCAACAGTGCTGTCGTCTGCATACCCAGAGGTACCGGGTTTTAGCAGATCATTAATTAATATTCAGCGAGAACTATACAGTGCGTCTTATATTGTGCACACACGAAAAACTTTACAAAAAAATACAACCGACTTCCAAAAAAAAACCCTACAAAGTAAAAAAATAACTATAATTTCGGAAGTTAGTGTTAAAAGACGAAGTTCAGAAACGATCAAAAACAGAGGGGGGGGGGCGCCACTAACAAGTTTCTGTCCCGGTTCGGAAAGTTCGTAGATCCGGGGCTGATAGGCTTATTAGTTAAGCTTCCTTCCTTCGGCTTGCCCGCCAGACTCTGATTAAATCACAGATTTTCTGTGGGATCGGTCTGTCACGGTGGTCGTTAGTTGTTAATGCTGAGGTTCCTCAGGGGTCGGTGCTTCGGCATGTAATATAGTCACATACAGTGTGAGTCTTTATAATGCGCACATACGAAAATGAGGGAAACTACCTATACCTAATTTTATCACTACTAAGTAAAATAACTTTGTTGTCCGTCCGTTTGTCTGCACCGTGTTCACTTAGGTGGAGTGAACTACAAGTGGGCTGTCATTCCACCTTATTTGTATGGTTTGACAGTTCACTTCGTGATTTCTCACTCACGCCTTCACTTCGACATGTTTACAGAATCGACCGGCTGCCGGTCTACAGGTCTGCAGGTCTAAAGTTCCTTGAAGCTGTTGTTTTTTATATATATTTTTTTTATACAAATCGGGGAAACTCTTGGCCCAAATCTCACCTGATGGAAAGTGATGATTTGGCCGAAGATGGAAGCGAGTTTCACCCCGAATCCTCTTACACAGAGGAACTGGGATAAAAACAAACTTCTAAGTCTATCGTAAAAAGTTAAAAACAAGATAGGTGCGGCTGTTTATGCCGTAAAAACGTTTATAGTGTCTAAATACACTATGCCGAAGGTACGCGACGGAAGTTCCGCAGCTGATTTTACGTTCCAACGTATTCGGCTGATATGATATACCAGACGTGCCGAACTTACGCGACAGTAATTCATTATTGCGCAACTTTGTGGGTATTTATTGTCTCCACCGCTGTCGTGTTACCTATCTAAATAGCCGGACGGACACACGCTCATTGAGACAGACAGATAATTGATCCATAAACACGGTCGCGACTCACCGTGATACTTATTTTTTCTGAATCAAATATGGTGTAGGTACCTATGAATACAACAAAGCACGTGCGTCGTGTTCAGAGAGAGGCGGACACGATGCACGCGGACATGCCTGCTTCCCCCTGCTCCCCGCCCCGGATTTTCGTTGGCAATCGAACCGAACTTCGGTCGCGTATAATGTGTGCTCTACAGAATACGTTGCCCGACCGAAGTTCGGCTGTACGCTATAGCGCAACGTAATTTTGGCATAATGTGTAGGTAATAATTCAAATACCATTGCAGGCGTAATCATGATAAACATCGGACGCGTATCCTCGGCATAGTGTGTTTAGACACTAGACTAACCGCTAGAAAACCTGTTTTCAAATAAAAAAAAAACGCATCCAAATAGGTTCATCCGTATAAGAGCTACGGTGCCACAGACAGACACACAGAAACACATAACGGTCAATCTTATGACACCCCTTTTTTTTGGTCGGGGGTTTAAAATGGAATTACTAAATCACCATTACTTAATAACACGGAACCATTCAATTTTTTTTTAATGACGTTTTTCACATAGGTACACCAATCATACATAATAACCTAATCGATTACATTCTCCGTCTCGGAACGGGAACAATAAAACCTTAGAAGGTTTAGTTAAGAGTTACTTTTATGCTGAAATACTGGAAATGTCCAAGAGAGTAGAAAAGTCAAGGGCGAGTGAAGCGAGCCCGAAAATTTCAGCACCCTATAACCACATCGAATGTGATATTATTTTCAAGCATTTGAATTTGGCGCCCCTTGAATTTGCCGCCCAGCATTTAAATAGTATGTCTGTGCTCCCATACAAGAAACCACACGTTAGTTTTCGAGTGCACAGAGTACTTTTAACGTTCGAGTGTTTCTGGTTTCACAGTTCGTGTAAGTGCTTGAGTGTCCGACTCCCACTTAGCCAGTTTTTAAAAGGTGAAATTTAGTTTCTTTCTTTTTTGTAATTTATAATTAAAATACAGTTTTGAAGTCGCATCCTATTTTTTTTTTAGAAATGTGTTTACAATCTTACGTATGTCATTGTAACAACATTGTATCTGATTGTATCAAAGGATTGTATCTAGACTTTGTGTGTACAAGCTTTTATTCACTGACGTAGGTATATTCGTTTTTCGCTGTCAATAAGCTGTCAAGTGTCAGTTCATTCAGTCAGTTGTTCTGTTCGTCAAGCTCTTATGTCAAATGGTTTTAATTTGCATTTATTCTTGTGAAATTATGTTCTGCAAGCAAATAAAATTGTAGAAAGTGAGAACTACATATATTTAAATTTAAAAACCTTTAAAGTTTCACATTAATGTATTTTTGTGAATCGTGTGACTTTCAGTTTATTCGTATTTCCGTAATTTACAGGAGGCTTCGGGAATTTAGTAAAGAATAAATGAATACTGACCGACCAGAGGGGGTAAGATATTTTTCAACTGTAACTTTTCCAGATTTATTACACTTCATATATTCTAATGTGTTCGTGTACAGCCCTCGCCAAACTTTGTGACCGCTCTGAAGTTAACTACAACGGGGGCGCAGTAATAAATCTCATACAAAAACAGCACCGCGCGAGGCTTGCGCATAGGAAAAACTAACTTCAGAGCGGTCACAAAGTTTGGCGAGGGCTGTACTATGCATTGACACCCTAAGAAAAGCTACACAATGACACACACACTAATACATAGCAGGACAATAACAATAAAAAATACCCGCCTCTATGATAACCCGTTTGTAGAAAACGAAAATCGTTTAAATACTGAGATAAAATTCAGTCCTAAATTAAAACAGCTATGGAGAATCGGCCTTTCAATTTTAGTTTGAGCTGTGCAAATTAAAGACATAAGTATAAATATCTACCCACCCTAGATGATAAGAATATAAAGCTGATAATATGCATTATGAATGGACTACTTAAGTAAAAAAAAGCCTTCTCACATATAAGTAATCAAATGTATCAAGGAGGAATTTAATGAAGGTATCTTATTTTAATGCCATTGGGGTGACAACTCCATTTTTAGATGTTATAGTTACCAAATCAAAATTATAATTTCCAGAAAGGGGGGGTTCCTTCTCATCCATCAGCACGACCACCAATTCATAAATATAGAGTTGAAAATCAAAAAGTGAATGAGATAATGGGCAGATATGGAATAAATAGGTCCAACAATCAGAGTGACCAAGATGGCCGACCAAGAAATCCACAGGGTCAAGGAGAAGATGTAGTGGACAATGTGATGAGGTAACGAATGTCTGCATGCTTTGCTTTGTTGGGGACAACTTATTGTCTAGCTGAATACAGATGAATATCAGTATTGTACACTACTTTTGTGCTACCTATCAATGCTTGTACTGAAAATATATGTTGCTTTGTTTAATAGGGAATGATTGATTAATTATTTATGACCAAACACTAAATTTAAACCTAAGTTTTAAGCTGTTTTGAGTTTATGTTAAGTACCAATAAAGTTAATAGAAATAAACTTAATGTTTACAGTAAAATGTCTCGTCAAACCAGTCCACTATCAATACGAAAGAAAAAGATACCAAGAAGTAATTCATATTCACAGGACGAGGAAAATACTGATGAGACGTGAGTCATGCTTTGTAATGTTGCTTGTTATCATTTTCCAACATAAATGTGCTGTTTTTGTATAGAAACAAAACCATAATAATACACGTACAATCTTTTTTTATATTTCCACAATAGTCCTGCACCAACCAGGCATAGTACTTGGGTATACTTATTTGTTAAATAAATTCCCATTCAAATATTGTATTATGGCATCCGACAACATTATTTTAATGTTGGCCCATGACAGTGGCCAACATTCAAATAATACAAAGAAGATACATATTGCATTATGAGCTAAATATAAAACTGTCACCAAACAAGCAAGCCTGTCACCAAAATTATCCGAATTGCTTGATTACATGCAGTTGTGGACAATTAACTTAAAGTTCTTTATTCTGAATTTATCTGTTGTTGAAAACCTTAGAATAATAACGCATAGAAACCTAGTACGAGTGCAAAAAGTGAGGCAACTAAAACTTAGCCTAATCCGTCAATCCGTCAAACTTAGCCGTCAGTACTCAAGGTCACGTTCCGTCGAACACAGCTCGCGAGTAAATAATTGAAAATGACAGTTTGTTGCGTGAAAGGATGTTATAGCACATCAGAAAAACAAAAAAAATGTGATAAAATAACATTTCACAAATAAGTTCTCACATTCTATGCACTATTTTTACGTAAATCGATAAATAAAACAAAATTCTAATAACCTAACTTGTCATAACACAGTGTTGCTATTTGTGAGGAAAAAAATACCCACATTGCTTTCATTCATGTTTTTCATTTTTGTAATTTTAAAATACAATACTTACTGTTAATTCATATCAAACCCGATGTTTTAACATTGATTATAATTATAACCCATCAAGCATTCTAAACGCATTGAACAATATCTCATTCTTTATGCGATTTATTTTGAAAAAAATTGAATTAAACCTTCCGAAAAAATATGTCATATTACATGAAAAATCATGTTTACCTTTTCCAGTTCCCAACAACATAAAATACCTGCCTTGATAGCAAAATAGTAATGCGTCTTCCCATATTTTGTGGGTAACGGCTTGGTAATGGTATCACTGAAAGCTTTAATGTGTGCCGAATGTGTCTACGTTCCTCTAACGCACACAGCGTTAGAGGAACGTAGACACATTCGGCTCACGCACACAAAGAAAATGAAGTGGACACACGATTTTGCTCGGGTTTTGTTCTAGACGCGGCTTCTATGCGTTATTATTCTAAGTTGAAAACTTATGGCAGTGAAAAATCTTCTAGCGTATGCCATTCACATCTGGAGTGAGGCTATTGAGAAGCAAGGGGAAGCACTTGCGGTCTCCCTAGACATCTCGAAGGCCTTCGACAGGGTCTGGCACAATGGCCTTATTAGTAAGCTTCCTGCCTTCGGTCTGCCCGCCAGATTGTTTGATTAGATTGCAGATTTTCTGAGGGATCGGTCTATCCGAGTGGTCATAGATGGCTGCTCGTCCAGACTGCTGGATATTAATGCCGGGGTTCCTCAGGGCTCAGTACTCTCGGCAACATTGTTCCTGCTGCATATTAATGATCTGCTAAAACCCGGTACCTTTGGGTATGCAGACGACAGCACTGTTGTTGAGAGATACGTGTCCGACGCACGAGCTGGTGGGTCACAGACCCGGTCTCTCCGGGAGGCTATGGTTGAGCGCTTCAACGTGTCCTTACAGGCTGTCTCCGAATAGGGCGATGCCAATCTGGTAAAGTTCAATGCTGCGAAGACTTGGGTCTTGTCGCGTGTCTCTTTTCCGCTAAAAGAAGCCAATTCCACCCTGCTCCATCTCTCCGCGGTGTAACCCTGCCGATAACCGAAAGACTTGAGCTTCTTGGTGTTACATTAACATCTACCCTCAATTTTGGACCTTTCATAGAGGCCAAGGCTCAAGTGGCTGCTAGAAAGTTGGGGATCCTGGCAAAAGTGAGACGGTACTTCACGCCAGAACAGCTTCTTAAACTGTACCAAGCGCAAGTTCGATCGTGTATGGAGTACTGCTTTCATCTTTGGGACGGACCTCTAGTCAATTGAAAACGAGCCAAGAGGATCATCGGCAATGATAAGCTCGTCGAATCGAAGCTCCTTTCTATCGCTTACATTTTGGGGAGTGTGCGACGGAATTGCATAATTTAATTCCGCCAAGCCAAATCCACCATCGGACTACAAGACGTACGGGGATGCGCCACCGGTACATGGTGGACATCCCACCTATACCCAGAAAACGTTTTGGGAATACATTCATTGTGCGTACAGCCAAGGAGTGGAGTTCCCTGCCTGAGTCTATGTTTCCTGATAGCTACAACCTGGGAGTCTTTAAGTCAAGAGTGAATACGTTACTTCTAGGCAAGCTCCACCTTAGACCGCATCATCGCTTAGCATCAGGTGAGATAGCGGTCAAACGTATGCCTATCAATAGTAAAAAATAAAAAAAAAACACATTGAGTCGAATACCGCTAGGTATATCGAACTTGCAACCCCAAATAAGGCCTTATCTTTGAACTGGGTTTAGGAAACAAGAGCCTTAAGAAGTATTATTTTAAGTTTTTAATTTCCTTATTAAGTATTGTATCAACAAATAAATCAACAGATCTAAACTATAGGTGGTACTTACTTAGCATAAGTAACGACACTGTCATATTATTGACAAAATAGTTGATTCAACGCAACAGTTTAAAGACAATAGCGCACGTGTGTTTTTTTTTGTAAAATCGTTGCGATAGCACTTTATTTTTCATTTATTTTTGCTTTCGGCGCGACTTCTGTGGGATCTTAGCCAAAACTCTCAATTTTATGTGTGGTTGTATTCTGTTCGTCAATGATGAAAAATATTCGTGATACTACAATTTTTCCATGCGACATTTTGATTGGCGCAGAACGTAAAATTTACTGACTGTTGCTTCTTCTGGAAAAATGCTCTCCCTCAACCGTTTATAGATATCAAGTATATTTCCCGGAGACAAGTAAGCCAAAGCTACATAATATTGCATTTTCTAGGTGAAATCACTGTCTCTGCCATATCTCTCACTGAGCCCCCTTTGTATCTTTCTCCATGTTTTGTCCCAGATAGAATAAGCAAGCGGAATGGATTGTGGCTAGAAATTCTATTCTGACTGCATTTATTATCGCCAATTCGAAAGTGGACGTTAATTCTATAAATAAAAAATAAAATAAAATAAAAATGACTTGGGGGGTAGTTCAACAAAAGTATAAGACATTAAAAATAATTCAAGTGACCTTCATTAATTTGTGTTTATTGCATTATAATAAATAGGTACTGTAGTATTTGTTCCATTTATTTATTTTCTTAACATATTATTTACAAATTTTAAATATCTATACTAATATTATAAAGCAGAAGAAGAGTTTCTTTGTTTGTTTGGTTGAACACGCTAATCTCAGGAACTACTGGTCCGATTTGAAAAATTCTTTCAGTGTTATATAAGGCTATCTAACATTTATATATATTTATCGAGGAAGGCTATAGGCTATATATCATCACGCTAAGACCAATAGGAGCGGAGCTGTAATGAAAAATGTTACGCAGACGACGTTGCACGGGTCAGCTAGTTTCTATATAAAAAAAAAAATATTTAAGAAAAATAGTAGCCCACCGGTATCGGGAACAGAGTCCAAGCCGTGCTCAGGGCTCCCGAGAGAGGAACCTCCTCCCTATAGGCCTCGTGTTCAGGAGTACTGCTTTTGGGATTAAGCCTTTGGTCCAGCTGCCCAGCGGAAGCCTCTTGAGATGTTGGTCGAGGCTCTTGGCAGTTATGCCATTGGCCGTCGCGGCTAACGGCTCAATGACTGCTGTGTTCACATGTGGGAACATGTCGACAACCTCGCGAGCCAAGTCAAAATAATTACCTACTTCGTCTGTTTATCTTTCTCAGACTTCACAAAGTTTTCGTCATGAGGGACTGCTAAATCAACAATCATTGCGCGAAGCTCTAGTCAGTCTATCACCACTATGTCAGGCTTATTGGCAACAATAGTCCAATCATTAATGATAGACCGATCCCAGTACAATGTGCAATTGCCATTTGTATTATCATTAATTGCATGTCGTTTATTCATTTTCTTTACTTATTTGTAAATGTTTAAATATGTCTAAAAAAATATTAAAACAAAATGCAATGCAATGCATTTACTTCTCGTATGGTAATCTATGTGAGAGGACAAGAATTGTAGGCATGAAGTCTGTGCAAAGGAAATCTTATTAGCTCTTTTTTTTATTTGAGATGGGTTTGCTCTAGACTTTCGTCTTGGTCAGATATGACAGACAAAGTCTACACGATGGAGCGAGCTTAACCAGAAGGAGCCTGTTTACTCTAACTTTGAAGAGATTAGGGTTGTAGGCGTTCGGAAACACAGACGCAGGCAGAGAGTTCCACTCTTTTGCTGTGCGCATTGGAAACGCTTAGTGCGAATTCGTATATACCTAATAGCAACATGGTAGGGATGGTAAGTTGCAGTACGTCTGGATGTTCGATGGTAGAAGGGGGCCGGTGGAATGAGCTCGTGGAGTTCTTGGGCACACTCACCGAAGTATAAGCCCCAATCCCCCATAGCCGTTTTAGATTTTACTTTTAAAGTTGCGGCGTGTTATGTGTAGAACACACATAGCAAACACAAACATAATTATCTAACAAAAGCTACGCGTAAGTGCCGAGATACTTGAAGGCAATGATTTAGTAAAACTGGTTTATATGGCTAGAAGACAAAACGTTGAGAAAATTATAAGGGATATAATACCCTGCAGTCCACGTTGCCGAGATATTTAGAATTTTTCATCTCTCGGTGATGGCACTATTTCTCTGAACATTTTTTATTTAAATCTCCTCACATATTTGTGTTGCTGGTGACATCGTGCGCCGCAACTTTCAATTGACTAGTCCAGCTTCCATAGAAGAAAGTTCAAACCCCTTTGAATTTGCTTTAATTAATCATCATTTATCAAGCTTTTTTTGCTTTTGGATTGTCACAACATCTTTTTTATCATTGATATTGTGTCAACTTCTCATAAGTATTTTCAAACCACATTGCTGCTCTGCTCATAACCATCATAAGCTTGTATCAGTCATCAAGTTTTTATTTGACTCATCATGTGACTAAGCTTTTGTGAAAAGTCTGTGTGTTTCATTGCAGCAATGTGCTTTCAAAATCATTACCTGCAACTCTTCCGTCACATTTGCCTTACAGTGATGATTCTGAAATTGAAGGGAACTGCTCCACAAACTCACTGAAAGAGTCAAGACATGAAGAGGAAAGTTATCCGATGAATAGAAGCAATAGGAGTAATAGGAGCGTTACGCTTGAACGCGCTCAACCTTCACCTTACCAACAGAGGTTGTCTGCTTCACCAAGAGAAAAAACTCAACCCCAGTCCAGCAACGCACTGCGAAATATCTTTATCACAATAATAGTACTTATAGCTGTGGTGGTACGCTGGAAGTTCCCCAATATAATAACATCAATAACAAACAACCTTCATGATAAATCAACACAAACTGAGAATCATGATACAATTATATTTGAAAACAATATGAAAAACCTTCAGAGAAAATATAATATCGATGATAATTCGATTCTAAAACTAAAAACTGGTAAGTAATCGATTACATATCGTGTGCTTCGGTAACCACGTTAAGACGTTAGTCCGGCTGTCATTCGTGGCGACAGTGATCACAAGCCCAAAAGACAACTAATCTTTCCAAGGGCCATCCATCGTTTTACAACCTGTTTGAAGAGGTCAAATATAATTATAGTCTAGAACTCCTAGAAAATAATCGTATTCAGCTGCATTTGGTGACACAGAAGCCGATCTCAATCTTCAACTTGGTTGGAAAAGACCAAGCAAATGATAATTGTGAAGCATACTAAAATTAAAGGCAAGGCAGGCTGTAAATCATTAATTAAAGTGAGTGTTCACTGTGTTCGCTAACCTCTTGCTCCGCGCTCCTGCTATGCTCCACATACTGGATACCTACGTTTGCGAACTTGAAGCGTGCAACGTTGCACGCTCGGCGGCAGTCGATTCGAACTGTGAGGACAAACACGAAGTTTTAGCGCAAACACGAAGTGAATTGTTCGTGGACTCAAACCAAGCCACACGGAAAAAACCCAAAACCGAGGAGGGTTTTTGTCTAGTCTAGCCTTCAATAATACAAAGTACCAAAACCGTAACCGTATATGCTACACCGGCCACTAATTCGGGTTACAACATGTTCGTTCTAAGGTTCATTGAAAATTATGGAGCGCACGCGCAGCGGGTGCGCATTGCATATAGAGGAGCGCATCCTGTATCCATTGAAGCAGTTGCAGGAGCGCGGAGCGCAAGAGGTTCGCGAACCTAAAGGATGCCCATCTTAACCGTTGAAAGTAGATAGCGCGAGAATAGTGTTCCAGAAACTGTGTTATTCTATATTTTATTTCGCTATATTTCAGGTTTATTAACAATATTCTCACGAATGGATACCGGCTCCTTCATGTTTGTATACAGTAAAACAAACAATTTCAACCTCGTGAGATTCGACAAGTTCGCAGATGAAGTTGCGTATACTGCCGCAAGATTTTTACGTAAGAATCAATACCAATATTATAAATGCGAAAGCGTGTAGGTATGTCTGTCATGTTCTCAAACCCTCTGAAAGAAAAGATTTTGATGAAACTTAGGAAACAGATAGACTCCCAGAGTCCCAGCTCTTGTTGCAGTAGACGTCAAGGTTGTCTCGATAACTCATTGATTTCCATAGAAAATTAATTTCTATTTTTTTACAATAAAGAAACATTTTTCAGGTAACGACATTTCGTCAATACGCCACACAGTAGTTGAAAGCTCCAACCTCGATATGCAGGAGCATGGCGAGCTGATCACGCGGTATCGGGAAGATGTTGATAAGTCCGGTGTGATGCTTGTCAAGGAGATCGACGCAGTGCCCTCAGATCTCGCAATGGCCTTTCACTACTATTGCGATGAATATGAGCCACTAGTCAAAAGGAGCGCTATATTTTTCACTCTAAATATGGCAAACTGTTCTAACACCTCAGGTAATAATATAAGTGCACTTGTCCATGGGGGAACGCTGTAAAGGTATGCTAGGTAGTCGGTTTGTTTCTAATGGAACTCTGCGAAGTGTGTACTGGCTGCATTCCTTCGTACACTCGAATGGTCCATGACTGATTTATGGTCCGGACGATAAAACAGTAAACAATTCACTGTCTGGTTAGTAGCGTAGGTAATACACCTGATCACCTCCTTCTGCGAAGCAGTCATGCTAGCGAAGGAGGTGGCGGAATGGGAGAGGGAGAGAACTCCACGTCCCGGCCGCCGAGGGAGACGCCCCGCGCGTCGGGGGCCACCGTAGGCGCGGGCCTGTGGACAGTGAGCTATGGGCTAGCTCGCCGTCCGTCCGTCTTATGACGACAGGCCGTTTCGACGGCGCGTTCGTGTTCCACGCGCGCCTCAGAGTGTCAGCAGTCAGCATATGGAGGGGCCCGAAAGGGCCGACGCCTGCCGGAGTTGCGGGACTATTCGAAAGAGATACCGCGGCTCCGGAACACAGTGCGATGAAGGAACATGGATGGGTTTTAGTCAGTAAAAGTCTGACACTTCCTCTCGCTCCGCCCAGAGCGGGAGAAAGTATTTGAAGATATCCCATTCTAAACAAAAAAAAAAAATACACCTGGTAGAAGTAGATCTTGCCTGATCTGATCTAGAACCCCTCCAACAAATAATATGGGGCTAGGTACCGAAGATTTTCGAACGTACCTAAGTATCCGATTGATACCAATTAGTCCTAATAATAAACCTCATTTCAAGATTTTCCACCACCATGTAACCTGTATTATTTTATTTATGGTATTGTATAGTGGTTCATAATACCTACAAGTTGCTTCAAATTAATAATAATGAGTAAAAATTTCAGATCCGAAATCTATGCATGATTTCATTGAGAAATGCCTTGCAAGGAAATGGAAGACTGTGCCCCCAGAGAATATGAGACCATTACTAACCAGAGTGGTGGATGTAATAATTGATGTTACCGGTGTTTTTTAAAATCAGTATTCATAAAATAATGTAATAATTTGTTATCTTTTATTATCTTTATTTATTCATAAGTTTTAAATAAAATTATTGATACAATTATGACTTTCTACTATTTTTCTTGCAGCAGAAATATTTAAATAGGTTTATATTTGCGCATATGCATTAGCTTTTACACTCGAATCTCTTTATCACTAAAAGGTTTGCTGGAATTAAACACAAAATATTTTACAAAATAATAATTTATTTAAAAAAAAAAACAAATACTTTCACTAACATCAACTCGTGCCCAAAGAAATGATTGAAGATTGAACACACAATCCCTACTCGAGAAAGGACATAGGATAGTTTTTATCCCAGAATTACCACGAGAACGGGAACTGTGCGGGTGAAACGGGAGCGAAGCCGCAGGGGACAGCTAGTAATCTATATATACCTATATACAAATCTATCTTCTATAAATATAAAAGGCAAACCTAACTCACTGACTTATATATCAACAACGCACAGCCGAAACTACTGTACCTAGAAACTTGAAATTTGATACAGGAGTTCCTTTCATGATTTAAGTGAGTACTAAGAAAGGATTTCCAGAAATTATCTACGGGAACGAAAAAAAACGGGATATGCGCGTACGAAGTCGTGGGCGAAATCTAGATCTACATAAGTGTTTATTGTAAGTTCTATTGTATAGGCCAGAGTGCGCTTTGGTCAGAGGTGTTGAGGTCGGGTCCGCCGTCATTGAGATCATCCAGGCTGTCGGGCTCTAGCTCGTTGTTGTTCCTTGCAGGAGAGTATGACGCTGGGACATCTTCCTCCTCGTCTTCGTCATGAGACTCCTCAGATTCATCTGATTCGTCATTACCTGCAACAAGAAAACAACTATACATCAGATTTTTGTAAAATCAAGTCACAGACGGTCGCTACACTTCACATCATGAATGCCAAATATGGATTCTATTTACTAGGTAGGTAGGGTTTCACAATATTAACATTTCTCAGAACAATGTAGGGGGAAGTGGGGCACATTCATACAAGGGGCACCTTCATACACTAGAGATATCTGTTGTTAGGCACACAGAAATTGAACGACTTATACGTGTTTGCGTAGCTTATTTATGAGTGTGTGCTCACGGAGTTTGACAGCAGTCGAAGCGAAACGCGCGACGAGGTGAATAGGAAAGTGATTTGGCTTCGTGTAAGTAATTTTATGACTTCACTTTGAACGTATTTTTATTGCTTTCTAGATTATTCAATACTATTTTATTTAAAAGATAATAGGGTCAAGTTTGTAAATTGATACGTGAATAATCATATATAAGGTTGTTTTTTTTTTTAGGAAAGTTTTTATTTAATTTTCTTGTGATGGGGCAGGTTCATACAGCAGTACGCGGGGTACATTCATACTGTATGAATGTACTAGCTATAGATGAAATATTGGAAAAAAACTCTCTTTTCGGAAATCAGCAGCCAAATATTATGGAGTTAATGCACAGACACTACAAAGCCGTATCAAAAAAGCCGTTTCAAGTTAATTAGTGTAGAACATTCACTTGGTATTATTCGGTTATTACTTAGTATTGTATGCTCATATAGACTAATGCTTTTGTTTTCGAAAATATTGTATTTTCATATTTTGATTTTGATAAATAATTAAACATTTCACACTCAATTTGTGTATTTTTTCACATGTATAAATCTGCCCCATAATGTGGGGCACTTTCATACATTATTAACTTTTTTTATTAACTTTTATATAAAGCCGCACAAGTGTATTTACACAAATTACATATTTTCTATATAGTCATTTAGCAAGACTATTAGTTTTTGATGAATCGATACCTACTAGAGAAAATTCTGTACGACAAAATATAAAAACTGTATGAAGCTGCCCCACCTCCCCCTACCGTGCAGACGTCCCACGAAGTCTGCATCGCTTAGGACGGTATCTTGCGCCAAATAAATAGAGCTTATTTTGCTGTTGGCGCTGTGGCAACATCGTTGGGATGGCGCGCTCTAATTGTTCACACATACTCGTGCTGTCACGTGTAAAATAAAAAGTCCTATTATTATTTACTTACAATTCCTTTACTAATTTCATTATTTAAATAATTTTTCTTAGTTGTGTCCCACTACTGGACAAAGGCCACCCCCATAATTTTTGTTTGTACCACCTCAAACCAGCTACTAATGTTACTACCAAAACTATATTTAAAGAGATTATTTATAGGTAGTTAATAATTCCTTTGTACCTTCTTCTTCATCTGTGTCTGCTTCTTCTTCCATAGGCTCAGGGTCAGCCTTGCCGAGAGGAGCACGCTTCATATACTGCTGCCCAATTGAGTTTAACTGTAAAACCAATCCATGTTCTAAATGCGAAAATTTTGTTAAAAGAAAAACTAAGGCTGCATTGATTTGAAATTAGAGCTTTCCTAATAATAAGGGAAGGCCTTACCGCGCTCTCCTTGGCTAACGAAAACTGGCGCAAACCTGTGGTATTAGATACTAACGACCGCAGGGAGGTATGGCAGAGCAAGGAGCTTCACGGACGCTTTTATCGGGTCCTACATGGGCCCGATGTAGACTTTTTAGCGTCCGTAGCCTGGCTGCGTTTTGGTGACCTCTTTGGGGAAACCGAAGGAAGGGCTTACCGCGCTCTCCTTGGCTAACGAGAACTGGCGCAAACCTGTGGTATTAGATACTAACGACCGCAGGGAGGTATGGCAGAACAAGCAGCTTCACGGACGCTTTTATCGGGTCCTACATGGTGGGCCCGATGTAGACTTTTTAGCGTCCGTAGCCTGGCTGCGTTTTGGTGACCTCTTTGGGGAAACCGAAGAATTTGTCTGTGCGATCATGGACAAAGTTATGATGACGAACAACTACCGGAAATACATTGTGAAGGACGGCATCGTTGACATATGTCGGGCATGTCACCGACCCGGGGAATCCATCCGCCACATTATTTCCGGTTGTTCTAGTCTGGCTAACGGAGACTATTTGCACAGGCACAACCTTGTAGCCAGGATCACCAGCAACTTGCTCTGAGATACAATCTTTTTTTTTTATTCTTTAAATTTTAGGGACTTTTTAACGCACAGCGTATGTCAGTCCCATCGTAACCTAATACAAGATACACACATCAAAACAATAAGATCAATGTATCAGGGCTATAAAATCGAACAACTTTCTCGCATCTTCAGTGCTCGGCTTATTTAATATTTGGTGGAATGTACCTATATCGTTCTTGTTCAACTTCAAAGCCCTGAACAACTTACTTCTATCAACCTCATAGCGAACACATTCCATCAACAAGTGATGCATGACCTCTAGAACTCCACACACCTCACAGTTGGGAGAGGTATTTTTTTTCATCAAGAAAGCGAATTTGTTGCATGGAATATGTCCAGATCTGAGTCTGTGAGCTGTAACCACTAATTTTCTGCTCAAATTATTATTTATAAACCAGGGTACACGAGGAGGCTGACATTGTATGGTCTTAGACCATATTCCTTTTTCTAATGACATTCTGTCAAAGTATTCCTTCCAATGATCATGACAAATATTTTTAAATTTAGGCAACATTTCTGAATAGTCAAGGGTGATCACCGAATAAGAATAGTCATTAGTGAAGTACCGTTCTATAGGTACCTATGTGCCCGACCCAGTTCTCGAAAATGGCAATTGCACGTTGTAGGTACTGGGATCGGTCTATCATCACTGACAGGACTATTGTTGCCAATAAGCCAGACATAGTGGTGATAGACCGACTAGAGCGTCGCGCAATGATTGTTGATATAGCAGTCCCTTATGACGAGAACCTCGTGAAGTCTGAGAAAGAGAAACAAAGTAGGTAAGTATCAGTGGCGAAGGGTGAATTTTCTTAAAAGAGAAGCCGGACCAAAAAATGCTTACCTTGCTCAAGTGATGAGGGTTTTTTAGAAAGCCACAACTTTCTAAAAAATAAATAAAGTGCAACTTTAATTTTTACAACAAACAAAACCATGCATGCATGCAAATATTAATTACTATATAGCTGACCCGTACAACGTCGTCTGCGTAACATTTTTCATGACTGCTCCGCTCCTGTTGGTCTTAGCGTGATGATATAGGTATAGCCTATAGCCTTCCTCGATAAATGGGCTATCTAACACTGAGAGAATTTTTCAAATCGGACCAGTAGTTCCTGAGATGCGCGTTCAACCAAAGAAACAAACAAACAATTTCTTCTGCTTTATAATATTAGTATAGATGATTTGATGCGAAAATCGAACTCGCAATATTTCGCGCAACGGCGAATTGTGACACACGAAGTGTGAGGCAGGTCGTTAAAATTATTAGAAAAAGAAGAAATAAAATATGTATCTACTTTACTGTTACACAATTCTTTAAACTAACTACTTTTCTACTTATACTCTAAAACTATTCGTCTGTTCTTTTTTACAAAATGCGCTATATACGTTAAAAATTAAAAAGCTTTTATGATAATGTTATCATAAAGCTGGGTTGATTTTTAATTTTGAAAAGGATATTTCCTCAGTCAACAATAATCTTTCAGACAGCATTCTACGTTCACTAATGCCGCCATGCCATCGAATTTACTGAATAATTACAAAATCACTACTGTAATAACTACTTTCTTATAAAACTACAAACTAAAAAGCCATCTTAGTAATAATATAATAATCCTTACTTTCCTAGGTAAACACCTATTTAAATAGACGATCACCAAACAATACAACGCCACTAACCTTGTTTTCACTGCACTATTACTAGTTTACACAAATAAATCAATTTCAACAAACATGAATAATGCTATAAGATTCTAGATTATGATACGAATATATCAAATCAAATGAAAATGAACAAATGCAAACAATAAAGTAATATGACATAAATAAGCGCGAAAGAAATCTGTCAAGTGTCATCCAATATGACAATATAATATCTGAACAAATTCAATATACAACTTCAGTATCATTCCATCTCGTTTTGGCGTACGCATTTCCTATCACTGTCGATGTTATAACTCGAAAAATACCGGCTTGCCAGCGCTCTATATCTGGCGGTATTATGTCGCCTCAAGGTCACGATCGCTACAAGAGAAACATGTACTAGGATTCCTAAAACGCCGGCCGGCTTAATTCAACTTAATGTCGGCGTTGATTTATTTCCTTTATTGTAACATTTGTAACTTTCATAAGCAAATTAATGTTATACCTGCAATGTAACTTCGTAAATAATTATTTGTTTAAATGATAATTGAAAACAATAGATGCTAGTTTTTGCCATATTTCGAAAGGGAAGCCGATAGGAATCGAGTTGTATGGAGCCTTCGCCACTGGTAAGTATCTTGACTTGGCTCGCGAGGTTGTCGACATGTGGGATGTGAACACAGCAGTAATTGTGCCGATAGTCGTAACGGCCAATGGCATAATTGCCAAGAGCCTCGATCAACATCTGAAGAGGCTCTCGTTGGGCAGCTGGATCAAGGGTTTGATCCAGAAAGCAGTACTCCTGGACACGGCGCGTATTGTTAAGAGGTTCCTCTCTCGGGAGCCCTGACCACCGGTAGCTTGGACCCTGTTCCCGATGCCGGCCGGTGGGCTACTATTTTTTTTAATATTTTTTAATGTTTTTTTTTTATTAGTTTTACAGAAATATTTAAAAATGTAAAATATATGTAAAAATAAATAAATAAAGGGAAACTAACAAATCAAATCATTAAGACTAATTGCAATTTACTTGGGCTAATTTTCTTAGCACTGCAGCCTACTGCAGTGCTAAGAAAATCAAGTGAATCAAGTGTTCCTAGTCCTAACTAGGAACACTTGATTCATAAAAAAGCAATTCCTTCCATCATGCCTGATTTGTTGACTTTTTTATAATTCACTTTATTCAGTCCAGCACTCAAAACCAGTCCTGGAATAATGTGAACAGGCACTGGAATGTACCCATCCCAGAAAGGAATCCAGTCCTGTGACTGGGCTTGATATAGATGATTATGCCAACCAGAACTAATAACTAGAGATTTCTATAACTCTTTCCAGTACATTAAATTGTTTATTCCCGGTCATCCCCACCTTGTCGTCCCCACTGGGCACGAATCTGTTTCTTAAAAATTTATGTAAATAAGTTGATTATCTGTGATATGCACCTTAAAACTGTAAGCATTTGTGTATTAAGTTGATTATCTGTGATACATAATTTTGAGAGAATTATTGTAAACTCTGTGATTCAGTCTTTTTAAATTATTTTTAATCAAAAACGTTGTTCACTGTTGGTCAGAAAGTCGTAATTAAAACATTTTAACCACGGATTTTAACAATCCATGAAATCTGTCATTGAAATCCCCATTACTGAATTTTGACTCCCGGTCTACAGCGGAACGAGTGGGAAATAAAAAGTTACAATCGTCACCATTGGGGAGGAACAAAAATTTTTTTTCCTTTTCGTACCCAGTGGGGACGACAAGGTGGGGACCTACATCTAAAAGTTTTCAACATTTTCAGTGACTACTTGTCTTCAGAGGGATCTTCTGACTCCATCAGTCCGAAAATCAATCTTTTTCATTTCCTTCAACTAACCAATATCTCACCTACTTTTTCTTGCAATAGGAAGAAAAATGGAAGTAGGTTTTCTAACCACCCATTTTTCTTTATTATAAAAATATTTTATTTAGTAGTTTGGTTAGATTTACAAACATTATTGGACACATATTTTGCCATTTCAAATCGATGAAAAATTATAAAAATAAAGCTCATCGAAGTTCAAGAGAGGAAGCTGGTAACGTCACATAGCTAGTAAAAATTATTGTACTTTCATAGTGATGTCAAGCGAGTTTTCAACTCAGTGTATTGTCTTAATTTTATGTTTACATAAAAAACATATATATTATTTTGATAATAAAAGACCCTATCATTTTTTCACTAGATCAATTTTATTACTTCTTCTCTTAGGAACGAAAGTATTTGAACAGTCCTTATATCAGTCACTGGAAAATAGCAGACTCCATAAGATTGTAATATTATTATTTAGAAAAAAAAACTTATTTAGAAACAAAAGTTTAGGATTTCACGCGATATTTTACAATCTTACAGCTTTTGCTACTTTCCGGTGAGATATAAATGTTTGAAAACCTTGTCTCACTGGAAAACTGCAAATTCCGTAAGATTGTAATAAATCTTGATTAGATTATAATTTCTTGATATATTATGAATAAATTGTTTTGTTTAAAATTAATCCCATCCAAATTCAATAGTTTCCGAAATATCTGTCACTGGAAAATAGCAGACTCCATAAGATTGATAAAAATCTTGATTTGATTATTTTCCTAATATATTATGAAAAAAACATTTGTTCAATAAATATCATTCAAATTCAATAGTTTCCAATCCATCCGTGTATTATTTAGAAAAAAATATTTACAAGTACACGAGATATTTTTTAATTTTCCGGCGTTTGCCACTTTCCGGTGACATATCCATGTCTTACTTAGAATAAAATGTTTAGAATTAAACAATACTACGGAATATTGTGAATAAAGCTGTGATATATATAATAAATCCTATCCAAATTCAATAGTTTGCAACTTGACGCGATATTTTACAATCTACCGAAGTTTGCAATTTCCCGGTGACATTAATTTCTTTTGTACTTTAATTCAACAGCTTTTTATGACTGGCTTAATGAAGACGTTAAGAACTTCTCTAGTACTGGACGTGACGGAAACACTGGACGAGAATAATGTGAACTGGACAGACATTCATAAAAGTAAAAGTACAGCCCGAATGGTCCAATACTTGCCCAATGCTGATTCGCCTGTTCTAACGCTGTTAATTCCGTTTCTTCGTCACATGGACTATCAGCATTGAACCACAATGGGTCCACTAATCGAGGAGTTAACACTGGGAAAGGAATATTCATTGTTAATTTCAATGAAAATTATAAAATTTTAGCACTGTAGGTAAATAAAACAAATAAACGTCAATGTCAAATTTAAAATCACAGACCACAGATATTTTTTATCAGTTCGCACTTTTATTGTTTGCTCTAGGAACACTCGCCTTTTTAGCAATTAGCTATATGTGATGTAAAGATTATCTGCGCGCCTCTAGTGGCGAAATTGAGAAGTGATCTAAGAACGACGAAATATTGTAGCGTTCCTCAATGTAGTACTTACGGAGACCAGAATAAGTTTTCATTTGCTTCCAATAGATAAAATTATGAAGAAAAAATGGGAGACTGTTTTGAATAGGCAAGCTGATTTCACCTGCAATAAGCGTTGGTTCTCATCATTTTCAAGCTCCAAACTATTACCAACAGTAAGTTTAATAATGTTTTAATTATTTGATTGTACTTATATTCACAGGCTAAGGCGAGTTTCTCGTCAGATAACGAGATTATGTTAATTGTTCCGGATTCTAGAAGACAAGATGTTGCTTAATGTCGTACCGTCTCAGAATATTCTTAGAAAAAGCTCTCTCTAATTTGATCTTAGAAACCTCAATATCATTTTTGAAGACCTATCCATATACCCCACACGTATGGATACGATGAAATTTTTTTTTGAGTTGCAGTTCTATGTATGGGGACCCCCAAAATTTATTGATTTTTTTTCCCTTTTTGTGTGAAAATCTTTATGCAGTTCACGAAATACATCTACTTACCAAATTTCAACAGCATAGCTCTCAAGGTTTCGGAGAAAAGTGGCTGTGACATACGGACGGACGGACAGACAGACAGACAGACATGACGAATCTATAAGGGTTCCGTTTTTGTCATTTGGCTACGGAACCCTAAAAAGAATTACCGAAACGGCCCAGCCGTTCTCGAGTTTTAGCGAGACTAACGATCAGCAATTCTTTTAGGTATAAATATTTTTTTCCGTGACGTAAACGTAAATTATATCGAATCACAATTTTGACACCAGAGGCGCTAGTTAGAATCTTTGCATCGCCAATTTTTGAGCTGATGATGGTGGCAAAGGACAAGATAAACTATTTTAATCGTTTAGTTGTGTTTTCTCTATTCGCTGTGATATAAAGTAAGAGAAAGTTGAATTATTTTGCACAGGTCGGTGCATGCTTATACAGTGGTATTTAGTTAGGTGTGGACACGATACAGTGACAGCTATTGCATTTGAATTTACCGCTAGAGGCGCTATTGTAACGTGAGGTCTTCTGAGGGCCTCTTTCCTGTAATGCGTGTTTTCACCCGCGCGTGGATCAGGTCCGCGCATTGAAATTTTGGGATGCGGGCAGCCCGCATGCGGACCAGATCCGCGCGGAGGCGAAAACACGCATGGCAGGAAAAGGGCCCTTAATGTCAAAATTCACTGTGGCTTTTGACAAGGATTTATATCTTACTAAATCAGCTTGACTATGGCAGATAGTAAGTTACGGTTCTACCCTGTGGTTTTACCAACCACTGGATTGCACTTTTTTTTTGGAAGTACATATAAGTACGTGTATGTTCTTCCTTTTATATTTTATTCAATATGATGAGTCCGCGTAACACTGCGGCGCGATCTATATTGTATTTAATCGTGCATTTGCAGCATTATAAATGATTTATCTTTAACTTTGTTCAAATGCACGTAATACTATCTTTAGCGCTATGCTAAAGGTCCATACTCGCCAGAGACGCCAACTGGTGAGCACGAAAATGCTAGGTAACCCCCATACTCTACTCATCCATTAGGTATCACCGAGATACTGAAACGGTACCTATTTAATTTCTGCCGAAAAGATTTGTTAGAAGAAAAAAATTGAACCAAGTCCTTGACACGCTCAAAACATAACATTCAACAATCAACACGACTGAATCTCCTTATCGCGATCGTAAAAATTTAACGAGCGCTTGTTCATTGTTAATTCAGTAAACATTTACAAGATAGGCAACTTCTTTTTATGGGAAAGAAGCTATTGAGCATTCAGCCGTTAAATTAAACTTACATTAACCACATAAGTATTAATCTATCTTCGATACAAACATGTTTCCGCATTATGGTGAATATAGGATAATAGTCTTCTCTTACTGGGTAAGTTTAACTATTATTTCAAAGAGGATAGCTAAGTTTTTGTTCTAGAGATAAGTTGACATAGGTACAAATGGACCTACTAATTAAAATATAAGTTCATAATATGAAATGATTATTCCGAAAACTAACCATATATAAACGTAAATATATATATAACTTTGCCAGATACAGACAGCGCTTTCCATGGCGTTATTGAATAAAACTCCGATGTACCTCGTCGGTAATGAAGCTGAAAACGATGTATCGGAGTACATAGTCTCCAAAGGGTATTTGCCAAATGAAAAAGATTTGCCTATGTCTTCAATCCTAAAAAATGTTGGTAAGTGAATAATGAAAGCAATTTTTGAAAGACACCATTCTCAGTTAGGGCCATAATATCGTTAAATCATCGACTGTGGCCTGATCTCCGCATCGCTAGTCGATGATACAATATTTTTTTAATTGACTTAGTGGTCAAATAGATAATTAAATATATGTGGGCTCAACCAGGGTAAAGCGTCAGGCAACTTTAGCTGTCTGGCATTTTACTGAACCGGGACCTAGGGCCTGATTGTGAGACTAAATATTGTCAAAAGAACTGTAAATGTGATTTGACACAGTATTGCTAGTAACCTATTCACTTTTGGTTTAGGTATTTAAGCAAGTTATTGGAGAAGGTAATTCTGGGTTTAGATAGAAAAAAATAGGATAAATTATTGTCTCAAACGCATTTACCTAGACTTGTCGAGTTGTCGTTATGATTACAACTAGAGATTGTAACAACCGACATTTTTATTCTTTTCAGATGGTGACGTTACGTATCTCCTCTCGAAACTATCAGACGATGAACTCATTAAGCTACTTCGCGAACAACCTAATAAAATTGAATATAACTTGAAAGACATCATGAAAATTGCTACTGGTTCAAAAGTTGCTAACAATTACAAAGCGGTATCCGATTTGCCAAGCAAACTTTTACCAGTACTTAATGAAATTTTTGAGACCCCTAAAAAAAATAAGAGATTTCAAAAAGTTTCGGATAAACCTAAACCGAGCGGAGCTTTTTTTCGATTAGAAAATAAAGAAGTTAATCCGTACTCCTCTAACAGTGACCGAGATCCTCAGTATGCTGCTATTCAAAAACTGAACAATTTATTATACAGCCGTCCCTCAGAAGTGGATGTGGAAAGTAAAAATGACGACGAAGATGAAAAGAAAGAATTGTTATTTGATGTTCTCGTTGCACAACTAAAAACTCTTTGTTGTAAAAGACGTAAACCCACGAAGAAGAACTACAAATCTAATTTGAAACTCAAAGCCTTATTAAGTGACATAATGCCTCAAGAACTAGTTCAAAAGCCTTACGTACAAGCGCATGCATTCTCACAAACTGCAACTACAATGCCAAACGAACATATGTTTTTAATTATAAATGACGAAATAAAGAGTAATGGGAGTGATGATGGGCTCATCTCGGTCGATCCAGAAAGTCTTGGCTCGAATAGCAGTGTTATGTTTCTGGGTCCAATAGCAACACCTCTTTCAGAAGCTCAACTAAGAGTTGTGGTACGTATCCGTATTCTGTCGTGTGTTTGCCAGCAGATGGCACATTATAGGCTGATCGGCATCAGGCTATTATGTGCCATGCTTATCCGTTTTACAACCTGCCATATTGATTAACGATTAAGTTCACCCAAGTCCTGTTACAGCTAGTTAGTGATCGGACATGGATGTCAACTGTAATAGTCAAGTAAAGTTGATATTGTTAATTACTTAGAGGTTCTTTATTTAATTTGTCTCAATAACTAATTTTTCTCGCCTTTTCAGATGACGCGTATAACAAATGAACTGTCAAAACCAGAATATACGCCACTTTTGCAACAAATAGCCGATGGGACTATGAGTGATGATAATATAAGACTTGTTAACAGCTTGGTAACCGGACCACAAACACGACGATATATAAAACCCCACAGATGCAACCACCAGTCCAAATTAGCACGGATACATGACGGTGGCCCCAAGTGGCTAATCTGTACAGGATACTTAAATATTAATACTCCAAGCTTGTATGATTAAACTTGGGTTTTGCTAAAGCCGCTATTAGATTATAAGCGTCGATTTAGGAAATAAAGTAAAGGCACAGTTAGAGTACCTATTCATCGAGGGGGAAGAATACTCTAATGTAGTCTAAACTGGGCAGAACAGCTAAGCGCTGCGATACTTTGCTGGAAGAAACAACCTTGTAATAACTTGCGAGTTGTGGAAACGCATGCGAAAGCGTAATAGTCAAAGTATGACATTCAACAATCAGCATGAAACTTTGATGTGTCTACTTTATAGGTTACCAATAACGAAACAGTTCGCGCAGTCAACAAAACAAAATGGGATAATAGTGTGTGTAGGTGACACTGAGATAGCGATGTCTCAAACAACATAGGACACGCAGAACATTCATAGAAATTGCAATGGGATGCACTACTTGACGTCTGAATACACTTCTAGAAACGTCCATCTTTGAATGGGCAACGATTTTACGGTTACTTACCCGTGATTCGGACGGTGGAAGTTAGACACACATTGTGATGCGTATCTCTCTTTAATAATCAAATGGGTGGAGCTATACCGTGTCCGAATTATAGCATCGGTCTGTCTGCCTGATGTAATATCCGCGTCATGCAATATTTGTGATCTCTATTACATGCGTGATATTTAACGACAAAACTACGAAGGTGATTCATTCCTGTTTAATACTATGAATAACTTTCGCAGAAAGTAACACACATAGCATTATAAAAATAAGTAAATAATACAAATGGTATTTTTAATTATATTCCTACAATGTAACTTATTTCCATTAAATTGAGTCAGTTATTCAGCTGCATCCGGTTACACTTTTGAGCAATTAAAAAAATGTACCTAACATAGGTACCTATGGTAGACACCAGATAAATTTGCAATACGTACACTACCGTACCTTGCTGTTCAAAAAAATACATTGATTATTTTGTTGCATATATTTATTTGGCGCCAACCATAACTCCAAAAAATTAAAGTGCCAATATTTTTAATCTATGGTTATATAAGAAATAAAGTAGAGGTTAGGATTTTCATTCATGCACGATACGAACGAATAGTCTCTATGATGCAGATGTTATCAACGGTTATCAATAATCAACTTTCACGAAATATAAGCAAAAATACTTAACACAGTTTATAAAGAACGTTCACTGAGTGATGTGATGACAGTGGTGATGGCAGAAGATAAAGTTCCACGATGTGGATGGTTAATAGAAGATCCACTTTACATAAAGTACCATGATGAAGAATGGGGCCGCCCACAATTCAACAATTATGCTTTGTTTGAAATGTTGTGTTTAGAAGGTCAACAAGCCGGCCTATCGTGGTTAACAATACTGAAAAAAAGAGAAAACTACCGGAAGATCTTTCATAAGTTTAACCCCCGGAAAGTATCTAAATTAACGGAAAAGGATGTGATAAACTGTCTGAAAGACTCAGGAATTGTAAGGCATAGAGGTAAAATAGAAGCAATAATAAACAATTCTAAGTGTTTTGTTAAAATGGAAAATGAGGGCGAAGATTTTTCAGATTTTGTTTGGAGTTTTGTGAACGAAAAACCCATGATTAATAATTGGAATCACTACAAAGAAATCCCTTCTGAAACACCAAATTCTGTCGCATTATCGAAAGCTTTGAAAAAGAGGGGTTTTAAGTATGTTGGTTCTAAAATTTGTTACTCTTTTATGCAAGCGTGTGGTCTTGTTAATGATCACGTCATCACTTGTATTTGTTTCAATAAAAAGTAAAAATATATAATACGATAAGAGCATTTTATAATAAACCTGTAACCCTTTCTGTTTTAATCTACGGCGAATTAAAAAAATTACAGCAAATTTAAACCAGCGCTGTGGCTCTTTCACTGCACAGCACTCAGCAAGTCAGCACTGACGTTTCATATTTTATACGTCAGTGCTCTTTATAGGTTATTATAGCGTAGTCTGAAAGTAGCTTTATGCTGAGAGATGGCCGCATAGAGTACTACTATAACACTGGTAGATAGCCGTTTTGCGCGGATTTGACGCATATTTTCTCAATTCTTCATCTTATATATAAAATTCTCGTGTCACAATGTTAGTTACCTTACTCCTCCGAAACGGCTTTACCGATTTTTACCAAATTATATATGCATATTCAGTAGGTCTGAGAATCGGCTACTATCTATTTTTCATACCCCTCATTTATAAAGTAGCCTCCACACTATTCCCGAAGTTGAGCGAATACGATAGTGTGGAGGGGCACTTCGCTTCGCCTCGTACAACTTCGCTTCGCCTCGGGCGACTTCGAGTTGTTGTCGGTTTTTGCGCCCGAGTCAAAGGACTCGAAGTTCGAACACGAAGCGTCTGTCCACACTACTCGGCTCTCACTTCGGCTTACTTCGGTTCGCGTCAGCCATTGTAAATAGGCACGTATTTTTATTACGCGAGAGTACACATTGCAACGGCAGTTGCCACATGAACGTTATCCATTATGCCTATCGTGAGGGGAACGGGCGCACAGAACATAATATACTCTAGGAGGGGCGACTGAGCTCCTCGCGAAGTTGCTCGAGTGTGTGGACACCTACTTCGGACTTCGGTCAACTTCGGAGAGCACTTCGCCTCGTGCAACTTCGGAATAGTGTGGAGGAAGCATAAGGGTTCTCCACCCCTTGCATTCTTTTTTTTATTTTTGGTCATTTTTTTTTAAACAACCCTAATTTTTACCCTTCTGTCACCAACCCTTATTAATTTTTATAAAAAAATTTGAAATAAATAATTTTATTCCTATTATAATAAATTCTTCAATATAGTCATTTTAATGAATAATGTGACGCAGACGAAGTTGCGCGGGCCAGCTAGTGTAAGTTATGGTGTAAGTATATAATTGTAATTTTTGTGTAGTTTTGGTATGCGTCATATTGGCCGCAAATAAACTCTTTTTCTTTCTTCTTTCTAATTTACCGTCCTATAATAAAATTCAAATCGCGATACTTTTAGCGAAATTGCTGTTCATCAGTTGAAAAATAAATTGATACTATAATTCCTGGTTGACTAAACTTGACCAGACTTAACTCCGACAATTTATTATGAACCGATTTGAAAAATTCTTGTTTTATCTGAAAGGATTTATACAAGTGCAGATTGGTCCCATTTAAATTTTATGAAAATCCGTTACGAACTTTGGATTTTAAATCGAAATAGCTGGAATTCGTCTACTTAGATGATATGATAGTTTTATGTCAGCCAAGTAATCGAAATTGCGTATTTTGCTTTTCTGCGATTTTGCAGTGGTGTTGTTCGGTGTGGGGTACCACTAAAAATTGAAAAATAAAAAACTTTTTATAAAAAAATACAACCGACTTCAAAAAAAAAAAAACAAACAAAGTAAAAAATAACTTTAATTTCGGAAGTCGGTTGTATTTTTTTGTAAGAAGTTTTTTATCATTTGCGGCCGGAACATCGAAGATGGCGGAATTTTAATTTTTGCGACGACCACTTTCCTGAGCTCAGGGAGGTGAACGACTGCGGTATGTGGACTTGACGGCACCTTCAAGTCGCGTCAAGTCCCTCGTCAAGTGAAATCGTCAAGCACGTAGACTTGTCCAGTGCACTTGATCGTCTCGCGGACCCATTAGTTCGTTGGCGATCCAACAGGTTTGAAATTTTGCTCGTAAGCTCATCTCGGCTCGCATGTCCGTCAACGCCACGAGCCATTATTTTGTTTTGTAATTTGTGACATGTTAGTGAAGAGTTGACCAAAAATTATGTGCCCAAATTACGGCACTAAAGTCAACTGTTAATCAATATGAAATTGCTTCCCTCATGCAAGTATCCTGTCTGGTTATGATGAAATATAATTCCTGAATAACAAAATGTTTCCTCCATTGACGAAGTCGGGGTCCCCCAGGTAGCCTGGTACCAGAATAATGAGCAAGCTTTCACGTGTGCCACCGTCGTCGAGCCGAGTAAGTTGGCGATCTCGTTTTACCTACAGTGCGCTCGGGATAAAACTATGGAAGTTTGGTTTTTTATTTTGTAGCCCTTCGAAAAGGGCTAGATGGACTATATTTAATAATTATTTTACTCTGCTAGAAAAACTCTTTAAAACACTAATCTTGTCAATCACAACTATGATTAAGCAACAGTATCACTAACGAGAATAAATATTGCCAGATTCATCAAAAGAAAGTACCTAATGAAGTGATCGATCTGCTACACAGACTACATAGAGATACTACATCTGCTAACACGCAGCGCGATTAGGCTCCTGTGGGGTTGCTATAATAAGTTACTAAATGACAGTCCGTGTATGTTTACTTGTATTTAACATATGGAATATATAGCGACAATAAAAAAAAAATATTTTTAGTATTGAAGTTATTGAATTTTAAATTAATATTTTTTTTTACTAATTAAACCGCACAATTCACGACCCTGATCGCTTTTTTGTTATAGATACAGCACTGTATATACAATCTGTGGGTGATTTTGTGTCGCGAAACGATTCTTCCTTTTCGCGTATGATTGCCACTTTGCTATACGTTTTAATCCATCTCAGACGCGCCGGCTACACGTTAATAAAAGTCATAATGGCGGAACAACGTGAAAGAACTTTTCTAATGATTAAACCCGACGGTGTCCAACGTGGACTGGTTGGCACCATCATCGAGCGTTTTGAGAAGAAAGGATTCAAGTTGGTCGGTCTTAAATTCATGTGGCCATCTGAAGAATTACTGCAGAAACACTACAGTGACTTGTCGTCCAAGCCCTTCTTCCCTGGTCTAGTGAAATACATGAGCTCCGGACCTGTAGTTCCCATGGTTTGGGAAGGCCTCAATGCTGTGAAAACCGGCCGTCAAATGCTTGGCGCTACAAACCCTGCCGATTCCCTACCTGGTACAATTCGTGGTGACCTCTGCATCGAAGTTGGCCGCAACATAATCCACGGTTCTGACGGTGTGGAGTCTGCCAAGAAGGAAATCGCGCTGTGGTTTGGTGATAAAGAAGTCGTCGGATGGACACCAGCTGCCGAAAACTGGGTTTACGAGTAAACTTTAACCACTTTTATAATTCCGTTATAACCTTTCACCACGTGTAATAGGTTAAGTGGTATATGCTTTTAAGTTTAACCAGTGATTTAATAAAACCTTAATTTTATATGTACGAGTTTTCTTGATAATCTTACCTATATTTAAAATAAGTGCTTGCTTGATTGTGACCTAACAAAAGTAGCTAGCAAGTATAGCAAGGTAAGTATACATAACCATACCTTCATTCAGAGCACGAGTGCACTGTAGGAAAGGCATTTATTACTCTTTCTCACTGCACGCTCGTGCCACTATGGTACTTCCCGGTTTCGAACCTGTAACCTGTTTGAGTTTGCCACCGCCACCTCTGGATCATAACGACTCCCAAAACCAAACTACAACTGCTTATTCGTCAAATAGCGCTTGTAAGTTGCTCCAGCGCTTTCTGCAGGTCGCTCGGCGCTCCTGATGAAAAATATAAGTAAAAAATACTTCACCCTATATTAAGGCTGTTGTTTAGGGTTCTGTACCCAAAGGGTAACCAGCGAAACCCTATTAGGTACTAAGGCTCTGCTGTCTGCCTGTCAGCAGGCTTTATCAACACAATAATAAAAAAGGTTAAATTAAAGAGGGTTGCTTCTGTACCAAAAAAAGACTTCTTTTTCGATGTATGGTATGGAACCCTTCCTGTGAGAGGTGAGAGCCCGACTCGCCGATTTTTTCCAAGTGTATGTGGAAATAGCCAAACCCGAAACTATGAGAACAATATACCCAAATGAGGGTCAGTGGGTCGTCTTAGGAGCGGCCCAATTTTTATGAAAACTACCTAATAACTGCATTTTTTTTAAATCAATATCTTAGCCAGGAATCGAACCTGCTGATTTTGGAAATACATACTGTAGGTACTATTGCGCCTTTCGATGGTGTCGCTAATAAGGTTCAATTTCTTGGAAGTGATGACATGGCAAACTAAATGAAACAGCTCAGTTTTAGGGTTCCGTAACTCAAAAGGAAAAAATGGATCTCATAAAAGACCACTTTTTGTCCGACTGTCTGTAAAGACCGTTTCTTGAGAACGCGTGGAGGTATCGAGTTGAAAATTAAAAAAAAAACATGCGGTCTACAGTCCCTTGTAGGTGTGAAAAAATCAAACTAAAAAAAACGTATATTTCGACACTCACGGAAATGTAAATGTGCTGGGAAATTCGTGGAGTACCAAATAATCCCGCGCGAACGAAGTCGCGGGCGAAGTGCTAGTGTTATAATTTGGTTTCATACTAGTTGATAATGTTTCGTATTATCATGTGCATTCTATGCACTTTATGACCCGGAAATTATTGCAGTAATTCTCCACTCGTTAAATGCGTAATTAATTGACACCAACGTCAAAACGATAATTGCATTTAAATCTTAAACTGCTAGATAGACATATCTATCTAACAGTAAGATTTTAATCGAAAGGTTTCAAATGATATTATTTTGTAATCATTGAGCGCATGGCATGAACAAAACCATCCTAAAAAATAATAAAAACAAAAATAGTCAAAAATTTTACTATATTATCCATAATTAAAAATTCCTGGTTTAACTTACAATACGCATCAGTATGATACGGGTGCTTCTGGATGAGCTGCACTTACTACAAAGTTATTAGATAAAATTAAAATCTAGAGTAATTTATATAGTGTACAGCAGCTAGTCGGAATATTGTATTGCAGAGAACGATTTACCTATAACAAAGTATTGCTTCTAATATTAGTAAGTTCATCCCATCCACATACTATGATAACAAAAAAATATTGACATCTCCTTGGAAATGCTAAATTATATAATCACATAGGCTTTGTGACGCACCTCAATTAGTTTTATTTACATAAATCTGAAAAATAAAATAATAGGGAATATAAATGGAGACTTTTAGATAAACAGGATGTTACATTGCACAGCCAATAACTTAAGAAGGCTAGATTACATATTTTAAAATGATAACCTTGTTAATCTAATTCTGAGAAAAGAACCTTTACATGTTATCACATTAAAAACCTGCGTTTTACTTGAACACTTAAGAGTCCTATTACGAATCGTAAATGCTTGTTTGCAATAGACGAAGTTACGTTGGTCTGCGTTGGGGGTACATCTATAGTCCGCGAAACAATTTTGATACACTAGTCTGAATAGGATTATAGTTTATTTGGGCGCTCGCGCGAGACTGAGGAGCGCGCGCGCTGAATTGACGCAGAATATATAGTACTTTAATTTTATTTATTGTAATTTTGTTTTATTATATTGACAAAAGAAAATTAATGAAACGTATTCATTGTAGATTGAAATTTTATATTATTTTAATTTATTTGATAAAATTGTTTTTATTTGGAATATAATGGACGCTGAATCAAGACATTTCTGGCTTAAATTAAGCTTTCTTTACGTTTTTTTCCGTGAAAACTCAAGGACTTTAAAGAAATTCTAGAACTCCAATAAACAAGTAAAACATTCAACTTACCTATTAGTAATTTCAGCTTTTAAAAGAATTGATAGTAACAATGTGAATTTGACCGTCAAAGTTCCATCGCAGACATGTTTTCTTGCAAACTGCGTTCGTAAAATATTTATAGTAAATTACACGAAAAGAAAAATGAAAATATGTAACTCTAACTTACAAGAAAGAGACTGGCACTATCGTTATTCAGGATCAAATAATTAAAATATCTTACTGCTGCTGAGAACTACAGCGTCAAAAATCATGAATTTCCGTAAAAAATGTAATAGGACTCTTAAATAAGTCATGAATGCCGCACAGTTTGCAATAATAAAATATCATTCTATCATTACAGAAATACTATTGATTTTGACCTTAAATGAATGCAAGGTTGGGCATTGTGTATCATAATACTATATCTTCGGCCTGTATGTATTCAGTTGTCAGAGTTTCGACGCGCTTCTCACCAAGATAATTTAAATTAACTGACAAGGTGGGATTATCTCGAAATACAAAGCAGTTGTTAGACTCAAAGTGTTTGTTCCGCGTGGTGTTCAACTTCGACGGCTGGGGTGCTTTGTTGCTCGCTATTCTGAGTTTGCTGTTGCTCTTGTTGATTTTGCTGTATTCTTGAAGGTAAAGGCGCAGTTTGACCTAAGAATAAAACATTTTTTTTTGTGAATATATAGTGATATAATATTAGTATCCAGAAAATTGTTTAATATAGTTTAGATGCGAACTTCGTGTATATATTTTGTATTCGTACCATATTTATCGTGAATCCCCCGATGCCTCTTGAGCGCGAACCTATCTGCAAAGGCAGCCGTGCATATGTCGCACTTGAAAGGTTTTTCTCCAGAATGCACTTTAGCGTGGTTCTTGAGGTGGGCAGCTTGACTGAACGCCGATCCGCACGTCTCACACCTGTGTTGCACGAGACACATATTTTATGTAAAATGATAATAATTCAAAGTTTATAAATATAAAGATGCATTGAAAAAGAAGGGCTTCTGCTGGGCAAGTTTCATAAGACATTTATGGTCAAATGTGAGCTTACAAAAATGGCCAGTCACGTATTTAAAAGTACTGAGCCTGTTCCTTTATACTAAAGTGCAGCTGATATTTTGGGCTCAGAATATAATAATAATATTTTATAAGGCATTGTCTCAAGCCTATTGCTAAAATTAAATTATCTGTTGTTCGACGATAACGAAATGGCTCTTCAATTCATATTATTGCATCGAGTTTATAAGAAACTTAGCTGACCTGGCCTGGCTTCGCATAGGTGGACTAAACCTGTAACAGATCAGTTAATAGAATAAACATTAATACTTAGGCACAAGGTACTTTACTTACTTGTATGGCTTCTCCCCAGTGTGTATACGTCGATGATTCCATAAGGTAGCGTGCCGCGCAAAACCCTTGTCACAAACCTGAATAAAAAAGATTTTTATTGTTAGTATACTAGATCAATTTCCATCAAACAATGTAGTCTTCAATCTTCATACAATAGTTTTGTATGTATGGTGCTTAGTACTAAAATAACTGAAAATTGAAACAGCCTTCTAAACTAGCTATATTGGCTTGAATTGGGTAATTATTTTGATATTTTATTTTAATAATCATTATCACTGCATATTATTATTATATTATAAAACAAAGTTCAAAAACTACAGCACCGATTTTCATGCTGTTTTCACCTATGGATAGAGTGGTTTTCGAAGAAGGTTTTAGTATACAATTTATCAAGCGGGCGAAGCCGCGGGCATCAGCTAGTTGAAAATATAAAAGCTTTCATCACTAACTACAAACTTATTTATATTTCAGGGTTGGCAGCCCTGTGGCAAAAGACGGGAATGACCATGAAAGACACTTGTCCGTCTCAACGCCGGAGAACAGCGAGAAGCCAGTAAAGCTTGAAACTCGAATCGAATTGGCGAGTAGCGAGTGAATAGTTTCGATAGTTTTGTCGCTCGACTTTAAACGAGTGCTTTTGTGCACTACATAATAGGTAGGTATAAGCGATTATTACCTTTGGTTGCTCTTGTCGCTGCGACCAACGTAACAGCCGGCTTGCCGGCAGTGTAGCAGTGTGAACAGCAAGCTATCGACTATATATAAATGTTTGTGTCTCTTTTACTCACACGAGATCTATGATTCATGACCCCCACGACCCCCCCCCCCCCCTTGGTCGCGCCTGACTTCATATAAATCGATGTTTCACACACAGGTTGTTGTAAACCACAAAATTGGGATGAGGCATCGAAATTATTATGGGCAAGATTGCAGGCAGTCGAAATGACAATGCCAAGCTTGCACCCGCGATTATGGCTGCCTGCGCGAGTAATGCAGAGCGGTGTTGCGGACTGTCTGTACATTGTTGCGGAGCGAGGTAGTGCGGACTGGAGTTGCGGACTATCTGTCCATTGATGCGGACTGGTGTTGCGGACTGAGAAGAGCTAGTTAGCGAAGTTACACGACGAGTAATTTGAACTGGCGGCCAGGATTTTCGCTCCACTTCCCGATTTTGTATGAATTTTTAAACTCGTCCCGCAAATCTCTGTCCATTGCAGTGGAGCGGAGATTTTATGCAGTTCCATTGGTTAATATTGGCACCGCTCAGCTCCGTTCTTCTCCTCTTCGCCCCATTGGACAATCAACTAAATGATTTCTAAGCCTAAGTAGAAACAACCTCAGAATAATAATAGGCACAATTAATTAATAGGCACCGGCCATTGTCCCCACTCTGCAGACGCATATTTCTATTAGGCTAGAAGTCGTTTATTTAGGCTGACTGTCCACTGGGGTGAGGAACGGAACAGAGGCCTTAGTGTGAGTTTTTTCGACTCACGTTCGAACGCGTTCGATTGCGAGCGCGTTAGAATTTAGTATGGGAAATTAGGTTCTACGAGTGACCACCAGGTGGCACTATAACTAAATTCCCATACTAAATTCTAACGCGCTCGCAATCGAACGCGTTCGAACGTGAGTCGAAAAAACTCACACTAAGGCCTCAGAGCAGAGTTAAAGTAATGATTTCAGGCTGATTGTAGTGTCTGTCGATTTCAAAAACTTTCATAATGTTTCTGACGTTTTGGTTCATTTCACTTAATTCCTGCCTTCCTAACAAATTTTAATCATTTTTTTTTTTTTACTTACTTCACAGACGTAAGGCTTTTCCCCAGAATGCGTTCGTTCATGGTTTTTCAAGTGTGGTGATTGTGAAAACTGCATACCACAAGTATTACATCTGAAATATTTTTCAATATTTTTTTATTGTTTTAAAATTGGTTAACAAGATGACATATAACTTCGACCTATTCTCAGACTTACCAACAACGCAATTTTTTTTTTTTATAAAAATCGTTCAAGCCCTTTCAGAGGAGTTCGATAAAAACACCGTGACACGAAATTTTAATATATTTGAAGATAAATCATACATACCTATATGGCTTTTCTCCTGTATGTATTCTTGAATGATTCTTAAGATAAACAGCCTTAGCAAATGCAATCCCACATATTCCACATTTAAAGTTTTTTTCACCAGAGTGCAACTTTTTATGTGACCACAATGAGGAATATCTGGCAAAGGAACCTCCACAGATATTACAGTGGAATGGTTTATCCAAATTTGCATTGTTTAATTTATTCTTATTCCCTCCTACGAAAATAATGCCAGAACCATTACAGTTCTGACATTTTGTTACCGATGCTAAGTTTCTCCTCTTTACAGGGTGGTGGCCAGGAACTGAAATATTTTTTTGTTTTTTATTAAAGCTTTCTTGTCAAAATATAGACGTTAGAATAATTTAAATCAAACGCCTTGGTAGGACATAAAGGTACAAAACAAATTGGATTTTTTGTGGTTAATTACTTTTTCTGTTTAAAATATAATATACTTACGAGGTTTCTGTTGCTGCTGCGGCTGTTGTTGTGTTTGCTGATTGGTCTGCGAATTTGACAGTGGGTCCGAACTTGGCTGCACCGCGCTTACTTCAAACTTAACATTGTCTTCCGCCGCCACAAATATTTGGGTTGCATTCACTGTAAAAAGATAGATAACATACATCATAGAATTTTTGGGTAAGTGTGAAAAAGTTTGTATAAATAATAAAGAAGTGTCAAATACCTCTTCCTCCAATCATGTTTCTTATTAAAGAATTAGCAATAAAACATACTCACATTGACTATTTCTCTGATCTACAGAATCTTGTGCAATGCAGTTTTCACAGCGAATTAGCTTGGGCCCCTTTCTCTTAGGATTATTGGGAATTGGTCCGCCACAAGTAATACATTTCTGGACCTTTTCAATTATAACTGGTTTAGCTGAAACATAGATGACATCATTGATTAGGGCTGTCTATTTGAAAATTGAATAGGATTAAGATTAAGAGTGCAAATTTAACATGCAGTATCCAGGCTTAGCACTGAAGCAGAACAATATCCTATTGGTTGCAAAACTGTCACATTATCTTAAAATTTAAAAGGAAGCAGTGTAGAAACTTCTCAAGTAAGAGAGCTTGATACACATGGTTTTGTGAGATAATGCAGTACATAGCACAACATAGCTTCAAAATGCTATAGAAACTTTGCTGACTTATTAGCTAGACAACACAAACAGAGAGTTTGAAATCAATAGGTAAGTGAGATATTTTGTCAGCAGTGGAAAACTAAGGATAAAAATAAATAGTGCCTACTAACTGTCTTGGATTTGTACATGGTGTTGCTGCTGCTCATTGGGATCAGAGGAGAGGATCTGAATGTGTGGAGGCATGGCAACATCATTTCCAGTACTTACACCTGTTGCTACCACTGTAATATTGTTTTCTGTAATCATACAAATAAGGTCTGATTAGTTATTTGTTGATTAAAGATCACTTTCACATAATTATATTTTTTTAATTAAACCAAGATAGTTTTTCTTATTGATCTGTACAATAATCACATAATGTGTCACAAGGGAACCTCATCCCCACTGCTGTCATCTTATAAAATAAAATTCAATTTGGGATTTAACTTCATACATATTTAAGGCATCTGTATTAGACGAGCTGATACATGTCTGTCATATAAAAACAATCTATATTTTTATATTTGTAATTCAAATAAGAAAAACCTAAAATTAATTAATAAAAAAACAAGAGATAAAATAATTACCTGTGTCCTGAGCATGAATTCTTTTATGAGCATTCAGAAGTGTAAGATGCCCAAACATTAGACCGCAAACATCACATTTAAAACTTATATTTGATATTGTATTCTGAATTCCGTTTGGAGCTATTTGCATTTGATTCACTAATGCATAATTGTAGGAAAATGGTTGGGCTATATAACAAGTCTTATCATCACTGGTTGTCAGCTGTGTTATATTGACACCACCAGTCACATTGCCAGCTCCACTGGTGGCACCTGTGCCTAGTTTTCCAATCATATTCACGTTGGTAGTATAACAAAAAGTAGGAAACTCCTGAAATTAAAAACAATGAAAAAGGTGGTAAATTGCATTAATCTTGATCAAAAAGTTGGGACAATTTTTAAAGAGTTTTTTTTTTTTTTTAAAGAGCTGCCATGCACAACGTTGGTCTAATATTAGTAAACCTGCTTTCCTTTTTTCTGTCTTCTTTATCTGCCAACTGATATCTCATCATATTAACTTTGAATGAACATTAGTACCATTATGGTTCGAATAAACTTATCACTGCTAGCTGCTAGACAAACATTTTTGCTTTTCAGGGTTAGCAATAATACCACTCTTAGTCCTATTTTTATTAGTGAGTAGTAATCTTTTCGTTTTATTCCATTCTAAATGTTTGACAAAGTTTTAATAATATTTACCACAAAGGATATAAATTATCACACAGAGATCTATTTTGAACTATGTAATCTATTTGTGTACAAAATATGTATAATTAGGTACCTGTTGTTGTTGTTGAGTCTGCTGAGCATTCTTTTGCTGAACGTTTTCAATGTTTTTTCCTTGAGACTTTTGTGGATGCTCTTGATATTGCAGCGTCGGCACTGTGCCGGTTTGAACGGTGTTCGTAGTGAACATATCGAAACATCAATAAATTAATTCATCCCACAATTTCAATCAGCTGCACATTGTGTATATCTGTTATAACATAAAATATACAATGGAAATCTGTATAAAAACATCTTTGCGCATTCAACAAAAGCGCGGCTAATTGTACGTGAAAGAGAAACTCAAACACAAAGTGCGAAGGTAACGGGGAATATTTCTTATCAGTCTACTCTACTCGTAAAAAGATCATTCGTTAGAAAGGCAGTGTCTCCTGAATAGTCGATATATGCAAGAAAAGGATGACGGAATATCCATACGCGCTACGAGTAAGCGGACGCCATTGTACTCGAAAAAGAGGTGAGACGCGGTCACGATTAGAATTAAAAAAAGTTGAAGAGGAACTGATTGGTAATAACTCAATTTGCTAACCTGATTATCAATTTTCCTAAATTACTTAGACTGACTTATACTATACTAGTAGTATCAAAACGATTCAGTTTATTTTATTTCTGTCTCACTTTCTTGCCCAATTCTCCATCTCACGAAAGAAACGAAATGGCGATACAACACAAATAAAATGGCGACTCAGAAGGGGCGGGTGTAACACAACTATTGCCAGCCCAAAATATTTTCCGTTTCTTTACCTGTGAAAACTGTCGCGTTATTTTTTACGTCCTAAGACAAAAAAAAAAGACAGATACGTTACGAACCCTCCAATAAAATTAATAAATTGCGAATACAAAACAATCCCTTGCTACAGCTTATTTTTGCTTTTGCTGCAAGAAAGCAGTGTGCTCAGTATATTCTAAGACTAAGAGTGCATAGCAGAACTGCTTGCCATTGCATTATGATTTTCTGTGTAAAACAGAAAATCTACTTTCATTGCAATATTTTGCGCACTTAGCTGCTTTCAGACTACGCTATAATATAATAGTATACAGCTCATAGCACAAAAATATCACGCACCATAGGTACATTGTTATGGACACGTTCACACCTGTACTGTACAATCTTATATAAATCACGTGTCACGTTGTTTGTCCGCGACGGACTCCTAAACTACTTAACCGATTTAATCAAATTTGCACACCGTGTGCAGTTTGATCCAACTTGAAAGATAGGGTAGCTTACATCTCAATTTATAGTCGCAATATTTTTTAGAGCTGGTGACACAGACAAGTTGCGTGGGTCAGCTAGTATTATTATAAAACAAAGTCGCTTCCCGCTGTCGTGTCTGTCCATATGTATGCTTAGATCTTTATAACTACGCAACGGATTTTGATGCGGTTTTTATTAATAGATTCAAGAGGAAAGTTTTGATATACAATTTGTCAAGTTTTTGTATTCATTGGCTAAAATATAATGATATTTGTTAGAGGTGTCGGAAAAAAATAAGCCGTCTTTGAGCTTTCAACGAAAACGCTGCCTAAACCCTTTGAGATATAACAAAATAATGTATGGTGAAATCGTGTATCCTATATAGGACTACAGTAAAGTTCGCGATGGCATATGGCTATCTCTTAAGGATTATAATGTACTTTATCTTAAAAAACCTTTTTACAAAAAAATACAACCGACTTCCATAAAAAAAACAATACAAAGTAAAAAATAACTTTAATTTCGGAAGTCGGTGTTTTTGTTAGTTTCTTCGTATTTTGACACCGACTTCCGAAATTAAAGTTATTTTTTACTTTGTAGGTAGTGTTTTTTTTTGGAAGTCTGTTGTATTTTTTTGTAAAAAGTTTTTTATTTTTCACGTTTTAGTGGTAGGTACCCCACCGAAAAACCAAAATTCCCAACCGATTTTGATAAAATTTAAATAGGACCAATCGAAAAGTTTTTTCTTTCAGATAAAACAAGAATTTTTCAAATCGGTTCGTTCGTAAATGAGGTAACAAACATAAAAAAATACGACCGAAATGAGAACCTCCTCCTTTTTGGGAAGTCGTTTAAAATCATTTTAGTGTTGGATAGCCCATTTATCGAGGAAGGTTATCTATAGGTACAGCCCTCGCCAAACTTTGTGACCGCCCTGAAGTTAGTTTTTCCGATGCGCAAGCTTCGCGCGGTGCTGTTTTTGTATGAGATTTATTACTGCGCCCCCGTTGTAGTTAACTTCAGAGCGGTCACAAAGTTAGGCGAGGGCTGTACTTCTATACTAGTATTATAAAGCAGAAGAGTTTGTTTGTTTGGTTGAACGCGCTAATCTCAGGAACTACCGGCTCGAAATGAAAAATTATTTTTGCGTTGGTTAGTTCATTTATCGAGGAAGGCTATAGGCTATATAACATCACGCTATGACCAATAGGAGCGGAGCAGCAATAAGAAATGTTGCAAGCGGGAAAAAAGCTTCCGTTGCGTGCGCTGCGTAAACGGTTTAAGTTACGCAAAAATCAAGTACCTATTACGAAATTATTCCTTTTTGAAACTTCTAAAAAAAAGTCCTGGGCAGCATAATTATATGTCTATCCCACAGACATATAACTACTATTTATATGTCTGTGGTCTATCCCTAAAGTTAACTCACTATAACCTTCTTTATGGAAATCAAATTGTTCGAAAATGATGCATTGAAAAGTTTGTTTGTTTGAACGCGCTAATCTCAGGAACTACTGGTCCGACTTGACAAAATCTTCCAGTGTTAGATAGTCTATTTATCAAGGAAGGTATAACTATATATCATCACGCTAAGAAAAGTAGGAGCGGAGCATTAATGGTAAATGTGACGCAGACGAAGTTGCGCGGGTCAGCTAGTAGGCTATAAAACATCACGCTACGGCCTACAAGAGCGGAGCATTAATGAAAATGTGACGCAGACGAATTTGCGCGGGTCAGCTAGTTGTACGCGCTAGGTGTCGCGCAACTTCGTCTGCGTCACATTTTCCATTACTGCTCCGTTCCTATTTGTCTTAGCGTGATGATATATAGCCTTTAACCTTTCTCAATAAATGGGCTATCTAAGACTGAAGGAATTTTTCAAATCGGACCAGTAGTTCCTGAGATTAGCGCGTACAACCAAACAAACAAACAAACAAACTCTTCTGCTTTATAATATTAGTATAGACTGCACATACAAAATTTACGTTCAGTTACGTATCCAGCTAGTCTATTCTGTAAATAACCATTTCGATATCGACTTCACCTGAGTGACTAAGCTTACAAAGTGAACTTTATTTCACACATCATAAGGTAGGTATTATATTTATACGAATTTGAAACTCACCTCGGATTCCGCTGTCGAGACACGAAAATGTTGTTACAGAATATCACTGCTGATCTCTCTCTCGAATTAAGAATATAATTATGAAGAGGGTACCTAATTATTATTATCATTTATTTTAATCTAATGCAGGGCACTGTATCATCTCTATCGGTTGAAATGCCGACCAGCCCAGGTACCTAATCTCCTGGCACCAGGGCTTTAAATACCGGTAAAAATTTCGTAACGTTACCTGTATTTGACAGAGTTACCGTTAATTTGAAAATAACGTTAACCGATTTAACGTTATTTTCGAAACATTTTATCGTTAATCTTTTTTACCGTTAATTGTTTTATAACGTTAATTTTATCGTTATTTTGTAACGGTTAAGCTTGTGAGGTGGAATAAGCGTGGGGGCAGAGAGGCGATCGGCGGGCCGCCAAAGCTAAGCAAAGCCACCTTATACGCCGTTGCGTCGTGCCGTCTCGCTCGACCAAAACGTTGCCAGATTCTTACGTGTGAGACGTGCTGGTAGTACCTACAGTTAGCTGATTTAGTTATTTTGTCCAATAATTTATTTTCTTTTGTCAGTTGCTTGAGATCAATAACGGGTAGTTTTCATAGTTACAATTTAGATATAATAATAGTGATAATTATGTCAGTACGATTTCTAGCACTGTATTCAATGAGTGTGAAAGAAGAACATCGACACAGTCCGACGCGTGAAACAGAAGATTTTGTATGGGAAATTAGCCTTATCTGGAGCGCCGCTTACGCGCGGCATTGCCAAATCGTGCAAGGCGGCGCAGGCAAGGCGGCCGCGCGCAAGAGACGGAGTCAGTTACTTTAGGGTAGAATGTAGATTCTTCGCAGTTTTTCTTTTAATTATGGATTAAAAATAATTTTGCGCGACCTTTGTGTCGGACAAAAATTGTGAAAAGACTCTTGAAATGCGTCTCGAACTTACAGCTAAGGGGCCACCAGTCCACCACGTCCTAAAATTGCTTTTACTCAAAAATGTGGTACGAAAACTACATATTTTATGTATTAAATGGTAAGCTCTAGTTTTACGTTTTTTTTTGTGATCCCCTATAAATAAATGTCACGAGCCGCCTCTGATAGTAATAGGAGTTAAAGTATGAAATTGACGTTTTATTCTAATAGGTACTTCGAATTGACATAGAACCTTGAAACCAGTGAAACTTTTTTCACATCACGGTTTAAGCACCATCTCTTCCTACCAATTTGTACGCCACGATATGCGGCTGAACATGTTAGAACTTTTTGCTATACTTCATTGTTATCTTGCATGTATCATGTACACCATGTTTAAACAAATAAACTTTACTTACTTACTTACTTACTTACTATGGTACCTATTAAGTTTTTCTTTAAAAAAATGTGCACAACTGAAAGTCGACAATCGATTATCGACTTTCAGTTGTTTTTTTATTCAGCTTAGACAAGAAAGATGGATACTTCCGAAATTCGAGTAATTTTTGAATACGAGTTCCGAGTCCGACGCGGAACTAACGCGGCAGAAACGGCTCGCAATATCAATGTTGCGTTTGGAGAAGGGACTGCTAATGAACGCATCGTACGATTTTGGTTTAAACTCTTTCGTAATGGAAACTTTGATTTGAAGAACGAACCACGTGGAAGACCACCCACACAGGTGAATTAATAGGATGTTGGAAGCCGATCCGAGTCAAACTACCCATGAATTAGCGGCATGGTTTAACGTTATCTTACCAAAAATATTGATTTATTTGCGTCAAAACAATAAAATAAAAAATATGGAAAATGGGTACTTCATGATTTGACTGATCTGCAGAAAGAAACGCGTGTTGAAAGTTGTGTTGCCTAGTTGAATCGATACAGAAATGAAGAAATATTGAATCGAATTGTGACATGTGATGAAAAGTGGATTCTTTACATTAACCGTAAGCGAAAATTGCAATGGCAGACCCCAGGTCAAACGCTGAAACAGTGTTCTAAAGCAAAGTTTACCAATAAAAAGGTAATGGTAATTGATTTTTCTCGCTTCGGTATTTGAACGGGTAAATACACGTGAGGCTTCGAAGCAGGAAAATCTTGGAGCGAAATAATAAATATGCAGATTATTACAATTAAAATTGGGGACATTAATGTTTGTCCTTTTTTTGTGAACTTTGAATGATTAGAAGAAGACAAAGAATACTAAGAATGGACTGTGTGAAAGATTATAGCTAGAAAGGGAGTGACTACCGAAATTACGACTTTTACTTACGTGAGAAGACATGTTGCGTTATCTACATTAATTGGGGTCATTTTCATCATCATCTATTTATTTGTTTTTTTTATTTATTTAACCATTTATGTACACACATTTAATAAGAATATGAGAAGAAGGAAACAGAAAAATAGGTACAAAGGTGATGCTTATTTTTAAAGAAATCTCTTCCAGCATACCTGCGAAAGGAGAGTAGAGTAAAAAGAGATAGCTATATATAACTTTTGCACGTAGACATTGTGTGCAAAATTTAAAGCTAAAATGAAAATAGTATAAATATAGTAAGTATATATAGTATTCATAAAATATAGATATTAATACTTATATGCAACTAGGAAAGATAGTGTTCTTTCAATCTTCTTTTAAAAATAGCAAGAGTTAGGCACTCCCTAATGTCAGGCGGTAGCAAATTCCATAACAGTACCGCATGCACAGTGAATGAGTAGGAGTAAAAATCGGTAGAGTGGGGAGGGGATTTAAGGAGATTTTTAAGATGTGACCTGCAAGGCGCATTCGAAGGACGGGAATAGGAGAAACGTTCTCGCAGGTAGGAAGGCGTTTTAGGGTTGTGAAGGATGTTGAATAGCAGACACAAAATCCGATTCATCATATTAGCTGAAAGACGTCCACTGATAAATATAGGACATAGGCCCCCAAGTGTTTCCCCAACGTACAACAACTGGTCCCCTGCGTCTTGCATCCATTGGCTACCCTCACGAGGTCATCGGTCCACCTTGTGGAAGGCTATCCAACGCTGAATCTTCCAGTACACGATCGCCTTTCTAGAACCTTCCAGCCCCATCGTCCATCTGTTCTGCAGTGCGATTGTGAGGGGCCAGACAAAGAGAGATACAATTCGCAAGGCAGTTTTGTGGCGAACTGTTGGGCAGTAGCGAACCCACGAACCTTTTCTCCCGAGAGAAGTCTTGTTCCTCATCTACGGCTTGCCTTTATTGGCTGTCCAGAGTGAATACTGACGAGGAACAAAGCTCCCACCTCTTTCTTGCCTTAATTGGCTGGTCTGAGTGGAGATTAGCAAGAGCACACGTGCTCGGGAGAAGGATGTATAATCCGGTGAGATGCTGGTAAGGATCTTGACCGTACTTCCGGGATTGTCCTGATAGCCGTGGTATACCTCTCCACTCCTCTAGCACTTCAGTAGGCTAATTCACGTAACTAAATAAGTGCTGTTGCAGTGCAATTGAAGTTAAGTTTCGATCAAAACAACGCTTTTCGTATTCTCTACCGCTGTCAGACACGCTCGCGTCAAGTTTGCGTCACGCGAGCGCAATAACGGCATTCTACTGTTGCGCGTCCTTCGGAACGCAATATGATCGGTATTTTACTATTTGTTTGACGTCCCAAAATGACAGCTTATACCTTTAAGTCTAAGTTTTAATATTATATAACGTCATATTGATTGAAATTTAATCGATTCTATTCTATTATTTAGTGAGTAATATTTTTTCTCTCCACCGTCAATAAGTTTGCTGTCGTGCAGTTGACGTGCAGTTCACGCGCAGTTTACGCGCAGTTCAATGATTAAAAGAATACCGTTTATCACTCAAACTTAAACTTAACTGCACTAAAACATAATCGTTGCGTCATAAAATTACGTGAATTAGCCCTCTGGCAATGTTGCCTCCTTGGCGCTACGTCACTTTGTGCTAGCGACCGTTTTCGGGGGCCCATTCATTGAGAGTGCAAGTCACCCCCTGCCATTTAAAAGCCGTGTATATTGTTAGTGGTCAGGCAGGAGCCAATAGTTCTTCTGTAATAAACGATTATCAGTCCACTAAACCACCCAAACCCATAGCGTTTCATCTTTTGGTTCCATATTCGGTTTCGGTTGGTGCCCCATTACATTTGAAATGTCTAACGGGGCCTCTGCGAGTCGGTTTCGGCCCCTCGTACGCCTACCAAAGGACCGGGTCTCCAGAGACCAGAGAAAGTAAAAAAAAAAATTAATCAACATCCATTACTAACATAATATAAAATCACAATCTTGGACTCCAAGGTCAATTTAAATAAAAAACGATAATAAAATAAAATACTTTCAATTTAAAATATCTATAAACATTATTTTGTTTTTAACGTCCCATCTTGTAAGCGTCTCGCACAAACCAACTCACTGTAGGTATTACACACGACACGACTGAGGCACGGCGGCGCGGCGGCGATAGCGGCAACAGTGCATCTAAAGATCTCATAATAATAATAAAGCAGAAATCAGTACTCCTGGACACGGCGCGTATTGTGAGGCGGTTCCTCTCTCGGGAGCCCTGACCACCGGTAGCTTGGACCCTGTTCCCGATGCCGGTGGGCTACTATTTTTTATATTTTTAAATGTTTTTTTAATTAGTTTTATACAAATACAAGTATACAGGGAAATTGAAAAAATACCCGAAACCTCTTAGGCAGTGAAAGTACACATGATTATAAGCAACTTTTGTTTTGGTAAAACTCCGAAATCTCGAAAAAAATATCAGCTGTTTCATACAAAATGCAGTATTTAGCCAATGAAAATGTATGAAACAGCTGATATTTTTTTCGAGATTTCGGAGTTTTACCAAAACAAAAGTTGCTTATAATCATGTGTACTTTCACTGCCTAAGAGGTTTCGGGTATTTTTTCAATTTCCCTGTATAATAAATAATTATTTAAAAATGTAAAAAACATGTACAGAAAATAAATAAATGAAATAATAATAATATCCTTGGACATTTCACACAACGCCATATAGTCCCAAGCTAAGCAACTTAATGTTTGTGTTATGGTAACGAAATGGCTGATAAACTACTTATATACATCTAAGCGAGTTGCACGAGGCCATGAGCGCACAAAAATGTTTACCTACGCGGAACGGCAACGCGCGGCCACAAATTCGCAATATCTCTGTACTGTACGTCGCTGGATTACGATGCCCCCTACCACTCAGCCTTCACAACGCTGCACTCGCCCAGTACGAGTCATACCTATGTTTAGACCGGGTTGTAACAGAATTAACGGTAAAATTAACGTTAATATCGTATTTTACGTTAGTGTTAAATAACGTTAAATTACTGGTAATGTTATCAAATAACGTTATATTTTTGTAACGTTAATTAGGTATCACATTGGAATTAACGTTACGTAACGGTTATTATTTTGTTAGTTGGTAACGTTAACAAGCCCTGCCTGGCACAAACTAATCTTGAATCATAATCAACAAAACCGACTATCGAACGAATGGTGGTGAATCAAGTGGATTCTTAATTTCGTCCAGCACAGTCCAAAAAGAACATATTTTCTCCGAATTTTACTGACAATATTGCTGATTGTAGACCACTGAATAAAATCATTGAATATAATCATAATAATAATATTATATTTCCCAGCTGACAGTCCTAAGCCTATTTTTAAGTAGGAAAGAATGGTTTCGTTCATTATTAATTTAATACCGTGCTACTTACCTACCACGTGGTCTGACTGAGTAGCGGTATGTAATTTACAAAAATCATAAATTCTACGTAGTTTTTCAATACAATCTTCAATAGTTCAATAACTGCGTTAGTTTTCGGAAATGCGATCATGCTTCTTTGTAACAGCCTACGGAACAATTTCGTAGGTTTTTACTTTAATGGTGTCCTTGCAAGTATTTATTTTTATAAGCGATTGTGATCCTTATTTGGAACAGTCTACGGAACAATTTTGTATGCAAGTATTTTTACTTTAATGGTTTGTCTTTGCAAGTATTTATTTGTAAACGCGATTGTGCTCCTTATTAATAATAGGTCAGGGTTCAATTTCCCATGAAAGTATTTTTTCTTCCAACAGGGCTTTTGTATGAAATAGAAGTAGAAAGTAGAAACTTGAATCGTCGCGTCGTAAGGTTTTTATTTGAAAACGCGATTGTGCTCCTTATTCCTAGAAAGTTACGGGTCAATTTCCTATCCACATAGAATCCAAATCCAATCCACTCGATTTTGCAAGTCTACTCTCTCCTCCCAATAATTCGAAAAAAAATCTAGTCATTCAAACCCATACTTCCATCCATAGCTATACCATCTACAACGTACCTGAACTGACTTAAACTCATAAGTTCGAACTTAGAAGCTTACACGTTACGATAAATAATGATAATATGATAATATAATAAAATTTTCACTTTTTTTGCTACATTTTAAGTTTAATTAAAAAATAACTCAGAATAGGTACATTGTTTCGGGGTCTTTTCACACATTTTTTATTACAAATTTTCTCAATAGATGGCATTGCAAGTATCTGAAGTCTCAATGAAAACAACCTATTTTAGCGCTCGATGTTTCTTGAAGTGAAGTTTCTTCGTAAACTTTAAAATTCGATATCTCTTGATTTTGTGGGTCGATTTTTATGAAATAAACACTAAATGTTACTCCGGTTATCACTTAAAATTTTGAAATACCTAAATTTTGAATCCAATTAGTGGTTTATGCGTGATGCTCCTCCAAACGTACAGACAAACAGAAAAGTATTTCAAAAACTGCTTTTTTATGTTCTATGTCATTTTTTTGACATTTCTATGTATTTTTTATGCGAAAATATCAATGTACAGACACGGCAACTCTACGATTTTATTATATGTATAGATTGACAATGTATGGTGCGCAATATTGTTGTGTTAATATGAGCTATATACTATATGCTATTATATTATAGCGTAGTCTGAAAGCAGCTTTATAAAATGGTATGCTATAGTGCGATTCTGCTACCCGGACCAATCCGGGAAGCAGTTTCATACGATACCCGTCCAAACGGGCACGTTTTCTGTGGCAAGTACAGACGCCAGCACATCAGGCCATTCAGGCCACAACTGTCAAATTTTCCCAATCAAATTGGAACCCAATCTCTAGCAATAAAGTTGAAAATCTAACAAAGAAGTTTAACAGATTGTTGTAGCTTGATGTGCTGGCGGCTGTACTTAACGTGCAGGCCCGGACTGGCCACTTTCTTTTGTTAAGTACTTAGAAAAATAATATCCCAATTAACACGAAACAGAAAAACTGTTTTTTCTGTTCCGTAATAACGACATTGTTTTTTTTTTTTTATTGTTCCGTGGTTTATAGCATTTTTTTTCCGTCTTTGCCAGTTTTATTAGACAATTGACAGGAACCCTTGATTATTTTTACAATATTATTACATCGTTGGATAGCTCATTGAATGAGATTTTTTGAAATAATTTGTTAGCTCAGTCACATTGAATTCTAAATATCTCCCACTTTCTATGGAGTTGATCGATGACATTCTTGTTTAGCTACATTTTTAACCGACTTCCCAAAAAGGAGGAGGTTCTCAATTCGGTTGTATGTTTTTTTTAATAATAGAGTATTTTACTGGAAAAATCTATTTAGTCCACCAGATAGATTTTCAGATGATTGGAACCGATTTTTTTCTTCAAACCAGGCTATGTGTATTCGTCCAGAACATCCTAAAAATTGTGCAAAGTCGTCATGTTTCTTCGTCTGATTTGCCTATTTAAGTCATTTTGCGTCAAGCTGCACCCGATCAAATAAAAATACGATCAAGTTAAAAAATCTCAGAAAATCCGAAAATGGGCCTCCCACCACGGTACCTACTTGTTTCTGTTTTTTTTCAGGTGCAGAACATGGGGCTCAATGGATCACTTTTTTTTCTAAAGCTATTTTGGGTGAAATTTCTGCTTTATTGTCAGAGGTTTTTAATTCAATATAATTAAAACTTTTTACAAAAAAATACAACCGACTTCCAAAAAAAAACACTACAAAGTAAAAAATAACTATAATTTCGGAAGTCGGTGTTTTTGTTACTTTCTCCGTATTTTGACATCGACGTCCGAAATTAAAGTTATTTTTTACTTTGTAGTGTTTTTTTTTGGAAGTCGGTTGTATTTTTTTGTAAAAAGTTTTTTATTTTTCACTTTTTAATGGTGCCCCACACCTAACAACACCACTGCAAAATCGCAGAAAAGCAAAATACGCAATTTCGATTATCAAAGAATCATCTAAATAGTCAAATTCCAGCTATTTCGATTTAAAATCCAAAGTTCGTAACCGATTTTGATATGATTTAAATGGGACCAATCTGCAAGTATTTCCTTTCAGATAAAACAAGAATTTTTCAAATCGGTTCATAATTGTCGGAGTTATGAGGTAACAAACATAAAAAAAAAAAAAACATACTACCGAATTGATAACCTCCTCCTTTTTGGGAAGTCGGTTAATAAAAGCATGTCTAATCTTTAACAAAAAATGTTCAAATGCCATTTTCACAGTTTGCTTTACAAGATAGTTTTTTTCCATACAGCGAAATTGATCCATTGTGTTCCATCCATTCATGGGTCACAAATAGTCACAATGAATCAGGTTTGAGTTACAGTGGATCAAATGAGGTACTTACTATGAATCATAAGCGTTTAAAATTCAATAAAACCTGGTAAATTAATTGAACTCTTTATTTTTTTCAAATAATTTATGATTATCAGTCATTGCTATTTAAATCAGTCTTTTAACTGCAAAACCACAATATACTTGCTAAGATGTCAGAAAAATATGTGATAAATCGGCAACTTCTACTACTCCTGTTTATATAGTTTTACAACATAGAAATATACCTTCTTGCACATTAATAAGTAAATCTAAAAAATCTTGGGTAGCAACATAAACAACAGAACAATATTGAAAATTACAAAAAAAAAAACTGGCCAAGTGCGAGTCGGACTCGCGTGCAAAGGTTTTCGAACCAATGGACTGGGTATGATATTAGTAGGAAGGGTATGAATTTAGTAGGATAGGGCACACCCTATCCTATCTCACAAGATAAGCAGGATAGGGTATGATTAATACCTAGGATAGGATATGATTAGTAGGATAGGATAGGGCATTTTTAGTAGGATAGGATTAATAGCGTATTCAAAGTCGATACTTAGTTATCATAGATTTACGGTTGACTGCAGTAGTCTGGTCGATGTTTGCCCCACCATCTCGACTGCAACTCTTATGTAGTGGTGTCCGGAGTGGTACCTACTGGTCTCAGGAATGCAGGAATTATATAAAATAACATTCATTCATATTTATTTTCTTTATTCCGTACATAGCATACATGCTAGAGTAGGTATTACAAAACGTTTTAATCGATTATGCATATTTCAAAAATAAATTACCTACTATAATGAAAACAGAGGGCCCATTCTACTAATTTTCACATTCACATCTCAATCGCAAACTGTCAAAAATGTGACAGTTTGCGATTGACATGCGAATGCGAAAGTTGTTTAAAAATTAGTAGAATTGGCCCTATATGTCTGTTAATTAATGATGATGAAAAACCATGGAATATTTATTCAATGGTTTATGTAGGTACATTTACAAGTATTTAATTTTTGGACACTTGGCTTGTAAAATATTTTAATACAATATGCGGATTCGTCAATTTATTTCTTTCTATATCGTTGATAATATTAGTTATTCGGTTACTCCAATTTTGACACGTTTCCTGCTTTATTTTTTCAAGAAGATTGTGATCGCAGCACCAGAAATTTTTAATAGTTGCGATTGCCAAACAATCTCTCAATTTTTGTAACATATTAAGTACTAAAAATGTCAAAGAGTTTTTTTTCCAAAACTCATCGTCCTTTTCTAAAATTTCCCACAAAAACAATGTTTTTATGAAATAGCTAGCCAGTTTGTTAAATCCTTGAATGTCTCGAAAAAGTTTCAGAAGTTTTAAAGCACTTTTTAAATTATTCGTACTGTCCGTATAATATCGTTCTTGATACGGAAAAGCTAATCTCCAACTAAAATCATTATCACTAGGTTTTGGTACAGCAAAATAAAAATTATGTTTTGTCTTTTTCACTTTATCGAAATCTATTTTCGAGTTAAATGGTACTTTTGGTAGCTCAAAAGCTAAGGTTGGAACCAAATCGACATCAATAACATAATCGTTTTCAATACATATTGTAATGGTATTAGCAGGGCCAGAAATCTTGTAGAGGATTTTAAAATAGTTATTTTTAACTTTTAAAATCCGTTTACCGTCTTCCAATGGTAGTTTATTCAAAGCAGCATCCATAACACTTTGCATCCAGGATTTAAATCTTTTAACGGATAGGCGGTAAGATCTGTCGCACCAGAATTCAGTCTTACTGAAACCTTTCATAGCTGTGGCAGGAGTTTTCGACAGCCTGCGGAATTCTTCCGGCATTATAATACTTGTGTAACCATTTTGAGTTTCACGGGCATCTAAACTAATTTTACTGTAATTAACATGTATATTCAGAATAACATTAATGTCATATTCATTTGGTTGGCCAACGCGCATCCCATCAAAGTAGCTACCTAAATATTCAAGTTTCGGGTTCATACTGTCGAATAAGCTGTCACATTTACGCATTCTTTTCAAAAGTTCTTGCAGCACTTTGTAAAGAATAGAATTATTGTCCTTCCTGTCTTTTCTTTTTATTCTTACATGTCTTCTATTCACCTCTTGGAAAATTTCTTCCAATGTTTTCACATGTCGACCTCGATGCCGACATCGGCCAGTGTTTGTCATCTTGCTGAAACAATTTAACTGTTGAATATATATTTACTATATACCATGGATGACAGAGCTAGTTAGGTACCACCGAAGCTTTGAATTTGTAAAATCTCCTATACTTGAGTAATTCCTCGGTATGGGAGTATGCAATGCCCTTTTCGCATAGATTTTAGGGTATAATATGGTGTTTTAACTCGCAAACGGAGCGATGAAGAAGTAATACAAGAATCCTTCATGCAGCGAGGGATTTAAGCTAGCCCAAGAGAAAGACATTTTTATCCTTGAGGACCATACTCTACTTTTCACACATACTGCGAGAAAATTGTGCTCTAGCCATAAAAACAGGTGGCGGGCGTCGGTCCGAGCGAGTCGGGGGACCGCTAAGTGAGAAAAACAGGTGTATTCGCAGATTGCAATTAGAAATAGTGCGAAAAATTCGCAAATACGACGAACTTTAGCGGTACCCCGACGCGACGACGACGGCGACGCTTCGAAAATAAAAATATTTGAACTTACGAGTACATAATAAATGTGACGATAAAAATTACATTAGGTTTAAAATATTATTTGTTAGTTTTTACAATTTATTTTTTGTGTCGGGGGGTTTTTTAAATGTTTAATTTTATTGCAGAACAAGTTGCTGCTCTTGTCGCTAGCGCGGCAGAATTAGCTTCATCTATTTGACTGACAGACCTTGACTATTCAAAAGTGCCTGTAAACTGGAGGTCTACTCTCTTTCTCTGAAACGAAACTTCGCAAACGAACGAAATTTAAACGAAGTTTCGTAACTGTCGCTACTCTGTTTTGTTTTCGGACACGCAGACGAAGTTCGGATCCATAAACAATTTTCGTGAACGATTGGAATGAGCAATATTGTGTGGGTCTTTTATTATGTCATCTAAAGTAAGTTACGGTTTTTAATTTAACTTAAAATCTACAAACTATTTTGCTTTATTTTTAAATTTTACAGTGAACATGTGGTTTAATTAATATTTCATGTAATATTCATGCAGAAAATATAAATATACAGATTTTTTTTTAATTGCCGACGAAATTCACCGATACACTATAAAAAACCCTTTCACGGTTATGGTTAACCAACTAAACTGAAGACTACTATTTCATGCCCACGATGGGTGGTAACTTATGACTACCAAAATTATCCGTGTATTCACACGCGTTCGCGCAATCTAATCATAACATGTCAACTTGAGATTTTTTGGTTGAATTCTTTAAAAAGTTTTCTTAAGTTTGTTTCTCAGGTATTTTGTTAATGAATCATGTTTTCAAGTGCTTTTTTACATACTTCGCAATCGCGATACACATTCCGTCAGAAACTTTCAAGCCATACTGTGTCGCAGTCTGCATTTTGGGTCTCCACAAGTTTGTTTTGGGTTTAAAAACTTTGTAAGTAACACACATATTATACCTATTTAATCATTTATGTTTTCTTTATAAATATCGCCTTCATAATATACATTTACTTAGGTAAACATCTTTTCAGTTTAAAATGGCTCCACATACGGGTTCGGCCACTTCTGAGCAAATCGACACCCTTCTCGATTACTTGATCTTAAATTTGTAAGGAAAACTAATTAGAATTTTAATGGAATCAGCTTAGATTAGGTCTAGCATTCTCTAATTAGTGTTGGATATTTTCGCATCATGGGTTTAGTTAGATTGTAGTTTAAATGTGAATTTAATGTTTCATTTTAGGTATGTTTTGTTTGTACAGAAAGGTGTAGGTAACTAATTATTTGATGAGATTATGCTTTAATTACCTTTTAATTAGTTTTATAAGTCTTATATATGCATATTAGATCCAATAAAACTCTAACATAAACGAATTTTAGTAGTTTATAAGGAAATTTAGATGTATGGTTTTTGAATTGTGAATAATTACGTAGTTTGAAAATGTGATTTTTTGTTTTAAGTGATAGCGTTTTGGAATTGGTGTTAAAATAAAGGTCTTGACCCAAAACCACTTTGACAAAAAGAATTGAGTTGATAGGACTTATATTTTTCGAGATATTTCCAAAAATGTATAGTGAAAATTTGTTATGGTACAAAATTAGAAGTCTTAGTTCTAGAAACTTTTTGTATTTTAAGGACATCGAAATAATTTGTGTTTCATATTGTTAAGCAAGGTTTAAGGAATCTAAATATATATATATTGTAAGGGTTTTATATAAAAAACAATAAATAAAGGCTCCAAAGGTTTCGGCTCAAAGAGAAAATTACACGCGAATCGAGTCCAAAAATCACGGTTCTCAATAAGGTAACGACGGGCAGTATATAAACAGAGCCGAATTTTGATTGGACGTGCTCCTGCCGTCCGAAACATTAATTGTGTTTTGTTAATTTTATACCTAGGTATTTGATCTGTGCCCGCTTCGTTGGTTTATATAATTATAGCCTATGTATGACACACACACACACATAACATGGCTTTCATTCTGGAGGATCTGGAAAAAGATGAGGACTGTGAACAGTGAAATGCTTTATTTATTGAAGAGAATGATAATAAAAAATATACACCACTTTAACTGTGGGCTCGATTCCATGACGCCTTGCCTTTGGAGGTAATAAAGGCACTATTTCCTGACACAACTCCTCAAATAATTGCCGACTGAGTCTGTAATTTCCTACAAACTCTAAGTCGGGAATTTCTCTAATATTGAGTTGATTGCGCAAGCGACGCCGGTTCCTTCTACGCTCCAAACGTTCTTCACGTACAGCAGCCTCGATTAAGAGCGGTCTCGTAGCCATTTCAAGCAAATTTATCATAAAATCCACACAAACGAATAACTAACGAAAATCAAAAGGTAACACTTTTGGTTTCGTCAATTTGAGGTTAAAATTCCGAACAATCATCTGTCAAACTCAAATGTTCGTTCGTAACGTAAATGTATTAGAGTAGGTTTAGAGAAACTAAATGTCAAATAATCTTCGTTCGTATTGAACTTCGGAACGAATAGAACCGTGGTAGGAAACATGCGAAAATTCAATCGAAACTTCGTTTTTCGTTGAATTAGAGTAGACCTCCTGGAGGTCTACTCTCTTTCTCTGAAACGAAACTTCGCAAACGAACGAAATTTAAACGAAGTTTCGTAACTGTCGCTACTCTGTTTTGTTTTCGGACACGCAGACGAAGTTCGGATCCATAAACAATTTTCGTGAACGATTGGAATGAACAATATTGTGTGGGTCTTTTATGATGTCATCTAAAGTTAGTTACGGTTTTTACTTTAACTTAAAATCTACAAACTATTTTGCTTTATTTTTAAATTTTACAGTGAACATGTGGTTTAATTAATATTTCTTGTAATATTCATGCAGAAAAGATAAATATACCGATTTTTTTAAAATTTCCTACGAAATTCACCGATACACTATAAAACACCCTTTCACGGTTATTGTTAACCAACTAAATTGAAAACTACTATTTCATGACCACGATGGGTGGTAACTTATGACTACCAAAATTATCTGTATATTCATTCATTCACGCAATTTAATCATAACATGTCAACTTAGATATAAGATTTTTTGTTTGAATTCCTTTAAAATGTTAAATTGTGAAGTTTGTATTGTGATAATAAATGATGTTTTCAAGTGCTTTTTTACATACTTCGCAATAGCGATACACATTCCGTCAGAAAGTTTCAAGCCGTACTTTGTTGCAGTCTGCATTTTAGGTCTCCAGGAATTTTTGTTTTGGATTGATAAACTTTGTACGTAAGTAACTTACATAACATAATTATTTATTTTTTCGTTATGAATACTATCGCTTTTCATCGATTTACTGAGGTGAACATCTTTTCAGTGTTCAATGGCTCCGCATACGGGTCCGGCTACTCCCGAATCACTCGACAACGGAAGAGCAATAGGGCTGTGGGATTCTATGAGCGGTTGAACAAAAACAATTCAGCAGTAGCAAAAGGTACCTAATGTTTTATTAATTTATGACATAATAATATAGTGACATGAAAATCTTACGTTTTTATATTTTGCAGGTATGGGTTGATAGAAAACAAATAGCCAAGCTGCTGGTTCTCGAAAGTCAGCTTGAGCAACTGGAGATGATCCATTAATTTAGGTATATTACAGAAAAACAATAATTTGCAATTGTTAACTGCAGAGAAATGAGGGAAGCTAGTAAATTGTATCTATCTTGTGTGATAAAATGTAATAGGTACCAGAAAAAAAAAGCTATTTTCACTCATGTCATAATTTTATTTTATTTAAAAGGAACAACAAACAGTAATCTTTACTGTTATTTCTATATTTACTTTAAACATAGTGTTAGGCATTTTTTGTTAACTTGTAATTACCCGTTTCAATTGGAATGTTTTTTTGCAGCCTCACAACCCACACCTACCAGAGGGAGACATTCAGCTGCTGTCTGTGATATCAGAAGCAGGGTTATATCACTATAAATAGGAGTGTGTAGAAAGAGAAACAGTCAGCAACACCGAGCTCGCAGGCATCACGGGCTGTTTGTTACTTTACATTATTTGTTGTCTATTTGATTAAAACATTATTAAAAGTAAATTTTATTCTTTTAATTGAAGTCTTACATATGTTACCTACTAAAGATAGATATATCAATACTTTTAGAAAGGAATAGATAGATAAGGTTCTACCTTCATCCTATCTATTTACTTCTAAGAGTTGCACTAATACAGCTCTTGCCCTTTGGCCTGCCTGTAAAGCTCTAGCTCAAGAAGCAGCAGATTGAGTGGGAACCTGCCTGCTTCTTTCAGCTTGGGAGTTCATCATAGATGTCAACTCGGAAACATCAATACCACCCCTTATACATAATTTAGGTAAATCACAGCAGGCTATTAACACTTCCCATGCTGTTTTGGACAGTAATGCAGTACCCGATTGCAAAAAGACGTCCCATCAACCTTTTAATAAACCACATGTTCGTTCTATGATGGTATAATTGCCGGTAATTTCCTACAAACTCTAAGTCGGGAATTTCACTAATATTAAGTTGATGGCGACATGCAAAGCCGGTTCTTTCGACGCTCTAAACATTCTTCAGGTAGAGCAGCCTCGATTAAAAGCATTTTTGTAGCCATTTCAAATACATTTATAACAAAATCCACACAAACGAATAACTAACGAAAATCAAAAGGTAACACTTTTGGTTTCGTCAATTTGAGGTTAAAATTCCGAACAATCATCTGTCAAACTCAAATGTTCGTTCGTAACGTAAATGAATTAGAGTAGGTTTAGAGAAACTAAATGTCAAATAATCTTCGTTCGTAACTTCGTTTTTCGTTGAATTAGAGTAGACCTCCTGAGGTCTACTCTAATTCAACGAAAAACGAAGTTTCGATTGAATTTTCGCATGTTTCCTACCACGGTTCTATTCGTTCCGAAGTTCAATACGAACGAAGATTATTTGACATTTAGTTTCTCTAAACCTACTCTAATTCATTTACGTTACGAACGAACATTTGAGTTTGACAGATGATTGTTCGGAATTTTAACCACAAATTGACGAAACCAAAAGTGTTACCTTTTGATTTTCGTTAGTTATTCGTTTGTGTGGATTTTATGATAAATTTGCTTGAAATGGCTACGAGACCGCTCTTAATCGAGGCTGCTGTACGTGAAGAACGTTTGGAGCGTAGAAGGAACCGGCGTCGCTTGCGCAATCAACTCAATATTAGAGAAATTCCCGACTTAGAGTTTGTAGGAAATTACAGACTCAGTCGGCAATTATTTGAGGAGTTGTGTCAGGAAATAGTGCCTTTATTACCTCCAAAGGCAAGGCGTCATGGAATCGAGCCCACAGTTAAAGTGGTGTATATTTTTTATTATCATTCTCTTCAATAAATAAAGCATTTCACTGTTCACAGTCCTCATCTTTTTCCAGATCCTCCAGAATGAAAGCCATGTTATGTGTGTGTGTGTGTGTCATACATAGGCTATAATTATATAAACCAACGAAGCGGGCACAGATCAAATAGGTATAAAATTAACAAAACACAATTAATGTTTCGGACGGCAGGAGTACGTCCAATCAAAATTCGGCTCTGTTTATATACTGCCCGTCGTTACCTTATTGAGAACCGTGATTTTTGGACTCGATTCGCGTGTAATTTTCTCTTTGAGCCGAAACCTTTGGAGCCTTTATTTATTGTTTTTTTATATAAAACCCTTACAATATATATATATTTAGATTTCTTAAACCTTGCTTAACAATATGAAACACAAATTATTTCGATGTCCTTAAAATACAAAAAGTTTCTAGAACTAAGACTTCTAATTTTGTACTTTAACAAATTTTCACTATACATTTTTGGAAATATCTCGAAAAATCTAAGTCCTATCAACTCAATTCTTTTTGTCAAAGTGGTTTTGGGTCAAGACCTTTATTTTAACACCAATTCCAAAACGCTACCACTTAAAACAAAAAATCACATTTTCAAACTACGTAATTATTCACAATTCAAAAACCATACATCTAAATTTCCTTATAAACTACTAAAATTCGTTTATGTTAGAGTTTTATTGGATCTAATATGCATATATAAGACTTATAAAACTAATTAAAAGGTAATTAAAGCATAATCTCATCAAATGATTAGTTACACCTTTCTGTACAAACAAGACAAAAAGTGAAACATTAAATTCACATTTAAACTACAATCTAACTAAACCCATGATGCGAAAATATCCTTATAACACTAATTAGAGAATGCTAGACCTAATCTAAGCTGATTCCATTAAAATTCTAATTAGTTTTCCTTACAAATTTAAGATCAAGTAATCGAGAAGGGTGTCGATTTGCTCAGAAGTGGCCGAACCCGTATGTAGAGCCATTTTAAACTGAAAAGATGTTTAAGTAAATGTATATTATGAAGGCGATATTTATAAAGAAAACATAAATGATTAAATAGGTATAATATGTGTGTTACTTACAAAGTTTTTAAACCCAAAACAAACTTGTGGAGACCCAAAATGCAGACTGCGACACAGTATGGCTTGAAAGTTTCTGACGGAATGTGTATCGCGATTGCGAAGTATGTAAAAAAGCACTTGAAAACATGATTCATTAACAAAATACTTGAGAAACAAACTTAAGAAAACTTTTTAAAGAATTCAACCAAAAAATCTCAAGTTGACATGTTATGATTAGAATGCGCGAACGCGTGTGAATACACGGATAATTTTGGTAGTCATAAGTTACCACCCATCGTGGGCATGAAATAGTAGTCTTCAGTTTAGTTGGTTAACCATAACCGTGAAAGGGTTTTTTATAGTGTATCGGTGAATTTCGTAGGCAATTAAAAAAAAATCTGTATATTTATCTTTTCTGCATGAATATTACATGAAATATTAATTAAACCACATGTTCACTGTAAAATTTAAAAATAAAGCAAAATAGTTTGTAGATTTTAAGTTAAATTAAAAACCGTAACTTACTTTAGATGACATAATAAAAGACCCACACAATATTGCTCATTCCAATCGTTCACGAAAATTGTTTATGGATCCGAACTTCGTCTGCGTGTCCGAAAACAAAACAGAGTAGCGACAGTTACGAAACTTCGTTTAAATTTCGTTCGTTTGCGAAGTTTCGTTTCAGAGAAAGAGAGTAGACCTCCTGGTCTATTTGAAAGAAAGGATTTTGTATTTGTTGTGCCGTCAGTGGGCGCCGGCCTAAAGTTGTTTTGAGGCCTAATATAATTATGTTGTAACTATGATGCAGTAGGTAGTATACGTTCCAGTGTAGCGTTATGCTTTTGTGGGAATGCTACAAAACATACACACATCAAAAAAAGTTTGCAATCACTTTGAAAAATTGAAACTTTTTTGTAACGGTAGATTATATTGTGCTTTTTTCTTCTTTTTAGATTCTTTATTTAAAAATATAGAATTAGAATATAAAAAAATAAAACAGTTCAATTGTTTTTCCATATTAAAAGGCTTTCAGTCCTAGCTAACGCTCATTCAGAATTCTGATTTAGTCAATTTAAACGGATTTAAAATAATTTTTGCGGAAAGTTGTAATTGCCAAGAAGATCAGAAGTTTTACGAGCAAGAATAGTAACTTTGAGGGAAGATGGATACACCACGAGAGAAATAGCACACAGAGTTGCTATATCCCAATCCTGTGTCGTGACCACGTTGCAGAGGTACCACGGGATGGGTAATTTAGCTAACTGTCGCAGTGGTCGCCCAACTGTTTGGACTGCTGCCCAAAAGCGCTATATTAGATTGCTGGCAGCCCCTGTCCCAACAACGCTACTAAAATAAAAGCAGAAGTTCGGGCCGCCTCTGGGCTTGAAGTGAGCATTCAGACCATTTGGAATTGCTTGCACCAGCCTGGATTACGAGCATGGAGGTCTTAGCGCCTCTGAATTCCCGGCAACGTCAACGACGGAGATTGCAGCGAGCCCATTGCAATCTCCGTCGTTGAGGCTTCGGCAAGATGAAGAAAACATTTGGCAAAACCATCTCTTCGTTGACGAATCGCGAATCAGTACTCATCCAGATAACCGACGTGTCCGTGTCTGGAGAAGACCAGGAGACCGTGAAAGGCAAAGAACTACCACTGGAATAATTCAGCAAAGAGGGAAATCGGCGTCCTTTTGGAGTGGTATTATGATTGGAGCTAAAACGCCTTTGATCCCTTTTCGAGGCTTCATGACAGCAGACATGTATAAAACAGTTGCTATTAATGGAATTGTCAGACTATTCCGAGTAAACCATGGGCACCAATTTTACTGGTCGATGATAATGCGCCCGCACATCAAGCCCAACGAGTTAATGCTGCTTTCCAAGAATACGATATCACAAGGTTAGACTGGCCTGCCGGCTCGCCTGACTTAAACCCAATTGAGCACGCGTGGGATACTCTTAAGCGAGCTATTTGGTACCGCGTCAACACGTCCCCAGGCAGTGCCAGAGCTCAGGGAAGCCGCTATTCAAGAATGGAATAGGTTACCCCAAGAAATGCTGGATAACTTGATCCTCAGCATGCCCAGGAGGATCACCGCATGAGTTCGAGCCAGGGGAGGAGTTATATTATACTGATTATAAACCTTTTATTAACCTTTTATGTAATTGTCTGATTAATTAAATTGATTGATTGATTGAGTTATTGTTTAATTTTGCCGGTCTTTTTCTTTCTATCAAATTCCTGTTACAATTACATTCGGATTAATTACTCAATTTATGTTAATAAAAAATAGTTTTATTTTTTAATTTCAAACAGGGTTTTTATATAGAAAACACAACAAAGATTTTTTCTTGATAAACTTAAATTTAAAAAAATATACCAGCTTATGCTAGTGATCACGAACTTTTTTTTAAGTGTGTATATGTCGCAGTAAGATAGATAAAGCCGTAATATAGTTATATCCCTAGGGATATAATTATACCGCGTGTATCTGACATCGACGCACAAACGATTTCCATGGGTCCAGGGCATGATTCTGGACACCCTAGTGTTGGAATTTTTCGTCGGTTCTTTTCTCATTTTTTTCAAGAGTACCACAAATAGGTATCAGCTCAACTGAGCTGATATCTATTTGTGGTTTTATTCAGATTGCTCTTTTTAGTGAAAGTAGTTCATTAATATTTTTTTTATTAAAAATCTCATTGGGTTAGGTCAGAATAACCAGAATAACGATTATTAGCAGTCTAAAGTAACAAAACCCTTGAAAAAAATTAGAAAAATTCTAAGTCTAGGGTGTCCAGAATCATGCCCTGGACCAATGGAAATCGTTTGTGCGTCGATGTCAGATACACGCGTTATACCGTAACATAGTTATACGAAAGCGATTCTTTACTATCTCACTAGGAATATAGTTATAAAACCGTCGAAGTTTAGTGATATACTTATATTACTAGATTAAGTTTAGTGAAATAGCTGTCGGAGTGTGCGGCGCAGGCGGCGCGCCCCCTCCCCCGCGGCGGGGGAGGGGGCGCGCCCTACTCTTACTTTGAATGATCCCAAATGAAAATTTGTCACTGAGAGAAATATGCCAAAAATTGGCGCGCTTTGGTGGCCAAGGTTATTTAAAATGTTCCTGTAAAAAACTGGCCAAGTGCGAGTCGGACTCCCGCACGAAGGGTTCCATACATAGAGCATATAACATAAATTAATAGTTAGATTTATTTTTCTCATCTAATTGACGATTGTCTTAAGTTCTTTGAACTGAACTTGAGGTTTAGTTTCAATCTTCTTTTCGCCAAGAAAATGAACAATTAAGCTATAACCTCAATACATTATTTGTGACGTTACCTAAAAATAACATGTTTACTAAACCATATATCAGTTTTCAATAAAACTGGTTGAATAGCAATACCTTTAATAACTAGCTATGGACAGTTATATTTTGTATTATTAAAATATCCTTTCATTGTTATTATGAATGGTCTAAGTGGGTATATTTCCAACAAACAATGTTATCAACGGTTACAAGAGAACTTTTTTGTCTAGGTAACAATATAACGAATAAACATTTGTATTATCATTCAGCACGACTTTTTTATTTCTACCTTACAACATCGAAATGATGAATAAGATCACTACTAAATAGTTGCAAATTACGCATACGATAAATAAATCATAATATTCGTAATTTGCAACTATTTAGTACAAAAAATACAATATATAAAATACAATTGTAGTTTCAATAGTAGAAATATAAAAAAAAACATTTATTATTTCAATAACAGAAAAATCAGCTACGGACCATTACTTGGATTTGAACTCGGACTTCGTTGATTGCGAGTCTATTACCTAGCCCTGAAGGTTACAAGCACATGAGTGACTAGCGCGAATTTTATCAATCCAATGGTCGCCTCAGCTGTGACTGTGTGACGCATATTCTTAATGACACAGAAATATTATTATGATGTTCTGTAGTGCGACCTGTGCGACGACAGTTCATTAGTGTGTGTTATCTGTGGAATGTTGAGATACTCATACAAGCAACGAGTATTTAGTGTTGACGACAACTTGAAAATAGAAGGTCGTAAGTCAAACTAAACGTCAAGCCAATAACTTTGAGAGATGCTTATCGACTTTTGTAGTCCGACTGTACATTCGCTCGAAAAATAATAACAACGGACGAACAACGAGCAATTTTAATTTATCTCTAACTAATTCCAGTTGCAAAGAGTTAATATTTCTATGGGGCGAAGTAAACCGGTTTGTACCTACTTGTTTACGTTCGTATCTAAGCCTGGTTAAGTATGAAAGGAAGTTCAAATATTAACTGAAAACTTATTTTTAACATAGGTACCTACCTATTTACCTACAAAATAAGTTTCTAAACCAGAGGTACTAAACCAAATAAAGTAACGAGACGCTACGTAACGCTAGTCTACCTATAAACTATGTTGAAGTGTCGAGCCGTCGCGTGTAGACGTCTCATCGTTGCGTCCGTCGCGTCGTCGCAAAGTTAACGAAGTTTACGTTATGAGCTAGTCGACGAATGTTACTAAATTGTTGATCGACTAGTCGATGAACGGAAATGGTCTAGTTTCGATGACGATAAAAACGTCGACGACTCATCTCTAATATCTTTGTTATTTATTTTTATCTATGGAACTCGTATTTATTTGTGGATGCTTCCTGCTTATACATACATAAGTTACACGGAGACAATGAAATAGAAACAGGAAATAATGTCGTAGTTATTTGCTTATAATTTAAAATGTGTCTATTAATTTACACTATTAGATTAATTAGCTAAGTATTTCACGTTCCTACTCGATTCAATTTATTTGTTTAGGTAGGTAATACTATTATGGCCACATTCTATTAATTTGACTATCCCTACGACCAAATTAAATAGAAAAAAAAAAAACAATATACAAATAACAAACCTAATGAATTGAATGAATTACCTTTCAAAAAAAAATATATAGGCACAGAACTTACCTAACGCGATCAAACCAAACTATTGAAACAACACACGTGTTATTGGCAGCAAATAAGAAATAGTAATGAAAACATAAGGTAGTACGTACGTTTAATCGTGCTTAGAGCTCATTACGTTAGCCAGTAAATAATGGCCACGTGTCCGCGTTATACTCGTAAGTAAAAATAACACTACGATAATGTCCATACTCCATGTACGGGTGAACAAGAATGCATACTAAACGAATGCGTTCCCCAGCGTTGCTCATGCTTTGCTTCCCATCCGTACAATTTTGGCGCGCTAGCTGTTTTTCCCCGTATTCATTTAGCGGACTTTTAGTCATTGCATAACTTTTTGTAATATGGAGACTTTTGTTCAACAGTAACAGGGGAATTACCCTTGTCGTCAAAGAAATGAGGATCAAATGGATAGATGGAATAAATGTTTTTGCTTCTAGAGCAAGAGCCCGCGACGATCAGACTTACGGTACCTACTTTATAAAACCTGAAAGTTTATCTGTGTCAATTCAAACCAATTAGGTAGGGTGAGCAAAGCAAGATTATTATTTTAAATTATTATTTACAAATATTGAGTGAAACAAGTGTTATGTTATGGTTTAAAATAACTCATGACTTTAAATAATTACATACTTACCTATAGCTTTACTGCTATAGAACGTTTTTATTTAAATTTGAGACAAGGTAAAAAAAACCGTTATTGCTATGCAGCAAACAATTCTTTTCAAGAGACATTTTGACAGATAGGAGGTCATTGACGTTCCTATTCTTATTTGAAACGCATTGAATGTCCCTAATACAGGTAAGAACGATCCCAGACTATTAAGTTTGGATCATGCATGGTAACTTTGGTTGTTTATGTTGGTTTGCCTATCTTGGACACTAGATAACGTACTCTTGACCTCTCCTTGCAGCGATTACGGCTTGTAATCTTCTTGTCATGCTTCCCATTAGGCTATGATGGTGTCCTGTGGAATGTGTTCCCACTCAGCAGAGATCACACGTTTAAGCTCCCTGATGTTTTGTGGAGGTGGTTGGACAGATCGTACTCGTCTCTTTATCCCAGACGTCGGTCCCAGACGTGCTCAATCGAGTTAACGTCGGGGTTCCGTACTGGCCAATCCAAACAACAAAAAACTGACCCCTTGCATAATTATATGCATCTACGTCGCCGGAACGGTGGGCCCGAGTATTATCGTCAATGTAAATGGCATCAGTGCGGGTTGGATACGTTCACAAAGGATTCCTGTTATGTACCTTAGCACATTTAGTGAGTTTTCAATGAATCCCTACTATCTCGGTACGATAGCTGGAAGTAAATCGGGTATAAGGGGTTTTATTCCATCAAAACCAAAACATATGTCGCGTCATCGTTCTCCTGGTCTTCGTAACACTTGTCGACGTCGGCTCACCATGCAGACATTCGAGCCACATCGGAGAAGAGTACTTTACCTAGTCCAAGATAGGCAATCTATACTAATATTATAAAGCAGAAGAGTTTGTTTGTTTGTTTGTTTGGTTGGACGCGCTAATCTCAGGAACTACTGATCCGATTTGAATCTATACTAATATTATAAAGCAGAAGCAAAATGGAGCAGGAAAAGCCACCCAGAGAGATATCTTATACCTAGAAATTTTTTGCAAAACTCCGACCCTGTGTGATCTCTGAAAGTATTGATCAAATTGTAAAACTTTTTTCACTGATAGATAGCTGCACAATTGCTTAGTGTTATAGGTAATTTTGTTCCTTTAAAGATAGGTCATGGGGGCAAAGCAGCGGGAAAAAGCTAGTATTGAACACATAACATGTTCATGGCCATATTTCCTATTAGCCATCATTAATCTTGCTTATCTCCTATTTCCTATCTGGCTTCCGTGCTGGTCACAGCACTGTTACTGCACTTCTAAAAGTCACTGACGAAAGGCATAATCATAAATCCAGTGTCAGTTTAGTAGGTATAGTTTACGCCAGATAAACGTGGAATAAAGTACATTGACCTTTCCTTAATATCTCTTCGTAGATACTAGAACAATAAATTAAGAACTGGTTTTCATTATTAAAGAATGTAAAGGAAGGATCACGATAGAAGTCGATTCAGGACAGCTTTGTCTTTATTTCTGATTTTGATCTTATGAAACTCAAGAAAGTCACTAAATGTATGAGGGTCAATGTACTTTATTCCACGTTTATCTGGCGTAAACTATAGTAGTTTTATTTATCGTAGTCAGCAATGGATTTTTATTGCTGCTCTAGCTAGGTTTATAATGAGGGAGGGTCTGTATGTATGCTTTTGCGGTTGCACAACGACACGCTTTGCTTTGCTTTGCTTGGTAGTATAGATGCAGGCCTACCTTTACGTCTCCTTCAGAGACGGAAAGGTGGCGTGGTCTTGAGGGGGAGCGCAACAGTCGTGTAGATCCTCAAGGCAAGTCCGGTGGTTATACCTTCCCGAGGTTGCCACCCCGTTATAGGTCTAATTCCTTATGAAATAGACGTAACTGAAACCACCGGGCGACCCGTAGAGTGGCGGGCTAACCACTCATTCCTCATCCTAAATCCCCTTTAACCCTTTTTCCTATCTATTATCCCTCCCAACTCCCCTCTTAACTGTGACCCTTCTGTGACGAAGTGGTTGCGGGCTGGGCCGTCACTAAACTCAGCTGATGGCGGGTAGGAGAATTTAGTCACCTGCGGAAGGAGTTCTGGGGGGTTGAGCCGATCGGCACTGGCGGTAATGTGTCCGTGAGGCAACACGCTCTCTTTGGTCTGGATTTCAAGCGAAACGGTGGCCCTACCCTCTAGCCAGGGGTAGGGAAATGGCCACAGTGTCCCGTCAGAGGGTCACAGGCGAGGTGCGTGGAGTCCGCTGAGATCGCCCTTGGGCGGCCAAAGCGGTAGGTAAAGGCCATGCTGACGGTGTAAGTGAGGGTTGATTAGTTGCCAACCCGATCGAGCACCCGATGTCGCGCTGTAAACCAGCCTTGCGCACCTATATCTTCCTGGTAGTCCTAACGGTCGCACTCAATGCGACGTTCCCAGGTGCGGGCTCCATGGAGGGTGGGAGCCAGGAAGACGAAAGTGTTGTTCTTTTTAGTATGGACGAATTGAAGCCAACTAAAAACACCGCAGGAGTGGAGTCGGCGAAAGCTGGCGAAGCTCCTAAGCGAGGTGCCCCTGGTGCCTCGCTTGCCCCTAGATGTCCTACGGTTCACGCCGCGGGCGCCAGCGCGGGTGCCGGTCCGGTTGTGGCGAAAACCGCAACTAAGACCAAAAAGTTCCACTCCAAGCAAAGGAGAACGGCGCTGCATGGGACCAGTACCGATCCTTTACACACAAAGGCGAAAACGGAGACGGGTAAAACCTCTGCCGGAAGTAGCCTTCCCAAACACCCTCCTCCTCTTCCTGTGGCTCTACAAGCCACATCCCGGGTTGTAGCAGTCTCCGGTCAAACGGAGACGGCAGGCAGCATCGAGGACGTGTTCTCGAGCGCTTGGCAAGATGGCAAGTGCATGCCCGCAAGGGCAAAGGTAAGGGTAAGGGCAAAAAATCGAATCCACAAGCCCATTGCTCCTGTTCTGGTTCGGACCCTTCAGGTCCAGCAGCTCCCGCAAGCCAGGGTAAGAGGAGGGAAAGGCTGACACGTAAGGAGCGGCGTCAGGAAAGCAAGCGGGGACGAAGAGCCCCCCTAAAACAAGCAGGTTGCTGCCACCAGCTCGGATAAACCGACCAAGCGAGGAGGTCCGGCCAAGATGGCAACCACGACACAGCAACCTGATGGGAACGATCAGACTGTAGCCAAGCGGGCCCTCAACGAGACGTTTTTGCCCCGTGGAGAGCACAAGCGGCCGCGGCTTGACCAGTCCCAACGGGTTGCCAACAGAAGCTACGCCTAAGCTGCCAGTGCATCCCTGAACGTCGCGATAACCTGCGACCGGAGGGGATTCATCAGCCAGGGAGTATCGGACCAGGTCTTAGATGCCATCCACAAGCAGATCATCACTGAGGCCTGCTCCGCTACGCAAGACACACCAGGGCCGACCTTCAACGCGAAGCCGCTGCTCGCCGGTGGAGCTCTAAGCTGTGGTGCGGGAATGACCACACTTTAGCCTGGCTAAAGAAGACAGTCTCCAAACTGGCTCTCCCGGCTAGCACCTCGCTAGTCGTCAAGAGCCAGGCGGAGATCCAGAAGCGGGTACGTTGCGGCATTGCCATCCCCGACGACCAGGGAGTCTACGAGGACTCGACCTATATTGGACGAGCCCTATGGTACCAGAATCGCTGGATCGACATAAGGAGGTGGGTAGTGCTGCACACCGAGAAGCAGGCATGCTGGTTTGTGGTGCTGGGTATCCCCGAGGACCAAGTTCCGACCCTGATGAGCGCCGAGCGCCGACTCTCAATTGGTTTGGGGTCGGTGTACGTGAGGTTCCAGGGTCCGAATGGACGGTTCGTCGATGTCCCTCGGGGGTGGGACCCTACAACGAAACAGCTGCTGGAAGATGCAGGGGAGACCATCTCCCCGCTAAACAACCCGGAAGCAACTGCGGCTGAACCTGCTGGAGAAGCAGTGTCGGCCGCCCCTGCCGCCATCGTGGATGCCGTCCCTTCAACGGGGGGGGGGGGGGGAGCTGGACGACGTAATGTTGTCCCCGGCTTCTGACCCGGGTGGGGACGGTTTCGACGAGGGCGACCTGTTTGCCGGGCTGCGACTGGAGGGTGACGAGGAGGGTCTCGCCTGCGATGGCGTCCCTTTCGTCGGCCTGTAAAGTCGTGCAGGCTAACCTCCACCACAGCCAGACCGCGACGGCTCAACTTCGCAAGTGGCTGGAGGTTCAACACACGGCCATAGCCCTGATCCAGGAGCCGTGGATTAGGGGAGGCCACATACGAGGACTTTCAAATCTCGGTGGTAAGTTCCTTGTTACTGCAGACCATGATCACCCTAGATCGTGCATATATGTCACAGGTAACCTTAAAGCACAGCTCTTAAGTGACTTCTGTGGCAGAGATGTCTCTGCAGCTAGGCTGAATATGCAGCGTGGAGCCACAGGGATGGCCGTCGTCTTCGCCTCGGTTTATATGCCTGAAGCGGAGGCACCGCCCCCACACGACCTTGACAGCCTCATCACACACTGTGAAGGCAGCGGGGATGAGGTTGTCATCGGGACTGACGCAAACGCACACCATCCACTGAGGGGGATGGTGACACAGAATGAAAGGGGTAAGGCATTAGTTGATTATTTGTTCACAACTAACTTATCCCTACTAAACACAGGTTCGGAAATAACTTTCTTAACCAGACGCAGTCGCCGCGTACTATCATAGACCTCACTCTGGCAACGGAGGGAGCAGCGGAACTCATCACTGGGTGGCAGGTCTCAAATGAGGCTTCCTGCTCAGACCACAGGTGGATTCGCTTCGACATCCAGGTCTGTATACCACCTAAGCAACCTAGGCGCAATCCACGCAACACGGATAGAGCGGTATACACGCGCAAGCTCGCCTCACGGCTTGAAACACAAGACGATTCGGGTTCTCTTGCGGACACGGCGCAGATCGACTCGCAAGTACTACAACTCACCGAATCGCTGATAAACAGCTACCATATCACCTGCCCGGAAACGATTCCGCGCGACACACCGGGCAAACAACCGTGGTGGGGCGCGGAGCTAGAACGAAAACGCGGTAAGGTAAGGAAGGCTCTGAACAGAGCCATGAATACATGTAGTGATGAGGACTGGGACGCCTATTACGCGGCCAAATCCAGCTACAAGAAATGCATCAGATTCATGAGGACTTCAGGATGGCGTAAATTCTGTGGTAGCATTGAATCATGCCAACAAGCAAACAGGAAAAGGAAAATACTGGCGAAACAGGACACACCTGAAGTCGCCACACTCCGGAAACCCGACAACACGCTGACCACGACGCCTGAAGAAGCGAAACGCCTCCTAGTTGAAACTCACTTCCCAGGCAGCGTATTCACACAGGTAAATGATTGGCACGACGTCATCCAAACGATGACGAGACCCAATTTGACGACACGGTTGGCGCAGTGGTTGAGCGATTGACTGCTGCGCAGCATGTCGCGGGTTCGATTCCCGCACGGAACAAATATTTGTAAGACCTACAAGTATTTGTTCCGAGTCTGGGTGTTTTTCTATCTTATAATATGTATGTATTTACAAGTTTATCAGCCATATCGTTACCATAACACAAGCATTAGGTTGCTTAGCGTTATGTGAAATGTCCAAGGATATTATTATCTCCCAAAATAATACTATGGTTGTACAGCGCAGTAATTCGGCACATGATAACTTACGGAGCTCTTGTGTGGTGGCCACGCACAAAACTAGTTACAGCCATAAACAAGCTACAACACATGCAAAGGCTAGCCTGCATGGCGATGACGGGCTGCATGCGGACTACTCCGACTTCGGCACTGGAAACCATGATGGGACTGCCCCCGCTACACTTGTTTATACAACAGGAAGCGACGATGGCAGCAGTACGCCTTAAAACACTGGATCTCTGGGGTAAGAGAGAAACACGACTCACCGCTCTGCTCGAGCAGCTCAATAATGAACTCCCCATAACTAAAGCAATCAATGACCGGGTACCCAAGCAATATATATTTGATAAAAAAATACAAAATCCAATTGTATGAGGATCATCGTTGCGAGGGCCTATGCCCTGCAGAGCTGAGAATCTTCACAGATGGATCGAAAACAGGTACAGGGCACTGGTGCGGGAGTCTTCTCAGAGGATCTCAACGTCCACATAGCCACACCATTGGGGGTCCACAACACAGTGTTCCAAGCTGAATGCATGGGCATTTCTCTGGCGACATCAGCCATCCTAACCAGGGAAGTTAAGGACCATTCAATACGCATACTTTCGGACAGCATGGCCGTCCTGCAAGCCCTGAACAGCCACACAGCGAACTCTGGGCTGATTCTCGAGTGTCACCAGCGTCTCAACCAGGTTGGTAGACACAACAAAGTAACCATTCAATGGATCAAAGGACACAGCGAATCCCGAGGCAACGATGCAGCAGACGAGCTCGCCAGAAGGGGTTCGAGCATGCCAACGATTGGACCTGAGCCCATCGTGCCGCTGCCTTTCGGGTATCTTCGCAATCTGGTAAAGAAACGCACCGGAGACAAACATCACAAGCTATGGGCTGACCATGGTGAGTGTAGGCAGGCCAAAGAGACACTTCCCTTTATTAATGGCCGTTTCACAAAACAACCCCTAAGACTAACAAAACAACAGTTGCATTCAGTCACAGCCGTAACAACTGGCCACGGGTCTTTTAATAAACACCTCTATGCCATAGGAGCCACTGACAGCCCACTATGCAGAGCTTGTATGGAGGAAGATGAGACAGCAGCAAACCTGCTTCTAAGCTGCCTGGTAGTCGCGGATTACAGGGCCAAGTACTTCGGTGACCCAGGTACCTCTGTGAGATAGTTAGTAACACCAAGGCGTTACTGGCCTTCCTTGTGGAGCTGGGGTGGATCGAATGACACATTTGTCCCACCTACACGCAAAATACGCACCTAGTCGTGGAGTTGCGGAAACCAGCCCGAATTACATACATACATAGGTTTATAATGTAAATGTAACTTACCTTATGGATCTATGACTTCAGTGGCTGACTCAGTTTCAAAACGATTTTTGAACTTTTCAATAGCTTCTTGTAATGACTTAAAATTTACAGGTTCTATGTTGTCATCAACTTCAAGTTTTGTATGCTGCAGATCATGACCTATTAATATGAAAAAAGGTTAATTTAAACAGCTGTTTACAGGCCAAACAAACCAGCTGTAATATTTCTATGATAACAACAATCAGAAACTTAGTTAGTTCATTACAAGTCAAATAATAATAATTACTGTAAAGATTTTTATCATACAGTTAATGCAAATTAACTGGATGATAAAAATCTTTCCTCGTTTGTGAGATACTAAAGTATCTCATGAAGGAATTGTATATTTTACAGTGTTGGAATGGAAACTTCTTGCAAATTATGTGGCAAGTAATTTAATAGGGGCTTCACAGCTTCGATTTGAATTGTAATTGGTGAATTAAGCCTTAAATAAAACATTTGTTATCTTTACCTTCTTTAGGAGTAACATAAGCATGTTCCATATTCAATAACTTCTTGGTCTTGCAAAAGTACTTTAAATTCTTTTCAGGCAATTTGTCGAATAATGGATCTTCTGATTTAGGTTCTGGATCTTCTTCAAAAAACATGTATGTTCCAAGAGCATTTTCATATTTTCCTATTTGATTACAAACAATTGATTAATTTACATCCAAATTAATATCATTAAGAGGAAAAATTATTTGATTGGTTGTTACAAAGGACCGGTAAATATTTTTCACCAATGTAAAGCGAAATATTATCAGGAAGTAATATGTTGTTGTTTGTTGTTGTTGTATGTGTATAAGACGACCCACTGACCCTTTATTTTCGAGAAAATAGAGATTCTTGTGAATATTGCAATACTAAACCCAAGTGATGGTCATGGTATGTAATAAACACAGGTTCTGCTACAAACTGTTCTGCTGATGTTTTGTTTAATGACAATGTTACATTACTTATGAATTTAGTGAATACGATAAAACACGTCAATTATAAGCTATTCAGTATCTTGTTGAACGGACCGCCATAATAAATAACAGATTTATGCCTAACCATATTAATCATATTAGTCATCAATGACTATGACACTGTAGTGGAGTGACAACAACTAGATTACTAGAGTATGAACAACCTGTGAAAAACGTATCATCCATTTGAATAACAGGATTTTTTCCATTAACTCCCAATACGTGAACCGCTCGATATTTTTCAATATTTACAGTATCTTCAAACTCAGCGTACACTAAAAATTCTTCTTCTGAATCTGTAATCTGTTGAGTCATTGTAATTTTTATTTGTGTATTCCGTGTGTTTTCGAACAATATTTTGAAATTGTAGTTTAAGGTATATCTTGTAATACAGATTTACAGATTTTTAAGGGTTTTTAGGTTATTTATGCTATGACCACATTGACCACATTGACCACATTGACCACAGTGCCACAGATTAACACAAAACACAACACAACTGTCAGTTGACACAGTACGTCATGTCAGCACTGACGTATAAAATACGTCAGTGCATGTCAGCTATTAGGTAGGTACCTACGGCTTCTCCACAGACTACATAGAGATACTACGTATGGCTTCTCGGTTGAATGCACAAATGTGCTGGCGCTGTTCTGTACTTAGCCATAAAGGGATGATAGATGAACGGGCAAAAACGCATACTTTATGGCTCGACAATCTTTTTCTCTCGTGAATCGTGTCGTGTGTAACCCTAGACGCGTAGAGAAAAAGGTCGTCGAGTCATAAATACGCGTACTTGCTCGTACGTCAATTACCCACGACTTTTCCCCCTAAGGCCGACAGAAATATTACAGAACTCAAAGTGTACTGGTTGTTTGGGACATGGGAGTCATATACCCAGTACTTTTAGGAATAGGGTAAAAGTAAGGTAGCTCGGTAGGTACTCAGAAATTCGAGTCGCTAAACCTGTCGGTAACACAGAGGTCGGAGTGGTTAAATCAAATAGGGCCCCTGGGCCCCTGGCTCAGGAAAGGAGATGGGAGAGAGAAAAAAAAAATATGCGCTATATTTTATCGCCGGATAACGGCCCCAATGTGGGTACAGTCATGTTGTATAAATGATACGCTCCTTGCCTTTCTGAAGAAAGTGACCAATAAGGTCTATCATGTCCTTCTACATGTCCCTTCCCAGTTCCCAGCGTGTCCAATCACTCCCTCCAACCACATTTGCCGGAAATAGTATTGTTAGTCGCTTTTCACAACATTACCATCTTTATTCATCCAAGTAATTATTTTTATGTCCCTACATTTTCGAAATCTTACTAAGGGAAACACCGTACCTACTTATCGATTGAAGTCGATTTTAAGCAACAGCTATCGAAGTCCAACATCCTTATTGAATTAGTTAGTTCCCATAGGTAACAACCCTAGCCTGGTACGTACAGCACGACACGCACGAACGAAGTAAGCAGAAAAATTTTCGTACCTACTCATAATCAGTAATTTTTATTGTGAAACCAGTGGTATCAGCTGCGCAAACATGTCCGACTGGGATACAGTCACGATTCTCCGTAAAAAACCACCAAAAGCATCAGCTCTGAAGACTGAACAAGCAGTCAATGCGGCACGTCGTCAAGGCTTACCAGTTGATACTCAACAAAAATATGGAGCTGGAACGAATAAACAACACGTTACCACTAAAAACACTGCTAAACTCGACAGAGAGACTGATGAATTGCGTCATGAAAAAGTACCCCTTGACCTGGGAAAGCTTATAATGCAAGGAAGACAGTCTAAAGGCATGAGTCAAAAAGATTTGGCAACTAAAATATGCGAGAAACCTCAAATTGTTAATGATTACGAAGCCGGTCGTGGCATTCCAAATAACATTGTTCTTGGTAAGATAGAAAGGGCAATTGGGTTAAAACTTCGAGGAAAAGAACGTGGCCAGCCACTACAGCCTCCTGGAGGAAAGAAATAACGGATTCCCTGGGAGGCGAAGACATAACTCCGATTTGTTTATTGCATAATTATAATTCTATCTCATTTTTGCTGTTGAATGTGTTCTTTATACTTACAAAAACTAACAAAGTAAAATGATGTAAGCATATTTTATTTTCCTCTGGAATGTTCCATCTGTAATGTGTTACCACCAAGGAAAAAAATGTTCAGTTCACATTGAATTTGGAGATAGTGGTGGAGTGGTGATGTGATATGCAATAAAATAGCTATTTATGAGTTTTATCTTTCATTTTATTTGTACACAAAAACATTTATGATTTTTAGGTTAGGTATTGTCTATTTTATTTTCATTCTGCAATGACAATGACACATGAGCTCTATAATAATATAAAAGAATGCTAGTATGTCAGTATGTAGTGAGGTGTTTTTATATTTTTTAAACTTTCATTTAGACATGACATGTATTTTAAAAACTTAAATAATTCAATAACAAATTGTTCAGATTGTAATGTCAAATTCAAATCACATGTTTTCAAGTATTATTTCCATTTATTATTGTGCAAGAAAATCATAGTTATTGCCATTATAGTGATAACAAAGCCATTTGAGCAGCAAAGCTGATAATGGCAATTTTACTGAAAATGAATTTTTGTAATTGAATTTTTTTTAGTCTGGAGGACAACTTAAGTTTCCTGATAGAGATTGTTTATGTATTTTTTACATAATCCTCTTCGTTTCCATAATGTACTTATTCTCATTTATTTGGGGTTGGTGGAATATATGACTTCTTGTTTCTCTTCATAACACCATCCCAATGAACTTCTCCTTTTACCCATTTCATTGTATGAATAAATTCATTGTAGTTACCATGGTTGTTTGAAACCTAAATAAAATTAATGTCTTTGTTTGAAACACATCTGTTGACTCATTTCTACTTTAATGATTTCGGGTCCTAGCAACAGTTAAAAAAAGCTACTAACATTTTGTTAAAATGTTGAGGTACCTAATGGTTCTTGCATAACCTTTCACTATTATTTTGTAGGATTCTGTACCGAAAGGGTAGGCAACCAATGATTGTAATTTCATGATATTATGCATGTTCTACAAATATGTGTACGGCTGAAAAGTTGTGAGACAATAAATTATTTTACCATGTTAGTATGTACCTACAATTGTTTCCAAAAATGCATAAGCATTCTTACGCACTAACAGCTTGACGGTTAGTTTGACTTACGACCTTCTATTTTCCAGCAGTAGTCAACAAACGGTTGTGGTTTATAATTTCGTAATTACAATATGAGCTCAGATAGTCCAACGGTTTAGCGCCCTCAGTGAGAAGTGTGATCCAGTGTGTCGTAAGTTCAAATCCCGCACTACCAGACTTTTTTATGTTCTTATTCACATTGCAATAAGTTAGAAAGGTAGATCAAAAAAAAAAATACAAAATAAGAATTTAGATTTCTGCGAGGTAGACATCAGTTATATTTAACTTGAACCAAATGAACTGTCGGTTGGTTGTTGTTGGTTAGTGACGTGTGGTTAGCAGTAGCGTAATTATATCAAAATGCAGGCAAACATTAGTATTGAAGTGAGGGCGACTATTACTGCGCTGTATAAAAGTGGTCTTAATAAAACTCAAATATCTGAAGAAACCGGACTGAATGTGAGTAAAATATTTATATTTGAATTGTAACTTATCTTTTAATATTTTAACTAAAAATTTATACCTGAGATTATTTGGTAAAATATGGCTTAATTAATTCTTTTTATTGCTTTTGAATCCATCCATCACTTTATGCGGCTGAAAAGCGAAATATTAGTGTTTATTATTGGATTTATAAATACGCAGTGTTTTATTTTAAAATTATATTAAATAAATATGAGTATTAACTATATAAAACTCCGAAGGGTTCCGTACCATTTTTCTATAAAACTACGAAAAAAACACGTTTATTGTATGGGGACCTCCCTTATTATTTAATTATTTTTAATTTTTAGTATTTGTTGTTGTAGCGGCTACGGAAATACATCATTTGTGAAAATGTCAGCTTTCTAGCTATCACGGTTTATGAGATACAGCCTGGAGACAGACAGACAGACCGACAGACAGACAGACAGACCGACAGACAGACAGACAGCGGAGGCTTAGTAATAGGGTCCCGTTTTACCCTTTGGGTATGGAACCCTAAAAAATGAAGTCACTTTAGTATTTTGTTAAGTATAGCGACCTAATATTTTTATTTGTTTTTTGTTTTTGAGAAATACTGTATGTCTTTGGATAAAAAGATATGAAGAAGAGGCTAGGTAGCCTTGCTAGTCGAAAGAAAAGTGGAAGACCGACGCTTATTAGCGAAACGCAGCGACGACATATGGTGGACGAGTATGAAAGAAATGGTTTCACACCAACGAGACACTTTGCGGAATTATTCGACACCTCGTTGCAAACTGTTCGCCGTGCGCTCCACGCTGAAGGTGTGCATCACAGAAAACCTGCTAAAAAGCCTTACTGATTATTTAGATTTCGACTGGAATACCACCATATTTTCAGATGAAAAAACATTTAAATCCAGTCAAAAGGGCAGACTTCATTTATGGCGAAAGGATAACACTCGATGGTGTGATAAAAACGTAATCCCTAACACCGAATCAGGTCGTATTACAATTAATATGTGGGGGTGGATGAGTGCAGCAGGACCAGGAGAACTGGCTTTCATTCCTCCACGCGCAAACAGTTCGACTTATGCGGAAGTTGACTCCATCATGCTACCTACTGTGCGCAACATTTACCCTTCTGATGAGTTAGCACAATTTTCATTTGTCCAGGATAAATGTCCTATTCACCGGACCGGGCGAGTACTGTGCGTGAGTGGTTTCACAATCACCCGGAGGTTATTGTTGTTCCATGGCCAGCGTGATCACCCGACCTCAACCCCATAGAAAATCAATGGGGTTTGATGGTGCAAAGGTGGGACTCACGGAATGAGAGGTCCACGGAACAATTGAAAACCCATTGCATGGAGGTGTGGGAAAATTTAAGAGGGAGCGAAACATGCGGTAATATTGTTGGGTCCATGCGCAAACGGCTACTTGACTGCATTGAAAACAATGGGGGGTTATACAAAATATTAATATTAATTAAATTAAAATATATTTGTTTTAGTTTTAATAATCAGACGGTGTAACTAAATAATTAGTAGGTCATTTTAAAATATTAATAACGTTTAACGAAACACTAGACATTAATTATGTTGTGTTGACTTTCGTTTAAAACAGCTATTTCTTTTAACTTGTGCCATCGCCTTATCTTAGGAATGCAGTGAACTCGCTACTAAGTTTGCTGACGATAGTCATGGTTTTATTTTGTGTTCTGTTTCTTCTACCCGCATTGTTGTAACATAAATTAATAGTTAGATTTATTTTTTCTCATCTAATTGACGATTGTCTTAAGTTCCTAAGGTTTATTTTCTATCTGCTTTTCGCCAAGAAAATGAACAATTAAGCTATAACGTCAATACATTATTTGTGACGTTACCTAAAATAACATGTTTACCAAGTTAAAACCATATATCAGTTTTCAATAAAACTGGTTGAATAGCAATACCTTTAATAACTAGCTATCGACAGTTATATTTTGTTTTATTAAAATATCCTTTCATTGTTATTATGAATGGTCTAAGTGGGTATATTTCCAACAAACAATGTTATCAACGGTTACAAGAGTACTTTTTTTGTCTAGGTAACAATATAACGAATAAACATTTGTATTATCATTCAGCACGACTTTTTTATTTCTACCTTACAACATCGAAATCTATACTAATATTATAAAGCAGAAGAGTTTGTTTGTTTGTTTGTTTGGTTGAACGCGCTAATCTCAGGAACTACTGGTCCGATTTGAAAAATTATTTCAGTGTTAGATAGCCCATTTATTGAGGAAGGCTATATATCATCACGCTAAGACAAATAGGAGCGGAGCAGTAATGGATAATGTGACGCAGACGAAGTTGCGCGGGTCAGCTAGTGATGAATAAGATCACTACTAAATAGTTGCAAATTACGAATACGATAAATAAATCATAATATTCGTAATTTGCAACTAATTAGTACAAAAAATACAATATATAAAATACAATTGTAGTTTCAGTAGTAGAAATATAAAAAAAAACTTATTTATTATATGGTGTTTTCAATAACAGAAAAATCAGCTACGGACCATTTAGTTGGATTTGAATTCGGACCTCGTTGATTACGAGTCTATTACCTAGCCCTGACGGCTACAAGCACATGAGTGACTTGCGCGAATTTTATCAATCCAATGGTCACCTCAGCTGTGACTGTGTAAGGCATGTTCTTAATGACACACTCGCGCGTAGTGCGACGACAGTACATTAGTGTGTGTTATCTGTGGAATGTTGCGATACTCATACAAGCAACGAGTATTTAGTGTTGACGACAACGTGAAAATAGAAGGTAGTAAGTCAAACTATACGTCAAGCCAATTACTTTGAGAGATGCTTATCGACTTTTGTAGTCTGACTGTACCTATATTCTGGCAAATAAATAAATTTCTATTTGTTTTAATGGAACACTAAATAAATTTCTATTTGTTTTAATGGAACACTTACTCCAACTTACTCTCCGCTGTCTGTCAACAGGATGTGGACTGTAAAAGGTAAACAGTTGAAATGTTTGCACTGTGTATTTTTATTACCACTATAACAAAAAATAAAGGGAAGACTCGCACACGAAGGGTTCCATACCATAAACTGAGAAAAAAAAATAAAGAAAGAAATGTATTTTTTTTTTCACTATATCCAACTCGTACTTGGCTGGTATCTATTTTTAGTCCATCCAAAAATGAACTTACGAAGATGCTTAGGAGCGGAGGAATGGCACTGAAAGATTAAGGAAGCCGACCTCACGGCACGGGAAGAGGCGAAGGCAAAGAAGAAAGAAATGTCTTACATACAACTTTTGGAAAAGTCTATCCAAAAGTTGTATGTAAGAGATTGCCGTGTGCAATAACCGTCCATTGCACACTTGTTAATGTTGACGTTAGTGGAAAATCATCAACTCAAACATGGGCCAAGAATTGTGCCCTTGATTACTCCCTTTAGTTCCTACAGATTTCGGAGATCTTCCGTTTGTCTAACTCTGACTTATGTAGGTACTCATGTATAACAAAGTAACATGATTTGTACATAAGTAGGTAAGATGGTGTAGCTTCCTCGTAACCTTACGTGACAAGGGTTGAGTTGGTTAGGGAGGTCTTCCGGACTAAAGTAGAGATGGGTAAATCCGGACTTGAAGATTTAAATGATTCGAATCCGTACGCGGAGCCGATTCCTTAACAACTTTCATATCTTATCGACTCCGAGGAGTTATTAAATCGACTCGGTACGGAGCCGAATGAATGACCCGGTTCGGTAATGAACTTATATATCATTAGTCATTAGGTACGTTACAATAAAATTGATTAATGTTATTGACTACAATATTGTAACCCATAATAATAGAAAAATGCACGTCGCATTCTACAAAACAACAAGCCTGAACAAAAAGAATGCCTACTTTCGTTTATTTCGATCAACTCCTGAGTTAAAAGAATCAAATTAATGATGATGATTTGTTACTAAACTAGCGAGTCCAGAGTGATTAGGTTTGAGGGATTCAAAGGAGTCGAAGAGCCGATAAGCATAGTCGACACCGATATCGGATCCGGATTTAGTGATTCGAATTACTCCCCGGAGTCGAGATCACCCATCTCTAGACAAAAGCCTACAGACAGGACTTAAAAACCTTATAATAATTGACTACAAATACACGTCATCTATCTACGACTACTTACTCACGCTTATTCAGCTTATACCCATAGAAAACAACGATTTTGTATGGAGACGCCTACGCATCCGTTCAGCTTTCCGCGTCTATTCAGCTTTCGTGGCAAACAAGAAGTATACCTACCTAAATTAACATTATTCAAACATGTATTTTCACTTCCAAAAAGGTGCCTTACAAACTGACTTATTATTTATATCAATACAAAAATAATCGTTTGTGGGAGACTGGTATCTGCACTAGAAAATCCTGTCACACAGACAAGCCTCCCCCGCGGACAGTGATCGTGTTACAAAAAAATAAAAATAAAATAAGACCTTTGGAAAATAAAACAAGTTCCTTTACAAAAACACAGTAGGTAGGTACAGGTAAAAACGGGAAAATCAAAATGAAAAAAAAAGAAATTGTTGTGTGGTGTGGAGGTCGTTATGGTGTAGTGTGGAGGTCGTTATGGTGTGGTGTGGAGGTAGTTATGGTGTGGTGTGGAGGTAGGTACTTAGTAATGGTGTGGTAGACTATTTATATGTCTGTGGGTACAGGTCGTTTCAATAGGATTTCATTTTGGAATACCTACTCAGAAGACTTGATGCTGTCATAGTCATGACTAGCCGACCCGCGCAACTTCGTCTGCCTCACATTTTCCATTACTGCTCCGCTCCTATTTGTCTTAGCGTATTGATATAATACTTATAGCCTATAACCTTCCTCGATAAATGATGTACATCAGAACGTTCGGCCAGTCGAGATAGGGAGCTGGCTGCTACTCCAGTTTTTAGTGACGATTATGTGACGCATAAAGATGCCAGCCAAAGAATTTGTGACAGAACGGATCGAAAGTTAGAAGCATTTATTTATGGCCGAACGAACTGATATCAGGACGTTCGGCCAACCTGAATCTCCATAATTGAGGACCTCAGAGAAACTGTTACTGAATAAAGATTTAGTGACGATTTGGTGACAAACAACCAATGCTTTAGTTTTACTCGTAATGCCACCGGATAAAAGTAAAATGAATTTTGGTTCCTGGAACATCAGGACGTTCGGCCAACGTAATCTCCATAACTGAGGACCTGAGAGAAACCGTTAATGAATAAAGATTTAGTGACAAGACTGAAACTAATTATTATTGCTTTATTTTTTTTTGTGACGGCTCCTTTAAATAGTAAAATGAAAATTTAACATATAACCTCAAAACATTGGGATTATGATTTCTCCACAAAGAAGAAGCCTAGAGAAACCGATAATGAATAAAGATTTAGTGACGAGACTGAAACTAATTATTATTGCTTTATTTTTGTTTGTGACGGCCTCTTTAAATAGTAAAATGTAAATTTAACATATAACCTCAAAACATTGGGATTATCGATTCCTCCACAAGGAAGAAAGCTAGAGGGACCGTTAATCAATAAAGATTTAGTGACGACACTGAAACGAACTTTTATTGTTTTATTTTTTTTGTGACGGCCCCTTTAAATAGTAAATTGAATATTTAACATTATAACCTCAAAACATTGGGATTATCGATTACTCCCCAATGAAGAAGCCTAGACGACTCGTAAAACCCCTGATGTGTTATAGATTTTCAGTTTCAGTGCAATGGTGTCAGTATTTTTGTTGATTCAAGATTAATCTATAAAAATGCACTATGGCGGATGGCGACTGAAATAGGGTGACCATGTATTCCAACGAAACAAGTATTTATCGAGAAGGTACTTTTTGTGCTTTTTTATCTACTGAATGAAGCATATCACGTCGAAATAGTTATAAGGTGACGATGTAGGTATTGCAACAAAATAAATAGATACGTGGACGGAGGAATATGAGGAGTGCAGATAACTAAAATTGCATTAGAAATAAAAAAAAATATAAAAAAACATTACACACACACCATGCGTTATGATGTGGCCTCTTTGCTTCTACTTTTTATTATTTTTCTGTGTCTGTCACTATCACATGAATAAAAAAAAATGAAACTATCGATCGAATTTCGACCAATAGGACACCACTAGTTTTCTTATCAATTTCTGCTATAGTACCTACCAAGGGATCTCTGCACCCGCGTGGAATGCGTTCCTTCCCCCGCAACTTTCCGGCGCCTTACTGTCTCTCGCTCGCCAAGTCGCCAGTCATGTCACTAGTGTGATGTCATCGAGGTCAGGTGCAGAGATCCTTTGGTACTATAATAGAACCACACAGGACTATCGAAAATGGGTAGCTTAAGTTCTGGCTGACCACGTGGTGATGTTGTCGACTAGTATTTTTAAGAGTTCATTTGGTGTAGTTATTGTATTATCTTACTGTGGTTCATCTATAGAAATGTTATTTCATTAATGTTTGTTAATGTGTAATCTAGTTTATCAAACTAGTAATAATATTGTCGGGCCACCACCGAAAGAAATCCGATTTGACAAGTTTCAAGTCAGTCACCGAGCAATAAACACAAGAAGCTGTCAAATCGATCTATCTTCTCTCGTGGTGAACCAATTTAACGTGCCAGCCGTATTAGAACCCATTGGCCTGGCACGCGACGATGGCAAAAGACCGGACGGTATGTCTTTATTTCTATGGAAGATGGGTAGGCCTTTAGGGTGGGACGCTACTTGTGTCGATACTCTTGCGCCATCCCATCTTCCTAGCTCGTCGTGCTGTGCTGGTTCTGCGGCTTCGGCTGCTGAAAACCTCAAACGGCAGAAATATAGTGGCCTTATGGCAACTACATTTTTGAGCCGTTTGGGGTTGAAACTCTTGGACCGTGGGGTCCGAGGGCTCACGTCCTATTTAAAGATCTAGCAAAACGCTTAGTTGACGCTTCGAATGACCCAAGAGCTGGCTTTTACCTTGGACAGACATATAAGCATTGCCATACAACGTGGCAATACAGCCAGTCTTTTGGGCTCACTTCCAGTTGATAGCGATGGGGTAGGGACGAATTCTTTGACGCCATATTTTAGTTAGGAGTTTTTTTTTCTATTATATAGTGTATATAGTTTGATCTTTAAATAAATAGTTATTATTTAACTGTAATTCTAAAAAGTACAATTTATTATGTACTTACCTAACTACCTAGGTACCGCTTTTTTTTGGATGATTATAAATAAAGCATTTTTTAATTTGTGTGCTATTTTTTATTTATTTAAGTTTTTTTTTTAATGCGAAACGGGGAAACTCTTGGCCCAAATCTCACCTGATGGAAAGTAATGAAGTATTCTTGTACTTCTTAATTTTTCCAATCTCCAATGTCAGTCACCTTTCCACTTTTGTTTGCTTTTAGCCAAAATAGACACGACTAATATAACAAAAACTTCATAAGTGGACACTGGTATGCAGGCATCAGCTCAACGTTGCTTGTACCTGTATAATTTTTAATATTACGACGTGTTTTGCTTCATTCAGTAGGTAAAAAGGTACCTACTTGATAAATACTTGTTTCGATGGAATACATGGTCACCCTATTTCAGTCGCCATCCACCATAGTGCATTTTTATGGATTAATTTTGAATCAACAAAAATACTGACACCATTGCACTGAAAACCTATAACACATCAGGGGTCTTACGCGTCGTCTAGGCTTCTTCGTTGTGGAGGAATCGATAATCCCAATGTTTTGAGGTTATATGTTAAATTTTCATTTTACTATTTAAAGGGTCCGTCACAAACAAAAATAAAGCAATAATAATTAGTTTCAGTCTCGTCACTAAATCTTTATTGATTAACGGTCCCTCTAGCTTTCTTCCTTGTGGAGGAATCGATAATCCCAATGTTTTGAGGTTATATGTTAAATTTACATTTTACTATTTATAGGAGCCGTCACAAAAAAAAATAAAGCAATAATAATTAGTTTCAGCCTCGTCACTAAATCTTTATTCAGTAACGGTTTCTCTCAGGTCCTCAGTTATGGAGATTACGTTGGCCGAACGTCCTGATGTTCCAGGAAACAAAATTCATTTTATTTTTATCCGGTGGCATTACGAGTAAAACTAAAGCATTGGTTGTTTGTCACCAAATCGTCACTAAATCTTTATTCAGTAACAGTTTCTCTGAGGTCCTCAGTTATGGAGATTCAGGTTGGCCGAACGTCCTGATATCAGTTCGTTCGGCCATAAATAAATGCTTCTAACTTTCGATCCGTTCTGTCACAAATTCTTTGGCTGGCATCTTCATGCGTCACATAATCGTCACTAAAAACTGGAGTAGCAGCCAGCTCCCTATTTCGACTGGCCGAACGTTCTGATGTACATGATAAATGGGCTATCTAACACTGAAAGAATTTTTCAAATCGGACCAGTAAGAGTTCCTGAGATTAGCGCGTTCAACCAAACAAACAAACTCTTCTGCTTTATAATATTAGTATAGATTTAGTAGGAACATGGTGAGAGCTTGCTTGCATTTAGTTTTAGGAAGGTCGTAAATTATGCAGGAGTTAATTTTTTTTTTATAAACGACATGAAGTGGTTTATAAAAAAAAAATTAGCGCGCGGACGTCGGAAAATGATGTGATGTTGCATTGCATATTTTCTGACTTTTTTCTGACTAATAAATTACGAACCTAAACATTTCTAATGAATCACTCCGTCAATTTGTTACAGCCATAGATGTGACAGCCGTAGGTATTAGTTATTTATGATACAAGAGCGGTAAGTTGGTCTTTACAAACGAGTAGACAAATGTAAGCCCGAGACGAAGTCGAGGGTTTACCATAGTCACGAGTTTGTAAATACCAATATCCGCTCTTGTGTCATACAACGTTTTCGACACATTATATAAATAGATAATTAAACAAACTTTTTCATTATCTATTAAAAATCATTGTTAATCTTAAACAGCGTTCTTGCGATTTTGGCGGCAAGAGACCATTTTCTGTAATTGGCGCCTCATTCAAGATGTCAGGTGGAGTAGATTCCATAATTGTATATCTGATTCCTCGCTTGAACACATATTCTTTAATATAATTATTAAAAATCGCAACTATCTTTGACGTTTCTAATTGAAAATGGCGCGAATTTGCACATGGGGAGTGTGTGTTTGGAAAAGTGTGCGTTTTTAAAATAAGAACGCGCTTCCATTTGCGTCTGCGTGAAACATTTTAGTAGAAATATATATATTGTAAATTGTATTATATATTGTACCAACCGGATTTTTTTGACAAAATCATTTATTTAATAAGTTAAATTTTTTAAATTGCCTCCTCGAGCCTTTATATTGATACCCCACTCGATAGGTTAATAAAGCTGAAGTCATTAAAATGGCACCGAAGCTCAGATATTTTATGTTTTATATAACTATCCAGTATCATTCTCACTATTTAGACGAATCTAACGACACCTTTCAAACTAAAATCTATGAAGCCACAGGGTTAGACTACACCTACGCCAAAGAAAAAATATGACATCATACATAAATACACTCGAAAAAAACATAAGTGTTAACAGTTGGGTAATTAGAACTACATCTATTGGCTCATTTTTTCTTCAATATTAAAGTGCGACAAACCTTCTGAGCAAAAAATTCTTCTAAAAAAAAAACGCATATGGAACGTTTCCGGAACGGACGCAGACGGAAGCATTTTTGGCTGACGGATTGAATTCTTATAATTATATTGTTTATGGACATTAAAAAAATACCGTAAAGAATACGCACGGTGCCATACATCGGAGCGTGCGGTAAAGTAGGTACTTAGGTGAGAGTACCTACTTTACCGCACGCTCCATTGTATGGTCCGTAATTTTGAACTTTCGAACAATGTATACAGGCTTCGTAAATGCATTTTATGAACAAATGTGTCGAAAAAATACATACATACTTACGCGACGAAGGGACTTTGTTATAAAGCGGGCTCCACATTCGCGCCGCGAACACCCGCGAACGCCGCGAACCGTGAATGTGGATGGCTTTCGCGCCCCTTCGCGGGCTTCGCGCCTGTTCGCGCCTTGTTCGCCCGTTCAGTGTCGGTATTTGCGCCCGCTTCAAAAGGGTTTGCGAAGCGCGAACCTCCCGTGAACGCAAGCGCATCCACACTCGCGCGTGAATTCTGTATCGCGCGAGACTCCATGCCGTGAGGCCGTGCTCATTTGCATTTGTTTACGTGTATTTGTTTACAATTGGACGAACGAACTGGAACTCGTATTGATCGAGTGCTTCCATGCTGAACCCATTTTATGGGATCCCAAACATAAAGAAGAAAACGATGGTATATGATGCATGGATGCGAATACAGGAACTTATGAATACCTACCTATAGAAATGTCTGAATTAAATAAAAAAGAAAGTCTTATGTCCAGCTATAGGACTTATAAAAAAAAGTGAAAGATTCTTTCAAGTCTGGAGCAAGCAGTGATGATATTTATATGTAGTATTTAGTATTTCATATTTAGTTTATTTTTATATTTTGTTGTAAAGGTGTATTTTATTTTGTATGGGCTACTGTTGCCTGAAATAAAGGAATAAATAAAGGAATAATAATGATGATATTTATAAGCCTATTTGGTTTGCATACGACGCGATCGATTTTTTTATTTTTTTTTTATCTTCTGTAGATATACACGTAATTGTAGTGAGCCAAAGCGCATAGCGTCACAGCGATAGCAGTGCCTAAATCGGCGTCCATTCTCGACGAGCGCGCGAACTAAACTGTGAACGATTGCGAATCGCGAATGTGGAGGGACATGTTGTTCGCGACGACTTCGCGGCAAAACTTGCGCGAATTTGACAGGTGTTCGCGGCGCGAATGTGGAGCCCGCTTTTAATACAAAATCTACGTTCAATTACGTATCCTGATCTCTCCCAGAATTAAGAATATGGGAAGAGGGTACCTAATGCAGGGCACTGTTTCATCTCTACCGGTTAAAACGCCAACCAGCCCCGTTAGTCTCCAGAGCTCCAGGCGTAGTGTGAGTTTTTTAACGTTTTCGATCGCGTTAGCGTAAATTTTATGCCAATTTGTATTGAAACTAAATAAGCGCCGCCTGGTGAGAGTAACAGATAATAACCTCTTTTTTTCTTTACGTTAATTAACGCGATCGAGTACGTTAGAAACTCAGACCAATAAAAAAGGAACCTATCTTGAATCAAAATCAACAAAACCGAGTATCGAACGAATAGTGGTGATCAAGTTGATTCTTAATTTCGTCCAGCATAGTCCAAAAAGAAACACATTTTCTTCGATTTTAACTGACAATATTGCTAATTGTAGATACCACTGATTAATTTACCTACTTGTTTTAATACACTTCTGGACACATCTATTGGCCTACCTTGTATTTTCAGTTTCGTTTGGTCCTAGCTAAAATTTTATATTAGGTCGAGCAAAAAGTTTTTATGCAGTTTTGAACCTGGCACATTCACAATTTCATTCAATAGTCTTTTTTTGAATTTCGAACACAGAATTTAAAGAAACAAAAGACAATTTGGAGCCTGTTTGTTGATATCAAACAATCGAATACTAAGAAAACTTGGTTTTATTGGTTTACTTGGATTTAATTATTGAAAAAGTGATTGATATCTTTGGTTTTGCAACAAACATTACTTATTCTTAACATTAAGGTGAGGTTCTATCAATAATCTATGGATACTTCACCTGAAGTCGCCGCCCAAGCTGTGGCACTTATTCAGGCCGGACACAGCCAAAGAAACGTGAGTGCTCAACTTAATTTAAGTCGATCTGCGGTCCGAAATGTTTATCGGAGGTACCTGGAGACTGGCGGCTTTGTTCGTCGCCAAGGAAGGCCACGATCTCGGGTCACAACTGAAAGGCAGGATCGATTCATCGTGACGACCAGCATGAGAAATCGTCACCTTACCTCCATTGAGATACAAAACCAACTTCGCGACTTCCACGGAGTATCTGTGAGCGCTCAAACTGTTCGGAGAAAGTTAAAAGAACGCGATGTGGTACCACACAAGCCAGCTAATGGGCCCAAACTAACGCGAGCGCACCGAACAGCGCGCCTTCATTTCGCACGCAGTCATTTAAATTGGACACAGCAAGATTGGAGCCGTGTACTCTTTTCTGATGAGTCTAAAATTGTGTTACATGGCAATGATGGAAGGAAGAAGGTCTACCGACGTAAGGGAGAGCGTTTCGCACAATGCTGCTTTGAAGAGAGGGTTACTTATGGCGGTGGCTCATGGACTGTCGGGGGCGGTATATCCACGAGCGGCAAAACTCAACTTGAGGTTGTTACAGGACCACGGCTGCAAACATTAAATGCTGGAAGGTACATTCGTGAGTGCTTAGAACCTCACGTGATACCATACGCGGACTATGTGGGCCCAAATTTCCTTTTTATGCATGATAATGCAAGAGCCCATGCGGCCGGCATCGTCAGGGAATATCTTCGGGATGTGAACATCACAGTTATGGACTGGCCAGCCAGAAGCCCAGACATGAACCCCATTGAGCACATGTGGGACGAGCTAAAAATACGTGTTAGGGCTCGTCAGCCAGTTGCCCAGACGATGCAGGAGTTGAAAACTGCCATAGAAGGGAGATGATCCCTCAAAATTTCATAGAGCGGTTGATAAACTCTATGCCTAATCGTATGAGAGCTGTGGTAGATGCCCATGGAGGCAACACGCGTTATTAAATTAAACCTTTATTTGATAAAACATGTTTTTTATTCAAAAATCAATTGCCTTTAACAAGGCGCATATCCGACTTGTTAGGCGTAGCTCCATGTCGTATGGTATTCTGAATTCAAATTTAAAACAATACGATCGAAAAAGATGGTAAAATGTATCAGGTTTAAAACTGCATCATACAGTTTTTGTTCAATCTAGCAATCATATTAATCTAGCAATAATTCGGTAGGGGCCATCGAAACCTAAACTCTAAGGTGGGCCAATAGATGTGTCCAGAAGTGTATTTTATAATAGGTAGGTATAAAAAAAAAAATACTGGGTTTATAGAATCGATTTAGTAGAGCGGAGCTCGTGGCTAAATAAATAATAAAAACAGCCGCACGGGTTGATTTTCAATGTCAAGCAACGCCTGCCAAGGTTGGTCTGTGGCTGGGTGATCATCTTAACATCCCGAGTTTGCATCTTGCCTCAGAAAGCACGTCAAGCCGTTGGTCTCGGCTGTCATTTGCAGTCTTTGTTATGTAATTATTGTGAAAATAAAGAAATAAAAGTACGCACGTAGAGATGGGCCGACTATAGTATTTGCCGATTAACCGACTAGCCGACTAATCGGTTTTCAAAATGCCGATTAGTCGGCCGACTAATCGGCACTGCCGATCGTTCTAATACCTACTTGTCGGAGGTGTTCGGGCTTTTTCGTCATCACTCGGCTTAGTCATCGCGCGGCCGCTGAGCACGTTGTGAGGTGTTTGTTTACATTTTTATTTCATCGTTTTGTGTTTGCTGCGGCGCCGGTATAATTAAATCTATTTGTAAGAAATAAAACAGTGTTGTGTATGAAATGTCGAAAACGAAATCGCGTTTGTGGACATTCATTGATGATATTGAAGGTGAACCGTCAAAAGTGAAATGTAACCAGTGCCAGGGAATTATTTCACGAGGCGGTCAAGGCAGAAAAGCGAATACGACAAGTATGACGAATCACATAAAATATACTTAAGCACAATGAGTTGATGCCTCAATTGACAGGTTCTATTAAAAGTAGTTCAAACGAATCCCATTCGTCTGTTGCTTTTGTACAGGTACCAAATTGGCCCTTACCACCATCGCCAAATCCTAACTACTCTAAGTAATGTTTAGAATTCATAAAACAAGTACAAATTATTTGTTTTATTTCATTTGTTATGCGCCGATCATAATCGGCATATTTTGACGAATAGTCGTCGACTAGTCGCCGACTACAAACGATGCCGAATAGTCGGCTTTCCCGACTAGTCGGCGGCTAGTCGGCCCATCTCTATACGCAGTATTTTATATTTGTGACAACATCAAAGTAAGTATGACAAGTCTCATAGTATCAACTTGGTATCAACAGTAACCATCATAGATAACTGTAATAAGTTATTAAGTTATTAGTTCTGGCCATAAATACCTACTTAAAATCAATGACGTATTATATACAGGGAAATTGAAAAAATACCCGAAACCTCTTAGGCAGTGAAAGTACACATGATTATAAGCAACTTTTGTTTTGGTAAAACTCCGAAATCTCGAAAAAAATATCAGCTGTTTCATACAAAATGCAGTATTTAGCCAATGAAAATGTATGAAACAGCAATGTACTTTCACTGCCTAAGAGGTTTCGGGTATTTTTTCAATTTCCCTGTATAGACACGTCATAAAACGGCGAAAATACTAGATAGCTACTAATACGCATGAAGAATGGGAAAGAAAACATGTCACCGTACCGTACCGTACCGGGATGCCTGTTGCTAGAGGGAGATAAATATACATCTTCAGTTACGTCACAGGATAAGTAATAGTCAAATTGACATCAAAACAAACGTAGTGTCGCGCGATAGGTTGGTGCGTAACTAAGTGCGATGTGGCCAATTGGCTTCATTTCATGTTGTAATTTTAGAGTGCGGACAACGTATCTATAGTTTTATATATCATTGCTTAAAATCCTCGAAACTTTCTAAAAGACTATTATGATAATATCAATCTTTGATTATATAGGTACAAATGTCTAGATAGAGCGTTGCGCTGCAATCGCAACAAAAATTACAGGCCAGGAGGCCAATCGCGCTAATTTTAAAAATTTAGGTCCGCTTGCAATTCGTTTCCAATTCAGTTTTAGTTATGATCTAATTTCGATTCACCTGTAAGGAATTTGGTATCGCGCTAAAGTTTAATTAAACTTCAACCAAACTTACGTCAAAACTATATCGTAACCTTTACAAATATTTTCGTATTTTCCTTCAAAATCCAAACAACACAACGCGAACGATTGAGAAAAAGTCACGAAAAAGTAGCGTCAAACGTTTAGCGCGATACGGAATGTTTTAAAAAGTTGTGAAATGGCTACAGTTCAGTTGCGTTCCAACCGAATTTTATTAGCGCGATTGCCCTCCAGATTTGAAACGCTTGTGTGCGTCACATGCAACAAGTAAGCGTAGCTTAGGTACACAGTATTTTAATGTTCTAGCTGACCCGGCGAACTTCGTTCCGCCTAACAGTCGATTCTTTAATTTTTTAGTTACTTTTTTTCTAAAATAAACGTAGCCTAAGTTACTCCTTATTACATCAGCTGCCTGCCAATAAAAGTCCAGTCAAAATCGATCCAGCCATTTCAGAGATTAGCCGGAACAAACAGACAGATAGACAAAAATTGTAAAAATGTTATTTTGGTGTATGTACCGTATTGATTCATATAGGTACATGTAGTAAAAAACGGTTATTTCAATATTACAAACAGACACTCCAATTTTATTTATATGTATGTAGGTATATATGTACCTATAGATAATCTATGGCTTAAAACTGTACGCATAACTGGTGGGGGCGTTCTGAGTGATACCAACTTACCAACTCTTGAATGTTTCCCATAAAAGATGGGAATAAATATTTAATTTTGTGTTTGACATTATTATCTACATTATTTGTTTTAAATTTTCATTGATTTGATTATGATTTTTTCCACATAGAACTTTTTGCATAAAAAGTAGGAGGCAAAAGATATTTGTATGGAAAAAGATTTATTGTTATTGAATGAAAGTGCGTATGAGCTCAGAGTGAGCTGATATGTTTCTTGACGCGTAGACGCTTGAACTCTATCTAGACATGTATATAATCAAAGGATAATATTTTTTTTATCCTAATGCTTTACTTAAATTATGCTGTCTGGGGCCGAACATTGGTTTTGTTATATTTGGTTAACGTTACGTCGAACTGACAACTGTCGAAGTCTCCGTTGCTAACACATTCTCTAATGCTACGGCTACACTATCGCGATAACGCGAAGATTTGCGTTGTCGCGACCATGAAGGTATAGATATACCTTCATGGTCGCGACACATCTGGCCAAAGAATTCGTTCTATCGCGAATCATCTTCGCGAATACGAATGCCCTTCGCGCCGCTGTCGGTAAATTGCCGCACATCAAAGGATTTGTCGCGACAAAGTTCGTGCGGTTGGCTACACACTTCGCGCGCTTTAGTTGACTGCGAGACGCCGAGCGGTTTGAAGGGTTTGAACGTGTTTGATTGAACTTGTTAATAATGGATTGGACTAATGAGAGAATATTAGAATTCATACAAAATTTTGTTCAAGTAATAAAGATGCAGTAAATAATTATTAGCCGCCATGTAATACAGCGCAACCGCCTCTTCCATGTTTCCCGCGAAATGAATTATCGCGACGTTCTATAATATCGAAGATTCTTCGCCTTGAAGTCTGGCTGGCCATAGCATAATGCTACGGCCAGACTTGAAGGCGAAGATTCGTGTTCGCGTTGTCACGATAAAAGTTCATGTTCGATCCATGACGAAGTGCTTTGCCACATCAAAAAAAAACTTCACTACGTCGCGATAATATAGAACGTCGCGATAATTCATTTCGCGGGAAACATGGAAGAGGCGGTTGCGCTGTATAACATGGCGGCTAATAATTATTTACTGCGTCTTTATTACTTGAACAAAAATATATTCTCTCATTACTCCAATCCATTATTAACAAGTTCAATCAAACACGTTCAACTCCTTCAAACCGCTCGGCATCTCGCAGTCAACTAAAGCGCGCGAAGTGTAGCCAACCGCACGAACTTTGTCGCGACAAATCCTTTGATGTGCGGCAATTTACCGACAGCGACGCGAAGGGCATTCGTATTATGCTTCGGCTACATTAGCGGGCGAATATTCGTATCGTGTTGGCGCGACAAAAACATCGTGTTCGGGTATAGGCGATGTTCTTGTCTACATTAGGGCGGGCGAAGATTCGTGTCGAGTTGACGCGATGCATCGTGCCTGTGTTTTCTTCTACTGTGGTAGGCCAACTGAGCATATTTTTAATTCGAATCCACGCATCATGTACCAAGTGTTTCTTTTATGGTTGGGGTCACTAGGATTCCATACAATACTCTCAGTTTCATAAAATTGAATAAATTCTAACACTTTTTCGTTACTCCACTCCCTAGTGTAAAAATTAAATGCCACGTCCGTCTCGCTTCAAAGTCTGGACGACACTGATTCACTGAATTGACGTAGATGTAGCCACCTAAGCGAATATTGGCGCGACAAATCCCTTTGATTCGCGCCAGTTTACCGACAACTCCCCGATACTACATCGTCTTCGCCCGAATACTACGCGATGACACGATGTACCCGGCCACATACATCGCGTTAGCACGAATATTCGCCGTAGCCCGCTAATGTAGACGCAGCATTCGCGAATATGATTCGCGATAGGACGAATTCTTTGGCCAGATCTGTCGCGACAACGCAAATCTTCGCGTTATCGCGATATGTTTGGTGCGCTTGTGATATTCATACTTCGGGTTGTGCGCAAGTTTTACAGCCGATTCATTGTCCAGTAACAGTACTGGTTTCTCAATTTTAATCAAGTTGATTCAATCATAAAATCTCTTGAGCAGATTCGCTTGCTGCTATAATTTCCGCTTCAGTTGAGAGATGGAGACTGTCGTTTGTTTCTAGCTTCTCCAGCTAATAGCAGCTCCAGACAATATGCACACCATTCCAGATGTCGACCTTCCGGTAGTTTGGTCTCCTGCATGATCTGCGTCGCTGTAGCAGACTAAGCGTGGAGGCGACTTTCCCGTATAGGTTAGCCCACTCTGTTGGGTCCCTTTCTAGTACCCTAAGATGCGTTTTACCAGCATGTTATCTTTCTTAGTAGGTGCTTCGAGGTTTCGAGATGCGACACCCACAACATATGAAATATGAGGCCTTGTGCCCACTGATAAATATGCCAAAGTACCCACGACTTGTCTATATGGGAAATTCGCGTTGACATCCTCTACCTCAGCCGTCTCATTTTCTTTGATGATTGGCGTTGGAGCTGGTTTACAATTGGACATTCTATATTTTTCTAACAGATTCTTTGTGTAGGCCTTTTGACATAGTGAAATGGTCTTGTCCTTCCAGATATTAATTTCATTCCAAGGAAGTATGACGCAGGTTTCGTAGTTATCTTAAACCTTGTTGGCATTTCCATGATGAATTCGTCTCCTGCTTTGGTTGTATTGTTAACTACAAGTCCGTCGTCAACATAACACAACACCCATTTGCAAGGGAGGGCTTTTCGTCCTTTGGGTAAATCAACTAGATCCCAGGTTTTATTTTCATGCAGTGACGTTATTTCACTGAGCATAGCATCTAGCCATTTTGCTATGTAAGGAGATTCCATCACTTCTTTGAGGGTCTTAGGCTCTTTAGGCTTGTGAAGATTTTCTATTTCTTCAGCTGCTGCCAAAATAAAATCATCGTAGTGTTTAGGAGCTTTAATTTTTGACCAGTCTCTCAAAGACCTCGTTTGAACGGCCGCATTTTCTTCAGCATCAGCATCTGGTTCGTCATCATCGACAGCGGTAAAAAATCCAGAAAGAGATTCGTATGAAATTCACTTTCATTATTCGCTGGTTCCACTTGTCGAAATTCAGTGCTATCGATCAAACTTTGTTGCAGCGTTTCATATTGTTTCTGTATAACTATCATGATCACTATCATGCTGCTGATCATCTCCTTTATGATTGCCAAGCTTAATCTCTACTCGCTTGCGTCTTGTTTGCTGCGATGACGTTTTATTAGGTTGTACGTGTGAGAACTCTAAATCCGTGAGAAGTCTCGAGATCGTATTTTTATTCGATTCATTATAGAACATAGTCTTCAATACCATAATATCTTTTGATAATATGATGCCATTCTTCGAGGATATGAAGATCCTGAAAGCTTTAGATGTTTCCGAGTATCCCGCAAACATGCCAGGAATTCCTTTGGTGTAAATTTATGACCGTTAGTGCCTTTCATTAGAACGTCGGTCTTGCAACCGAACACGTATAATAGTGATTAATACATGGCTTTCTCCCAACCCATCGTTCGAATGGCTTTTGGTTCTGATCGGCGCTGCTAACTCCTGTTTGATAGGTAGTTTGCAGTGCTGCATCACCCCAGAATTTTAATGGTGCCTGTGCGTCAGTCATTATTGCTCTCGCTTTCTCCACAAGGGTACGATTCCTTCGTTCAGCAACTCCGTTTTGGTTTGGGGTGTAGGGTGCGGTGAGACGTCTTTGAATCCTGTAACGTTTCAGGTAAGCGTTGAACTCTTTGTTCACATACTCAGTACTATTATCTGATTATAAGAATTTGATTTTGTTCCCAGTGTATGTTTCCGCTTACCCCTTGAACTCTTTAATTTTTTCTAAGACATCGTTGTTGCTTTTAATCATAAACTCGACAGTATCGGCTGTAATCATCTATAAAAGTAACGAAGTATTTGTTTCCGCTTACTTTGGGCGTTCTGATGGGTCCACATACATCGCTAAGAACGATGTCTAAGCGTTCTGTTGTTTGTTGAGGGGTTTTTTTCACGAGAAGTAGTACTCGATGGAGCTTTGTTTGAATTTCACACTCTGCCAAGGTTTCGGAAGCATCAAAGTTCAACCCAATCACATTCTCGTTTTTGAGTGCATATTTCAGATCTTTGGCGTCCATGTGACCAAGTTTTCTGTGCCAATCGTAGATGTTTGATGAGTTCGCTTAGTTTTTGGCAATCGGAATCGAATCAGTGTCATCATTATGATTGACCAGATTTGTACACTCATGTTTATTAGGTTTGATGTAATAAAGACCATCTCCTTGTTTAAATGCAGTGAGAGTTATTCCATCTTTTGGATTGTTGACCGTCGCTTTAGTCTTTGTGAACATGACAGAATAGCCAGCATCTGTCATCTTACTGACGGACATCAAGTTGGTGCATAGGCTAGGTACGTAAAAAGTGTCTATAGCTTTGGAAGAGCTATGCCATTACCATTTTTGTTAGAAAGGAGATTGTGCCTTTATCTTTAATCTCTTCACTTTGTTCTTTAGTTGCAAAGTTTAGGAAAACTAAACTTTGCAACTATGGATGGTCTCTCTATAGTCATAGTAATAAGTCTCGTTGATAAGTCATGTGAGACGTAAAACCGCTATCCAAAATCCAAATTCTGTTTTCAGATTTTTCATTATGTGTAAGAAAGCTATACAGTTATTACAAAAATATTGTTATGAGATGTATTACTATGTTTATTAGGCTTCATACTGTTTTGCGTCCAGCAATTGGTATACATTTTGTGAGCCTTGCGTTTGAAGATATTACCACTACGCTTGCAAACTTTACAGGACGAGTATAGGGCATATTCTTGAAAAAAACGGTTCAGGTTCGTCGCTTGACATACTTCTATTAATTTAGTTTGAAGCTCCTGTGCGCATCGCGAGTGTCTCGCGATTCTATAGCGACTCTGCAGTTCTCAAATTCATTTGAGAGACTGTATAACATCATGATTGTTAACAAGTCCTCATTATAGCTACGTCCATGTCTGCCAATTTGTAAACTAAATCCATGAACTTGTTTAGATGAGCTCTTACATCGTGTCCTTCTAATTCTGTTAGGATCAGTTGCTTTAATAGGGATGCTTTTCTCGCAAGTCCCATACTGGCGTACGTGTATTTAAATTTTTCCCAAAATGCTTTAGCAGTAGCTTTTAATTTGTTTAAGCTCAGAAGGAGCGGTTATAACTTATAAGTATGAGTTCAGATCTCGCCTGTCTATCGCCTTCTTTGTCAACTTCGATGTATTTCCACAATTTTTGTCGAACAAGAACGTCAAGAACAGCTTCAGCCTGTATGACCCAAGTGTCGTAGTTCTCTCTAGTTAGAGGGTCTATTTTAGTGCTCGACATTTCAGATATTCAAAATTTATTATTTCGCACACGCTCTGCTAATATTTTTTTTTTTTTTTACTTGGTATGGGTTTGCTCTTGACTCTAGTCTTGGTCAGAGATGACAGAGACGAAGTCTACGATGGAGCGAGCTTACCCAGAAGTAGCCTGTTCAGTCTAACTTTGAAAAGATTAGGGTTGTAAGCATTCGGAAACACAAACGCAGGCAAAGAGTTCCACTCCTTTGCTGTGCGCATTATGAAAGACGCTTGGAAGCGCTTAGTGCGAGTTGGTGGAATAGCAACAAGGTAGGGATGGCAAGTTGCAGTGCGTCTGGATGTCCGATGGTAGAAGGGGGCTGGTGGGATGAGGTCGTGGAGTTCCTGGGCACACTCTCCGAAGTACAATCTGTAGAAGACCGACAAGCAGGCAACCTTGCGGCGATGAGCCAAGCTGTGTAGCTTGGTATTCACCAGTTTTACGTCACCAATGAGCCTCTTAGCTCTGCGTTCCACCGAGTCAAGCGCGGCAAGCTGATACTTAGCTGAGCCATCCCAAAGGTGGCTGCAATACTCCATGCAGGATCGGACTTGTGCTTTATAAAGAGTTAAAAGCTGCTCAGGCTTGAAGTATATATATGTAATGGGTCCGCGAGACGATCAAGTGCACTGGACAAGTCTACGTGCTTGACGATTTCACTTGACGAGGGACTTCTTGACGCGACTTGAAGGTGCCGTCAAGTCCACATACCGCAGTCGTTCACCTCCCTGAGCTCGAGAAAGCGGTCGTCGCAATAATTAAAATTCCGCCATCTTCGATGTTCCGGCCGCAAATGAAAAAAACTTTTTACAAAAAAATACAACCGACTTCCGAATTTAAAGTTATTTTTTACTTTGTAGTGTTTTTTTTTTTTGGAAGTCGGTTGTATTTTTTTGTAAAAAGTTTTTTATTTTTCACTTTTTAGTGGTACCCCACACCGAACAACACCACTGCAAAATCGCAGAAAAGCAAAATACGCAATTTCGATTACTTGGATGACATAAAACTATCATATCATCTAAGTAGACGAATTCCAGCTATTTCGATTTAAAATCCAAAGTTCGTAACCGTTTTCATAAAATTTAAATGGGACCAATCTGCAAGTATATCCTTTCAGATAAAACAAGAATTTTTCAAATCGGTTCATAATGGGGTTGGCAACTGTCAAAGTGGCGCTAGCGTAGTTTGTTCCCAAAACATTGCCTTTTCATATGGTCAAATACAGAAAATAATTTCAAACAGTTACAATGACGCGCTGTATTGTCTCTTAATGCTCTGAAATTGGAACGCATCAAATACCGAAGGATATAACAATACGAAGGCTTTGGTTTAAAAGCTATCTGTCGTGAAAAATTGATTCATACGAAAAGTACGAGGTTATGGGGTACACTTTGTAGAAAGTGATTATGAAATAACACGTAAACACACAGGCAAGCTGATCATAAATAAAGGCTTGACTATTATTTTTTTCAATTATCCCTACACTCCTCATCCTATAATATTTCGTACCTGCCTGTGTGATTTCAATGTTAAAAATCACTTGCCCGATCAATCGAAATCTTGCCAATCAATCGCCCGTCGTTCTACAAGGATTCTATAATTATGGTTTGTTTGTTGAATTTAAAAACAAAACTCCAAAATCTTTCAATAAGATCCGCTTTCTTTCCTCGTAAGGGAGCTCCACGTTTTTTAAGTTTTTCTTTCAGTTCCTTGACTCGCCAGTTAGAAAATATGATGTTTCATATGTGCTCCACTTATTTAAATTGTTTTACAGTTGCCTTTAAGTTACAAAGTAAAGAATTTAGACGTTTCACTGCAATTAACACAACAAAAAAAAATAACAAGGGAACAAACTATGCTAGCGCCATCTGCTTTCAGCTTGCACCGGCCAACCCCATTGTCGGAGTTATGAGGTAACCTCCTCCTTTTTGGGAAGTCGGTTAATAAAACTTGTCAAGTCGCGTCAAGTCGCATCAAGCGCAAGGTGGTTCAAGTGCCGTCAATCAAAATTTTTGTCAAGTATGGTCCAGCCCGTAGATACTTGACGGGACTTGTCAAGTCAACGCTGTAAACGATCAATATTCACTTCAAGCACGTAGACTTGTCAAGTGCACTTGATCGTCTCGCGGACCCATTAAATATTGTGAAAATTACCAGTATTATAGTAGTACTCTATGGTGTAAATATAGAAATAAAAGAAGGTACGCAGTATTTTATAATGTGACAACATCAAAGTATGACAAGTCTCTAAAACAGTATCAACTATATAATAAGTTATATTAGTTCTGGCCATATATACTTAAAAGTATTGCCAAGAAGTACGTTGGTTGTTACCCAGTCAATGGATTGTGGATGTCTGGTAGGCAGCCGCTCCACGTAAAATACCGATATTCAGCTGAATCCGGTTTGTCTGGAAGCTGACCTAATATAGTTAGGAAAAGGCTAGGTAGATGAATGATGGTGATGATAGAATCGATTTATACTGATAAATAATAGTTTTTTTTAATCGATATTTAGTAGGTACAGTCGTACAGAGTAGTATTCAATTCAATTCAATTTTTTGTACATCAAACTACAACAATCTGTCAAATGTCTTAAATTTCAAAGGATTTTCAACTTTTTGCTAAAGTTTTGGGTTCAAATTAGATTGGAAAAATTTGACAGTATCCAAGCTTGATGTGCTGGATCAATCGAAAAACAATCTAGTCATTAATTTCCGTAGTTAAACTAAACATTAACTTTTAACCTAAGCTTTTATCTTCAAGATAATCAACACTATAGAGGAATTCGCGGCGCCCCCGCTAGGGGGCGCGGCGGGCGGGCGTAGGCTGTGCCTTTTATCCCTCGGGATCGGGTTTTCGTGCCCGTAGAAACGGGCACGGCGTTGGATTGCCGATATAGGCGCGGCTTGTTTGGCAGCGCGACGATAGGTGTCGCTGCTTGCCATAAGTGTAACTGTCAATAGTGTCGGCAGAGGGCACCACGGTACTGTCACACAGTACCGTATCTTCACGGCCCTACGGCGGTCTGTCCCCGCCAGGTGATACCTCCGGTTGCCCGGAGGAGGCCCGGCGAGAGACGACCAGCGACGTAGGCGCCGACTTTAAGAGCGCTTTCACATTTTTTCTTGAATTTTAGCGTTTTATTCGAATTATGATGTGTGATTTTGCTTTAGATATAGCCTTAAAAAAAAAAAAAAATATGCCTAAGACAGTTTTGTCAAAGCGCTCTTACAAAATCGAATTGCTCAGGTTGACTAAAGTTGAATACCGCGCGTCACAAGATTATATTGATTTTCGACAATTATTTAAAAATATTTACTTTACTTTTAATTAGACCAATTTTTTTTTCAAGCAATATAGCAATGCCACCTTAATTATTAAATATTTTTTATTTGAATTTTGGTTATAATTTCATAGATAAAAATTATAGTTTCGTACGGAAAATTGACAATAACTCTCAGTTTTACAGAATTATTTTTGGTGTATTACTGTATGAATCGTAATAAATTGATTTGAGCATTCCAAAGAAGAAGATACAGTTGTACCGTGGACATTTTTATAAATGATTAAATTATAATATCTTCGGTGTACCAAGGTATCAAAAGATACCCTAAAGCAACGTTTTGTGAAACATCCTTTGCGGAGTCAAGGATTTTACTGATGTACGTGAACAAATTGAAATATTTATTTAGAACACTCCCAAGATAAATGATCAAACTATCGTAGGCATATTTTTGTTTTTTTTTTTAAGGCTATATCTAAAGCGAAATCACACATCAAAATTCGAATAAAACGCTAAAATTCAAGAAAAAATGTGAAAGCCCTCTTAAGGCGCTCCCTGCCGAGGGTGCTGGTCCCCCGCCTGTCACGCTTTCAGAGCGAGCCGGTCACGCTCCAGGCTAAGGGACCGTCGTGTAGTGTGTATGAGCGGCATTGTGCTGTGAGACACCGTCTCATGTAGCGAGTGAAACGTGCGTCCGCGCCGCACGTTCATCGCGTTATGTCTATGCGCATGGAGAGTCGTGCATGTGTGAGGTTCGGCGCGCGACTATGCCCATTTTAATTTAACTTAGCACACAGCACGCGCCGATTGCGTGTAGTGATTGTAGAGTCTTATTGTGGGAGAGATTCGCGTGTCGGTGTCGGTGTCTGCGACTCACTCGGCGTCAAGTCCGGTGGGTTAGGCGGGGTCGCCAGTGTCACGCGCGAGGTCGCGCGGTAGGCGTCTCGCGTCAGGTGGCCGCGCATGCCAGGGCGCTATCTGCTGGATGTGAGGCCAGGCAGAAGCGTCGGCACGCGCGAACATAGTGGACGCGAGGCGGGCGCAAAGATAATCAACAAAAAACATGGGGCTGAGGTCATGCTACTGTGAAAAATCTTAACACCGCGATTCAGAAAAACGCGCCAACGTTATTGAACTGTCAAATATACTCGTAAGTTCGAACTTAAAAGCTCACACGTTACGATAAATAATGATAAGACAATAACATGTCATTGTTTACTTTTCTATTGCTACATACCGCGTGTATCTGACATCGACGCACAAACGATTTCCATGGGTCCAGGGCATGATTCTGAAAAGAAAAGAACCGACGAAAAATTCCAACACCCCCAGTGTTGGAATTTTTCGTCAGTTCTTTCTCATTTTTTTCAAGAGTACCACAAATCGTTTGTGCGTCGATGTCAGATACACGCGGTATTAAGTTTAATTAAAAATAACTCAAAAAAACATTGTTTTGAGGCCTTTTCACATATTTGTTACTATCACTTTGCTCTATATATGGCATTGCAAGTATCTGGTGTCTCAATGAAAACAACCTATTTTAGTGCTCGATGAAGTTTCTTCCTTAAATTTAAAATTCGATATCTTTTGATTTTGTGTGTCGTGTTGTGGGTAGTGTTTGTTGTAATGGCGGCACGTGGACAGAGTCGTATTGGAGAGTGGGGACTTTGCCAAGCGCACTTTGGCTCGAGCACAGAACATATATACCCTAGACGGGCTCGAGACACCAACTAAGACACTCGTCCAGAACGAAACTGTCGGTTTACCTATTTCAATGATATTAAACAGACTTCTATAATAATGTTATAAATGCGAGTTCTTTTAACTCAACAGACAGATGTGTTGCTGTGGAGTTTGTTGGCCACTTCTTCTCCATAGCTAAAACACTAGGAAGTGGTAACGGGCGGGCGTTTTGGGGGACTGTCTATTTGTAAAGTACTAGCACTCAGCCACAGTTAATAAAGAGAGCTTAGTACTGTATTGAGTGTTTTATTCTACAATGATCCTGACACCACCGAACCCAAACGATGATGGCGCTGTCGCTCAGCCGTCGCTGACGCCGACATATGTAAAATAAATAATTATGGAAGATAGATAGATAACTGCCGAGGAAGCAGTAGTTGCGGTGCGAGAGACTACTTTTACACCGCTTGGTTAAGCGCACCTTACTTTTTACTCTTTTATGAGCATGTTATTGCTGGAATTTTGGATTTAGACCACACCTCGTGGAGGAAACCTCAGAAGGAACATGGAGATGTATAGAGGAAGAAAGTATTGGAGTTTATAAAGGGATAGAAACTCTTTGAATAAATCACGGTTATACTAAAGCTCAACATGTTTTCTTACTATTATCTGCAGGATAAACAGTTGTCGAACAGTAAGAACCTTGCACCAATCATAGAGTTCAGTATTAGGATGAAAGAATGGTAAAGCATGAGCCACCTTGAGCACTGCTCCCTCTGTGCCCGCTCGATTTTTAACATATATACGATTTGGGGGCACCACCCCATATAGTTAAACAGTAGTTAATTAAGTATACATTGACATAACGCAAATTACACGATTTTAAGGACTTTTGCATCCGCAACACGGCGTAGGCTTTTAAAGATGAAGATTAGCTTTCTGACTCTCTTCGATAACAGATCAATGTGAGTTTTAAAATTTAGGTTTATATCTATAGTTCACCTTTTTGGAGTTATACGAATTGAGAACAAATGTGTTACGATCATACGAGTGCTATTGATAAAATTCAGCGCTGTTCTGCCGTTGCCGCCTTCTTATTCTTATACGACGCTGTACGCTGCTGATAGAAGCAGAACTGTATATAAGTGTGACCAAAATCGTTTAGCGGAACCCGAATGGAGCTGAATAAGTGTGAGTAGTCCCTAAGGCGCCTTCTATGGGTATAGACCTCGGTTTAGAGCATCGCTGGGGTTTAGGAACGGGCTGGATTGAACAGTGATTATTTTGGAATTTAAACTACAGGCTCAGCAGTGCGGACAAGCACGAGTGAAGGTTGGGGTGGACATTGACGGGGACGTCGTAGTCGCCGCGAAGTGGAGCCTTGGCAGTGAGGACGGAAGAATGTGGTCGGGATTCGCAGAGAGTGCTAGTGTCTTTACGCCTGCCTCGTACCTACGTAGGGCCTCGGTTGATGGAGATATGGGTGGCAATTGTGATTAGGGGGTCGCGGTGCTTAACAGCATTATCAAAGAAACACTTACAAAAGCGTTTCATTAACTCTGGATATGACATTATGAGATCTAGTTTTACGTTGCACCTTGCGAAGGATTTGGTTTTGTTGATTACAAATTGCGAGCGATTGAGTTAGGGTTGCGGTATAGTAAATGGCTATATCCTCAGCGATTAGCCCCAACCATTTTACTTTTGGGAATATCGTTTATGTTTACAGCGTAAAGGTAGTGGAGCCCTTTTTTTTTTTTTAGGTATGGGAAATCATCCAATGTCTCCTCCCGCTCTGGGTGTAGCGGGAGAGAGTGTCAGACTTCTACTGACTAAAACCCATCCATGTTCCTTCATTGCCCTTTATCTTCCGGAGCCACGGTGTCTCTTGCGAATAATCCCGCGACTCCGGCAGGCGTCGGCCCTTTCGGGCCCCTCTGTGTTGCTGACTCTCTTTGAGGCGCGTGTGGAACACTAACGCACCGTCGACACGGCCTGTCATCACTAGACGGACGGACGGCGAGCCACCCATAGCTCGCCGTCCACAGGCCCGGACATTTCCTGTTCGAATGGGGTGAAAGGAGAAGCTCCCTAAATGCGATAGCGAAAAGTGCAATTAGACAAAAATTCTCGCAAGATGAGGGCTTGCCTGGTTTGGGGATAAGGATAACAGTGGCAGTGGAATATGACTATTATTGCTGCATGCGCCATTGAAGATGCCAGTCATCTTCTAAAATATAAATATGAATCGCTGAATGTGTTGACAAGCTCAAATCTCGAGAACAGCTGAACCGATTTCGCTAAATCTTTCTTTTGTTTGCTATCATCACGAGAAGGACTTTATCTATATTTTAAAGCAGATTATAAAGCAGAAGAGTTTGTTTGATTGTTTATTTGTTTGTTTGGTTGAACGCGATAATCTCAGGAACTACTGATCCGATTTGAAAAATTCTTTCAGTGTTAGATAGCCCATTTATCGAGGAAGGTTATAGGCTATATATCATCACGCTAAGACAAATAGGAGCGGAGCAGTAATGGAAAATGTGACGCAGACGAAGTTGCGCGGGTCATCTAGTGTAAAATAAAACTATGTCCAGTTGACGGGAGCGAAGCCGCGGGGGACAGCTAGTAATTATGAATTGGGTTTGCTTTACCTACTTGCTTTCAATTGGTTTTCAAAAACAAATTGACGAAACAAAACGTTGTTATGTCAAATCGTCAACTTGACAACTGCGGTCAATGTCAAAATTCACTTGTCAAATTCAAACAAATCGCCCAAATTGGTGAATGTTTACTTGTAACAGCGCAAAAATAACCTCACATTTGTTAACTTTTATTGTTTACATATTTATTTCCGGTTTGGTGTATGTAGAACGTATAAAAACAGTCATTATAAAAAGCTTTGCGTAATGCATTAAGTTTCTTCAGCTATTTTTATTATAGAAAAATAATAACAAATAAGTATCAGAATGGCTTTCTCATTTGGAACTCCTAGTACCCAAAGCTCAACCTTCGGCGCTGCAGCGAAACGTAAGTCTTAATTTTTATATGAACACTTCTAATAGAAGAAAATTGTGCTGCTATTTAATAGAATGAACATTCAAAAATAATTTAGGCAAGTTGTGCATTAGTGTGCATAGCCTCACTAAGTTCAATAATTTTGAACCTACCTATTAAGTAATTAGCATTGGTCTCAAGTCTTTTTACTTATTTCTGAAACGGGGTACTGATATGTGTGTGTGCTATGAAATGTGTATCAGCTTCTCCAACAGTTGCCATAACAATGAGTACTATTGTAATTATGTTTATTCATATATGCTTCAGCTACCTTTTCCTTTGGGGGTGCAGCAACAACTACTACTACATCTGGGTTTGGTGGTTTTGGAACCCCAGCCACATCTACTGGTTTTGGCGCATTTGGTGCACCAGCATCAAGTACAGGTTATTATTATACTCATCATCATGTGCTACCCAAGTAGCCAGCAACCAACACATTGTCTGTCATAATCATTTACCTATAACATAATCTATAATGTAGCTGTTATTTTATAACAACTGCAACTGTATTTATTGTTAAAATGGCTCAGTTGGTGCATGAGTAAAAAATTGGGTAAATGTTTTTTTTTATTTCACAGCTACACCATTTGGAGCCTTAGGAACTGCCCCTGCTTCTACAGCACCCTCTTTATTTGGTGGGACTGGGTTCGGTGCTACTCCAGCTAAACCAACAACAGGTAATGTATGCACAATGTCCACTTATAAGATGTATTGTGCAAGTCCAATTTTTAACATTGACTTATTAATTTTTATCTTCAGGTTTTGGAAATACCTCATTTGGCACCAACACATTTGGTACTACACCCGCATTTGGTGCACCAACATTTGGTAGCACTGCTCCAACATTTGGCAGCACTGCACCAACATTTGGTACTGGCAGCACTCTTGGCGGAGCCAATACTTTTGGCACCCCATTTGGTGGTGGTGGAAATTTTGGTCAATCATATGGAAATAAACCAAACACAGGATTCACTGGTTTTGGCACTGTTCTTGGTTCAGCACCACAGTTTGGACAGGTATTCATTTTATATTACTTACTCATATATTACGTACTAGCTTTCGCCCGCGGCTCAGTCCGCGTGTATGACAGAAAAAAATATCCTATGTGTTATTTCAGACTATAATCTATCTCGGGTCCAAATTTCATGAAGATCCTTGCAGACATTCTGATATAAAAGACATCCATCCATCCTCACAAACTTTCGCATTTATAATATTAGTAGAATAGTAGGATTTATTATCTACCTTAACTATAATGATCTATGTGTTGTATCCCTGAGCGCAATATTTTGCTAAATGTCCGCAACCTATTCTGTTGACAGCAGCAGCAACAACAACAGCAACAACAGCCGCAAGGGCCGTCGTCTGCTCATGAAGCACTGGTGGCTGCAGTATTCAACTGCTGTGTGTTTGGAGATGAAAGGGACCAAGTGCTTGCCAAGTGGAATCTTATACAAGCACAGTGGGGCACAGGTAAGTGTAGTTGTGTGGCAGCATGAGTACAGTAATATGGCTTTGTAGAGCTCTGTGTCTGATTCTCATCTAAATCACATTCATCCTTTTCCTAGACTTTCATGCTATGTTGGGGACTACATAGGTTGAGTTAAAAGTAAATAAAACACCGGCCATGTTTCCTGTTTGAGAATTTCATTTTATTTTATTTTTATTATTTGGTCTAATCACATGGCAGCAACTGTTACAGCCTTTGAAATGCATCTCGCCAAGGGACGTCAAATACCACATAAAACTCTCAAAAACAATAAAGCTCCAGGATACAACCTTATAACTGGAAGAATCCTAATAGCCTTGCCTCACAAAACGATAGTCTTGATCATGGCAATATTCAATGCAATATTGAGAACTGCACATTATCCCGGACAATGGAAGATTGCACAGATAATCATGATAGCAAAACCTGGAAAGCCACATAAGGATCAAATTCTGAGAAGTAATACTGAGACAACCAACATATACATGAAAAACTAAAGGAAAAAGCTCATTTTAAACAAAATACATTGATCATTTTCAAAAAAAAACAACATCGACTCAATTTTAGTTTTTATCAACATTGGATTGGAACCCAGAATCTACAACTCCATCTTTGGATTTTCGAAAAAATATCAGTTAAGGTTTAGATAGGTAGCTTTAGTCAGAATGTTAAAAACAAATTTGTTAGAAATGACAGCTTTACTTTAGTTTGCCGCGTGCCCGTGTGTTATTAATTCCCAGAATATTATCGTTATTAGCTACACTTTTGGATAGGTGCTTTCCGATATCCCTCATACTTTCGGATTTGGCCATGAACGCACAATTTAACACATAGGTACTTATGGCTAGAGACGCGTCTATCTCGCGATATGTAACCTGACGATCTTGCATTATTAGTTCCCGCACAGCATCAATATTTTGAGGTACAACAACCAATTTAGAATAGAATAATTTTATTTCAGACCGGAGTCCATAGAGTTAGTAACAAATTTTAATTAAATTCTATTGTTAGTAGGTTACAGACACATAAAAATGTACAGTTAAATTTCGGTGTGGAGGGGCATCCACCTCCGCAACATCGGGGAATCCCACCGATCTGCGAATACACTGAGAATACTATTGATGCTGTCGCGAACACGAGTCATCAGGGATGCACATCTTTTTCTAATAATCGCGGTAAAACCATCAATATTATTATCTGAAAATACGACCACGGCCATTTAAGGCGACCTTCTTTAAATTCGTCCGTGAGCATAGACCGCCCACGAAACTTACTAAACCAGTGATACCTACACCGTAGTTTTCGATGGTGCTTCGTTCCCAAAAGTCGATGTGAGTTGATCGCTGCACTGCTTTTGAGTTAGTTCTTGCCGAAAATCGTAAAAAATAGTAGCACAAAAATTTTCACGAGTTAAATCCATGGTGATAAACACGCAATTTTCAAAATGACGCCAAAACAAATGACAGTTACATGAAACAATTGGCATTATTCAGCCAAAAAGTTCCATATTTAAATGTAATAATTATTATTTTTATATTGGTCTTGTAACTGGTCAGTTCCTGGTAAAAGTATTCGAAAATCTAATAGTAACAGTGAAATTAGAATCTAATTTGCTCGAAAAACGAACGAGATACAATTATTTTAAACAAATATATCTGTCCCTGTCGCGAAAACGTTGATTTCTATGGCAGCTGTATAGTCTTCGTGTAATATGACGTCACAGTACGTATCGGACTTCTCTTTCTAACTGTAGTCTTTGAAGCTTTATAACTTCATAAATGATGAAGGTATTTAAAAAATAATTTCACGATTGTTTACTAGAGTATTTTATTTTGCAAATAAAAAAATCGCATGCATATTCCCTATTGTAATAGGGAATATGCATAGGCCGGACTGGAACCCGAAATCGGCTAGGGCATTTTAAAGGCGGTCGGCCCTCCTCTCTCAAGAGTGCGGAAGAAAACTCAGTACCCGAAGCGCGGGGCCTGTGTCGAATGTTACTAAGGGGCCCACGAAACCTAAAATCTTCGCAAAGCTATAGCGAAAATTTCAAATGAATACTACTTTCGGAGTTGCGGGATTATTCGCAAGAGACACCGTGGCTCCGGAACACAAAGGGCAATGAAGGAACATGGATGGGTTTTAGTCAGTAGAAGTCTGACACTCCCTCCCGCTACACCCAGAGCGGGAGGAGTCATTGGATGATTTCCCATCCCTAAAAAAAAAAAAAAAAATGACAACTATAAAGTTTTTAACCATACGCTTAAGAAGGTAAAGGGCAAAAAGATTATACGGATTTTCAAAAAAGGCACTTTTTAACTTGATTTTCAGATCCGTACATTTTGATTTGATCGTATGTACAGTCGCCAGCACATCAAGCTGTCCGAAACTGTAAAATTTTCTCAATCAACCTTGAACCTAATGTTTCAGCAATAAAGTTGAAAGTCTATAGAAGAAATTTGACAGATTGTTGTAGCTTGAAGTGCTGGCGTCTGTGCATAGTTTGGCGCAAAATTACAAAAATTGGCAAATAGGACGTTGACATGGTGGGCCCAAACATGACGACTTTGAAAACTCAAATTTGGTCAATTTTTAAAAGGTTGGTTGTCTAGCTCGTAGTTATACGGTAACGTAAATGATATTAGGTCTTCTACTTGAATGTAGAGGACGTTGTTCTAATCGATGTATTGCGATGTTATTTTAAATACCAAAAAAAGTCGACCGCTAATCGGCCACAGCGGCCCACCGGGCCTCTAGCCCCTCGGCATGTGCGCGAATTGCCCTATGGCCAGTCCGGTCCTGCATAAATAGCATCCCTCGTATTAACTTATTATTAATTTTGCAGGACAAGCCTACTACAGTCGTAACGCGCTTCCTTTGGAGCTGAACGAACAGAACCCGCTTTGCAGGTTCAAAGCAGTGGGCTACTCTCGGCTCGGCGGCCGCGAGGACAAGGACGGACATGTCGCCATGTTGTTTAACAAGACTGAACAGGATATCAAGTACGTGTTTAAAGACAGTTTTGCTTATAAGTGAGCAATCAAGACTAAAATATTATTATAATTAGGTACCTATGGAGTGAGTGCATGCATCATGTCATTTATTTCTGACTAGACGACCCGCGCAACTTCGTCTGCGTCACATTTTTCATTACTGCTCCGCTCCTATTTGTCTTAGCGTGATGATATATAGCCTATAACCTTCCTCGATAAATGGGCTATCTAACACTGAAAGAAATTCTTCTTCAAATCGGACCAATAGTTCCTGAGATTAGCGCGTTCAACCAAACAAACAAACAAACAAACTCTTCTGCTTTATAATATTAGTATAGATTGATTATATATATGTCGTAGGATAATTTGATACTTCGAATCTTCGCGGAAATCCTAGGGGTTTTGCGAAAACGCGGATAATTAGACATAGGCGAAAAATTATCAAATCTTACTGGACAAAGTCAGGATTTTTGCGAAAATACTCGTTACTATAGTAAGATTTGATGTGCTCAACACTGATTGGCTACAATTTTGCTGGCTGACTTCTAATTGGTTCCTAGTTTGTAGTTCCTAGTTCTCCGATTCTGCTGAAGGTTGAACATCATTCTCTGTCGAATCTGTCATAATTATATGAAAACCAAACCTCCTATTCACACCGTTTCTTAGTTCAAGTCCAATTTTATAGTCCACTTTTAACACAATGACAAACAAAACACCGCTAAACCAATCTCGAAAGCATTGTTGTTGTTGAGTGGTTGACTAAGACATTTATGATATATGACACTATGTACATCCGTGTAGCACTTTTATTTACCACTTTATTTAAGTCCAAGTAGGTACACTATTTACGATAAAAAACAAAACACTTCTGCAATTTAACTCAGACACAAACGTAAACAAATAACGTGCGGCAAAAAATGATTGACATTTAAGACGTCAACCAATCAGAGACGATCTCTTATTGAACGCGCTGACCGACCAATCAGCGTTCTTATTTCATAACAGCCAGCGTTTCGTTTCGCAATATTGCTATAATAACGAGTATTTTCGCAAAAATCCTGACTTTGTCCAGTAAGATTTGATAATTTTTCGCCTATGTCTAATTATCCGCGTTTTCGCAAAACCCCTAGGATTTCCGCGAAGATTCGAAGTATCAAATTATCCTACGACTTAAATAATACTTCTCTATCACTACCACTACATTTATAAAACAAAGTCCTCCGCCGCGTCTGTCTGTCTGTCTGTTCGCAATAAACTCAAAAACTACTGCACCGATTTTCATGCTGTTTCCACGAGTGGATAGAGTGGTTCTCGAGGAAGGTTTTAGTATATAATTAGTCAAGCGTGCGAAGCCGCGGGCATCAGCTAGTATTTAATAAAAACCAGAACTGACTTCTTTGGATTTGGAACATAAACTAAAAGTAAGTGACATTAAGTATACCTAAACAAGTAAATGTTTCACTTGTGCAAATAGTCGCATCTTGAAAAACTTCACAAAATTTTATTTCTGTTCTAGAACCAACCAACAAGCTTTGACTACGTCTCTGCATAGTTTGTTGGGAAACAAACCAAACTTAGCCGTCAATATAGAATGTGTTAAAGCTGTTTCTGACAACAAGACTCAGGTACGTATTTTTTCCATATGGTTTTGAATTTTTATGATTTATCTGTATTTAGTTTTATTTTGCCTGAGGGCCAACTTTCGATTCTTAGGTCGTGCAAAGTGATGTTGGGTTGCATCTCGTAAACTGGATTTGTGCCCTGTTAATTGTAAAGGGGTGGTGGTATTGCAGTGGTGTTAATTATTAAACTATTATCCTATAAGGGCGGGTTGTATCAAACAGTTGGTTAACGTAACCTAAGTACGTCAAAAAGTTACGATTACGGACGATGTTTGACGTTCGTTAAATAAGAAGCGTTGTTTCAAACATTCTGGTATAAATTCCTGCTCATCCCAATAGCTAAGTTATTGACACGGGTCCTACCTAAATAGCTTTTTTTGCTTTCCACCACTTATTTGTGTCATCAGAAGAATGGGTATTGAGGAATTCAAAAGAAATTTCACAATATTGTTCTATTTGACGCAACTAAAGTAACGTTAACCAGTGCCCAGACCATCTGTTAACGTAAACGTTATATTTTACGTGCGTTAACGCTGACATTTTGTGAAACAACCCAATTTTTTGATTTTACGATAGTTAGCACCATTTTTAACGTTTACGCATGCGTTAAGTAAACCTGAAACAACCCGCCCTAAATACTTATCATTGACTGTTCATGCATACTCCTTATCTTTTATGTTATATGCAGTGGTAGGAGGTGCTAGGTTGCGAAATTGTTCGAAGGCCCTGGAACAAAACTTGCATTTGTAGGAACACGGCTGGGTTTTAGTCAGTAAGAGTCCGATACTCCCTTCCTCTACGCCCACAGCGGGAGGAGACATTGATGATTTCCAATCACAGACGTGTTTACGTATAGGCATCCTTGCTGTAGGTGGTGATATACGTGGTGGACAAGGGCGCGGGCGGCACGCACATCTCGGCGTCGGAGTTGGGCGCGTTCCTGAACGCCGGCAACGCGCGCAACGCGCTGCAGGGCGCCGGCTGCGCCTCCGTGTCCGCAGTCACCGCGCCCTCGCCGCAGTTGCTGGCGCAGTACCTGCAGACCGCGCCGCCTGGTATGTGGAAATTAACTTTTAATTATAAAATGCATAAAGTTCAGTTTCGAATGCTTCCACACTTGCTTGTCTGCACCTCTGTGTCCGGAGTCACAGCGCCGCGTATTTGCAAACCGCGCCGCTGTTATGGGAAATTTAACTTTAGGGAGTGTAAATAATGCACAGTTTCGAATGAATGAGCGCGTGTGACTTGGTCTGCGCGTCCGTGTTGGCCGTCACCGCGCCCTCGCCGCAGACGCTGGTGCAGTAACTGCAGACCGCGCTGCCTGGTATGCGAAATTCAACTTTAGTGAATTCACATAAAGTTTAGTTTCGAATGAATGAGCGCATAAGATCTTGTCTGCGCTCACGTGTACGCCCATAGATTTAAAATCCCGAATGCTAGGCGGAAGGGAATTCCACAGCCTTACTGCATGGAACGAGAAATTTTGAGTGGATCTAAGGTGTGATATGAAAAGTGCGTCACTAGGGCGAGCGTAAGAAATGAAGAAATTCACTCACGCAGGTAAGACAAGTTGTGTAAGATGTGGAAAAGGGGATATAAAATTCAAATTTTCCTACAATGACGAATCGGGAGCCGCTTGAGCTCCTTGCGAAGGTGAAAGACGTGATCGTACTTATGTAGACCAAAAACGAATCGGATGCATAGATTTCGCAGGCGCGTAAGCCTGTTTAATAGCTGCTCAGTAGCATTCAGTTCAGTTTTGAATAAAAGAATAGTGCTGGCCGCGTCTCCGCGTCCGCCGTAACAACGCTCTTGGCGCCTGCTACTTCAAAAAAAACTTTCACATTCCCATGAGGTGTAGTTTTCGGTATAACTGCAATGTTTCAATGACATTTTCAAAAACTTGATATTCAGAAATCCACATATTGCGGGTTTAATTTAGTGTATCTTTTCAGTAATGTCTTTGTTTCAGGTATGGATATGCGACTATGGAAGCAAGCGCAGGCTGATAACCCTGATTCTGAAAACTACATCCCCGTACCAATTATTGGATTTTCCGAGGTACTGTAATTTAACCTGTTGCGGTTATAATTTCACTAAACAATTTTGTTCTTGGCACAAATATTCAATTGATTGGTTATTCCTTTTTCTATATAAGGTGTGGCTAGATTTCTATACAAATAAATGACTATTTGTCTGTTCGTTCCGGCTTATCTGGCATCACCTCAGGATTTTCACTAGCAGCTAGCTGATGTTATAAGGAGTAACTTATTTATGAAAAACGATTAGGGTTCCGTGCCAACAAAATTTAAAAGCGGATGAAGTCGCGGGCTGAAGCTATACATAAAAGTCGAGGGTGCATCCAAAATTACACCTGTGTGTTGCAGCTCAGATTATAGTAGTGGTATCAGGAACAGAGAATAAAGTTTGAAAAGGTTGGATCCTTCGACCAGACGGTTGTTGTGTCGTGCGGGCAACTGTCCGTTCGGACCGTGTTTATGTTCAAAACACACGGTAAACTCTGATACCGTGGATTCCGTAGTTGTAGTTCGCTGCTGGTTGGATAGTTGGCGTTGCGGTTCTTTTTGTTGCGATATAGATTATGCTACGGTGTTGATTTTTTGTGGCGGCATTGTTGGTTAAAAGCGACTACCACAGCTAATGTGAATGTATGTGTTGTAGATCAAGTTCCGCAGCCGCTGCCAGTCGGAGCAGGCGAAGCTGCAGGCGCAATGGCTGCAGCGCGCCGCCGCCGAGCTGGCCGAGCTGCGCACGCGCCGCGCCGCCGCCAGCGCGCGCCTGGCGCAGCTGGCGGCGCGCCTGCACGCTCGCCGACACACCTTGCTACAGGTATGCCAGCGCAACTTACCGGTGTTTTTTAGGGTTCCGTAACCAAAGTGTCCCTCCATCCGTCCATCCGGCTCTCCTGTCTGTCAGCGGGCTGTATCTCAATGAATAGGTGGACAGTTGCAATTTTCACTGAGTGAGTATTTGTATTGCCGCTATAACAACAAGCAATAAAAATTTAATTTAAAGTTCAAGGAGTCTCCCATGCAAGAAACGTGTTTTTCTCGATAAATGGTTTTCTCGATATCGATATCCTTCTTTACTAACTATTACTCGCACTTGGCCGGTTTTATATTTACCTAAAGTTACAAACTAAGCGACTACACGCTAAGGGGACAGTTAAGGACAATCTGGATCGAATAAGAATTTTTGCGAAACTTCCTAGTCTACCAATTAACCAAATAAGATTAACCTTGTGCAGTTGAAATAAATTTGAAAATAATGTTCCAACTCCCATTAACCGAAGGCATATCTTAAGTTATTCATTTTCAACTTTTTTAAAGGTGTTTAACAATGAAATTTGATAAGCAGTGACTACCGTGCTTCGCCAGATGTGTGCCGACCGTGATAGCCATTTCGTGAGACAGGCAGTGTGAATTAGTGTTGATAGTCAAAACCTTTAAGGCCCTGGTGAAACCATTGGTTCCACTTGTGTTTAACTTGATTGGCAATCAAGCGATTCCTCTAAGGTTAGGCAGAACTACGATTTTTTCCCGCCGCGGTCAATCGCAATACTCGTGGCTAAAGAGGAGCTCGTGGCTAAATAATAATAGCCGCACAGGTCGATCTGCAAGGTTAAGCAACGCTTGCCGAGGTTGATCTGTGGATGGGTGACCATCTGAACATACCGAGTTTCCTCTGTGCCTCGGAAAGCACGTTAAGCTGTTCCGGTTGTCATTTCGAGAAGCCAGAAAATCTGACACCAGTCTTGCCAAGGAGTATCGTGTTACTCAGTCAATGGGTTGTGGAGGTCTGGTAGGCAGCCGCTCCACGTAAAATACTGGTATTCAGCTGAATCCGGTTTGACTGGAAGCCGACCCCAATATATTTGGGAAAAGGCTAGGCAGATGATGCTGTCAGTCGCAATACCGCAAAACCGTCCGAGAAGTACAGGAATCCGTAAGTGAGGCCGTTTGTATAAGTTTCCTTGACTCACAAAATGTCACGATTAAAAACTGTTGTGTTCGCAGGTGGTAGCCCGGCGGGAAGTGGTGGGTCGCGTGGGGGCGGCGCTGGGCCCCGAGGAGGAGGCGGCGCGCGCGCGTCTGCACGAGCTGACGTCACAGCTCGCCGCGCCGCCGCTTTACAACGTAAGTACAAAGTGGTGGGTCGCGTGGGGGCGGCGCTGGGCCCCGAGGAGGAGGCGGCGCGCGCGCGTCTGCACGAGCTGACGTCACAGCTCGCCGCGCCGCCGCTTTACAACGTAAGTACAAAGTGGTGGGTCGCGTGGGGGCGGCGCTGGGCCCCGAGGAGGAGGCGGCGCGCGCGCGTCTGCACGAGCTGACGTCACAGCTCGCCGCGCCGCCGCTTTACAACGTAAGTACAAAGTGGTGGGTCGCGTGGGGGCGGCGCTGGGCCCCGAGGAGGAGGCGGCGCGCGCGCGTCTGCACGAGCTGACGTCACAGCTCGCCGCGCCGCCGCTTTACAACGTAAGTACAAAGTACCACACGTTAATATATATCAATTTCAAAGTTCGAATTTTGTCTAGTTAAGATCGCTGTTTGTACTTTGGTATAGCGTGATTATGAAGTCGTTGATAATTTTCACTTGACCATTTTTATCATAACATCAAAAGTTTCTAGCTGTTTCAAGGTGCGTATATACTTTAGTCTGAATTTGATAGAATTGCAAATACCCTCGACATCTAAAATAGGTTAATTACATTATTTCGATATTGGTACTCGTAATTTTTCATGCGAAGAAATGGGAGTCTTTCGAAACTATAGAATGTAGATTTACGTCGAGATATTTCGTACGCAAAAGGCGCGCTTGAATGTAGAGTAGCGAAAAACATCCCGATTTATAAAATAAAACGGTGTTATCTGCTGAGTAAACCAAAGTTTCGCCTCGTCAGGCCAAGACAAATACGTCTGTTTAGTCCCTCTTCATAATTACATGATGGGATTCCGTGGGGTAAGCAGGCTTGTTATTCGTGACTAAGAGCAACTCGAACTATGTGGTTTGATTAGAGTACGCCGTAATGATTAATTTCAGAAAAGTGCATACTACCCTACCTATTTAACCTAGACCTACCTAAGAATATTCCTAAGGCACCCATAACACGGTAGATTTTGCTTTCAGTTTAACTACAGTCAAGGCTGTGACTGACGGATAACCTATTGTGTAATGCAGTTATTGATGGTTTCATGAAATTAACTGACGAATATCTGAATAATTCATTAGTCACGACTTTTTGAGTGAAGTTGTCCTTTTTCGAATCCCGTATATCAGTCAACAAAAAAACGTCGCGTATATATAGCGATGAGCGTCTAATGTCGATTAAATTTCATCATTCACCATCGGTCATTCGTGACTTTTGGAATTGAGTGACGCTTGCATGAGCGTTATTACACGGTCATGCAAGCGTCACTCAATTTCAAAAGTCCTTAGAAATCCTTTCCTATATGTATTTCGCTACGGTGTTTTACATAGGGCCCGACGAAACGCCGTTTTGGGCCCAAAAGGGCGGGTTGGGGGTCTTGTGTATTATAATACGTGTACTATATATAATAGCAGGTAGCGCACATAATTATGTCTATGAGGTTCTATTATATGTTTTGCAGATTTTTATGTCAAATACAATTAGTAATTTTTCTACAAACATTCGACCTGATTATTATCAAAAAAAAAAAAATGTACGTGGCATACAAAGGATAAAAAGGCCGAAAGCCTGATGGATACCATACTGCATAAGTACCATCGTTTTTCCATGATGTGATTATCTACATATCTGTTTCCCGTGTACCCGTATGGTACTTAGCCAGTATATATGTTACTTATCACACATGATCAGACTATATTCTGATAAGCCAACAGTGCAAAGTTAATTTTAGTATAGAACGACCTTGTCTGCCCAAATGTTTGGATCACTCGCCCTACGCGTGCTCGCTTATCAGTGACTATCGCCTTATCTCCAGACACCAGACAGTGTTATAACACAAGTAGATATATCGCTGTTTCGCTGTTGTTGATAAACTAATAATTAACACCCGCAAAGAACAACAATGAGGTAGCTTTTGCCATACACGATTTTTGTTCCCAAAAAGAGTATTTTAATAAAGCAAAGCATTCATACTAATTTAAATAGCTCTCGGCTTTCATGTGCTATAAAATGATAATTATTTCTCCTATCTTTGAGTCACTTTTAATAGTGTCTATAAAAGTCTTATGAAATGCCTGAAGTACCAGATATTACTGGTTTAGAATGTAACTTTGGATCAAAAGTAAATGGTTTGATTATCATGCAGGAAACGAGTGTAACCAAGATATGGGTACTATCTTGAGGTATCAGTCATGTCAAATCTACTTTTATTTTTAGATTAGACCGGTAAAATGGATTCTTTTTATGCTTGGTCATTAACAGCGCATTTTGTATCGCGATTGGGGGTTTTGAATTAATAAAAATGGTGATTATTATCACTACAATAAGATAATGCCGTTTATATTTGTCCTCATAAAGCAAAGATGGGTAATAATACCAAATTTTATTGAAGTTTTATATGCCCTAATTGTATAGAATTTTTTAATCACATATTTTTCCGTAATACAAAACATAGTGCTGTAACAATACTGTGCAAACTGCGTTTCCCATGAATGTGTGTGCTATTAAACACCTCGAGAATATAACATCTATTTAGGAAATATTTTGAATCCATATTTTTATAAGTTACTTAGTAGAGTATGACTACCTGTAAGGCGATTAACACACGGCATCGCGAACCGCTGCGGTAGGCGGTGAAGCGGATCTCATGTCGCATTGGACTCTAATAAATCCGTTGATGCTAAACACACGTAAACCGCCTTACCGCGCGGGGCACCGCTACGAAATCCGCGCCGTGTGATAATCGCCTAACTCAATAATAAATTGCGTTATAAAATTAAACATCTTTTTAGATAGCATCCAGTTGAACTAACAGTGCCTGTTTAGAGCTGGGACATAAAGTCTTTTTAAAAGGATTTAAAGAAAGTATCAAGTTTCAATCAATTCGTTAATTTTGATCCTATAAACCTTTTACTAACAGTAATTGCATAGGTAAATTCCGACTAGCCGGTTCCATCATCGGAACACAAAACGTACGGTGATGCGCCACCGTTACATGGTCGACATCCACCCATACGCATAAAACGGTTTGAATGAACACATTTTTTGTACGTACAGCTAAGGAGTAGAAGTCCCTGCTAGAGTCTGTGTTATTTTGATAGCTACGACCTGTGATTCGTTAATAAAGAGTGAACAGGTTACTTCTAGGCAAGCGCGATCCATTTTCGACCACATGATCGCTTTACATCAGGTAAGATAATGGTCAAACGTGTGCCTTTCAAAAGTAAAAAAAGTAATGCCCAACTTAATGGCTCAGTTAGATATTCAACTCTCAGCGCTAAGTTGCATGCAATGAATATCTAAAATATAATTAAAAAACAAAGAGAAGAGCGGCTATCAGAAGTAATCGCATAGAAAAACTGTGATCCCATGGCTCAGTGGCGCCATCTAGCTTTGAATAGTAAACATTTATATTCAATTTTGAATTTTTACTTTTAAATTACTACCGAAGTAGGTGGTCAATATGTGCTAGGAATGTTACCAACCATTTAGAGATATCGACTTTCTAAACCTCCAAGAATAGGCCTTGTTCCTTTATTGACATTAATATTAAATGGCAGAATATGTGCAATTATTCACTTACCTCATTAAATTTTATCGATTACAAAATCAATAATCAGTATAACTCTTACAAGGCAAGGTTAAGCTACTCAGCAATACATGACGTATATATTACAAAATTTGCAAACTCTAGAACAACTTATTAAAATTATTGAATTTTAACTAGGTACTGCGTAAATATATTAAATATTTACGAAAATAAACCGCAGTTAGGTCCAGTCGTTTTACCATAACGAGATTTTCAATAGAATAATGCGCACCTCGAGCCTCATAAATACGACTTGACATGCAGGGTGCTATACTAGACTAATAAGTATCGGGTTACATTTTGTTCGCAATGTCCTGTCTATGTCTATTGGGTAGTATACATTTAATGTTTTTGTTTAAAAACCGTTGTTTTTTTTTTAAATGACTTGGCTATGCTATGAAACTGATTAGAATCTATGTATGTTTGACAATAGACGAAACAATAAATTTTCATTTATCATTTTGTACATTTGCAATGATGAAGGAAAAAATGTTTGCACGTTCATAAAGAGTGACTTTGCCGGATAGGTGATGATCAACAATATTTGCGTTACATAATTTCTTTACTGTACTGAAAAAGGTCTTTGTCCTGTAGTGGAAAAATAATTGGTTTTATCCTCTCGTGTTGGCATACTGCAAAATTATTTGAGGACAAAATAGCAAATGCAGTAATCGATAATTTTCCGTTTTTGATAAAAAATACAACAGGAGCTATACATAGCATTTGGCTGGAACACGGTGTAACAATAAGGATAAATGCAGTAATTGCCATAAACCAGATTAAAATGCAATAATTATGTATTTAGTACCAAGCTGGATTGCATTATTCATCTAAATACTGGTCTGAAACGCAGTACTCGCATTTTGGCTGCGTTTTAAAATATAAAAATAAATAGAATAGAAAAAGGGGTTTTTAGCCATTGAAAACATGCCAAAAACAGTTTTTTCGGTTTTCGGTGAAACCGGTTTGCTCTCACTAATCCTAATGCCCTTTGCAGGGCCGCGCTGACTCTATCGAACAAATTCTGCAACCCTGGCAGGCAAAGTACTTCAAATATTGACATAGCGACAGGCTTTTACCATAAAACATATATACTCTATAACTAAGAATAGGGTATAGATCCATTTTGGCATAGCCCCCGCCACCATTTTGTTTTTTTTTTATTTTCAAAGTTGCGGCGCACAATCTAACATGCGTATGAGATAAGTAGAAGACACTTTAAAAACAAAAAATGTTAGGAAAATGATGCCCAAAAGTCAAGTCACCATGTGAAAATCATGAATATTATTATTACTTATTGCTTGCTTATATGTGTCATCGGAAAGTGGCAGAGTCCGTAAGATTGTAATAAATCTTGATTAGATTATAATTTCTCGAAAATAAAAAAAAATATTTTTGTATAATTATAATATATTCCATCCAAATTCAATAGTTTTCAATATTTTTCTTAATAATTTCATACGCGATATTTTACAATCTTACGGCGTTTGCCATTTTCTGGTGACATAATATATATGCATAAGATTTAATTCAAACAATAGTTCCCAGTTTTATTTAATCATTTGTTGGAAGAAAGTAAAAACAAGAACATGAGAAAAGCAGTTTCTTCGCAAAATAATAGGGTTTAATTTATATAAATGGTTGAATCAAGCCAAAAATTATTGTAGAATACAATCTACTGCATATAAGCGCGTGATCAGGGCCTGATTTACTCACAGGCTAATAAGGCTATAGGCACGCCACAATTGCGGCGGTAAGTCCCCTCTTTGAGGAGTGGCTAGAGCGGCGCCACGGCGTCCTCACCTTCCGCTTGACACAAGTACTCACCGGATAAGGTTGCTTCGGGAGATACCTGTTTCGGATTCGGCAGGTGGATACGGCCGGGTGTCAACACTGTGAGGATCGCCCGGAGGACGCGGTGGAACATACGGTGGAAGTCTGTCCTTCGTGGGCGGAGCGTCCTCATCGAGGCGATAGGCGGCGGCGACCACTCGCGACCGGCCCTGATTCAATCTATGGTCCGGAGCGAGGAGGCATGGGAAGCGGTCACCTCCTTCTGCGAAACAGTAATGCTAGCGAAGGAGGAGGCCGAATGCGTGAGAGAGAGGGAAACCTCACGCCCCAGCCGCCGCAACAGAAGAAGACGTCCCAGGCGTCGGGAGTCGCAGGGCGATTCTCGGCCACCGTAGATTCGGGCCTGCGGACGGCGAGGGTTGGGTGGCTCGCTGTCCGATCATAACCAGGCTCGGGTCGATGGCGCGTTGTGTTCCACGCGCGCCTCATAGAGATGTCAGCATAGTAGACGGGGCCCGCCTACTATGCTGACATCTCTTGTCATGATAGGGTTGCGGAATTTGTTCGAAAGAGTCACCGTGGCCCTGGAACGCAAAGGGCACCTGGAAGGAGGAACACGGATGGGTTTTAGTCAGTAAGAGTCTGACACTCCCTTCTGCTTCGCCCAAAGGGGAAGAAGTCATTTGATGATTTCCCATACATAAAAAAGGCTAATAAGGCTAGAACCTATGGCGCACGGACTAATGGGGCGGCGGGCGCGGCGCTGAGCTGTGACTTACTTAAATACGTGCGTTAAAATTTACTTCCTTCGTGGCTCTCACACTGCGTGCGCTCTCATAATACTTTTCCGTATCTTACGCTTGTATGTGTTGATGGGCTGATGGGGCTATCTCTATGATGACAGATGACTGTCTGTCTCGTGACTGTGATGAATAATCATCTCTTCATCAGACAACCCCGTGTACATGTCTGAAGTGTGATTTCAATATCATAGGGAACAGGTAAGAGTGACGATGTCTGACAGTAAGATGATGACCATCTCAAATCTCTAAAATGACACCTAACATTTCCATGACGACAGCATTTTTAAATTTTATCGATATTCCTGGTCCAATAGGCAATGGTAATAAATTATTTTCATACAACCTTTTGCCAGAATACATAGCCAGATATCTAAAAACTGTCTAATCGATAAATCTGGTTGTAACCAGTTATTTTGTTTCATTGCGAACGTGCGGGGCAAACCGCATGATTAATTTATCAATAGATAATCGATACTTAGTTATGCTCGGATTGAGGTAGACAAGCAGGTATGGAAGTGTCACGATATTGCCACATCCATATCACGCACTGCTAAACTTTTGTATCTAAACAAATCATGTGGTACTGATGTCTCGTCCACATGAATACTTCATGATTTGTGATAGAATAAAAAGTGACACTAACGATACATCAGCCACTTTGGCGCTTAGAACTAAGACGCGATAGATCTGTTCAAGATAAAAACTATGACATAAACGGTCTTTTGATATAAAAATTAGCGGTACACGCGTGACTGGTTGTCAAGTAAAATTTTCCTTTGTCTTCCTTCTTAGTGGCTATTATCGGTATTTTTTTGTTACAACGATGATGACTTTAACCACTGCCGCGACCGAAGATAACGCGCAGATGATGCCTTCGATATTTGCATCTTCGAAGTATGCACTCCTGTGTTGTTCTGTGGATATAAACTAATTCTACATTAAGGGACTCATCAAAAAGCCTTTGGTATATGTGTGTTGTCAATCAGTAAATAATGTATTTGAAGATTTTCGTTAAATAGATTGATTCGATCATTTGTATATAATCATCCTAGTACTTTATTATGGTTAGGCTTAAAACATAATTAATTTATTTAAATATTGTGGCTACTTCCCGTATAAAGAAAGTGTTGGCCTATCCTATACAAATGTAATGTTGTTTATGAATAATTTACTAACCATCTTCTTGTTTAGGGCCGCCTGAACGAGCTGTTATGTGCGGTACGTCTGCAACGCAGCGCAAGCGCAGGAGCGTCGCATGAACGTTATCACCTGGATCCTGGTAAGATGGCCGATACTAGTATTTATATTTACTTTTTTATTTTACTTACTTGCTTAAGAGTACTTAAATTTTTATTTTTATTAAGATTACTTAAAATCCTTCCACACACGGTAGTACAACCAACGGTCGATCAAGAGACAAAATGTCAGGTTTCGCATAGAGCGGCTCGATGGTAGGTATGTGGTTAGATATGTCATGGGAAATACGTTGCCACAACACATCATTGGAAAATTCACAACGAATTTTCCAAGAGATACCGAAGTCAACTTAACCCATCCAAAAAGTAGCCAAACTAAAGTGGCATTTGCCCCAAACCTAGCCGGGAGGAACGAAAGGAAGAAAGAAAGGGAAGCCTTTCCCTGCAGTGGGACACAACATGCTAAGAACAAAATAAAAACTAATCACCGAGTCACTAGTGTCACTACATAGCGGCTACGTTATGTTATAATACTGTATAGTTCTCGTCACTAGATAATTACCTACTTATTTTTGCTATTCTTTCTATCTTCGGCCAGTCGACAAGAAATGTAGGCCATATTTGGGAGAAATACTTCCATTGTGCCTAATCTGGTTGTTTAGGGCGGGTTGTTTCAACTACACTTAACGCACGCGTAAACGTTAAAAATGGAGCTAACTATCGTCAAATCAAAAAATTGAGTTGTTTTACACGTTACATTAGTTGCGTCAAATAGAACAATAGTGTGAAATTTATTTTAAAATCCTCAATAGCAGTTCTTCTGATGACACAAAATAGGGTCGAATGCAATTAAAAGGTATTTAGGTAGGACCCGTATTATAACTTGAACCATTGGGATGAGCAGGAATTTATACCAAACTGTTTTGAAACAACGCTTCTTATTTAACGAACGTTAAACATCGTCCGTAATCGTAACTTTTTGACGTACGTATCTTACGTTAAGAGTCCTATTACGAATCGTACATGCTCGTTTGCAATAGACGAAGTTACGTTGGTCTGCGTTAGGAGTACATCTATAGTCCGCGAAATAATTTGATACTTACTAATCTGAATAGGATTATAGTTTATTTGGGCGCTCGCGCGAGACTGAGGAGCGCGCGCGCTGAATTGACGCAGAATATATAGTACTTTAATTTTATTTATTGTAATTTTGTTTTATTATATTGACAAACGAAAACTAATGAAACGTACCTATTCATTGTAGATTGAAATTTTATATCATATTAATTTATTTCATAAAATTGATTTTATTTGGAATATAATGGACGCTGAATCAAGACATTTCTGGCTTAAATAAGGCTTTCTCTACGTTTTTTTCCGTGAAAACTCAAGGAATTTAAAGAAATGCTAGAACTCCAATAAACAAGTAAAACATTTAACTTACCTTTTAGTAATTTCAGCTTTTAAAAGAATTGATTGTAACAATGTGAATTTGACCGTCAAAGTTCCATCGCCGACATTTTTTATTGCAAACTGAGTTCGTAAAATATTTATAGTAAATTACACGAAAAGAAAAATGAAAATGTGTAATTCTAACTTACAAGAAAGAGACTGGCACTATCGTTATTCAGGATCAAATAATTAAGATATCTTACTGTTGCTGGAAATTACAGCGTCAAAAATCATGAATTTCCGTAAAAAATGTAATAGGACTCTTAACCAATCTTTTGAACAACCCGCCCTTAGAATCGTTGCTTTATCTCAATTTTGAGGGGTATTACAGTATAATTTAAATTTACTGTTCTCAACATTAATTCCTTTGTGAATTTCACGGCACTTGGATTGCTGAATATTTTTACATGGTCCTAAAATATAGTTAAAGGTTTAAGTGCCAATTTTAATATCTCTCAAATTTCAATAGCTCTTACAGAGCATGCCTGTTTTAACTTCGTGTGTTCAAAAAAATCAAGGAACAAAGTTTTTGGGTCATTTCGAATACTGTGAGGTTTTGCAAATATTTAGAATTGTAGATTGTATTTTTTATAAAATACCAGATTTTTGTACACTTATATACCCTTTTAAGACTTCAGTTGGCAAAATGTAAGTTGAACCTATTCCTTGAAGAAAACGGTCATGGCATACCTATTCAAAGTTGCTTTTATTTGTGTGTAGGTGCACAAGAAGACGTGAAGCAGTTCCTGTCTATGCAGCAGAAAGGCATGGCTCACTTGTTAGACACCGCGCGTAAGGACCTCGCCGCTCTCGGAACCATCGCCGAAGGCATGTCGCGTCTCGTCAGGGCTTAAAAATACTGTGACATTTTTACTACCTAATCAATATTCCTTTTTTCAATTTGTATTACTATAAACTCATTCTGACATAGGATGGATTTTTTATTATCATTATTAGGTAGGTCTTGTATCGAAAAAATATTAACCAGTTTTGACTTCTCAATAATAAAATGTATTTTTCTAAAATAGATTTTTTCTGCCGAATGAATGTGATTACTTTACATCAATTGTATGTGTATGCATATATGTTAAATAAAATCGATTGAAAGTTAGTTTGGTGTATAAATAATATGTCACCTAAATGAGACTTATTACCTCCAGGTACAAAATTACAAAGTCAACAGTATTTTTCCGGTTGACAAAAATATTCCACAGTTGATCGCCTTTTTGTACTGATGGAAATCTATACTTTTTATGTATCTTATTGTATTTTGAACGCATGAGTTTTATTTTGTGTTTAGATAAGGAAATAATCCGTGTGTATGTCTCGTCACTTAGGTACAATATTTGCACTTTGATAAAGATGTGCTGAATATGATGAACAATAACAAACAGGTGCTAATATTTATCAAAGACATCGTACCATGGCACAAAAAATAATTGTCTATGGAAAATAATTAAAACCAAAATGGTGTTATGAATAAGTTTATTAAAATAAATATTAACTCTTAGTACTTAAATCTAAAGGTAAGTCTGTGCGTCTGACTAGTTCTTCAATAGAAGTGTATTCACGTCTTTTTGAGCAAATAAGGTTCAAAGGCATCTCTTCGTCAGTTGACCTGTAGATATGTGGGCTCGCCTCCACTCGTTTGAGTGACTCTTCCAATCGAGGTTGGTCTTCATATGTGAACACTTTGTCACTAATACTTGATCGCAATGTCGGGTAGCTGAGGGTACTGGAGTAATAGTTTCTATACGCATGCTCGTACATCTGCGTGTATTCCATGTAAGACATTTCACTTGCTGGAATTCTTACTGGGTACATGGGTTCCATAGGCCTAATATAGGTGACTTGGTCCATGGGCGTGTAAGACATTGTTGTGGGGACGGAGTCTGATAGCATGGGCGCGTATGTCGGTAGCGTCGGGGATAAAGAGCTGACTGGTACATTATACACTCTGCTAACGTGTATCGGTGATGTGGGCTCTGTAACTGAATACGAAGAGCTATTTTCCTTTGAAGGAGATAACGTGTCGGGGCTGTAGACTTCGTCTGATGATTCTCTTCTTGTGACTTGCTCTGTGGTATAATGCTTGTAGGTCTTGACGTGCTTCCTCAAGCTGGACGGATCTGTGTAACGCTTGTTGCAGCCGGGGACTTTGCAGCAGTAGGGCTTCTCTACCGCGTGTGTTCGTGTGTGCTTGAATCTGTCGCTTGAGTTTGAGTATGCTTTGCCGCAGCCCTAGTGAAAAAAAAAACAAATTAGAACCTGGTTTACAAAAAAAAAAAAAAGTCTGATTGAGATTTTTTTTTTGCTTAACATTTGAAGTAAATACAACTTACCTCATAAGGACAAACGTAGGGTTTCTCTCCAGAATGTGATCTGAGATGAATCTTCAGGTTTTCAGCTCTGGAGAAACTCTTGTTGCACTGGTTGCATGTGTGGGGCCGTTCATTTGTGTGTGTGCGTACGTGCACTAGCATTTTGTATCTGTCGGCGAAAATAAACAAAGCGATAAACAAAAATTCTACAAAACTTTGGTACTAAGTACAAAAATAGTAATATTGAAGTTTATTTTCCAATGTAAAATGATAAAATTTGAAACGTACCGTGCATTAAAGCCTCTTTGTGGTCTTGTGCATCCCTTCCACCCGCAGTAGAAGAGTCCGTCTCTGTGTGCAAGCGCATGTGCGCGCGCGACGTGCGCGGAGAGGCGCGCCACGCTGGGGAAGTGCGCGCCACAGCCGCGCCACAGGCACACACCCTCGGCGCTGTCTACTGTGTCCGAATTCCTCTCGGGAGACGAACCACCCGAAGAATCTTCATCTTCCAACTGTGAAAAAAATAATAATTATAAAATAATTGTTTTTCTATGATAGTGAAATGTTTTGTTGTCAAAACATGTTTTGATATTTTTTTAAATATTACTGACTAAAAAATATCGCACCTGTGGCGGATGAGGAGGCAAAGCTACAGGTCTCGCAAAATAAGGAGCGAATCTCTCAGCAGGCATCCACCGTGGCACCCTGCACCCATCCCGGGGCAAATCCGATCTCCAAGCCGGAAACACTAACATCGTAACACTTGTCCACTAAGAGAATTTTAACTAGTTGTGGTCACCGCGCGGTCCCTACGGACAATGATGGCGGGCGCCCGCGTCGCCTACTTATAAAACGTCTACGAGTGACAACGCGCTGATAAGAGGACGAGTCCCCCGCGAACATGATACCTCCGTAAATTTTCCGAAATTTTCCCTTCCGATTGAGGGATAGGTGTGTTTTCCTTTTTATGTGAATTCAGGATTTTTTGGACCTTTTTTGGTTTTAAAGGTCTGTTGCAATAAGGGTTAGTTTGGCTTGAGCGGGTTGAATGATTAAACTCACGTAGCGTCGTGTGTATGTGGGAGCGTTATCAGAAGCCGCCTGCCGCGGCTGCTGTCCAGTTATTACCGGTCTGATAGGCCGCGGTTCAATAGGTGACTGATATCGCAGTGTCGGTGTGAAGCGACCTCTTACTGGTTCTTATTGACGATCTCATTACTAATCGCCTTCAGGACAGTAGTTTCAAGAACAAAGCGTTTATATGCCGTGATGGCTACCACGTATTTATAGGCGGAAGATAGATTGACAGAGAGAAAAGTATTTGCAGAAAGAATTAGATAAAAAATGTTTCACAAATATCTTGTGCAAAGAATACAATGTTTTATGTAATCATTTGTAAAATTATCTAATACTTATATTTTATTGAAGAGCGGTCTAAAGTGGATAGTTTCAAGTATCTACGGGAAATTGCGTGCAATGCAATGCTGCTTTGCCGGTGTTACTATTTAATATGTAACCTATCTAAGTACCTAGTAGTTATAAAAATAACTCGAAAGAGGTACGCGTTAAAAGCTTGATACCAAACTTTATATTTTATCTTTGCACGTGCACCTATTGAACAAGTCTTAGTATGTTTATTCCTTCAGATTATTCGGTCGTGATTCTAGACTTCTAGATTGTCCTAGTAAAACCCATTGGTTAGAATTTCGTTCGCAGTTAAAGCCTTCGTCGTGTCGTCCACACACATCCACTGATTGCGAAGTTCCTGGGTACTTAAATTCTCTTTTCGGGCAGTTACGTTTTACTTGAGTTAATATCAGAGGAAATTCTTGGCAACAATCAACTTTTGATAAGCACAGCCGGAACATGTATGCTGTAACGTTACATAGTCTTCATTCGTGAAATTAATATCGATTACGACGATTACAACCACAGACTTCGGTGACAAGGCGTGTCAAAGGCATTTTAAAGTTATCGATGTTGCAGCAAAGATTGCGTCGTGAAAAGAACCTTTATACCTGAAAGTGAAGGCATTTCAGATAATACTTCAATTTGTGATTCGGATCCGCCAGACAGATATATCTAACCGTCTGATAATGATATGGTATCAGCTAGGTCATCGGAAAATTTAAGGTGCGTTGTGCGTACGCGTGTTTAGGCAGTGATGAGGGTGGCCAATGTAGCCGGCTGCATCGTGGTAGGCTTATCTAATCACGTGACCGGCTGCCCGGATCACTGATTACCTGCGTTCTAACACTTACACCTGTCGCCGCTTAGATGAAGATTAGAAATGTTCTATATTTTTTTCCATTCCGTTTTTTTTGGGAAAAGCCTAGGCAAGATATGCCATTGAAAGATAGCGGTTTAAAAATGGACGGAAATGCATAAGTCCTAGAAAAAATGAAGGAGAATAGGTAGTTAGTTTTGGTAAGGCATATGAAAAGAAGAATGGAACGCATGGATCGCAAAGAGTGATGAACGTTAATATTGATTGATGGAGAGAGAGAGTGTGGAAATCGATTGTCATGGTATGGACAATTGGACATGTGATGATGTGACGAGTAGAAATAGGATACATGGCGGGAAGAAAGTTTTAAATGTGAATGGTTATAAATGTAGAGACACTTAGGCATAACCATTCACATTCAAAACTTCATTAAAGACCAAAAGAACTATGGATGGTATGTGTAAAAGATTATTTGGCTGGAAATGAGGTGGCTATTTATAAGAGGACGGTAAGGCCTGCGACTACCCGAAGTAAATTGGGACTAGGGCAGGAAAATGATTACGGATGGAGAGGGAGAGAAAGGCAAAAAATTAAGGATTTAGTCAGTAACTAGAGGGTGCCGGTAAAAACAGGACAGTGTACTTATTTGTTTCGATATAAAGAAACATTCAGATATTGATGACGATTTATTGCCGTTTTAGTAAAGTTTCAAACAGGCCTTTTGAAACTATATTAAAAAGCACAAACTTCAAGAATTATATACCTGGATATCGCTGCTAACAATACTATAATATAACTTTTTATATTTCACTAGCTGTGCCCCGCGGCGTCGCTCCCGTCAACTGATTTTTTTATTTTGCTTTTAAACCTTCCCTGTATTCTGGCGAACTAAACAAAAAAAGAATTTCCGAAATCGGCCCAACCGTTCACGAGTTTTAGCGAGACTTACGAACAGCAATTCATTTTTATATTATAAGAAGAAGATATAATTTATATATAGATTCTAATAATTTAATTAACTTATTTGGATAAACCTTTACATCCAACCCTGATAGCTTTACCTTCTACAACTATGCCAAATTATAATGAAATAGAAATATAAAAGGGCGCCAAATGTATGACTCGCCCTGGGCGCTTAGATGCTTAGGTAAGGCCGGCCCTAGATGTTTGTGATATGAATAGTAGGTAATATGAAAAAAAGGGATTAATGTATAGGTTGAGTAAGTGTAAAGATATGATGTGGCGGTTGGTATGGCGAGTACAAGAAAACGTGTTGCGCAAGCCAAGCTACATGGGGCAAGGCCTATGAGTTAGATCGTGGTTATTCAAACATTATTTATTTATTTATTATATACTTTATTGTACACCTCATAACAATTACAGGAAAAACGTTTATAAAAACAAGTGTCAAATGGGCGGTCTTATCGCACAGAATTTGGGAAGATGGAGAGAAGTTAGCAAATTAAGCTGTGTAATCGCTGTTGGAATCAAATCATCATGAATTTGTTAGTACTTTAGGCTTATCTTAGTACTTAGTGGGATCATCTACATGAATTCAAGATATGCAGTCCTCAAAAGACCTTCTTAACTTTCTTCTAAAGGTTTTGATGTTAAAAATCTGTAACTAACAAATAAAGGAGGACGGTGACGCGATTGGGAAAAAAGATGAAATTTTCAATTTCCCGAAAAATTCTCGTAGCATGTTTGTTGTGCAACATCAAACGTGACAAAGCACCTAATTCTCCGCTGGCATCGTACCGTGAACAAATACACTGCAAAACTGTGCGTCATTGAATACTTGTTCAAACGAGTGATAATGCTATCAGCGGTTGCGTGAGCCTGTGTGCGTGCGCTCAATACGTGTGCTCTCGTCCGTGGTGGGCGCATGTGAGCGCGCTCGGCCCCCTGCGGCCGGCGCGCGGCGCGTGCGCCGGTTACAGCCGGTTCGCTTATCACCGCTGTCGTCTTCACTGCTAACTCAGTCTCAGTGCTAAAGTTTATGAAGGACTTCATAAAAATATACCTATTTATGCCACGACGCCGTCGTGTGCAATGATTAATAGGTACCTACATAAAATTTTCTTTATGAACTATTTAAGCATTTTACAAGAGAAAAATAAGAAAGTTTATGTTATTGAGGGCAGATTGTGCTTTTTATTGTTAGCGTTCAATATTTAGGTGGTCGACGCTTTGTATAATGTTCATTTTATTTTGTAAAGATGACAGTACAATAATGCGAGGCATTTTGTTTGGAATTTTATTCACTATCGATATCATTATTCTTTTTAGACGCTGAAAACATGTTCATATATTTTTCCACAGCCATTGCTTAGATTAAATTTTTACGTTCACACTTAATTAATGATTGGGCAATCTTTATTAGTACCTATAGCTTTATGGGTTACTAACTTGACCTTGTTACAGATTGTAATTACCTACATCCTACAAATGCCTAAATATATATCTAATATATATTATAGATCTGATTCTAAGAAACTGCGAGTAGGCACAGTATCTATCGTTACAATACATGCCTTGGAATTACACTCAACACTGACCGGCAGTCTGAAGAGTGTGAATATCCGGAGTCCTTCGAGGCCAGATACTGAAAATAAACCTCGAGTTATCCTCTGCGGGTCTGACGTTATGGCATGTGACTTGTTTGTCGCATGTTGCCTCAGAGCCAGCGTCATTCAGTTGTTGGTTTGTGTTTACCATACTCGTTATAAGGCTCCTGGTCATCCTATCACCAAAAGATAAATGTAGGTCAGTGCAGTTAAAAGTTTCAAGGTTCATTGTCACTTTCAGTAGATACCTAATCCGAACTATAGCGTTTACTACAGGACAGAGATTATGACCTATTATTTTCCAAATCAACATGAAATAAGGATGTTTTTCAAAGCAAATGTCTTTATTCACTTGCCGCACGCTTACATCTTGACCACTGAATTTCCATCTGTTTAAGCCAACACCTACGCAATATGGGCAAACAAACAACAGTGATTCGATTATGCCGTATTAGCACTGTAGCAAGAATACATCGATGTGTTTGTTCACGTGTCGTCAAAGTAGACGTGTTTACTTGTCCATATCGCAAAGTCCGCCGGGGGCAGGCGCACAGGCCGTAGCGGCTGGTTTGCGCCGGTTACCCCTTATCACAACCCCGCCACATTCAGCTTAATGTATTTCATCATCATGCCAATGTTATAAGTAAACAGCTGCCTAATAAGTAATTTAAAAATACTTATAATTCTGATACGTATGAAAGTGAATGGCTGATACATCAATGGTACCTACCTATAACGTTTTACATCTACCGACAGCAAATGGTAAATTACCTAATTACGGAAACCATATGGCAAGTTCGCTTAAATTTATATTATACTAGAGGCCGCCCGCGACTTCGTTTGCGTATAAATTCTCGTTATTCCCGAGTAAATCCCGATCCCTCGGGAACTCCGGGATAAATAGTAGCCTATGTGTTATTCTGGGTCTTCAGCTACCTACATACCAAATTTCATCGTAATCGGTTCAGTATTATTTGCGTGAAAGAGTAACAAACATCCATACATACTCACAAACTTTTATAATATTAGTAGGATTATAATATTCGTAGGATATTTAGTTGAACATGATTTGTTTTTAGGTTCACTCTCACAGGCTCACTCAAACCCTTGGGCCTTGAACTTATGGCCAAATGAAATTGGCCTAACTACCTAATTAGTACCTACCTAACTTATGTTCGATAATCTCCTAACTAGGGCGGTAATCTATACGTACGTAAGCAATCAACGAATCATAATGGTGGTACGAATGCTTGCTAACCTAGATACCTTTTGCAATCAAAGTGTCGAAACAGCAATGTTTAAAGTCATATATTGAAAAATTGATTTCCGGGATACAAAGTTTATAAAATCGCTAAATCTCTAAATCGCTATTCTGTTAACATCTCACTGCCTAGTCAAGTAAGAGTGAAAGTCAAGTGAGCTGTCATGCCATCTTGTTTGTGGTTTGACAGCTCACTTGTAGTTCACTTCGCCTAAGTGTTCACTTTTACATGTTTACAGAATCGCACAGCTGTTGCCATCTCACCGTGTTCAGTTAGGTGGAGTGAACGACAAGTGAGCTGTCATTCCATGTTGTTTGTATGGTTTGACAGCTCACTTTGTGATCACTTCACCCACGCCTTCCTTCACTTCGACATTTTTACAAAATCGTCAGCCTGTATGGTTGGTGTACAGATGCCAGCACATCAAGCTGCAACAATTTGTCAAATTTCTTTAATATATTTTCAACTTTATCTGTGAAGTCATTAGGTTCAAGGTTGATTTGGAAAATTTTAACAGTTTCGGGTAGCTTGATGTGCTGGCGACTGTACCTAAATACTTTTATTTTTTGGCAAACACTAGATAATAACTAATAAGTATGTGTAAAACGCCTATAACAACTTCAGTATCAGTATTACTTAATGTCGGTAGAGGCCAACAAATTTAAATCTTGGCGATCGATATGCAATAAGTAAATAAATAGTCTGTTTGACTACTCAAGGTCTGTGTTCCATTCTTCCCAATAATAGTGGCATATTCCGGAAAAAAGATAACGACCACTGTTTATGTATCGAGTCATGAGTCTGATGAAATGTATACATTAAATTAATATTAATTCATTTTATGTCATATTGTCGGTTGAAAAAGTCATTTGATGCAAGTGGGCAAACTTGTTTGCAGTCAAGGCGGAAATGAAGTCCGATCGAACGCCCCCGTTCTGTAATCTCGAATTCTCGACTGCAAATGACAAATGCCCACGTGTATAAAAAATATAATTGGGGATTGGGGCCTATCCTATACCTAAGCCGAACGTATTTCAGTCAGTAGGAATTGGTAGGTACCTAATTAACTTCAGATTCACGTGCAAACAATAATTTTAACCTGCTCAAAGGTACTTAGGCTTTGATTAAATTATGTTGAGAATTACTGTTAATTTTACACGAATTTCCGGTACCTTTAATGTACCTAAATATTAAAAGCGATTTCTGTCCTTTACAACGAATACAAGACATGTTTAACTGATTATTGAGGTAAATAGTGTAGTTTCATTAACTTTTTATATGGTGAATTATTTCCTTAGCGAAGAAATAATCTACGGTATCCGCCAAAAACTTTTTACAAAAAATACAACCGACTTCCAAAAAAAAACACTGCAAAGAAAAAAATAACTTTAATTTCGGAAGTCGGTGTTTTTGTTAGTTTCTTCGTATTTTGACACCGACTTCCGAAATTAAAGTTATTTTTTACTTTGCAGTGTTTTTTTTTGGAAGTCGGTTGTATTTTTTGTAAAAAGTTTTTTTATTTTTCACTTTTCAGTGGTGCCCCACACCTAACAACACCACTGCAAAATCGCAGGAAAGCAAAATACGCAATTTCGATTATCAAAGAATCATCTAAATAGTCAAATTCCAGCTATTTCGATTTAAAATCCAAAGTTCGTAACTGATTTTGATATGATTTAAATGGGACCAATCTGCAAGTATATCCTTTCAGATAAAACAAAAAAAATTCAAATCGGTTCATAATTGTCGGAGTTATGAGGTAACAAACATAAAAAAAAAAACATACAACCGAATTGATAACCTCCTCCTTTTTGGGAAGTCGGTTAATAAAAAAGTTTAGTTGGTTTAGATATGAGCCAGACACCAATCTCGGTAGTAGTTGATGGCGGGTGATAACACCGATAAGAGATAAGACATGCCTAATCCTCAGTCTTTGATGTCATCATCATGTTGCAGTATAATCATGCTGTCAATGCGTGATTTATTAAATTTTGTGTACCTACGCAATGATGCCTAGCCACCACAAAACGCTTCAATTAGCACCTATTTTAAAGGCTGTTTGTAATGTATTTTTGAGAGATGTTTTAAATCATATTTAAATGTTACAAAATAGTGAATTGTGTCGCAAGTGGAAAAACTTTGTCCAAAAAAAACCAGCCAAGTGCGAGTCGGACTCGCACACAATTTTTTATTATTTTTAACCGACTTCCCAAAAAGGGGGAGGTTCTCAATTCGGTAGTATTTTATTTCTTATTTTTTGTTATATATGTTATATTTCAACTCTCTACCTATTGCGGTTCTTGAGATATAGCCCTCTGGCAGACAGACAGATGGACGAAGTAACGGACGGACAGCGGATTCCTAGTAATAGGAGGATAAGAAGAGAAGTAAAAAGTCCTAAATATAATATTTTATAGGTAGGTATCAAAATACTTTTGAGAAATGATATAACTTTATGGCTCAAACATACATAATTACGCGTACGCCGTGTTCGTTTTAAGGGTTCCGTAGACAAATGGCAAAAACGGAGCCCTTATAGATTCGTCATGTATGTCTGTCTGTCTGTCTGTCCGTCCGTATGTCACAGCCACTTTTCTCCGAAACTATAAGAACTATGCTGTTGAATTTTGGTAAGTAGAACCGCGTGTATTCCGTGAACCGCATAAAGATTTTCACACAAAAATAGAAAAAAAACAATAAATTTTGGGGGTCCCCATACTTAGAACTGAAACTCAGAAATTTTTTTTTCGTCAAACCCATAAGTGTGGGGTATATATGGATAGGTCTTCAAAAATGATATGGAGGTTTCTAATATAATTTTCTTTCTAAACTGAATAGTTTGCGCGAGAGACACTTCCAAAGTGGTAAAATGAGTGTCCCCTTAACTTCTAAAGTAAGAGAATGATAAAACTAAAAAAAAATATATGATGTACCTTTGCGAAAATTGGTTTGAACGAGATCTAGTAAGTAGTTTTTTTTAATACTTTTTTTTAGCAGTTGGCCGTTTTTTTTGAAGGGCCAGTTGCCACAGTTTTTCTATGTCTAGATATGCCTGTATACATTGTTCGAAAGTTAAAAATTACACACGATACAATGGAACGTGCGATAAAATAGTAACGCTCACCTAAGTACCTACCTACTTTACCAAACACTCCGTTGTATTGCCATGCAACGGAGCGTGTGTCCCCTTAACTTCTAAAGTAAGAGAATGATAAAACTAAAAAAAAATATATGATGTACCTTTGCGAAAATTGGTTTGAACAAGATCTAGTAAGTAGTTTTTTTTAATACTTTTTTTAGCAGTTGGCCGTTTTTTTTGAAGGGCCAGTTGCCACAGTTTTTCTATGTCTAGATATGCCTGTATACATTGTTCGAAAGTTAAAAATTACACACGATACAATGGAACGTGCGATAAAATAGTAACGCTCACCTAAGTACCTACCTACTTTACCACACACTCCGTTGTATTGCCATGCAACGGAGCGTGTGGTATTTTGAAGTTCGAAGTTTTATTATTATATTTATTTAGAAGTTCTGTTTTATAATTAGAATATCATCAAAAAATAAAAGATAGAAGAGAGAACAGGTAATAAGCTGAATGATTGTTCCTCCTTGGAAGCGCTCTTGAGACAGAGATGAGACGACGATGTAGTTCTAATTTTAAATTTTCAAATTCGAGCCATTTTCATACTGCAAAGATTGTTGCGACTTTCCGACTGATAAATAAAAACAAAAAAAAAATTTTGTTTACCTACTCGCATGTGTTGTAAAACTTTGTAAGTAAGTATGACATTCGTGCGGATATTGGTATTTACAAACTTGTGACTATGGTAAGCCCTTGACTTCGTGTCGGGCTTACATTCGTCTACTCGTTTATAAAAACCAACTTACCGCACTTATATCATAAACAACTATAATCAAATTAAGAGGCCTCATTGGTGAGAGAAAAAAACTCTCACCTCTGACTACTTATAGGAATCGAAATAAACAGCGCTTAGAGAGAAAAGGAAGAAATCCAGTTTAGTTAAATACATTGAATTTTGAACGTAACAATATGTAGGGCAATAAGGTTCAGTCTTGAGAATGCGTGTTGAGAAAAAACTGCTGTTCCTTTTATAGCAAAAAGTCAAGAAAGTTATCGAAGAAATTGCATAAATAATAATACTGTTTTCTAGTCCAGAAAAATAAAGAACACCTCATCATGTGATTACATTTTAAATACCAATAATACCTACCTATATAAGTTTAGTGTCTAGATATCAAGTGAACTTCGCGCTTCCGTGACTAACCAAAGTTCGTGTGCGTTACAGTATTAATTTTATAAATGCATGCCTCATAAATGTACCTAATATGAGTGATGTCATATACTTAATACACTTAAAATATTATTTTTACGTTTCAATGAAATGTAACTTAGACATTATTATTGCCTACTACTTACTTGCCACCTATAATTCGATGTAGAAATTAGGTATTTGGTTTGCAGGTACGTATAGTTGGCCATAATAGGATCGTAGGATCCTATTAGAAGGATTTCCATTCTGAGGATGTTAAGACCTTCATGAGGATTGCCTCTGACCGCGAAAAACCTATCTATTTAACCCATTACCCCCTTGCTTGGCACCCACAAAACAAAAAAAAAAACATTTTACGAAAAAAATAATAACGAGAGTACCTTGCAATTACTTTAATCTGCAGCTACGACACATACAATGGAAAATATCCAATTTTATCAATCTATAAATGACACGACAGTAGGTATGTATGTTTAAGGACTCACCATTGTTTAATCCAGGCACCTCGGCTACTTCAAATCTGTGTTATTAAATTTGCTTATCGGTGTCACATCAGCGGCTGCACCGGTGGCCAACGTCAACCATTATGATTTTTCCCGCCAAAACATCATGGCGACTTCGACCACACGCGAACTACGCCAAAATAAAAAGTCGAAAATAGCCGCCTCCATTATGCCGCGGTGAAATTAAAATAGTCATACGTAATGTGACGTACGACGTGTTTTCCCCCCCAACTGAGTTTTCTTTGGGGTTTGATTTTTTTTACTTTTTCAGATAGATGATGGACAGAGATGTAAGATTTGGTATTAAATTCACTTTCGAAGTTTGGAATGGGCATTCTTTTAGAGTTCCGTACCCAAAGGGTAACCAACGGAACGCTATTATATCCATCCCTCCGTCCGTCTGTATGTCAGCGGGCTGTATCTCAAGAATCGTCATAGGCAGACAGTTGAGAATTCACAGATTGTGTATTTCTAATTCCGCTACAACAAGAAATAATAAACATCAAGGTTTATGGTACGGAACACTTTGTGTCCGACTCGCACTTGCCCGGATTGTTTATGTCTAGTCTACTAGGGAGAATACCTCTGCCAGCACCTTCCAAAAAATACCAGCGTACCTAATGATATGTGTTTTCTCAGCACGGCAGCAAGGCATATTTCATTGTCATATCTTTACCTCTTGGTGCAGTGCAGTGCTGTGATTTATTTAATTTTAGCGGAGACAAAAATATCTTGTTAAGGACCCCCCGGAACTTCGTCCTCGCTATATTCACCTGCATGCATGGTGTTTAAAAAGGTTTTCTGAAGTTACCTACTCGTTAATTTCACCAAATAAGTTTAAGTAAATGCTGTTATGGTTTTAATGTAGGCACTTATTTTACTTTTGTGTGTGTTTTATACGTGTCCCAATTTAACATCTTTCTTTCTTCAATTTGCCTTTAGCTAAGTATTATTAGCTGATTATTGGGGGTTCACGACCACTGAAAGTCCTAGCGTTAATAGAGCCGTGATGGTACGGAGGCTGTTAGAAGCGAGTGGTCATGATTATATTGGTTGGTTCGCGTACGCTAGCGTTAGCGTCGTGGTATTTTAGTATGGAGTTGGGTTCTGGCCCAGTGTTGTCTTGCGAGACTATGCAGCGATGTTGATTGCGGGGGCGGGGAGTGTAACCGACGACATTGTAGTGGGTTCCCATGCTGTGGTGCTGTGGCTTTGGTCATACGGACTATTATAGATACCTAGTTGTTGTTTCTGGTTTGCTCACTGCTGTCAGCGGGTCGGTTTGTTCCAGTTTTTTTGATAAGCAAAAGAGCCACGTGTAGGAAATCATTCAGTGCTGCACATTCAATGTTTTAACAGGATGTCATCATCGACAGCATACATTGTACTTACAATATTCCGCGTGCAACCGTATCATTAAAAACCACAAAAAAAAACTGCAAGTATCCGACCCGCCGGCAGTGATCCAACCAGAACCAACTGAACGCTGCCTACTACTGATGTATCTATAATTATACCTACTTATCACTAAAACCACAGCGTGGGAACCCATTACAATGTTGTCGACTATACTTCCCCCCCTACAAGGTCACCCATCTTAATACATACCCACTAATCAACATCGCTGATCGCCTAACTAGGCACTGGGCTAGAAACCCCATCTCCACTAAAATACCACCACGCCAACGCCAGTGTACACGAACCAACCGATACATGGCCGCTCATCTCTACCAACCTCCTCCTCATCTACGCTGTTCTCACTTCACAAATCACCCATTCTATTCCCACCACCCATTGCCAATCACTATCACACCACAACCAACATAACATAGGTAGGTAACATGACTGCTCGCTTCTACCAATTTCTGTACCATCACAGCTTTAGTAACGCTGGACTTCCGGTGGTTGTGAATGTCCAATAATCAGCAACTGCGGGTCTAAAAAGGCCAGTTTAGCAGAATCAGCCAGCACATCAAGCTACCCGTCACTGTATTTTCGAATTTAATGCTTTAGTGTTAAAGATGAAATTGAATTAATGTTATAATTCTAAAATGATTCTACTAAAGTGGCATTTTTAGACCCGCTGTTATTTATAACTAAAGCCAATGTGATGGATATGTCAGATCTACAATAGTTTGGAGGGTATTCGCCACTTTGCCTTTCGCGTTCAGAGAGGGAGTTTTGGTCAGTGTCCACGGAAGGTGTTCACGGGGAATACTTCCAATAAATGAATAAAGCGATACTGATTTATAGACTAAACCGATTTGTTGAAATTTGGAATACATAATAAGAAATTTGGTGACCGAAACGCGGACGCGTTACGTAATTATTGTTACGAGCTTGGGGTTCGTGACAATAAAAACAGCCGATTATTTAACCAAAAAAATGACACTTTAATTATCAAAACTAATTAACACTTTAAACACACTAATTACAACCACAAGCGCACTATTAAACACTTCACTTCACTTAACTCGCAGTTGAAGATCGCTTCCGAAGATTCGCTTGTATCGCCAATTCAATACTGCCCGAGTCGCGAGCTTTGCGCACCTTATATAGTCCGACAGTAATTTCCAGAACCTTCGAGAATGGAAATATCTAGAAAGTTCGGGAACATACCGGTCCCGACTGACTAGGTGTCGAAACATCGAGAATGTTCTAGCATCGAAAATTCTAGAAAGATCGTGACCCAATTAGTTCCACTACTCGATACTAGATGGCGTTAGTAGTACGTTGTGAACCCGGCATTAATTCTGGCGCGTAACACTGCCCCCTCCTAAGACATGCTCGTCCCGAGCATCGGTCCCATAATAACGCGCCAGTCGATCCACATGGACGATCTTAGGTGCACTTCTCGTACCTTTCTGGATACGGTAGGTCACGTCATTGATTTTTGTGACAATCCGGTACGGCCCGTCCCATTTAGCTTGAAGCTTAGGAGATTTCCCTTTACTGCGAACTGGATTGTGCAACCACACTAGTGAACCTTCGTCGAAACCTTTATTGTTCATTTTGCGGTCATATCGAGTTTTCATCTTTTCAGACATTTGCTGGCCCGATTGTCTGATGTGCTCATAAATGTCGTTCATTTTGCTCCGCAAGTCATTCGCATAATCGGTTATACTGCGTGGGGCATCAGGTGGTATTCCGGTGATCAGGTCTGCAGGCAGCCGTAATTCTCTACCAAAGTTTGCGAAAGCTGGTGTCACCGATGTACTTTCGTGAACAGCACTTCGGTATGACAGCAAAAACGGTTGTATATGTTTGTCCCAATCGCGTTGCCGGTTTTTCACAACTTTAGCCAGGTATCTCTCCAATGTCTGATTAAATCGTTCCACCATTCCATCCGATTGTGGGTGGTAAGAAGTTGTTCTCGTTTTATGAGTACCCATAACTCGACAAGTTTCCTGGAATATTTGTGACTCAAAATTCCGTCCTTGATCGCTGTGAATCTCCAAAGGTACTCCAAAACGACAGAAGACTTCATGAACGAGTTTATCTGCAACTGTAGAAGCTTCTTGATTCGGAATGGGGAAGACTTCCGGCCACTTGGTGAAGTAATCCATTACAACCATGAAATACTTGTTACCACTGTCACTTTCCGGAAACGGTCCCGCAACATCCAGGGCTATCCTTTCCCAAGGTGCACCGACATTGTACAATTTCAATGCACCTCTGCTACGAGTCTGAGGTCCTTTAACAGCCGCACAACTTGTACATTTGCGACACCAGTCCTCGACATCGTCACGACAGTGTACCCAGTAAAAACGTTCCCGTATCTTCAGTAGAGTCCGTTTCACTCCCATATGGCCTCCTGAACATCCATCATGGTACAGCTGTAGAACATCCGGTATTTTCGCTTTAGGGACAACCATTTGCAAATGACTGCTGTCTCCCCTAGCATTCTCCCATTTACGGCACAGGACTCCATCTTGAATCACTAAGCTGTCTCATTGTGCCCAATAGCTTTTTGTGATCGAACTCATCGCTGAGACGTCGCTCCACGTAGGCTTAGGTGCACTGGTCCTTATCCAGTCCAGAATCGGCTTGACGTCCGAATCTTCCTGTTGTGCACGTTGTAAACTTTCCTTCCACTCGTTGCTGAGGTCTGTCTTAAGCATCCTCACAGGTACGGCTTCTTTACCCTCTTGCCTAGTACAATGCTTGCAGTCTTCAAGACAAGGTCTTCTTGACAATGCATCTGCGTTGTCATGAGATTTCCCACTGCGATGTTCGACCACGAAGTCGTATTCCTGCAAGAGTTCAATCCATCTCGCAACTTGTCCTTCTGGGTTTTTAAACTGCAATAGCCATTTCAGTGCAGCATGGTCAGTTCGTAAGTGGAATTTCCGGCCCAGTAGATACTTGCTAAAATGCTGTACTGACTTTACAACAGCAAGCAATTCCCTTCTCGTGACACAATAATTCCTCTCTGGTTTCGACAACGACTTGCTGAAGTACGCAATCACAACTTCTTGATCGCCATTCCGTTGGGACAACACACCGCCAAGTCCGATATCACTTGCGTCTGTGTCAACTATAAATTCCTTGTCAGCATCAGGGTACCCCAAAATAGGTGTTTTGCACAGACGGTTCTTTAGCTCCCGGAAGGCGACGTCGCAACTTTCATTCCAACAAAACTGTCGCTTCTCCTCGGTTAGTTTGTGCAGGGGTTTGGCTACATCTGCAAAGTTCTTGACAAATCGCCGATAATAGGAGCATAGACCTAGAAATGCTCTGACCTGCGTCTTGTCTTTTGGGATTGGCCAATCTTTGACAGCGGCGATTTTCTCTGGATCCGTGCGGATACCTTCTTCCGACACGACATAACCCAAAAAGTTAACTTGCCGTTTGAAGAGAGAGCACTTTTTCGGACTCAACTTGAGGTTGGCACTCTGGATCTTCATGAGCACGCGTTCCAGGTTTTAAAGGTGTTCATCAAACGTGCGGCCTACGGTGATGATGTCGTCCAAATAGACGAGGCATGCATCGCCAATTAACCCGGTTAGTACAAGTTCCATTAACCTTTCAAACGTTGCCGGAGCGTTACACAATCCAAACGGCATAACTTTAAATTGCCACAGGCCCTTTCCTGTCGAGAATGCAGTTTTTTCCTTGTCCTTGGGGTCAATTTCTACTTGCCAGTAGCCACTTTTTAGATCTAATGTGCTAAACCACTTAACTCCAGTGAGCATGTCCAGCGTGTCATCAATTTTTGGCAAAAGATAGCTGTCCTTCTTCGTAACGTCGTTCAGACGACGATAGTCAACACAAAACCGCATGCTGCCGTCCTTCTTTCTTACCAGCACTACAGGTGAACACCATGGACTGGATGAAGGTTCTATAACACCATCCTTCACCATTCCCTCAATCATGGTTTCCACTTCCTTTTCACGTGCTACCGGTAATCTCCTTGGCCGCTGACGAATAGGCAATTCTTCTCCTGTATTTATTTTGTGTTGAACTAAGCCAGTCTTCCCGATATCAGCATCATTCGAAGAGAAAACATCGGCGTACTTGAGTAACATCCTCTTCGCCTTGGCCATTTCGTTTTGAGACAGAGCGCTGAGACAGTCTTCTAAAAGTGCGGTGACTCTTGTTTGGACATCCTTGCTGAGGTTACCAGTTGATGGATATTGGCATCGACGCAACCACTCCACTTCCTCGCAGGTACCCATCAGTGTGCCTTTTTCTATCACCTGTTCCTTGTCACAAAGGTTCAGTACACGTACCCCTGAGATGCCGGTAGCTCTGACCAAAGTTCGTGCAACTTTCCATGGAAGGTCATTGTCTACCTTTTCCACGAGTACACAACGATGAGTCTTCCCAGGATTCCGAGGAAGACTAACCGGCACAATCGTTTCAGATCTCGGAGGAAGAACAATCTTCTTTAGGCTATATATATTTCCTGGTAATGCCCCTTCCATGAAAAGTTCCTCGTGCCCACATTTCATAACTCCTTGATTAACGTAGATCTCACAACGATTCTTCCTCATAAAGTCTAAGCCCAGGATACAATCGTCCATTATATCGGCCACAACAACGTTATGCTGGTAGATTCTGTTGCCTAGCTTCAACTCCATCTCTCTCTCTCCTTGGACGGGTATGCGCTGACCGGTGGCTGTCACTAAATTTATGCGCTCTCGGTAGTATGCAGAGTCCCCAAAGAACCGACCTGCAAGTTGTGAACTGACGACCGTGCGAGAAGCTCCAGTATCTATCGTCAGCTTACATGGTGTTCCGTTGACCTCGCCCTTGATGATAAGGCTGTTCCCGTCATGGGTTTGTGAGATCGAAATCCTTGGGGCTCTTTGAACCTCAGCCAGTACCCGCCCCGCAGTCCTGGCTTTTACTCGTTTCCCTGCTGCTGTTGAGTGGTGCTGTTAGCCGCCCTACCCTCTGGAGATTGGCTACCTTCCCCTTCTGCAGTTTGCTTAGGGCAACTGGATCGAAGGTGGCCCCTTTCACCACAGCCGTAGCACCTAGGGCTGTATCCTTTTAATCGATCGCGAACTGTAGCCGCTGCGACCTCCCTGACGCGATGGGAACGATGATCTTGCCGCACAGCTTCCACCTCCAGCGCATGGGCCAAAGCGTCCTTAAGTGTCGCGTGGTGCCCGAGCCTCACTGCAGCCCTAACTTCAAGGTCGCGGATGCCGTCAATGAAGGCCTGGACCAGGTTCCCTTCAATAAGCGCAGGTACAGACTGGTATGCCTTCCGCACCAGCTTCTCCACTTCAAGGGCCCACTGCTGCAGGTTTTCACCACTACGCTGTACGCGATCTCTTAGTTGCGCACGAAACACGTGCTCCAGATGGGCGTCACCATACCGGGATTCCAGAGCTTCAAGGAGCTGCTCGTAAGTCACTTCTTGACCGAGAGCTTCCAAGACAGTTAAGGCCTGGTCGCGCAGGCCTAAGGTGAGGGCAGTCATGGCTTGATTTTTACTCCAACCGTTCGCCTTCATGACGGCCTCAAACTGAATTTTGTAGGCCGACCAAGAAGACGTCCCATCGAACGGCGGCACTTTAAATCCACGTAGCGAAGGTGTAGTAGTTACGGGAGTTGCAATCCCATCTCCAAGTTTAAGGTTGCCCAACTCTTTCTTCATATCAGCAATGTCGTTGTTACATTTGCTGATCTGTGTTTCAGCATCTGACAGGCGGTTGTCATGCTGAGCATCCTTATCCTTCACTTCCTTCATGTCTTTCCCGAAAGAAGCGTGAATTTCCTTCATGAGGAGCATCTGTTCTTCCTGGCGGCGCGCCTGCTCCTCCTTGTCAAGCTTGAGCTGTTCTTCCAAGCGACGGGCCTGCTCCTCCTGTCGGCGGGTCTGCTCCTCCTGTCGTCGGGCCTGTTCCTCCTTGTCGTGTTGCAGCTGTTCTTCCAACCGACGGGCCTGTTCCTCCTGTCGGCGAGCCTGTTCCTCCTGTCGCCGAGCCTGTTCCTCCTGTCGGCGAACCTGTTCCTCCTGTCGCCGAGCCTGCTCCTGCAGCATCATCATCAGAGCAGCAAAGTCTGGTGCTGATGATGCCGGAACTGCTGTGGACGGACCGGCTTCCATGGTCGGTAGCTGACTTTCCGACGTCTGCGGCGTTGCACCACCAAAACGCCTCTGATCCGTCTCCTGCTGGCGTTGACTACGGGTACGGATACCCTCCGTGTCGTCCTTTGGCAGAATCGGCATGATAATCCCACTTCTGACACCAATTGTTACGAGCTTGGGGTTCGTGACAATAAAAACAGCCGATTATTTAACCAAAAAAAATGACACTTTAATTATCAAAACTAATTAACACTTTAAACACACTAATTACAACCACAAGCGCACTATTAAACACTTCACTTCACTTAACTCGCAGTTGAAGATCGCTTCCGAAGATTCGCTTGTATCGCCAATTCAATACTGCCCGAGTCGCGAGCTTTGCGCACCTTATATAGTCCGACAGTAATTTCCAGAACCTTCGAGAATGGAAATATCTAGAAAGTTCGGGAACATACCGGTCCCGACTGACTAGGTGTCGAAACATCGAGAATGTTCTAGCATCGAAAATTCTAGAAAGATCGTGACCCAATTAGTTCCACTACTCGATACTAGATGGCGTTAGTAGTACGTTGTGAACCCGGCATTAATTCTGGCGCGTAACATTATTTTTTTTGGTAGGTTTGGTAATATTTTTTTTTACTTTATAATACTTTTCCAACTGTAGCGTGTGACATATCAAAAGAAAGGGCTTGATTTATGATTATTTTTAAATAAATCAAAAAATATTCAAGAAATTAGCTGACAAAACCATTCCTCTTTATTTCCGAATCTACTGAACCTAAAACTTAGAAAAAAAAATCTAATCTACAGTGCAGAACCTATTCATTACAGGAAAGCCTATAAGAAGTTCGAAATCCTTTGCACACGAGTCCGACCTGCATTTGGCCAGATTTTTCCCTAAGTTTTCTATATTGTGGCTTTGCGTCTATCTTATTTCGGTAGTCGGGTGTCATGTGGACCATGTGGTCGACCTACTTATTCGGTATTTACTTTATAAATCTCTTCACACCACCGCACGAAAACTACAAAATATAAGTTGTGCAAAGGAGCTTACATAAAGAAACGGTTTCCGGCACAGACAAACCAGCATAAAGAAACAGGTAAAACCATCCTTACATGTTCTCCAGTTCGTTCTTTTTACCTCGCTTCGCTCGTGAGGTAAATTCTTAACTCCCGAGCGCAGCAAGGAAATTAATTCAGGAATACTTATTAATAACGGTCGGGATTTAATGTGACACTCGTGAATAAGATACCTCTCCCTTTATCCCTCCTTGGTCAATAATCTACAACTATAGATGTAGATGTTTAGATGTTTTACACCTATGCAGGTATGGTTGAACCGGCTTCTAGTCTATCCGATAATGCAGCGAGTATTATAATAGAAAACAAACAAAAGGACTGGGGAATTTACCAAGAAAAACAACGAGCCACGCTGGGAACTTATCTTTATATATACATATAAATCAATCCCTATTTCCCTTAGTCATCGCATCATGCGTAAACGGTTTTACCAATTCCGCAAATTATTATTTTTGTTCTGTTTGTTATTGTTAGGAGAAGGTTCTTATGAAAGAAAAAAGTTGCAGTTCAAGGGAGCGAAGCCGCGGGGGACAGCTAGTTTTATATAAAAATTACATAAAATTCTATAATGCGCATGCATTGATAAGAGTCACTAAGATAAATTACATTTTTTATTAAAAAATCCCATGACATTTTTCATCCTGAGTTTTGGATTCTAGATAACACGCTGTTCCAGAACTTCATTATTTTCGAGTAACAAGACAAACTGTAAGCAATATGATGCTACCATCAGCTGAGTCGAGTCAATGATGGGTATGTGGAGAAGATTTTGTGTGGTATCGTTTGAAATGACACGAAGAGCTCCATCTGTTGGGGCCCACCAACAACAATTACTTCGAGAATTGCGTCATAGTTTATATTGATCATGATTATGTTTTTTTTTTCTAAAAATATGTTAACCTAAAATTGTAGCCTGTATTCTCCGAAGGTTTAGGTAGATACATACATCTACCTCTATAGTATACACAATCTGCACTACTGTAGCGCTGCAGCAAGGTTCGTAGCATTGAATCAAGATCTGTAGCGTTGTAGCAAGGTCCGTAGCACTGTAGCATTTATCGTAGCGATGTAGCAAGGTCCGTAGCGCTGTAGCAAGGTCCGTAGCGCTGTAGCAAGGTTCGTAGCGCTGTGGTAAGGTCCGTAGCGCTGTAGCAAGGTTCGTAGCGCTGTAGCAACGTACGTAGCGCTGTAGCAAGGTTCGTTGAGCTTTATCGGGACATAAGCAAGGGCTGTAGCATTCTAGCACGTAGCAAGAACTAACGCTGTTAACCCATAGCTGCGTAGTAAGGGCTGTAGACCCGTAGCTGCGTAGAATAGATGTAGCTCTGTAGGATGTTCTGCAGCGCTGTAGATCCTCAGCCGTGTAACAAGGTTATAATCTCATACCTAACCCTTTTTTTTCTCTTCCTTTCCTTTAACTTGGTATTTCGGTACCTATCTGCATACTACTTAGCACTTTTGTTGTATTTTATTCAGCCTTTACTGTCACACTGCTGAAGAAAGGCCTCCCTCCACCGCTCTCAGACATACCTATTGATTTAAATAAAACTACAAGGTTCCTAGAAATTAAGGGACTCTCTAAGAGTGTGCGGCCTTATTAGTCTGCGACGACGCTGCATCGATTTCCATACATTTTAAATGACAGGCCATATTAGAGCGTTTCGTCGTCGTATGTGAAGTTTCAACGGATTGACGGACGAGAGATGTAGCAGGGGGAGGGTGATGCGCTGCGTTGTCGCAATTCCGTCGACGAAGACGGACGACAGACAGTATCCCACTGCTACGCAAGAGTACGACGTAGTGCGTCGTACTCTTGCGTTGCGACGTAGTGCGTCGTTGCATTGCAGGTGTGGCATACAATGCGTAGAGAGGCCGCAGTCTTACTGGTGCATTTTTTACGTTTTTACGTTCAATACTTATAACGTGTACGAAATTTTGACACTACATCAGAAAAAGCCAGAATGAATCAGTTTATCTAAAGATCTCTCAGTACATAGAAATAAAACAAACATTTATCTAAGTCAGCATATTATTTAATTTCACTATATTATAAAAAAGTATTTCATGTCAACCGTCATTCCGACAGGAACATTGCATAAACAGAGGTAATGTACGGTTCTACAAAATTTGTCGAATTAACAATCTCTTTCATTCCAATCAAGTTAATAATATTGTCAAAGTAATAGTTTTATTAAGTACTTACATTTAAATTGTTTCTAATAGCAGATCGCGTAATATTACATAGAATCGCAATTGTTTTCTTCTGTTTTGTTTCAATTAATTTTGTACCCAAATGTCACTTAATTATTACGTCAAAAACAGCACCTCGCTAGTACTGGAGGCATCTGTTATTTTTTTATCATTTAAATTATTGGGACACACAAACTATAATGACGATAATAATACCTTCTCAATACATTCATTTAAGTCTCATCTAAGTATCAAAGTCACTGGGACTATAAGTACTGGGTGCTAATTCTACTAATTATAAACAACGTTCGCAATCGCATCTCAGTCGCAAAATATCAAAAAATCCTTAATTTCCCGACATTTATGACAGATTGCAACTGACAAGCGAATGCGATTGTTGGTTAAAAAATAGTAGAATCGGCCCGCTGATAGTCATTTGCTAAAACTAATAAAAAAGTTTAATTATTTTCTCATACTTTCGATGTTCGAACACAATGTTATCGTATACTTAAGTACAGACATAAAATTGAGCTACAAAGTTATCACACGATTTACTTAATAAAAATGCAATAAGTAGTCGTGAAAATGGACAGTGTATAATAAGTATAATAAATAGAAAAACAAACTATACTTAATTATAAAATGCTATAGCAAGAACACATAACGAAGAGTGATACAAGGGTGTATAGCAATAGTATATATATTTTGACTTCGCGCCGCTAATTGCTAAGTATAACAATATAATTATAAAATAAGCTAGTAAAATCTGGCGAAAAGCATTTAATGAAATTATTCTCTACTTGTATGAAATGAAAAGCTTATGTTGAAATGCAATATTTTCGGGAATGAATAGAATTATAAGTCTTTACTTAACAAATCTGAGTTTTAGCTAATGGAAAGTGCTCGCATAAATCTCGGACTTCAATATAAAATAAAAATCCGTACACATGAATACTGAATCTAAAATTCTTCTTTTGAAACCGGTCAATAAGAACATTTGGTGCTGCAAAAGAGGGTTCTAAAACCTGATACTTAATCTGGGAATTTGTGAAGTTAGTTAACAATTAAAATGTTTTAAGTATTTTTTTCAAAGTGATGAGAACTATATCTTTGATGAAACTGTCAACAATAAAATGATTATTTCTTTATACTAAATTGTCATTAAGAAACTGCAATGATTTTTTATTTGAAATATATTCACGACGGAATAATGAAGTAGGTTTACCTATCAAGTTCCATGGGAGGGAGCTCCGACATTATTAAAATACAAAGATGACGATGAAATAACTGTGCGCATTGACATCATTGTTCTATTGTCTTTAGATTTTAGTTTTCCTTCCGCCTATTTCAACGTTATTAAGTAAACTTAAGTACATCGTGAAATAAAAACAATACGGTCCTATAACTACGTGCCTACTGCTGATATAGGGATTGTCGCGCGAATACGCGATCGACACGTTCACTATGACCGGCTGACTGGCGTGGCGTTCGGATTTTGTGAACAAAATGAGTAGCAAACAAATGATCGCGTATTATCACGACTATCGCTAACGAATCTGACACGGGTTAACTCAGTCGAATCAGTCAATTTTATTGAAAAATTTGCTAACCGCAGAGAATAATTATTAAGAGTAAACTAAACGCTGATTCAATACTCAAATTCACTTTCGGTTCACCAAAGTTTACGTGTATATATCGAAAAAAGTTTTTAACCGCAAGGAGAATCGTGGTAAATAGACCCCACGACTCGCAATGTGGCGTCAAAGTATTAAAATGTAGTTTCAAAGATGTCATCCAACGGATAAGACGATACCTTTGAAATTACGTTTAGTCCACGCGCGTTTAGGGGCAATATGTACTATATTCCAAAACCGATCTATTAATGTTACTTACCCACTTGCACCCTGTATCACTAAATGTATCATAATTTTGTAACATCACTCTGTCGCTGTTTCTCAAATGTGTGACAGATACAGAACGATGATTTAAACTTGTTTAGCGCTAAACCCGTTTAGTGATTTGTTGTGCTAGTGGAGCTAAGTCAAAGCAGTAGTCCTATTCTGTAAATATCTCACTGAGAAAACTAAGATGAAGTGTCAAAGTCAATCCCTAGCAATAAAAGGGATGACAGTTCACTTCTTTTAACTTTACAGTGAAACGTTTACAAGGTACACCGGGTATATTGCCCCTGAACGCGGTTAAGGTGCGGTGTGGCGGCGTGCGAGCCTCGTTTTGTAGACGGGTTCTATGTCGCTACCGTGCGCTAGTCACGCGTACGTCTCTCTGAAGCGTTTCTGTAAGTGATGCGCCGCGTTGAGCAGGCGGTTGTGCAGCGTGAGGTGCGTGTGCGGCGCGAAGGTGGGGGGCGGGGGGGCGGCCACGGCGCGCAGCGGCAGCGGCGGCAGCTCCGCGTCCGTGTCGGGGTGGCAGAAGAACGCCACGCAGTGCCGCCCGCGCGCGCGCGCGTACTCGCCCGGCGGCACCACCACGCGGTGCACCTGTGGACACAGAGACGTACACATTGAAAACAAGTCTCCAATGTTCTCGTTGGTCTTACGTTATACCATGTTTTTGAATGAAATTGTCTCCGAAATTCCCAAGTATTAGGATCATCGATTGACTCCTTCCGCTCTGGGTGGAGCAGAAGGGAGTGTCAGACTCTTACTGACTAAAACCCATTCCTGTTCCTCTTAATGCCCTTTGCGTTCCAGGGCCGCGGTGGCTCTTTCGAACAAATTCCGCTACTCTGGCAGGCACTCAACTGGTCCTAGCGGGCTCCGTCTAAATATAGAATCCACTTCAGTCGACTCCTTGACGACGTAAAAAATCTCGAGTTGTAAAACGTCAGTAAATATCTAACATACTACAAGTTCTAATTTGGCTAACTCGATGTGTATCGAGCTGAGGAAATGAACGAGACTATGGGTGATAAATTGATAATTGCTGACTCGACTAAGGGTGGGTTGTTTCCCGTTCACTTAACGCACACGTACGTAAACGTTAAAAATGGTGCTAACTATCGTTAAATAAAAAAAAACAGTAGTTTCAGGATCTTTTAGCGTTAACGCACGCAGAAAATAACGATTACGATAACAAATGGTTTGAGCACTGGTTAACGTTACTTTAGTTGCGTCAAATAGAACAATATTGTGAAATTTTCTTTTGAATTTCCCAGTAGCAGTTCTTCTGATGACACAAAAAAGGGTAGAGTGCAAAAGATGGTATTAAGGTAACGTGTTAATAACTTGAGCTATTGGGATGAGCAGGAATTAAAAACCAAAATGTTTTGAAACAACGCTTCTTATTAATGAACGTTAAACATCTTCCATAATCGTTACTTTTTGACATACGTGTCGTTAACCAACCGTTTGTAACAACCCGCCCTAAATAGTGTGTCAGCGACGTCCTTTATATAAATATCTCCATTTAAGGCTTCTTCGCTGAGGACAGCAAATTAGAGAATTTTATGTGGATTTTATGGTTCGGTAAATTCTTAGCAAGGTGTAGTACCATTTCATGTCTGTCAGTTTCTTTGTTTGAACGCGCTACTCTCAGGAACTGCTCCGATTTTAAAAATTATATCAGTGTTAGATAGCCCATTTATCGAGGAAGGCTATATCATCAAGCTAAAACAAATAGGAGCGGAGCATTCATGGAAAATGTGACGCAGACGAAGTTGCGCGGATCAGCTAGTTAAATAATAAAGAGTAAGATACTAACCAGTGCCGGGAGAACGTTAGCAGTCCAGGCGGCGAGGAACTCTCCAGACTGAACGAGGATCGCCCCGGGCAGGTGGCCTACCTTTTCCCACTTGTCACTGCCGTTCAACTTCACCTGCAGATTAAAAAAAAAAACAAAATCACAACTAGTTCAGTGCTATTTTCCCCATTCTATGCCAAAATTATCCTCAATAATGAGAGAATTTTGCCATAAGCACGGTTTATAATAATAAAAGTGGATGTTCTAAAATTTTAAGTCGTCATTGCATGTTATTATCACGTGATTACCGGAAAATACTAAATTACAGTGCTGAAAAAATTAATGATTGCAGAGTAATTTTTATTGCATTTGAACTGAGTCACATTAATTTGTGTTTCCGATCATTCTAGATACAAATAATGCTGTTTTTGGTATTTGGTTTACCCTGTGCGTCATTTACAAAGGCTTATCTTTTACGGGGCAAATGCCTCTTATAGTTAATTATCATATGATTTATATTAATTTATAATTGATTGATATGTTTTAACGTAGATATCTCGTGTAGTGGGGCCGATTAAGTCGATGCTCCATTGAAAATTCTGTTATTCAGCTGCATACGGTTTAACTGGAAGTCGACCCCCTAACATAGTATCCGCATTATCAATATTTCAAAGCTCCTCACCTCAAGTCCGCCCTCAGAATCCTGCGCCAACAGCGTGAAGGTGCCGTAGTCAGCGTGTGCGCCACACCTCGTGTAGTGTACGGCGTCGTTCTGACAGCAAGGTCCCACGTCTTCGGGGGGCACGGGGGGATAGTACAACAGACGCATCGTCGACGGGTTGCGCCCCTCCGCCATCAGCATGCCGGAGTGGCTCGCCAGCAAAGAGGTTGGCGGCACACCTGGAATGAGCAGATGGTTTTTTATTGATACTGTTTGGGTTGAATTTGGTATTTAGAACCATGTTTCCCAAAAGGCAGCGCAAGATGTCCACACAGCATTAACTAATCATTGTACGAGTACTTATATGTTCCTTTCCTACAACACAGGCTAAGGCTGCCTGTACATTGTCACGGAGCGAAGCAGCGGAGCGAAGAAATGGTTAATTTGGGTTATAATAAGGAATATAGGTTGGTGGATGTTGCATGTCTTCGAATTTTTGGTTCTAGGACAAGATTTTCATTTTCACCGTTATTTTCTAGGTCATTTTTGATTGAAGACAGTAAAAAATCTTTGTGTACTTATTAAAATTCACAGTTTTCTATGTTCCAAACGAGAGGTTTTATGAATGAAAGTCTTAGTTACGAAATTTACCGTTTCGCACACGTCAATAAAATCATGATGGTAAGTAATTAACCCAGAAATGAGAGCAGTAGCCAATATTTACATACTCGCTCTACCTAATCAGCATTCAATGGCCTTTACAGTTAGTTAATATTCGTTAAAGGTGCTAAAATAAAAGGAAATGTAAATTGGTGGCGCTAAATAAAAATGTCATTGAAAAACAGGCCAAGTGCGAGTCAGACTCGTGCACGAAGGGTTCCGTACCATTATCGTATTATACGATTTATGACGTACGAGTATTAAAAAAAACTACTTACTAGATCTCGTTCGAACCAATTTTCGGTGGAAGTTTACATAGTAATGTACATCATATATATTTTTTTTGTTTTAACATTCTCTTATTTTAGAAGTTACATGGGGGGGAGCTATTTTGCCACTTTGGAAGCGTCTCTCGCGCAAACTATTCAGTTGAAAAAAAAATATATTAGAAACCTCAATATCATTTTTGAAGCCCTATCGATAGATACCCTAAACGTATGGGATTGATGAAAAAAAATTTTGGAATGTCAGTTTTATGTATGGGGACCCCTAAAATGCATTGTTTTTTTTTCTATTTTTGTGTGAAAATCTTGCGGAAAAATGCGGTTCACGGAATACATCTACCTACCAAATTTCAACAGCATAGTTCTTATAGTTTCGGAGAAAAGTGGCTGTGACATACGGACGGACAGACAGACAGATATGACGAATCTATAAGGGTTCCGTTTTTGCCATTTGGCTACGAAACCCTAGAAACCTACTTAGTCCAACAATGTAAAAATTAATGTAAAAGCAACAAGTCCACACCAATGTTTATTGTTTATGACAAGCATGGTCTTTCACTCCCACGCGTTAAGACACTCTCTTTATGTATAAAAATCCCGTTGTTAAAATAAAGTCGTTGCCCTACTCATAAGTTGTATGAATTCGATTGCCACGATTCTTCTCATTCGTTAGCCATCGTCTTAATTCTCAGATGATCACCGTGTATAAACGAAGCGGGAGTTTCTGCCTAGAAGGCAAAAAGGCGTGTGTTTATATCCATAAAAATTAAAACGCACCCATAGCATAGGCGAGGGCCTGCAGCACGACTCGCGAGAGGTTGGTGAGGTCCTGTGCGAGCGGCACGGCGTGCTTGGTGAACTCGGGCACGTCCTCCTGCGCTGGCATCGAGGCCGCCGCTAGCGTGGTTATGTTGAACGAGTGGCGTAACTCCTGGGGAACAACGAGAGGATTTAAAGTTGAAGTAGGTGAAGCAAAAAAATACTAGGCCTGTGGTCTCTGCCTATAAGCCCGTTTTATTACGGCTTGGCTATTTGGAGAACGGTAGCATAATGACGTTAAGTAACTTAATTATGTTACATCCAGGTTACTCTGCCCTTGAGTCACTATGTGAGTCCAAGTGGTATGATCTCGGTGAAAGAAAATACTCCTAGTATTCCCACAACAACCGGTGTTCTGTGAGTTCATCCAACAAATTCCCGTCACGTTGGGACTTTGGTATATTGTGGAATACATTAAAGGAAGGAAGGAAAAAGTGTTGAGGGAAAGAGGGTGGTTACGATAAAGCGATGGATCAACAGGAAAATAGCAAGTACTCGGGTTCTGGTGGTAGCTTGCAATTTCATGGCCAAATTTTTCATTACAAATAATACATTTAGCAAGCTTGGTTTCTAATTTTCTAGTTAGCCAAGAAGTAGTTGCTCCATTTAAATGTCTTCTGAGACTTTCAAACATTAGCTGCATTTTGTATTGTGCTAAGTAATCACAATGAGTGTGGAGAAAGTCAGTCTAGGTTTTCGGGTTATGCTAATTTATTAGTCTGCCGCTAGGTGGCATCACTCGTTAGCTGCTCACTGGTGGGAAACATTATGCAATTTTAGATAGTCGTAGGTATAGCATTAACATGTAATTACCGGTAAAATTACTGAGAAACAACGTAACAACAGTGCTTGAAAGAATATTCGCGATAAATGTGTAAAACTTTGAGACGAACTTAGTATTCATTAAACTAACACCGAAAAAAACAGAATAATTTAAACAACAGAATACTTAGTCATACTGCGGACGACAACATCTTACGTCGTCCATATAAACTTTATTATTCAGAACTTAAAAGGATGGAATGGCAGCTAAGGCGACTCCAACAATTTTTTGTGACCTAGGAGACCCAAGAATGACGTAAAGTAGGTAATCCTATGATAGTTTACCTTCTTAGTGGTGTCAAACTGCTCCATCCCTGGTTTCACGTAACCATGGTTGCTAACGGGGTTCCGGAGGTATTGATCCTGGCAACCTTCCGGCAGCGCGCAGAAGTTGTCCAGGTCAGCATAGACCGCTTTCAGCTGAAAAACCAACAACTTAATATTAGAATAGTTACACAACAACAACTACTAACAAGTTAATTTCAAGGATCGGTTATAGGTTAATGTAAACTACCTAGAATTATAAGATCTAGAAATCTGGTTGAGAAATCTACAGCATATAATATAGTAAGTTAATATAGCTATGCCTCTTTTAGGTCACCTCCTATGCTAGGTATAGGCTCCGATCCGAATCCGATCCGAATTATGGTTTGGTGGCCTTTAAATACAAGGATGATAAAAAAACTAAGTATTTGTGATCTCACGTACAGTATCGAATCATTACGAAATTTTTAAAATGCTATCCAAATACAAAATGTCGTCGCGTCATTGTGTTCGTAATGCGACCTTACAATGTGTTGATTTTGACCATTTTTGCTCGTTTTGTTCGAAATATTATTTTAATGCTAAAGGCCTTTTTCAGAGCAGCCTTGATCAAATCTGTATGTCAACTTGTCAAGATTAAACGATAAGATACTGCTATATTCCAAACTAAACATAAGTAAATGAGCCTAAAGATCTGTTCTTACACGTTTGCCTTGACTACATTCTACATTTTTAAACTAGTGGTTTATTTTAAAGAACCGCTACACTTCGATTCAAAGTCAGTCAAATTTTAATGTCAAAAGCGCAGCACTCAGCGGAGTGGCTTCACCTCTAAAGCGGCCTAAGTATAGTAGGTACAATTTCTGACGGCCAAGAAGACCAGCTTACTCAAGAAAGCAAAAATTGCTAATATACTTGAAACGAATGTCAAGTGAATTGCTGTTGTTATTTCACTCAGACCAACACAGCAGACGGTTAACAAGAGTTTGACAACAAACCATGTAATTGATTGACCATGTGTAAGACATCTGCAGGACTGAGGACATTATTGTATTGTCAAATACAGATGTGTGGGGTTAAGTCCCATACATCTAGAATGGACTGAGATTTTACGGTCCAAGAAATGGATTGGGGCAGTAAAGTGAGAATGAGATAAACTTGTAGAGGCAGCCTCTTTCTTGGATTTGATTGAGCCACGGTAAAGACCTGCACTATCAGAAAAAGGACAGGTAATGACCACACAGTCACTTTGTCATTTTCAACAGAACTGACAATTTTGAGATAGTATTTGGTCAGTCAATTTTCAACGTCTATATGCCACGCTGACATCAAAGCCATGATTTATTATGCAAACAGGTAATATCAAGTGCCTATCAGTTCATAAGGTTACAGTCTAGAAGCCCATGAACCTGCTAGTGCCGATACTGCCTTGAAATGTTAATCGCTGTGAATTATGTTCACACATTCAGGAAAAAGCGATGCGTTTGTTGATAAAACTGTTTTCTTCCTTCCTTCTATATTTCCTACTATTCATCATTTAACTCTGACAATGGCAATGCCAATGGAACCATTGTTTTGTAAATGCGAGTGCTGTAACAGCTTTGGTTTAATGCTAAAGCCATGGTAAATCAATTGCCACCTCAACATAATTATGAGAAGTGGCCGTGTCGAGGTCAAGATGTTCTTAGTTAGGATCTAAGTTTCCTCATACCATAGTTACCATCTATGAAGACGATTACAAGGATAACACGCAAACAGCTCATGGTTGGTGACTTTGCTATCATCCATACGCGGATACTAACTTTATGGTGCAACGTTTTTATTGGGAAACACTTAGATTGTGGTCTACAGATCGCCTAAAATAAAACAGAAGCGATAGTCAATAGATGAATATCATCTATCAGCCATGCTAGATCTGTCATCACTTGACCGTCGATTGATCGCAGTCATAGATCGCAGTCTAGTTGCACCTTAAACCTTCGTCTAAATGCTCACCTTCTCGTCAGCAATGCCATGGTTGACCAGCACCGCCAGCCCTTTGGTGCTGAGCGCAGTGAACAGCTGCTGTCCAATGCGTCTTAGCACTGATTTCATAGGGCACACATCTGTACCTGAAACGACGGAAATAATTTGTTAAATAAATGCTTGAGTGTTAATTTTGAGTGCCGCTAGCATAGCATATACCAAAGGTGGTCATCAAAATCTGTATCTAGCCTGGCAAGGCAATCTAATTCTGGCCAGTACTATTTTCAAGTATAGTTATAGTTTAAACTAGCTTTTGCCCGCGACTTCGTACGCGAATACCCGTTTTCTCCCGTTCCCGTAGGAATTTCGGGAAATCCTCTCTTAGAGCTCCCCTAAACTCCCCAAGGACGTGCAGCTTCATACGACCAGTCAGTAGTTTTGGTTGTGTTGTTGCGTTATCTGTCAGTCATTCACTCAGTAACGGAAGAATTATAAATGTTCCAAATGAAAATAAAGCTAAAACGTATAAATGAAAATAAGACTAATGTAAAAAAGAGAACATAAATTAGCCAAAACTTACCAATCGGTTTCTAAAAATCTATACGTACCTACTACTTCTTCACCTAAAAATTAATAAAATGTAAGTAGGTACATAAACTATTAATAATTTGTAATTTTAACGAATATTTAAACACTACCAAAATAAGTAATCCCTTTTTAATAAAATAACAACAAAAGGAATCAAAGTAAATTATCAAAGACAGTGATAAACACGGCTTGTTAATATCAAGTAAGTATTGTCTGTGTCAATAAGGTCGAACGCTCTGCGTCTATTCGCATCAACAGGCAAAAATTGTATGAAGCTCGCGCTTTTTCTTTATTGTGTGGCCTCTTGCAGGTCAACCTGATAAGATTGGATTCTGCTTAACCGGACTTGCCTGTGAAGGCCTTAATATAGTATTAAAGCCTCCAGCCAGGCGGCCTTTTTATACCTTCGGCCGCGAGACGCGTCGAGCGCGGCGACCACAGGCGGCGACCGATTCTCGAACGTTCGCGATCGGCCGCACTGTGCGCTTGGCGCCTAGCTGCTAGGCCGGTCGCGAACGTTCGAGAATGTTCGTTTTACGAAGCTACTCGCTAGGTGACTCGCTAGCCTCTAGGCGCCAAGCAAGCTGCCTGCCTCTGCGTTCGCGACCTTATACAAAAATAATCCTTATAGCATGATTCAGTATTCACGCGTGATGGCTTAATATTAGCGTATTTCATGTTACATAACTTTGGTGTTTCTATACCGATAACTATGATTCTTTTTTATGTAATAGTTAATAATGTTAACTTTTTTAATTAGGGATGACTGAGAGTGTTATAAACGTAAGAGTAGACAAATATAATCAGAAAGCTTCGAACTGCTAAGCTATCGGAAGTTACACGTGTTAGTGTGAGTCAATCATAAAAGATAGACATATGCTGTCGTGGAATATTTTTTATATAATTTTAAGGAGAACATTTTCGTCATACATGTGTTCTTTGTAGCTTTAACCATTAAGGTTGCACACGCGACGGAAGCTTAAAAAATGGAGTAACTTCTCCCGTTTTCCCAACATTTCCCTTCACTGCTCTGCTCCTATTGATTGTAGCGTGATGAAAAGTATACTATAACCAGCTCAGGAGTATGAAGAATAATTGTACCAAGTTTCGTTAAAATCCGTCGAGTAGTTTTTGTTTCTATAACGGTTATACAGACAGACAGACAGACAGACAGACAGACAGACAGACAGACAAAAATTGTACTGATTGCATTTTTGGCATCAGTATCGATCCCTAATCACCCCCTGATAGTTATTTTGGAAATATATTTCATGTACAGAATTGACCTCTCTACAGATTTATTATAAGTATAGATGAATGCGACATTCTCGCTGCGGCATCGTACTACGAGGTAGGTGCTCGAAGAGACATCCATTCATAATATTGACAGCGGCTATTATTTTGTTTAGCCGCACAGAACGACCAATTAACTCAGAATCCAATCAACCATGTTCCCTTCGATATAACGTAGATAAAATAAAGATATCGTGATAAATGTGATAATTATAGTAGCACAGGAATATTTAAATAATTGACTTGACAATTTATGGAAGCCTAACAAAAGTTTAGGTATTATTAACTATCGTGATTGATGCAATTATTGTATCATTATCATTGTATTTGTATTTGTTCAGTACGAGTTTTATATCCATACTCCACATTGAAGGATTTACTTAAAATCAAGTATTTTATTTTTGTATTCTTAATCTTTTGCGGAAACATACTGTAAATATGCTTGTCTTAAGAATGTATTTATTAATGAACAAAGTAGAGTCAGAGAAGAGTTAGTTTTGTAGGTACGTATAAACGCGGAATTGTATTTAAATAAACGTTGACCTGAAAGATGTTACATGTAAAATGGCGGTTCACCTCGTCTTGTGCAATATGAATAAAATATACGGCCGTCTGTACATACATTCTGAGTTAGCTGAAGGTCTGGCCGTGGCCCCGTTCTGCCGATGGCATATACACTGGCACATTTTGTGCAGGCTTCGAAATGCGGGTGTTTTATTTAGTTTTAAGTAAACAATGCCAATTACAATAATCTAACTGAAGCAGAGGTGCTATTGAGATATTTCGTATTTGTTTTCCAATTACTGAAAAATGTTTAGCTAAAGGTTACATGATGTTCATCTGAAACATTTACGGTGTTCTTTGCATTTTCAGACAGTTGGCTCACTGTCTGTCTTCCTTTTGTTCAAAAAATTATTACAACGGGAATTAAATAATTTTGCCAGTTCCATTATCACTTCGTTACACAATATCTATTGTGGCACTGACATACACGGCCGTTACCACAAGATGATAAGATTTGACCGTTACCGGCAGCCATCGTCATCAAGACTGACGTCACAACGCCGTCAGTCTTGTTAGTCAAACGGTTCACTCAAATCATAAATAAGTAGACTGCTGACAATAGTAAACAACTCAACCAACACAAGCCATCATAAAAGAAGTTAATGATGAGAAAACGTCACTAACCTGCACCTAATTAACTCATTTATAACAGTTTTATCATTTTTATGGTAGCAGTCACTCGCAAATGAGTCACATTTTCTCCTATATTGGGTTTTCATCTTAGTAGACCCTGATTCATGACGGACTGTGAACAATAAATATTTATGAATTTGCACTTATGTACTCACGACGCGACATCCTATGAGTAGGAGTTTTCATTGTATTTTCGTAATAGAAAGATGATGCAGATTTTCTCACGTAATTTAATTGAAGTGGAATGTTCTTGTTGATTTTTATCATCGATAAATATAGTTAAACAAGCCCATGTGCAATTAATACGTCTAAAGTTACATAATTTTTTGTTCTAATTTAAAATAGGAATGCGTGGTTTGTCCCACTTTTGATACGAGGTGGCAGTCGCCGCGTGGGGCGTGCTGTAACATAAACTGTGTTGTAACATGAACGTTCACAGATTGCCGCGTCGCTCGACAGCGACACGATGAGATATTTCAGTGTCTTTCATTAACGTGCAGACTATAATATACATAAATGTTATGAGCTGGCTGCCTCCTAGATGAAGAAATTTCTTTTTAAAATAACATTTTGTGTGGAATTTATAGTCGAGCTGAACGCCTGGGGGTCTTGTTAAAGCCTTCATCAACACTGACTTTCCTAAGACTAGCTTTGTTGCTTCTTAGTTTTATAAGTGCAATTGGCATTTGAACAGTTTCATAGGCTTTTATCATAATTATAATCGTAAATTCACAAATTCGAAGCTTCAAAGCTTACAGGCCTACGTTTTCTTATCGTCTCGTATCGGTCGGGGGTCAAGGCAATTCAATAGCGCGATTCCGTCATTCTCAGTGGTGTTTAAATAAATTGTTTAGCTCTTGGCGACAGGGCACTTGAGCTGCCACAGTCTTCAGCTAACCGGTTATCTTATTATGTACATACGTAGGTGCCTTTGAATTTTAATTATGAACGACGAGAATCTTTGTACAATTCCCGCCATCACATTTTGCTGTCTCACGTTCTGTTTTATCCAACAATACGTGGCGGCCAAGATTCTGGATTCTGTTGTAAGATCTGTTATTTAGATTTCTTTACATATTCTAAATGCTGCGCTTGTATGTGCAAGGAATACTGAATAATCTCGTTGCTATGCAGGCTCCAGGCTGCAATCATTTGCCTTCATTCTCGTAACAATGTCTTCTCAAAAATATCAAGTTGCCAGTAACTCTACACTGATTTTGAAGCCTGTATCCTTGTCGTTGCGTGAGTAGTAACATCTGCTCGATCACTTTAGTATTGATTTCTAAAACTTGCATTGACACGATTTACAGGAAGGTCTGATATCGTCCTTCATTTTAAACTACCCTTGACCGGAAATACGTACCTATAGGCACATGTTAATATAGACACTTGAATTATACGTGCATCATCATGTGACCCTTAGCAATTTTTCCTTTGTTGGAACTTTATGACTAGTTTTACTTTCAGAAAAATGTGGACAAAGGCGATTTGTGTATATTTTTAGATGTGGTAGGTACTGCTATTATACTGTGATTATATATCAACATGCAGAAATAACTTAGGAAGGTAATCCTTGCCAACATAAGTAGGTAGGTACGTTTAAAGTAGGTAATTAAGTAAAGGTTTATTTTATTTATTATTTACAACTATGTTTAATGGCTATAAAACAACATTAAATAAACTCAACATAAAAGCTTTTCCATCTAATTCTACAGGTGCTCTACAGGTGTTTTCATGGACAGTCATGATAGATGAGTTTGCCTAATTACAATATTTACAATAATATGCCTTTATATTCTAAAACAATGTTCAATAAAACACAATCTATAGTTAATGCGGGTGTTAAATACAAGTATATTTGGTTTAATGAATAATAACATTAATAATCCTTCCATAAGTCTTGTATATGCCATAAACTATTCGTTGGCATAAAAATGTCAAACATGAAAATAATAAACGAAATCACAACAAGCTGTAATAAACTTTGGACTTATAGTACTTAGGTAAGTAGCTAATGAAGCATACTATTAATTGATAGTCAGGACAATACAAATGGTATGCAATGACATAACAAAGTTGAACAAAGTGCAAATACTGCACTATGCAATGTGTTACCTAAACTATTATAAAATGATTATGACATCAACAACAAAAGATTAGCTACAGTTGCTATTAATGAATCTAAATATCAAATGTTATGACGCTAACAGTACTTAAACAAAGACTCACGGAAGTTAAGCGTGTTAGCCTAAATTAATATGGCTACGTTTTATTGCAGAACCTGACGAAATAAAGAAGGCCATCAAGTTTTATCCGTTACTACAGCAGTTCAAAATGGAATAATACTCGCCTCAATTGTGATATCTTTGTAATTACATTCATCAGTATTTGTATTTGCTTTATCTCAGTTGTGTGTATTGCATAGGAATATTTTGTAGTCCTTGCTGCTGTTGAAATGCTCACGTGTCATTTTCAGAAACAGATCAAATAATAATTTCACATGCACTGCCTGCGTACAATTATTCGAAATATTTCTAGACACGTATTTACTTACAGCTGGTACCGGCATAAATCTAGCAGTGTGCTATGACTAATATCATTCTCCGAGCTAGTTGGTATCCGCAATGGGTGTCGTGTCGAAATCGCTTGGCTGCCGACCGCCTTAGCATTGTGGGCTAGATTGGGTTAGTAGGTCTGTGTTAGTTATCGAGTGTACTATACGTACTATAGTTATCTTCGCCTAGTTTCAATTCACAATACTTAAGTAAAAGTATTTTCCGCGATTTATCAAAGAACAACCATTGTTGAAGTTGTAAGGCGTAAAAGCAGCTGCAACGAAATATTTTATCATCAAAATAAAATGTTTGTTAAGTTTTACTTTTATCACAAACATTGTTTTTCTATTTAGCACTTGTCATTCAGCCATTGGGTGCTGAATGTGCTGACTAGTTAACAATGATATTCAATAATTAGCAGGAAACTGCTAATCCGAGTTCAATCACACGCTTAACTCGATCATGCGCGCCAAAATGTTCTTCAGACCATAGACACGATGTCAAAGGCTGATGGAAAAAAAATCAAAGAAATAAATTAAAGACAAATAAGGTAAACTAGAATGAAACCTTCCAAGATTAACATTGGGGTTTTCGTAATGAAAATGCTACTGAACGAGTTCTACGAATCAATGATGTCGCGTTTTAGCAGCTATTGTGAAATATTTGCTTCTTTTGAATTCATATTATTCGTCATACGCAGGAAGTCAACAGCAATGGTTCATATAAAAGAAAACACCATGAATAATATTGTTATTAGGGTTGATATAATTTTATAAACATTTCAAATATGATTCGATATTTGTTTTTATAGAATGACAGGGCTTTCAAGATATTATTGGCAGTGTGTCATACATTTTTTAAACATATAATGGTTTGCTGCTTCAACATACCAATTGTTCCATTAGGTACCTACCAAACTACACAGTTCTGGTCAAGCAAAGCTTACACTGATATTAGTCTATTTATCTTCGTTTAAATAATTACCAACAACTTGCACGAGAAAGTGTCGTGTCTTACAGAGCCATTGACTAAAGTACTATCATATGACACACACCAATAAACTTATCTTTATGGTTGTGATTAGGATTATAGGCGTAGCCATGAGATTACACACCAAAAATCAATAAAGAATCCATTCACTTTTATAGTAGCTGTATGTTTAATGACGCATTATTTTTTAACTACTGCTGTGGAATGTCACAAGGATCAACGTAAGGTCACCTTTTGATGAACAATCCTGTTTATCTGTGTATAAAATTACTGAAGTGTGTATCTACAATAACTTCAAGATTTCCTTTTCTAAAGCGAGGTTAGACTCCGTCACTGTGATGTTAAAAAAAAACAAAATACCTACTTAATTATGCTTGTTTTTACCTAGGGTCCTATCAATTCTGAATCGATGATTTGAACAATGGCTTCGGTTAAATAAATACATCTTATTGTACTTTACTCGAATGGGGTGTGGGGTGCCCAATAACGACTGCGGGAATGGAAAGGATGGCGTACAAAATAAAACACAATGTACCTATTCAAGTGGCAGCGTGCTGTGTGCTGATCCTAGTAATTGACCGATAAGGATCGGTTTGCCAGTTATCTAGTTAGTGACTATATCCACTTTAATGGTGGGAATCGTTTTATTGGGGCCACCAACGACTCACTCTGTGAACACTATTATAAGACACGCTACGTAAATTTTGACGATACTTCGACCGCTGTTTTGCAATTTAACTTTCTAAATACAAGTTGTTTCTAATTCGTCATTGATGCTTTGTTTGATGAGTGAGCTGAAATTGAAGAACAGGTTATGACATAATTGTGTACCGGAAAACAAATCTGAATCCTACAATTTTATAAAGAGGAAGGTATATAATTATGTAGGTACCTATCCTTATTTATTGCTTATTTTAAAGAGGTAAGTACCTACTCTCTAGTCTCTAGAAATCATTATCCTATTGCTTACGAAAAGTATCTTCTGATAGAAATTAAACTATCATCATTAGCTTAAGCCTAACTTAGTATCTCTAAAAAATACACGATTCCTATAGAAATGATGCCGCAAAATAATCTAGTTAACAAAGCCGAAAATGTAAACTGAACCTGGGAAAATAAGTATGTATTAATAAGTGTTTTAACCCAATATCATGACAAGGTGGAACTGGCAATAATATTTCTAAGAACGAAGATGTTATAAAAATCGGGGCATTAACTCGTAGAATTTTTTATTTGAATATTGTAACCTCGTAATGAAAGAGACGTGAGTTAACCTTCAACGGCTGAGGGGTAATACCTACCTAATTTCTTTGAAAACATTTAAAGTAGGTACTCGCTGAAGGCGATCTTATCGCTGACAGCAGCGCCCGAGATTACCTGGCGTGCTACATTTGCAGTAAGTAACATATTTATACGTAAGAACAGGATATGACTGTATTTCAATGACCAATTTACCTAATTCTGTAATTCAGTTAACAATTGTGACTAATTCATTTATTCTGTTTCTTGACCGGCTTCCCCGATCGTATAGTATTTATAATGTTTATGGGTGGGGAATAGTCAAGTAGTAGATAGGTACCTAGTAGTTTAATTGTTAATCCAGAGATGGGCTTAGTAGGCGATTCGGCTGCTGCGTTTCGTCCGAATCGGTCCAAAAAGGAATGGTGATTAATTAGACGGATAAATGATTTATTATAAATAAAAAAAACGTTAAAAGAGGTCTCTCACGGGTCGATTTGTTTTCGACCTTTGGCATGTTGCGCGCACATTGTCACACAAACAAACACAACAAAACAAAAACTAAAATTAATTACAAAGTATTACTGTCTCTTTGACATGATTGATACATGATTGATAAACTTATACTGTAAACTTCTTTTTCCAACAATTCTCTGACTTTTACTACCTAAGGTTTGTCATTCTGACTGTACAAAATTTGCTCAAAAAAGTATCGTTCGAAACACCACTCAAAAATAAATAATAATGAAATTCCCGTTGCGACCGTATCGGACGAAACTCAGCGGCCGAATCGCCTACTAAGCCCAGAGATGCTTACATGATTTCTAGGGATACATGTCATGAGAATGGGCAAACAATGCCTACTAGATGAGCTTAATGGTGAGTGCAATGACCAATGGATAGAGTGGTTCTCGAGGAAGGGTTCGGTATATAATTTGTCAAGCGGGCGAAGCCGCAGGCATCAGCTAGTGTGCTAATATATCTCCGAAGTACAGATCACTACACAAATCCCAATGATTTTCCTCAATCCAGTGTATTTGTATATATTTGTAGGTATTTGTATTGCCTAGACAAAAGAGTGGTAAAACTGTTCAAATAGTGGATTTGTTTATTCCGGCGGTACCGAAGGGGAATAATAAATTGTTATAATGGAAACTGTTATTTTCTCACGACCGGCGACCCAGGGAACCCAGGCACGCAAGCCATCCGGCGCCCCTCTAGCCCGACACAACGAGTTATTATTATGAAAATCGGTTAAATCGTGCACGAAATTAACTTTAGCAGCCACTGTTAGGGTGTAGCCACACCAATCGGTCGTAAATCGTCGAAATTGTCGTGGGTCGATCGATTGATGAAGTAGCTATGGATATGAAGGTGCACCGATCAAACAAATATCGCGGTAATGGAGACTGTGAAGGTCTCCTTCCCTCGACGACGACTCACCAAGCAGATCGACATGATGTAGTAGGAAATGTGATTGATATATGGACTGATCCATTCTACCATCAATCAATGCGACAATCGAACCAATTAATATGATGACACCCTAAGCTATGTTTACATAGCAATCACTTTACGACGTGGGACGGTGGGACACGTGCTCCGATCAACGTGAATGCTAATTTTCTTATCAATACACATGCCAGCGCGAAAAAAGAACACGTTTTTGAAATGGCAACAATGCAGTCGTTGAGATTTGATTGTAAGTATTTCTAGATTATAATTTCCGGTAGTGATTGATGACTGGATGAGGTAAGTGAAAGATTTAAATCAGGTAAATAATCATACATAAGACTTTGCCTAAGTTTTATATTTCAGATATTTTGTCGTTTTAGTCCCAACTTAGACCAAACTTTTTACGTATTATTTATTTGTTATAGATCCGAATAAAATCTATACTTAATATTATAAAGCAGAAGAGTTTGGTTGAAAGCGCTAATCTCAGGAACTACTGGACCGATTTCAAAAATTCTTTCAATGTTAGATAGTCCATCTATCGAGGAAGGCTATAGGCGATATATCATTACGCTAAGTCAAATAGGAGCGGAGCATTAAAAGAAAATGTGACGCATACGAAGTTGCGCGGGTGCTGACCCGCTGCAAGTGTAATATAAATTACTTGCATACCTACATAGTATTGGCAGGTAGGTAAGTATGTACCCACCTATGAAAGGAGCATTACCTGGGGTACTAGTAATCATAATATAATAATATACATACCTTTACCTAACAGGACTGCGCAAGTAGTGCAAAAAACAATCTAGCAAATGCAATTAAATTAGTTTAATAACCACAACGAAGGCGAATGCATGAAATACAATGTTCCAATTTAAACATGTTCAATCTTATTTCATGATTTTAATCAAACCTATTTATATAGGTGCTTTGTTGTATTGGTTACAAGAACAAGTTCTTTGTAACCGCCTTGGAGATTCTATGTTCGACTGTATGTATTAATTTTCACAAAAGACTTTGTTTTTCTACTAATTTTAGAACGTAGGTAGGTACAGTAAATACAAATACCGTAGAAAATGTATCTTTTGTTACACATGACATTGTTAAAGAATTTCATTTTCTTAGATTCGTCTTTGTACAAATTTGTAAGCAGGAAGTAAGTCAGCGAACAAAAGGAATCTATCTACCATTGTCTTCGATAAGTCCTCCTACGTCAGCTGACAACACAAGGTATGGATAGGTAATGAAAAAAAAAACTGGCCAAGTGCGGCCTGAGTCGGGCTCGCACGCGAAGGGTACCATAAGATAAACGTTAATTTTTATTATTCGTTGTAATAGCGGCAATAGAAATAAACAATCTTTGAAAATTTTCACTGTCTACCTATCACAGTTCTTGAGAAACAGCCCGCTGACAGATAGACGGACGGACTAGGGTTCCGTTGATTATACCCTTTGGGTACGGAAACTTATAAAAATGTAAAGTCTATTCTAGTTATAATCCATTAAGTACTAATATTATAAAGCTAAACGGTTTGTTTGTTTGATTGCATGCGCTTATTATTGTGTTGGATAGCCTATTTATCGAGGAAAGCTACAGGCTATATAATATCACGCTACGACCAATAGCATCTGAGCATTAATGAAAAATGTGACGTAGACGAAGTTGCAAGGGTCATCTGGTGTAAAAATAAATGGAAACGTGCTCACTTAAGCATTGAGTAAGATATTTTAGTAGAAACATAAAATTGTATGAGAAATACAAGACCATTGTAAGTTATAAAAACGTTTTGTATTTATGTAACACTGATTGGGTATTTCCACGTTTCACGGAAAACTAGATATCGCTTAGGTACCTGTTACTCATTCTTTTTATAAGCAATTTTTTATTAAACTAGCAATACATATTCGGAACAACCTGTTCAATATTAATAGCAATACCTATTGGATATAATTACATTATTATTGGTCACGTTTTCGTTTTAATCAAGAAAATGAAATACAAAATCAAAATGCATTATTACAGATAAGATTAATTTAAAATACATGTATTTACCTATGTACATATTAAGTTCCAAGCAATTATTAACACGTGAATAAATCTACATAATATAATACCTAGTCCAACTTACTTAACAACTTGTTTAATTGTTGCTTCTTAAACCTAGATAAAAATAAATGTTATTTACAGATTGACGACAATGTATGTTTTAATTAAATATAGAAACTTTACTGAGCTAGTATAACGTGTCTTTGTACATTTGTACAATTTAAATTCTTCAGTCTTTAAGTACTTTATTTAAATAAATAGAATTTCATTCACAATAATTAAACCATAGAATCAATGACTATTAAAATTCTCTTTGCATAGAATATAACATCAAATGCTTAGTAGGTACTCGTACATCCATGAACAAATTATTAAACGTGTTCGGTTGCAAATTAAACTCAGGCTGCGAAAGCGCACCGTCAATGTGAGAGGTTTTTGTTGTTGACCGTACAACTTGTTTTACAATGAGTTCGGTGTAAGTCTGGGGCGACAGTTGTGCCGTTGTGCCCCTTTATCCTTGAAAGGACATTGGCGGAGGTCAGTTCTGAAGCGGAACAAAGGACCTTGGGCCCTTGAGAAAACGGCTTAACACCATTTTGTAACTTAGGTAGAGGTTAGGGCAAAATAAAGTGAACAAAATGAAATGCCCTTTGCAAGTAAAAAACTTAGATACCTACGACACAGACTTAAAAAAACCTCCGAGAGAATCATCTTTGATTTTCCTTATAACTTTTCCTCAGCTCGCCCTCAAAGAGCGCTTGCGCAACTGCGCAAGTGGGCAGGGAAAAACATGTTCCTTTAGTTTAGCGAATAAAAAATGTATTTCGGTGGTTCACTGAATACAGTTAAAATGACAAATACATAGGTAATAAATGCTAATCGGTAAAAACCTAATAGGTGGGTTTTTAGACATAATAAAATCCAAATTGAAAGTGTAATCGTTTAAAGTATTATTCAACGTAGGTAAATATTATGTGAACAGCCACGCATTTAAATTACATTTCAATTATCAAATCAATAAAGTAATATTTTCAACTAGTCACCAAAGCCCGCTTTTCCTGCGTTTTCCAACAATGCACAGCAATTTGCAATGTCTTCACTCTGTGTTACTTGCCGACTTATTGTTTCGGAATCTCCCAACCCCAAGAGTACCCACATCATAGTGACGTAATGAATGTTGTTCTTTCTTAATGAAAACATGTAGGTACGAGTATGTCGCCTTGACTTGGGACCGAGGATTCACAATCTTGTCACTTCGTGTCAATTTGTAAAAGATGACCAATCCACATAGTCACTACAACAATTAATTTCAATGATTTGGAAACTAGGTATTTTTAATTAGAAAAGGTAGGCTTGGTATTTTGACCATCAAAAGTCCTAATCATCTTTCCGGCCCACCCACTTATAGGAAACACATATTGCTTGTTTATAAGATCAGGTAGTTCATTCTCGCGGGCCTATGGACGGCGAGCTATGGGTGGTTGGCGGTCCGTCCGTCTAGTGACGACAGGCCGTGTCGACGGCGCGTTAGTGTTCCACGCGCGCCTCTAAGAGAGTCAGCACACAGAGGGGCCCGAAAGAGCCGACGCCTGCCGGAGTCGCGGGATTATTCGCAAGAGACACCGTGGCTCCGGAACACAAAGGGCAATGAAGGAACATGGGTGGGTTTTAGTCAGTAGAAGTCTGACACTCCCTCCCGCTACACCCAGAGCGGGAGGAGTCATTGGATGATTTCCCATCCATAAAAAAAGGTAGTTCATTCTAGATTAGACGATTTTTATAAATAAAGAGATTAATAAAGATGTGGTCGGTTCGGTAAGTTATCTACTCATTAAAGACATAAATGACCAAAAGGCTGAAAACTACGTCGAATTCACAAGAGTGAAAAGGTTGCTTCTAGGCAAGCGAGCTCCATCTCCATCGTCGACCACGTCATCGCTTTCCTTCAGCTGACATAGGTAGCCATCAAACGTGAGTTTATCTAATACTAGCTGACCCACGCAACTTCGTCTGCGTCACATTTTCCATTAATGCTCGGCTCCTTTTAGTCTTAGCGTGATGATATGTAGCCTATAGCCTAAATGGGCTATATAATAATGAAAGAATTTTTCAAATCGGACCAGCAGTTCCTGAGATTACCCCCTACATACAAACTTACAAACAAAATGTTACATCTTTATAATATAAGTATAGATTATTTAAAAATGTTTTGTAATCTACTAGATAAATTGCTTGAATTGATTCATGCTTTTTATCGATATTTAGCAAAGTAAACGCCATGCCTTTTATTTCAGGAACGATTAGATAATGTTTTTAGTGACCCGGACAGCACATGTGAGCAGTTGAGCACGTTGCAACTCAAAATGAACCCCAAGGTGTGTCGAACCTTTCTGAATATAGCGACTGCAGGACGGTACCTATGTAAGTTTCGTTAGGTATCAATGTGGTTTCTGGTGACCACGTAATAGGCAGGCAACCTTTTAGGCGTTAGTTTGGTCAACCAACAAATAAACAAACATGTTGAGGCTCGTATACTTTTTACATTTTGGTGGAAGTCGTAAAACTTTGTCGTTGCATCCGACGATTTTACTATATACTTATTAGGTACCTACCTATGTAAGTATGTAATAGCTAGTCAACATTTTTGTGCGATGTGTACCTAACTAATCTACCTACTAATATTATAAAGCAGAAGAGTTTGTTTGTTTCTATGTTTGGTTGAACGCGCTAATCTCAGGAACTACTGGTCCGATTTGAAAAATTCTTTTAGTGTTAGATAGCCCATTTATCGAGGAAGGCTGTAGGCTATATCGCACGCTACGATATATATACCAATAGGAGCGGTGCAGTAATGAAAAATGTTACGCAGACGACGTTGCACGGGTCAGCTATAGTTTACGCCAGATAAACGTGGAATAAAGTACATTGACCTTTCCCTAATATCTCTTCGTAGATACTAGAACAATAAATTAAGAACTGTTTTTCATTACTAGAGAACGTAAAGGATTACGATAGAAGTCGATTCAGGACACCTTTATGTCATTATTTCTTATTTTGATCTTAAGGCAAAGGTTGCAGTACTGTGTGTTTTGACGAACAACAGCGACTGTCCGGCGAACGAAATAATGCCTAAAGTTTGATTGTTTTTTCTTCTTGGCGAAAACTGATAAAGAAATAATACAATATGGTTTCAACGTTTACTTCAAAATAAAAAGCTCTATCTATTGATATAACTTTTATATATATATATTCATGATAAAATCTCTTAGCAGTACACGTTTAAAATTGTAATTTAGTGTCATGTTTGATAAAAAAAAGTATCGAGCCAATCATTCTAAATCGCGTTTCTATCTTTACGATTTACTTGAGGGTATGTTCAATTTATATGTAATGATTTTTATTTATTAAAAAACTCATAACTAATTAGATTTTCAGACGTTCAAAAATCTTAAAAGGTACTGCAACCCCGCCTTAAGAAAGTCAATAAATGTGTGTGGGTCAATGTACTTTATTCCACGTTTATCTGGCATAGTAATATTATAAAGCAGAAGAGTTTGTTTGGTTGAACACGCTAATCTCAGGAACTACTGGTCCGATTTGAAAAATTCAGTGTTAGATAATAGTCTAGTCGACAAGTTGAAAATGGTACAAAATAGAGATACTGCTCTTAAAATTATGTGCGATAGCTCATTGGATCCGGAATGACAACTAGAAAAATGTGCCAAAAGCGTATCATAGCACGTAAAAAACTGCAAAAGTTATAAACAATAAAAGATGAAAATAAAATGGCATTTAGTTTTTTGCCAGAATTTCATAAAATATTAATATTTAAGAAATTTCAAAAATAGAGTCTGAAAGAAGAGGAAGTTTCCAATAAAAAACTCTCAACTCCCGGAACTCTATCTCCATTATTTATAACTTTAACTTAACGCTGTAAATAGGTCTGCGCGCGACATTTTTAGGTTGCACGCGTGGCGTCAAAAGCGAGTACGGCACATTAATCAATTTATTTAGGGAATTGAATATTGTTTTTAAAATTTGAAAAAAATATGGTGTATTCTGAACACTATAAATAATTTATTCCCGTTAGAAATTTTACTTAAAGTTAATTTTTCAACAAGTTAAACAATTGTTAACTAACACAATTCAACTACAGGCATCTCCCATGCCTAAATGGAGACTCCTTGACATGCAATGTAACCTGAAATGATTTGAAATAAACTTATTAAACTTAAACAATTTTCTCGAACAACCGTCTTAATTGTAAGTGAAAAAAAAAATGTTTAAATAATGGTCGTAAAAATTTTCGCTTCGTAGAGTCTTTCTTACATACATACTTAACAAGATTGCGCCATAAAAGTTAAAAAAATATTTACACTTTGTTTATAATACTTTTTTTCCTTGAACAAAAACTGAAAAATCCAAGTAATGTTGTTGAATTATATTTTTTTTTCTTAATCATCATATTATCGTTTTTTTATTAATAAGAGATATTTAATGATTTGCAAAAAAAAAAAATTCCCGCCATTTGTTGATAGTTTTTTTTATAAACTTATTGATTAAATCACTATTTTTAAAAAGCTTTTTTTCACAACTTTATTACATTACAAATATTATGATAAAAAAAAAATCCTTACTAACAATTTTTAATTGTTTATAATCGTTTTTTGTATTTTTCTTTTGTTTAAATAATTAGTTAAGAAATTATTTTTTTCTAAAAATCATAATTGACAGTCCTGTATAAAGTAACAGAAAATTTTTTTTTTTGTCAACAATTCTTTTGTTTATTAACTTACCAATTTGTTATTTAAAACAAATTTTTAACTTTTTTATATTTTTTTTCTAAAACTTCTAAAATCACCAAAAACAACCATATTTAACAAAATTTGTTTTTCAAATTTTTATTGTACTTGTATAAAATTGAAAAAAAAATATATTTTTCTATACTTTTTTATATATGGTTGTTTTTGGTGATTGTAATGAAATGAAGTTGTGATTTTTTTTTTTTTAATAGTGATTTAATCAATTTGCTTATAAAAAAAATATCAACAAATGGCGGGATTTTTTTTTTGCAAATCATTAAATATCTTGTATTAATAAAAAAACGATAATAAATATAATGATTAAGAAAAAAAAATTTAATTCAACAACATTACTTGGATTTTTCAGTTTTTTGTTCAAGTAAAAAATTATTATAAACAAAGTGTAAATAACTTTTATGGCGCGATCTTGTTAAGTATGTATGTAAGAAAGACTCTACGAAGCGAAAATTTTTTACGACCATTATTTAAACATTTTTTTTCACTTACAATTAAGACGGTTGTTCGAGAAAATTGTGTTAGTTAACAATTGTTTAACTTGTTGAAAAATTAACTTTAAGTAAAATTTCTAACGGGAATAAATTATTTATAGTGTTCAGAATACACCATATTTTTTTCAAATTTTAAAAACAATATTCAATACCCTAAATAAATTGATTAATGTGCCGTACTCGCTTTTGACGCCACGCGTGCAACCTAAAAATGTCGCGCGAAGACCTATTTACAGCGTTAAATTAAAGTTATAAATAATGGAGATAGAGTTCCGGGAGTTGAGAGTTTTTTATTGAAAATTTCCTCTTCTTTCAGACTCTGTTTTTGAAATTTCTTAAATATTTACATTTTATGAAATTCCGGCAAAAAACGAAATGCCATTTTTTTCATCTTTTATTGTTTATAACTTTTGCAATTTTTTACGTGCTATAATACGCTTTTGGCACATTTTTCTAGGCGTCATCGGATCCAATGAGCTATCGCACATCATTTTAAGAGCAGTATCTCTATTTTGTACCATTTTCAACTTGTCGACTAGACTAATAGCCCATTTATCGAGGAAGGCTATAGGCTATAATAATACCTCACGCTAAGACAATAGGAGCGGAGCATTAATGGAAAATGTTACGTAGACGAAGTTGCGCGGGTCAGCTAGTCATAGAAATAGTAAACAAGCATGAAGTAAACAAGCTATCTACTCGTATTTATTTTCATTCATAATAAGCGTTGCCAAGTACTCGACGTATGTTTACGTTTGGAAGAGTATCGTATATACTATTTACGTGAATCACGTAGTAAGTACTAAAAATATAGAAGACTAGACAAGCAAAGCAATATCTGTCCACGACCTAGGTCACACAAAAACTTCCTTCTCCCGTTTGGAGTTGCGAAAACTCGCTTCTGCTGAGAAATCATTCATTCTAATAACGGTATGAATGCAATACCTCTTAATGGTTCATTTACTCATTATTAAGGGACCAATTTTCACTATGGGATCAACATTGAACTCGCGAAAAAAAAATCGATTGCCCCATACGTTTATTCGGGTAAATCACAACGATATTTTTTAGTACCCAGCCATTTTTGCTGCTGAGACTACAGGATCAGCACAATGCTGCACCCTTCAGCATGATCTTTCGTTGATTATTCCCCGGTCGGGTCGGATAACCGTCCCAATGGGCAATGAGAGTAAAGGAACAAAGAGACAGTGCACCTGTGTTTGAGCACACTCTTGTTCACTTAGTCAAATATCTCCAGCGTTATTGGCTAAGCTAGATTGAGGTTGGCCAACATGCGGGCCTGTGGACGGTGAGCTAATGGGTGGCTCGCCGTCCGTCCGTCTCATGACGACAGGCCGTGTCGACGGCGCGTTAGTGTTCCACACGCGCCTCAAAGAGATTCAGCACACAGAGGGGCCCGAAAGGGCCGACGCCTGCCGGAGTCGCTGGACTATTCGAAAGAGATTCCGTGGCTCCGGAACACAAAGGGCACATGAAGGAACATGGATGGGTTTTAGTCAGTAGAAGTCTGACACTCTCTCCCGCTCCGCTCAGAGCGGGGGAAGTCATTTGAGGATTTCCCATCACTAAAAAAAAAAACAAGGTTGGCCAACATGGCCGAATTCGATCAGGACGATTACCTACACAAAACTCACGACTGGGGACGATTCGACACGACCGGGGAGATATAAGCCAGACAGACCAACATTACCAACGTGGGCACGGGAATAAAGTATAATAAGTAATAATATTATAGGTATATAATGCAGTAGGTACCTTAACAAAGAAAGGTTAAACATTGAGTAAATTCAACACAACACTTGAATTTTTTCACATAGTTAAGTAGGATGCGTGTGTTAATACACAACAACATGTACAAAATGAGGCGTTTTTAACAATGAGTAGTGGTGTTGAGTATTTTTTAATACCTAATTGAACCGTCTGTTCTGCCCTCTTGATTTTAGATTAGGTACAACCGTACAATCGCCTTCCACGAATGCGTCGGTTGACTTTAAATAAAGGATCTCTGGAACCTACAACTTGAGCACGTTTATAATAAGTAGGTAAGTACTTATGTTAGGTGTCTACCTAGCACCTACTCTGTGGTTTAACATATTTTTAGAAGTAAGTACTTCAATGTTTCATGGAAACGATAGAACCCCCTCACAAATGTGGAGGAAAACGTTGCTAATACACAATTACACAATCTAATCATCTAATCAACAACCATATCACCAACTCAATATATTTTTGAGTTTTTGTTATACCTAGCACCTACTCTGTGGTTTAACATATTTTTAGAAGTAAGTACTTCAATGTTTCATGGAAACGATAGAACCCCCTCACAAATGTGGAGGAAAACGTTGCTAATAGAAAGAAAGAAAGAAAGAAAATTTATTCACTCCCCCAGAAGCGACACACAACTTTACAACTTAAAAAAAAAAAAAAAAAAATTAAATTACCAAATAATAATTTTTTTAATAAATTACCAATAATACACAATTACACAATCTAATCATCTAATCAACAACCATATCACCAACTCAATATATTTTTGAGTTTTTGTTATAACATTACAGATAGACTATCTTTAGTGTTTGCGTCCATTATCGGTCGCAAATCCACGTTATCAACGTATCAATAAAGATAACAAGGTAGCCATTATTTTTGCAGATTTTCAAATCAGAGGAAATTGAACGCACCTAGACACCCCTATCGGCTGTCCATGGTACCTATCACTCCTAAGTCTGATTGATGAGACAGTGTCATTAACCACTTATCTCTGTCACATTCACATAAATCTTCGAAGATGAAGCATAATCAGTAAAACAGATTGATTCCCAGACCATCACATCACGCGCTCATGTTTTCAATAACATTATGAATCACTGAAATATTGTAAACTTACTACATTGTGCATTGTAAATAATTTAGCTTGAACACATTATTATAAAAGTAACAAGCTGCGACATTTTCGTACAACAATGCCTTTGTAAATAAATAACAAGACTTTTGGGGAACCGTCTCTGTGTATGTAAAAAGGGTGTGCTCACAACAGAATAAGTAGGTAACCTACCAAGTAATTTAATGGTGATTTAAATCGATTTCATTTATCGTTAAATGACAATGAATCTGATTTCAATTACCATGACTAACCGGTACCTACTCACAGGCAGGCAACACAGCTATAGCTATCTCCTACATACCTACTTACAATTCGTGAAATTACATTGTGCTAGCTTTTTCCACGGCTTCGTTCTACTGGAATAATCCACAGGAACTCATTTTACGAATAAATAAGTATTTTCAAAAGTAGGTACTACTTCCAAGATCGTCTTTTCATGATTTTACAGAGATAAATAAACAGACAAAACTTTTTGCTACTTTTTAGGGTTTTGTACCCAATGGGTAACCAACGGAACCTTAATACTAAGTCTACTTCCCGTTCGTTCGCCTGTCCGTCTGTCTGTCAGCGTCATCTCAAGAACTTGAACATAGACGTTGAAATTTTCACAGATTGTGTATTTGTAATTTTGTATGCTATTAAAAAAATTATAAAAACCAATTTAAATTAAAAATAAAAGGATACCCATAAAAGATACGTTTTTTTTTCGGTTATAGTACGGAACCCTTCCCGTGAGAATTGGCCGGTTTTTAACATTACCTACCTAGTAAAAATATCGAATGCCTACTTTTTTGCATTGTTCCTTGTCTGAAATTCAGCGTTAGTATAGCTGTGTTTTGAGTCAGATGGTAATGTTTTATCATCAGGTTCTTTATGATTAAATACTATGCTAATAGTGTCCGTTGGCAGTTGGCAGTCCCACCAGTTTAGCCACTTTTACCCAACATTATTGTTAATTCGCCTTGTAACTCGTTTCCTTTTATGCGTATCATCATTAGGTGAGATAGTGGTCAAATGTATGCCTATCAATAGTAAAAAAAAGTGTCAGTAATCTGATTGATTGAATTCTAAACACCTCTGGCATCCCTAAGTAGGTACTTAGGTACAACACTTTTTTTTCTATGTTGAATTTAATTTAAATTGATTGTACTCATGAATCATTTGTCGTATTTGAATGAATTCATTTATTTGCTTTGGCGACATTGATATAAAAAATACTCTTTTTTATATTTCAATGTTTGGCGGATGTACCTTCTTATATCTAACGCCCAAAATTAATAATGTATCTCTGATCTAACGATACAGTCAATCCCAGATTCCTGCATACTGCGAGATCGATCTCCAATCCACATGCCAATAACAAAACTATGCAACCGTTAGTGTTTTTTTGGTACAGATTGCAAGCGATCTTTTCCCTCCCGACCGTTCCGTTTCACGTAAAATTTTGATTAAGCAATACATAATATTCTGTGTTTTAAGAAAATAAACTAGTCATTAAACTAAACCAAAATATACCTTATGTGTCAAAACAATATAATTACGTGTCTAAAACCCCGTAAAATATGCAATCGTTAAATTATATTTAAAATACTTCCAACTATTTTACCAGGAATGGAACGTAAATTTGACATCTTGAATTTGAATTCTGTGACGCTCGTGATTGTTTATTGTTGTGCTTGCTTGGCGCGTCGACCAGAAAACCTAATATTATTATTGATCATTCGTAATAATTATCTATAAATTAAACTTTATTTGATCTGTGTGTGTATTACCTACCAGAGTTATTTCTAAAATGGACTGCGAAATTGTAAGTATTTCTATTCATCCTTTAATTGTATGCTCGTAGTATTGATGCATCTTATTTCGCGCCTTCTCGGTGCGGGGTGACGCTACTAAATATAAGTTTATTAAAATTAATGTTTTTTTTTTGTTACTAGGTAAAAGGCAAGCCTCTAACCAAAGAGGAGTCGAAGTTTCTTTTGGACCTCATTGAAAAAAGCAAGATAATCACCTCCAAAACGACGAACGCCACAAATAACAAATTAAAAAATGAGGAGTGGATTCGTTTGGCAGCTTCCTTCAATGCCAATGCTACAAACGGCCCTAGAACACCGCAGCAGCTGCGTTTGAAGTGGGAAAACTTAAAAAAGAACTCACGCAAACGCTGCACTAAAATCAGGATGAACCAATTGAAGGTTGGTACATTTACAATACTTGGCATTTCTATTTAGGTAAGACTAAACTTAATCAATAAATCTCACAATATTAATATTGACTATTATTTTCAGACTGGTGGTGGACCTGCTGACTACATACCCCCAGATGACATTTTAGACCGCGTAACTGGCTTGCTAGGAAGTACTGCCAGTGGATTCACAGTACCATTTGGGGGTGACAGGGAGATAGTGGATTTGGAAATTGGTGGTGGCACTGATGGTGATGGTGGTAGCGGTGATGGGTTTAGTGATGCAAGGGTGTTAGTTGAGGATGCAGTTCTAATACCTGTAGACCAGGGTATTGAGACTGTGATCTGTGATGGTGATAGTGTTGTCATGACTGATAGTCAGGTGATATTATCAAACATTGATCAGAACATTACACCTGTTAAACCCAAGAGGTTTACATTTAGCACACCTAGGGCAGGTAATACTCATTGACATCCTTATATGTATAATTTTCTTTTCTCTTTTATATAGCAATGGAACTGCATTTTATCCTTAAATATAGGTACCTAGGGACGAAGCCCGGATAAAGCAAGTTTGCCATTGTTATATTTTTTAATAAGGTTTCTATTAATCATACTGTTTATAAAAAGCATTGCTAGAAGAGCAATGTTGTGTTGTGTACAAATCTCTATCATATTGTTTCTTTTTTCCAGTGAAAAAGAAATTGAAAACGGATGATTGCAAGGCGGCTAGGAATAATGCAATAGCAGACTATTTTAGTGCCAAAAAACAGTGTGTGGAAGCTAAATTATTAAATATTAAGTTAGAAAATGAACACTTAAAACTAAAAAACGACAACCTATTATTGGAATCAGCTAAATTAAAATTAGAGTTAGAAAAGTTAAGGAAGCAGTGATTTTTTTAACTGGACATGCTCGTTTCATGTTTATTTGATGTAGGTATATTAGGTTCTTGATAAGCTATTGTAGAAACAAAAAATCTTTAATTTTTAAAATAAAATTTGAATAATAGTTATTTAAGTTTTTTTACGCTTTAAGAATTATATATTTAAATTCAGGTCATTTCAGTTCATTACAAACTAAATAATTAGTTAACATTTGGAAATTTTGCTGGACTCGCTGAAGATTGTAAGACTTGCACTTTTGTATATTTGTATTGTATATTGTATAAACACAAATATTTTAGCATTGTATAATTTCATATATTAACAGCACATTTGTAAGTTATGGTATGTAGGTACATAGTACTCTTATGTACATACCATTATTATTTATTGAGTATGTCTGGATACTGGATAGTATGTTGCGGTAAATAGAGCTCATGTTTAAAACTCAAATATTTTAGCATTGTATAATTTCATATATTAAGAGCACATTTTGTAATTATGGTATGTAGGTACATAGTACTCTTATGTACATACCATTATTATTTATTGAGTATGTCTGGATACTGGATAGTATGTTGCGGTAAATAGAGCTCATGTTCAAAACTCAAATATTTTAGCATTGTATAATTTCATATATTAAGAGCACATTTTGTAAGTTATGGTACGTAGGTATAAAGTACTTTTATGTACGTACCATTAATATTTATTGAGCATGTCTGGATAGTTGTGGTAAATAGAGCTCGTGTTTAAATTTTATTTTATTTCTAGGAGCTACATTTCGTTTGGTTACATCTTTGTGTTTAGTGAAATATTCCAGATGTTGTTGTATGTTACCAGTGTAATAAATTGTCTACTGCTTTGTTTATGTCATGTTCATATGTGTCTGCATTTTCACATTTCGCAATGAGAGTTGTCTTGCTAATGGTGGTGTATGTGTTGGGATCAGGTGGTTCTCTTTAAAATGGTTGAATTAAATGCAGCATATGTTCATAATCTTTTGTATTTGCTGCACTACAGTGTATACGTCTGCTACTGTCATATTTTCATTTTTGTTCTTTGTACTCGACATAAATTGTATACTTTTATACTGTTGAAATATTTCAGAATATTCCTTATTTGTTGTAAATAAAACATGTGTTTTTATAGTAATGTTGATTTATTTTCTGGATACCTAGATAACTGTCTTATATAGAAGTACAATAAGATTATCACTTTCATCTGCTACCGGAAGTAATTATTTATAAGATCAGCTCTTTCCCGGATGTCTTGATCATCATTAATTATATATTCTATGGGCTCTGCTGGTGGCAGCTCCACTTCTGCAGGAATTTCCTCTAGCTTATAAGTCCTGCAAATGTTGTGCAGCACTGCAGTGGCTATTATAACTGATTGCGTCTTAAGCAATGATAACCGCATTGTTAGTGCCACAACAGGAAATCTTCGCTTCCAGATGCCAAAGGTTCTAGAATTAAAAATAATTATGTTGATTAAAATCTTGCTACTAGATCATTTTGGGTAGTCTTGGCCTTGGCTTACTATAAAACCTTACTATCTGTATTATTTTAATAGTTACCTTTCTATGGTATTCCTTGTTCTAATATGTGCTTCATTATAATTCTGTTCTGCTTCACTAACAGGATTTAGAAGTGGTGTCAGCAAATAGGTTCTGTTTGGATAAGCACTATCACCAAGCATCCAGCGGTTACCAAAGTTACCTGCATCACATTGGGCTGCAAATATGCATAAAAATTAATATCAAATGAGTAATATTACCATCAGAAAACAATGTATGTAGTAAGTACCTCTAAGAATAGAGTTGTTGAAAATTGTGGCATCATGTGCTGAACCTGGCCACCGTGCTACCACGTTCATAAATTTTAAATCAGCATCACAGATCGCTTGGACATTTAGGGAAAAGTAACCCTTACGATTTCTATATTCTTCACCTATATTATGACCTAAAATAAACCAAAGTAGAATTACTATAATAACTTATTGCAAGTAGGTATTTTATTAATAAGTACACATGTTATCAAAACAGCACTCACATGGTGACTGAATACGTATATGAGTGCAATCTATTGCAGCAAGAACTCGAGGGAAGTGCCCAATTTGGTAGAATTTTTCTGCACTTTGTTGGTGAACATAAATGTACTGATCATACAAGGTCGAGATTGCTGAAGATATATCGCGTACTATTCTGCCTGCTGTTGATGTAGACACCCCAACAAAGTCAGCTACAGATATCAACATAGTACCTAATGCATAAAACCGTAACGATAACAGTAGTTGATGGAGTGGTGATATGCCATGATTCCTGTAAAATAAAATGATTCCAACGTAAAGCTTTATCAGTTGTGGAAAGACGATATGCCTATAGACATTTTTCAAACTCGTTTGCATACCTTGTGGAAGTAACACGAATAAACGGCATCAACTGAGGTAATAGAGAATTCACTGCAGCTTTAGATAACCTAAATCTAAAGGTGAATTCAGCATCATCAAGACTTTGCATATAGTTCACCCTTTTGAGTCTTCGTGAAGAAGCTCTTTGTCGATCATCATTGTCGCTGTCGGTGTCCCAGTCGGACAACTGAGCAAGGACCTCCATATCACTATCGTCACTATCACTTGAAAACACTGAAAATGCCATAACTTGTCCTAAATTGTAATTAGTATCAACGACTACTTTCTTACGATCCCCGAAATTTCTGGGATTGCAATCTGCGATTGTTTACACCGATCGAACGAAATGTCAAAATGGACAGATTGGTTATTGGCAAGCATAAACTGTCATTTCCGAACAGAGGCCAATCTTTAATCTGTGATCCACCCTCCCATAGATTGATTGGTTCCGAGGATACTAAAACATATCTAAAGATCGGTTATTGGCAAGCTTTACCCGAAAAATGGATTGGAATGTCGATCTTAGATGGCAAAAATTGGATCAGGATTGATTATTAATCTCGGGCGTATATCTACCGCCATGTAGAACTAGAGATAGGTAGCATCAGACATTTTAAATATTTGCCTATCATAACAAATTGCTTTGTACCTAACGGAATTTTTGGAATGTTCAATACACTAAACTGATAATAGAGCATAATATACCTAGGTAATGAAAACTTTGAAAGTCATTGTGGCAACTCAATATTCTTTTATTTTAAATGAAGAAGTCACGTTTAAACTCGTAGATATTCAAGGAGAATGTCTTTTGTTTTAGTACCTATTTTAAGATATATATAAGAACATAAGATTTACAGTTTCTATCTTGAGTCCTGACAATAAGGGCCGCGTTCAATACGTAAGTTTTTACAGGATCCTTTTTAACGGATCCGTCACTACTGGAGATAGTATTCACACAGCATTTATAGGATCGTTTTAACGAATCCGTCACTACTGGAGATAGTATTCACACCTTAGAATAATTCTAAGTTTTTTCATTTTTTTCAAGAGTACCACAAATAGGTATCAGCTCAGCTGAGCTGATATCTATTTGTGGGTTTATTCAGATTGCTTTTTTTAGTGAAAATAGTTAATTAATCATTTTATTATTAAAAATCTCATTGGGTTAGGTCAGAATAAAGATTATGAGCAGTCTAAAGTAAAAAAACCCTTAAAAAAATGAGAAAAAAGCCGACGAAAAATTTTAAGTCTAGGGTGTCCAGAATCATGCCCTGGACCCATGGAAATCGTTTGTGCGTCGATGTCAGATACACGCGGTATGTGAACTGGCTCATACAACTACATACGCTAATAATACATACGTTTAATCGGACCTGTAAAACGGATTGCTGCTTATTTTGTCGGATCGGTATTTTCTACTGGATCCGCAATACTGTATTATGTGTGAACAATGCAATGCAATGCATACAACTACATACGCTAATAGCATACTTACACGTTTTAACGGACCTGTAAAACGGACGTTCAATGTGAACGCAGCCTCATAGCTAGTCTTCTCAGAACTCCAGCCGCGGTTTTAAACAGTTACCGCCATTACAGGCCCAAGGTGACAAGATAAGGATAGAAAGTGAAATCTATTTATGAAGTGCCGTTCACCGGTTGCATTTCTGACTGGCCGAGCGAAGTGTTTATTTAAGGCAATAACTATTTGCAGACACCTATTGTTTGTTCAGAAGAAATACAAGCCGCTTAGCTAAGATTAGAAAATGGTAGGTAGGTACCAAACTTTTTGCGTTATCGTGTTTTTAGAATTCGTTGTAAATAGATATTTACTGTGCTAGTATCTATTATCGAATGTTATGTAAGCTTAGGCATGCTTAGGTATTTTATCTGAAGTTTATAGGTTTCTAAAGAGGATTTTTTGGATCGCAGGTGCTTAGAAAATCCTTTGAGATTAACCGCTACCTATTGATAACAACTCGGTAGGTAGTGTAGGTACTCACTTGTTCTTTTGGAATTTTCAGAGAACTTATCGATTTTACATAACGTAAGAGCATTGTCGATTATAATCCGCGCGCAATCAGAATGGTTTGACTGATAAATAAATTAGTTATTTCTACAATTTATCATATAAAGTACTTAATTTATTATCAATAATCAGAACACTTTTGCTAACGCTACTTGAAGAAAAACTGTAATTTTCGATTTACTTTGACAAAGTTCCATACTATTCTGATTGGACGCGGATTATACCCAACGATACATAAATAAATGTTACTATAGTAACTAACTAACTGTACGGTGTACCTAATCCTCTTCGTAAGTAGGTAGTTATTCTTGTAAGTAAATTTATCACTTCAAAATAATTAAATGCTATTGATGACGTGTCATTGCGTTCTTGGAACTTTTAAGTTTGGAATCTGCTGCTACTGTTACGAGGTGCCAATTAGACTGGTCGCTGGTGGTGGCTGGTTAGCTTAGCGTATTCTAAACATAAATTAGGTTAATGTAGGTATAAGTTTATTTATTGTAACAAGGCAGATTGCAGTAAATAGAGTTTACTGCAATCGCGGTATCTCTAACGGAGTTGAGACCAGCCTTGTTTACCCCCATTCTCACAAATCACGCATTCACAAAGACGACTGCCGAGAAATACACGTTCGTTTGCTTTCTAAATATTGAATACATTTATAATTATAAAAAAACTGCTTTTAGGTGTAATTTTAAAAGTAGTTAGCAATGAATGTAATGAATTGTAAAACGAAATAACCATTGTGAAAAGTTTTGCTACAAACTTTGATTTGCACATATTTTACATTATTCCACTTCGAATCTTATATTTCATCCTCAAAGTTATGCAACCATAGTTATAATAAACAAGTTTTTTACATTTCTTCAATTGATTTTATATTTCTATACAGTATGCAGCGTTGTCCTGTGAATACAACATCAAGAAATTCAATGCAAAAGCGACTTTATTTGTATGCAGCTTTGTAGGTAATGCCAGTGCATAGAGTGAAACCCTAGCGCCTGTTAGCCTGTTACGGCTTGATTTATGTCGTCTCGGAAAATATACGTGGGCAACTGGGCAACTCGTTGTTCACGAGGACGCATCCGAGGTACACGTGCCGACTCAATAAACTACTCATAAATCAAATTGAACCAATACAAGGCACGCGGTGTAAGTGCATCGTTGCATACGCACTTGCATCCAATCGGCGAATCTAATGCACGATAAGAATGATTGATGTGTGGCCTTAATTTCAGAACTTCAGGAGGCTTACATTAAACAGTTCGCCTCTTGTGATGATGAGGTCGACGTATGAATGATCTCTGCTCTGATGTTCTTGAAACTTCTCGTTTCCTTGACGCTAAAGGTCATTGAGAATCCTACTATAAGTTCGGTCTTTTAATCTTTCCCAAAGTAAGGACAGGTATTTCAATTCCACTGCTTGCTATTAATAAATTAGCGGTGTACATCAATTAACAATACTTATGCAAGACGCCCTAAATCAGAATTGCAACATGAATACGAAATGAGCTACCACGTTTCCAGCGTTTTTGTGACGTCCTTGCTCGGAGCTCGGTACTGTGCAATGATATTATATAGGGTGTGTGTACATGCAAATATTCGCATCGAATTTGCAGCGAATTCGGTGTACACAGATGGCATGGTAAACAATAGCAGAGCGCGCGTCATTAGGATGTACAGCATTCTAGTCGAGGACAATGGTTGGCGCGAGGCGACCGGTTCTGTAAACCGACAGTCCGTCTGTCGGACACGGTGCTGGTGTTGTCTCAACAAATATGGCTCGACTAAAGGCCTCGTGTAAGCCTTCGTTTTTATGTCTACACGGAGCTGCGCTATATATATATATCATCACGCTAAGACCAAAAGGAGCTGAGCAGTAATGAAGAATGTTAAGCAGACGACGTTGCATGGGTCAGCTAGTTGGAAAATAAAGTTGCACTAAAAATAAGTGGGCAAACTATCGACTTGCTAAGTATTCACAAAGCATCAGTCGTTGATGTCTTTATTTCGGTAATGATACAAATGATCGCATATTTTAAAACGATTGCTGTTTTCGCGAGAAAACGTTTTTCACAGGAGGATTTCTTTTAAAGCATTTGTGTTTATTATAGTCTGACAAAGGTACCTACTGCAAACATTTAAATCACAAGTTAGATGTGACATTTCGTATTTGTGTAAAAAGTGTGAAGGTGAAACGTAAGAAACGGTTCAAAAAACTATGCAAATATAGAAGAAAACATGTTTACAAACTAAATCACGTCTTGAAAAACTCGTCAATTTTCTAAAAATGTTTCTTTACACCACATCCACATATTTGGCAAGGCTTAGGTATAGCACAATAGAAAAATTTCAAGTAGAAAAGTAATAGAAATCAGTCAGGAAAACCGTAATCGAAATACAATGCTGAAAATCAATCTATTTACTTAGTTAACCTGCAATTTCTACATTTAAGTTATTTATTGCAGTTGCCAGTTGTTGCTTTCTCTAGTCTAGTGGGTGTACCTTCCTGGTATAGGTAACCAACTCGTTTGGCTAGCTCAGTCAGAAGAGCCGGCCAGCTCGAGTTTTATACCCTACTAGCTGTACCCCGCGGCTTCGCTCCCGCCGTCAACTGGCTACCTGTCTACCTACCTACCTACCCCGCTACTCTCTTACTCTTACTCACAGACAATTTGAATTTGACTAATGTCAATATTTATACGATACAAACGTCACTCAATTGTTTTGTCTTCCCGAAACCTCTCCACTAACACTTAAACTTTATGGAATGGTATTAGAGTTCAAATTGAGTTTTAAGTATTATTACGAATCTTTTGTATGGGAGCATAGAAAAGTGTTGTTTTTAGTCTTTTTCAGGCAATTTTTATATTTTTTCTCTCCGTAAGAACCATCCTCGTACTTAAAGGAATATTCTAAAAAAATAATTGGCCAAATTGGTCCAGGCGTTGTTGAGTTATGCGCTTACCAACACATTTAGCGATTCATTTTTATATTATAGATTATAGGTACTAGTACCTATATAGGTTCTTGTAAATAAGTGACAGCCGAAGCAATCTAGGGATATCTAATCGCCATTTATAAATATTTTTAAACCTTGTTTGTATATAGAAAATCGTTGCTAAGCAGGTAGGTATAACTACTTAGGAGTTAGGAAAATTGTTCTCAATTTTTGAAAAACAAAACTATCTAACGAAGTTTGGCTAGCACGTCATATTAGGTCGTTTTCATACTGAGGTTTGTATTTTTGAATAGGGGTGCCCTGATATTCTAAAGTGTTCCAGTAATTTCACTAATAACGCATAACGTCGAATATTCGAAAACGCGGGACTATTCGAAAGAGATACCGTGGCTCCGGAACACAAAGGCCACATGAAGGAACATGGATGGGTTTTAGTCAGTAGAAGTCTGACACTCCCTCCCGCTCCGCCCAGAACGGGGGAAGTCAATTGACGATTTCCCATCCCTAAAAAAAAAAGGGAGGACACTATCAGTGATAGAAATCTAATAAACTTCAACTATCTTAGGTTGATTCCGCTTCCTCGTGTCCACTTTATTTTCCATCATCCACTTCAAAGTATGAATAAAATTGCTCTCCACCGTTACAGGCATGTCAAGTGCCATTAGTTTCGACTTCCTCATATCTAACATCATTATTCTACTTCTGATAACAGGAAAATTATATTGTTCAGAGTAATTTTAAAATAAATACCTACCGACATAGCGCACGTTATAACGTAGGTAGGTATATTATATATAGATATGTGCATTATTTATAGGCAGGTTTTATTATATATATTATGAAAAGGTTAATTTAAAAGCAGGCATTATATGACTGAAACTGTTTCATGCTAAAGTATAGATAGTAAATAGACTTCCGTGTGTAATCAATATTTATATGGGCACGTTAACAGCGGTCTACTGGGCAGAGTGGGCTAGACAACTTTATGTCCGCGTATTGGTTTAAAAATTTGTGATTAGACGGCATTTAGCAGAACAACACGTCGGCACGAAGTGAGCTGCGTGGCCCAGTAACCGAGTTTGGAGCGTTTGCAACATGTTACCAAAAGATAAAAAGAAATATAAACGAGTTCAACAAATTCGGGGAAGTAGCGGAACTTTATTACGGTTTTTGAACGACGATGGCGTTGCCCCTGCGCACTCGCAGGATGTCGAGATGACGCGCTGCGCAAGAGCACAGCGCTCGCACAGCTGTTTCGCAAACTATTTTATCCGTCATTAAAATTATCTGGGCTCATCAAACCGCACGCTATAATAAATTGCGTGTTTTACGCACTGATGCCCCGTAACCATCACTCTAGTGTACAATAGATTAGAACTCTTATCTTTCAATTTGATTCTGACGGCTTAATTCCGCGAAATTACTCACATTCAGCAGTTTCAGCGGCGTTAACAAGTTGTATGAAAATAACTGAATTGACGTAAAATTTAGAGTGCTGTATAAATATAGTCGGGTAGGTAGGCAGCGCGTGGCGTGACGCAACCGGCGTCTAGGAAGGCGTGAGTAAGACATCTCCGACGCGGTTCACATAATGGGGGAAACTATCAATTAGTTTCGTTCTATTTAGATTTATGAACTAAACGCGATAATGCCGCCTACTACTAAAGATAAATTATAAAAGGTACCTACCTAGAATATAAGTAGCTAGGACATTGCTTTGCAGCAATGGAAATGTTGAGTTATTACTATATTTTAAAAGGCAAGCATTTCTGTATTTTTGTTCCTCGGTAATGGATTTTGTGACTACTAAATAACTAGTGTAACGGGAGGGAGAGTAATAATACCTATATCAAATCTTAGTAACACACTTATTTAACAAACCTGAGATACATGTTATTAACCAACTTTTCTCTTGTCAACAGCATAGTTATTAGCGTACCAACCTACAGATACACAATCTTTAATTTATTAATGAATCAACTAGATACAGCTGTAGACAATAATTATGTAGGTTGGTATTTATTTATGTAGATTCTTAAATTAGGAATCGATTAGATATTAATTATATCCCTAACACAACACGCTACGGTTGACCAAAGGTACTGCCGGTCTGTTGACATCTAACCGTAATCACTTAGGTGGAGTGAACTACAAGTGAGCCGTCATTCTATCTTGTTTGTATGGTTCACTTCGTGATCACTTCACTTCGATATGACTGTTTACAGCCAGTTGATTCTGTAAACATGTCGAAGTGAAGGCGTGGGTGAAGTGATCACGAAGTGAGCAAGCAAGCAAGTGAACAGAATAGACCGGAAGAATCACACTGCTGGCAGAGTATGCCTCGTTGCATGTCTGCCTATGTACCACGATTGTACATTACATTAAATAAATAAATAATGTGGTAACTAAGAAAATTAATTCTGGACAGATAGTAGCGGACATTATCTGAAAGTTTCGTACCAATAAGGTTGCATTACAATTTTAGCTCCGAGACTGGTCATTATTGACGAAAAAAAATTTTGGTAGCCATTAAGATTTGGAGAAAACAAAATTAAAAGGAAGAAAACTTTAATGGCATCATTTAATTGGGTTCACTTCTAAAGGCCAGTAAGTAGTGTTGCATTTAAGTATAGATAATCTATGAATTAGTAAAAGTCTGCAAAAAAGGTTGCCACTGTCTGATTTTTGATATTGCAATCGATGAGATCCGTACATTTTGGATTCGCATTATTTTTAGTGTGGATTGATTGGTTATAGTGGTTTGATTGGATTATCTACCTACAAAAAAAAAATAACCATTGGAAGATTATGACCACCAGCATTGGGAAATACGACTAAAGGCGATAACTTTAAAACTCAAACTCATATTCAAATCAACGTCGGTCGTTAAAAAGTTACTTTGAAACATCGATTAGTCATTCCTTTCTCAACGAAACAGTCATCCTAAGAGATCGTCGAAAGAGAAATAAACTCGTATTTTTTGTGTGAAACTGCCTGTCATACTGATGAATGGCCCCGAATGTGGGTCAGTGGTCGAACGCAGGATCAAATGTGACAGTCCAATTAACACTGCGTTTGAATACGACGTACCTAAATGAAATATCTAGTCATTTCCATTGTGTTTGTGTACATAACCTACCTCGGTGACGCTTTTATGAGGCAGTAACGGTAAATCTAATCACGAATTTATCTGATAGGGGGATATAAAACAAAGGTTAAGCTAATATGGCGCTAAATAACGCATTAATGATGATTTTTTGTGATCAAAAGAGCCGTGATGGAGTGGAGTCTACGCTGTTATGTTTCATTTACGCCGCACCTACGCTGCGTTTCATCTACGGCGGCGCACCTACGCCGCTACGCTTAGCACGAATATTTTGACATATTATAGTAACGTTAACGTAAGTAAATTTTGAATGTGAAAAACTACAACCCCATGGTATTTGGGTTTAATTTTATGGGACATAGGTACACAATTTACATAATTTAAAAATATGAATATAGTGTGATCCATTGTTCTTTATTTGATAAATCAATAGTACCAACATTTTTAAATATGTGTGTGTTTTCATTGTATAGACTCAAGAGTACCCTGGCGCTTGGGAGTGTCATGCTCACTCAAAAGCCTAGCTGATGGTGGCGTATGCGTTAAATTATTTGGCTCCATTCAAAATGGTTGAGACGAATGGGCCTAGCGCATGTCATGGCGCCGTCGGTTGGGACTGGTCATTTCTCAGCTGCCATGGTTAATTTTAATTATTTCTTTGAATTGTTCCTTTTTTAGTTCGGATGATTTTATCATGCTCGTCACATCGTTCTCACATGTACCTATGTATAATTTCAACACGATGTCAACAAAACTTTGTAACAATTTATTATTTTTAAGAGTGTCCGTGGAGTTTCTTGCACGTTCTTTTCCATAGAGATCTACGCTTTGGAACGTGCAAATAGCTTCATCTTTTTGGACCGACCGACCTTGACAATTCAAAAGTGCCTGTAAATGGTTTAATTGAAATAAATGTTTGAGTTTGAGTTTGAGAGTTTGAGTATTTATTTCAAAGAAATATTATTTGCGGAACGGTAAAATTTTACGTTACGTTACTATACCTACGTCAAAAACATTCGTGCTAGGCCCTCAGTTGCTAGGTGCGTGGAGTCGAATCCCACAACTCACCATAAGTCCCGTGTTTATAATCTTAACTAATTAGTGTTGGTAATTCCTCGTAGAAAATCCTTCCGATATCGAACCAAAAGGTTGCGACATTGCCTCAAAATGTGGTCCATAGAAGCCTTTTCTATCGCCTTTCAGTAAATAACCTATTCAGGCGTAAAGTTTGATTTAAAAACAAAATATCTTATCAATCGGATGTTTTTGATATTATTTTGCAATGCGACTTTGGTTTACCTACCCACTTACTATCTTATCTTTTTCTGTCCTTCATAATCTAATAACAAATAACATGATGGATGACGTTTCTTGCAATGTTCAAAAGGCGTTCTACACAATGATATTATAAGTAAAAAGGTGTAGATAGGTTATAAGCGCTCAGCAAGCGACACGTTAAAATGTGGCTAACTAGCCACACTTCACCTCAGTGTCACGTTGCGCCGTCAACGGACACACGTCACGTAGGTTTCACGTTTTTGAAGATCGAATGTTGTCGTAACCTATCTACACCTTTTTACTTATAATATCATTGGTTCTACAAGTGACTTTTTGACGTGACAACGTCTTATAAATTGGTTTGCCGGGTGACACTTCAAGAAACTGCGTTACGCTCCGCTCACGTTATGCGCTCACAATGAGAGCGAGTGAGAGGCACGCGTCCCTTCCACTCGGGCATGGTTAGCCCGCCTAAGAGCGAGAGAGACAGACATAAAAGTCGTTGTCACGTAAAACTTTCGCCCGTATACCGACTTTACAGGCAACCAATTTTTTTCGCTATAAGTACCTTCTAGTTGTTTCAAGGAAAATAAAAACACTCCTGGTGGTTATGTTATTATTAGGTACCTAACTAAGTCATTCAAGATATTTCAAGTAGGTACCTATGCGGTGTTTCTCTTGTAATTATTTGTATTTGAACTTAATTACCTAACAGCTCGCATTTAATTAAAATCGAATTGACCAGTCTTATAGAAATCCGAATGTAGAGTACTTAACTAACTCCTGGTCGCATTTAATTGAATGCACAATGCACAACAAACTGAAACGAATTGGGTATAGGTACCTACATAATTATGTAGGTATGTCATTGGTATTTCCGGATGCTACGTCATTTTATCACCCCGGTAAATGGCTTTGTTTTGTGAATGTACAACTGAATTGGCTTCCCTTTTCAGAGTATGACTAATTCGACTTCCAAAACCTGAAAGAATTTAGGAATTCAGGGATTAGAATTCCGGGTTCTTTACGGCTTTATTCGTTAATTAATAAGCTACACCGAAAGTTACTAATCAGCTGAGATTTAAAAGCATAGCTTTGCTTTTTATTGTAACGTAATAAACACAGACAAAGAAAGGCAATAAAATAATGACACTGTATTCGATATTTGAGATAGTACTACCTAGCTAGATAGTTTTGTGTAAAAGATGCGTGCCTACAGGCTACACGGGGGCGTGGTGCGTCGGCAAATGCATTGATAGCGTGCCGCCAGCCCGGGTGGACTTACAAAGGGCCGATCGGCCAATGCCCCCACAATGCAAAGGTTCCTTTTTTATATCGGCCCCTTTTAGAGTTAGCTTCCGACGTATTCATGCGACTAAACAAGTATAACAATCGAGATTCTTTAGATTCTTGAAACGGTTACTTAGGTACTGGTTGCTAAGCTAGAAAAAATCACTTAGGTAGGTAACAGTTTTTAAAACGGGAAATTGCTGTTAGCTAATGGTGTCCAGCTTATTATTATTTGTTATTATAATATTGCAGAGTACTTGCCCACATTCTATCATGAAAGCTAGTGCAGTGATGGCACATTAGTTGTTAATGACATAAGACATAACTAATTCACTTTAACAACTAATCAGCAGCGCTTAGTGATGCCCACGTAATCGACAAGATGCAAAAATAAATGCAGGCAGGTATGTTTATATGCACAGATTTTTATAGTTAGGTTACCTACCTACCTTCACAGTTCCACATTCGTACCTAGGATGTAAGTAATGATCTGATCTAAGGTTCAATCTAAGGGTTCAATCTTCCTTCTTTTTTTTTTTTAGGGATGGGAAATCATCCAATGACTCCTCCCGCTCTGGGTGTAGCGGGAGGGAGTGTCAGACTTTTACTGACTAAAACCCATCCATGTTCCTTCAATGCCCTTTGTGTTCCGGAGCCACGGTATCTCTTTCGAACAGTCCCGGGACTAGGTTCAATCTACCTTGCTTTTGTTTTTTGCCCAATATTAAACTTACTTATATATAGATACGTATAAGCTCCACTCGTGTTTTTTCATAAAGCGGCATGGCCTACCTACATATTAATAAACCAATAGGTAGTTATAGGACACGCATCCCACTTATTTATCGCTTCAAATAATCCTTCCTTTGTTTACAAATTACACATACGTATAACCTTCATCGCATGTTGTAGTGCCCTCTTTAAACGTCCACAGTTTACATGTAGATAGTGTTCATTACGATGGTAAAACTATAATTTATCTTCGAATTAGGCGGATGAACTGCGATGAACGGTTCGGATCTGGGTGCCGGGCGGTCTTTGAACTCGAGAGCGGGATGCCGAGATTGTTTAATGACAACAAATAAAGCATCTCGGTGCACAGCTGTCGCCCTGTAGCCTTGTCGCTGTCGGCTCGCAACGCGAGGCGAGGAGCGAGGGCCCCATATTATAGCGAAGGGCCTGCAGGTAGTCAACTCGATGTATTTCATTTTTGTCTGCCTTTACATCCTTTATAAAAACAATTTGAATAAAACTGTTTACCTGAACCCCGGACCTATACCTACATACCACGCTTTCAGCTTTTGGGCCGTTGGGGAAAAAATTAAAACAAAAAATACATACGGCCAACTCATTTAAATTTTAAATAAGACCTATCAGAAGCTGATTACTATAATTACGCAATAACGACAGGCGATAAACGCACAAAGTTTTGCCAAGTGAATGTGCAGTGTCTGTTGACCCTAGGACTTTCGCTGATCAGTGTGTCGCGGGCGGTCTGCGAGGCGAGTGTATGGCAGTGCTCACCTATATGCGCCAGGTCGATGATGGGGATCGCGCAGCGCGCGAGCAGGCTCTCCTCCTGCTGGGCCGCCATTGTCGTCGCCTGATACAACAGCTCTGATTTCCACTCGCCGATCGCTCGTTCAGTCAACACTTCTTATCACTCGGCTCCCACAGTAATTAGCAATTAGCGAACGCGACACCGAAAGATAATTTAAAGTAGAGAAACGATAGATAAGCACTTAATACACCGTAAGGATACAGCGTGAATGTTAAAGTTTATTGAAGTTATGAATGGTCTTTTGATTATTCCTGGTATAGAAGCGTTCAGAACTCATTTGCATAACCTTGTAGTTCTTGCTCGAGGCGTTCGTCTTTCTGACGTAGCAGCAATAAGCTATACTGACTTGACACATTAAAAATTGGTTTCCGTTGCTTCTCTCACAGTAAGTAACTATGTGTAAAGGTTGTCCCGCGTGTGCGACCCGACGCGTCGCGCGCCCCCCGTCCCTCACAGCTGGCGAGTTTCGAATGTCTCTCGTCGAAAAACTGGCTCACCGTGTGCGATGAGCGTTACCCTGGCGTCCGATGGCGGCTCTCACTTGTATATCATCGCGCAGACTTTCGCAACCGAGTGGCGTGTCGAAACAGCTCTGCCTTGAGCACGCTGCCGTGTGGAGAAATCGTAGTGTGTGACGGGTATGCGCGCGTGGATCGGCGACCAGAGTAACACTGACGATGGCACGGCACGATGCTTGCTAGCGAGGCGCTCGGGCGCTGCTCCGTGGCGGGTCGGACTGTAGGCGACTGACTCACGCGGCCCTTGATCGCGGCTCACTTCGCGGCACTCGCGTGTGGCGGCGGCGTTGTCCTGTGCGCCGAGTCGCCGCCGTTCAGCCGACTCTAACCTCGTCTCGTTTGCCATTCACTTGTCAGACTTTTAGTAAACGTGGTGGGTTTGGCAAACTTTGTTGCTACTTGAACGAACTCTTCTGATACAGATTTATGTTCACACATTACACAGTTGTATGAGATATTACTTGGCTTATCTGTGTCGTACATCACGCACATCAATGATGAGGGAGATGCATATTCTTCCTAAAATGCAGAATAATTTAATTTTTTGAATGGTTTTAAAGTTGAAATCTTTTATGGAAGAACATTAAGTAACGCCATCTATACTAAAACTTATGTAAAATGCTACATTAAGCGCCATCTATGTATACCTACAAACAAACTTAAAACTAAAATAACAAAAACGCAATTAATTTTGTGGTTTATATAATTTCGAATTCTACGAGGCTGCCTCTTGAAACCAGCACATCCACTTTAATATAATAAAAAAATATTCGTTAAATAATGTATAAAAAATATAGGACGAAACCCTTATCAATAAGACGACATTGACCTTGTAAATAATTATGTCAATCCACACTTGTTTTAGTTGAATAATAAATAAGTAAATGCTTTAATTTAAAGTGAGATTGTTTTATTTATATAGGGCTGGTAGCATTAATTTACAGTAGAGTGTTGTGTTCATTTGAGGCATCGTTCGAAGTACGAGGAGCCGACGTAACCGCCGCGCATCGCTCGCTGCACGTGCTGTTCGAACAGCCTCCTGTTACTTTGCAGTTCGTCCGCAGCCTCCTTATTCAGAGGATCTTCCGGATTTGGTTCCTGAAAAAAAAAAGTAAGTTAAATTTAATATTTCATAGGATGTGAGCCCTGTGTTGATGGTTGGTTCCCTCACAGGCGTAGTGATTGCAAAGGACACGGGCTGAATGAAAGGTCCAGTTTTAAATTTTCGTTGAACCAGTTTTATTGGGACTTTCTATTACGAAATTCTCAGCCCTGTGTCTGGATAAGTGCCTGCTTAGTACAATGGCTCGTTTATAACACGGAATTTAAACGTTTCTTGTGAACTTTAAGTGTGTGGATACTACACTTCAACTTAAGGACGCTGTTACATTTTCGAAGGACTCAAATTTAGGTATCTAAGTCGCACACAGCCACATCACGCGTACACACACATAGAACCGCTGCCTGAGCACTCGATTTTATACTTCACTTATTAATCTTGATCCTTGATATTATTTTTTATTTTATTGATTCTGGAAAATTAACTGGAACTTTGAAAATGTATTATGTAACTGTTACTTAGTACCGTCGTCGGGAGATAAGTACCCAAGTCAGTATTTTCAACAGACTTCATAAAAAGAAGGTGCTCGGTTCGACCCGTATGTGTCCGAGATATTCTCTAAAACTGACTACTGATCCGATATCGTTCAGGTTTTCGTTGATAAATGCATATGTTTTCAGGGAAGATTTTATTGTATAACTGGCTGATGCCCGCGGCTTCGCACGCTGTCGGTTATCGCGACCAAAAGTAATCATGAAATTTTGAATCTTTTCTATTTGATTTTCGTATTTATTTTTCGCAAGAGAGCGATACACTCGTGCTTCCTCAAGCGCTTCTGAGCGCGGAATGATAGACCGCGCGTGCAAAATGTATGAACAATTCGACAAGTGTTTTTATTTTTGCTAATAATTAAAAAATATAGATATTTAGATACAAAAAAAAATAGCTGGAACTATGAAGGACTATATATACCGCAATTTTTTATAAGTTTGAAGATAAAATGAGCTGTTAATTTATCTAAAATGGTACATATTCGGACCCTACTTTTTAAAATTTTCTGCGATTATTGTGATGGGAAAAACGTGTTTGTTCGAAAAATTTGTATCACGACCAAATTTTTTTTTAATTTACTTCGAGAGATTAATATGTTATCTATAAATTAAGCCCATAATATCTTTACTTTTGTAATTGCTTATACATTGAAATGGTACCTGAAAATCACTATTATTTGTAGAAAAATGTAATAGCGTCCTTAAGTTGTGTTTTATATTCAATTTCATTCAACTTTTACGAATATCTCTCAGCCAATACCTTTTGATTTGATACTGATGTGAGTATCAAAAGAAAGGGTTAATTATGGGGATGTATACTTAGAAAATAATTTTCTCGACATCTTAAAGATGGTGGGACAATTATTTTGCCATATTGGATTTAGGATTGAATTTCCCAGCTAACCATACCTACATCTAAACCAGTGGTTCCGAAGCTGAAGGTTATTACCCCCGCAGGGGTAAATCAGCTATTCTGTGTGGGTAACAAAGAATGTAATAATTAAGACCCAATCTAGTGAAATACGTCACTAGATAGAAAATAATTATATAAAATTATAGATTGCCGCACAGTAGGTAAGTACCAACCTCACTGTAGGAGAGGATCTCATCAAACCTTTTTATTACATCAAATATCAATACTTTTGTAGACATTTTTTTTCTTTTATTTTGTATAAGTAAGTACTTGTAGAGTTTTCCAGTTCTGATAATTCATATCTGTACCAAGTGCTGGACTTGAAGCGATTATTACAATAAACGATCTATGGGGCCCGATATCTAGGGCGCCCTGTCTCTGCGGCAGGGTGCCGATTATTACACTACACTAGATATCGCGCCCTAACTGCAGTGGCGGCGTAAAGTGGGGGCGGAGGAGGCTGGTCCGCCCCGGGTGCCTAGTACTAATGTGACAACGACAACTCACTCGTACATCCAAAGAAGGCGTAGTATAGGTCCAAAGAAGGTGTACATTCATTTTCTTATCAAATTCATTAGACAGGTACCAAAGTCGGGTCTATAAAAAAATAAAGTGGCATTTTTGAAGCGCCGATAATTTGTTTCCAACATAAGACATCAATTAATAACTACCTACTCTTGTACGTGACTACTTATATACAAATATCATAGTTTACAACGCATCGCAACTATAATTTCACTTTTTTTTTATATAATTTCTAATTCCCTAAAATAATAAATTCATGTTGCGCTTAATCTACCGCGCGAGACAGGGAAGTCAATTTTGATAATGTGATCGAATATTTTAGTACCTAAAATAATCAATCGAAAATATCTGAATACAAATCCGCCCAAGGTGCCAATCTACCCAATGCCGCCACTGCGGCAGGGCCCTGCCTCCCTGTCTCTTACTTACACTAGGTGATAGACAGAGCAGGGAGATCGGAGCCACCAGATCGCCCGATGGCTGTGTCCTTACTCCCTGTTTCTTATTACACTACACTCGCCCTAGATATCGGTCCCGATAGATCGTGTAATATAATAACCGCTTTCCACTAGGGGCAATCGGGGCTAGTGCACAGGGCGGCAAATTTTCAAGCGCGGTAAAATTAAAGTGATTTTTTTTTGTGCAATTGCTTAATATAATTAACTACAGGTGACACTAACCGCCTCCGTGGTCTAGTGGTTATACCACTCGATTCAGACCCAGAGGTCCCGGGTTCAATTCCCAGTGGGGGCAAATTTTTTGCTCGGTTTGGTTGGTGGTAGGACTTCTAAGTCCGCCTGGCAAGCTACCACCATCATTTCTAAGTCTGTCGCCATAACAACAATGTTAACAGCATTGTTGTGTTCCGGCAATTAGAGATATGATAGCCAGTTCCTCTATGTTAGAGGATTCCGGGTGAAACTCGCTTCCATCTTCGGCCTAATCATCACTTTCCATCAGGTGTGATTTGGGCCAAGAGTTTCCCCGTTTTAAATAAAAAAATTAAAAAAAAAACTAGCTGGTGCCCGCGGCTTCGCCCGCTTGACAAATTATGTACCAAAACCTTCCTCGATAACCACTCTTTCTATTGGTGAAAATAGCATGAAAATCGGTGCAGTAGTTTTTGAGTTTATCGCGAACAGACAGACGCGGCGGAGGACTTTGTTTTATATAATATGTAGTGAAATTAGGTACCTACTTTAGATTACTAGAGCTAATTGGTGCTAATAATCTTATAAATTCCAATTAGAAAAATAATTCTGGTACTTTCGGTCTCGTTTTAGTCAAACTAGTGTCATTAATGAGCTAAAATGCAACAGTGGGACACAAAAACGTTATCCGATCTCTTACTCTGCTCTTTATGCAAGTAGACCTGCACCGTGACAGATGAGAAGATCGTACAACCTGCAGTTCATTTTGGAATGACTCTTGTTGAAGCGAGATTAGACGACAGTTGACCATAAGAAGGAGATTTATGTATGTACATACATAAATCTCCTTCATAGTACTCATATAACAGATAGACCTAACAGACAGCAAGTCGTGGCAAATTTCATGGAATTGGCCATTTCATGATGTGGCTGATAATTTCATGAAATTTTTGAAAGTACTTGTTTCATGATATTGCCAGCGAAAACTGATTCGTTTCATATAATTTAAACTTGACGTTTGATGATAGATCAATTCACGGTATTGCCCATATCATGAAATGCAAACTGCAAAGTTGAGCGTCGGAACCCAGCTACGGGGCTGTTCTTTTTGTTTGCAGGGGAGTCTGGGTGCCCTAAGTTCCCACTCCCACTTCAACATGCTGATTATATGCGCATTGGTGACTTTAGCTCAAATTCTATTCTCCGGAGAAACCCCGAGCATTGCTCTCTCCATTGCACGCTGAGCAATCTTGAATTTATTGACCAAGCCTATGGTGAGTGTCCACGATTCGGCTCCGTAAGTCATTGCGGGTAGGACGGACTGGTGTTTAAGGATTGTGGGATCGATGATTCAAAGATATCACGCAGCTTACTGAATGCCGCCCAGCCCAAGCGAATTCATCTGCTCACCTCCTTCTCAAAGTTGTGCCGCCCCAGTTGTATAATTATGCCCAGATATATGTATTCTTGCACAACCTCGAGGGTAGCGCCATTTACGATTACAGGTCTTGCGGTGACATGACCATTGTACATGACTTTGGTTTTAGCCTGATGAATCGCTCAAGCAACTCCTGCAGAGATTCCGCCATGCTGACAATATCATCCGCAAATCGGAGGTGCATGATGCACTGACCGTTGAAATTTATGCTCCGTCCTATCTAATAAACCGTCTTGAAAACGTCCTTCAACGCGTTCGTAAACAGTTTCGGAGAGATGACGTCTTCTCCCTGTCTTACACCACGACGCAGTTGGATTGGTTTTGTTCTCTGTTCTTGTACTTGGACATTCATTGTTGCGGCCTTATACAGACATCTCATCACCTCTAAGTAGCGGCAGTCGATGAGAAATTTCTGCATGGACTCCAGGACAGCCCAGGTCTTGAAGTTGTCGAAGGCTTTATCGTAGTCCACATACGCCAGGCAGAGAGGCTGATTACATTTTTCGGTTTTTTGGATTATCTGCCTGAGGGTGTGTTTGTGGTCACGGTGCTGTAGCCTTTTCGAAACCTGGTCAGATTCGGCGGTTGGAAGTCATAGAAATTTTGAGTGAGACGATTTAAGAAAACCCTCGAAACCAGCTTGTAGATATGACTCAGGAGTGAAATGGGGCGGTAGTTCTTGAGGAGCGTGTTATCACCTTTCTTGAAGAATAATACCCCCACGCTACTGTGCCATGCCTCCGGTGTTATGCCAGTGTGGATGACGGAATTTAAAAACTTTACAAGCTCTGTCAAGGCAGGTGTTCTTCCAGAAAAAATCGCTTGGAATCATTGATCCCACAATCCTTTAAGACCAGGTTAGGACCCACTGGTTATAAACCATTGCGTCCGACCCGTAATGACTTACGGAGCCGAAACGTAGACACTCACCATAGGCTTGGTCAATAAATTGAAGGTTGTTTAGCGTGCAATCGAAAGGAGTGTTGCTCGTGGTTTTTCTGGAGGATAGAATTCGCGCTAAAGTCACCGAAATTGCGCGTATAATCAGAATGCTGTAGACGGATAGACGGTGGAGGGAGTAGACGTGAGTTAGAGTGGAGACCGCGTATGTGTAAACGTAGTGTGGGACGCCCTGCAGCAAGATGGATCGATGATTTAAAGAATGTGGCTGGCAGCGGATGGGTGCGGACTGCTCAAGACAGGTATGGTTGAGGGAGGCTTACGTTCAGCAGTGGACGGCAATTGGCTGATATGATGACGATCTATTCATTTTATTAAAAAAAAAATATGTTGTTTATCAAATTGATTGCGCGTGCATAAGATATCGAAACTAAGAAAAATTTTGTGTTGGGCGGCAATTTCTAGAGTGCCCAAAGGCAGCAATATGTTTAAATCCGGGCTTGTCTGTACCTGTACCTACACATTTTTGTCTAGGTACTATAAAACCAATGCAAGGATTTATGACATCACAGAATTACAGCTCCATTTATCATTATCTGTGTTCACTTGAATTGATTAGTCATTGTCTTTTATCAACTGTTTTACTGTACTAGACCATTTTGTGCAGCATCATTTTCTTATTCATAATAAAGAGTTATCTATTCTATACTATTTTAAAATGAGATACAACTTGTTTTTGCTTAACATCATGTGAAATAGTGGTCAAACGTATGCCTAGCAATAGTAAAAAAAACATTCTAAATATTGAATATGTAATTCTATACTTTGCAGTAAGAACAGTCTAAAATCGTTAATAAACAGATTTTGTATGTTAAAATTTCACAAAACAATGTTATATTATTGTAGTTATATTAGGACAGCCTCTAACAGAGAGCCGATCTCAGTCACAGCACTGGACTTATTATGTTTGTAAGCAACATTTTTAAGTAAGTCAAATAATTTTTCTGTGGCATTGTGAATTGAGTTTTTATATGTTATATTTTTACTTTTAGATATTAATGCACAACATAATGTTAGTTTCAAATAGAACATCACGCTAGCTACATTGTTTTGCCACAGCACACAGATTCATAAGTTTGCTTGAACCATAGGTACCACGCAAGTTTCCTAGCTTTCCCACCTCAATAGTTTTAGGATCTATTTAGCGATACCATAGCCAATATAATGAAGAACTCGGAAGACCCTTCATTAGAGTATTTCAAAGTATATGTATGACCATAAGTAATTCATTGAGTAGGTACTAATAGCACTGCAAGTCATTATTATTTTTATAAAAATGAAAACTGCAAAGTATTTTTAACTGAGACTGAAGCAAAAGGAAGGATTTATATTATATATTTTTGCCGTGTTTTGAAGCTAATAGTTCTGTAATATTAGACAAGACTAGGGATAATCAGTAAGCAATGGGAAAGTGTTTGCCATGATTACTCAGTTTTATGATCAACAGCATAGTAAGGATTTTTAAATGCCATCATGATATTAGTGTAACAAAGAGACTGAGCTTATACATAACTCATAGCATCATTCCATTTTGGCAATGGAATCCTGATAGCATTAATGACCTGATATCTCCTAATCTTATTTTTAATCAAAAGTTTGTGCAAGATAATGCCATAAGCAAAACACATACCAAGAATAAATACTGAAGTCCATAAACTATAGAGTTGACAGTAAGCACGGGTTTCCAGTCTTCTCTTAAGATGTTGAGACACACATTGCCCTCCAGGTCTATGTTGGGATGGTATACTGCTGTTTCACACTTCACCTTGGGAGGCTCATGAGGATAGTTTGGTCCTACCTGAAAATGATTTAAATTAGCCATGAAAATTAACATCAGGCAGGACATGGTTAGAATTTAGGTTCTGAAGGATTATAACCATTTGTGTCATGCAGGTTTTTGTAAGGAGTTTGCTCACTTTTATTTTTCATGAAAAGTTTATACAGACAAAATTTATTTAAGTTTTTTATAACCTAGACATTAGTTAATAATTAAAAGTAATGTTTCTATATTAGTAACTTGAACTGACTTGATGCCTTATTAAACATGAAACAGAACTGAGGATTCCCAATGTTTTGGAAACAAGATCTTATTTCTAAAATTTAAATTACAGACCAGCTGTCAAAATTACCTTAAAACTAAATACAAATCTTCCGCCTCGATAGAATCCTTCATCAGGGCATATGATAAGTTTGAAATTAAGTAAATCATCAGGATCTGGAAACTCTGTGTTGCATGTCTTGGGCAAATTCAATTCATTCAAATCTGAAATTAAAAATTTTAAAGTTGTAGTTAGGTGAAGATGTTGTAAACACTATATTCATCAAGTACATTGTAATAAATTGCCTCAATATCACATTAGGCCAATCTTTGAGCAATGATTTCAATGCTTTTGCAGGAATACCTCCTAACTTTAAACTCACTGATAACCGAAGATAGAGCATCGTTAGCTTGTGTCCATGAATATTTCACAGCAGAATTAAAATAACAATGAAAACACAACGCGTAAATTGTTCTATTTTCTGAACATTACCTTTTGTGATCCGCAACTGAGCGGCTGATGCTTTTTTCTGTGAACCTCCAGCTCTTGCTGAGCCTTCCTCATCTTTCTTTTGTTGTTTTAATGAAAAAAGTTTAATCATTGTCCTAACTAATCGATAAAATAGAAATTATTAGAAATAAAACCACGATCTATTTTGACAGCTTAAATTTTTGTACGAAACTTCAATTTAGGCAGATTGCAATTTGTAAATAAAATAAGTCTTTTTTTTCATTGGCAAGCTTACAATAAAAAAAATTGAAAAGTTTGACCAATGACCAAAATAATAAAAATAAAATCAGCAGTGAGAAATAATAAATCTCACTGCCAAAAATATTTATTATATAAAAGTCAAATAAGATTCAGGTTTTTGAAAGATTTTTGTAACCTTTCTGTCCGGCTGAAAACTTGGTTTTGATAATATTTTGTGTAAATACCTATGTAGTGTTCGGAAAAAAACCTGGTTGTGACTTCATAGTGTTGTTGTATCAACATGAGAATGCCTTGCACTCACTTGCACTATTATTTGATTAATAGATGCAATTTTGCTTCATAATCTGCTAATCTGTAGAATAATATAATCTACGGTGTAGAGGACACTTTTTAGGTAAGCTTTTTAACGCTAGCTATTGTGTTCTGTGCTTTTTAGCAACTTGTGGGTTAAAATTTACTTTATAGCCCGCTGATTTAAGGGTCGGGAGGGGGTGGAGGGGGGAGGGGGTGCCCTCTGCGCCACCCCCACCCCCCGGAGCCCCACGGTTACGGAGATATCCATGGTTAAAGTTTTGAGGTTAGAATAGCATTTGCGTTAGAAAAAGAGGTAAAATTGAGTATCGTTTAGCAGGAGGAGGGAAGGGGAGGTGCCCCCTATGCCCTAGCACCACTCCCATGTAAAGGCGACAAACCGTTCTTGAGAAAAACTAATTATAGTAACCTAACCTCAAAAAGTTTTATATTCAGTCCGGAGGCCCAGTCGACGGAGCCCCGCTCCGCGGGGCTCCTACTTCTGAGTAGTTTATAAAAAAATAACCACGAAGGGAATGGCGGGGTCTATTCGCTCGCTTCGCTCGCTCACTCGACCCCGCCATTCCCTTCTAACCTAACCTGTCCGAGTCGGGGTGCCCACAAGTCCAGAGCTCGCTTCGCTCGCTCTTGCATCAATGACACTTCACTTGGTTCACATTTATGACATACTTTAAGTATGTGAATATATAAAAATATTATATTTATGAAAAAAAACAAGACTTAAAATTGAACAAAAAACACTTCTAACGTCAACGGAACGTGAAATGTCAACTTTGACGTCTACCATGACAATTTATCTAACCTAAAAATTTGCAAATGGCGTACTATTTTCGTACATTTTTGAAACTTTAATGAATTTTATCTCGTAAATCGTGATTCTCCGCATATTGAAACTTTGTAAAAAGCGTTCTATTTGTGAGTACTATCTACGAAAAAATTACGAACTTCCACAGCAGCGGGCTATAAAGGAAATTCGAGCCAACTTGTGAGCAATAGACGAGCACGGTGTGTTTTTAGCCGCTAGGTTATTATTATTCTGTTGTTTTTAGGCACAAGCAAGCAAGATACGTAGTATTTCTATGTAGTCTGTGCAAGCAAGTGGCAACTCTGATCTAACAATTTGACAAACATTTTCGTTTCGATTTGTGTCGTTGTGTATTAATTTTTGAGATTTTTGAGAATGCTGCAACTAACTGTTAAAATATAGTTTCTTTATAATAAATAGCACACCTGACTCATGTAGTTACAATACAATGTGAGCACAAGAAATAATAGTTAAATCTTTTTGGTAGGTACTTAAAATCTTATACAAGATGGCAAGTGAGGATGTGATAGAATTAGGATCTTCGGACGACGAGGCAGAACCGGCGCCGAAGAAGGTTTGAAAATTTACTTTAAACAGTAACTTATTTTGTTTAAAACCGAGATTATTATTCTAAATGAGTTTTTTCGTTCCAGAGTAAACCAATGCCAAATGCAATGGTGTGTATTCCAAGAAAAATACATGAAGTTACAATAAGACCCTCTAAGTTAGCCTTGGGAAAATCGGCACCCGCATCCAAAGGGGTAAGTGCAATGAAAGGAGTGCCAAAAGTGAAAGGAATACCACCTGCAACAAAAGGAATACCACCTGCAGCAAAAGGAATACCACCTGCTACAAAAGGAACACCATCTGCAGCAAAAGGAATACCACTTGCAACAAAAGGAACACCACTTACAGCAAAAGGAACACCACTTACAGCAAAAGTAATATCTGCAGAAAAAGTACTACCAAAAGGAATACAAGCTGCAAAAAATATGTTTACATCAAAAGAAATAACTATAGTAAAAGCAGTACCATTAGCTAAAAAACGGACAACCACAACAAAAGCTCCAAGCGTCATAACCAATCCTTTTGCTAGCAAAAGTGTAAGCAATGGCAAGACCATGCATAAGAATATTATGAAACCACATCTCAAAGTAATGAAACCCGTAAAAATCCAAAAACCTTCAACATCCCATCCCAATATATTTCACGTAAAAGCGTTTGACAGTTCTAATGTAAGTAGTGGTACTCCAGCACTTTTAATGAAATCCATTAAAATTCAAGACAGTAAATCTCTGAATATTTTGCCACCAAGCATAACTGTAAAGAAAACAAGTCAGTCCTCTAATCAACCCATAATTTACATGAGAAATGCAAGTCAAATGTTAAACCCTAATAAAAAATTGAATCAAGTTAATGAAGTCCAAACTGTGGAATTAGATGATGATGAAGGCACTCCTACTACTTCAAGTCCTGCTTGGTATTTAAGACCTGAAGAGCAAACAGAGGAACCTACATTAGAGCAACAAAATAATGCAGAGCCAGAGCCCCCTACTATGATTGAAATAACTATAGAAGACAGCCCTATAAAACCACTGAACAAAAGGACTTGTGAAATAGGTGCTGAACTGGCTATCACTATTGATGATAGCCCTGTTAAACCAACTGCCGAGAAGAATGCATCTCCCAGTGGGAGTGATGATGAAGAAACTTGTACTAAAGAACGTAACAGTAAGAAAAAGTTGGAGTATCCTAAAGAACAAGCAAATGAGAGTGGGAAAACTGTAGAAATTGAAATTGATTTTCCATTTGAAGTTAGCTTAGAAACAAATAGTAAAGACAAAGATAAGGATGATATGTGTCAAGAAGTTAGTATTGTTAGTATAGAGGATGTTCCTGAGTCAAGTAAGAAACATGAAATAGCAGAAAAAGCCAATTATTCAGAAAAAAGTGCACTAAAGACAAATTCCACAGCAATAAAAGAATATAAAGTTGAGACTATGAGTAGTAGTGCCCAAAGTGAATTTCATAGTGTGTATCAAAACTTCATAGATATTTGTTTGCAATTGGAGAACTCAGAGGATATGAAGAAAATAGTAGAAAAGAAAATTAAAACATACTATAGACAAGTTCCGAAAGAGTATACAGAATCCGAGGACTTTGTTGATATGGTTGGAAGTAAAATTCTTGCAATGAAGGCTTGCCCTGAAAGGATGTATTTGTACATAAAAGATATTGTTGATGAATTAAACATGCAAAGAAAGATTGCCAAATCACAGATAGTAAATGTGGAGAACAAATCAGAAGGTTTCTGTATTTATTTTTTGTTTTATGGTTCCATACTTCAAAAGCAAAACAGAAAAAAGAAATCCTTATAGGATCACTTTTGTCCTCTGTTTATACCGCGTGTATCTGACATCGACGCACAAACGATTTCCATGGGTCCAGGGCATGATTCTGGACTTTTTTCAAGAGTACCACAAATAGGTATCAGCTCAGTTGAGCTGATATCTATTTGTGGTTTTATTCAGATTGCTCTTTTTAGTGAAAGTAGTTAATTAATTATTTTTTTATTAAAATCTAATTGGGTTAGGTCAGAATAACGATTATGAGCAGTCTAAAGTAAAAAAACCCCTGAAAAAAATGAAAAAATGAGAAAAAAGCCGACGAAAAATTGTAAGTCTAGGGTGTCCAGAATCATGCCCTGGACCCATGGAAATCGTTTGTGCGTCGATGTCAGATACACGCGGTATGTCATTCTCTCAAGACCTTTTGTCTCAGAAAAGCTTGGAAGTATTAAGTTTATTTTTTATTTTGTTTGACTACAATTATACAAATATAAAATGTATCCTAATAATAATACAACCTGGTAATGTAGTCCTAGGAAATCATTTTAGTAAATTATACATTTTGCTTCAGAGCCAGAAAAGTTTACATTTGCAGAAGAGAGTGAATATGATGCTAAACGCCAAAGACAGATACGTAAGCTAGAGAAGACCATCAAGAAACTTCACAGAGCTATTCAGAAGCTAGAAGAACAAGAGGTTGACTTTGATGATGACGATGACTCTGTTTATCTGTTAACTGAAAGGTATTAAAAACATACTAGCCTCCAAATGTCCCGACTGCTCTTTAAAGTTCTAAGTTGAGTTATTCAATACTTGGCAAATGCTAGCACTATTTGGATAGGTCCACTTTAATATTTGTGGTACATTCCTCAATAGTCCACTTCAGTCATTAACCTACATGGTTCTTATATGACCATTACATGTTTACTGAAACTGACCTTTGAACTTGTTTCGGTGTGTCTTCTCAGGTAAGTCAGCTATGAAACACTGTTTGGAGTGTTCTAGTTAAAATTAACGAAAATTTATGTGTTATTTATAAACAAATTTTAATATTATTTGTCCCGCTGCAGGGCAAACGCCTGTTCTCATACAGAGAAGACACTAGCATTCATCACCATAGTCCATACTTGTTCCAGTTGGATTAGCTGTTTCAGACTAATATAATGTACTAGCTGACCCATGCCCACTTTGTTGGGTGGTATTTTTTGGGTTAATAATAGCCTATGACATAAATAACGTGGCATTCTATCTTATCTTTATATTATTTCCTCACAAAATCACAAACTTTACATCTTTAAAATGTTAGTATAGAACTATAGATGTATAGTTAAATAATATTTTACCCTAGCTCATTCTTTTTAAATACAAAAACAACATTTGGATACTTTTTAGAGGTATATTTTGCTAATTATGTGTAGCCTTGAGGCTACTTAAATTCTGCCATGCTGGCCAATATTTGGTGTATATAGCATCTTTTGCCCAACCATGTTTGTATGTCCTTAGTGGAGAAGGACTCACACTTAATGTAAATAAATGTCTAAATGTTATTGTAGCTTGTAATGGGAGCTGGTTTTGGCCCCTTGTAGGCCTTCAGAAATGCTAGGCCCTCAGGATACTGAGAAATGTCAATGACGTAGTAAAGAATTAATGCTAACATAATAAAAACAAGCTACTAATGTCTTCTATTTCGTTCAAGGTACAAAGAGCGAATGGTGCGCGTTTACGCGAAGTTTTGTCAGTTGACAAACACAAAAATGCCGTCAGAGCCGCGCATTGTATTGGACGCGCGTCTAGGTCAGCCATCCGGGCCGGCAAAACGACTTGAAAAGTGGATCAATAAGAAAGTCCCCATTGGAACTCCACTGCCTTTCCCAGATTTTCATGATGTTCTCCGTTGTGTTAGAGAAGCTAATGATGCAGATAAATTGTGCTGGAATGAAGCTGATATTATGGAAGAAGGTATTTATGTAACAATTATAGTCGCCATTATAATTTTATCAAAATAGTAACAACACACTTAGTGCAGTTTCACTAAGTGTGTCTGTGTTCAGTTTTTTGATCTACATGCAACTTATTCAAAACAATCTCTTTCTTTATTAGCTCGAGACTTATTCACGAGATGTGGCAGAAAACTTCAAAGACGTAGACAAGAGAATGAATGGAGAATAGCAGCGTCAAGGATTGCCATGGAAGTAGACCCTGCAGAAAATAACGAGCAGCTGAAATGCAAGCTTGATGAAAATAAAAAGTTAGCGAAGAATAAGGAGACTGAAATATTTAATAAGTAAGTATTGTTTGGATCACTTGAAGGAGATGGAGAGAAAATGTATGGGCTCTGGCCCAAGAAGCCATTGAAATTCTACTATAAGTACTCAAATGTATTGTTGTGTAAGGTGCTTTTCAAAGACCAAAGGTCGTGGAAATGGCTAAATAAAATTTAAAAAAAAAGCGAGTCGGACTCGCGCATCGAGGGTTCCTTACAAACCTGTAGGTAAATATTATAAGCAAAAGTTGCGGTTTACGATTTATGACGTATTAAAAAAAAACTACTTACTTGATCTCGTTCAAACCAATATTCGGTGGAAGTTTACATGGTAATGTACATCGTATAATTTTTTTAGTTTTATCATTCTCTTTAGAAGTTTAAGGGCCCCCCCTTAGGGGGACATTTTACCACTTTGGAAGTGTCTCTCGCGCAAACTATTCAGTTTAGAAGAAAATGATATTAGAAACCTCAATATCATTTTTGAAGACCTATCCATAGATACCCCACACATGGGTTTGTCGAAAATTTTTTTTTTGTTTCTGTTCTAAGTAACCCCCAAAATTTACTGTTTTTTTTTTCTATTTTTGTGTGAAAATCTTAATGCGGTTCACGGAATACATCTACTTACCAAACAACAGCATAGTTCTTATAGTTTCGGAGAAAAGTGGCTGTGACATACGGACGGATGGAGAGAGAGACAGACAGACATACATGACGAATCTATAAGGGTTTCGTTTTTGCCATTTGGCTACGGAACCCTAAAAAGGTTTAAAATATTGCTTTTTGTAAAAGGAGTTCTTCTTATAAGCAAAACAATAAATGTTTTGAATGTATAAAGATTATGCAAACGATATTCACTACTCTACGAGTAGTATAACTGCTATAAGTATCTATAACCTTCACCACTATAATATACCATATAAAAAGTAAGCAAAAATGTGCTGTTGTATGCCAAAGTTCATATTGGTAGCATTGTTCCTTATGAGATGACAGCTAATCAAGTTCTTGTTCATCACGACTTTATGTCGATCGAGATCCTACAACAGCACAAGTTTTCTTATAGGGGTATGCAGACTTGTGCTGTTATAGGATAAGCTTCACAGTTGGTTGCAATAGTCCTTATGAGATGAAAGTAAAATCTTTGCCAAGTTCTTGTCACACGGAACCTTCACGACTATAATCCTTAATATTCCTTAAAGGGGTATACAGACATGTATGCCATTGTCAGTTGGTTTCATTAGGTTTTTTCTTCATTTGATATTTTAATGATATGTAACTTTTTTCCATGGAGGAATTTTTTTGGTTCCATAACAAAAAATTATGCTCTTTTAATAAGCTTCATAAAATATAGGTTTCATTCGCCGACGCCACTTGGACCGGTTCCTCCCTATGTTCTTTCCTAATTATTAAGTCCCACCTGCTAGTACCACCACCCGTCAGCCCACTCTTCGAACACTTTTGTTTAGGTTTGATTGTACAACATATATGAAAAGCCTGAGCAGCTTTTAACTCAATATAAAGCACAAGTCCGATCCTGCATGGAGTCTTTGGGATGGCTCAGCTAAGTATCAGCTTGCCGCGCTTGACTTGGTGGAACGCAGAGCTAAGAGGCTCATTGGCGACGTCAAACTGGTGGATGCCAAGATACACAGCTTGGCTCATCGCCGCAAGGTTGCCTGCTTGTCGGTCTTCTACAAATTGTACTTCGGAGTGTGCCCATGAACTCCACGACTTCATCCCACCAGCCCCCTTCTACCATCGGACATCCAGACGTACTGCAACTTGGCCATCCCTACCTTGTTGCTATTCCACCAACTCGCACTAAGCGCTTCCAAGCGACTTTCATAATTCGCACAGCAAATTAGTGAAACTCTTTGCCTGCGTCTGTGTTTCCGAATGCTTACAACCCTAATCTTTTCAAAGTTAGAGTGAACAGGCTACTTCTGGGTAAGCTCGCTCCATCGTAGACTTTGTCTCTGTCATGTCTGGAGTCAAGAGTAAACCCATATAAACTTAAAAAGAAAATAGTATACAGTAATTCAATAATAACAAATGTACAAAGGCTTGCTTACCTGAGAGTTGAGTGTTCTCCAAGTCTGCCAGTTCAGTGAGATTGTTTAATTTATTAATTCTATTCTTTTAGTGTAACTTATCTACTAATGAGCAAATATGTTACTTCAGGTATGCAGACAGACAGAACCAACTCAACTTAGAAGCTGTAGAAATTGGGGATAAAGAAGCAGAAGAATCACCTGTTGAGAGTGAAGACGAAGAAGCCAATGATGAAAGTGCTTCATTAGAAAACAAAGGTAAGAGGAAGGAAAGATTGAAAAGACTAATACAGGAAATATCTAAAGGGCCGAGTGAAGGAAAAGAAAATCAACCATCTGAAGATCCCAAGGTTGAAACAGAGACTAAAAAACCTGAAGGAAATAAGGAATTGGTAACAAATAAGGAAACTGATGAAAAGGAAAAACCTGGTGAAATCTTAGAGAAATCTAAAAATAATAGTGACAAAGACTCTCATGATATTGCGGAAACACTTTCTGTAAGTAGTGATGACAGCAATGGTGTAGATTCAGATATAGATGAGCTCCACCTATTGCAGAAATTGCACTCCTGTAATGAAGCTGAAAGTTCAACACTCGAATCTTCGGATTCTGATAGTCTAGTAGCAGTTTCTGGCTCTATAGAATCTGGCAGTGACACTAAAAAGCAGTGTGATATCATCAGTATCGAAAATTCAAGTTATTCAGAAAGTGAGGCTGATAAAGTGGATAATTCAGCAGGACCTGTTGAAAATATAGAAACTGTATACTGTCAGCCAAATAATGAAAGTGAAGCGCCTATTATCGTTGGAATAGAAAAAAATTGTTCCATTATTGAGGAAACATCTTTCGTAGATGATACTATAGACACGGAGACTTCTGATACTAAGAAGGTAAGCAGTAAATCAAACAACAACGAATATTGTGAGGCGGTTGAAGATATATTACTAGCGTCATCAGATGAAGAAAATGGCGGAAGTCAAGAAGAGGGCCCTTCCTCTGCTGAGGGTGCGTGTATTAATCTTAGAGATGATCTCATTTCAATTGATGAAACTATTGTTGGGAGTGTTATTGATGAACCCGGAAAAGTCGTCGAAAAAGAGACAATTGTGACTGTAGGTGATGAACCCGAAAAAGCCGCTGAAAAAGAGACAACTGTGAATGTTGTTGATGAACCTGTCAAATTTGTTGAAGAAGAGCCAAGTGTAACTGTACCTGAAAAGGTAAGTAGTGTTGATGAACCTAGTGTTGTAGAAAATAGTACTAATGATGATGATGTTAAAGATGAAAATAAAGTTACAGAGAAAACGAATGCCATTGAATCTATATCTATAGAATCTTCACAAGAAATAGCACCTAGTGCTTCCAAGGAAGAATCTGCTCAGAATGAGGTCTGTGTCCTACCTGATGAAACCAAAGTTGCTGACACAGTTAGTCCTATGGATGTTGATGAAGACGATCTAGAACTGGAGACAAATTCAATAGAAGAAAATAATTTACCACCAGTGCTATCCTCACAATCATAGTAACCCAAACTTGCATGTAAAGTGACTGAACTTAAAAAATAAAATAGGAATATTTTGTTGATGTTTATTTATGTACACAGTTAAGCTAAGGTATGATTTTAAGGTGCATGGTCTTTCAAATATAGTTATTTTCTACTCATTGTGTTGTAACTGAAATGTCTTTTCTGGATCGTTTTTATTATTATAAACTCTTCTCAGTTTATGAAATTCTACTGCCTTAGAACTACTTATACTGTTTCAAAAGTCAAGCCTAGTTGAATAATGGATATACAATATATAAGATTTGTGTATATAGAAATAATAATTGCATTTATAAGTAACACTAAACTGTTTATTTCATTACTTCATTCAACATTTTATGTTTGCACATAAGTTTCATTTTAATTTCATAAGTTATTTGTAATAGTTAGGTACGATTAAAAATTTGATCACAACCGTAATCTTAACCTACAATAAATGGTCTTTTAGACATGGAAAATCCTTTCTGTGTATTATTTTACGAAAACATGCGTTGGGCTACCTGATTAGTAATTGTTTGCTGCAGTCATCTAATAAAGTCTGGTGCATTGTGAGAAAAGACAACGACATTTCACATGACTAAAGCAATATAAAAAGTGAAATACTCCTTGAAATGGGTTAAACTAGAACCGATAGTTTAGTATCAAAACATTCAAATCAATCAATCATCATAAAACAATCTCGTCCAAATCTCGAAACCTCCAAGTTGCAAAACAAATTAAAATAATGAAGTCTCAAAACGTCCACATTTTTTTTGGTTAAGTCACAAATTTTAAATCCCACTAATTATGTACTATAAATACATATTATTAAAAAAAAATCGGCCAAGTGTGAGTCGGACTCCGCACCGAGCGTTCCGTACAAACCTGTAGGTATTATATTATAGCAAAAGTTGCGATTTATGGTTTATGACGTATTAAAAAAAAAAACTACTAGATCTCGTTCAAACCATTTTTCGGTGGAAGTTTACAAGGTAATGTACGTCATATATTTTTTTTAGTTTTATCATTCTCTTATTTTAGAAGTTACCGGGACGACGACACACATTTTACCACTTTGTAAGTGTCTCTCGCGCTAACTATTCAGTTTAGAAAAAAATGATATTATAAACCTCAATATCATTTTTGAAGACCTATCCATAGATACCCCCACACGTACCTATGGGTTTGATGATTTTTTTTTTGAGTTTCAGTTCTAAGTAACCCCCAAAATTTATTGTTTTTTTTTTCTATTTTTGTGTGAAAATCTTAATGCGGTTCACAAAATACATGTACTTACCAAGTTTCAACAGCATAGTTCTTATAGTTTCGGAAAAGAGTGGCTGTGACATACGGACGGACAGACAGCAAGACATGACGAATCTATAAGGCTTCCGTTTTTTGCCATTTGGCTACGGAACCCTAAAAAAGTCCCCGCGTCTGTCTGTTCGCGATAAACTCAATACTATTTGCATGCTGTTTTCACCAATGGATGGAGTGGTTCTCGAGGAAGGTTTTAGTAGGTATATAACTAGCTGACCCGTGCAACGTCGTCTGCGTAACATTTTTCATCACTGCTCCGCTCTTATTGGTCTTAGTGTGATGTTATATACCTATAACCTTCCTCGATAAACAGGCTATCTAACACTGAAAGAATTAAATTGGACCAGTAGTTCCTGAGATTAGCGCGTTCAACCAAACAAACAAACAAACAAACTCTTCTGCTTTATAACATTAAGTATAGATTTGTCAAGCGGGCAAAGCCACGGGCATCAGCTAGTATTACATTAAAAAATTTAATATTATGAGACATGAATGTTTTGAGACTTGATTCTTTTGCAACTTGTACGTTTTGAGATGTAGATATTGCAACTTGTAGGTTTCGAGATTTGGATCTTATGAGATTTGAACGTTTTGCAACCTTATGTTGTTTTGAAACTTGATCGTTGAGACTACAGGGACTAAACTTCAGGGTCGCTCATGAGCGAAAAGTAACAGTTGACTATTTTGAGTGCTTTAGATTTCACTGCAGTGTTCGAGTGGCAGAAAAAAAAAACTTAAAAACCTCGACGAATCGTAACCCACTGTGGACCCCAGTTAATCGGATCAAAGTCGTAGCACATTTTTGATCTAAAATATCTCATTTGAAGGAATTTGTCACCGGAAAATGGCAAACGCCGGTGGATTGTAAAATATCGCGTTAAATTGTAAACTATTTTTTCGAAATATGACACAGATGTATGTATTGGATATATTATATACAAAAGATTGTTTCTTAATATATCGAGAAAATATAATCTAATCAAGATTTATTACAATCCTACGGAGTGACATTTTCCAGTGACATATCGTGGCCATACCATATACACTTGATAAATTCATGATGTGGTTGACCATTTAATGAAATGGCGAATTTCATGATGTGGCCAATGTTTGTTCAAGTTAGGTTTGAGGGAACTTAGGCCCGGACTCTACCACAGCGTAGATGTCTGAATCAGAATTGAGAAGAGATGTTTTTCAGCTGTGGCCTATCCACCGAAACTGTACTGGCTAGATGATAGCGAAGATGTGTGCTGGCTAGGGTGGAGATGTGTACTGACTACTTACATTGCACGTCGCTTATATCTGGCCTCCGTTGCGCGCCATCGTCACCTTGCGAGGCAAAGCTCACATCTCGACCTTGTACCGCGGCCCAGCTCAATCTCGGCGAGGAATAGGTCATATCTCCGCTTCCATCGCGCCATACTAATATTCATCTCCGCTCAGTGGTATCCACTTAAGCGAATGGAGACGAGATGTGTGATTTACGAAATTCTATTGGTTTTTGAAAACTCGTCTCAGCCCCGCTCATCTCATCTCCGCTTTGGTGGAGCTTTGGGCACACCGACACGGATAGTTTAGGTTCGAATGGGATGGCGGGTGCTAGAATAAGCAGCAAACTTAGCTCCCGTCATACGTCAAACGTAAACGTTTGAAAGTAGTGCCAGTTTTCGTTGGCGATTTCATGAAATACAACCATTTCATGTTTTTTTTTAAAATAAATTATGGAATGTGTTACTTCCTGATAAATTAGCTTTCTATTGGTGAAAAAATGACTAAAATCGGTGCAGTAGTTTCGGAGCCTATTCGGTATTACAATTATTTATTCGACATAAAAAAATTAGGTATTCGGCATAAACAAAAAAAGTCCTCTTGTTTTACTATAAGCATACCTACGTTTGACCACTCTTACCTGATGGTAAGCGATGATGCGGTCTATGATGAAGCACGCTTGCCTAGAAAACTCTTTATAACAGTATAGATGGAGAAATGCCATGAGAGCCCGATTGGCCGCCAGCTCAAGCGTCGTAAATGGAGATAGATTGGTAATACGCTACGGAGGGATTCCGATCACATTTCCAAAACAGGCGGTGGACTGGATTCCTCAAAGGAAACGAAAGCGTGGCCGTTCCCGTCAAATCTGGCGACGTACCGTGTGGGCAGAAGCGACGAGCATCGGATTGACGTGGAGCGAGGGAGCTAGGTGAAGCTCAGGTTTTGGGGGCCGAGTCACCCGCGTCCGTAGGAGAATACCCTTCAGCGAATCCCTACACGTGGTCCCTGGGTGGTGCTAAACAGGTGACACTAACCGCCTCCGTGGTCTGGTGGTTACACCACCTGATTCAGACCCAGAGGGCCCGGGTTCGATTCCCAGCGGGGGCAAATTTTTTGCTCGGTTTGGTTGGTGGTAGGACTTGTTCTAAGTCCGCCTGGCAAGCTACCACCATCATGTCTAAGTCTGTCGCCATAACAACAATGTTAACAGCATTGTTGTGTTCCGGCAGTTAGAGGTATGATAGCCAGTTCCTCTGTGTAAGAGGATTCCGGGTGAAACTCGCTTCCATCTTCGGCCTAATCATCACTTTCCATCAGGTGAGATTTGGGCCAAGAGTTTCCCCGTTTTGTATATAAAAAAAAAGCTCAAGACCGCTCGCGATAATGGCGCCGGCGGGCGGCGGGCTACTGTGGACGCCCTCTACCCCAGCTAGGGGACATAGGATATTATTAAATAATTTCTAGCTTCTTGCGGAGAGTAGGGGAGCTCTTTATAGAGAGGACTTCCCGTAATTCTTACGGGAAAGGGGAAAAAAGGAATATGCGCGTACGACGTCGCGGCGCAAAAGATCGTAAGATACCTATACATATTTTTGATTCCCTCGCCAACGCTTATGTTCGTACTTCATGGTGAAACTGGTATCAAAAATAATATTTAGTATGTATTTTTTTTATATGTATTAAGTAGGTACCTACCTACCTATACCTTACCGAACACATATTTTTTCTAAATACCATATTATTGTTCATATAAGTCCCCATCACGAGAATCTATAAATTTTGTAAACACATTTAGGGATTCGCAACCTCTGGATTAAATTAAAAAAAAAAAAAACTGGTTTGTAATTATTTTTATGAAGTGATATAATTATGTCAACTCACACATCTAATTACTGTCGTCAGACGATTCCGCTGATTCTGTTTCAGAATCAGTTTCATGGATAACAAAACTGTCTACTGTGCTATCTATCCTTTCATCAAGTTTGCCGTAAAAGTTATTTTCTTCCTTGATGACGTGCTCCACACAACGCTTCCACCTTTCAACAGTAATCTGCTGCAGTCCTTGTTGGAGCAACGATTTCACCTCCACAAAATTAAAATTTGTGTTGTTGCGAGCAACATATGATCCCTTAATATCCGCCCAAACAAGCTCAATTGGATTAAGCTCGCAATGATAAGGCGGAAGCCTTAAGACTTCCACCTTATATTTTTTTGCGAGCTCATCCACTGCATAACTTTTAAAACTTTCTTTAATGGTTTTAACCTTTTGCACCAATTCGGTTTTAATTTCATTCTGCTCAAAAGATATATTTTTAGTTAAAAGCCAGTTTTGTATGTCTTCTTTTTTCCAGGCAGTAGTAGGGGTATTTTCAAGACGCCTTGAATGATATGGTGCATCGTCCATTACCACCACAGCATTTTCTCCAAGTTTAGGTAGCACCGTTTCAAACCATTGTTCAAAATGTGTAGCGTCTATTGACTCATGGTCATGGTAATCTCCTGCTTTCTTAGATTCAAATATATTTTCAGCTCCATCTACAAAACCATTTTCACTTCCTATGTGTGTGATGATTAATCGTCTAACAGTATGTCCTGTAAATGAAAATGATATAGTAATTAAGTCAATTAAATCAATAAACATAGGTAAGTATATAATAGTACTTATAATAATCACTACTTATTATAAGTAGGTACCTACTACTAATACCTACTTATTATTAAACACAAACCTGCATTCACCCATGTCTCATCCATGTAATAAATATGCCGCTTTTGCTGTCTATATTCTTTGATTTTTCTCAAGTATGTTCGCCGCCATATTATTATATCGTCCCTATCCATGAGCGAATAATTTCTCTGCCGTTTTATATATGTAAAGTGCAAATGCTTCAATAGCCGCCTGAGAGTAGTTTCGCTAAAATTTGGTAATTCAACGTCATCATTGACTGCCTGAAGGACTTTTGGTATTGTAGGCAATTCACCTCTTATATAGAAACTGTGAATTTTTTTCCTAATCGCACTTTTATCAAAGTCATCAACCTTTTCATGACACTTAGGTCTCATTTTTGTTTTAACTGGTGACTTTATTCCCTCATCGGATTTGTGTTCTCTTAATATATTATACACAGAGGCTATGCCAATTCCAAGAATATTTGCTGTTTTTTTGTTTATTTCCGTTTTGAATGGATATTGATTAGACGGCCAAGTTTCTTTCACGTAATTATACACGTTAATAACCATGTTTTTTTCATTAATCGTAAAACTCGTTACCTGTTAAAAATATTACATAGGTATCTATATAAATGTACAAATCACAAAATGTACAACGTGTAACAGAATAAAAGCAAAATCTTCTAAGCGGTCATTGACCTACTCATCATTATGAATCATTTTTACAATGGGAAGTACCAGCAATCGTGAAAAAAGAACAGCGAAAGTCCGGCCGCGAAGCAGGAAGAATTTCATCCGTTGACCTGTTATTACCTGTCTCTGTCACTCCCGCGTAAATAGAATGAGTCTCGCTCGCACAGATGCAATGGCCGCCGTCCACAGAGATTGTAAACCTTTGCCTGAGAGTGTAAGGTTTCTTCTTGTTTGCATGTGTACCTATGTCACGTAAAAAAAAGAAGGAATCGAAATTAGTTAAGACTAGATGATAATGTAGATGAAACTGTTGATTCTTTTGTAATAAATGTGATAGGCGAGACGTTTTCGGAAAGCAGTAACTCCTATACAGAGGAATCGGATTCTGATTATTGTTTTTTTTTTTTGCCGTATTAGTAATAATTTTAACTCGATTTTTATAACTTATAATATAAAATCCAAATACATCATTTTTAAGATAATAACATTTATTTTTATTTTCTAAGTTGGTACTTTCTTCTTCAAATATTTCATGTAAACCGCACTTAAAATACAAAAATGTTTGTTACCACTGTCAGTAGGTAAAAAGGTCATTGTACGAAATTCTTCCTGCTCCGCGACTGGATTTTAAGTATTCTATAGGTACATTTTGTCGAGTTATGTGCACACGTAAATGTATAAGGTAGTCGATTTTTATCGCAATTTCAGTGTTGGTCCCATTAGTACCTAAAAGTTATTCATAATGATGAGTAGGTACGTATGGTACAATGCCCCCTTAAGAGATATTGCGTTTATTCTTTTAAACGTTGTAAGTATGTCACCGGATAGTTGCAAACTTCGTAAGATTGTAAAATATCGCGTAAACTTTTAAACTAGGTCGGTACCTATTTTTTTCTTGACACGGATATGATATATTGGAATATTGAATTTGGATGGTATTTATTATGAAAATATTATTATATATATTTTTCATAATATTTAATCAAGATTTATTACAATCTTACGCCGTTTGCCTCTTCTGACAGATACATCCGTCTCTTATTAAAAAAAATGTTTTACAATTTTACGCGATATGTTACAATCTAATGGCGTTTATAATTTTACATACAGACTACTTAAAGATCACTCGAAAAAGCACTACTCTCCATTTGACGCAATTAGTCAAATAAGTGCATACCTTTTGACGTTTTTTTCGTGGAGCGCTAATTTCCTTGGACGTACTGGGTCCTGGATCCATTATAAGTACCTACCTAGTAAAAAATAACAATACCTAACACAATAATTAACAAAAACAACAATTCTCAAATGTATTGAAATCATAAAATCAACAATAACAAACAATAGGACCTAAGATGCGAAAGCGACACAAACTAACTGAGACGCCTTCGAAACTCGAATAACAGCATTGACAGCGTCAGTGACAACGTGAATTTTCTTCAAAATGGCTGCTCAAATGTTTACGTTCCATGAGTAAGACGCGTTCCAGTAACACAAAACATTAGACGACAGCGCTTCATATCGCTAAAATATAACCCGACCACGTGAAATTGCTCGTTAGTTTTGTATTGCACGTATGTGACTTTGGGTTCATTGAATTTGGGATTATTTTTTGTTGATTGTATTGTCGCTACGTAACTTGTAGAAGTTCTTTATTTACAGTTTCTCGGGACGGGTACTAGCTTTTTCTCGCTACTTCTTACGCGCATATAGGTATCCAGTTTTTAGGGTCCGTAGTCAATAAGGAATCCTTAGGTATAGTTTCGCCATGTCCGTCTGTCTGTCTATTCGCGGTTTAGCGTAGAGACGCTTAGCACTAGAAAGATGGAATTTGGTATGGGTATACAGTACATATCCACATACATACAACATATTAATCACGCTGACTAAGTGGTAAATTAAAATCCAGATTTTTTTAAGTGGAAGCCGTTGTATAGTCGTTTAAAGTATTGAGGGCGCGTGAAAATCATTTTTTGTAAATTTTTGGAGTCAAGTGTCCCCCATCCCCCTCTTTCAACTAAACGGTTGTTTTTGGAGACGCAGAAATGCATGGTAGTAGTATGTAGTATCATCAGAATGGCCGGAACATTGACGTCCAAACATAATATTTTGGTCCCTCGTATTGTGGGGTATCCGAATCACCCCCATGTTTGTCCCGCGACTTTTCATAATTTTCGAGCTATTTTCGAGAATTATTGAGCTGGCCAAAAAAGAAAAAAAAAAGAAGGCTTTGTCGAGATTTGTTTTTTGCAACTGCATCTTCATGAGTAGGTATTACTTGTCTTATAAGTGTAGGTAATAATTATTACCTATCAGTTTCGTAACTGTAATAAAAGTTATCAAAATGTTGGGCTAGTGATTTTACGTTCGGTAAATTATGACTTAACTTAATTTTCAACTTTAAATTAAAAACCTAAACATGAAAACTAAATATTAGTACTTGATGGGGTTACTTTGGCTAAAATTATTTCCAATCTTAATGAATTTCAATTTAACGATTTTAATTAAAATGAATGTAAACATAAGGTCGCCACAACATTTATTTACAATATTTACAAAGGTCCACTCTTAAGTACATAATATTCAATCTATCCTTATTTACAAAAGTCTTCTGCAACAGTATCATTTTCAAATGTCATGTGAAACAAATTGGTCCTGGGGTGAACGTAAATTGATGGTCAGCATCAACGAACGAGAGAGGTTGGAAGTCGCTGATTGGCAGTCTATCTGTCCTGGATGTCTTGATTTCTAGCACTATTTCACCGGTTCCTTCCTGAAACATTAACCAGTAGTCGTTTTAAAGACGCCATTCTTCGTATTCTACTAATACGAGCTGTGAAATGAGTTAGAATTTGCTTTAGCTAGGCACTTCCTTGTTTTGTGGATACGTTTTAGTTAAAAAAATAATAACCTTGCATTCGTCTTTTATCAGTTGTGGTTCTCTGAATTCAACGGAGTTGTAACCGAAAAGTTTTAGGTTGTTTTTCCTGGCTAAATCGGCTGGGATGTCGGATCTGAAACAAAGTTCAGAATGTTTAAGCAAAGGTCAAAGTACAATCTTATTGGATGCTGAACTTTTAATACAGAACAATTAAAGGGTTACGTTTGAAAACAAGGTAGATATAATATACTTACCTCTGTGGAGCCTTGGTATTCACACAGGTGTATGTGAAGTTCTGCCTGGCCCCGTTAGACAGCAATCTCAAGAATCGAAGTTGTATTGCACCGGATCCTTCACCGTCGTATGTAAGCTGAAAACCAATCAATATTAGTATCAGGGCTAAATTTAATTCAGCAGTCATGAGCTGTAAACATTTTAAGATATTATATTTATTTAAACTTTATGAACAGTAGTGATAAGCGGACTTAATTAATGCAAAATAACTCTACCTGACAAACTTTGGGTTAAAAAAAGTCTAGTCCCCGTCACCAGAAGCTATAAGTTTTGTAAACATACATTCACTCATGGGTATTGTGCGAGTCCCGAAAAACATGTTTCTTTCTTTTTTTTTCTTTCACTTGTTTCAAATGTTTGTTCCATGAATCAGACGCGTTCCAGTAGGTACCACAAAGCATTAGACGACTGCGCTTTATATCGCTAAACTATCACCCGTCCAAGTGAAGTTGCTCGTTAGTTTCGTATTACACGTATGTTAATTTAAGGTGATTTTGGGATTATTTGTTGTTGATACGCAAATTAGAAAAAGTTCTTTGTTTATAAAAACTATAGCTTCTCGTGACCGGTACTTTACACTGTAGTAGGTTTACAACAACAGAAATGATTATATTTACCCTGTAGCCATTGTCGGATTGCGAGAACTTGTGTGCTGTGGCTTCAGCGGTGAAGATAGCTGGTTCCCTTTCGTCTGGGTACACGCAGGTGCTATGGCCCTTGCAGTATACTCTTATGGGCTGTCCGCCAGTGGTGCTACCACGAGCGTCTATCCAGTAGTATCCTATGGAACAGGTAAATATTTATTAACGTTGAATCGTTCTTTATGAGTCTTGATTTATTACAAGTACCTATTTTATTTTCAGCCTGAGTCATTCAACTTCATGACAAACCTTCCTCCTACTTCCTCCCATCACTCTTTTCACTTTTGCCTGTCTGCTCAGAATAAATATTTTCAAGTGATTTGATTACAAAAGAATATGTCTTTTGTAATTCGAACTAAGTTAGTGCCTCCAGAACTAAAGAATGTTATCCATCTTATCCTTGTTTCAACTAGACCTAATTTTATGTTAGATACCTAGGTACCTACTTTTGGCATCGATTTTACACATTGCTGAACTAGATTACTAAAGAAGCAGGTTCCTAAATACGTAGAGTACGTAAATCAATGATGTTGTTTCTAAGTTCTTACCGTCAGTGAGATTAACGTGTGATGTCCTGAGATCACGACAAGACAGTGCAGGATAGCTCCTGCTCCCTCGAGGCTTCCTCACAGCCTCAAGTGCCCCACGCGCTGCCAAGACGCCTGTCATGACGTCTCTCACCCATTCTATGTCTTCTTCTGTTGAGTAATTTTTTGCTTGTTATAATAGAAGATATTGCCAAAAGTTTGTTTGACCATGGATCGTGATTCGCTGACCTTTTCCGTATAATACTAGTTGGAACTAAGTTCGTGAGCATAGTACTAGTAAAATTTCCAGTCGCAGAAGCAGAGTCAGAAGTCGAAAAGCACGAAAGGGGAACCTTACCTTCTTCAAAATTATCCTCAGTAACAGAATCCGTAGACTGCATTTCTACACTGCGACGTCTTCTGTTGTATGACGTGAATAGTTCGGGCGGTATCTGCGGCGCTGGGGCAGGCGGGCCCGGCGGTCCCGGGGTTCCGGGCGGCCCGGGGGAGCCTGGCCTTCCTTCTGGTCCCGCAGATCCCTTTGGTCCAAGTGGGCCTTCCGGTCCAGCTGGCCCTATTGGCCCGGTATCTCCTTTTAGTCCTGGAAGTCCTATGGGTCCCTGAAATGAAATCATTAGCATAACCGTAATAAATGTATTCTATTTCATAGTATAAAATCTAATTAAATATCTTCATGCGTACCATGTCTCCTTTAGGTCCAGGTGGTCCAATCGGGCCAGGTAGACCTTGCTTGCCAACTTCGCCTTGATCACCCTTCAGTCCCATTTGTCCAGTATCGCCAATGTGACCCTTTGGCCCACGGTTGCCTTTGTCGCCTCTGATTCCTTGGTTCCCTGGAGGCCCTGCCTTACCTGGTGGACCCGAAGGTCCCATGATTCCTGGGGCACCATTTTCACCCTGTTAGAATTTAACATTTTCATTATCTTTATTATTTTCCGTTTGTTTCTATAGTTTGCTTGTAGAGCAGAATATTCTTTATTATAACTTTCAAGAGTTTCTTTCAAAGTTTTGTAGGTAAAATGGTGGTTGTATGCTGATAGCGAAATCTTAAGGTGAACATCTTAATTGTCTCTTGCAAATCTGGAGCACGGACGAGGAGAGTTCAAAACGAGCATGTTACTCGGATTTTAGAACACTGGTACATAACGGCCCGTAATACCGGTCTGTATACCCACCTAAACAGACACGCACACCACACACAATTATTATGTATGCATGTTACAGAGACATGTACTTACAATAGGCCCCGGCAGTCCTCTTAGTCCCCTTTGCCCTTCTGGCCCTGCTGGACCGGCGGGTCCGGTTGGTCCTTGCTCTCCAGGAACGCCTTTGGGACCCATATCACCCTTTTCTCCAGTTAGGCCGGGGTTGCCTTGCAGTCCTGCTGGACCTTCTGAACCCTGGTAATGAAAACCACAATCAGTAATTAATTCAGTGTACCTACTGTCAAACGGGTTTTAATAACATTGAAGGGCAGCTTACAGGATTGCCGGGCATCCCAGTTTCTCCAGGTTTTCCGGGCGGTCCCACCACCCCAGGTGGCCCTGGTGGCCCTGTGCTACCTTCTGGGCCGTCAGAACCTGGTTCGCCCTTGATACCTTGTGGGCCTGTTTCTCCTCTTTCTCCCGGGAATCCAGCAGGTCCAGTGTCTCCTTTAGGGCCTTCAGGTCCCGGAGGTCCTTTAGATCCGGTTTCGCCTTGTAATCCTGTCGGCCCATCATCGCCCTTTGGTCCGACTGCTCCTCTAGGTCCCTGTAAATATGAAATGTTAAATAGCAACTTATTTCGTTGGATCAGTTATATTTCAAAAGTTATTTGCAGATAATTACCAGTTTCCCTTCAGGCCCTTGGACGCCCGGAGGACCAGGTGCCCCAGGACTGCCAATATCTCCCTGTTGTCCCTCAGCGCCTCGCGGCCCTGCTTCTCCTTGCACACCTTTGGGTCCTCGGCGTCCTGGCGGCCCTGTAGGTCCAGCTGGTCCTGTCGCCCCTGTAACCAGAAAAAAGCGTTGGTTTAGTTTCAAATAATCACAGTTAATGTTCGTTGCTTGCTGTAATTTGATGAAGGTGCGTTTTGAATGTGTTAAGATCATCTTCATTTATTGCAACTTCAGGGGCATGTAAAAAAACTGTCCAAATGCCTTATGGAATTCTTCCGAAATACATACATATGCATATATACATATTTACAATAGAATAAACAATGTTATTGTGGCCCTAAATACATACAGCACCGTAATTAAATGCAATATAAATAACTCCGCTCAATTATATATGAAACCAGCTGACCCGCGCAACTTCGTTTGCGTCACATTTTCCATTAAAGCTCCGCTCCTATTTGTCTTAGCGTGATGATATATAGCCTATAACCTTCCTCGATAAATGGGCTATCTGACACTAAAAGAATTTTTCAAATCGGACCAGTAGTTCCTGAGATTACCCCCTACATACAAACTTACAAACATACAAACTTACAAACAAATTTTACCTCTTTATAATATTAAGTATAGATAAGTAAGAAAGAGTAAAAATAAACACACTTTTACATTAAAAAAGGACGAGCAGAAACTTGGAGGGTTATATTAGGATTCTTACCCAAAGCTCCAGCATCTCCAATATCTCCCTTAGGTCCCTGTTGTCCTTTAGTCCCTTGTGGTCCCGCTGGTCCGAGAGGACCAGGAGGACCGCGGACTCCGTCTGTGCCTGGCTGTCCAGGAGCTCCTGCATCACCGGGCGGTCCCTTGTCACCGGGTAAGCCTACGGGCCCGGCTTCTCCTCGAAGACCTTGTATGCCAGGCGATCCGGGTGGACCCTAAAAAATGGTCGTGCTCTATTGTTTAGTGATAAATTATATTTATTTTGTAAGTAGGTTGTAAATAACACTTTCACACGTCAATCTGCTCTGAGAAGAAACGCCGAAACAAATTCAGAGGTCGAAGTCTCTTTTGGAGTGGGGGCCGAGTCACCCGCGTCCGTAGGAGAATACCCTTCAGCGAATCCCTACACGTGGTCCCCGGGTGGTGCTAAACAGGTGACACTAACCGCCTCCGTGGTCTAGTGGTTATACCACCTGATTCAGTCCCAGAGGTCCCGGGTTCGATTCCCAGCGGGGGCAAATATTTTGCTCGGTTTGGTTGGTGGTAGGACTTCTTCTAAGTCCGCCTGGCAAGCTACCACCATCATGTCTAAGTCTGTCGCCATAACAACAATGTTAACAGCATTGTTGTGTTCCGGCAGTTAGAGGTATGATAGCCAGTTCCTCTGTGTAAGAGGATTCCGGGTGAAACTCGCTTCCATCTTCGGCCTAATCATCACTTTCCATCAGGTGAGATTTGGGCCAAGAGTTTCACCGTTTTGTATAAAAAAAAAAAAAAAAAAAGTCCATACAATCGTACTGGTCAAATCATATGAGAACCATGTAGGTTAATGTCTGAAGTAACATTTTGAGGAAAGTACCACACAGATTTGAGTGGACCTGTCCAGACAGTGCAAGCATTTGCCAGTTATCGTGTAGCTCAAACTTAGAACTTAATACGGGTTGCAGACCAAGAGCTAAGCTAAGTTAGTTTAGCTTAGCTCGCATAGCTGACGCAGTTTTCCATACTTGTGTGCAGACCGCAAACTATGCGAACTAAGCTATGTGAGCTAACTAAAATATGCGAAGCTAAGTTAGTTGTGTATGCCGATGCGCAGCTACACGAGCTAAGCTAAGCCCCTCCCGCTACCCCGCACACCCTTTGCACATCCTTCGCCAGTGCTGTCCAGTGTTCTTTGTTGTACGCACGGTCGTTTAGTAGCGATTATGGAGCAATTTATTGAAACTGTTTAAACAATTTCCTATAGATACTATGGAACACACAATCAAAGGACTATCACAACTTAATTAAAAAGGATGTTGTATGGAAAAGAATAGTGGAGGAAAAAAGTAATCCAGACATACCAGACGGTAAGTTTAATTAGTATTTATTTAAAGTTTAATCTAATTTATATTATTAAAATAATTACAAAAGGATTCTCTGACACGAAATGCTTCTCTAGTTGCTCGTAAGTTGTCGTATTGTACCGATCTTAAAGTTTGCTGTTCTTCAATATTGACGGTATTTGCGTTACTAGTTGTCGTTCTTGAAGACATTAAATAATTGTGCAAGATACAGGTAGTCTTTGTAATGACGTCTACTAGTTCTAATTGACATTCGAATGGTCGACGAAACACACGAAATCGCGCTGACAATATGCCGAACGCATTTTCTACTACATTTCGTGCTCTACTGAGACGATAGTTAAAGGTGTTTTTGCTCTGTTATCTAAACATGTACTCCGTGGGTACGGTCTCATAAAGTGTTTTTGTAATGGGAATGCTTGATCACCCATAAACACAAAAGGTGTTGGATCGCCATTAGGCGTTAAAGGTTTATGATTAGGTAAGTTTAGTTGCCCGTTTTGTAATTTGTAGCCAAATGCGCTATCTGCAAAAATACCTCCGTCGCTAAATCGGCCCATTGAACCAACGTCTATTATAATAAATCTTTTGTTCGCATCAACGACTGCGAGAAGGACGACAGAATAATTTTTTTTATAATTAAAATAATTAGAACCCGACTGTGGAGGGCATTTTATTGAGATATGCTTCCCATCCACGGCACCAAGGCAGTTAGGAAATTGCCATTTATCATTAAAGTCTTCTGCAATTGCTTCCCATTCACTTTCTGTCGGTAACTTCATATATATTGGTTGCAAATGAATCCAAAGTGCATTGCACACATCTTTCACAATCAAAGAAACTGTGTATTACCCACTCTGTAATTATATCCAATTGTTCTAAAGGAGTCACCAGTAGCTAAAAACCTGAAACATATAAATATTTATTACTAAGTTTGACTTGGTGTTTGTTACAGTGAAAACTGCGAAGAATTAGTGGAAAAAGTTACGTGATAGTCATCGAGAGTCACTCAAAAGGATGAAAGCCAGTACAAGTGGTCAGGCTGCTTCTCCGGCAAATAACTGGAAATATGCCGAGTTACTCGAATTTCTTTTACCCCACATGAAAAACCGTAAGAGAACCGGTAACGTATCAATTAATAATAAAAATACATTGGCCAGTACATCAACCCAAAGTCAAAGTATTTTGCTCGGTGCATCAACTGATAATCAAAATACATTGCCCGGTACATCGATCGAAAGTCAAAATACTTTGCCCAGTACATCAACTGAAAGTCAAAGTATTTTGCTCGGTGCATCAACTGATAATCAAAATACATTGCCCGGTACATCGATCGAAAGTCAAAATACTTTGCCCAGTACATCAACTGAAAGTCAAAGTATTTTGCTCGGTGCATCAACCCATAATCAAAGTACTGAGATTTTCGAAGAAATTCCGAATGATGATAATGAAAACACATCCGAAGCACCAAGGATAAAAAAAAGAAAAGTTGGCGATGACTCATCATTACGCGACTTACTTCAGGATGTCGATAACGATTTTATGAAACGATGTGAGCAAAGAGAGAAACGGAAGGCTGAGGAGGCAAAAGAGGCGGAGAAACAAAAACATCCGTTAAATTTGTTTTTTGACAGTATGTGCGAGTCAACTAAAAAGCTTCCCGATTGTATACAAAGAGATGTTAAAAAAAAGCTTTTTCAAATTGTAAACGAAGCAGAAGAAAATTATGAAAGTTATTTGTCTAGGCAGACTTATCAATATGGGTACTCATCATCATCTAGCTTCTCGACACCAGCTCAAAACGATAGCTTAAAAAATTTGTAATGTAACCTTTTGTCATTTACCAATAAAAAATTGTTTTAATTAAAATTGTTTTGCTTACCTCAAACAAATAGCTAATCTTTCTTCTGGCGTTATAGCCTTCCGATAGTTAGTATCTTGTATATCTCCGATAATCAAAGGTAACAAATCATAAAACTGAACTCTTGTAACACGATAATATAACTGAAAATTTTCATCATCTAACTCATAAAATAAAGTTCTAAACTCTCCACTTGTGTGCCGAGATTGAATGTGTTGACATGTCCAAGACCTGGAACGTCTTTTTCTTAAATAATAATAAGTCAGTATTAATCTTCTTTTTCTATGTGTAACGTATTCATCATCGGAACTTTCTTCATCGATTATATTCACGGCGAGCGACGTCCGTCTAATTGAACTACGCAACACTGACTGAGCTTTGGCTTAGCTGTTGGTGTGCACGCTATTTATTTCTAGCTTAGCTTAGCCTAGCTTGCTTGGCATAGCTTAGTTTAGCCTTGGCATAGCTTAGTTTTCGGTCTGCAACCGGCATAAAGGAGCTCAACGAACTGACGAACAATACCAAAGTAAGGACATTTGTGTAGGCCGCATATAGAACTCAAACCGCCAGACTAACAATAAGTGAAATAAATCCCTAACATAGCAATCTACATGGTCCTCACATTCACAGTACGTTATTGAGGACAATGCAGATAAGTGTCTGAAATGGTATTTTGAGGAAAGAACCACACAGATTTGAGTGGACCTGTCCAGTCAATGCAAGCCTTGGTCAGTAGTCGATTAGCTCAACTTAGAACCAACAAGGAGCTTAATGACTCGACGATCACTGCCAATGAAATGACATTTGGGTAGGCCACAAAAGTACTCAAACTGCCAGACATCGTTCAAAATACTTTATGAGAACAAAAAAGAAAATAATAGCCCACATAGTCCTCATATTCACAATAGTAAAATGAAAAAGAATAATAATACAGAGAAAGTATTGATGTCAAAAATAATGAATTTAATCAAATAAAAAATAAAAAAAAATATTGAGATTACTTATAAAAGTAAACATCCATGTCAAAAATACACAATCCATTAAAATATAAAAATGACAATTTATAAAAAAAATACAAAAGTATAATGATAAACGAAAAAAAAATAAAAATAGATGTATATATTATAAACATTGGGCCATGTACATAATTGAAGCAGCTCAATCCCAAGCCTTTTTGTCCTCAAGATAGTCTTTAGCTGAGTAAAAAGCTTTCGGCATAGCTTAGGTACGTTTTATAAAAGATTTGAATTTATTAATGCTAAGTTCTTGAATGTGGCTAGGAATTTTATTATAAAAATGTATAGGTACATTGGCATCGAAACGAACCACCTATTTTTTTCAGTCTAGTTTTAGGAACTATAAAATTATGTTCCTAGTATTTATGTAACGGATATCACTGTATTTTTTAAACAGATTAATATTTTTATGTGCATACAAGAGATTCTCATAAATATACTGAGAGGGTACAGTCATTATATTAATCTCTTTATATTTGTCTCTGAGGGAGTGTCTGGGACTTAAATTTAGAAATAGCACGAAATGCCCTTTTTTGCAATATAAATATTGTCTGTATGTCAGCGGCATTTCCCCACAATAGAATGCCATATGACATTACACTACGAAAATAACTAAAGTACACTAAACGGGATGTCTCTAAATCTGTTAAACCACGAATTTTTCTAACGGCATACGCTACGTAGCTAAGTTTTTTGGACAACTTATCTATATGGGGGCCCCACTGAAGCTTCGCATCCAATGTTATGCCTAAGAACACTGTGGTATCTTCGGGTTTGACATTATGTTCACGTTTGTCCACATTATCATCAAAATTTATATTATTATAAATCTATGCATTTTTTGTATCATCAAAATAAGTTTACTTACAGATTCACCTTGAGCTCCTTTAAAGCCCTTTTCTCCAGGTGGTCCAGCTTCTCCTTTGTCACCGTCTTCACCAGGAGGGCCTACTGGACCAGGGGCTCCAGTTAAACCTCTAGGTCCAGGCAACCCGTCGCGACCAATTGCACCTTGAAAAAGGCATTTTGTTTTTAGTTATTACCAGAACTCCAGGCACACAGGCGTCCTGTTGTGAATAGATATATGTTAGCAGTTTACTGACCTACTGGTCCTGCTTCACCAATTTCGCCCTTTTGTCCGCCAGGTCCTGGGGATCCTCGTGGTCCTTCACGGCCTTGTGGCCCCTGCGGTCCTTCGTTACCGGTCTCACCGGGCTCTCCTTTATCTCCTCTGATACCTGCTGGACCGGGTGGACCTAAGTCGCCTTTAGCTCCTGGGATTCCCTGTAACCAAATATCAAGCATAAACACTTTAGGATAGGTATATTCAATATAGGGAATTAGCTAAAATAATCGAGTTCAAGTTAATCCAACCGACTACAGGGTACATTTAAATGTATTATTACTCGCTAAATAAACGACAAATACTCACAGCTGCTCCGGGTAGTCCAGGCTCTCCGTTATTTCCTGGCGGGCCTGGAGATCCCACGGGGCCAGGTTTTCCTTCGGGCCCCACTGGTCCAGGTGGTCCCTCTTTACCCACTTCTCCTGGAGTTCCTACATCACCCGGCGTTCCAGGAATGCCAGAAGCACCGGGAGGGCCCGGTGGACCAGGCTCGCCATTAGAACCTTGAGGCCCAACAGGTCCTGAGGGTCCAGTAAGTCCAGTTGCACCGGGTTCACCCTGTTTGATATGTACATTTTTGAATAAGGTTGTTTGTTGTGTAGAGTGGAATTAATTGATTTATGTAGTCATTTACCGCACAACATAATATTCAATTATTTCTTACCGTAGGGCCTCTTTCTCCGGGTGGCCCAGGTAAACCAGCTTTCCCATCGGGTCCGGGTGGGCCCATAGCTCCCGGAAAGCCTCGAACGCCTTCTAACCCTTGTGGTCCTCTTTCGCCTGTTGAACCTGGCGGTCCGGGCTGCCCTGTATCTCCTTTAGGTCCCGGTGGTCCATCTGAGCCTCTGCGGCCGCGTGGTCCTCTGTAACCCTAAAAACAACGTCATAAAATTAAGTTTCCAAAACGATGCTATCTGAACTCACTAGATTTAATTGAAGGTTAACAAATACTCACTCGGGGTCCCGTTTCACCCCGATCACCTGGTTGTCCAACTAAACCCTATGAAAAAAAATAAACGATTCAAATCAAGGTCAATCCCATAAAAATATTATGTAATATTAAAGTAAAATGTATTACATCAACTAATACATTTTAGTTTATTTTCATTTTCAAATTAATTTGAAATAAAAAAAAATACTTCTATTTATTTATTATTACTAACATTAAATGAAAAAATAACAATTAATTATTATATGCAAATATTATTCTTGTTCTGTTGTCTTACAGTCGTAAGAAATACTACCATTAATCCCTTTGTGCCTCTTCTGCCCCTTCTTCCAGATGCACCTTTATCTCCCTTTTCACCTTGGCTGCCTGGATATCCTTGTGGGCCTTGAGGTCCAGTCGCTCCTTTTTCCCCAGCCGGACCTATGGGTCCAGTTTCACCTCTTGGTCCTTCTATACCCTGAGTTTAAGAGTGTGAATTAGTTTCTTCTGATACAAAGAAATTGGTGCAATAAGATAGCTGAAAGGATTTTTCTACCTTTTGTCCTTCGAGTCCTTCAATGCCAGGAGGTCCGGGTTCTCCGGTTAATCCCCTCTCTCCTTTTGGTCCCATATCACCCTTTTCTCCTTCTACACCTGTAGGTAAAACTATGTTAAGTACACGTTGGCTTACATAAAACGCAGTTATAAAACCCAAAGTTCTTGCCTCTTATGCCTTTATCGCCTTTGTCTCCTGGTAAGCCTCGTGGACCCTCATCGCCTTTTAAACCGCGGCTTCCAGGAAATCCCAACATTCCCTATAATTAAATTTGTTTGTTTTACAAAATGTTGCAATGTCAAGAAAATGTAAGCACACCAGCTTTGTTTTTACTACAGACCTGAGGTCCCTGAGGGCCTACGTCTCCTGATGCTCCCTGTTGTCCTGGGTTGCCGGGTGTACCTGGTGACCCCTCCGGGCCGGGTAGCCCTGAAATACCTGGTTTTCCTTGAGGACCCTAGAAAATAAACCAAAATGATGTTAACTTGTGTGTCTTTGCAACCAACATAATTAAAATATATTTCTTTTTTCCACGCTACCTGAATTCCTGGAGCCCCAGTAGGGCCTTGTGGTCCCGATGACCCTGGGGAACCAATAGTGCCCGGCTGACCGGGTGGGCCCGGAGGACCCGGTTGGCCAGACGATCCCTTTGCTCCATGGGGCCCTTCAAGACCAGGTATGCCTGGGTACCCTATCAGTCCAGGAAATCCTCTTGGTCCCATAAAGCCTCGTGGTCCCTAGAAAAAATCAGTTTATGTAATTATTTCGGCGACCCGATCTCGCTAAGGTCTCCATAATGAATAAGGAAGTTTATTTACCAATTCCCCAGGAATCCCAGGTGGACCAGGGGGTCCGTCATCTCCCAGTGGCCCGTCCTGACCAGGTGCTCCCGCTTCGCCTTGTAGACCTGCATTTCCTCTTTCACCTTTGTCGCCAGGCATACCAGGAAGTCCAGGGTAACCTTGCTCGCCTTTAGAGCCGGGTGCACCAGTAGATCCCCTCTCTCCGTCCCTGCCTGCGTGACCCCGACGTCCCAATCTTCCAGGTGGGCCTTGTAGACCCCTAGGGCCAGGTGGTCCCTAAAATCAAAGCCCTTATGTGACGCTTATTTCAACCACATTGAATTTTAATGTTATAACATTTGTAAACTTACAGGTTCTCCTTGTTCTCCCAGTTCTCCCTTGGGACCTTCTGGGCCAACCTCACCTTCTGGGCCTGGTGGACCCGTCAATCCCATTGGTCCCTCTGCTCCTCGCATAGCAGCCTGTTATTTTAAGTTATTAAATGCGGGTATATTACAAAAATGTTCCACATTTAAAATTATCGGATAGAACATACCATGTGTTGTGAAAACATTTGTCGAAGAGCTTCTGATTGAGCGTCGGGTCCTTTGTCGGTAGACGATTGTTGTAGCTGCAAATAACGTTATTAATATAATTTACTGAACAAAAACGGAAAGGAATAGAGATACATAATAAGGATTCGGTGTATTGTGCATTTGTCTTTTCTTTATATATTATCTCGAAACTATATTTATGTATCTTTTACTACACTTTACTATATTATATATTTAAAACTGGTTGACATCCATACAATTCAACGTAAGGTGCAGTTGAAAACCAGCGTTAGACAGCAACTAGTTGTTGAACTGCATTTTGCTGAACTGGACCTATTTGGCGCATCCGCGGGGCACACAATGTTATTGTTTCTAAAATTAAGTTTCATATCCTTTAATGGTACCTACACTACACTGTGAGAATCCATGTGTGCCAAATAAAATAGTTTTTTTTTCTTTCTTACTTAAAATTGCTGTGCTACTTACAGGAATAACAAACACATTGCCTGGGGGTCCTGGGAATCCCTGCGAGCCTTCGAAGCCGGGTTTTCCCGGTTCTCCCTTGGGTCCTCTTGGACCCTGCGGACCAGGTGGCCCGGGGTATCCTCGAGGGCCCATGTACGTGCCAGTACTGCCGTAATCGTAGTAAGTCTCAGATGAATCGTAGTTTGTTGTTGAATTGTCCTGAAACAAGCATGAATTGTTTCTATAAGAAGTTGAACAACAGAGACCGCATGATTATTCCTTTACTTAGAAAATTTGCGAGCAAAAATCAATTCATAAAGATATAAGCGAAATCGAATCTCAAAAATATTAAACCACGAATAATCACCCCTATTACTCCTGAAATACTACAAAAAAGGGTTGAACAGCTAAAGAGAATGTTGCACGTTATCTCACTTGGGTAACATCCGGAGGGTGTGTGAGCCAATCTGTATCTTCCGTGGTCGTCATAGGGCTGTACGTAGTCTCGGTGACGACTAGGGTTGTCCCGGACGCATCCGCTTCGTCATCGTCCCCTCGTTTAGACTGGAACAAGATACGTTATGGAAATAATCTCACGTGTCATAAAAACATGATAATTCCATTAAAAACCCCATACGTCGAGGTGTGGGCGGCATCGAAAATAATATTTCTGCTGTAAAAATGAGCTTTTTACACGACGTCCCAAAAAGGAGTGTTATTTTTGTACATTGTAATAAATCGACATGGCAAACCTGTTACGTTTTCCTTTCGATTTTTTAAGCTCAGCTCAGCTCAATCATTTATTTAAATTAGAGCATTTACAGGCACTTCTGAATTGTCAAGTCGGTCAGTCCAAAAAAAAAATGATGAAGGTATTTGCACGTTCCAAAGCGTAGACCTCTATGGAGAAGAACGTGCAAGAAACTCCACGAACACTCTTTTATATCAATTGATGTACTTAATACAAAAATCATGGTAAAAATATCTTTGATTGCTTCTATATGCGAGGATAATGCAAGGAACAAGAAAGTAAGTATATAAAACAATTAAAAAAGTACAGATTAAAAAGAAGAAGCCAGTGGCAGGTAAGAGATGACCAGTCTCAACTGATGGCGCCCGTTCACGAACATGACGCGTGTATCAGCACCATCAAGCTCAACCATTTTGAAGGGAACCAAATGATCCAACACACGCGCCACCATCAGCGAGACGTTTGTGTGAGCATGACAAGCTCTCAACTGCCACGCTCGTTCGTTCATGTCAAACAATCTTAAATTAATTACATAATAATGTAAATGGCTCCATAGTACTCACATTAAGAAAGGAGTTTGTTTTTGTTAATGCACAATACAACATCTGATTCACTATTGTTTAAATGTTAAACTATCCCTATTCTTCGCAGACGGTTTGTTTTATTTTCAGTCAGAAAAATATTTAACTTACTCTCGGAGTGGTGCCTCCCAAGGCGTCCTCAGGTTCGTTCTCAAATGGCGTCGGCAGCGGCGGCTGTATAAACTCGTTATCATCCGGAAATCTGCCGAAAATGCTGTTTTCATCTGAAATAAATGCGCGAACTTTTAACAAAAGACACGAGTACTCTAAAATAGCAAAAGCTCCTTGAAATGTATAGATTTAATACCTGAATCTGTGGATGTAGTTGGTGAATACTGACTGTTGATTGGGAACGAGTTAGCGACCTGCCATACTGGTTCAGGGGTAGTCAATATTCTGGTCGGCCACCGATAATTCGACTCGTTTCTATCAAAGAATCGGTTCCGGCTGTGAGGTGAGAGTCTCCTCCGTACATCGTCTTCAGTTAATGTCCCTAAGTTTGGATGTTCTGTGGTATCTTGTCGTGGTTCAGGTTCGTAGATTATGGGTTTGATTTCGGGTTCCAACTGTGGTGCTGCCACAGGGACGTACGTTACTCCAGGTCCCCCCTCACAGTCGGGAGCTATTGATGAACACATGTCGTAGGCTACGTCCGGTTTGTTTGCAAATTGTAGTAACTCGATTTCACCCTAGAAGATAAACAAAAGGTTCACTTCCTCAGGAAAACGCGTATACCTTTTAAGCTAAATATTATAGCATGATAATAGCTTTGTCCCAGCCGGATAATTATAATCTCTAGGTCGTACCGTAATAGTAGCGTCATTCAAATAAAATTAAAGTTAAATTCGACGTTGTTTTTAGACGTTTTTGCGTAAAGGTAATGAAATTCATTCTTATTAATGTACAGCACTCTAGAAAGCGACTAAGCTGTTATTTTAGTATAAGAATAAAAGTTTTTTCAAAGAATTAGATTAACTTGATAATGGAGCCTATTAAATGTACTTATTGTGACTTTGTGACAATTGGACTTTCATAACGACATAAAAGTGTTTTAATAAGTAAAGCTCTTTTTAAATTTGCAAATTAGGTCCTAATTAACAGCCACTTTGGTCCTTATGCTCGTACTAATATTGAAAGTGGGTATGGAATGTAATTATTTTAATTTTATAGCGAACACAAGTTAACAGTTAAGATTTTCTTCTGTCATGTTTTCTTGAAAGTATCGAATTGACAAAAATGAGTTCGGTTTTGAACGCAATATTTTTATTTGAGATGGGTTTGCGCTTGAATCTAGTCTAGGTCAGAGGTGATAGAGACCAGTCAAGACGCAGGCCGAGACTTCCACTCCTTTACTGTGCGCATTATAAGATACGTTTGGAAACGCTTAGTGAAAATTGGCATTTCAGGACTTTGGATTGTATGTACTGGAAGATTTTTCAATAGTGTTATGTCCACTTACCTCATAATACTGGTCGGCCGTGACTTGGGAGCCGACTACCAGAGCTCCAGCCAGGTTGAAAGTGCTTCCAGGCTTGCGATCCAGTCGTAACGTTCCCCTGACTTCACAATCCACTAGCAGAGTAGCTGAATCACCTTTGATACTGATCGCTATGCGATGCCACCTAAGAGGAACCACAATTATTTATTTGCTACTAGCTCCTACCAGCGGCTTCACCCGCGTGAAATTTGAAATGTATACCAAGGGAGTATACTACCGGGATGAAAAGTATTATATCGTATATATACAATTAGAATGACAGGAGGCATGTTGACGGCACGGTTGGCGCAGTGGTTGAGCGATCGACTGCTGCGTCGCGTGTCGTGGGTTCGATCCCCGCACGAAAAAAAAATTGTTTGGCCTACAGATAGTTGTTTCGGGTCTGGCTGCTTGTGTATGTGGCTTTGTGTGTTTGGAAATGCACCCACTATACAGGAGAAATTCCTAGACATAGAAATATACATACTGTAATGTTAGCTTAACTGATAATTAACACCCATTGCATAAATTCAGAAATAATTAAAACAGCGTCAAATGAAACAAAAATAAATTCAGACAGAACATTAAATAAAAAAGTTTTAATAAAAGATAAACCCCTTAAACTTAAACCCCCTCAGTCATTCGGTCTACTCAGAAATCCCCTCACATTCCAACACCTCTATCTATGTTGTTCCGTGTATCCATCAGTGAACAGATCTAGTCCAGGCCTACACTCAAGAAGAGCGTTAAGCATCCAACACTCGCGCAAAAATGTTTCACATTGTTTTTTTAATCTTACAAATATTCATCAATTAGTCTTTGAAGAGACTGTAAACCATGAGGAGAAGCAAAAACCGGCCAAGTGCGATTCAGAATCTAACACGAAGGGTTCCGTGCCACAAACTGAAAAAGGTACGTTTCTTCTATGGCAGCTTTATTAGGTTTTAATTCATAGTGGCAATAGAAATACACACTTTGTGAAAATTGCAAGTGTCTACCTATTATGGTTCTTGAGATACAACCCGCAGACAGACAGACGGACGGACGGATGGACAGCGGAGGGTTAGGGATAGGGTTCCATTGGTTACCCTTACGGAATCCTAATAATACAGATAAGCACTTATACTCATATTGTTATTTTCATTGCACTAAAAACATCACTTTCTTGGAAAGATCAAGTTGTTGTTTGTGCGGGCGAAATTCCACAGAATCTTTTGTCTAAGCATTCGATAATTGCACTGAAAATGTGGGTAATAGTTTTATTTCAGTAGACAAATAAATATCAAAATAGTTTTTTTAGCTTGTTTCCAATCTAAACCAATATGAGAAATGTACATACACGTAACACGGACAACATGTAATTTAGAACACACACACAGTACACGCGTGCCGTCGTGTCTATAATAGTTGACAAAAGGCTAGTTAGATTGAAAATTTGAAATTAATATACTAACCTTCCATCAGCTATATCAACCCGGTATGTAAGGAGCTCGTGGTCGGCAGGGTCTCCTCTCGTGTCCTCATAGTACAGTTCTATCAGATTTCCCGCCACCAGCTGCAACTGTTCATCACCAGCGTCCGAATACAAGATGAAGATCGGATTTTGATCCGTTCCTGTTTCATAAACAAATTTTTATTTTTAGGGGAATTAATTATACATTCAAGGCGTAGCTTGGTTTTTCAGATTTGGGTAGATACATAAAAAAATAATTAATTTGAAGATAGATGAATGGGCGTTAATTTATTGCGTAGAGAATTCTCCCTAAAATTGTCATCGTAGCAAACTACGTCGCTACGCGCTACGCCGTAGCACGACGCGTAGAGCAGCATTCTGTGATACTTTGTAAAAAAAAATACTGGTAGGTAGCGTTCTTACTTATATATGACTAATGAAACAAAATGTAACTTTTCACTATATCGATATTTATATTCCGTTTAGATTGATAAAAACACAAAACTATTTTGTGATTTTTCTGCTTTGAATTTGTCTAAGAATACAAGACACATTCTGAAAACTTAAATAAAAATCTGAATCGGTAATGATCACACAAATTCTTGGTAAAGCAAATTCGTTTCGTTATTACACTGTTTTTTATTGTCGTACGATTTGAAGTGCCTTTGTAATGGTGCCGTTTGAACCCGCTTAATAGTCGGGAAACCGGAAAACCCCTGAGAGAAAAGTGATTATGTTGTTTAGGTTATTCCCGAGACACGTTTAGATAGGTGCTATAAGTAGGCAATGAAAAAGGTGTTAAGTGCTTTTTTCTTCTTATTTTCTTGTGATAATGCTAAGTACTTTAAAAAAACTGTCTAACCTGGCAGTCGAACTACGGCCAAAATTGAGAAGTCTTCTGGGAAACTGTTGTAGAACATTCCAGCGGCCAGTCGGTGCAAGGTGGCGTTCTCATTCAGGGCGAGAGCGGTGTAGTCAGAGTCGTTCTCTAGGGGTGACTGACACCGCCCCGGGGCCCGAGTCACCCCATCAGGGAGCTCGTCACTGTCCCGAACCACAGACAAAACGTCGAAAAATTCGGTCTCATTCTCTTCTGAAATGAAAGGTTACATTACAATTCATAGTCGACATTCTACGAACATTATAGTCCCACGAGATACACGATAACATCAGCTCTAGGTCTGCAACAAATACGATGTCGATAACTCCGACCTGATCCTGTTGACCTCTCACAATAACTTCGATTCCCAGTGGAGGCAAACTCCTGACCTTACTATTATTTGGTCTTACAACTTATAGGTACCATTTATTTATAGAGCTACTGTTTTTCTTAGAAGGTGCCATCAACTTCTCTCACAATTGTATGCGCAGACATGCGTCTCGATATCGCAATAAAAACGTTTAAAGTAATAATATTTACTCACCGTCCCCATTGCCCCCGCTGAGTGCGCAAAACAATAATAAAAGGAGAAATAGTCCTTTTGTCTGTGGAGCCATTGCGGCCAGAATAAATATGTGAGGTGGTTGATGTTTATATTTGGTCCCATTCCGGTGGGTGCGCCGGGGGTGTCAGTCCGAGGCTGTGGGGAGTGGCAGCCTCTCGCCGAGCTCGCGGGAGCGGCGCATGTCGGCTAGCCAGCGGCGCCGCGGACGATACTGAGCCTTTCAGCCGCCGGCACCACACCACATCGCCAGCCATCTTTATTGCATTGGTGTCAAAATAATGAACGCTAATGAAACGACAGAGATCGTAAACTATCTTCATTGAATATGATCGGAAACAATTAGGAATCTGACAGTTGTTGCAGCTATTTGCGTAGGGACCGTTATTGATCATGAACAAAATAATTTGGGCATTAAAGCCATTACTGTTGCTTGCATTTATGTTGATACAGTGAAGTTAGTAGCAAACTACACTTGAATCATTAATTAGAGTTTTATAAACAACTAGCTTTTTCCCGCGGCTTCGCTCGCGTTAAGAAGTATTATAATTAATTAGGTATAGTTTTTGCGGCTTTACTTTTGTCTTCATCATAATAGCTCCAATCTTTAATTTCAGTTCAATCAGTCGAAAATCTAAGGAGATGCATACAAACTTTCATCCCCTATTTTATCCCTTTAGGGGTGGAATTTATCAAAATCCTTTCTTAAAGGATGCCTACGTCATAGTAGCTTTATGCATGCAAATTCTCAGCCTGATCGGTTTAAAATTGACAAAGTTTCATACAAACTTTCATCCCCTATTTTATCCCCTTGTGGGTAGAATTGATGAAAATCCTTTCTTAGCGGATGCTTACGTCATAACATCTACCTGCATGCCAAATTTCAGCCCGATCCGTCCAGTGGTTTGGGCTGTGCGTTGATAGATCACTATGTCAGTCAGTCAGTCACCTTTGAGTTATATATATTTAGATAAATAATACGCATATCGTGTGCTTGCTTTTGTCAAATGTTGACGTCGCCTGACTCGCGTATTTGATCAAATCCAATTCGGCGCTATCAACTCTCTAATAGAGATTCATTTGTTTTGCCACTAGACAACATATTTATGCGTACTAGTTCAAACAATAAAATATTGATGTCGAAGTACCTACTTTGAAAGATCTTCGGGCCAAAGGGAAACGCCCATTTTAGGCCAAGTTTCGCCCATCTATGTAAAAATGACTAAAAAGATACTAATTTAGTAACTGAAATATTGCTATTATCAGTTTGTAATGAAAACACCGGAATAAAAAGCCGATTTTTATAAGACACTCAATCGTTCATTGCATTATGTTGGTAGATAATGGTGGCTATTCCTGTCAGTGTCAAAGTAGGGATTGCAATTCTTAATTTCACAAAATGTCGATTCACTAAATACCGGTTACCAAAATCAGTAGGTATATGGCAAATATTTTTTTTTAAATGTTTACATCATTTATTTTATTTCTTACGGGATAAACAAAAATGTTTATCAATATATGGACTTCTATATACGATTTATACGATCCATTGAAGCAATGCCGCGTTTCCGGTTATCCGCAAGAATATCGATTTGTCCATAAACCGATTACACAGCTACATCCCTAAATGTCAATAATTGATTGACATTAAAAAATCACAGTTCGTTATTTTGGTGCTGTTTTAAAGCGACTTATGTTTTTTCTTGCGTTTTACATTGGATATTTTGACGACTTTGCTTACGATTATGGACCCTGAAACCGCTCATGATGACGACCTTGACTTTACATTGGATTCAGTCCCCGCTTATCACGACGACACCGGCTTGCCAATGGATACCGTACCTGTTTCTCACGAAAGACCACTAACATGGAACCTGATTTACATGAACGTTTCCCACGGAGCGATCGCTGTTGCAATTGTGGTGTAAATACAAGAAGACTTAAGAGATTGACCGTAACCAATGTGGAGGTGCGATCTATAATTCAGCAATGGATTGCACCACTACTAGTAAGTTATTTACCTATTTACTTTCTGTATGAACATAACATAAATAATAAGTTGGTGACTTTATAATAATTATATTATTATAAAGTCACCAACATCGTTTTATTAGTCCTTCAACGTTTCGTTTATATTTTTGATTTATGAAGTCCCACCGAGTTCTATGTTAAAAATAGCGGTTGTTTTCTTATCTATGATGTCAATCCTAATGCCTATCATTTATTTCTTCCATGGGCACAACTTGGCCAAAACTTCCTAAGAAAATGGGCATTTCCCTTTACTATTTTTTAAGATTCGTTTGGATTCGCATCTCAGTCGCTATTTGGCAAAAAATAAGGTAAATCAAGCTTTTTAAAAGATGCAAATACGTCAGTTGATTAAAAACCTATCCAAGTGCGAGCCGGACTCGCACACGAAGGTTCCGGTACATTAATTAAACCGAAAAATAACACGTTTTTTGTATTGGAGCCCCAATACAAAAAAGTGTTAGGTTCCGGTACATTAATTAAACCGAAAAATAACACGTTTTTTGTATTGGAGCCCCAATACAAAAAAGTGTTAGGTTCCGGTACATTAATTAAACCGAAAAATAACACGTTTTTTGTATTGGAGCCCCAATACAAAAAAGTGTTAGGTTCCGGTACATTAATTAAACCGAAAAATAACACGTTTTTTGTATTGGAGCCCCAATACAAAAAAGTGTTAGGTTCCGGTACATTAATTAAACCGAAAAATAACACGTTTTTTGTATTGGAGCCCCAATACAAAAAAGTGTTAGGTTCCGGTACATTAATTAAACCGAAAAATAACACTTTTTTGTATTGGGGCTCCAATACAAAAAACGTGTTATTTTTCGGTATCATTTTTAATTTAATTTTATTATTTGTTGTCATAGCGGCAGTAGAAATACACAATCTGTGAAATTTTCTACTGTCTACCTACCTATTACGATTCTTGAGATACGGCCCGCTGACAAACAGACGGACGAACAGATGGACAGTGGAGGCTTAGTAATAAAAAAAGTGAAATTAGCCTTCTTATAAAAACGTAGTTAGTGTCTAAGTTAGGTTAGGTTACGAGGACGTTTCAATAATTCGTTTCAAGTCTACCTATGTAAATATGAATATTAAATACGATGTTCATCTTTTGTTTTAACTATGTCTTGAATAATTCAATGACAATATTTACCTAGTCTGTGCAAGTACACGACTTCTGAAGGTTTTCAGAGGAACAGCAGTCATCAAGCAAGGTCATTTTAGTATTCTTCCCGTCTCCGTCTTAAGTTTAAATGAGAGGTTTTCCCATAAATTGCGACTGTGGGGCCAGGGACTGTAAAGTAGTACTGGGCATGCTTCAGAGCCTATGCACACGTATTTTTAACGCGCCGTCGACGCACATTTTACAAACGCGCGCGCGCTCGCGAATTCGTAGGTACTCTCATACTAAGAATAACGTACCATAAACATTTCTTGTATTGAAGCCCCCTATAATTTTATTGTAATACACACTCTGTAAAAAATCAAATCTACCTATTACGGACGGTCGGAAGGACACAGCGGAGGCTTAGTATGAGGATTCCGTTGGTTACCCTTTGGGTACGGAACCTAAAAAGCACTATCTGCGTCCGAATTTCGTTTAAAGCGCGTTAGCGCGCGTCATTTGCACGTCGTTGGCACGTTAAAAAAACGCCGTGTTTCAAGGCTATTAGGTAGTTCTTTCCCTAAGAACCGACAGACAGCCGACACTTCTAGGTTACGACTAGGACTAACACATAGATCTGCACCTCCAGAGCTGGGAGTCTACAAGGCTCGTCATTAATTGCAATAGACAGTGCGACAGCTTCCGGCCACTGAGACATAAATAAACTAACTTGCAGTATGGGAATGTATCATTCTCATACTGTAAGTAGCACACAACCGTGACAAGAGGTGACAGCAAAACAAAGGAGCGAAGTTTGCCTCATTACACACTGGATGCGACGTACTTGTAGTTCGAAGCGTGTATTTGTCACGGAACTCCGTCTCAACGAACTTTCACATAGTTCCTTGTTCGTAGTTTGTCTTGGGGACTGGTAGTACCGTTACCTCAAGATGCCTTATTATTTGCCTTGTACTCCTACATTTTTTGTACCTGATAAGCGTTTTGCATTATTAATTTTCATAGTAACCTGTCTGCCGACTGCTACGAAAAGTCATAAGCTATTATTGTTAAAATCCCAAAAGGCACTGTGTGCCAAAGGGATTTTTTTGAACACAGTTTGATTTTAAAATCATGAATCATAGCAGAACCAATGGCCTGGCATGGTAGGCAACTTTGCAAAGATTCAAGAGCATTAAAGTACACCAAAAAGTTACCTACAGTATGTATTTATGTTTTCTTTGGGACCTCTTTACCTTACGAAGGTCTAGGGAATGTGAAGGTTTTCCACGATAACAGAACCATTAACATAACATCGTCGATTGTTGTAGACACACATAAAAGTTAACAGGTCCCTTGTCGGCAATCAAAAGGAAATCAAAGTAAGATCTCCAAGAAACTAACCTTGGCCCGGCCTTTTCTTTGTTTTTACTCTGAATCTGAAATTATCCACAATCTGCCGAAACGATTTCTAACCGCTTAGGGGTCGGCTCCCAGTCCCAGGTCCCCTCTTTACCACTGGGAACTCTGGGCAAGTGACCTGGGCCCCGCGGTCGATAGGAGCCCCCTATTTTCTGACAGGTCACCAACCGATAGCAGATAAATATAATTATATATTTTTGTATTCAATTATAATTGAATAAAAGATTAGTTAAATATGAAGCAGAAATATTCATTACTATTTCTGCTTTATTTCTAATTCATCTTTTCATTTCGTGTGATTTCAGAAAATTGTTCTTTGTCACAGTCCTTTGGGCCTTATTATCTTATGTGCGCGGGGCCTCCAATAAATAAAAGACGGACTTGCTAATAACTGCATGCAGCAGAGTACCAGTATTTAATATGGAGCGTCTGTCTAACTGAGCTCCACAACCCAGTAACTGGGTAACACGATAGCTACCTCTTGGCGAGAATGGTGTCAGATTACTTGGGATTCTGGTAACGGTTGTTAAAGATCTAAACACAAATGACAGCCAGGATCGACGGTTGTGGTTTCTAAAACACGGAGAAATCTTGATTTATATCAAGATTCCGGTCATCCGAGGCAAGCGTTGCTAAGCCGCGCAAAAATCGACCCTAAATGATAACTGCTGCACTGTTATCATTTAGCCACGAGCCTAATAAAGTAATCAACAACATGTGGGCTTCAGAACTCATTCAACTTCTCAGGGAAGACCTATTTATAGATGTTTTTGACTTAAACCGACTTGAGCTTTAATTAGAATGTCGCGACACGAGTGAGGATTTCAGTCCCTTATGGTAAGTACTTACCTATAATTTTATTTAAGAAGTCAGAGACGATGCATGTATGATGGTGCCTGTCCATTTCAGCGGAGCGAGGCAGCGAAGCGGAAAAACGGAGGAACTTTAACTAATAGAATTTCACAAAATCTCCGCACGACGGTCAGCCTAAGGGATAGGAAGCCCTAGGGTCAATATCCCTATTCTAAGGAAGGACACGTTTTTTGTTTCTATCACTGGTGTTATATTACTGCTTATTGAGACGATGTTGGCTGCACGGTTGTTGCGGCACCGCGTTGAGCGGCCCGCGTCATTTTGTTTTATTGTTGATTTGTGGGTATGTTTAAAATTTACTCTTCACAGTGTGGTATACCTACATAAAAATCTCATTATTTTGCAATTTTTACGTACTCTTATAACGTATTCTTATTCTCAGACATTATTTTGTCACTTCTTACATTATCACATAAATAGCATGTATTTATTTCACAGTATCTGTTTATTATATTTACCCTCGTCCGTGTGTCACTTCAGGGTGCCAACTGAAAACCAGCGCTGGGTGTCTGACGCCCAGCATATTATGCTGAGATGGTAGGTAACCCTTTCGCCATGGGCACGCTCAGCACAATTTTATTATACCATTCTTTTTCTTAATTTTATGTTTTTGTTTCTCTTATTTCTTAATATTTTCTTTATTATTCATAATGTGTTTTGGCTGTTGTGTTGTGTCTGTATCGAATAAATGTTTTGTATTCAATTCTATTCCTAAGGGTGCCTGCTCATTGTCACAGAGCGAAGCAGCGGAGCGGCGAAAACGGATAATTTTTAACTAATGGAATCTCAGTGACTCACGTGGTGCGGAGATTTTAAGCAATTTCGTTGGTTAAATTTTCTACGTTTCTCCGCTCCTCTGTAATGGACAAGCACCCTAAAGTTGGAGTAATGCGTAGGTACATTGATTGTTGAACACCATTTGCATAGGTTGCGAGATTGCTGAAGCGTGGTCCGATCTTTATGCGTGGCCACTTTTCCGCATTTTAAATCGTTAATATTCTTAGAAAATATCTTTTCTAAAACTTTGAAAAGTTTTTATTTATTTATTTACTTATTAAGAAGCATTTTAACAAAAATCTTTTAGTGCTGCAACACTTAAAGACAATCACAGCATAAAATACAAGTATTGCAGGTGTAAACTAACATTATGAATTAAATTGAAATTGAAAATAAGGAATAGTATAGATACAATGTCACAATTTAAAATAATTGTGAATTAAAATGAAATTAAAAATAAAAAAAAGTACATAATAATAATAATTAGTAACAATGTCTATTAAAAATGTCAGAGATGTTGAACAAAAAAACAAACAAAGTACATTAAACTAACACACACAGTCAGAGCATTGAATCAAATGAAATGAAATATAAGATCATACAATGAAATGTAAATAAAGAAACATAAAATCATTAATAATTAGGAGTCAATAAAACGATGTAAATTTTCAAATCAATGTAGGCAAATGTGAGTATAGTACAATACAAGGCAAAACAATTTTAAAAACATGTTTGCACTACTTTATTTTTTTATCAAACAAAAACTAAAACTTCCTTTTTGACTTTAGTCGAAGATTCCTAAATGCTGCAGGAAAATCATCGAAATTAACCTATGAAGAAATGTCTTAACTTTCTTCATGGGTTCATTTTCCGTCAAAAACAGACAAATCGAAAACTAACTGTACATGTAGCGTTTGTCACTTCGGTAACTAGACAAGTGTAGCTTTTATCAAATTTTAATGATTGAAAACAAAAAGTAAAATGCGATACCAACTGGCCTTCGACCGTGAAAAAAATAAAATGATGCCATTAGAGTTTTCTCTTTCTTTCTAATAGAAAATATAGTAACGCTATCTTATTGTTTCTTATTTTTTTACGGCCTCTCTAGGTCTTGAAAAAAAAAATCCCAAATTCTAACTTCTTGAATGCAAAAAGAGAATTTCGAGTTTATTGGTGGGCTTCGTATTGATTTTTACACTATTAGGATTTTATACACGATCAGGCTGGAACGAAACCATTATATTGAGAAAATAAATATTTTCGTTTCGTGCACTCGCTTAAGTTGTAAAAGGTTTTGTTCATTTATAAATGTCACTCTTGCTGATAGGTATGGAAAGCTGCTTGGAATGAAGAATACTATGACTCAGCCATACCGATCTGATTTACGACAACGTTTCTTAAGTAATTGTAACTCTGTAACACCCACACGGCACTGAACTGCAGAAGTGCACGTTTTTGCAGCATATTGAGGGCTGTGTTCCCAAGGCACAGATATCCTGCTGCTTTAATTTATTTTCAGTCTCTTCTATCCTTACTGTTCCTCCCAGATTTGGGCATGTGTGGACCAATCCTGTCGATAGGTGTTAAGCTCGTCAAGCCATCTTCGACTGGGTCTGCCGCGATGTCTCCGGACATTTTCTTGGACCCACATGGTTGTTGACGTCCCATTCCGTCAGGCCCAGTCCGCGATTTTTGTTTTGGATCCCGCTGTTGAAACCGTCAAAATCTTATAGTACCTAGGTACCTGTACTACTATCAAAATTTTACATTTACTAGCTATAACTATGAAAAAGGAAGCTATAACTGCGCATAGGTATTCAACAATGATGTCAATAGCTGGCAAAGTTACAGAGTTCAACAGAAAACATTACGCATCAGTGTAATTGCTTTTTACCGAAGAAACCTTGGATCAATTGTTCGATGTAATGAATGGAAAGAATTTACGATACCTATTACTGAAAATGACATATGTTTATACACAGTATATGTATAGTCTCAGGCATGAGTTGTGAAACGTTTATTTCGAACTTATTCAAAGCAGAGTTACGTTGGTAAACGGGCGGTGAGGCACTGGCGATCAGGTCTAGGATATCGGTGAAGTTCTTAGCTTGTAGATTGTTCGGAAGAGTTACCGCGGCCTTTTTTTTTTAGGGATGGGATGTCACTGGCCCTGGAACACAAAGGGCCTTAGGAAGAACAGGGGTGGGTTTTTTTTTGTAAGAGTCTGACACTCCCTTCTGCTCCATTTGATGATGACCGTCCAAAAAAGTATATTGCATGCCTTTCAATTCTCTACAGATTATACTTTGCGAAGACGTCAGTGAGAGTGGACAAGAACTGCAACATCAGATACAAGCACCTCCTTTCACTCCTAAACTACTTGACAAGATGTTGACGAAGACTCCCAAACGTAGTGCAGGGTACCGTCATCGGCACTTTGCTTATATACCGACTTGCTTTTAGTGCAAAATTCTTCTGCTCTAGTTACATTTATAATGTGCACACTAAAGTGTGGAACACTTGCCAGCTTGGGTGTTCCTTGTCACCCCAAACGCTTTAAGGTAGGAGTGAATACGTATTTATTATTATTAGTATTTTCTGAGCTCGCTTGTTTCATAATCTATGGGTTTACTTCAGTTGATATTATGGAGAATTTAGAATCGTTATAATTTAGATTAGCAACATAGTTTTAAGTCTAATCTACTAACACAATTGCTATTATGTAAACTTAGGTTAGGGTTTTAGATATGGGTCTTTGTAACCTGAAAATAATTAGTCTTCGAGCTGTTACAGCTGGAGGCAAACATAATAATTCAGCCTATATACACCAATTTAACTCACATTAACCAAGAATCTGTTCAATAATTAAAGACATTTTATCCGTTGATTTTAATGTTTAGAAACATTTTATAGCAGCCATTATTTAGGCGGTACAGCGAGAATAATTGCGAATAAATTCACGGTTAGCTAAGTAGTAGGTACTTGGTAGGCGATCATGTTAGTATTCACAAGGCGTAATATTTCTTATTGCAGCTGCGACCTAAATATACAGAGCTAGTCGTAATTCAACGATTTATGACACATGTAAAGACTTTGTAGTATAGTGAGCGAAGCGGCAGCGATGTGGCTTCGGTTACCGGATAAGTCGACACGTTTTATATACATACTAGCTGACCCGCGCAACTTCGTCTGCGTCACATTTTCCATTATTGCACCGCTCCTATTTGTCTCAGCGTGATGATATATAGCCTATACCTTCCTCGATAAATGGGCTATCTAACACTGAAATAATTTTTCAAATCGGACCAGTATTTCCTGAGATTAGCGCGTTCAACAAACAAACAAACAAACTCTTCTGCTTTATAATATTAGTATAGATTATTGTATAGATATAAAAATTCTTTCGTAACTGGTTACTGACTGAGTGATTGATAGACAATGATTGATAAACAACGCACAGTTGAAACCCCTGGACGTAGAAGGCTGGGCATTGGGCATATAGGTACCGTACACTCCACGCGCATATCCCTTATTTTTTTTTACTTTTGATATGCCCGCGATTGACCACTTTTTCACCTGATGGTGAGCGATGATGCGGTCTAAGATGGAGCACGCTTACCTAGAAGTAACCTATTCACTATTGACTTATAGCCTCCCAGGTTGTAGCTATCAGGAAATACAGACTCCGGCCGGGAATTCCACTCCTTTGCTGTTCGTACTATGAATGTGTTCCCAAAAAACGTTTTGTGCATGTGGGTGGGATGTCCACCATGTATCGGTGGCGTATCGCCGTTTGTCTCGTGGTCCGTTGTGGTTTTATGTAAATTATACGTAAAACATTCGTAAATAAGGGATATGCGCGTACGAAGTCACGGACAACAGCTATTATGCTACAAAAGCTAGTTGCATGGCTTGATTAGCACACGAATCCCAGTTTATGTATGCTTAGTTCCAGAAGCTGGGCAGCAGGTGTGTTTACCAGGAGATGTACAAAACCGTAACACAGGTGCACGTGGGATCTCAAAGCTTTAACTGTGCTCAGTAAGTCAGTAGTGGCCGACTTAATCCTCCGTGTTCCTCGAAGCTATCCATGAATGTCCCACATAAGACTCATCAGGCTAGTTAATAATGGATTAGTGAAACGCTGGTAAATATGTAGCGAATTAGCGGTTTCAAGAAGTCCAGCATGAACGTTGACTTTTCGTAAGAAAATTGAGGCGTGTGTCCTGAAAAAATCGAATTAGTCCGTCAGTTAGATTATCAAAAAAAATTTGACCCGTGTTTTTTCTTTTGTTACGGGAACCAAAATTGACGAAGTTACGACGATTTTAAAATTCTCAATACGTCACACCTTCGCATAATTTTTAGTGAGTCGTGACGTCACGAGCCCCCACTCTCGAGTTTTGATGTGTTTTATCTTTGTCAATATTCATTGATATATAAAAACAAAAAATACGGACGGACTAAATAGTTTTGCAATTTGTGGATGATGGAATCTAGCCTATTGTATACGCTATCAAGAGATCAAATTATAGATACACAAAATTAATAAAAAAATTAAAAATCAGCCATTATGAAGGGGACACCAACACCCCGGCAGCGCCAAAACCGTCCTGGCAATGATCACTAACAGACTTGATTGCCCCTACATCCGGCAATGCTGTAGTAGGCATCTGTACAGTGTGAGTGCTCGTATTCGTTTTTGATTGATAATAATTTATATATTTAAAAGCCGTATATAATATTTTTTAATATGTTGTATTTTTTGTGTTGTATTCTATGTGCTATGAATCGTTTGTGTGTTGTATTTTATGTGCTTTTATGTTTCGTTTGAGTGTTGTTTGTTTGTACTTATATGAGTCTTAGTAACTCGAAATAAACCAGTTTAATTTATATAAAAGATATCACACTAATCAATCATTAGCGTGGTAATTTAGACCTTGTAATTGTGACGTCACTCATGAATTAAAGGATATCTATCTAGAGGTACTTCATCATCAGTCTATATTGTCCCGTAGGTTACAAGACATAAATATCTATGTGACACAGGCTTAAAACACCGCTAAACTATGTTTGGAAGTTCTGTAACAAAGCTCATTCGGCGTAGTTATGGTGATGTTATGGCTCATTAACATTCGCTGATGTGAAGGAACTTCAGGACATAGGGCGTAAGTGCAGCACTTTATAAAACGACTAGAGAGTGGTGGACATGATTGATGGTACCCGTTTTTAGGGTACCGTGCGTCCGTATGAAGCTAGCGGAACCTTCTTTCCTTCACTTGTGTGTCTGTTCGTCTGACACATTCAATTTTCTATGAATCTACTGGACCGTTTCAGTTGAAATTTAGTACACTTCTGTGACCCAATCAAGTAGGTACGCGAAACGAAAATGATTAAAGTGTGTGTTTGTGCTGGAGGGAAACATATAAAATTGGAAACAAATTTTTTTAAAACTGAACCATGCGACATTTCGAATGAAAAGTGACGTATATTATATTAGGTTCACAATTATTATAGAACTAGCTTCTGCCAGCGGCTTCGCCCGCGTGATCCCTAGGGAACATATTCCCGGGATGAAAAGTAGCTTATGTTCTATTCCAGACTATAATCTATTTTAGTTCTAAATTTCATTAAGATCCGTTAAGCCGTTCTGGCGTGATTGAGTAACAAACAATCAAACTTTCACATTTATACTATTACTCGTTTATATTAAAGGATATTTCAAACTGTCGTAAGCCGTTTTACGAAGCTACTCGCTAGCCTATAGGCGCCAAGCAAGCCGCCTGCCTGTGCGTTCGCGACCATACAAAACTAATCCTTATAGCATGATTAAGTATTCACGCGCGATGACTTATTATTACTCAATACTCAATACTCAATATATTTATTGCATTCCACAATGTGAGCTTAGGTGGTAGGTACTCAGGGCACGCCACGATAGTGGCGATAAGTCCCCTCTTTGAGGAGTGGCTAGAGAGGCGCCACGGCGTCCTCACCTTCCGCCTGACGCAGGTCCTCACCGGACACGGATGTTTCGGGAGGTACCTGCATCGAATCGGGCGGGAGGAAACGCCCGGGTGTCACCACTGCGAGGATCGACCGGAGGACACGGTGGAGCACACTGTGCAGGTGTGCCCCGCCTGGGCGGCGCACCGCCGTGTCCTCGAAACGGCGATCGGCGGCAACCTCTCGCGTCCGGCCCTGGTCCAAGCCATGGTCCGGAGCGAGACAGAATGGGACGCCGTTGCCTCCTTCTGCGAAGCAGTCATGCTAGCGAAGGAGGTGGCGGAGAGGGAGAGGAGACCCTCTCGTCCCGGCCGCCGTGGTAGACGCTGCGGGCGTCGGGGGACACCACCTGGTGACCTCCGGCCACCGTAGGCGCGGGCCTGTGGACGGCGAGCTATGGGTGGCTCGCCGTCCGTCCGTCTAGTGACGACAGGCCGTGTCGACGGCGCGTTAGTGTTCCACGCGCGCCTCAAAGAGAGTCAGCACACAGAGGGGCCCGAAAGGGCCGACGCCTGCCGGAGTCGCGGGATTATTCGCAAGAGACACCGTGGCTCCGGAACACAAAGGGCAATGAAGGTACATGGATGGGTTTTAGTCAGTAGAAGTCTGACACTCCCTCCCGCTACACCCAGAGCGGGAGGAGTCATTGGATGATTTCCCATACCTAAAAAAAAAAAAAAAAAAGGTGGTAGGTACTTATAATATATTACAATACATTGCTTTGGATCATTGTGGATCCTGACGGGCACAGCAAAATTGGATAGTGGAAGAGGGCTATTTTATTTATTACGTAGGTAAGTATATGAATTTTCTGTACATAATTATATTATTTATCTATTTCACATTTTCACTTAGATATTAGCGTATTTCATGGCGTACTTTGGTGTTTCTATACCGATTTCTATGATTCTTTTTTATGGAATAGTTAAACATATTAACTTTTTTAATTAGGGATGACTGAGAGTGTTATAAACGTAAGAGTAGACAAATGTAATCAGAAAGCTTCGAACTGCTAAGCTATCGGGAGTTACACGTGTTATTGTGCGTCAATCATAAAATATAGATATATACTGTCGTGGGATATTTTTTATATACTTTGAAGGAGAACATTTCCGTCGCACATGATTTCTGTGTAGCTTTAACCATTAGGGTTGCACACGCGACGGAAGCTTAAAAAATGGAATAACTTCTCCCGTTTTCCCAACATATCCCTTCACTGCTCTGCTCTTATTGATTGTAGCAAGATGAAAAGTACAACTATAACCAGCTCAGGAGTATGAACAATAATTGCACACAGTTTCGTTAAAATCCGTCGAGTAGTTTTTGTTTCTATGACGGTTATACAGACAGACAGACAGACAAAAATTTTACTGATTGCATTTTTGGCATCAGTATCGATCCCTAATCACCCCCTGATAGTTATTTTGGAAATATATTTCATGTACAGAATTGACCTCTCTACAGATTTATTATAAGTATAGATAGATAGAAGATAATAAGTTTTAAAGCTCTGAACAAATAGATGAAAAATAACGATCCCCCTTATCGCCGACAGAGTCTAAAATTTTGAAACTAATTCAGTAGGTAAATCTTTGGTAGACTCTTTATTTACCTACTTAGAAAGCCCTATTTACAATTGTTTTCTTTCAGTCATTACCTAAGGACTAGGTTGTTTACCGAATAAGGAATTTGGAGAACCTGTCCTTTACAGTGGAGCGAGGCAGCAGAGCGAAAAAGCAGAGAAAATTTAACCAATGGAATGGCATAAAATGGCCGCACCACGTGAGTCACTGACATTTTGATTGACATGATTGGTTAAAATTTATTGATACACATTGATAATGAAAAGGCACCCTACGAGTGTATGCTGACCTCCTCAAATATCTGAAACTTCGAATGCAGAACTATGATGTGCCTTCCGGTTTTAACCCTTTCAACGGCTCCTTGATTCAACTAAAGTTTGAGGGGCGCCTCCAACCCATAATCTTCATTGTTTTCCAAAAGTGGATCAATCTTGACTGCGTGACAGATCAGTGTAAACTTAATTAATGCAAGGCGAGTGAATGGGGTACTATTTGTATTGTAAGAGCTCTCAAGAAAATTACTCCAAGTTCTCTAAGAGACGTTTTAAATTCAGCACTTATAAGCGCTTTTCCATAGCGTGGTCATCGTCGGCTATCCTATGGTTAAAATAAAGATATAAAAAGGCGGTTTGTCCACTTTTTCGAAGAGGAACGAGAGGAACTCGTGGTTCAATCTTAACAATCATACGGCTCGATCTTCGAAGCTGAGCAGCACATAACCGAGTTCGGTATGTCGGTGGGTGAAGCAATTTATTTTATTTTTGATATTTTAATTTATTTTTGACAGCACGGTTGACGCAGTGGTTGAGCGATCGACTGCTGCGTCCCTTGTCGTGGGTTCGATTCCCGCACGGAACAAAAATATTTGTATGGCCTACAGATAGTTGTTCCGGATCTGGCTGTTTAGGTATGTGACTTTGTAATTGTTTGTAAACGCACCCACGATACAGGAGAAAAACCTAGTGTGGGGCAACGTTTAAAAAAAAGGCAAGAAATTTGTAGATCGTTGGCTGTTCTAAATATTGTAAAAGCCGGATAGTTGCAACACTTTTTGAAATTACTTTTTATATCGCAGTCCAAAAAGCAAAATAGGTACTTTGTTTTTAAAATAGGTAGGTATTTTGGTTTATAACCTTCAAAGTTAAATAATTCCAGAATATTGGTAATTTATGCGGACCTCTAAATTTTGTGACAACTATTCCGTATAAGGGACAGTTGGGGACAGGCTAAATAGACGAATTGATCTACTTTTTCAAAGTCGGGAAAATTAAACAAAACTCTCAGTTGGTTTAGTTTATTTTAGGTCCCAGACATCCAACTATTACAAAACATATCGGATCTGAAGCCAGAGCCCTCGATGACGAAGCAATTCAAGTAATTAGAGGGTCTTAGTTTAATTTAATAAAGCATTAATCTAAAATCTGTTAATTTTTGTTCCCAACAACCGATTCTTTATTAGAGATTAGATTTAATACACGCGTAGAGTTAGAAGGTAAATAGAGTACAACTTTATTTTAAGTTATGAATCAAATTTCTTGAAACAAAAGCTGCCGCGGTCATTTATTGTGTTTTATGGTTTCAGGGTGAGTTATCTCAAAAAGTTTCTCCTTTAACAAAGTCTCGTATACTTTTGAAACTGTCGGGTACTTGCTGATGTCCAGTTTATGTCTGAGAAAGAAAAACAAACACATTTAAATAAAGTGTTTCTTTTCAATCGAAACTTTCATAATAGTTTGCGTGTGGTGTTTGAGATCTCAGATCACAATTTTCAGATAAAGAGTGAAGAAATGGAAAATAAACAGATTTGTCAAACCTTCGGGATAAAGTGAAGTGTTTTAGTTTTCTATTGGGCCCACACGCTTATAGGCCGAGCTGTTAAAATATTGTCTATGGTAAAAAGTGTATAATGGAATAAAAACTCGGATTGTTAGCTTTATGTCTCGCAAGATGAGTGGTTGTGAAACTTACTTTCTAATTTTCATCAACCTTTTACAATCTCAATTATAATTATGCACGCAGCTGGAAAGATTGCTTAATAAACATGTTAAATTAGTAACTAGGTCTATCATCGGGACCCTATTACTAAGACTTCGCTGTCTGTCTCTCTGTCTGTCACCAGGCTGTATCTCAAGAACCGCGATAGCTAGACAGTTCAAATTTTCACAGATTATGTATTTCTATCGCCGCTATAACAACAAATACTAAAAAAACAGAATAAAATAAATATCGAAGGGGGCTCCCATACAACAAACTGATTTTTTTGCCGTTTTTATAGATAATAATGGTACGGCACCCTTCATGCGCGAGTCCGACTTGGCCGCTGCGCTGGTTTATAGATAACTAGCTGACCCACGCAACTTCATCTGCCTCACATTTTCCATTAATGCTAAGCTCCTTTTAGTCTTAGCGTGATGGTTTGCAGCCTATATCCTTGGGCTATCTAATACTGAAAAAAATTTTCAAATCGAACCAGTATAGTTCCTGAGATTACCCCCCTACATACAAACTTACAAACAAATGTTAACTCTTTATATTATTATTATAGTATAGAGTATAGATGTGTGCCGATCTGACGGTTTATTCCTTGGGTACCTAGTATCTTTTTGGAAGAGGAACCATACCAAGTGACTATATTTCCTTGACTCCACAGACCTACCTCCCGATACTTTAAGTGCTTTTTGTAGTAAGGACTCGTAGTAGAAGAATCAGGTAAAAACATCATCAAACTATGAGCTTTTAAACCTACCTGGTAACAGAATTGTACAGCTGGGGCACCAGACACAAATCAGCGATGGTGATCTGGTCGCCAACGCAGTATTTCCCAGCAGTCTTCTGCAGCAAATCCTCTAAGGTGATAAGACCGCGGTTGGCCCAATATTTTGTGAACCTCGTGTACTGCTCCGTCGTCTCGAACTGGGGCCTCAGACCGACGTTTTGTAAAGGCTGGATGCCTGAGACTATTATCTGCGAAAGTATACGATAGGTGTTATTCTCATATGTCATCTTTAATTTGTAGTAAACGATCAATTTCGACGATTTTTGAACGTCAGGCGATTTAAAACGACAGTGTAAACAATTCATAATAACAAAAAATCCGGTGGTTCCGAATGCATTCAATTCTAATCTGTCCTGGGAAAGCTCACTCCATCGCCGGCTTTCGCTGTCACAAGCCCTAGGCAAGAGCAACCCGCTTCAAATAAAAAAAATACAACGCTACAAAGTAAAAAATAACTTTCCTTTCGGAAGTCGGTGTTTTTGTAAGTTTCTTCGTATTTTGACACCGACTTCCGAAATTAAAGTTATTTTTACTTTGTTGTGTTTTTTTTTTGGAAGTCTGTTGTATTTTTTTGTAAAAAGTTTTTATTTTTTACTTTTTAGTGGTACCCCATAACTAACAACACCACTGCAAAATCGCAGAAAAGCAAAATACGCATTTTCGATTACTTGGATGACATAACACCATCATCCAAGTAGACGAATTCCAGCTATTTCGATTTAAAATCCAAATTAAATGGGACCAATCTGCAAGTATATCCTTTCAGATAAAACAAGAATTTTTCAAATCGGTTCATAAGTGTCGGAGTTATGAGGTAAAAAACATAAAAAAAATACAACCGAATTGAGAACCTCCTCCTTTTTGGGAAGTCGGTTAAAACATTACCTAAAAAGTTGCAATGACAGTTCACTTCATGCTTACTTTGACCAAGTTTACTAGGTGTGATGTTGACTAAATAGATCGGCAGTTTCAGTGGCCAAGTTTTTTAACTTTCTCGATTGCGTTAGCGACTTAGCGTACTTAAACGTCAATTTGTATTGAAATTAAATAAGCGCTATCTGGTGACAATAACTGGAAAGGTTTTTTTTTCATATTATAATTAGTCATTTACGAAAGTTTACGTTCGAAGTACAGAGCACGTTAAAAAATCTGTTTGTTTGGTAGTCATTGGGTACGTTAAGTTAGGCTACGCTGTAAAACAGTACGTCCTACGCTTAAGTTTATACTTTTATTAATTTTGTTGGTACCTTCATACAAAACGTCACTGAAATCGATTAGGAATAAAAAGTAAATTATTCGTAAAAGATATTTTTTATTAGTAAAAAGGTAAGTTTTGTTTTTGCTGACGACGTAAAATTTTTCAGGGACTCTAGATAATTCAGAGTTTCATGATAATTGCACAAATGCCGAGCGAACGCGAAAGGGGTGCCGCTAGAGAATTAACACCTCGAAAACCCTTTAAAAGCGGACAGGTTAAATGGTAAATTCAATTAATTGTTTAATTTGGAGAACAGTTAGCGAAAGTTGAGCCATTAGCCATTTTTATTATTGAGTAATGTTTTGTCATCGTAATAAAGTTAGGATTAATGGCCTTTAGGAATTGTACCTAATGTGCTCACAATTCGCTCAATAATGCGAAGCAGGAATTGTATATTCTGTGATTTCTGCAAAAAATTGGAACGATCCTGTGGCAGTTCAAAAGTGTCAAAAAACTCATTTAGATATTTACAAGAAATATCTAAATGAGTTTTTTAGGGTTTCGTATCCGAAGATTAACCAACCGAACCCTATTATTTTTTTGTTAATTTTTTTACGGTGTGTATTTCTATTGCCGCTATAACACCACATAATAAAAATTAAATTAAATTCATTTTTAAAGGGGGCTCCCAAAACGTATTTTTACGGTTTATGATTCGTGTGACAGTCCGACTCGCAATTATCCGTTATTTATTTTATTATAATGTATAGTCTCAATCCTCACTAAATCGTTAAACTGAAAATCTTTGATTTTCTCGTAGTCATACAAACCTCACAAAGCTCCCTCATCCTGGCCTTCTCTAAAGGAGACTTCGGCGTGAGGGCCGGCTCCGGACGAGTGTCCTCCAGGTACTGCACGATGGCCATGGACTCCACCAGTGTCTCATTATCTAAACACAAATGATGACATTAACTTTAGAACACCAATGTTAATGGCACTCGCGGTCTTAAGAAACTGGGCAAGTGCGAATCGGACTCGCGTGCAAAGGGTTCCAAAACAATAACTACATGTGAACTCATTAAACGCTCTTTTACAGAATAATATAAAGGCTAATTAACACATCACAAACTAGACCCGTTTATAGCAACAAGCTGAATAACGGTCCACAAAGTATTCTATAAAAATCTTTTGGCTGCATTAAGGTTCACATGTGTGGTATTAAAATATCAGCAATATAACATCGTACATTTGGACCTTTAAACAGCCCATTCCCTAGTTTTTACCTCTTAAAATGGTCTTGTTCAGCTTTTCAAATGAAAGCTAATTAGGAGATGAATGTAATTCTACTATAACACCAATAGTTATAATAGGCCAATTTTACACTCCTATACATGCTTTATACATGCATTAATGAATATGTATACATTTTAATACAGCCGATGAACCACGTGGGGTCAATGATAATGTTTCGAGTTCACTTGTAAATACTTGGGTGGGTGTGCTACTTGGGGAAATGGTCATTTTTGTGCTAATTTCTTGAACAACTTCAAACTATTTATTGTCAAATTATGAAAAATTAAGTGAAAACCCTCACAGTAAGTCCGTGTTTGGGTCACGACGTTTGGCTGTGACAGACAGACAGACACCCGAAAGATCCTATAAGGGTTCCGTATTTAGTTCGGAATTCTAAAAATGCGAGCGAGGTCACATGTGACTTATGGTTAGTTTACACAGTACGAGCTGCTGCCTAGACAGTAGACAGATACACTGATTGCCTACTCGTAATCCAGCAGCTCGGCTCGCCTTAGCTATCTGCACGATGATAGTAACTGCTGAGTCTCTTGCGAGGCGCAGCTCACAGAAAAAACTGGTTTCGCTCGTAACTGCCTGGTTGATCCTGGTTGAAGTAACTCGAATGCGATCCAACTCGCACGAGGCAGTAACTCGTGAAGTCGTGATATTTCCCTACGATGCGAGGTCCCTTCTTCTACTCGAAAACTATTATGATAGTTCTACTCGCAGGTTTTAAGACTGCGATTGCCAAAAGTCTTGGCGTTGAAAAAATTGTCGGTGCTCATCAACAATTATCTTTTAATGCCTCCAATAAAGCAACGGACATCTCAAGTATACCGTTATTAGACACAAAATTCCAATATGAACATGACGCAAATAATTGAAAGCGATTGATTGACCAATGACTGAAACAATCAATCGGTGACAAATGGTGTGACTTGAATTGAAGCAATCAAAAGTTAGAGACACGTAAAGTACACTACACACAGAGATGATTTAACGAAAAGTGTTAAGGAAATTAAAATAATTATTCGATTCAATAGATTTCAATTTTATCCTGACTCGACTGATCGATCCTGTTGTGACTACAGAACCATTTAATTTGTAAAAGATCTATTCATTGATCCTCCTATAACGTAGCCGTCCCTAGAATTGTCAAATAATTTACTTAATTCGTCTCGTATTTGATTTGCAGGTAAATTAAGCGAACTTTACGAATTCCTCGAGGCGGAAAGTTTGTGCAAATAAGCTTGCCAAGTGGTAAATTATTTTCGTAAGCAACAGAGGGTGTGATTTAATTTGAACCTTCTGCTACGGAGATAGGTGTGATTATGTAGTGGGGAATAGCTTTTGTTTTCTGTAGCAGCTTTGATCGTTGTCCCGAGAGCACATATACATAATTTCTGTCAATATTAGTTCCCACACTAGTTTTCAACAAGAGGATTTGTTGTTTGACGCGTTTTTTTTCATCCACACTTGGAACATGCTTGGAACTCTCTGTTCTCTTACTATGCTGTTCATGTTCTTGATATGATTTACTTCCTACTTCCCAAATTAATGTACACAGTCTGAGTAGGTATGAGGTAGTTACTTAGTCTGTCCACTCGCGTCGTTATGTGGACATTGTTTCGTTTCATATTTACTTGAACCGTTTCTAATGGATAATTTAAGTGTTCGAAGTGAATTGAATTGCGCAGATATTCTCATATGTTTCCATATTTGCAAGGTAATGTAAACAGTTATTTCAATATTGTATCGAATTCACACCAAAACTGTTGAAAGAAGAAATAAGTATTGATTATTTTCACAGTTATACAAAACGATATTCTAAAACAAAACCATAATTATTTTTGTCCATTGGCAGCATTCAGTAAATCGTCAGAAGCAAGCAAGCAGCAGATTGAGTTCAAATAAATGAGTTCAATTAAATCAAGTGTAAAATTGTTTCCATTTGTTCCACTAAATAAAGCTGTTATTATAATTGTGCATCAGATCGTCAAAATACTTTACAATTATTCGCAATTTGTCTATTAGACTATTGTCTTGCAGTCGTAAAGTTGAACAAACTGCTCAGATAAATATATGACGACTGACGAGCCGACGCACTTTACAGGATTCAATGACCCAAATACTTACCAATTCAGTCTGAGTTTTTCTATGTGCGATGTTATTAGGTGGCGACATATTCATTAAATAGCTATTTGCGGAGTTATTGACCGGTCCACTTAAACAAAACGGTCGCTCGCCTCGGCCACGCAAATGATGTTTGATTGTGGTGGACCGCGGCCCACGGACCGACGACACTGCTTGAATTTTTAATATTGCAGCTTTAGACCTTACTACAGCGAGCTCGACCACTTACAAAGAAAATTAAAAAAAGATTTAGGTTCGCATTTTGAGTGCATTCTAATGGGTCAGAATGGACGCATTTATTTACGTGTCCAGCATAGAGTAACAGTTCTTTCTTTGAACATTTCATCGCACTACCTAAGTGCAATGAAATGTTTCAAGTTTGCAGAGTTTAAATATTGAAATATCATGTTTTTGCGCACAATTTCAACAAATTCTTATCAAATAGCTTTGAAGATAACATTTTAAATAAAAATTCTTCGACTACATTACTTTGATAAATACCCTCAGAATTTTCGGGACTCAATTTGTTTACGCTGTGATCACACAAAACAGTTTACCAGATACATAAAGTTAAGCTTTTATCATCGTCTGTAATCTTTGCTTAACCGTTTCACAAGGACTAATGGATTTTTAATACCAGAGATAGGGAATTATAGGGGTGGGCAGATGAGCAGATCTAATGTGCTTCTGTTGGGACTACCTCTAACTTTAATGGTGCTGCACTTATCAATTCGAAACTGTAAATAGCGATAGGGCAATAAACTTGGGATGTTGAGATAGATTTATTATTCTATTTCGTATACAATGTATTTGTTTGAGATAGAAGGTCGTTCTTTAGACTTTATGTTTTCACATTCACTATAGGGATTTTTCCTCATGTAACCTATCCAAATCTATGATGTGGTGTCAATGTAAATTTAGGTATCTACGTGTGTCCAGTTTATGGCAAAAGTCTGGTTTGTTATAAGGTCACGGAGTTTGCATTAATCCGGAAACATAATTATTCAAAGCCTCCCTAAACATTTGCGCAGGCGACTGCGCACCTGTGATTACTGATTAGACAGGTTTGATCCGCTTTTAACCGACTTTTTCTCCTTTGTCCTCATTCAACATGCCCTTCGTTAAACCAATCAGCCTGTTCCCAGGGATAAGTATCTTGTGTTCTAAGTATTGAATCTTATCCATGCGGGTACGAGTCTCTAGTCTTATTCCTAGTAACTCCTATTTATATCAGTGACTAAATAGATTGCCTCGCAACAGAGATGATGAACCTAAACCGTTTGAAACTGTTTTCAGTCGTCCTTACAAAATTCTAGTTAGTATATAAGTAAAATATAGCTACCATTATTTTCAATTTAATATCGACAGCGGGCAAATATTGCAGGCTGTCGATATTAATTTTGGGAATGTTTTCTGGTTATTACAAAGAGGCTTTTATTTGACCCAAGCTACGTTGTAACTCTGTAGCAAGTTTTTGAAGAGATAAATGATGCCTACTGTTTACTGAGTTGCCTGCAACTCCATTAATTACACACAATTATTATCTTAAAGTCATACTTATAGCATAAGTACTTTTCTTATCCTCTTTGGTGAAACAACTGATGTGTTTCTCGCAATGATGTATCTATAATTAGAAAAAACTGACTCATTGGTTCATCATGATTTTCATCACGGCTTTGGTAACGTTTAATTGTGTAGTTTGTGCCTATATCCCTAACAAATCAACTTAGACATGTGCCTATGTGACTAGTAGCTGCATATGACTAATAGTACCTACTGATAGCTACTTCCAGCGTTACCACTTGTAGTTAATGAGCTACAAGCACCGAATCGACCTCATTTCCTTGAATGACAGCTTATCAATCCGAATCGTTCGAAAATCAAATTTAGACGCAAGAGTACCCTGTGACGTGCGATGATGATGATTGAAGTGTGCGTATTAAACGTGTTAATGGGGAAGCTATTAGCGCAACCAAAGTGCACTCTATCGGGCCAAGAGGCTATTGTGGTGTGGTGACATCAGCGAATATAGAACCCAATGCATGTTAGAACATTTATTGACCTAATATGATGAATAGACGCTGTCGGAGCGTGATTATGCTGATTTATGGTTAGGTATCCTGGCAGTTATTAGATTGTAAATTCTAATGATAATGATTTATGAGGTTGTTAATATTAATTAGATTTTTTGCCTTGCCGCTTGTCTTGTACTTGTTCACATACAACTTTATTATTGTTCAGACTCCGGTATGGGGTTTTTATTAAGATGTAGCTACGCTATTTTTTTTTGTCAATCTGACTAATAGATAATAGCTGACGTGACTTCTAGTTTCTTAGATGTGGACAATGTTTATTTAAACCAATTTACAGCAGCTACTTAATTTGATTTATCAATAATCGCCTTCACGTTTAATCTCTGAAAGGTATCAGAGGGTTACTGCCTCTGTCCATTTAGTTTCTGTAATAAAGGAACAATCGAGTTCTCAAAACTATGTCAATACGATCGGAACACAGAAAGTGTATTTGGAAATGAAGCTGTGTGGAAAATGACCGTCCAGAATCGGCTATTTCCTCCCCGCAACTTAATCTGAACAAAAGGGGTTTAACGACTATAGACATGACAACTAAAGGATTTAAACTATCTCCTAACTATTCCACGCGATTTGACGTGATTGTTAGTATCAACAAAACGTATCTGTAGAGGCAATATTGTTTTGTTAGGTTACTATAGAACAATTTGCTAGAAAACGAGTCGTTGTAATAAAAAATGAGGATATATCAAGTTGTGTATTTGATATTAGAAAGACACAAAGGATATATTAAGAAGAGTTATCGGATTTTGTGAAATTAAAATCTTTCACTGCCATTATAAAGCTATCGTAGAGCCGAATATTTCTACTCATTTCCTATTCGAGAAATCGAACGGATATTGGATTGGTGTATTAGGCGCTTTTATCGACGGGCGAACGTGTGGATATAATAACCTCATATCATACGTCTCGAAGAACGTATATCAACGTCTTCAAGGCGTGCGCACAGCTACAGCATAAGTGATGAAAGTAATAATACACTCGCAAATTCAATTATGAAAACACCCCAAAATGTTCACGCATTCGTGCATTTGAGACACATTTTCGGATATTTGTTTGTAGAAACGGAGAGGTTTTCAATGTAAGAGGATGCAGGTTTGGAACCGTGAAAATAACGATGTGAGTTGTCCGAATTTTCGACTTTCTAAGTATAGTTTACTATAGACATCTCTGACATACGGTTGAGTAAAATATCGCGAAGACTGGGCTTGTAAACATAAGCCCAATACTCGGTAATCGGCAATCACTTTGAGCAAGTATGGTGCCGGAGATTCTGGAAGAGTATCTCACCTAGAGTTTTCCTAACTATAGAACTAATTTTTTCTTGTAGATTTCATTGGCTTTTCTAAACAACACCCTTAAATACGTTCCATAAGTCCGCGTCATTTAATCATATTCCGAAGCGGAATCTTTTACAAGAGTTACTTATTATTTCTTTTGCCTATGGGGAAATTACGTTTTGGTTCTTTTGGGATATCGTGGGCACAATCAACCCACAGATTATTTACAGCGAAAACGAATGATATTATTGTGTTCGTCACAATGGCCAAGTTCCTGTCTAGGTATTATTTATTATTCCTTCATAAGGAATCGGCGAAATTAATTTGAAATTATAATTGATATATTATACCCCTTAGTAGCTAATTTTTTAAAACAATAATCTCTTGTATTCGGCTTTTCATATATTTTTGGAAACAAAAAATTATACATGAGACTATTTCCTTAATAATTTGATAATGAAAATTTTGAGTTTTATTCGTTCAACATAGTGTAAGTAATTAATTTGTATCGGACATAAAAAGACAATCGGACCAAACCGCCGGGCGTATTTCAATGGACTTTGTACTATCTCAAAGACAATTTAATCTACATTTTGATATATTGCTATTTTTTTTAAAGTCATTGAATAATAAGGAAAGTATGAAAACTTCTCAATTATGGGTCGCGCGGTTATGGAACGAGTTTAAGGCGGGGTTGCAGTACTTTTAAGATTTTTGAACGTCTGAAAATCTAATTAATTATGAGTTTTTTAATAAATAAAAATCATTACATAAAAATTGTAAAGATAGAAACGCGATTTAGAATGATTGGCTCGATACTTTTTTTATCAAACATGACACTAAATTACAATTTTAAACGTGTACTGCTAAGAGATTTTATCACGAATATATATAAAAGTTATATCAATAGATAGAGCTTTTTATTTTGAAGTAAATGTTGAAACCATATTGTATTATTTCTTTATCAGTTTTCGCCAAGAAGAAAAAACAATCAAAATTTAGGCATTATTTCGCTCGCCGGACAGTCGCTGTTGTTCGTCAAAACACACAGTACTGCAACCTCGCCTTAAGCGTTTTGTTCCCTCAAGGTCGCTGGTGTATGTGATCGTTCTAAGTAAAATTAAAAGTGCTTGTTTAAAATAAAACTACCTTGTCAACTATCTTCTGACGGTTAAGAAAACTATGTGCCTCCATAGATTCTAAGTTTAACCTTTTAGCTCCGGAAAACACGTAGAAAGCGCACTTATCGTGATTATTCATGATTTGTCATTCGTATTTTGTGATGTTGTCTTCTTAATGTCAGTGGCCACAGTTTAAAAATATTAAATTTCATTGAGTATATAGAAGGGATTCAAGACCTAGCTTAAGGTCGCTAGTGAATTGTTGTCACTGTCATTTGTAAGGAGTACATTCTTACAAATGACAGTGACAGCAATGATCTAATCTTCTTTCACGCTGTTTGTTATCAAACTCCTCCGAAACAGTTTGACCAATCATAAAAACATCAGCTGTTCAGAACATTTTGTTGGGTTCTTTTTTCGCGATTTCAGAGTTCGTCCTATAGTATAAAATGTTCACAATGATGAGTACAATGACCACTTTTATTAAGGTACTGCGTTTATTCTGTTACACGATTTATAATAAATACTTTATTTCTATAAACTATATAGAGGATTAACATACTAACTTGTTAGAGTCAGCTGTTTTTGTTACCAAGAATAACAACTTTCAGTTTGTATATAATATCGGGACGATTATACTTAATCTTGAAACTCTAAAAACGCCTAGTCAATACTGTCAGTATGATGTAACCATGACAAAGGTTTAACTAAATAATGCTGACAAAAGTGATATTTATTTATCAAAGCAATAATGAGTTGTGAATTTCATATCTTTTATTGATATATCTGGCTATAGATAATATAAAGAATTGTAGAGGTGACTTGCTCACTTTTCAGATTCAGACATCGTTTGGAGAAGTCGTAGTTTTTTTTAGAAAGCTTTTCCATACACTTGAATTTCTCCTGTATCGTGGGTGCGTTCACAAACATACACAAACCGCCAGACCCGGAACCACTATCTGTTGACATAGATAGATACACATTTTTGTAACGCACGGGAAACAAACCCGCGACACGCAGCGCAGCAGCCAATATCTCAACCACTGTGCCAACCAGTCGTCAATTTGCTTACGATCCTACGAGTTAACGATGTGATATCGTCGCACGACGAGATTAAATCAATCAAATCATTTTCATCTCGTACGATAAATAGGACGACGCTTGCAGCCTAAACTATGAAGGTAAAATCCCATCAATTTAACGTGAACTTAGATTATGCACTGCATTGCAGAGTGCTGATTTAAGCAGTGTCTTATGTCACGAGCGTCATATTGAGTTCCGATCACAATGAAGATTCGAGGTTTAGAGTTTAACTCACGAATGAAGCGAGGGAGTTAATGCAAAAATCCTGAATGCAGTTAATCTAAGCATTAAGTTAATAAAGCATTTAAGCTAGCCCAAGGCAAAGACACATTTATCTCTGATATCTACTGCGAGAAAATTGTGGTTTAGCCGTGAAAACAGGTGGCGCGCTTCGGCCCCCGCCACAAGGAGCTCGCGCGTTCGAAGCTGCACAAGCAACAATATTGTACTGAATTTTAGAAGTAGTGTAAAAGGCTCGTCATATGCCCAAAATTACATTATACAAAATATTGAATGGCTCAATGACTCTGCAGCTAAGTACTAATATTGATATATATCGAATTGCTGACGTCATAAGCAAGCATTGTCGGAGATTCGTATATATATAGTATATGTATAGTATGAGTATGTACTCAAGCAGTTAGTTATAAAGAAATGAAGGTGATGACATCATGTCATTACCTTCACTTCTTAATGAAACTGTCGTGATTGATGATGTGTTTATTTCATGATGCATTTTCTGAGGTAGTTGTGGTTGTACAACCTGTAAGTTCTTCATTCAAATACTCAGAAAGCCGCCTACTCTAAGCGGGATTAGGCCGGACATGTCAGCTGCATGTCAGATGAGCTGGGGGCTAGAAGCTCTTATTGCTAGGCTTGAATGATAGACGACATCGCCGCACACCAAGACGAAGCTGGAGAGATCAACTTAACTCTTACCGAAATGCCTGACCCGCAAAGTCAGAGGGCGGCACTGTGTGAGAAAGGACGAAGAAGGTCTTTGCCCAGCCGTGATTAGATAGATTTTTAAGTTTTATGTTTTTGGACACACCCGTTGGGGATTTTTTTCCGAAAGAGGCACCGCGGCCCTGGAAAACAGGGCATTAGCAGGAACACGGATGGGCTTTATTCAGTAAGACTCTGACACTCCCTTTTGCTCCGCCCAGAGTGAGAGGAGTAATTTGACGATTTATCATTATTAACAAAATGGCTACTTCCCGTTATGTCAAATTCGCGACTTGTCACCATGTAAAAAAACTCAGAAAATACTTAACACGCGTGGCATTTAGTCACGATTTTGATCTTCATACATTTGACCGATTTGTCACCCTTTTTTATAATAGTTTTCGTGTGGTACAGCAGTCAAATACAAATATTTTTAATTGAGAAAATTGAAAGTTGCATTAAGTACATAAAGTGTAAAAAAAACAATATCATAGTGTACTTTGACCTTAAGGGTAAGTATGCAACGTATGAACGTAAGTACATTTTCCAGATTATAAATTTTATAAATAGTGAGAATAAAAGTGCATGCGTTGTAGTGTATAGTGTGTTATGGTAAGTAGTGTTAAGTGGTGTTGAGTGTGGTATGTGGTGTGGTATTATGTGGTGTGTGGTTTAGTGTGGTGTGGTGTAATGTGATGTGATGTGATGTGATGTGATGTGATTTGATGTGGTGTAGTGTGGTGTGAGGTGTGGTGTGGTCAGCTTCTTTTTATCATCCGACTTTCCCAGAGGTGGGTACTGGGTACAATGTTTTTCTAGTATGTGTAAATTCCTAAATTATGTGCATATATATTGTTTTAAACTTTCATGGTCACTAAAATTAGAATAGTTCATATCGGGATTGCTACCATGTACCTTTTATGTGCATATTCTGCAATAATAATAATAATCCTGCACCAACCGGTGATTGACCTCGGGCATACTTTCATAGCACAATGATAAATCGTCGGTCGGTGCCCTTTTCTAGTCGAAATGTCTAACAGAGCCTCTGTGAAGTGGATTTGTCCCCTCGTATAAGTCTATGAGCGCCTCAACGGCAACACAAAAAGAGACCAAAGCCTGGGACTCCACGGTACCAATATTGTTAAAGACATGAAAGGCAAAACAGAACCATGTCGAAGTATTTTCGGGGCTTGTATTTTATTGTGGGCGGTAAAGACTCGCAGACTACCAGGATGCCAGAATCATGAAGATGTAGTTTTGAGGCTGAAATATTTATTAACATCAGGAGCCGAGAAAGTAGCAAAATAGAATGAATCTCGTTCGGTCCGTTTTGCGTAGGTTTTCTGGCTAAGTTAGCCAGCCTAGCTCCGCCCAGAATCACATAAGTTTACTGGAAGCTTCACAGGCTTCGTGGTCTCGTGTCAAAGAAGTATTTAAATTTTTACATTTACAATATTAGTACCTACGATTAGGTACCATTTTGATGGGATTTGATTATTTATCTCTGGAGCCAGTACTAAATTTCACACAGAAGGCGCATACAGAAACTAATTTAAAAAATACAACTTCACAGTGATAACAGTAATCTGGTATCACGACAGCTGCTAAGTGATAATATAATCAAAACATTTTTCACGTGACCGAAGCCGCGGGCGGAAGCTAGTAGGTAGATATAACATGAACGGTGGCATTTCTGTTTACTCCTGACTGTACCTACTTTCAAAGCAAAATGGTGACCAAACACGAATAAAAACAAGCATTCTTAAAGTTGAAAAATTGGGAAAGAATGTATGAAGATCAAATCGTGACCAAACGCCACTCGCGTTCAGTTGTTTTTAATAGTTTTGACATGGTGACAAATCAGGAATGTGACATAATAACGGGAAGTTGTAGCCAAAAAAATGCTTACCCTTTTTATCGACTTCCCAAAAAGAAGGAGGTTCTCAATTGGGTTGTTTTTTTTCTCTCATAACTCCGACAATTATGAATCGATTTGAAAGTTTTATCTGAATGGATATACTTGCAGATTGGTCCCATTTAAATTTTATCAAAATCTGTTACGAACTTTAGATTTTAAATCGAAATAGCTGGAATTCGTCTACTTGGATGATGGTTTTATGTCATCCAATGTAATCGAAATTGCGTATTTTGCTTTTCTACGATTTTGCAGTGGTGTTGTTAGGTGTGGGGTACCACTAAAAAGTGAAAAATAAAAAACTTAACACCGACTTCCGAAAAGAAAGTTATTTTTTACTATGTAGTGTTTTTTTTTGGAAGTCGGTTTTATTTTTTCGGTCGGTGTCAAAATACGAAGAAACTAACAAAAACACCGACTTCCGAAATTAAAGTTATTTTTTACTTTGTAGTGTTCATTTTTTGGAAGTCGGTTGTATTTTTTATAAAAAGTTTTTATGAGCAGAAGACATGTTTGTTTATACATCGATTAAACTGTATTTAACAGTATAATCATAATCTCCACATTCTTCGTCAGCACAACTGATAAAACATGCATAACATAAAAATTATGTTGTTCCCAATTCAAAGTTTTCGTACTTACCTATAATCAAGGCAGGAACTTTCTGGTGAGGGTTGATGGCTCGGTACTCCTCGGTGTTCTGCTGGCCCTCCTTCACGATGTCTATGTCCCTCTCCTCGAATGGGATCCGCTTCCAATGCAGAGCAGCTCGCACTCTCCAAGAGCATGATGACAGCCAATAGGCGTATAGGATTGCGCGGTTATCAGCCTTTGAAATTAGGGCAGAGTGTGTAGTTCAATCTTTGGTTTCATGGAAAAGTGTACCTACATACTTATCGCTATTCATGAAAGTTAAAGACTAAGGCACTTATCTCACCGCCGGCGAGGAAGCGATTAACTTCCGACTATTTGCTCGCTGAGGAAAGGGACAAAAGATATAGATCAGTTCCTTAGTCGACGATCAACGAGTTGCGAGTAAAGCTTCTAATTCGAAACGAGTTGGCGAGCAGCGAGTATATGGCGAGTGAAAAGTTTCGATAGTTTTGACCCTCGGCGTACTTTTGTGCGATGGGTTGGTTGGTGAGTTCTGACCGCCAAGCGAGCACAAGATCTATATCTGCAAATAGTCGAAAGCTAATAGCTTCCTCGCTGGCGATGAGACAAATGGCTTGGACGTATAAGTACTTATTTTCGTAATGTGTCGAGCAAGCCTTTTTGATAACGAAGTTTTTGAGAATAGGTCACTTTATCTTCAAGAATATTTAACCTTTAGTTAAATAATAACTTTATTTAAAGAAAAACCTATATACACTTAAAATAGAAAATAAAACTCCTAACTAAAATATGGCGTCAAAAAATTCGTCCCCCATCGCTATCGACTGGAAGTGAGCCCAAAAGACTGGCTGCATTGCCACGTTGTATGGCAATGCTTATTGTCCAAGGTAAAAGACAGCTCTTGGGCCCCGCGAAGCGTCAACTAAGCGTTTTGCTAGATCTTTAAATAGGACGTGAGCACTCGGACCCCACGGTCCAAGAGTTTCAACCCCAAACGGCTCAAAAATGATAGTTGCTAATAATTAGGCAACTACTTATATTTCCGCCGTTTGAGATTTTCAGCAGCCGAAGCCGCAGAACCAGCACAGCACGACGAGCTAGGAAGATGGGATGGCGCTAGATTATCGACACAAGTAGCGTCCCACACTAAAGGCCTACCCATCTTCCATGGAAAGAAAGACATACCGTCCGGTCTTTTGCCATCGTCGCGTGCCAGGCCAATGGGTTCTAATACGGCTGGCACCAATGATACATAAAACTATAGATACGTTGTCCGCACTCTAAAATGACAACATGAAATGAAGCCAATAGGGAATATGCATGAAAAAAGTATTTATGATCTGAACAGTTTATCTGAAAGTATTCGAAAATATAATACTAACTGTGAAATTAGAATCTAAATTGCTCGAAAAACGAACGAGACACAATTATTTTAAACAAATATATCTGTCCCTCTCGCGAAAACGCTGTTTTCTATGGCAGCTGTATAGTCATCGTGTAATTTGACGTCACATTACGTATCGGACTTCTCTTTCTAGCTGTAGTCTTTGAAGCTTTATAACTTAATAAATGATGAAGGTATTTAAAAAATAATTTCATGATTGTTTACTAGAGCTTAATAAGTATTTTATTTTGCAAATAAAAAAATTGCATGCATATTCCCTACTGGCCACTACGTTTGTTTTGATGTCAATTTGACTATTACTTATCCTGTGACGTAACTGAAGATGTATATTTATCTCCCTGTAGCAACAGGCATCCCGCCGTACGGTGACATATTTTCTTTCCCTTTCTTCATGCGTATTAGTAGCTATCTAGTATTTTCGCCGTTTTTAAGCGCCGCTATGTTGGTTTATGACCTGTTGACAGCTTCGCCACAGTGGCAGCGATGAGGAGAACAACAGGATGCGCCTAAGCGAAGGGAAGCAGCGAGGCGGAAAGTAGTAGGTATCGTGAAATAATGTTTGAATCAACATTTAACTACCTACTCCCAGAACGTTCTTTTAAGTCCATTCAAAGGTTGTCTCGTCAGCGATAGTACCACGAAGTTTGTGTAAAAAGTGGTTCAATTATTTTTGGTAAGTATAAGATAGGTAACTAATTTGCTAATTTAAAAAAAAAGAGTCAACATTGTTACATTTCCAAGTAGTCTAATCCGACTTGCTAATATAAGTATTATAGCGGTCTTTGAGTCCGACTGTGTTTTTTCAATCGTCAACTAGAGAAAGTGGTAATGCGAGTCCAGTTAGTTTACCTACTGAATAACAAACAGAACTCGTCTAGACAACTTGTGAAGTTATTTGCATTGCCATAGAGTTATATTTAGAAATCTGCACTGGTTTTGCTGTTAAAATCTACACTAACTCTTAATAAAATACCTAACAAGAAGTATTCCGTTATTTTGGTTGGTGCCAAATAAACTTGGAATAGCGGCCGTTGACCCACTTAAATTTTTTAGACATTCTTAATTCTAAATTCCACATCTATCGAGATCCTGTTTAACCAGTGTTATTTTAAACCTGGAACCTATCTATTAACTAGGAATGTCTGTACCTATAGCAACTTCACAATTTTGTGTTGTAAATCATTTTTCTTGGTGGCTAAGCCAATGAACCAACTTATGCGACTTCTTATACTGTCTAGCTATTTAGATTCTAAATTCTAAATAAGACGTACCTACCTACCTACTCTTAATAAAAATCAAACTATCATGCTGGCTAGTCTATTAATCATAAGAGCTTTACTGAGACTTGACGTTGTAACGCTTTGCTATTAAGTAGATAATTAGGAACTATTAAGCCTATTGACTCGTATTAAGTATAAGTGACAATAGTTAGGTAGGAACTTACCATGACAGGTGTTGCGTATTCTTATGTAGGTATCGGAATGACTGACCTTCTTCTTTGTACAGTGTGTTGTGATAACTCTTATCAAAACATTGCATGTTTTGAGTGTCAGTTTGCGTTTTTTTTTTTTCAAGAATATCTATTATTTGTTTATGATTTATTTGTAACTAACCTTTTTGAAGGCAAAACTTGATTCACGTCGATTGTAAGCTAATTATAATTTCAATAAGATAAATATTGTTGAGAAAATAAAACACTCGTTTTCGTATATCTATGGTGTCCAATTCTTGTTGACGTAGTTCGCTGCTTCCAATCTAGATGTCACTATTACTAATGTAAGTTTATTGGCGGGAAAATTCAAATGACGTAGGTAGAAGAGAGCATTAAATCAAACATGAAAGCTGATATACATTTTATTTATTTACATATATAATGGCAATATACGTAATTATATTATTATCACTATTATATTATTCAAATACTTTTTGTTTTTTTTTTTAACCTTATAGACACAATAGAAGTGTAAGATATAAAGATATTATATTCTATGGATTAATAACAAATAGTTATATTTCAGAAGATAATAAGCATTGGTTTTGCGCACAAGAACAAAAATATTAATTCCACAGTCACAATAATGTTTGATTTTATTCCATTAGCATAGATACCTTATTTTAGATAACATTGTTTCCGAATGTAAACAGTCATTACAAATATTTGTTATAAATGATTAATTACTACCAGACAACCATCAAAAATGATAGTATAATAATGATTTGGTCATTTTATTGTACTATTCAGCATTATTAAAGAAATCTATTTATAATCTCAATCAACATTTGAGATTTGACAAGAAAATTCTCTTGTGGATAAGAGACAAAGTGGTCAGGAAAATTATGTAAGTGCTATAAAAATAATAGTGCTAACTTAACATGCATGCTGTTTGTGGACAAGTAAGTTCCAAAATCTTCGATTAAAAATATAAAACTGAGCAAGCTTCAAATTTTATTGCTTTAAATACACATTTTTTCGCCATAAACACGATGAGACATATATCGCTAAGAGAAAGTCAAACTGGTCTGAAGATACTTTTAGCTTACAAAAGCGCGTCGAATGTAATCAAACTTTCACTGAACAGAATAGTTTCAGCCAGTGACTTATTCCTACTGTTTTAACAATTTTGGAGTTGTCCTACACTGTTGCTACTTTCATCCAAAATTTTCCTATCCTGTTCATCATTTATTTATCTAACACGTAACAGCAAATCAATCGAACTCAGAAAAGCTTCAACAGATCTAGTATATTCATCCCCATCGTAGTGGTGAGCCGGGTGGTCGCATGAGGGTCGCCCTGGTCTCCGCCGTGAGCGTGCCTCCTCCGTCGGAGTCAGGTAGACCGTAGAACGCGTGGAGGTGTCGTCGATGCTGTAGTTCGTGCCCTTTGTGGTTGAGGCTCTGAAGACGACTCCACAATGAGAAAATCCTCTTGTTAACTGCTTTGTTCTGTGTTGGGTTTTCTGAAATATATGGAAATTTTCTATAAATGAAATTGGAAAGTAAGTGTATTCATCAATTGTATCTAACTACTAGCTGACCCGTGCAACGTCGTCTGCGTAACATTGTTAATTACTGCTCCGCTCCTATTGGTCTTCCTCGATAAATGCATGGGCTATCTAACACTGAAAGAATTTTTCAAATCGGACCAGTAGTTCCTGAGATTATCGCGTTCAACCAAACAAACAAACAAACAAACTCTTCTGCTTTATAATATTAGTACAGATCGAGATTAGATTAGAGATTAGTTTGATCGGAGTCGGGTTTGTGGCTTCAAGCACTTCCGTCATCCACCATAGGTACTATGATGGATGACGCATCGTTTTGGATCGCGGTCTGTCTCCGCTTGGGCGCACCTTGTGTTGCTCCGCAACGGTGTCATTGCGGAGTTTCTGTCGACAGCCTCGGACACCATGGCCTTTCCTGCTGCAAGAGCGCAGGCCGCATAGCGCGACATGCTAGCATCAACGATATTATTCGTCGGGCTCTTGTCACCGCCGGCGTACCGGCAGTATTAGAACCTAGTGGCTTGGTACGTGACGATGGGAAGAGACCAGATGGTATGACGTTGGTGCCGTGGAAGATGGGTAGGCCTCTGGTGTGGGATGCAACATGTGTCGACACCCTTGCGCCATCACATGTTCCAAGTACGGTGGGCTGTGCCAGCGCTGCCGCTGCGGCTGCTGAGGCCCTCAAGCGGCGCAAATACTGTAACCTTATCGGTAATTACAGTTTTGAGCCGTTTGGGGTCGAAACGCTTGGGTCATGGGGTCCGAGTGCGCGTCTCCTTTTTGAGGAAATATCTCGTCGACTAATCGACACTTTGCGTGACCAGAGGGCTGGCTCGTTCTTTGCTCAAAGAATTAGCATTGCCATTCAACGTGGCAATGCTGCCAGTCTTCTGGGCACGTTTCGGGATGACGACGATGCGGAGGAATTCTTCGACGCCTAAGCGTATCTTGTTTTTGTATATTTATTTGTTTATAGTTAGGTTTAGTTGTTTTCATGTTTTTATTGTGACGATAATAATTATAATAGGTTTAAGAAACAAAATAATTAAACCGAATAACATTATATAATGCTTTAAGTAGTGCGTTCGGTGGTTTAGATTCTTACATTATAATCAAGTCAGTAGTTATCAAAACGAGTGCAAGACAAAGGCGCGGGATATTTGACGTGTCCATAAATTTTCAAGAAAATATTAATGCACGTATCCCTAATTTAATCTATATAATTATGTTTCTTGGTTACTACAAATTAATAAACTTGAACTCACCTGTTAACTCAATGTGCGTATTAGCTACGCCTTCCCGTTTCACTTTCATGACGTTCACTTCGGGGTTTTCATTCCTGAATTCATTCTTTTCATCCTCTCTCAGGTTATTAGATTCTAGTCCAGAATTTATAAGATTAGCATATTGGGCATTTGCATTGTCGATATCTTTATTCAAGCTTGCTAAACGCATTTTAAGTATTAACAGGGGGTTAGTGGCAGCCATGACTGCATCATAGACATTATTCGTACCAGGGTTACTGTCTAAGTAAATTTCGTTGGCTTTATCATTTACATCTTGATTGTCAGGTGCAACTTCTTCTGTATATTCTTTATTAGGGTCGGGGTCGAAGTTCCTTTTATCCGTATTGTGTTCATATAACTGGTGGAGGCGATCCAATTGTCGAGGATAGTTATGCCATTGTTCTTTCCGAAATCCTTCCCCATTGTAGTTGTCATCTTTACTTATGATATTAAGAAAATCATCATTCTGTTTATTGTCTGTATCTGCATATTTGAGTTGCCATTTATTAGATCCTGGTTTATCATCGTGTGCAACGTACATTTTGTATATTTCTTCAAGAACGTTTCTTGCTTCATAACTATCACTAAATGTATTGTCATTATGTTGGCTATCAAAGCTGAGTTGTTCTCTGGTCAAGTCATTTACGGACATTGGAAGAACATTACTTGAAGAGACTGCCACTATTGCAAGGAGCAGTACGGGGACGATGTATTGCCGCATCTGTAACAAGCAAACGTATGTTTATAAAATCTGTTGTGCGAGTAAGAACTGAGTAAATTAAATCTACGATAATTGGTCCTTGGAAACGTCTCATGTCCCGCGCCGTCGACGGCGACGTTCGTCTGCGTTTATTAATTAAAATTCTAATGTCACCTGATTTGCGTCTGACTAGTTGAGAATATTCAAAGATTAGGTGCTTCAGTAGATAGAGTGAGTAGGGGTCGTAGCATCGTTCCACAGAGGTGATTTGCATATCTTTTGGTCGCGTTTACGAGATAATACGGCACATGGCAAAGTTGTGTGCAAACCTCTCAACATTAATAAGATTTTGGCAAACAGCCGCGCTAAGAGAAAATCAATTCAAGCTTATTTATCTTGCCGCGACACGATTACTAACTGCTAGGTTGTTTCATTAAAATGTGTAAAGCTTACTTTATTTACTGGAACTGTTAACATTTTGGGTATGCTTACCTATTGCCCCTAAGGTTCAAACGACCTACGTACAAAGTTTTTCACTTCCAATTTTCTTTTATTCATTTATCGAGGTTATTTATTTTGCCCAGAAAATAAAACGTTGCCCAGGGGTCGTTGCCCAACATAAGTAGTCAATACTCTTGAGAGTGTTAAAATATGTAGCTATCGATGAATAGAACGAAAAATAAACTTGAAACGAACTTTATCACGACAGAATAAAAAATAAATAAACGTAAAAAATGTAAGAGGAGTGTTAGTAGACTGAATAAATGTCAAGTAAGTGTAGTTGGAAGTTCATTTTAAGCACGCAAAATTGTTAGGTTTCCTTCATCAACTGAGGTGTGAAGTTCAAATGTTTGCTTTCTGAACTTTCGGAACCTGCAACTTCATGCTCGGAACAAGTTCCCTAAAGCGCTGAGCCATAACGACATTATGTAGTATTACATTAAATGAGAAAATTAGGAAGTCACGAGTCACCCAACGTTATTTACATCCGTTTCCGTCAGGCAGACAGTCAGCGTCGCGTCGGTATTAAAAAGCAATAAAGGTTATTAATGGATGGCAGAAATGTTTGCAATTAACGAAGTCCCTACATTTCAGAACGTTCACGGAAGAATATTGAACAGAATTGGCCTATTAATTATCGGTTCGCAATACTTTAAGTGAGGCGGCACTGAAACTTAATTCTGGAATGCATTCTTGTAAATGTAATAGTGTACTCATTGTTGAAGAGCCAAATAAAATATTATTACAATCTTACAGACTCCGCAATTTGCCGGAAACACCTACATACACAGATTTCGTTTGCTGGAGTAGTGTCGGGCGTGTCGTGTCGCCAGTGATTAGGTTCACTTGTACAATGAAAGAAATGCTCCTTCTGTAAGCTCGCTCCATCGTAGACTTTGTCTCTGTCATCTCTGACCAAGACTAGAGTCAAGAGCAAACCCATCACAAATAAAAAGAAAAAAAAGAAAGAGAAAGCTTCTTTTGTCTGTCATAAATGAACCATCTCTTGCATAAAATTAGAGACATTCAAATTATTAAGAAGTGCGGAGAAATATAACATATTTCATGCCTACAGCTTCTCTGAAGTTTGATGGTCTACAAAGAATTTTACCCAAATATATCCTTTAAAATACTCCTCGCTTGGCAAAACCAGTTCTAACTAGTTCTATAAAAGGATGTTTCATGAACTGAGATGTATTATGAATGGAAAGGGTGAGCTTCGTGAAAAGTCAGATGAGGACCGAAATCGCAAAGTTTTGGGGAATTAGATGTAAAAACTTTTCTCGCATACAATATTGAGAAGTGACTTATAAATAGTCTTACTTAGAAGAGTTCTCTATTTTTCAAGTAAGTAGCTACTTATTTACAACTTTGTGACTACAATTTTGTTTTCCAAATGATATTTTAGAGGAGAACTGGATAGTTTTTTTTTAGAAAGATTTTTTTGTTACTTATTTATATATTAATTAATTATTATAACACCAGAACAGATACATCTAAGGCAATTTGAGCACGTTTTAAGACAAAAACCAAAGTATTGTTTTTTTGGGTATTATATAAACTAACGCCAATTTAATTGGTTTTGAATTCCCTTAATAATAGTTTTTTTTTTATAGTTAAATTATTTCAGTGTTAGATAGCCCATTTGTCGAGGAAGGTTATAGGCTATATACAAATGGGCTATCTGGGCGTGATGATATGTGATGATATATAGGTTAAATTGTAAGGGCCGATGTTGAATGTGAACCACACCTAAACGCCAAGTTTTTTTCCGAATTTTATTTGACATTTCTCTGTTTCAGACTTACTCAATTTGAACCATGGAGAGATACACAATCCAACAACGTGTTAAAGTTATCCAGACTTATTATGAAAATGGGCGTTCAAATCAAAATGCATATCGTGCACTTCGTGATTTTTTTGGTCAAGTTACTGTGAATGGTGTTCGCTATCGTGAGATGATAACGAACTTTTTATGGCCCGAATTGGAAGATATGGATGTGGACGATATGTGGTTTCAGCAGGACGGTGCCACTTGCCACACAGCTAACGAAACAATGGCTCTTTTGCGCAACAAATTCAATGGCCGTGTTATCTCACGTAATGGCGATGTCAATTGGCCGCCAAGATCATGTGATTTGACACCGTTGGACTTTTTTCTTTGGGGTTATTTGAAAGAAAAGGTGTACGTCGATAAGCCAGCAACAATTCAAGAGCTAAAGGATGAGATAATTCGGCACATTAACGGCATAGAACCTCCATTATGCCTCAGGGTCATCGAAAATTTGGACCATCGGATGGAGGTGTGCCGCCGTGGTCGCGGCGCCCATTTGGCCGATATTTTGTTCCATACATAATTGAGTAATACCAATATATCACAATAAAATAAAATTACAATAATTTCCTAAATAGTTTGTGTTTTATTCAAAATCAACATCGGCCCTTGAAATTTAACCACCCATTATATCATCACGCTAAGACAAAAAGGAGCGGAGCAGTACCTAATGGAAAATGTGACGCAGACGAAGTTGCGTGGGTCAGCTAGTTCCATAATAAATCATAATCCCTACTATAATGTAATGTTATAAATGTGAATGTAAGTTTGTTTGTTACTCTTTCACGGGAAAACTACTTAATCGATCATCATAATACTTTGACACATATTCTTGAAGGTATTGGAAGTATCATAGGATACGTTTTTATTAAAAAAAAAAAATACACGCGAACGAAGTCGCGGGCAACAGCTAGTATCATATCATCGGGATATATTATCAAGTATCAAAATTGATACCTGGCGACATCTTTTATATAGGCACTTATTTGATAATGAAAATGTGTCGTGGCGATAGATCTATTACATAATTAAATGTTACGAGACAAAGTATGAACTATTTGCTGATAAAAACCGTTATCTGCTGGTTCAGCCATTTTTGTGATAAAACCACCTTGCAGAATAAGGATCAAGACCTACAGGGGTGTGTTTATAGTGTGACAAGAACTTTATTTTCACTTTTTTTCTTAATTCTTTTCATCTATCTACAACCTATCACGGCTTCTCTTATTCCTATCCAACATTTATGAGATGTTCAAGCCCAGATAGACACGAAGGTAACGTTAATTGTAAAAGTTATGAAACCTTAAAATACCTTAAGTAAAGCCGCGAGATTACAACTGTTTTGTTGACTTTAATCTGTTCTGGAGCGCCACTAATCTTCTGCCTGGAGTTCACGATTAAAACGTAAGTATATCATTTACTTAAGTAAACGAAATGCTTGGCTTTACAATCTTGTAGATATTTTTTTATTTTATTAACCCTGATATTTTTATTTCCTTGCCTGTAAGAGTATAAACACGGTACCTATATCCTACTTGCTGTAGATAGGTGTACTAAATATTAATAAACAAATATAACTAGCTAGTGACGAATTCCTACTTCACGCCTCAACGGCTTAGCCGATTTAGATTGCACACTTATACACCATGACCTGCATAGACACCAGATAGGTACTTTTCCTGACACCGCTTATCAAGCGGGCGAGGTCGCTCGTAAAAGCTAGTTCACGAAAATTTTCCCTTAGCGTAGGTATCTAAATTCATATAATTTTCTCTTTTCGCTAGTCCTGTGACTCAACCACAAATGACTTCTGGAATACTCATAAAAATAGATGATTTGGAAATTTTAAAGAGTCGTAAAAGTTTATAACTTATCCCGAGGAGCTAAGCCTGCGTGATATTTGAACTTTCATTTCATAAAATGCATCTGTGGATGGCTGACAACGAAATGTCTTTTTCTAAACGAAATGGCAAGGAATTATCTGGGCTTGATTAAACATTGAAGCCGCCGAGATGATAAAAAATGAAATTATGATCAACCAGGATTATTTCGTACGGTGCATGATATTCATTCATTACAAATTCAACCAAGCAATATTTTCATGTAGAAGTGGTTATCTTCGATGATAAAAACCTCACTTCAGTAAAGACAGTGGTTGGTCAACGGCCTCCAAGTCCAGCTACGGCAGCTACAATGTTTTCATTTATTTTACTGCAAAAATTATACTCTGTTGTTTTTAATTACTTGTTTTAAAAAGCCCTTAGTCTCAGGATTGTGTAGGTAGATAAATTGTTTGATCTGATCAAATTATTTAACAAAAGCTATCCCTTTGTATTTTAATCTACTATTTTAAGGTTTCAAGATTTTTTCAATTGTAGATATTTTTAAAATAATAATAATATAATAATATCCTTGGACATTTCACACAACGCCATATAGTCCCAAGCTAAGCAACCTAATGCTTGTGTTATGGTAACGATATGGCTGATAAACAACTTATATACATTTTTTTTTTGTAAATACATACATATTATAGATAGAAAAACACCCAGACTCGGAACAAATACTTGTAGGTCTTACAAATATTTGTTCCGTGCGGGAATCGAACCCGCGTCATGCTGCGCAGTAGTCAATCGCTCAACCACTGCGCCAACCGTGTCGTCAAATAAATAATATAATATACATAATAAAAAAACTGGCCAATTGCGAGTCGGACTCGCGTGCAAAGGGTTCCAAAACGACTTCATTTTTAACATGTTTTTTAACATGTTATTTTAACATCACAGACTTCTTATAAGTTTTCCTGTAATCTTTAGGTATATGACTATTATACGCAATTTTTTTAAAGTTTGCGCTCAGCAGTTTTGGAGATAAGGGACGGGGGAATGGTAGTTTTTGGTCTAATATCTTGAATAACTTCAATCATATTTATTTTTAAATTATGTAAAAAATATAATTAATTCTCTCGCAGTAAGCCCTATCATATTTTGATATGCATGACATATCAAATGACACAATACAGTTTGAAAAACCATTTTTTTTATTTTCTAGTTCAACCCCAAAAGTGACCACCATACTAAAAACTTATTCCGTGTTTGGGTCACAGAAGTCCCTAAGTGACCCAAATATACCAAATTTCGACAGAATCGGTCCCGTAGATTGGGAGAAAACTGCTTGGAACAGAGGGACAAACAACCAGACAGACAGACGGACTGACAGACAGACAGACAGACAGACAGATGGACAGACAGACAGACGGACAGACAGACACACCCGAGTGATCCTTTAAAGGTTCCGCTTTTTACTAATGTTCGGACCCCTAAAAATCAGTTAATATTAAGTGCTGAAAAATATCTGAAAACATTGTAACTTTCAAATTAAGACATCTATGTCGCCGTTACATTAAGTTTTCAACAATTGTTGGATCTTGGAAAACAATTTTGTCACCTGCCTGCCACCTGCCAACTACATTGGGGTCGGCTTTCAGTCAAACCGGATTTAGCTGAGTAGGTACCAGCATTTTACGTGGAGCGGCTGCCTACCAGACCTCCACAACCCATTAACTGGGTAACAGGGTAGGTACTTCATGGCAAGACTGGAGTCAGATTAACTGGCTTCTGACTATCCGTAACGACTGCCAAAAATCTACAAATGACAGCCGGGACCAACTGCTTAACGTGCTGGCCGAGGCACGGAGGAAACTCGGTATGTTAAGATGGTCACCCATCCACCGACCAACCTTGGTAAGCGTTGCTTAACCTGGAAGATCAACCCGTGTGGCTATTATTATCTATAGCCACGTGCTCTTCGTATAATAATGTAAAGTTAGGGCTAGTAAAATCGAGCCATGTGTGAACTAGAGTAGAGATGGGTACTAATCTCGACTCCGGGGAGTGATTCGAATCACTAAATCCGGCTCCGCTATCGGTACCGACTCCGCTTATCGGCTCTTCGACTCCTTTGAATCCCTCAAACCAAATTACTCCGGACTCGCTTGTTTCATTACGAATCCAGTGATCTGGTTCGGATCATTTGATTCTTTTAACTCAGGATTTGTTTGAAATACACGAAAGTGGGTATTCTTTTTGTTCGGGCTTGTTGTTTTTTAGAATGCTACGTGCATTTTTTCTATTATTATAGATTAGTCAATAACATTCACCTAATCAATTTTATTGTAACGTAATGACTAGTGATATACATATAAGTTCATTACCGAACCGGTCATTAATTCCGTACCGAGTCGGATTTAATAACTCCTCGGAGTCGCTATGATTTGAAAGGATTCGTAAGCGGAGCCGATTACTTATCAACATAACGAATCGGCTCGGCTTACGGATCCGAATCATTTAAATCTTCAAGTCCATCTCTAAACTAGAGGTACCTATTACGCATGCAGGTATTTTATCAAATGCCACATTTACATGTAAAAGCTTCCATGATAATGTACTTATAGGTATAAAACATATTGAAAAGGCGATATCCAAAGGTAAATTATTATTTGATATTCATCGGTCACCGGAAAATTGCTAGCTTCGGCAGATTTCAATACATCTGTATCAGATTATAATCGCTCGATAAATTGTGAACAAATCATTTTGAATACAATACATCCTATCCAAATTCACTTGTTGCCAATATATCCGTGTCTTATTGAGAAAAATTAGTTAACTATTTCACGCGATATTTTACAGCCTTTCGGTGACATATCTACCTATCTTCAAAGAGAAGACATTTAATAACAAAGCTATAGTGATGTTTTGAGTGGGTGCTTTATAAAGTTGAATGTCTTGTTCAACGTGTGCATGAAACAGGATTAATAAACAATTAATAATTGACTGGTGCTACCTGGCACTATTATTCGTGTAGAGGTACCTATACACTCTTGGTTACCTTTTCGAAGTGATTAATAGTTTCCACTGTAACTGCGATTAGTGAATCAAACTTCGAAGCGTAATGATTCACAATAACTTTACTCATCACTATCATTCACAAGTCTACAATCTAATCAATTTAGAAAGTAGAAAACTCGTAGGTAGGTATTATTCATGCCTATATGAATGTATTACTGTTACGAAGAATAGTTACTTAATACCTATTTTTTTCATTGAAATTGTACAATGAACGCTTTGATAATACCAGCCTACTAAATATTTCGGTGAATCGATTCTTTATAAATTATAGCTAGTTTCGCCCTTTTACGAAACACGTGAGTCAGAAAAACTTTCGGGAAAACTGTACAGCTATATTTTCCCAGAATCTAAGTACCTACTTATTGTTCGTGTCGCTTGGAAACCGATAACTGTACCTATCAACAATTTGTGGCATGAAATCCATTTGATAGGTTTAGCATATTAAATGCTTATGCAAAGGCAAACGCCCAAAAAATGCCTGGAATAGACAAAAACTACTGAAATTTCTTAATTCTATTTAGAATAAAATATGTATTAAGAAATATTTCTCAAGTTTGTATACCTAGGGTGAAAATATAACTATAATTAAAATATTTACTTTGATATCCGTCATAGTCATTCTTAATTTATAATGTCGGTCAGTGTTTATTTGACATGAGTAACCGACATTCAGCCAAACAGAAATCGTCAAACGAACTATTTTATAGAATTATTGCATAGTTATCATTCATTTAATATTATTCGACCTAATTAAAATAGTATTTGCGTGTCAATATTAATTAAAACAAAAAAGAACTCGAATTGTAAAACTTATCGTAGGCTGTATGCATCACATGTCCTTCGCCTTATTGACAGTTTGACATGAATGCATTTTCATTTTTTCGAATCGTTTTGCGTTTGCGACTCGAGTTGATTATAACGACGACTGAGGCTATTTTTATAAGGATTTTGATTTTACTTCTGCACACGTTACCCATTTTTGACACGACTTAGATTGCACCCGCCTAAATGACGACGGACCTGAACCTGCTTTAAATACGATTCTGCTTTTGTTTTGGAATTGTGGACCGTGTAGGTACATTTAAAAATGGATTGAAACGTACACTGTTTCTAGCTATCTCGATATTGCAACGATGATACGTAATCTCATATCAGTGCGAACTGATGAAGTTGTGTGAATGATGTGTGTATGATGAAAAAGTAACGTTGTTTAATACAGGCATGGATAACACCACAAGCTGTAAGTACTGAGATTCCCTTGTTCTCTTGCCTATTTACATATTATTGAGCCCATACTATGTCAATAATATGGTACTTACCATGGGCTCGGTACCAATCCAATATTTATCCTCCTGCAGAGTTTCATGATGACTATTAATGGTTTTTAATGATGATTATAACATTTAAATGCTGTTTTGTTGTTTAATTATTGTATATTAATCCTTAACCTTGACTTAACCTATATTTTAGAAAAAAGGTTTGTAACTGGCTTCTCCCGAGGTTTTTGATAATTATTGAAATTGTAATGGGTTCCCTACGATTTTCAGTGCAATTTGGCGTATATTTCATTGTTGTTCGTTTCAAGCATTTTTTTGTATGGCTGATGGGCATTCGCCTTTATCAAATGGATTTAAGGAGGAGTTGTAGTAGTAGGATGCATGTAGGCATAACAAAATGACTTGCTTTCTTTCTATACATGTAGGTACACCAGGAGTTAGAAAGCTCATTACGAGCGATAACAGCTCTTCCTACCGCTTTCGGGAATACAGTCGAAATATTGTGTTATTGAACCTTTTTACATTATCAAGTACAGCATTACTCATTGGAAGGGAAAACGCAGCGAGTTGCGGCGAGCTAAATGTCCATAATAATCAAGCTATGTAAATTGTTGCGTAGTATGACGGTCGGCTGACTGGCGCCGCACACATCGAGCGTCTGTCTGCGGCGAGGGCGAGGGGGCGACTGGGGCGCGGAGCGGGGCGTCACGGCCGCCGCACCGCCGCCGCCGCGCGCCGCATGCCGCATACCGTGGCGTCCCGCGTCACCGGCACCTTCGCACGGCGTGGCGGCGAGCGCGGCGCGTCCTATCATCAACATGAGCATGTTCGACGACGATTTAATCGAAAATGTCAAGAAATACCCAATTCTGTACCGCCATAAAGGAAAGAACTATAAGAACATGATTAACAAAGGGAACTGCTGGATCAAAATTGGTGAGGCACTAAACAAAACACGTGAGTAATTTCCCTTCAATATTACTTCGTAGTATCTAGATAAGTTGTTTACCTTATGTTTTTGTTTTGTCTGGTTAATACTAGTTGCATGACTACTGTTATCTTTCAGTATTTATGTTGCAATGAACGTGTGGCTGCTGTAGCCAATCGGAATCGAGTATAAGTGTTCGTGGGGGTCCAGTTGACTAGAATGGTAGTTCAAGTAGCAATGGAACATTTTACAACAGTTGTACCGTCCACAGAACAAACATGTTCCCCTTGGCAGTAGCTTTATCCTATCGTTGCGTCGCGTTTTGACGATTTTTTTTTTTGGGCTATCATAACTGCCTCAACTTGTAGTCAACGGTTTTGTTGTACTGTTGTGGTATTTAGGTACTTGTACTGTACTAAATTTTTTGGTCGTGTCCGGGATAAGAATCCAATTTCTCCCAAATGTCCGGGCTTTCATACTTTTTTATTGGTCTGAGGCTTTCACAGTTATGTACGGCTCCGACAGATAAGGTGACGGCCGCCTTAAACTTTAGGCTTGCAACGGTAACCTACTTATAATGCGTCATGCATTCCATTATCGTGTTATCTATGACGCAGTAATTTATAGTAACCGATGTATGAATGTTTATTTGTAAAGTACTTAGATACCCAGACAAGTAAACGGCTTTTATCGATGATGTTGATCGACATTGATCGATAAGCTTAAGGCGTCTAAGCTTAGACTATCGGTATAATTAATTCTTGAAACGACTCGTATTTTACTAAATGAATTTTAATTGGTCAAATTTTGCTTAAACTTAAATGCAACAAATTAGTTATCGAATTAATAACACAGGGACAATTAGGTTGTTGATCTCGATATACTTAGTAAATAAAATTACGAGTATGTTTGAAGTTTCTTTTTTGTAAATAAATAACGTTTGCACATAAAAAAAGTGATTAAGGTACCTATACCTAGTAAGAAGTATCGATAGACGTTCACTGATCCATTGTACCATCAATGGATGACATCGTTTAAAGATCAATTAATTAGCGGTTACCTAAAGCATTGGTAATGAATAATAGGTTCTTTGTTACAGCTGAGGAATGCAAATCAAAATGGCGCAACATAAGAGACAATTACATGAAAAATAAAAAGAAAAAGATTACTGGTAACGCCACATCGTATTCCAAGTACGATGATGAGAGACTGAACTTCCTGTCAGAATCGTTTGAAAATGAAATGTCAAGCGAGTACATCGGGGAGAATTCTTCCCACTCCTTGTCCCATGATCCCATTGAGATTCGCTTCGAGAATGTGAAGGAAGAATACGACTCAACTGAAGAGGTTCCGTTATCAGAGTCTCCTTTTATAAAGGGAACACCGGGTAGCAGTATCGCGGTGCAGCCAACGTTTGCACCAACAATTGTAGCCGCGACGTACGATACCAGCCAGTCATTGGTTGCACAGCAGAATTTCACCGTTGAAGAGCAAAATGTAACTCCACCGCCAAAGCGAGCCATGAAACGAAAGATGGACTCAATTATAGATGAATTGAAAAAGGATAGAGAGGAAAGGAACTTAATTTTACAACAATTGGTAACTAAAGCGACGTGTCCAGCGGGACAGTCGCCTATACATAACTTTTTCTCCAGCATGGCGGACATTGTCAGTAATTTTCCGCCGGATAAAATTGCAGAAGTGCGTATGAGGGTGTGTAGCCTGGTGAGTGAGGTGGAACTTTCAGTATTGAGAGACTCAAGTCAGTCCGATTCAGTTTTTTAACTAACAATATAATGGCTAGATCTTTATTCATGACTATTGCTAGAAATTTAATTAAAGTAAATTATTTTAATGTGGATATTTTTCTTATACCTTTTAGCGATTTTATTTTAGAAAAAAACTCAACCAATTCTTAATTCGGTTAGAAATGCTAGAATATTGTTTTTCTTTTTTTATAAATAACCTCATAATCCTAAAACGCTCTGTATAAAATAGAGCAAGGCTTGCTTAGGAATGTCTCTCATAAACTTTTTCGGTAGAGTGCCTGGGACGAAAACATGAAAACCTCCTATTCCAGTTTCAGTGAATGAAAAAACTTCAAAATGTTAAACCTAGGTACTTACCTATATTCCATTTTGAAGTTATAGATTAAAATGTAATATTTAAAAAGTTTACATAAAATATAATTGTTTTTATAAATAATGATTGATTGATTCATTAATTGTTCGTCAATACTATGTCTGTCTTTTTTAGTTAGGTAAATGATAAAAAAATCAAAATCAAATTACAAAAATAGTGCAGTACCTTACCTATCTATCTATCTATCTATCTATACTTATAATAAATCTGTAGAGAGGTCAATTCTGTACATGAAATATATTTCCAAAATAACTATCAGGGGGTGATTAGGGATCGATACTGATGTCAAAAATGCAATCAGTACAATTTTTGTCTGTCTGTCTGTCTGTCGGTCTGTCTGTCTGTCTGTCTGTATAACCGTTATAGAAACAAAAACTACACGATGGATTTTAATGAAACTTGGTAAAATTATTATTCATACTCCTGAGCAGGTTATAGTATACTTTTCATCACGCTACAATCAATAGGAGCAGAGCAGTGAAGGGAAATGTTGGGAAAACGGGAGAAGTTACTCCATTTTTTAAGCTTCCGTCGCGTGCGCAACCTTAATGGTGAAAGCTACACAGAAATCATGTATGACGGAAATGTTCTCCTTAAAATTATATAAAAAATATCCAACGACAGCATATGTCTATCTTTTATGATTGACGAACAATAAAACGTGTAACTCCCGATAGCTTAGCAGTTCGAAGCTTTCTGATTGTATTTGTCTACTCTTACGTTTATAAAACTCTCAGTCGTCCCTAATTAACATTAATAAAAGTTAACATTATTAACTATTCCATAAAAAAAGAATCATAGAAATCGGTATAGAAACACCAAAGTTATACATGAAAAACGCTAATAATAAGTCATCGCGCGTGAATACTGAATCATGCTATAAGGATTATTTTTGTGGTCGCGAACGCACAGGCAGGCGGCTAGCTTGGCGCCTAGAGGCTAGCGAGTAGCTTCGGAAAACGGCTTACGACAGTTTGCAATATCCTATAATATACTGTTGAGGGGAAGATGGTTATAATTTCGCTTTACACCAAACGAGTAATATTATAAATGTGAAAGTTTGGTTGCTTGTTACTCAATCACGCCAGAACGGCTTAACGGATCTTAATGAAATTTAGAACAAAGATAGATTATAGTCTGGAATAGCTTATAAGCTACTTTTCATCCCGGGAATATGTTCCCTAGGGATCACGCGGGCGAAGCCGCGGGCAGAAGCTAGTCTAAAAATAAATGCCACTTCGGCCAAATACTTATGTACCTAAATTCATCCACTGAAACAACATTCCCAGTCTAACAGGCGCTCCACTGTTAGTAAATCTGGCGAAATGTAGTCGAAGGAAGTGTACTACTTCATTATGATCTCCAATCAAATTGGTTTGTTTGCATGCAAATAGTTAGGTCCCTCAATATCCATACCTTCTAAGGTACGAAGGTACCATCACAAGGGCAACTTATACATATTTATTGTTAATTAAACTTAGGGCACCAACTGCTATGTTACCTATGCTTGTCTGGCACCGGGTTAATACAAACAACCATAACTTTATAATTAATCGCGTGATTGTAATCCAGTAATCTCTTTATCATGACAAGACACGGATAGATACATACCTACGGGCATGCATAATATGGTCAATTATTGAATTTGGACGGAATTCATCGCATTTGAAACGATTTCTTAACAATCAATTGCGACCGTTTTCCTATGCGAGATAAATAAAATAAACCTAAATGAATGACGGTATTTGCAATAAACCGTTAATATTTATAAACATAGCTGCCAATACGTTTTGCTCTGCTGTTCCCGATCATTAGCACTTGGCACTTTGGCAGGCATCGCAAGAAGCTATGGAATGTTTATGACGAAGCGTGATCGTATGAAACGTTGTACCGGTAGCGGAAGTTTTGGAAAAAATAATATTTTGTGCAATTTCTCATTAGGTACAATGAATTAAAAGATGGGTTCCAATATTTCCAAAGAAAATAATAATGTCTTAATTACACACTTTTAGTATACTACTACTATCCTTACCCTTACCCTAATTTCTAATAATTTTATAAGTATTATAAATGCGAAAGTTTATGAGGTCATCCTCACAAACGTTCCCATTTAAACATCCATGTTTGTTGCTATTTAACGTCAGAACGCCTGAAAGAATCTTCATGAAGTTTGGCTGTGAGGTAGATTATAGTCTGGAATAACAAATAGGCTACTTTTCATTCTGTGAGTATATTCCCTAGGGATCACGCGGGTGAAGCCGTTGGAAAGAAGCTAGTCCACTAATATATGAGGAGGCCTGTCTCTCAAGTCTGGGACTAAAAGTCTCCTTTATATGTTAGTGTCAGGGCCGTATTCTACCTCGCGGGCTGAATGTCACATGTCTTCATAGGTTTCAGTCTTAGAGCACTTTTCCTGCCATGCGTGTTTTCACCCGCCCTTAGGTCATTCCGGTTTTTTTTTACAATGTTCTACTTCTTCTCTTTTACTTCACCGTTTTGAGAGCACTGGTGAATACTGGTGATAGTATATATACCTATAAATTACACAAATTAATTTGCCTGCCTCCAAACCTACGAACTCGAAAGGATTCTTAGAAAAACTATGATGGAATAAAAGTGAGTTTAGGTAGGTAGGTACTTATGTATAACTGAAGTTAATTATAAGCTTAACTAATTGTTCTTTTGAACTGGCTTGTAATTAAAATGTTGACATCTGCGAGTAATGAGCATTTAAAAGGTTCCAAATGAAAACTTAATGTAACGTTTAATTTATTAATTAACTAGTTGATACCTATCTAATTTAAGAAACCAAGGCCCACTGAAAGGTTAGTTAATTTTATTTATTCTGCGTTGGACAGGTAATTTGGCCTTTTTGTCCGCAGGCCTTCGTGTCGATGTCGACATACTAGCCTCTGTTTTGAAGTCGGCTTCATTACGACTTCTTTTATAGTTCCTACTAATAAGGGGTCCTATAGCTGATAATTACGAGTTTCCCGTTCCCTTTCTCGCATCTTCTCAATCTTTTTCAGAAAAGCTGAAAGGGATAATGTAATATACAGGTACGAATTTATCACTAATGTTAAATCGATTTTGAAAGACTTTTGAAGCACAATTGTTGTATTATGAAGGATTCATTTCGTTACAAGACTTGTTGCGGGGAAATCTAGAGGGTACTTTTAGGTTTAACCTCCGTTTGAATTCAAACCCACGGTTTCTCTCTACCACTTGCATGAGCCGGGAGCCCGGAGTGGAGCCCGGAGTGCGCGGAAGATACTTCTTGTACAATAATAAATGCTGATATTTAATTTCCACAATGGTTAAAATTTCAGTCCCAAGCCTCATGGGGACAACTCTTGTAGTCTATACTAATATTATAAAGAAATGAAGTTTGTGAGGTTATAGCGGGTATAGACTCTGGATTTACAGAACCGATTTGAAAATTCACTTATCAATAGAACGCCACGTATTTGTGAGAGTCGTAGGCTAGTCCAAGTGATATTTTAACAGAATAGCGCTACAGTACTTCAAAAGATCTCTTACTACAAACTAATAATATAAAAAAATACTATCTGAGTGCCAATTGTACTAATTTTCAAACAATATTCGCATCTCAATCGCAGTTTTTTAACAGTTTGCGAATGACATTCATGCAATGATATATTATATAAAACTTCCAGTGCATTTGTGCAGCAGGCCCGTTTCACCCGAGCCACCAATGAGCTAACCGGTTTGAGCGGGTGCTACGCCTACATTAGCCACTGCATTGTTTAGCGGACCAGAAATAGTGTAACACAAAGAACACAAATTAAATTCTTCATTTAGATAAACCGTAGCGCTTAACGAGCTGCATAGAGAACTGAGGGCCTTGCACGAATATTTTGACGTATAGTAACGTTAACGTAAGTGAATTTTGAATGTGAAAACTACAAGCCCATGGTATTTAGACTTAATTAGGGGACACTCACAATTTATATAATTTTAATAAATGAATATGGTATCAAATTCAAATAAATATTATGTGTGAAACGAGTACTGTAGCTATGGTAAAATTTTACGCAACGTATACTTCAAAAATATTCGTTCTAGGCCCTCTGCTATGTTCAGGTCACTAAAGGTACAGGTTCGTAGCCGATTGCAGGCAGCGGCAGCAGGCGACATGTCGTTGCGCAGCACTGGTTTCTATGAAATAGCGACAGGTGACGTTTCGTTACCTAAGAAAGGAATTTCATAGAAATACATAGAAACGAGTAGTGACACGGCGACATGTCGCCTGCTGCTGCTGTCTGCTATTGGTTACGAATGTGTACCTTAAAATTATGGTTCACGTTCGTAGACGTACATTTTCATCCAAGTGATGTTTGTCACTGCAGTACAGGCAGAGCTTTATGCGGTTGAGTGGCTTCCCCTTCTTCAAGAATCGAACTCAGCGCTCGAAAAAAAGCTGCAGGTGGCAGACCCATTTATCACAAATATTTATTACAGAATATTGTGTTTATAAAAATGTAGGTTGTATTATTGTCCCTCTGCTCCGTTTAGAAAAAGGTCACGATGACATCGCGTGGTTATTTGTCTTCACTCTCACCTCGACTGCAATAATATGATAACCTAGGTTTTTAGAGTTATTAGTTTAAGGCGATAAGCAAAAAATAAGGCCTATTTGAGAATCGTTTTTTTCTCGTAAAGTACCTACCTGTAATAGGGAGTTGATATTTCAGTTTATGTTTTTTCACTTTATGATTGATATGAATTTAAAAGGAATACACGATGCGAAGAAAAAATTGTAATGTTCGATATGTCTTTTTGCCATTTTCATTTTCATCGCGATTAGATTGTTTTTATGAAAACTGCTTTTAAATATAAGTAGAACATTATCTTATCTAGATAAATATTTAAAATATTTTGATTTCGTTATACTTTCGGCTTTTACAGGTATTCTATTACTATAAACCACCAGCATGCAGCGGCCGCGCGTATTGAGTCAATATCCTCAGCTTCTATCATCACCCTCAATCTCACCAGCGACCTTGGCAAGCATACTGCACCTTTAGCCAGTCACCGGAAGAACCTTGAAGAGCCTCTCCTGGTGAACCTCTCTTCACCTTCGTGTGACAGTCTGGCACTGGGCTGGTTTTTAGTTTAAGATTTTCTGTATGTATTTTTAGAGTTGGTGTACAACTAAATGAATAAATAAATCAATCAAGTAGGCCGTCCAGCTTCTGCTGCAATTCTGCGATGTCATCTGCCTATTTAAATTACATACCTTAGTTTGCCTATTTTTGTCAAATGGTGGCAAAAAAGTTGAATACTTTGAATATTTATTTTATTTTCTTTATTCATCTTTTTAACTTATTTTGTATATATAATATTTCTCGAAAAATACAGCTAAGAAAAAAAGCTTTTAGAAACATAAAAAAACAGTAGCCCACCGGTATCGGAAACAGGGTCCAAGCTACCAGAGAGAGGAACCTCCTAACAATGCGAGCCGTGTCAAGAAGTACCACTTTCTGAATAAAGCCCTTGATCCAGCTGCCCAACGAGAGCCTCCTGAGGTGTTGGTCGAGGCTCCTGGCTAGAGCCATTGGCTGTGACAACTATCAGTAGGTACAATTATTGCGGAGTCCACTTCCCATACTTCCCATATGTTGACAACCTCGCGAACCAAGTCAATATACTTACTCGATTTGTTTATCTTTCTCGGCTTTCACGAGGTTCTCGTCATGTGGGACGGTCATGTCTACAATCATTGCACGCCTCACTATTCGGTCCACCACCACTATATCAGGCTTATTGGCAACAATAGTCCTGTCAGTGATGATGGGCCGATCCCAGTACAATGTGATATCGCCATTGTCGAGAACTGGGTCGGGCGCATATCTGTAGTACGGCACCTCCGACTGCACAAGAGAGTATTTCAAAGCAAGTTGCTGATGGATAATCCTGGCTACAAGGTTGTGCAGTATGCAAGTATTATTTGTTAGCTAGACGAGAACAACCAGAGATAATGTGGCGAATTGATTCTCCCGGACGGAGACATGCCCGACGTATGTCGACCGCGCCGTCCTTTACAATAAATCTCCGGTAGTTATTCGTCATGATAACTTCGTCCATAATTGCACACACAAAACTTTCGGCTACGGACGCTACTTGATCTACGTCTGGCCCATGTAGGGCCCGGAAAAAGCGTCCGTGAAGCTCCTCACTCTGCCATACCGCCCTGCGATCGTTAGTGTCAAGCACCGCAGGTTTGCGCCAGTTCTCATTTGCCAAGGAGATTTTTCTTATTTATTTATACTTAAAAAGATTTTTTTACAGAGACAGGAGCACAAACTTACTGTTACGGTACTGCTTATTTCAAAATAAATTTCTACCAGCAGAAATGCGACAGAAGAATTCAATTAGAAATGTAGACACAGTGTGTCAAGAAACAGAGAAGGAAACTTAAAACAGACTATAGTTACTGACTTAACCGAAACAAATTATAATCTTAATAAATATTATACTGGATCTTTAAAAAGGTTGTTTTAAATAGTGCCGATAAATGTTAACATAATTTGCGTGCGTGCAACACTGAATCATTTGGAGGTTTAAATTCGACGCTATATTCGATTTTTTGAACTTGCGGCGGGGATGTGCGTACGAGAAGAGTGAGCGGTGCGCTCGGACCGAGAGATATGCTAAGCCACACCTTTCGAACTGCCAGAAAGAATTGACTTAGGCCCTTAACTCGTAGGAGTTAAGAGCCTAAGTCAATTCTTTGACCCGCGGTCATGGTTTTGTCACGGTTTGGTCATGGGACCTACGTCCCATGTGTACTGTAAAGCTCCTAGGTTTTGCTTGGTTCGTATTGGCCAGTCGATAAAACTTAAGTGTGCATGAAAAAGTTTAGCATTGTTTTGAAATTAGAAGGAAAGGAAATTAATTGTTTTTTTAGGAGAATCTTGTATTAGCTTCCAATCGGGCAAGGTCCCTCAATATAATTATTATGTATAAATATATCAATGAAATGAATCCTCGGCGAGTTTTAGGTACCAGTCATCTTACGAACATTGTCGTTCAACATCGCGCGAGGGCGGCCTGCACTTCGGAAGTAAAAACCGATAAAAGCCTTTATGACTTATCGTTCACAAGCTTTTAAGTAGAGCCGGGGTCGTATCGAAGGGTGCAATTATTGTCACCACTTTACGACGACGGTTTGTTGTGCCTACACCCGGTCAACTAGTGGCTTGAAAGGAGGAATGATGCCTGCCTATAGAATACAATACAAGACAATACAATTTATTCCTCAAACTTCATTTGTACATTACATCAATGTGGTCTCGACCCCTGAACTAGGACAACCTGTATGACAGGGGTCGAGGTTCATCCGGTTACATGGATCAGATTGAGGAAGCTTATAGACAGCGAGAATAACATACACCTACATAAACGGTGCGTCGCCTTCCAAAGGCGGCACACTTAATGTACTCTACATGGACTACCTGTAGGCGCGCTTTTTTTATATAATTCATTAAGAAAATAGGAACAATAAAAATAAATAATGCATTAGAATTATTAAACACGCTGTTTAAATAATGTTTACGAATCAAAACAATGTTTTTGTTCCATTCGGATGGTTTTGATTCTGGATCAAACTACGTGTGTGTCATGATAATACATTTTTTAATAATGTATAGGTAATTTAGATTTTCTAAATATTTAATTCATATTCATGTATGTCTCTTTTAAACGAATGTGTCATTGGATAGATGAAATGGGCTGCCTTTGTAAGACGACTAAAATGACGCCTTGTATGAATTTTATACGGGATCACTCCGAAAAAAAATAAAAGGCAATAAATAACAAGCCAATTCTACTCATTTTTAAACAACTTTCGCATTCGCATGTCAATCGCAAACTGCCAAAAAAGCCTTGATTTTCATACATTTTTGACAGTTTGCGGTATAGATGCGAATGTGAGTACCTATTAGTAGAATTGGCACACGATAGTTGCAATTACAAGACTCTACTCTACCAGCATTTAAGCACTGACTTTGGTTCCAACTTTAGAAACGTCATTAAATCACATTGTAGTCAGTATCATTGTTTCGATTTTTGCTAAGGTTTAATGAAAGCCTATTTCGTCCAATAATTTAAATAATTCCAAACTAATCAATATTTAACAGCCCAAAATAATATCTGAAATTGAGCACGAAAAGCAATAAAAAGTTGGACCAATTACAAAACGAAACAGCTGCCGTGACTGACGAATGCTCAATTTCCACAACTGTACGACGAAGTCTTTAAACAGAAACTTTGTTACTTTTATGCTCAATTTGCCGTGTGTGTGGCACAATGAGTTTTTGCTACGAACCATTAAATTACGTCTAGAATGGTTCAAGTTGAACTTTTGATTAATCATGTGTGCTTATTGAGCTTAGCTCCGTTCTGCGCTATGTAACTATAAAGTTGCCAACTTAAGTTAGACTGGGGGCTTTACTTAAGTCGTGACTTGATTCTCTGTGGTGATAGTCAAGGTACTTAAATGCTTATTTAATTCAATATCTTCTGCTACTTTGATTTAATTTAAGAGAAGAAGTTTGTGAAGACTTCATTAGAATGTTTTACGTGTATTGATTAAAATAGACACGTGGAAAGTTATATTTATTTATTTATTATAGACTTGATTGAAAGTTATAAGCGTAAGTAAGGTGATTTAGCAACAAATTCACATTGTAAACAAAACTTTCTAAGCAAAAAAAAATTCAAAATTCAAAAGTCATTTATTAAAATTAGGCTGAGAGCCAGCACTGTTTGAGTTTGTACGTCAAGTTCTACAAAAGACAGTCCCCCAAAACGCCCGCTCGTCACCACTTCCTAGTGTTTTTGCTGTGGAGAAGAAGTGGCCAAGAAACTCCCCAGTAACACATCTGTCTGTTACGTTTTAGGAACTAGACTTTTACAATAATTAGTATGTATGTAATTAACACATGACACAAAAAAATAATTAAATATTACCTATTTATCACTTGTCAGCTAGCACACTATGACACTAAAACAAAATACACAATGTACTTATGTACCTATGTCTACGATGCTCAAGCTTATTTGATTATAAACGCCCAAGATTTGTAATAAGTTTCAAATAAGCTTTTTTTTATTTATTAACAAGCAAGCCGTTTATTATTACCCCTCAAAGGCTTGGCTTGTGGCTTCGCGAGGCAAGTGTCGCGCGGTCTGAGGTATTATTCCAGACAAAGTTCCATTTACTTACTCGTAGTTTGAACTACAAACTTAGTGCTATATTTGATTCAGAACCACTGTCAAACAACACAATCAAATACAATGTTTTTGTTTGCAATTCATTTGTAAGTTTTGCGTCATCCCTTTGAAAGATTTGTTTTCGGAATAAAATAAATACGATTGATTTACAATCGGTTTTCAAAAGAATATCCTAACTTTTCAAATGGGTGAGTGAGTTTGTACCGATTTCACACCGAAGCGCTCCTACGCACTAGCTGTTGACCGCGGGGGCGGCTGACCGCGTGACTGGCCGCTTTTTAACCGACTTCTCAAAAAGGAGGAGGTTCGCAATTCGGTTGTATTTTTTTATTTTTTTATTATTTTTGTTACCTCATAACTCGGACAGTTATGAACCAATTTGAAAAATTCTTGTTTTATCTGAAAGGATATACTTGCAGATTGGTCCCATTTAAATTTTATCAGAATCGGTTACGATGTTTGGATTTTAAATCGAAATAGCTGGAATTCGTCTACTTGGATGATGGTTTTATGCCATCCAAATAATCGAAATTGCGTATTTTGCTTTTCTGCGATTTTGCAGTGGTGTTGTTAGGTGTGGAGTACCACTAAAAAGTGAAAAATAAAAACCTTTTTACAAAAAAATACAACCGACTTCCAAAAAAGAAACACTACAAAGTAAAAAATAACTTTCATTTTAATTTTTTTTTTGGAAGTCGGTTGTATTTTTTGTAAAAAGGTTTTTTTCAGTGTACAACCGCTATTAATTGTACGGACTTAACCGCCACAAAAAAATTCCAACCACTGGCAGCTCAAGCGAATCACCTAGGCGGTTCAACCGCTCGATTTTGATGAATTTTTGGTACAAAGATGGATGGGACGTTTACAGTTTTAAACCGACTCCCAAAAAAGGAGGAGGTTATCAATTCAGTTGGTATATTTTTTTATTTATGTAGGTACACCGATTATTCCATGTTTTCTAATCCGGTTTATGTGATTTTTAGTTCGATAATACCTACTCGCCATTTAGTCCCGTAAATTTTTTTGCTTACTTCAATTTCTGCGTAGACGTTGACGTCGTCCAAGTTTCACCACATAAAAGCCACCTTTTTTTAAAGTAAAAAATAAGGTGTTTAATCAATTGGTGATTAAATAAACATATGAGCCTATTTGTGTGTGGGACTCAAATAACTGCTACTGCAGTAGAAACTGCATAAAATTGCGCTCTTCAGTGTTTAAAGAAAGTGGCCTGTGTGGTTGCCGGAAATTAATAGCAACTTCTCCTACTGCAGGATTATATCAAGGGTTGAAGACTTAGCAGCGTCCACTGTTAATGAATTCGCCTGCGAAGCGTGGAAAGAGACTCGCACAAATGTCAGTCATATTCTAAAACGCGACGTTGGTGCAAAATTATTTTAATTGTGTGTTAATTTTTCGATACTCGAGTTAACATTGACTCTCACGCAGTTAGTAAAAATATTTGAGGAAAGAACATATTCTGTGATTAAATTAACTATCAATTTTCATAAATATTAACGATTTAATTTAAATATAGGGAATACATTATGAAATCCCAAAACAAATACTTACTTACCTTAGCAAAACTGTTAATGATAATGAATTTCTTCATTTAATTACGTTTGCTTAACATTAACTTGAAGTTTATTATTGTAACTAATAGCGCAATTACATCAGAAAATGTAGATCCTTTAAAGGCATGTAATACAGCAAAATAATTTGGGAAACCTTACTCAGTAAACACTTCTCAGTAAAGTTTAAGGTTGTAAGTAATATATGGAGGGCTTCGCTTTATTAAATGTGTCTCTACTTGGAAATAATTAGAACCATTAAGTAGGACTGTTTAATTGTCATTAAATTTGTTCTGTAGTAAGTTAATACCTTTCCTAATAACTGTACCTAATACCTGGGAAATTACTCGCAAGTTACAACATATTTCGCAAAATGTATGGGAGTGGTAGTGAGTTATTTTTCAAATTTGTAGGTTTCTTTTTTAATTACCAGTCGATTTCATTACAGGCAACTCGTATTAATCGAAGATTTACGCAGAAAAGAAAAACGCAAAAGAGAAAAACCGGCCAAGTGCGAGTCGGACTTGCGCGTGGAGGTCACCAGTAATTTTTTTTTTTATAGGGACAAGCCCGCCACACATTCCCAACCACTGCATCTCCTGAAAACCAGAATCAACAGTGGCGACCACCAGAAAAACGCCGAGTTAATGAAACCCGACGAGTCCCGGATAAACGATTCAACTGTCTTGGATCCCGCAACGAAATTAATCAGAAGAGTACAGCGGAGGAGTAGGAAAAATAAATATAAATTCCACTTCCCTCCATATCAAGCAGGAGACAGATTAGAGCTAGGCCAATAGGCACCAAGCAAAGACTATTAAACCACTTGACTGCGCATACAGTGCCCCGACGCACGAAAACTATTAGTGTTTTTGCTCAGATGTTAGTCAGCGGCACTATAGTAACCATTTTAGTTGTGACCAATTGTTAGACCTGTGGGCATGCTAAGTTTTTACAAATCGTTTTAATTTTTATGCAATTTATAACGCATAAAAATGCCTTCATACCCGGTGAATTTGTGTGGGAAACATTCCAAGACCTTTTGTTACAAAAATGATGGCATAACTTTTCATCGGAGAGTAAAGACTACGCAAAATATTTTTGATTTGAATCAGATGATGAGCCACTGCAGGGGTCTATATAAAATGGTGGTTAGGTGAACGAGCACACTGTGAGAAGCGCGCGTTGATGTCTTTTGGAAAAGTCTCTTTCTTTCATTAGGAAATACTTATATTTTTATCCCTTTCTTCCCCTTTGTATTTTTATCGTAAAAATCTGTGCTGTTACGTTTAATGATTGAAGTCGATTTATCGATGATCATAAAATTACAACTAATACAATTTTTGATCAATTCACATACTTACATTAAACACGTAACTACTTTTAAACGACATTAAAAATAGGAGGAGGGTCTCAGATTTTTCATCTGTGTGTTTGACATAGGTACATGTTTTCATTTTAGATTTTCGAAGATTTCAGAATTAAAATAAAAGTGGAAAGATAAGGTTAGTAGGGAAACTTTGTTTATACAAGATATAGCGCTGTTTGTTTGGATTGAGTATTTTTAACCGACTTCCCAAAAAGGAGGAGGTTATCAATTCGGTTGTATGTTTTTTTTTTATGTTTGTTACCTCATAACTCCGACAATTATGAACCGATTTGAAAATTTTTTGTTTTATCTGAAAGGATATACTTGCAGATTGGTTCCATTTAAATCATATCAAAATCGGTTACGATCTTTGGATTTTAAATCGAAATCGCTGGAATTTGACTATTTAGATGATTCTTTGATAATCGAAATTGCGTATTTTGCTTTTCTGCGATTTTGTAGTGGTCGGTGTACTTTAAATTCTGAAGTCGGTGTCAAAATACGAAGATGCTAACAAAAACACCGACTTCCGAATTTAAAGTTATTTTTTACTTTGTAGTGTTTTTTTTTAGAAGTCGGTTGTATTTTTTTGTAAAAAGTTATTTATTATAATGTTAAAATCCATTTTATCGATATCGACTATTTTCCTTTAATCAAGTAGTGCCACCACTAACCATAGGCTACCTATGCAACTTGACCTTGAACGGACCAATTGCAGCCGCGCGTTGTTCCTCGTCCCCCGGCCCGCTGTAGTGAACCGCGTACTTAGAAGAAATCGGCCTATACGCTCTCTAGTGGTTATATACTCTATGGCACCAAGGGACATATACAACTGGGTTAGGCCCAGTTGCCAAGCACCACGGATTATATATTAACATTAAAACTAATGGGTCCTAAATTGTGAGCTACTTTTGATTCCAGTAATAGGTATGGCAAAATCGCCTGAACGCACGGAAATTTGTTCTGGTTTCTACAAGGTCCGTATAGTAAACTACTCCAGATTTAACCTGAATACTATCTAACATAACATTACGTTCAGTCTGCCAAAGAATACACTCCCACAAGATGTGATGTGCGGATTGTTCGTATTCAAGGTCAGCTGTAGAGCATTGACATAAAGGTGAGGCCACAAGCCTAAAGGAAAATAATTTACTCTTAAAGTTGCCATGACCTGTGAGAAATTGGGCAACACAGTGATCCACCTCCAGCCATGTCTTCTCCAGCCACTCACGAACGGATGGAAAAAACTGGTGGAGGTGTCGGCCCTTGATGGAATCTTCCCACCTACATTGCCATTCGCATAAAAGTACCTCCCAGACGTCAGTCTGGGGTTTTAATAATCTAGAGATCTTAGCACGGTCGCGTTGCGGTAAAAACTCTGGGTCCGTGATCTTTCTAGCGTAGAAGTACATTGCAGCACGCCGCTGCACCTCAAGATCGACTGGGAGAACACCCGCCAGCACCGGTAAGGCTTCAGTACTAACCGTCCTATACGCCTTGCATAAGAATATCAAAGCCAAACGCTGGTTTTGAAGTAATTTACGTCGTACCGCCCCTATGGTGGCCCTATCGGCCCAGACAGGTGCCCCGTAGCACATACAACCCAAGTAAGTGGCCCCATATATAGTTTTTAGGGTTTGAAATGATAGACCCCAAGTAGCCTTTGATATTCTTGTCAAGGCGTAGAAGTTCTTTTTTGCTTTTTCTCCTACTGTTTTTATATGATCAATAAATGAAAAGTTTATTTCTAGTAGCATACCGAGGTAGCACACGGATTCTTTCCTTTTAACGGGTACGTTATTAAATTTTATACTAGGCCAGGATTTAAGGTTTCCTTTTAAAAGAAGTTGATAGGTTTTATGCGGTGCAAAGGTCAGACGGTTTCGATCGCCCCACTGAGATATTAAACGTAGGCATGTGTCAGCCAAGTTCTCGAGTCCAGCCCGAGTACTTGCCTGAATGAGCAGCAAGCCATCGTCCGCGTAACCGGTTAATGAACAGCCGTACGGGAGCGGAAGCGCGAGGAAATCATCGTAGCCAAAATTCCATATATATGGACCGATAACTGAGCCCTGAGGACATCCCATGGTCACCAGTAATTGTATATTTTTTAGTTTAAGGTTTTCTTTATGTTTTATTGCGACTTTTAAGATCATCTTAAAACTCTTCCTGTTAAAAGGGTTCCTGCTTTTAATGTGCATCCACATCGCAGTTACTTTTTGTGGAACAACGTTTCCAAGTATTATTGGGCAACATGCGATAGCAAAAAGTTATTTGTTGTTAGTATAATATAAGTTAATCTTATGTTGAAGAATGTTACCTAATGTTGTCGTGTTGCATTCTGTAGCTTCACAAAAAGTAACTGCGGTGTGGATGCACCTTTATGATAAACAAGAAACAAATGCGGATACAATCCAATTATGTTCTTAATTTCTGGATGTAAAACAGCACGTTCTTGAGTTTTTATTATCTAGCATGAAATTATGCCCGGTTAACGGTAAACTCCCTCACTCATAATTGTAGACATTTATTCTCCAGGCATTACAAGCGCAATGGTATGTATAGTTATTATGTTATACATCTCTGTCTGCCGGCAAATACCACGTACCATGTTATGTTAAATAATTATTAATTCAACCCAAAACAACCTTATTCATAGGCTCCTTTTGTGTAGCATTACAATATTTTTACGTCTTCTACGCATTTCGATTCAGAATTTGGGTCACAAGGCACAAAAGCACGTGAGGGTTGGCTTTACTGGGTATTCTGATGGAAATCAGAGATTATACTAAAAACGATTTCCGTTCAATCTACATGGGAGTAGGTACGTCGCCGCACCGAGCCGTCACAACTCACACTTGTGTCGCCGCGTGTCATCAATCATCGTACCGTTTGATGTTTTTCGTTTATATCTAGATGTCTTTATGAACTGATTGCGGGTTTGTCTGCTTTTTTTGTGTCTATTTCTGGCTTTGGTACTTTATTACACATATTACTTTTATTTATTTATTTCTTACGCACCAAAGGTAAAACTCAAAAGGAAACTTAAAGCTAAAACACATACAATAGGGGGCCTTCAGTGCTATTCTGTAACAACATTTTCGTGTCTCGACAGCGGAATCCGAGGTGAGTTTCAAATTCGTATAAATATAAGACCTTATGACGTGTGAAATAAAGTTCACTTTGTAAGCTTAGTCACTCAGGTGAAGTCGACATCGAAATGATTATTTACAGAATAGACTAGCTTATCGCATCCCAGGCAACTTGGGATGATGGAAAGTATTGGCATGGATATACGTGCCTAATTGGGTAATTGGGACTACCTTTTTTTACTATTGATATGCATAAGTTTGACTACTATCTCACCTAATGGTAAGCGATGATACTACTTCCTAATATCGTGATAAATAACATAGAAAGAGTTCGTCGGAATACAGATAGGCTTTAAAGTATATGTAGGAAAATATATAGATACCTATCTGTTACTAAATGTGTCCGCAATTGTTTCTCCCTGCAATGCAATATTCCAACAATAACAGCAGTAAAAAAACCCGACTGCTTAAAATTAATTACCCGAAAAAGGAAAAAACAAGTTAAAATATTGTAAGTTACTTTACATTACACGCTGTCGGAGGCAATGGTAGTTTGTATCTTTGGTCAACAAAACATTGCTTTTTTCTTTTCAGTTCATTCATATTAAACAGTCGGGTTATAAACCCGACTGTTTAATATGAATGAACGAAATATGAATGAAATTAAATTAAGTATAATAATTTTATTTCCAACTTTTTAGTTATTAACAAATATGAATATTAGTGAGAACCCAAAATTAAAAAAACTTTAAATCGGTTTTATATTCCTAAAATATTATTTCAACTGAATTATGGGAAACTTCACAATAATTACACAATGGTTTGAGATACTCAACGATAGGGGACATGACACAATACATGACATAGTTTGTTGACTTTATTTTTTCTTATTTTCACAATATGGCGTCCAGTAAGTAGTCGCCATATTGAATTTTCACAAACGTCATGTCTTTAGTGACACTTGTCGGACTAAGAGGTGACTCGATTGACGTGTGAATCATAAAAATCGGACCAGGCGTTTGGTCTGTATAGTGCTTCAAAGGAACATTCAAACATACATACATAGGCTGATAAACACATTACCACTCCTTTGCGTCGCGCAGTCGGGTAAATAGTTCCAATATCCAAATAGTAATAGGTATACCTTTTATCATAAAGATAAATTGGAACAGAATAGATAGATATTATTTTAGCGAAATTGGCGATTTACGAAAGATCATACGAGATTGAAAGATGATTCGCATTCGAGAGTGAAATTGATAGATCTCACCTTCATATGTTAGTAGGTTGTTGATATTTTGATCTTTAAGCTCTAGAGTTAAATTACTTTTTAGTTCAATTATCGAAGTATTTAGTAATGGTTCAGGCATGAGTTGCAGATTTACATCTCGACTGCTTATTTTAAAGATGTTAGAGTTCTAAAGTTAATTTTGGGCCAGATTAATGGATAGTTATTTAAAGACAGACCGAATCCAAGGTATTTACTAAATGTGTTCGTATTTAACTCCTTTCAAGTTTCCAACTCCCTTTGATTACGGTTTGAATGATAGAAATGCGTGAATTGTGAATGCTGGGAATGCGCTGAAACCTCGTCGGGCGCGGATAAACTTAATTTGAAGATTTTAAAGTATTTTTGATGAAATTTAAGCAAATCGCTTCGACTTGCGTTTTTCCGCCGCGTCCATTATGGAATTCGTAATTCTTATTATCATAATCTATTGAATCTTCTCAAAGGATTATTAATTCTTTACTCTCTTAACAATTGAATTTTGTAATCCCTCGATTTTCCTAAACCTTTTCATAAAACGTTTATCGGATTGTATTTTTCTTTTGTGTAATTTCTTCTTCGGTCCTTTGTGTGGTAATAAAATATGTTTGTGTCGGATGCAGCTGAGAGTTTAAATTATTGGCTAAGTAAGTAACCTCTTAACAACACTCTCAAGTTCAGCTTGATTACAAAAAAAAAACTTCATGGCTCCATTCTTTAAGCAAGAGTGAATAGGTTACTTCTAGGCAAGCGTGCTCCATCTTCGACCAAATCATCGCTTAACATCAGGTGAGAATGGTAAGATAGTGATAAAACGCGAGCCTATATAAAAAAGAATTTAGTAGACAGTTAGGGTACCTGTCTAGACATCCACGTAATGTAAGAGGACCTAGCCTAGCCGCTACCATACGATACCTACGACCCTTTGAACCCGAGGACCTATGTAATGTCTTCCAAGTAATTACTTGGTGTGATATACCCCTTCAGTGCCTCGTAAAGGTCGCCCCAACCGGAATCCTTTTAGGCAACGTAACTCAATAGTGTTTAAAATCGACTTACCCAACATTATTCAATCAAGACCATTTGCTATAAAGATCGGTGCACACTGGCGTGTTGGCACGGAAGTGATATTCTTCGGTCATCTTTTTAGGTAGGAAAGTAAAAAAAAACCATAGCATACATAAATGTTTTGATTTTATAGTTGACCAACATAACTTGGGGCTAGGCTCTAAAAATGATCGCATTCTATCAAATATAAAGATTTTCTAGAGTATAAAATTAGAAGTAACAACAACCCAAATCTCTAGATAAGTAATATTCTAACAGCAGCGATAGCATAGTGAAGGCGATTGTCGAAACGTCAAAAATGTATGAGACTGACAAACGCTGTCTTGTCACGTGATCAATCCCTTACATTTTGGCATTTCGACAAACGCATACGCTAATAGAATGTCCGTTGTCTAGAGCCTCTGGTCACAGTAAAAATATGGACAGTACGGAAACTACCTACAAACGCTCGAAACGGCACACTCACACAAACATGCGCACCGACGAGACTTTTCGGTGCCCGTCGCGGTACTCTCAGTAGTGAGTGCCGCCGGCCGCGTCAAGACCAGTGGTCACATTTAAGTTTAGCCCCGCGATCTTTTTAAAAATGCCACGAATGCGTAGTATACGGCTGTTTGAATGAACTCGGCATCATCACAACCGCAGCTAACGTATTTTAAACTTCCTGCTGATTTTGAAAGGTGAGAATCATTAATGATACGTCTTAATCGTTATCGAAGTATAAGTCCGTGTGATCGATCAAAATGAATTCGTGAACTTCAAAACTATTAGGTACTACTACTTATTGTAAATCCAAGATGGCGCCTGCTATAGGTATATTTTTTTTTTGTCATGGGCGTCATTTTCATGGTTTTCGAGGGTGTTGAAGCCGACAGTGATGTCAAAACGTGAATCCATGATGGCGGCTGCAATAGGCACCAATTTTTTCGTCATGCGTGTCGTTTCCATGGTTTTCGAGGGTGTTGAAGCCGATGGTGCTGTCAAAACGGGAATCCAAGATGGCGGCTGCAAAGGTACCGAGCGCCCGAGACGTTTTCGTCCAACAGCGGCTCGCGTACGCTCCCGCCAAAACTTGTAAAAGGTTACGCCGTAATGACAAAGTTAGTGCTACAAGTTGTTGTGTGTTAATATTAAATTGTTCTCCGTGTTTAAACTATCGTCTTTTGTCGAGGTTAACCAACGCCATGAGATTACTATTTAAATTGTACTTGTAAGCTAGTTATTCAAATTCGATTGATTGATCACTACAGAACAAAAATTCTAAAAAATTAAATAAGCAAAAACATTAAAAGTGACAACCCTATTGCTTCAATGGAGCGTAGGTATTTATATTCTCAACTAGGCTTAGTTTCCGTACTGTCCATATTTATACTGTGCTCTGGTGATATTTCGGTTGCACATAAATATTTATAATGAAAAGAGAGCCGCAGAGAGCGACAGGAACAGAATGTGTCAGAAGTCTTTAAAATATAATTTTACATTTAGGTAAAATATTCTTCAATATATGATTTTTCAAATAAATCCCTAACCGTGCCGATCCTCCGGTGAGCGCTGGGCCTTAGGTTAGTATCAGAAATGATATTGTTCGTAAAGCTTCGGGATATCGTGAATGGAGGTCGTAGGTCAACGGTAGTGGACAATTGGATAAAAATATGATAAAATTATTTTTATACGAAAATTCGATAGCCTTAGCTTTATCTATTTTCTCACAATACCAGTTCAGGAAATTGAAATTGAAGTATTTATGTTGTTATTTTATTTCTAAGAAAATGTGCTGATTTGCATCAAGACACATTCACGGAACTTAAAATACCTACACCATAATAAATTAACTACGTAAATTACACGGGTCTTCTTTATAAAGTATAGGTATTAGGTAGGCTTATACCTAGATCGGCTACAGCGCATAATGACATCCAATAAATTCAATAAAAAATAATATCTGTATTATGAAAATAATTATGTGCGGGTATCTAATTTAATCATTGAAACGTCAATATTATTATAATTGTCCGGACGGCCGGTCAATATGAAACGTGCATATTAAATTATTGGCTGCAGCTAAGGTAAACGTCCCAGTAACCGTGAAGTTTTGAACTGCACTGACTTTGCACATCTGCTATGCTAAAACTAGAAGACTTACAAAAAAAAATAACATGACTAGAGAGATGATTTAAACTACTTTTAGGGTAATATTCTTTTTTTTTATTTGTATAAATTTTCTTTAACAATAATGCAAAAAAATAAAATAAAGGGTTAATTGTACCAGTACCCGGTAGATTTGTACTAGTAAACGTTAAATTGTCCCTGAATCCGGTAATATTCACCACGAATTTGAACTCTATTGCTTCACGTTAAAGTTCACAGAAATGCTATTTTTGCATTTTTGTGTAAAATTAATAAAAAAGGCTTATCTAAAGAAAATACATTTTGATTCATGAAATTTTTTAAAATGTATTTTATACCAGGTATTTGTAGTTAACATCAGGCAATTATGGTTAACAGCAGTAATTTTGTTTAAAATTAAGTTTTTATATCGGATATCGATATAGTATACTATTATGAATCACATTATTTTTAAACTACGCTTACAAATTATTTATACTACAATTATATATGTAACCCTTAAAATCTGGTAGCCAAAAATCACTAATCTAAATAAAAATCAGAAAGAAAACACTGAAATCTGCATAAAAACAAATAAAAATCTTACGAAATACACAGAACACAACAAATCTATTGTTTCACATAAAAGTTAGCTTTCTTGAACAGAAAATAGTAAAAAATTTACTAATTCAAGCCTCAATTAAAAAAAATAGAAAATAGAACGAAGTAGGTATCTAGTCAGTCTAGGTAAAATCGGGTACCTATGTAAATACTAAATAATGGCTGTCAATTATCACAATTATTTATGCTCGTAATACTTTACAAACTCTTCATAATTTGTCATAGGTTTACCTACCGAGCAAAACACGAGCAGTCTTATAAAAAGTAAAAACAGTGACCAGATTTGGATTTTCTTAAGACTGTTACAGTCTTATGAAAATCCAAATCTGGTCACTTTTTAATAAATACTATAAATGATGTTTATATTCAAAATACACAATACCGCGTGTATCTGATATCGACGCACAAACGATTTCCATGGGTCCAGGGGATGATTCTGGACACCCTAGACTTAGAATTTTTCGTCGGATTTTTTCTCATTTTTTCTTTTTTTTCAAGGGTTATTTTACTTTAGACTGCTCATAATCGTTATTCTGACCTAACCCAATGAGATTTTAATAAAAAAAATGATTAATTAACTACTTTCACTAAAAAGAGCAATCTGAATAACTGAGAAAAATGAAAAAATGAGAAAAGAACCGACTAAATATTCCAACACTGGGGTGTCCAGAATCATGCCCTGGACCCATGGAAATCGTTTGTGCGTCGATGTCAGATACACGCGGTATGTAAAACAACATAACAACTAACACTTGGAATAATTCAATGATATCAATAGGATAAAATGAGCCGAATTCTCGTGTCAGCTTGAAATGTTCAATAAAAAATTTGAAATTTTGTGTGGTATTGACTTCAGCTTGAACAACACCATCGGAGGTGCCAATTCACCTGCTGCGTTAGCCGTAACCAAGAGGGTTACGCACTCTTTCCCCGCTGGGAATAACGTTGTAAACGTTTTTTGTGCCTTGTTTTGCCAGAACTCTATTATCAGACGGTGACAAAAAGAAAGCGCTCTCGTCACAATTAAAAAATCCTACGTCCTACGCCTACGCGTTATTTACTGGAAAGGAAACCCACTATTCGCCAGAAAAATAATCCACCTTCTTAAATGTTCTTCTTCTTTCGTCAAATCTGTAGCTGGTCCCTTAGAGCATTCGACAGAATAGCGGCCGCGTAATTTGTCATCCAACGTCGACCGTGGGATACCGAACTGGCTGGCAGCAGCTGAAATGGAGGCTGACCGCCTCCTTGGCCTTTAATATGGCCTTCTGTCTATCAGTCATGGCTATCTGAAAAAAAATTAACACGGTTCTTGCAAATTTCTGCAATCAATAGGAAAAATAAATATTTTAACGAACGAACAGTAAATTCAATGGTGTTAATTCAATTACTTAAAAACAAACCAAAACCCAAAGGTTAAAAATTGTATGATATGGATTTCTGTCTCCCAGGGCCATATAATTAAAAATCTTGCATCAATTGTCGTAGACACGGCGATAAATTACTAACTCAAGAAGAGCTTAAATGACAGCAAAACGCGGAAGCGTGATGAAAAGAACAAGTGCATTTAGTAGAAATAGTAGGTATTTCTACTAAATGCAAGCAATCGAGCAAAATTAGTTGGGTATCCATGCAGATCGAGACATGTAAGTTTGCCGGTCTGAAGCTAGCTTCAAATTACTGCGTGGTTATCACTATCCATACTGAAACGGTAGCACGCCACACGATGCGCATCGAAAAACCAGGTTTTAGAACAGCAGAGCACAACGCGAAATGTAAAAAATGAGGATTTTATGAAAAAAAACCTAAAGAGGAAATCGAATCCAGGTGACAAACAATACAAACAAGGAACATAGAAACTCAATCTATTGATTCGAAGGAAAAGAGGACTTAACACAAGGCATTAAGGACGATGTCGGATTTAGATGCAATTGTTAATGCAAGTCCCAATATCCGGCAGAAAAGTCTTCTAGTTTTAAAGGAAAATGCGACCTATTTCAAGGCAATAAGTACACAATAACGGGTTTCGGTACAAAGTGTATTACCGGATTGATTGTGTACCAATATCCGGTAAAAAAAAAAACGATTTTAACGAGTACTAGGTCAAGTAGGGGTTTGTTAGTACCAATAGATGTGAACGGCAAAAATATTTATTTGGCAATTAGATTCACTTCAATTTATAAGTTATATCGCAAAATAATATACTTAAATATTTTAGAAAATTAACACTCTTACCTTAACGTTAGGTATCCGTCGCAGTATGGCTAGCGGTTCAATGCGACGTGGTGGTTTCGCAGTTCACTGACAGAATTTTGAACTTACATATTATTTTCTTGGAGCAAACTATTGTTATCACATTGTTTTGACGTCATTAAACTTTTTGTACAATGTTGCCATTACAATTGTACAAAATATTACCGAGAAGGTATTGTCATTGGCAAACATTAATTTATTATTGGTAGAAAAGTGCAATAATCAAAAAACTGACTTGTTAACGGGTGCTGGTACACTAACGGGAATACGTACTTCTACCTTATTCAAGTAGTATTAGGTATTTTCATTCTATTTTATCTTTCATCATCATCTACCTAGCCTTTTCCCAACTACCTACGTGTATTAGTCTAGTCGACAAGTTGAAAATGGTACAAAATAGAGATACTGCTCTTAAAATTATGTGCGATAGCTCATTGGATCCGGAATGACGCCTAGGAAAATGTGCCAAAAGCGTATATTAGCACATAATAAATTGCAAAAGTTGTAAACAATTAAAGATGAAAAAAATGGCATTTCGTTTTTTGCCAATATTTTATAAAACATTAATATTTATGAAATTTCAAAAAAAGATTCTGAAAGAAGAGGAAATTTCCAATAAAAAACTTCGAACTCCCGGAACTCTATCTCCATTTTTTATAACTTTAATTTAACGCTGAAAATAGGTCTGCGCGCAACATTTTTAGGTTACACGCGTGGCGTCAAAAGCAAGTACGGCACATTAATCAATTTATTTAGGTTATTGATTTTTTTTTTTTAAATTTGAAAAATATATGGTGTGTTCTGAATACTATAAATAATTTATTCCCGTTGGAAATTTTACTTAAAGTTAATTTTTCAACAAGTTAAACAATTGTTAACTAACAAAATTTTCTCGAACAACCGTCTTAACTGCAAGTGAAAAAAAACTTTTTTCAACTTGTCGACTAGACTATATTGGGGTCGGCGTCCAGTCAAACCAGACTCAGCTGAATACCAGTACCTAGGTACTTTACGTGGAGCGGCTGCCTACTAGACCTCCACAACCCATTAACTGTGTTACACGGTACAATTATTATATTCCATCTTTGTTGCAGATTTATATAAATAATATTACTGTTATGTCTCGCTTTTGCCTGTTTTTTTCTGTTCCTGAAGGAATTTCGGGAAATCCCATGCCAAATATTAGCTTTCTACGACCAGTAGTTTCGGCTGTGCGTTGTTTGTTAGTCAATCAGTAACGGAAGAGTTTTATATACTCGTATAGTAAGTATATTGATTATAGAAAACTTGCCAATTCAATAGATACAGACATTCGAGACAGACCGACTAGTCCGGAAAGCCAATTTTTGGATCACATATATACCTAGCCGGCCTTTAGCTGTGGAGAAGAAGTTGCGCAACAAACTCCCCAGCAACGTACGTTTTAAGAACTTGAATGTATACAATACAACAACAAATTGAATACAAACTCTATGATAGTATAAAACAAAATACACACTCAAGCATTAATAAGTGACCTAGCTATCTATCTATCTATACTTATAATAAATCTGTAGAGAGGTCAATTCTGTACATGAAATATATTTCCAAAATAACTATCAGGGGGTGATTAGGGATCGATACTGATGCCAAAAATGCAATCAGTACAATTTTTGTCTGTCTGTCTGTCTGTCTGTCTGTCTGTCTGTCTGTATAACCGTTATAGAAACAAAAACTACTCGACGGATTTTAACGAAACTTGGTACAATTATTATTTATACTCCTGAGCAGGTTATAGTATACTTTTCATCACGCTACAATCAATAGGAGCAGAGCAGTGAAGGGAAATGTTGGGAAAACGGGAGAAATTACTCCATTTTTTAAGCTTCCGTCGCGTGTGCAACCATAATGGTGAAAGCTACACAGAAAACATTTATGACGGAAATGTTCTTCTTAAAATTATAAAAAAATAAGTATCCAACGACAGCATAATGTCTATCTTTTATGATTGACGCACAATAACACGTATAACTCCCGATAGCTTAGCAGTTCGAAGCTTTCTGATTATATTTGTCTACTCTTACGTTTATAACACTCTCAGTCATCCCTAATTAAAAAAGTTAACATTATTAACTATTCCATAAAAAAGAATCATAGAAATCGGTATAGAAACACCAAAGTTATACATAAAATACGCTAATAATAAGCCATCGCGCGTGAATACTGAATCATGCTATAAGGATTATTTTTGTAAAGCTGAAGAGTTTGGTTGTTTGCTTGAACGCGCTAATCTCAAGAACTATCAATTGGTCCGATTTGAAAAATTATTCCAGTATTAGATATATAGCCCATTTATCGAGGATATATACCTATATCATCACGCTAAGACAAGTAGGAGCGTAGTACTAATGAAGAATGTTTCAACATCAGGGTTTTTCATTCGATTTCAATTAATATCGCAGTTTTAAAATAACATCGCAGCAATATAATAATCAAGTACTGCGCGCGCATTTATGCTAAAATAGCTCCTTAACGTACTTATTATTTCAAAATATTTTCACCTTCTACGTAAACAAAGTCGCGGGTTAAAGTTAGCGCTAGCCCAAAGTTACTATTCCACGCGGACGAAGTCGCGGGCAGAAGCTAGTATAGAATAAATTAGTGTGCCTGCCTACACGTGCATTGGTAGAATTTTTAAAGATAGAACAGAGGGCCTAGCACGAATACTTTTGACGTATGCGTAACGTATAAGTATTCATATTTTTGAATGGTATAAATTGTATACTAAAATACTATGGCGTTGTAGTCTATGTCAATATTTTCGTGCTAACCCCTCTGTAACTCAAACCACATGTGATAATTGTGATAAACTAAAACTAAAACTGAGGAGTGGTCATACTACTACAAAATTAAATGGAAAACTGAATAGTCAGCCGTTTAAACCTCGACTATTCGTCAAGTCGCCCAGTCCATAGTCGGCTCATCTTTGAACGAATCACAAAGTAATTTGCCTTAGTACTAAGGTATATGATTTCTCAATGTTTTTTTCTTCTCGATTCTCGCTTTCGGGTGTCCAGAATTCTTTAAATCGACTTCTTTGGGACTTCGCGGGAAAAGAGACGTTTTCGTTTAATTTTGTTGTTAATGGTAGCTTCTTATATTTGGTAGCTTCTTACTAAACTACGAATACCCACCTAATAAGCGCATCAAACCCTATTTTAATACCTACCACAAATATTGGTACCACCGGTAGTAGACGGGTTTACATAACACAACAGCTAGCATAGATTTTGACAAATATTTACTGATGATTTGATTTGGATAACCATCAACAAAATATTTTCTGAAGACTTTTTCAATTTGACATTTTTATTCAATCTTTCATGGAGTACAAAGGTTATCTATGTATTGTTTATAAAAATCCTTTATAAACGAGATGGAAAAATCTACATTTGTATGAAAAAAGAACCTAACACAACTGGATATCTCAAGAACACAGAAACAGTCACTGAAAGGGATTCTTAAAAATTCGAACTGGGACTGCGACTCTTTTTTAGGCCGCATGGTTTTCGACTTTTGACAAAAAACCCAAAAAAAATAGCATTCCCCACCTCTTATCTCCGAAGTTTGCATAGAGAAAATTCTAAAATGATTCTATGAGATAGAAGTTTATGTTAAAATTCCAGGAAAAATAAAATGATGCCTCTAATGGTGCTTCAGGAATGTTCGCGGAGGCTCGCACAGATGGTTTTTCATGCAATCATGCGAAAGAAAGCGGCCTCCTTACTACAGCGCTTGCACGGTAGTGACAACAGCATCCTGAAAATGATAGCTGCCAAATAGGATTCGCCGATGAAAATTTAAAAACATCTCACGTTTTATATGATGGTACGGAAACCTCGGTGCGCAAGTCCAACTCGCTCTTGACCGGGTTTTTTTAACTTATGACGGACTCCTACCGACTGAAATCTTAATATTTTCTTCTTGCTACTGCGACTCGGGGACTCAAGAAACTCGTACCATCACAGTAATTACCTATTCTTGTTGTCTGAAAGGTTTATCCAAGCCTTTGATCATCAGATGACAGCTGTTATGATCGATCTATGTAAACAACAAAAGCCCATCAAATCACTTGACAAGTTACTGATTTGGCAACGTCCTAATTAAATACTGTTTCAATTAAACACAGGATTCAAATATACCGTACAAGATTCAATGAAAGACAGTAGATAAGAACCTCGTTTTGTACCTTTTAACATCGAACGCTGTAAAATAATACCAGCGGTATAGTACCTTTTAAGAAAATGCAGGTATTCGTAGAAAGGAAAACTCATAAGAGCGGCAAGCGAAACAACACACGTCATGCATTTTATTGATAAAGGAAGCACATGTGTTACTATGTAATGGAAACCGCTGCAATTGTTTTTTCTGGTACCTATGTGTTGTAAACGCGCGCGCTAAAGGGTTAAATTTCGGGTCATTAACCCCGAATTACGTTTCAGCTGAGAGTAAACAGGTCATGGGGAGTTAGCCCTTTTTTGTACACATAAAACATGCATGCATGTAGGTAAATTGTATTGGGTGTCCGTCCGCTGTCCATTATTCAATTGGTTTTAAAAGGTGGAAGCGCCAGGGTAGCCCGCGAAATTCAAATATTTTTATGTTTTTTGCAATTTGCCGGTCAGTGTGAAGCTGTATGTTGAACAAAATACAATTCGCGGCCGATACGCATATTTATCTAAAGAATGATGCCCATTTTAATTATCAATATAACCCTCTAAGTTCATACAACTCGATTGAAAGACTTTTTTACGAAATAAAATTCAATCGAGTTCTATGAACTTAGAGAATTATATTGATGATTCAAGATTCAAATGGTTATAATCCTTTAGATAAATGCTCCTTACAATCGCGATCCGTATTCTGTTTAACATACAGCTTCACACTGACCGGCAAAATGCAAGAAACATAAAAATATTTGAATTTCGCGGGCTACCCTGGAGCTTCCACCTTATAGGAGACTAGCTGACCCGCCTACCTATAACACTCGTTCGCGTTTAACGTGGGTTTCTATTGGTAAAAGAATTTTCAAAATTGCCTCAGTAGACTCAGAAATTACGTTACAATGTCACAAACTCACAATCTTTACCTCTTTCTAATTTTAGTATAAGTAGATATAATCGAGCCAAACGCACGAATACTGCGATTGTGAACGATTCGATAATTGTATTAATATTGAAAACATACTGAAATAATTTCAAGTAGTTAGAGTTTATAATCTAAAGACTCACTTTATTTTCGAATGGTTTTTCAAAACTTACATATATGAACATGGCTGAACCAAACGGTACCTACCTACTTCATTATTGTAGGTTGGTAAAGAAAAACTATCTATTAAGCGAGATCACAAAAAGCTGAACAGCTCGTATTTCAGGCGGTATCAGCATCGTTATCTCTAATGTGCCTTCTATCATGTTTCTTTTAACTCTACAAAAAGATTATCACAAAATTAAAGACTCTGGAATGTCTATCTGTAATAATACCTGGGGATACATTATATAGACGATATAAATAATAGTAACAACACATAAGTACACAAAAGTCGCAGTCGACTTTATGCATAACTTTGTTGTTCTCCGCGACTTCGTTTGGACAATTCTACGACCTCCGCTTTATAAAACTCAAACTGCCATATTTACGGCCGAGGCTAGTGAATATCAGTCTATTATCTTATTATTCGTGATCTTTTGGAGAATTTTCCAAAGATAAAGTTTTTGAAATGTGTTGGGTGTGTAATTGTTTTAGAATTCAATGTTACTTTCAATTTGACGGTTATATTTCAGGAGGTCGTAAATGATTTTCATTATATTATGAGATTAACTTGTTTGGAAAATATTAAAAATCTTATGATTAATTGGCATAAAAAGAAGGGAACAGCTATTTGACAAGCTTAAATTAACTAAATAGCTAGTCAGTAATTATGGGTCAAAACTAGCAAGTGAATTTTTAAAACAGTTACTAGAACCGACTTAGCTGAAATTTTGCGTGTATCTTGGTTTTTCTTTGCGTTTGGTTTCGCTGACATTGTGAATGTATCTACGTGTTATCATGAATAGCTCGTTCAAATAACGTAAATGGCAGAAAGTACGAAAAACTCTAAATTGAATAAACAGAAGGCAAACATAATTAACAACAATTTCCGTCAGAGCGGTTCGAGTGTTAATTAGGGTAATTATTTGTCTGCTAATCAAGTCATTAGTTAGTGTGGGGAGATCCTGCCATCCATTACGGCGGCTTTGGACTGCATTGTCTTGGAGACATATGTTCGCGACCAAGTTGCCGGTGACTTGGCTATGATTAACGTCTTAAGTGATGTGTGACGTCACACCTGTGTGGGCCTCGGTGTTTGAATGATGTGGAGTGCTAAGCGGGCTTTGCACGCGGCTTTTTTTTAAACTCGCCGACGCGCGACGACGCGCAGATGACGCGTTCTAACGCGCTTCAGATGCAGACAGTACCGTTTCTGGTTGGTCATCTACAACGCCGTAAAGGCGCGCGATCGTAAAACGTGCGTCGTTGGCCGTGTGCATAGGTTCTAAATTTTCAATTCCACATTTCAGCTGAAAGAAGTATTCTTTAGGATGGTCTCACCGGTCGATCCAGTGGATTCCCTAATACTATACCAGGTCATCGGTCCACCTTGTGGGAGGCCAACGTTGCGTTATCAGGAAGATACCCGGTCATTACTAACCTTCGACCCCATAGAGCACAGATGAATAGCAGCAGGGTGATCGCACCAATGTACGGTGGGCGAACGACTTGCAAGCGCAATAGACAATGAGCATTGACTGATGATCCAACGCGTCAGAGCTGTCGTCGTCGTCAAATCGACCAATGGAGAGTGTGCTCACCACTCGTGCCGTTTATTATACTAGCATTTTGCAGGTTATACGACAGACGTTTTGTTGATTATGGCGGATACTGTCTGACTGATTCAACAATTAAAGCCACGTTTGTTCATGAGACAGAATTTTCCATCCTAACTACCAAACTAAAACCTAACTACCAAACTAAATGTCAATGTACCATAAACAACGAACTAGATAGACCACAGACTTAAAAAAACACACAGAACAAAAATGCTAGTGTTATTTCTGTTTACTTGTCTTGGATAGAAGCACTAGTAGTCACTTTATTAAGGAGCTTCGTCGTGGCGTCGACGAGTCTCAAGCGACAAGTATTTGTTTATTAAAACATTCTTATAAGAATAATTAACAACGGATTCCTTGCTAGGTATTAGCAAGAAAATGAAAAACCTGAAAAGAAAAAAAATATATGAAAAACATGGCGTTTTATAGTCACTCTTAGCATCAAGTCGGTTTGCGTCAGTTTGCGGTTATTTGTTGTAGTCATGGGTATTTAGCTCCTATCTTTAATCTATTTATCTTCAATCCTTTTACTTCATTAAAAGAAACAGTAGGTAGTGAGATTCTGCCGGTCGAACATGTTTACAGAATCGCACTGCTGTAAACATGTCGAAGTAAAGGCTTGGGTGAAGTGATCAGCTATTTAAAACGGTACGTAATGCTATTACATTACTGTTCTGGGCAGTTTTGATCTTGACAGCCATGCTGATTATTTTTTGGGTCGAGGGGATATCGGGACCGCGGTCCCGGACTCCACCTGACCAAGGCTTGCAGTGACTGGTAAGGTCCACTTATATCTTTTTAGTTCTTTCCTCAAAATACCACTTCAGACACTAATCTGCGTGGTTCTCTCATAACGTATTGTGAATGTAGGGCAATTTAAGGGTTTCATTGCATGTTAGTCTGGAGGTTTGAGTTCCTTATGCGGCCTACCTAAATGTCTCCAGAGTTTAAGTTCAAAGTTTGAGTTATATGACAATAGACAAATGCTTGCACTGTCTGGACAGACCCACTCAAATCTGTGTGGTACCTTCCTCAAAAGACCACTTCAGTCATTGACCATTTTGGAGCGGTACTTTGGGATCACAAGAAAAATGAAGTACCGAGGTATAGTAATTCAGTTAACAAAATAGCTCAAGATTTAAGGGATAATAAAGCAGAAATGTTTTCAGTTAAAATGTTGTAATTTCATTTTTAATATTATTTTTTAGGTTTTATTCTAATACCTAGAAGGTTGCCATTTTTGAAATAAACGAATCATTTTACCGTAAAAATACTTTTATTTGTATAAATTCTAAAAATCGCTCCCGGTCCCGAAATCCCCTCGAACGATTTCTTTTTTAAGCTCAGTAAGTTATTTTTTTTTTGTTTTGCACATTATTATTTTTTATTCAACGTTTGTATTTTCTAAGCTTTTAACAAGTTTAGAATTTTGTAAATTAACTGTAACTTTGTGTACAGCAGGGGCTATACATAAAATTCTATGCGACAACTAATAGTTTCTTGTCAAAGAGGAAGGTGCAGTCCCTGACATTATTTTTTTATGACGGACACCATTTTATTAGCTTTTGAATACAAAGATTGCTTCGGTAGTGGTAAATATACCAGTGGATCCAACGATTGATTTAGGTAGGTAGTTTATTTTTAAAATTAAAACTCGATTCAATCAAAGCAAACATCTACGTTGTCTTCACTACCTATAAGCAAATTCAGTTTGTTGACCAGCAGATAAATTACTGAGGGAAGAGCGAGACTAAATTCGTCACTAAATTAAATTCTACGACGCGACGCCATATTTAAGCTACGTTTCAAAGCAAGCAGAGCCAGATATCTAAGATTGAAATCAGCTTATTGAGTTCATATTTTGTTCATTTTCTCCGGATCAAGCTCATTTACTTCGATAATCTGCTTTTTATTGATCCAAAAAACTAATTATAATGTTATTGTTTACCCTATTGTCTTTAGAACCCCTTTCATATAAAATGCAAACACATATTATGTAGCGAGGGTTTTTGAATAATTAGTGTAATTTATGAAACAATGTTATAGGGTCGCACTGAACGCAGGTTTGACATTGACGTAGGAAAGCATACAGCTGCCCCTAAAAAACTTTATAGGATAATGTTTATCTTATGTTTTCATCCTGTGTTCTAGATTAAACATGGTTAATTTAAAATGCACAAACGTTGGTTTCATTGACCCTATGATAAATTGAATTTTTCAATGGTCTTAAACCAGCAGCCTAAAAACATCGATCGCACATATTTTTATTTTGATATGGCAACCGTATTCGATGCGTGTTTAATTTTGTTGAGCAGACGATTTCAAACATATAAAGCAAACTATCTGGAATTAGACTTCATTGCGAATAACATGGTGGTCGATTGGGCCGAAAAGTTTTGAAGTGATAAGTGGAAGATGCAGCGTTGGAAAGCCACAAGGTAGACCGATGACCTGAGGCCTTACTTAGTGTGAGTTTTTTCGACTCACGTTCGAACGCGTTCGATTGCGAGCGCGTTAGAATTTAGTATGGGAAATTAGGTTCTACGAGTGACCACCAGGTGGCACTATAACTAAATTCCCACACTAAATTCTAACGCACTCGCAATCGAACGCGTTCGAACGTGAGTCGAAAAAACTCACACTAAGGCCTCTGGTACCTTAGGGTCGCGGGTAGCCGATGGATGCGAGACATACGTGACCGGTTGTTGTGGAGACACTTGGGAGAGGCCTATGTCCTGGAGAGTACGTCTTTTGGCTGATATGATGATGATAATGGATTACGTTTCCATTTAATTTGTCACACAATTACGGTAATAGAGGTATCGTTCTCTCGATTCTCGGAACACTAACATAGGTTCGGTATATACATCTGTTTGCGTTGATGATGTCTCGCCAAAATGAATAACTATACTGGATGTTTACTTGCTTTTCCTCTTCTCTCCGCTGTGTAGAAGCCGCTCCTCGGGCTATGTGTCGTGTCAATGTCGTAAAGTGGCTATTTGACATCCGGTGGGCTACTACAGTAAGTCAACAGCGAATAAGTCAACTCGGAATCTGTTGTGTACCTATCTAAATTACTTGAAGATGTCCTGTTCAAATATGCATCATTATTTCAGTCGAAAAATGTCCAATAGTGAATACGAGCCTGCCAAGCGTTGTAATATCAACAGGTTTAAGAATAATGAATTCAGATGGAATCCAAGATGCATTGAAAAGACAAACCACAAACAGAATAATCTTAATAAATAGTTCATTCATGAGGCATCTAATGTCAAATCAATAAAACTCGGGCGCCGATGGGCAGCGGCCCGGCCAACTGTAAAAATTTAATGCCCCTGTACACTATCGATCCGTAGTGTACGGGAATTTCACACTTTCCACAAGCTACGCTAGTTAGGACTGATTTACCTCATTCAATAGACTGCACAGGGTCACTAAATATTCATCGATCACCAATTTTGGAATCAATCGTTCTTTAAAATAAAGTATTGGCTGTCTTGCTTTTGTATCTCTATTAACGTTACCTACGTGTGTAGTTTTATAAGTTTTATTAATACCTAGTGCATTAATTATTGTTTAAGATAATTTTGTGTATTTTATCTATGGGCCTCTGTTGCCTGTAAAATGATTATTATATTATAATGGGCTTGTTGTCAAAATCCGTATCATCATTTTACGCATTTAAGTTACTGTTTTATTGGCCGATAGATGCAGCTTGTGTGTGTGTTGCTCTCAATAGTAACCTCCTTTCTAGCCACGTCCTTTTATCTGACATAGTAAAAAAATAATATAATTTAAAACGAATCAGCGACCCGTGCGTTAACGCGCGTCCGCGTGAACTCATGTGAAAGCTCCGTTCTACAGCCACACTTGTCTACAGTGTAGAGGATCCCCTCAGTGAATGTAGGCACACTAGGTACTAATATACTTAGAATTTGAAACTTATACGTTCGATTGATACGATATAGTGATCAAAGCTTTGCTTCGCCATGCGTGAAACCATATCCTCATAATTGTAGGCTTGTGCCTAAGATTTATTTAGCTACCAACACACTACCGAATCGATGGACATGTTAATAATACCTTTGTTTACATAGTTAATATAATATAATAATGGGTTGTTATTATAATTGCTTTCAGAATAGAGTTTTAAATATTAGAATTATGGAAGTCTGCAAGCTTGGACAGTCAGACCTCATGGGCTGTAGGCTTGAAGCTGTTGTTAAATATTTTTATTTTTTAATATATAGCTGGTTCTTCTTCTATAGACAGAAACCTGTACTCATTAATATATTCAGAACATGCAGATTTTTTATCCAGGTAGAAGTAGTTCCTCGGGATAGTATTCGAAAATTACGCTGGTAATGCCACTTTTTAAGGATGGGAATGCCCACGGTGACTCTTTCTAACGAATTCCTCCGGGCACAGGTAAAGCAAGTATATATTTAGAAATTGAGTTAACTAGGTTACATAGTACATACATACCGCGTGTATCTGACATCGACGCACAAACGATTTCCATGGGTCCAGGGCATGATTCTGGACACCCCAGTGTTGGAATTTTTCGTCGGTTCTTTTCTCATTTTTTCATTTTTATCAAGAGCACCACAAGTAGGTATCAGCTCAGCTGAGCTGATATCTATTTGTGCTTTGATTTAGATTGCTCGTTTTAGTGAAAGTAGTTAATTAATAAATTTTTTTATTAAAAATCTCATTGGGTTAGGTCAGAATAACGATTATGAGCAGTCTAAAGTAAATAGCCCTTGAAAAAAATTAAAAAATGAGAAACAAGCCGACGAAAAATTCTAAGTCTAGGGTGTCCAGAATCATGACCTGGACCCATGGAAATCGTTTGTGCGTCGATGTCAGATACACGCGGTATACAGTTGGTTTTGAAAGCTCACCTCAAGCCTGACAGAAAACGGCGGTTGCAGGCAACGACACAAGAGATAAGTAACAATCAATTTAAAGTTTAAAATCACCGCGGTCGAGCTCTTTGATTAACGTTTCAATCAGCGCGGTGGCCCATAGATCCGATGGCGAAATTGGCTGGTGCGGGTTGTGCTTCAAAATATTTCTAAAAGCCTTTGATTGGATAGGATATCTATCGGCTCTGATCGAACCCCGACCCGACCCGTTCACAAATAATTTTGCTAAATACTGACACAAACTGTGCCAGTGGGACATCGAAAATAGCTTGATGTAACACAAAATGTGTAATGGAAGTGGAGGGACTACCGCTGTTTAATCTATTATTGAATGGACGACATGTTGAGCCGATAACCTTTTACCGATAGATTCCGAAGTTATTTTACGTTTTTACTCATAGTTTTTGTGGACGCCATTGCACGCTCGATCGTGTCACCGTGTGATGTGTTTTGTTAAAAAACAACTAGGTACTGGCTTTTTTTGTTTGTTTTTTACGACGATCTTTGTCTATGGTTGCGTGTAAAAAGTTGTTTTGTTTAATTTTAAATGGTTTTCTGTTGTTTAGATTAAGGTGCATCCACACCGCAGTTACTTTTTGTGGAGCAACGTTTCCAAGTGTTAGTGGTTTACCATCCGATAGCAAAAAGTTATTTTTCGTTAGTTCATAAGTTGAGTAATGTTACCTAATGTTACAGTGTTGCATTTTGTTGCTCCACAAAAAGTAACTGCGGTGTGGATGCACCTTTAGAGTGTCATTATGAAAACGGTGGAGATCGTTACTTACCCAGTCATTATATAACGACTGTCATTCGTTTGACTAATATATCCATACTCCTAAAACTATTCTTAAATTGCAGAAATACCATTAATAACCATTTAATTTCACAATTAAGATTTTTTTATTTTGAAAGAAAAATATTTTTAAGTGTTTTAAATTTTATTTCACTCTCACCGTTTCAATTGAATCTTAATAAAAAATCCTACTTATTTATCATTGAAAACCAATATTTCGAACAGCAAAAACGTTCCTAAGGTAAAAATATAAATAGAGCGTGCCATCGGGCATGGCATCATCTCTCAACAAATGCAGTTAGGCGCAATCTTCTCCTAATTCAGTCGCTCGCAAATCTCATCGCACAATCTTGCTTATTTGTGGTGGACCGGGCCACCGGGCGCGGCAAGCCGTCCTTTAAAACAATATCTTGCCTCAGCAATATCTGAGCTCTTATCTGTATAAAGGCACTCCATTCAATAGCGCATTCTCTTCAGTGTTTCATTTCATTCAGCAGTCGAGCCATCAATTTTGTTGGTAGGTTATTGTTTATAATGTTTTGGTTTGGCGGGTTACCAATTCGATCCATAGACAGTCAGGGTACCTAATTAATTTCACGTGCATGCCTTAAAACGATAAAGTCCATTTGTCTGAGACAATTACATTGTTTCAATTTCAGATTCCATTTTTTTGGAAATTGTTGTCAAAAGTGTTAACCAATTTATTTCCTTGAGTTTAAATAAGTTTTTATGTTTTAGTAAGAATGTTTAAAATAAATGCTATTTTTAAAGACACGGATAAAAACATTTTTGCGGGTCCAAACGGCAAGTACGCCGCACGATCTAAAAAAGAATCACAGAAATCGAAAGACAAACCTCGAAGTAATTGTTGTACATTTACATAACAAAACCTCTCCTATTTTTTGTAAGTCGGTTAAAAATACTGATTCACCCAGATTTATTTTCGACAGAGGATTAAAAAAAAAAACAATTCTATTTTCTCGTTTCATGTTGCGTTTCCATTTCGAAAACTCCACAACTGTTACATACTGATGTAATTTCATGCGCAATATTCTTATTTCTCGCCCTCTACTGTATGACATGGGATTTTCGTAATAATATGATTTTCGGAAATGCTTTTGCACCTGTTTTTGTTATTGCCTAACCCTGCGGGTTTCGTTAAATACAGGCATAATGTCATGTAACTAAAGTTATTTCAATTCAAATACCAATCCGGCCAAGTGCGTGTCGGACTTGCACACGAAGGGTTCCGTACCATAAACCGAACTTTACTATTTCTGTAATTTTAAATACAATTTAATTTTTAATTGTTGTTACAGCGGCAATATAAATACCTACATTTTCTGTATAAATTTCAATTCATCTGTTCATGAGAAATAGCCCCCTGACAGACAAACAGACGGACGGACAGCGGATGCTTAGTAATAGGGTTCCGTAAATTACCAATCGGCTACGGAATCCTACAAGAGCTATGGGGCTGGTATTGGTACATGCTGGAATACTATCACGACAGCCGTCAAAGGGCTTTATTAAGGGCATTGTACTGAAATATTCTTTAGATCGGCCATCACACAATGATAGAGCGGTCTTATTGAACTGAGAATATGGCATGTATGAATGGGAACAGTGATGAATTAAATGAATGAACCAATATAATGTTCCTACAATATAAAGAAGAAGTGTCAAGGGCGGATTTCATTAATCTGAAACCTGAACGCGATCAACAAATGAACCACTATAAGAGCTGTCAGTATCACTATTTTCTATGGAATATTGACACTGACAGCTGTTGAACGCAGTTGATCGCGATCGATTTTATTGGTGAAATCCGCTCTTAGTAAAGGTACTTAGATATTACGTCATGTTGGTCAATGCCCCGTAGCCCCAGGTTCTTAAGACAGTGTTTAGGAATACAAAATCGATTAAAAGTATTTCGTTTTCGTAAATTTTACTACTATTACATATACAACACTATTTTTTAATTAGTACAAAAAAAAATTGGGGCTGTTCCCGTACCCATTACTGATCATAATTTTGCAGTCAAAAGTAAAAAAAAACGAAATCCCAAAATTGTTTAGTCTGATTTATTTTTACTTGAGTATCTTAAATGATTTCTTAAAAATTACTTAATTGTAAAAAGTTGATAATTTTGTTGGTCCTAAGCCCAATTAAAGTGCGAAAGAAAAGTTTGGATTGCTTATTTTTTCGTTTACCATAAATTGAACGAGTTTTGGGATATAAACAAACGTTAATAACTTTGCTGTTTATGAATATTATTATTACATTTGTACTAATTAAAAATTAGTGTTGTATATATACCTATCTAATAATAGATATTTAATATAATTCATTATTGGCATAATGAAGACAATATATTTACATTATAGGATTCCCTAGCACCTGCGCTAGTAAAAACTGTGTTGCAGGTGTTAGTGTCTTCCCCTTAATAAAGTGACAGTAATTTTAAGTCGCACAGAATAAATAAAATAAAATAAACTGTTTTTATACCTAAAGTTAACAATCGTGCTGCCGCGCTTACGTATGTGTGTGTTTGTGCGTGTGCGTGTGCTGTGCAAAATCTATACTATACTAGCTGACCCTCGCAACTTCGTCTGCGTCACATTTTCCCTGAATTTCGTTTGCTACAAACCTCACGGAGGCCGAGACCTTTCCTTCCAAATAATGCAATGCCGTGGAAATCGGTTCGTGCGTTCTGGAGTTATAGCGTCAGGAAGGAAAACCCGACTTATTTTTATATCTGTACCTAATATAATATTATAAAGCAGAAGAGTTTGTTTGTTTGAACGCGCTAATCTCAGGAACTACTGTTCCGATTTGAAAAATTATTTCAGTGTAAGATAGCCCATTTATCGAGGAAGGCTATAATAGGCTATATATATATATATATCATCACGCTAAGACCAATAGGAGCGGAGCTGTAATGAAAAATGTTACGCAGACGACGTTGCACGGGTCAGCTAGTGGGTTATATTTTTATGAGATTTTCTACATCAGTATAGTCTATTGACTTTAGTCAGGTATACAGAATTATTTTAAATTTGTTGTTATTCGAGTTGCTTAGGTACTTTCTGGATTTTAATAAATTTATTATAGGTAGGTATGCGGAGCGGAGAAATACGTTACTACTTATATAGATGCATGCATGATTGTTATTCAAGGAAGCCGGAACGATTATACCTAGTCCATAGTGGAAGATAAGGTACTGTCTGGAATAGCAAATAAGCTTTTTATCCGGGAAGTATGTTCCCTGGATTATGTTCTTTTATGCCATGAATTGTTATTATTTCCAAGAATCACATGAGCGAAACCACTGAAAGAAGCTAGTGAAGACTAAGCAAAGATATTATTAAATGCCATCCAATCTAGTAATAGATCTAATTTTAATTTCGATATTTTCGCTATCTCACACGTTTCCTAGCTAGTGACAAGAAAATAACAGCTACAGAGGTCGATCTTCAGGGTTTTAAATGCTTAGCAGATAAATTAAAAACAGTGCGTGTTCATCATAAAAAAACCATACGAAGCGTTCCGTACCATAAACCGAAAAAAAAAGTTTCTTGTGGGAGCCTTTTTAATTAAAAAAATAATAATATTAATTGTTGTTATTGCGGCAATGAAAATACACACTGTAAAAATTTCATCTGTCTACTTATTTTGAGATCCATCCCGCTGACAGATAGCCGGACGGACGGACAGCGGAGGCTTAGTAATAGGGTTCCGTAGGGATCAGATACCTGCTAAATATCATAATAACCAGACTTACATTCATTTTATTTTGTAATTTTTATAAATTTGTACGCCTTTTGGGTGAAACATGACGAAACATGAATAATTGTGTCATCCTGCATGCTTAATTCGCATGTATACGCATGTTTTGACAAATAAAATTATCTTTATCTTTTATCTTTATCTTTACACTATCACGCTTAACAAAACCGTAAATGCACCTACACTTTCTCAGATAGCACCAGCAACGGCAGACGAAATAAGGAAAATAATTGATGACCTAAATGCAAACACCAGCACAGGTATAGACGGTATCAGTGCCAAATCACTCAAATGTATAAAGAATCTCATATTGCCAAGTCTAACTCAATGCATCAATAAATGTTTGAGCGAAGGTCACTTCCCTGACCCATTAAAATACGCCAAAGTTACCCCTATTTTTAAAACTGGCTCCAAATTATCCCCGGGAAATTATAGACCTATTTCAGTCTTGCCTGTGCTCTCTAAAGTTTTTGAAAAACTATTGCACAATCGGCTCAGTCTATATTTAAATTCATTTAACTACCTTTCTCAACGACAGTATGGTTTTCGATCTAAGTCCAATACTCTTTCAGCAGCAACAGATTTAATCACAACTATTAAAACTAACATAGACAAAGAACTAATTGCTTTAGGAATCTTCATTGACTTAAAAAAGGCGTTTGATACTGTTAGCCATAGCTTGACTTGCCTCGATCGGTGTAACTGGAAACGCTTTCAAAATTTTTGAATCGTATCTGCATGGACGCCGACAGGTCGTTAAAATTGGTGACAATGTTAGCGCACCTAAGTTAATTAATTGCGGCGTGCCCCAGGGATCAATTTGTGGTCCCCTTTTATTCCTAATCTACATTAATAATATAGACAAGATAGGCCTGAAGGGGCATGTGTCTTTATATGCTGATGACACTATGCATTTTTTATTTTGGTCACTCAATTGACTCAATAATACAGGACGCACAAGAGGACCTCATCATCTTGGAAAGATGGTTTCTAAATAACCTGTTAACTATCAACACATCCAAAACTAACTATATGATATTTGCAGCTAAAAACAAAAAAATCTCAGATCATAAACCTCTTAGTATTAATGGAGTCAATTTAAATAAAGTAAATAAAGAGAAATATCTCGGACTTATCCTGGATAATCAACTAACATGGAAACCACATATAGAGAAAACCCGTTCTAAAATATCAAGCCTAACGGGGGCATTACGTCGAATCGTGAGATGCTTCCCTCTTAAAGTCCGCCACACTATTTATAACTCATTGGTGAAACCACACATTGAATATCTTATAGAAATGTGGGGTTCAGCAGCTAAAACCAACCTAGAAAAGCTACAAAGAGCGCAGAACAAAATTATAAAAGTCCTATTTCACTATCACTATCTGACCCCCACACACAAAATTTACAAGGAAACCAAGCTATTTAACATTTCTCATATATATTTATATAACACATGTATTTTAATTCGCAAAATTCTATCCAAAGACTTACACACACACATCACATTCACAAAAAACATACAAGTACAAAAACGTATTCTGAGGCGCGCACAAGACTTACACATACCTAAAACTAGAACATACTATGGAAAAAAAACAATACTTCACGAGGGAGCAAAACTTTATAACTCACTTCCAAAAGATATAAAAACCACACAATCGCTATCACTATTTAAAAAACTACTTAAATGTCACATCTTGACAGGTCATAAAAAATAATTAACTAACTAACATAGTTTATATTTGCCTCTAGTGTAAACGAGTCCTTAGATTTGAACACAAAAACAAGATAACGAAACACCGCACGTCGACCGCGTCAACGCGTCGCACGGCGGTAGTCAATACAAAATCGTTAGAAATTACCTTCATAAATTCGAAATGTTAATAACACTAAACCCCTCGATTCTCCTGGACACCAAAAATGTATACCTAAATTTAGATAAGTTAAGTATTTATTTCTGTACAAGTGATTTGTAATCTTTAGAAATAAATGAATTCAAACCGTAACCCTAAAAACGTTGTACTTTTATCACTTATTCTCTTTCAGATCTGCCAGTCTGGTCGAAAACGTCAATGAAGACAACAATCAATAATTTATGAAGCCACTTATCATTCAGTCGTAAAAGTAGATACGAATGACAACACACTATAAACCTACGTAGAGGCAGTCTCGAATAAGTGTTACTACATATTGCTGTTTTATTGCCTGTAAAAGCGTGAAGCTATTTCGTTTTACACAGTTTTAAGTAGTGTTGGTTACGACAGTAATGCGAGTGTGACATGCATTCCGTTGAAGAATGGTTTTATTGTGAATTGTTGTAGTTTCACAAAAAGCTAAGCACGTAGTACGTATGTAACTATGGTCATTTGCAATTTGGGTTTGTTGAGCTATCCTAACCTACTTAGGCTTTATTCATATGTACAACAACCACACCACACCATCGCGACAAACGGTGATCAAGCTGTAGTTACGTGTAAATAGTAGAGTTGTGGAACCTATAAAATGTGGATTTGTTTGTAAAGTGGCCGGACGCTAGTTCGCGGAATGGCTGGTGGTTGCGTTGTGGTTGCGGAGTGACTAAGATATGGTTGGTAGGTATCACACACGCGGTCAATAATGTCGGCAAAATATGATCCGTGTGAATTTAAGTGTTAATTTTCATACAATTCAGCGCCCGCTGACGTGTTGTGGTTGTGGTGGGATTGTGCGACGAGTGGAACAAGCTTAATTAAATGTTATAAATTTCAGTTAAGAACATTGAGGGTCCTTTTCCTGTCATGCGTGTTTCGCGCGAGCATCTGGTCCGCATGCGGGCTGCCTACGTGCGTGCTCTCCAGATGCGGGCGGCGTTCTACTGACTTCAGTGTTGTTTTTACTGTAAAGCGGGTCGCACGCATGGCCATAGATTATGCGTGCAACCCGCGTGTTTAGTTACTGGTGACACGCACGACACTGCAGCGGCAAACGAAATCTTTGTCCTGCGTGTGTCCAGGAGCGTGCTATCACCCGCATGCGGACCAGCCGGTTGATTCTGCAATAATGTCGAAGTGAACACTTTAAACGTAATGAACGACAAGTGAGCTGTCAAACCGTACAAATAAGATAGAATGACAGCTCACTTGTCGTTCACTCCACCTAAGTGAACACGGTGAGATGTCGACAGAATAGACCTCCAGATCCGCGCACGGGTGAAAACACGTATGATAGGAAAAGGGTCCTGTGGTGTGATTGATTAGAGCGTTTATTCCCCGCAAATCCTTGTTCTTGGTAATAAATGTACGAAAACGAAACGCATGATAGTATAAACAGTCAGATAAACGACCGATAAAGTACCTCAAAAACGAAAAGAGTAAGAAAAATTTAAGAACAAGCTTAGACGTATCTATAATGAAAGTAGACAATGAAAACGAAATTATCAATCAGTGCAATTAATTAAAATGTTCGGATCAGAGTGAAATCAAAGATCAAGCGATCGTGAAAGTCTCGCATCGCCTTATTTCATTAGTCTAGGACAGACTTAATTTAATAATTCAATCATACAATTTTTCTTTGTCTCGACTAGCTTCAAACATTTCTAAGATTTTTATAATCCCTAAGAACTGTCAAATGCACAGGCACAGATGCGGTTAAATTAAATATTTATAAGTATTTGTTTATTTAATGGAATGCTTATTAAAACTTAATTATTTTGCTAAAGATAATATTATATTATTTAGAAATTGTAAGAAATAGTTAATATTTATTTAGGTAGGATTAAAGAGGCGATTATCTGAAATAGTATTGAAAAAGCTTACCCAATATATAATATAGTTTATATTAATTTAATTCAGATTTGAAACATCTGATGTGGCATATATTTGACAGATGTTTCAACGATGATTTCTTGGTTGTAAAGATGTTCTTCCTTAGTGAATCGCACTACTGTTCTCATTGACGTTTACGTTCAGATAAACTGATCCATTACTGTAGAAAACTGATAGAAAATATTTATTGTATTTATTGATTTCAATAAAATGAGTGGAAACTTTACAACTTTGTTCTATTTAATAGATAGAGTATTAGACAAAAGTGGTCAATGGAGGCTCAAAATATCTTTGCTCATCGTAATTGACATTTTAGATATTTATAAAAACTGCTGACAACAAAGCCATTTTCTATACTAATATTATAAAGCAGAAGAGTTTGTTTGTTTGGTTGGTTGAAAGCGCTAATCTCGGGAAGTACTGGTCCGATTTGAAAAATTCTTTCAGTTTTAGATAGCCCATTAATCGAGGAAGGCTATAGGCTATATATCATAACGCTAAAACAAATAGGAGCGGAGCAGTAATGGAAAATGTGACGCAGACGACGTTGCGCGGATCAGCTAGTATTACTATAATTTGTTATAAAATACAGGGTTCTTCAAATAAAATGTACCCTGTATCCCACAAAAGATTTTGTTTAAAACTTTTTTCATGTGATTTATTTTAAATGTCATGTAGTCCGAAAATAATTACATTATTTTTAAGCATCTAATTTATATCTCAGTTATGCACTCTTCCCTCAAACATGTGATTGTATTCAAAACGTCCTTTAGTACTCGTGAGCATTTGTCATTTCCGTCTGTCAGCTCTATAACGGCCTTTCCATCAGTTCAGGCGACATAGATTTCCCACTTGCACATAATTTATGTAAGTCGATGTTAAAAAACGGATGTTTTGCTATTTGGATTTTTTTTCAGGTCGCCACATAGTGCTCATCTTACTTTCAGGTCGCCACATAGTGCTCATCTTACTTTCAGGTCGCCACATAGTGCTCATCTTAATTTCAGGTCGCCACATAGTGCTCATCTTACTTTCAGGTCGCCACATAGTGCTCATCTTACTTTCAGGTCGCCACATAGTGCTCATCTTACTTTCAGGTCGCCACATAGTGCTCATCTTAATTTCAGGTCGCCACATAGTGCTCATCTTACTTTCAGGTCGCCACATAGTGCTCATCTTACTTTCAGGTCGCCACATAGTGCTCATCTTACTTTCAGGTCGCCACATAGTGCTCATCTTACTTTCAGGTCGCCACATAGTGCTCATCTTACTTTCAGGTCGCCACATAGTGCTCATCTTACTTTCAGCCACTTTTTCTGACACTCACCTGAATGTTTTTTTTAAGGATGGGAAATCATCAATTCCTGTTCAGGGCGAAGCAGAAGAGGAGGGTCAGACCGTTACTGACTAAAACTCATCTGTATCTTCCTAATGCTTTCTAGAACGCAAAGGGCATTAGGAAGATACAGATGGGTCATTCCGCAACCCTAGCCACTGGCCCTAGCGGGCCCCGTCTACTAGGCTGACATCCCTTTGAGGCGCGCGTGGAACACAACGACCCGGGCATGGTTTTGATCGGACAGCGGGCCACCTAACGCTCGCCGTCCGCAGGCCCAACCTGAATGGTTGGGGTGGCCTGATTGACAGAACACGTGAAAATGTGTATTTTCAGATAGATCTAAGTGCTGAACCGGAACACAACGGCAAAAAACACAGAATTTGAGTATCATTTCATAATTATTGAGGCTACGGACACGAAGAAGGCTGGTAATAATAAAACAGATTGATATTGTAGAACACCACAACCACATACAAAAGAACATAACTCTAGTACTTTTAAAAATTACCTTCATGATCTCTACTTAGCCCGTCCAAGCTGTTAAACTACTGAAGGATTTAATAACAATAAATTAAAGCCGTAAAACACGTTATGGCATGTTCAGGTGGGACGAAGTTCGGCGTAATCAAGCCACGCCTGTTGGTGACTGGGACAAATGAATGCCGAATTAGGGTCCTCCGTAAATTGTGAGATGTCATGTCGGCAGTGTTGAGAACAATTACATATAGCATAGGTATGTGCGGGAGATGGCGAGCCAAATAAATAATAATAATAATAATAATTCGTCTCATTTACTTAATAATTTGTTTTAGGGTTACTTAATAGGTGGAACTTAAACTTTATGTGATATTTCCTTTCTTGGGTTGTGGTCTGGTTAGTTAATAGGTTTGGCTTTTCATTTCGTCGAAGTCTGGACTTTGAAATTGATATCTACAAAATCGAAAATTATATCGAAATGAATAATTATACAATGAGATCAACCTTGAAATTTTTGCAGTGTAAATACATTTTAATCGAGTCATTAGGAAGGTAGTAGGATATTGAGTGATTTTATCAAGCATATTTTTTACGCGGCGCGGCTGAAAATCATGTCTTAAACCAATCGTACAATAAAAGTTTTTTTGTACAGAAAGTAGACGTACATATGTATTGATCAGGTAAGTACTAAATATTTTAGTAGCTAACATGTTAGAAGTATGAATATATAATATTAATTTATCATAATTCTAAGTTTTGTGTCGCGTCCAAAATCTATTTTTCTGGGAATGACTACTGCTTAAACGCAACTACACCAGTTTACTAGAAATTCCTAATTTTATTTGAATTCAGTATTAGTTTTTTATTTAAAAACAGTTTTATTATTATATTTAGTGCAATAATTTAGCCTTGAGGAAATCGAAAAGGATTGTCACTGTGAAATTTTAAATTTTGGTGGGAGTAATATAATCATAAACTGGCTCGTAAAGAATAAACCGAGAAGTTAGGTGCTCAAGCCTAGCACTGCCTAACGAGTGCAATCCTGTTGTGATTTCCCGCTAAAGACGTAATAAGTGTTTTCGTAGTTTTATTTGTTTTAAAAAAAATCGTTGCCCCACACTAGGAATTTCTCCTGTAACGTGGGTGCGTTTACAAACATACAAAGTCACATACACAAACAGCTAGACCCGGAACAACTATCTGTAGGTCATACAAATATTTGTTCCGTGCGGGAATCGAACCCACAACACGCGACGCAGCAGCCAATCGCTCAACCACTGCGCCAACCGTGCCGTCAAGTAGTAAGTAATCAATGCAATTTCGGTGTTACATGTTTTATAACTAAGTCGGTATTGTAATTTAAATTTTTATTAAAACTAAAGGCCGCCCGCGACTTCGTCCGCGTATAAATTCTCGTTATTCCCGTGTAAATCCCGATCCCTCGGGAACTCCGGGATAAAAAGTGCATATGTGTTATTCTGGGTCTTCAGCTACCTACATACCAAATTTAATCGTAATCGGTTCAGTAGTATTTGCGTGAAAGAGTAACAAACATACATACACATACATCCATCCTCACAAACTTTCGCATTTATAATATTAGTAGGAAGTTTTGGTATGCTTACAAAATTGTACAAATATAAATAGTATATTCTTAGTAGTTTTTTTAGGGTTCCGTACCTCAAAAGGTAAAAACGGAACCCTTATAGGATCACTTTGTTGTCCGTCTGTCTGTCTGTCTGTCTGTCTGTCAAGACCTTTTTTCTCAGGAACGCGTGGAGGTATCAAGCTGAAATTCATATCAAATACTCAAGTCTATGGTCTCTTGGAGCTGTGAAAAAATCAAACTTCTAAGTCAACGCGATCAAAAGATACTCCCGTTTATGCCGCAAATTTTCGACACTCGCAAGGGAATCAAAACCTACAGGGTACTTCCCGTGAACTCAGAATCTTGAAATTTGGTACGAAGCAACGTCTTATAACACAGATAAAGGAAAAATTGCGAAAAGCATAAATTTTTAGTTACATCATATAATAAAAATATTTTTAATAATTTTAAACTTATTACCCCTTTACTCATGAACGCGTAGTGGTATTATATTGAAATTCTTAACAAATACTCAAGTCTATAATATCTTTAAGCTGTAACAAAATCAAACTTCTACGTCAACGCAATCAAAAGATACAGCAATTAAAGCCGCATATTTTGAAACTCGCAACTACTCGCAAGGGAATCAAAACCTAAAGGATACTTCCAGACGACCTGGAATCTTGAAATTTGGCATGAAGCAACGTTATAAAGTACACATATAGGAAAAATTCCGAAAATCTTAAATTTTTAGTTACATCACATAGTATATTTTTTTTTTAATAATCATAAACTTACTAGCTGACCCAGCAAACGTTGTTCAGCGATTAAAAAAAAAAACAGATGTTGGCCGATTCTCAGACCTACCCGATATGCACACAAAATTTCATAATCATAATCATAATCATAATCATTTATTTGCCAGAATATGGTACATAATGGTCTTAAGAATAAATATATGGTGTCATCACATTCAGCCAATTGTGGCGTGCAAATTCAGTGCTAGGCACATATAGATAAAAAAACAAGCATTAGCATTAGAAATTGATTGCAACCGAATTATAATAACAATATTTTGGATTTATCAAAAAAAATATATATATAAAACTAATTCATGCAAATCGGTTCAGCCGTTTCGGAGGAGTTTGGAAACAAACACCCATAACTTTTACTTATATACCTACAGGTTTGTACGGAACCCTCGGTGCGCGAGTCTGACTCGCACTTGGCCGGTTTTTTTTTTTTTTTAATAAACAAGAATCAAATTTAGTGGTGCAATTTTGGTGGTATTTTACTACCAATCACTAATGCTAAGTTCCACCAAAAATAGTTTTTAGAGTTAATTGCCTCAAAAAACTAAAAAAGAACCGCAATAAGACAACTCGGTTTGGAACTTTGGACTTACAGTACCTATATAATACCTACGAGTAGCTTGAGGATGATAGTAGTAATTACAAGTAAACACACACTAGTACCTCTCTTAAGACGTTCGTATACTCTACGTTTCTATGAAAAACGCTATCAGAGACAAAACCACAACACTAATATATAAAATTCTTCCCTTATTATTATTTACTATTGATAGGCATACGTTTTACCGCTATCTCACCTGATGTTAAGCGATGATGCGGACTAAGGTGGAGCACGCTTGCATAGAAGTAACCTATTCACTCTTGACTTAAAGACACCCAGGTTGTAGCTATCAGGAAACACAGACTCAGGCAGGGAATTCCACTCCTTAGCTGTACGCACAATGAATGTATTCCCAAAACGTTTTATGCGTATAGGTGGGATGTCCACCACATATGTTAATGAGTGACTGACTGACAGACAACGCGCAGGCGAGACTATTGGTCATAGAAAGCTGAAATTTGGCATGCGGGTTCCTTGGAGAGTGCAGGGGAGTACTCAGAAAGGTTTTCCAGAAATTCTTACGTGAAAAACCGGGATATGCGCGGACGAAGCCGTGGGCAGTAGCTAGTGTCCTATAATAGAATAGACTCACTTCCAAATGTAAATATTATGTACTAGCTTCTGCCAGCGGCTTCGCCCGCGTGATCCCTAGGGAACATATTCACGGGATGAAAAATAGCTTAGGTGCTATTCCAGACTATAATCTATCTTTGTTCTAAACATTAAGATCCGTTAAGCCGTTCTGGCGTGATTGAGTAACAAACAACCAAACTTTCACATTTTCATTTTTTTGTTTTTCATTTTTTGTATTTATTGTAGCGTGATGAAAAGTATACTATAACCAGCTCAGGAGTATGAAAAATAATTGTACCAAGTTTCGTTAAAATCCGTCGAGTAGTTTTTGTTTCTATAACGGTTATACAGACAGACAGACAGACAGACAAACAAAAATTTTACTGATTGCATTTTGGCATCAGTATTGATCCCTAATCACCCCCTGATAGTTATTTTGGAAATATATTTCATGTACAGAATTGACCTCTCTACAGATTTATTATAAGTATAGATATACTCGTTTTGTGTAAAGCGAAATTATAACCATCTTCCCCTCGACATTATAAGTATTAAAGGATATTGCAAATTGTCGTAAGCCGTTTTACGAAGCTACTCGCTAACCTCTAGGCGCCAAGCAGGCCGCCTGCCTGTGCGTTCGCGACCCTATACAAAAATAATCCTTTCAACATGATTCAGTATTCACGCGCGATGGCTTATTATTAGCGTATTTCATGTATAGCTTTGGTGTTTCTATACCGATTTCTATGATTCTTTTTCAAGGAATAGTTAATAATGTTAACTTTTTTAATTAGGGATGACTGAGAGTGTTATAAACGTAAGAGTAGACAAATATAATCAGAAAGCTTCGAACTGCTAAGCTATCGGGAGTTACACGTGTTATTGTGCGTCAATCATAAAATATAGACATATGCTGTCCTGGGATATTTTTTATATAATTTTAAGGAGAACATTTCCGTCATACATGATTTCTATGTAGCTTTAACCATTAAGGTTGCACACGCGACGGAAGCTTAAAAAATGGAGTAACTTCTCCCGTTTTCCCAACATTTCCCTTTACTGCTCTGTTCCTATTGATTGTAGCGTGATGAAAAGTATACTTTAACCAGCTCAGGAGTATGAAAAATAATTGTACCAAGTTTCGTTAAAATCCGTCGAGTAGTTTTAGTTTCTATAACGGTTATACAGACAGACAGACAGACAGACAAAAATTTTACTGATTGCATTTTTGGCATCAGTATCGATCCCTAATCACCCCCTGATAATTATTTTGGAAATATATTTCATGTACAGAATTGACCTCTCTATAGATTTATTATAAGTATAATAATATACATAGATGTTTTCGCTTTAACTAAGGAAGAAAATGTTTTCATTAGAATACGGTTATCGTCACGTGAAATTGGGGCAAGGCCACCCCATGTTTACGGCTTATGTTAATGAGTGTGTATATTCTTTAGTGTTCCATCTAGATAAAGGTCTAGAAAACTGCCTCGTTGTTTAACCCTATAATGGGCATAATAATCTGGGAATCGAAAAATAATGCGAAATAAGCATAGGTATCTATTGTTGGTAGAAAATAAATTTCAAATTTTAAACAAAAAATTATGTTCTTTGAATGTTTAATGAGTGATTGATAAGTCTTTAAATAGCCTATATATTCCCTTTGCCTTATTAAGGGTTAAGTACTCATAAACTCTAACAATCATGAGGTTCTGGGTTCGATTCGCTCAATTCTGTCAACATGTTAAGTTAGGTGGAGTGAGCATAAAGACAACTGTCATTCCATCATGTTTCTAGGCTTTAGGTTTAAAGAGCTTTATTCCCCATAAGAACAACATAGTTCACTTAAAATGAGATTTATAAGTTAACTTAAACTAAAATACACTTATTTCTTGCTCTGGCTTAGTATTCAAAACAACATGACAATATACTTCATACCTATATTAATTATCGTAGGTACAGTAGGTACTGACAATTTGCGATTTTAATTTGTTTGACATGTTTAATTTAGTACATTCCTTTATGTCATTTGGTAGGTTGTTGTACAAGTATTGTGCTCCCTCATACAGAATGCTTTTCTTGCCGTATGTGAGTGTTCGTAGCGTAATGTGTGTTTATTTCTTGGGTGATATTTGTGTGTTTTTTGAGTGGATATTGCCTGTTATATTTTTTTTAACTAAGGTACAAGTATTGAACACATATTTATGTGTAAGGTTAAATAGTTTAGTCTTTGAATATACTTCTTTTGTAGGTGTTAAGAGCGTGTATTCCGTCCACTAGCGCCACCAATCGTTTTTTATTATATGTGGTAAATTTAAGACACGTAGATAAAAAAACGCTCTGTAGTGCACTGAAGAAATGTATTTATTATGTTTTGAGAGTTATGTTTTGTACTTTAGAACATAAATAGTTGCCAAAGTCGATATTTTTGCTAAAAGTGGCCACTTTTAGCAATAATTGCCGTTTTGGCTATTTAGCCATGAGTTATGTATTAAAAATAGCTGTCAAAAAATAATAGATACATTTCTTTAGTGCACTACAGAGCGGTTTTTTACCTACGTGTCTTAAATTTACCACAATTAATAAAAAACGATTGGCGGCGCTAGTGGACGAAATACACACTCTTAAGTATTAGTAATGAAAAAGTGTTTTGATGATTTTGTTTTGTGTAGTTTGTAGCTGTCTCAAGTTAGTATTGGAAGCTGAGCCCCATATTTCGATCAAGTATTCTAGGTGTGTTTTTACAAGAGAGTTGTATATCATAATGCGTACTTTATGTTGTATGCAGTTAGCTACTTTCCGAAGGGCTCCCAACACTGAGTTCTGCTTGGATCTGATATGGTCAATGTGTGTTTCCCATGTTAATCTATAATATAAATAAAGGCCAAGATACTAACTTTACACGGTGAGAAGTTTACAGAATCGCACTGCTAGGGTTTTCCATCCGGAAATTCTCAGAAAACACCCGGAGTATAGATGTTTGCCTGTTTTTTTAACATTGGTAGGCACGCATTTGACCACTATCTCACCTGATGGTAAGCGATGATGTGGTCCCCTACGCACTAATAATGTTTTCCCAAAACGTTTTGTTAGGTTGGTGGCAATTAGACTCCTCCCTATAACGTGAGATACGACTGGCGTAGTGTGGGTCTATTACAACAGGTACCTACACCTTTGCTGAACCTTTCGGGGATTTCATACGTGATGTTATGTTCCAGATAATTTACTTAAAGTTTGTTGTATGTTAAAATGGAAGAGATTATCATAACGAGTATTTTATGCAATTGGGCTGTTAGTTCTTTTGTAAAGACTAAACTTGTACGAAAGCTGTAACAACTTCATCTCGTACTGAAACAAGCAACAAAAAACTTAATCATGATGATTAAGTATTTTTGTTGGTTGTTTTTGGCCTCAAAATACCTACTGTAGGTGTAGGAGGACCAGCTGTTGTAGGTATTGTAGCCGTAGTGCATATTACCGTCTGCCGTGATGTAATTAACCGTCGGTACAGTACGAATATTCTAACTTTACCCATGCGAAGTTGGCTGTTAGTGATGACCGCGCAGGTCCCATCGTGTAGAAAAGTGTTACGTTCGTAGATTATGTTTTTTTTTGTGTACGTGTTATATTTGAATTTTGAAAAAATGCATGCAATAACAATAACACGATCACAAAGTAACACAACAAACACATACACTACAAGAAAACACAAAATACAAGTCAAAAAGTAAGAAAAAACCAGAATAATTAATTAAAACAATAACAACGTTTAACACTTTTCGCACCAACAGTCGTATTACATTGAGGAAGCGAGGCACAAGTATGCATCAAACGTATACGAGTGACTGAGACAGCATACGCGACGTACCCGCGCATGCGCTTTTCTATGTTTCTTGTCAAATTGACATCCTGCGCAATCGATTGCGACGTACTTCGCATGGGTAAACTTAGATTATTCGTACTGTAGCTTTGTTGGAAAATGCTCGAATTTACTGTCTGGATCTTGGACAAAATTTTGTGAAGACGGATGAGGGACATACAGACCTGCCCTATGACAAGCAATATCATCATGGTTTCGTTGTGAAAAAGGGATAGTGCTATACCTACACGTTTATTTGTAAAACTCTAACAACCTTTTAGAGAGTAAAATTACACATGATTACAAACAACTATTACTTTGCAACCAACTTTAAAAACTCGAAAAATATCAGTTGTTTCATCCATTTAATGGGATTAATATTTTTTATGAAACAGACCATATTTTTTCGAGTAGGTACCTAAGAATATGCATAAACAATCACCTACAAAGTTTTCTTTTAACCAATGAATACATATATTGATTACAATATGGTGATGATCTTCCGTGTAATCTACTACAAACTCATACAAATAAAGATGTTAAGTTGTTTATTTATATAACTTTTATAAATGGTAAGCTCTCTGTTCGAAAACAAAGGTACCTACACCTAGGGTTGAAGTGCCGAGTGCCTTAGGACATTTTTATTTTTACTGTAACAGGCGCACTAAACTTGTATTCTATTTATGTGTACAAGACCGTCCGTATCTCTCAGTTATAGTTATAACCAAGCAATGTTCTCTCTCTTCTCTTTTCTTTAAAGCTTCACATTTTATAGGTTTCTTGTTCAATATCGCACAAAGGGCCAGTTAATGGCCAAGAAATAACAATAAAAATTACTGAAATCAATCGTAGCCCTCGCCTCCGGACGTCAAATGTTTTATACAAAAGTTATGTTTTGCTATAACTTCTCGTTTATTTCGTCATATTAAGAAACTTTTTAAAATAAGCAGCGGGGTTTCAAAACCAAAATAGTTTTCAATAACAACAGATCATTTCTATACCTATTACGAGTCAGTACGAGACTCTCAAAGTGTTAGTTCAAATAGAAACAAAGGTGAATGATAATGACACAATAATATTAAAACATTTATAGAATTCCTTTTAAAAGCAACAGATAGAATCGGTAATAACTCGTGTAATCCGGTCCCCACTAGTAGGCTCATCGTATTTCCTCGAATTCAGAAGTTATGCTTAGGCATGAAATACACACATAGATTAATCAAGACCGCTACATTATCCCCAACCACTGCAACAAGAGCGACCATAATCAGCAAGGGTGAACACCAGAGAAACGCTTAGTCAATGAAGCTTAACGAGTCCTGAGGGGCTACTATCTAAGCCCGAAGTTCGTAGTTTCGGGCTTAGTTGCAGGCGTATTCTACTCAGTATCACTTAACCACTAAGAATTAATGAAAACACGATTAGACAGTTACTATCAATTCGTGTTGTCATTCAATCTTAGTACCGGTTCGGGACTAATCGTAAGTCTATAGGTAAAACGGAATAGAATACGCCCACAACTAAGCCCGAAACTTCGGACTTCGGGCTTAGAGAGTGGCCCCTCCTGGAGAGTCGATTCAACCGTCTTGGATCCCGCAATGATATCCTAATATATAAAATTCTTCCTTTACTGAGTGAGTGAGTGCAGACAACGCACAGCCGAAACTACTGGCCGTAGAAAGCTAACATTTGGCATGAAGCTCCTACACTCAATGAGGAAGCACTAAGAGAGCATTTCCCGAAATTCCTACGGTTACGGGAATAAACGGGATATGCACTTAAGAAGTCGCGGACAAAAGCTAGTCGATCATAAAGTAATAGTGGAGGGGTAAGACATTAGGATCCAGGAATCAGTGGGCAACAATATCTCTTGATTGATTGTCTTGTGCGAGTCAGTGCATTTAGTCTCAAAATACGCATAACCTGGTTACCTGGCAATCTGAAATCATTTTGGATTTTAACAAGCAGTCGATTCAGTCTAGTTAATTTTAGAATACAGAAAGTAATTTTTGTGGCTATAGCTGTCTAAGGAAGACAGTGTTTAGCGACCGAACAATCTCTTTCCTGATTTTAGTACAAAATTGATCACAATAGAACATTTTACGTCTTCATACAAATTACGGTATCAAACAAAATAGGTATGCATGGGAATGGAAAACATGGGTTGCCGCGTTAATACTATGTCAAAATATTTGTACGTCGACCTTTTACGCGTGAGGACGGTATGCAAGTAATTAAAAGAAAATGTTTACTGTGCTACACACCAACATTTTATAATTATGTACAGAAGATCATTTATTTTAGTGTATAAAATATACACAGGATTACTAGGAACTCGACGTGTTTCTGACAGAGGATGATAGTGTGACCTATTTGCAACTAATAACGCTGACTTTTGAAATTAACCAATAGAATTGCATAAAATCTCCGCTCTTCGTCACTGAGATTTTATGCAATTCCATTGCTTTATATTTCTCCGCTCCTTTCCTCTCCGCTCCAGTGGACAGTCAACCTAATAAATATCCTAAGGGTCGAAAGGTTTTGGAACGATGACGGTGTTCCGGAAGACGCAGCGTTGGGAGGCCTCCACAAAGTAAACCGATGACTTGATGAAGGCAGCGGGAGACCGCTGGATGCGTGAATGGCCCGACCGGTCGGTGTGACGATGACGACAGTTGGGGGAGGCCCACCTATGTCAAGCAGTGGACCTCTTTCGATAATGTAGGCGGATATCAATTGGTTGTACAAAAGTCCAAGTTGAAAATACGGTAGTTTCCATCATCCCAAATTGCAAAACTATTTAGTCCGTCAGTTAGAGTATTGAAAAATAATGGACACGTAGTTATTTTTTGTTTTTGTAAATCAATGAATATTGACAAAGATGAAACGCATCAAAACTCATGTGTGGGGGCTCGTGACGTCACACCCGCTAAAAATTATGCCACGACGTGACGTATTGAGAATTTTAAAAGCGTCGTAACTTCGTCAATTTTGGTTCCCGTAGCAAAAGAAAAAATAGGGGTCAAATATTTTTTGATAGATTTTTTCAGGACACAAGTCTATTATGTTTATTATCATATTCGTATCGTATTGAGCATGGATAAAGCAACGAAAAGTAAGACCCAACGCTTCTGCATAAAAAAAACCCTTATTTCTGTCGAATGTGTTACCAATTACAAATAAAACCTTCAGATATCCTTTTTATCGAACACTTTCAAAGAATACGAGCATCATTATGGCACAAAAAACTTATATGGCAAAACATAAAAGCTTTGATTGATGTCAAGTTAATGGTTTCACAAAGATGGCGCAATTTGCCAGGATAAAGGCAAGCGTAGGTACGTATTGTCTTTTGTGCCGTCGGCGTTTTGGAGGACTTGGTTCGGCCCACTGACATGTCTTGGCTGTTTTAAGGCGGCGATTATGAGCCGATTGCTGTACTGGAGATAAAATATGCGGATCATTTGGTACACTCTCTTTAAATAGCTCAGTTGTGGTATGTTTTGTATGGATTAGGTACCAGCGTGTTTAGCGGTATTGGTTAGCCATCTAACAATTTTATTGATATCATTAAAAGCAATTTTTCAACAATCAGATCGAGTTTAAAATCAACCTGTAAAAAATATTCAAGAGCTGATAACCTTTAACAAAGTTCATACTTGCTCAGGATACTTATTAGTGAGCATAAAGTATAACACAGCATTATATAATTTATGGTTTTGACCGTTTGTACACTATTATAGGGACTTTGATGTAAAGGTGGAGCGTGGTGAAATAGATAGCTGTTCCTATGTACGATCATTTCGGCTAGCCTGCCTAACAAACCGAGAGCCGCGCTTTGTGCTCATTAGCAAACGCATCGGCTAGTCGAAACATCGTCAGACCCTGTCTTTCCATAATAAATGATTTTAAAGGCCTGAGTTAATCTCATGGCCGAAATCGTTGTCTAGTTAACCTGTGATTGTTATTAATATTGTACTAGCTTATGCTTTGCTTAGCTTATTATATATTCTTAATATTCTTAATTCTTTATTGTACTCCAAAACAGCTTATAATATAATATACAGTGATGGAAAGTTCATGTACAAAGGCGAGCTTAACCCAAAAGTGAGTTTTCTCCCAGCAAACCTTTGAGTGATAAAGAAAGATGACAATGGAGGGTAGGATCCAGTGCACATTATTTCATATTTTATAAACAAATAAACCTACATACGTACATAACTATAACTATTATACACATACATAAATACGAATAATATGTCAAAACCGAAAGGAATTGCTCTTTAACTTTCCTCTTGAAGACGTCAAGAGAAGGGCTGTCGCGTATGCAGTGTGGGACTTTCCACAAAAACCACACTATACATTGGTGAAAGCAGCATGAAAATCTGTGCAGTAGTTTTTTAGTTTATAGCGAACAGACAGACAGACGCGGCGGAGGACTTTGTCTAATAATATGTAGTGATAGTGATTTTTATCCTTTGTCTAGGAATTAGGCAAACTGTAATTATATCAACAAAATTTTGTCAAAAGTCCAATGAGATTTAGGTAGCGTTGCGTGCATTCGGACTTTTTGACAATCATCATCGCTATGAAGGCCACTTTGTAAAGGCCTTGTTGTCCCATGTTACCCAGAATCGGTCCTTTTCATTGACAACATCCTTCACACATTTCATTCAGATCGTCTTTGCTTTCGACGTTCCTCTCCTAACAACATTTATTCTTATTTATTCTACACTCTATGTGTCTCATACGTTTCGTCTTTCATTTGCACCCCTTCTATGTTCATTCATCCCCCATTGAATATCTAATATAGAGTTACTTACTCGAGCATATGTTTCCACTCAAAATTTTTGGATTCCATGCTATATTTAGAGTGGATTCAAAGGCGTCAAGTGTAATTAAATAAGTTCATGTTCTCTGAAACGGTTGTAACGTAAAAGACGAATGTATATGTAGGTACAGTATGTATACGGCGTATTAGAGTTCCATCTTTTTATTTATAATTTTTTCACCGGGTTTTTGCAAACGGCGTTAGGCACTAGGTACATTCATAAAAGGATAATTAATAGATTAATCATAATTATTATAAAACTAAGTCCTCCGCCGCGTCTGTCTGTCTGTTCGCGATAAACTCAAAAACAACTGCACTGATTTTCATGCTGTATTCACCAATGAATAGAGTGGTTCTTGAGGAAGGTCTTAGTATATCATTTGTCTAGCGGGAAAAGCCCCGGGCTAGTTTAAAAATAATTTAATAAATAATAAATTTAATTAATCGTGTGCGAATGTAAACTCTCCTTCTCGGTCAGATACGGGTATATTACAAAATATTCGTGTCTGACCATCGAAATTGGATTGAATATATCGTATTAACTATTATCTGTTCACAACATATCGAGAGTTTTTTTTTTTATATACAAAACGGTTGGCCCAAATCTCACCTGATGTATTACAATCATACGGGGTTTGTAATATGCCAATCAATAACGAAACAAAGGCACAAACAGCTGACTTCTATAAATTTAATTGGAATTGCACTAACAGGCTTTTGAATGGGACAAGTTTTATGAATGGTTCATTAAAGTTTTAGAGCCACGAGTCCACGAGAAAAATCTTTTATACATTTTAATAAAATGTTATATTACTGGAATTATGCAAATTCCAGCCACACTAAAGTTAAGAGGGCGAGTGTTTGTAACAGTACTTAGGTACTTATAGCTTAAGTAGTCAAAAGTCAGAGAAAGTTATTATTCTTATAAAAAAGTCGGTACTTCGGTCAGTCTGCGACAATGCGACTTTACTTGACCAGCCTGTGCGGTATTTGGTCTAACTTTTTGATTTATTAAGTTCGGCTTAAACTTTGAACATTTTGTTACGTTTGTGGTTTCTGGTAAAATACTCGTAATATTTCTACATTACCAATGAATTAAAAATGAGTTCAAATAAAAGTCCACACTGATTGAAAATTACTGGTTAAACAGAAACTTATTATTTGCCTAAAACACAATTAGAATTGAAAGGTAGGTGTTGTTTTTAAGAAAATAATTATGTATTTATATTTTTTTTAATCAGCCTTAAACAACTTCGACAGCAAAAGCACGCTGAAACTACCCGTGCTACGCGACCATTTGTGCTACGCGACTTCGAAATGGTTCCACGTAGTCAAGCCGCGTAGCAAAGTCGCAATACAGCATTGAACTACGACGTCTTATAATTGATTTATGTTTAAAGATGATTATTAAGAGCTAAACTAGTAAGCTGTTTCTGTCCATATCACAAATTAATATAAAACCGATAACGCATACCTGAATTCACAAACACCAATATCTATAACGAAAAAGGGCTAATGAATAAAAGTGAGATCAATTAGCAGTCGCTCATTAAGGCTCAGCCATCATTAATGACTGGTGTCGGAATTTCCAGGAGATTCCTTACGCTCATCTCATTTAGTCGCTGATGGACGCTACGGAGGCGTCGGCATTCGTTTGATGCGCCCTTTACTGTTACAGGTAATCTTACGCTTAACGAAGTGCTATGTAGCTACGTCAAAATATGCCGTAGTATAGTAGGCCCGTAACCGGCGCCTTATTTGATTTAGCAGATAGAGTATTTTGTTAGTGAGTTTTGCGTTTGAGTTAAAGCACATTTTGACTCAGTCTAATTGCTCTGATCAGAGTATGCAGAAATATTTTTGATAAGTGCGACATATTTTCGAAATATAGGATAGTTGCCCAGGGGTATAGTGGCCTCGATTTTAATTACTCCAGTTTCACGAATGCATTACATGTTATTTTATTTGTCAATCGAGAGACTCTACAGATAGGGAAGGCATAGGCAAGGTGTGACCAAATTCGGCGGGGCATCAATCCTATATGCAATTTTAATTTAAATCCTTTATACGGGATAGTTGTCACAAAATTTAGAAGTCCGCAAAAATAGCCTATAAGTACCCTGGAATCATCAAAGATAGTGTTTTTTACTTTCACAAATTTGAAGATTATAAAACTAAAGTAGGTACTTACCCATTTTAAAAATTAAGTATTTTGTTTTTTGTACCGAGAAATATATATAAAGTTATTTTCAAAAACTGTGGCAGCTATCCGGCTTTTACCCTACATATTCTTAAGGTTGGTATAAGTATAATGAAAACACTAAAAGATATTCGTTCCGTAACATCTGAACAAAGATAGAACTTCGAACTTAAATAAAACATCCGGCGAAAATCGCATAGCATCAGAAAGACGTTGCCAGAAAATTTCTCATACTTCCGAATTTTTTTTTGAATATCTAAAAAGTTTTAACTCAATCGATAAAAAAAATGCTAAATAAATTTAAAATGCCGGGAACCCGTTGTCATGTCCTTATTAATAGTTATTAATATATGGATACATTTATTTTGAGGTCAGTGGCCTGAAATAGCTCTACCTACTCTGTGCTACATCAATGCTTATAACACTATAAAGAGTCGTTTTCCCTTCGACAAGCCCATTAAGGGTTATGGATTTGTCTCTATTATTTTATTACTATGCCTACAACGAAGCACATAAACGATATTTTACTGACCAGAAACTAGCGAACCGTTTCATATTTAAGCTATAATAAAAGCTGTATTTAATTTGTTAGTTGACATGCTGAACATTTTGAGCAGAAAAAATACCTGACTTTTTCATTGAGGAATCAGCAGCTAAGTCATTGTCATTCAAATAAACAGTGCCTACCTCAAGATAAGATCATCAAAACGTAACGTTTATGGTAGGGATAAATCAGTTCCTGGTTAGAACATATACCCATTTATAACATTTAGAGAAGTACTCAGGACAGAAACTTAAATAACATCATGTCTTCTGATCACTCTGGAGTCTACACTAGCCTTAGCCTCAAAGCGAAGTCACAAATAAATAAACAAACAAACTTAACGACGTACTCAACAGTTTCAACCAATATAGAGATACTCTAAATCCGACCCATCCTGCCAATCCGAGCTAATTCGATTTCAAACTTGATTTTGCTTCGAATTCAAAATTACGATTCCCAATTTCATTTTGACAAGCAAGAGGGACACGTACTGACACACTCATGTATTGAGTTCGTAATGGCACTGCCAAAGTTTAAGAGCATATCGGTTTAAATTGAAAAGATACGCCAGTCAGACACCAATGGATTTTTTTGTGAAAATTGGATGTTTTAGCCCAACCTCTGGGCTAAAACTAGGCAAGCTTGGTTGATTTTAAATGTCTGACAATTTTTTTTTTTCTTTTGAAATACTAAAGCGATGTGGATTTACGTTTCTTAATCCTATAAATATAGGGTAAAGGTAGTTTCGTTGAAGAGATACAGAACGTCGCAGTTTTCTGGGACGAAAATTGAATTTTGTTTGCTTAGAATCTTGTATCACCGCCGCCGGCGAGTAAGATATTAGCTTTCGACTATCTGCTCGCGGAGGAAAGGGACAAAACATCTCGTGTGAATAAAAGAGACACAACCATTCATAGACTGGCTGTTCACACTAGATGTACATGCTCGCTTGGCGGTCAGAACTCACCAACCAGCGGTAACTTTTACATACAGTGCGGGTCGGAGCAAGTATTGCGAGTAAAAGCCAGTCACACAAAAGCACTCGCTTAAAGCCGAGCGTTTAAACTATCGAAACTTTTCACTCGCTACTCGCTACTCGCCAACTCGTTTCGAGTTTCAAGCTTTACTCGCTATTTGCTGATCGTTGGCGGTGAGACAAGTGCCTTTGGCCTTCAAACAATCTAAAAAAGATGCATACAACTAGTTACAAACAAATATAGATTCTTTATGCTGTTTTGTTTCAATCTTTCAAATCTTCATCAAAATAACTTGTTTTTTAAGCAAGGGAAGTCATCAAATGACTCCTCCTGCTCTGGGCGGAGCAGAAGCTAGTATCAAACTGTTACTGACTAAAGCCCATTCGTGTTCCTCTTGATGACCTTTACATTCTAGGGCCGCGGTGACTGTTTCAAACAAATTCCGCTAGATCATCAAAATACCTACAGTACCAATCGTCATTGAGAGGTAAATAAAAGTCAAATTAGTTTTACTATTTTATCGCGACACGTTTCTAAAAAAAGGCTTAGAAACTCTCAAAATAGTTTTTGGAAACAGCGTAGATAATCTTAGCTTAAATACAACCAGTCTATTCTGTCAACTTCGACATGTTTACAGCAGGGCAATTCTGTTCTGCAGTGCTATTCTGTAACAACATTTTCGTGTCTCGACAGCGGAATCCGAGGTGAGTTTCAAATTCGAATAAATATAAGACCTTATGATGTGTGAAATAAAGTTCACTTTTTAAGCTTAGTCACTCAGGTGAAGTCGATATCGAAATGATTATTTACAGAATAGACTAGCTGTAGGTACTGTTCCACCTTTTTTGAATGGATTGACAGCTCCCTTCATGTTTACTTTAGTTAAGCTTACACAGTGAGACGGACTTCGAAAACGTTTTTACAAAAAAATACAACCGACTTCCAAATAAAAAAAAAACACTACAAAGTAAAAATAACTTTGATTTCGGAAGTCGGTGTCAAAATACGAAGAAACTAACAAAAACACCGACTTCCGAAATTATAGTTATTTATGATACAAGAGCGGTAAGTTGGTCTTGACAAACGAGTAGACAAATGTAAGCCCGAGACGAAGTCGAGGTGGCGCGAATTTGCAAATGGGGAATCGTGTGCGTTTTTAAAATAAGAACGCGCTTCCTTTTGCATCTGCGTCTGCGTGAAACATTTTAATAGAGTTCTAAGTATTGTAAATTGTATCATATATTGTACCAGTCGGATTTTTTCGACAAATTCATTTACTTATTTCCTACATTTTAATAAGATACATTTTTTAAATTGTCTTATTAAAATGTAGGAAATAATTAAATGAATTTTGAACCCTCGAGCCCTTTATATTGATACCCCACTCGATAGGTTAAAAAAAGTTGAAGTCATTAAATGGGACTGAAGCTCAGACATTTTAATTTGTATATACCTATCCAGTATCATTCTCACTATTTAGACGAAAATAACAACACCTTTCAAGCTAAAATTTATCAAGCCATAGGGTTAGGCTACAGAGTGTGCCAAAGAAATATAAATCATACATAAAAATATTCGAAAAAAAATAAGTGTAACAGTCGGGTAATTAGAAAGAACTACATCTATTGTCTCATTTTTTATTCAATATTAAAGTGCGACAAACCTTCTGAGCAAAAACTTCTTCGCTAAAAAAATGCTTCCATCAGCGTCTGTACGCAGACGCAGACGGAAGCGTTTTTTGGTGACGGATGCAGACGGATTGAATTCTTAAAATTATATTGTTTATGGACATTAAAAAAATACCGTAAAGAATACGCACGCTTCATTGTATGGTCCGTAATTTTGAACTTTCGAACAATGTAAACAGGCTGCGTAAATGCATTTTTTGAGCAAATGTGTCAAAAAAGTTATTTTTGACTTTGTTGTATTTTTTTGTAAAAAGTTTTTTATTTTTCACTTTTTAATGGCACCCTACACCTAACAACACCACTGCAAAATCTCAGAAAAGCAAAATACGCAAGATTTTTTCAAATCAGTTCATAATTGACGGAGTTATCCTCATAACAAAAATAAGAAAAAAAAAAAAAAACACAACCGAATTGAGAACCTCCTCCTTTTTGGGAAGTCGGCTAAAAAAGCGCATTGTAACATTCAGAGAAAATGTACGTGATTTTTAATTTTACTAAGATTCCAGGTAACATTATCAAGCTGGTTCCAAATGAGGGATTTATGTTTAGTGAGCAATTAATGAACCTTGCTATCGCGACCGAAGGTACCCCGGCTGCACACCAAGAGCTACCTAAGGTAATCTTTCATACCTTGTGTAAAGACTGCAAACTGTGTTATCAAGCATGAAAAATGACGCGTCTATTCTATGGTTAGCTAAGTTCTGCAGCCAGCTTTATCTTTACATTTATGTATATTTATACAAATATTAAAAAATGTAAGACTCTATTTGTAATATATGTTCGTTCCGGCTAATCTCGTCAAATTATTTTAGAAATAGGGTTAGGGTTCCGTAAAAAGTGAAATGTTTGCTGTTTCACGAGTTTGTCACGAACGAAGTTACGGGTACTTGAATTTGAAATACTAATGAACAACTAGACTAATAAATGTCCTCGTATTTACAAATTAAATAAATAATCATTAATAATGATTGGGCTTAAAAAAACATCCACATTACTGTTGATAATAATAAACATTAATGAGCTAAGTGCCCCGAACAACGGCAGGATTGCTGATTTTTGGCTGAAGGCAAGTTCAGCCTTTGGTCACGTGAGTTAGTGATTTCAATGCATTTTTTTTAATTCAATTTTTCATTTTGTGCCACCAACTGTACCTATCTGTTTTTTTTGCCAATTCCTATTTTTATCATCCGGAAATAACCATTTAGGAGTTCCGAGATAAAGAATGTCGAAGAACGACGTGACTTTGGACTTTTTAATAGTCTTTAGGTCTCGCTAATATAAGATCAGAGGAGAAATTCTACTAGATCAATGTCAATAATATCAAAATGTAGGTTTTGGACAGTTTGCGACTGCGATGTTAATGTGAACACTCCTTTAAAAAACCGGTCAAGAGCAAGTCGGACTCGTTCATCGAGGGCTCCGTACCAACATAATATAAAATGTGAAATGTTTTTAAATTTTCATCAGCGAGGCCTATATTCGTCAGAGAATTTTAACACTGCTGTGTATATATTGCAGTTTCAGATCAGCGCCATCTCTTTCTCTTGACGGCTATTGAAACTAATGCAATTTTTGTTGATGATTTCTGAAAAAGTCTGGTATTTGGAGATAAAGTTCTATTTTTCCTGTAATTTTTATTTAAACTTCTACCACATACAATATTTACAAATTTTTCACTATGCAAACTTCTGAGATAAGGAGGGATATGGTAATTTTTTAAAAATTTTCGTCAAAAGTCGAAAAACAGGAGGCCTAGAAACAAGAAAAATGTTAGAGAATGTGTCAATAACGCTGTTTTATATGATACCCCACATGCCCTAGTAATTCAAATTTTTAAGAACTCCTTTCAGTCACTGTTGCAAAAAATTATCCACATTTGTACTTCTTTCTTATTTGCAAAAAGCCGAGCAAACATAATTTTTTAGATGTTCCAAATTTCAAGTGGCTAGCATTAGCAGTTCTTGAGATATCTAGCTGTAACGGACGGACAGACTTAATAAGGGTTCCTTTTTACCGTTTTGGTACGGAGCTTTATTTATTTATTTATATATACTTTATTGTACACCAAATTTAAAACACGTACAGAAAATCTTAAACCTAACCCACCCCTACCGTAATACTAGAATTGCCCTTTGTGTCCAGATGGAGCGTCTTTGCAGTCGAGTTAAAATGGCAGTTTTGTTATTATTATTATTACTGTATCAGATATTGGGCCCGGAGGTCGGGCACTACCACGTTGCATGCATATAATAACACCATTGCTATATTTCATTATGAAGACATTGATTTATGTTGTGGCAAATGGTGAATGGCATCCGTTATATCCAAACTAAAAGCTTATTTTTATGATACTCTTCCTATTCCCCCGGATGATTAATGTTGAATGAAATCTGGTGGTAGCGAATTGTTTATTCTACGGAACCAATGTTTGTTGGCCTGACTTTCCCCGACATTTGTCAGCACTTACTCACGCATTTATATTAAAATATATTTCGGCGAATTTTCGGCAAACGTAGGCAGTGATTTCCCAAAGGATGTTTTTAAATTCCTGTCATAATGTTAAATGTAGGTATATTATATTGAAAATATGCAGCACAAATGTTCTCATGCGATCTCGCGTATTTTCGTTTCGAATAAAAAATGGTTTCTTTGGGTAAGGTAGGCTAGAAATAAGTAGAATGTTCCTTTAATTAGAATGGGTTTTCCTTCAAGAGTTACCTACACGTCAATATTACACTTGAGTAATTTTGTTGTAAACAAACAATAACCCTTTCTCGGGACTATATTATTGGGTCAAGGCGGTTGGGTAAGTTGATAATTTGTTTTTTTTTTATTTGATATGTCCGCTACACTTTCCTCGATCACTGCATCTTCTGAAAGCCAGAACAGTGGCAAACACCACAGAAACGGCGCTCAACAAGTCCCACAGAAGTGTAATACAATTTACAAGCTAAGCCAAAATACATTTAAAGAGGTGGGAGCAACTGGGATGATCTCAGCTGTTGCCAAGCATCAAATGACTCCTTCCGCTCCGCGCGGAGTGAAAGGGAGTTGCAGACTCTTACTGACTAAAACCCATCCATGTTCCTCCTAAATTCCCTTTGCGTTCCAGGGCCGCGGTGACTCTTTCGAAAAAAATCCACAACAAGCACCATGATGGGTCCTAAGTGGTGGCTGTTACAACGTTTTAGGTACATGCTACATGCGAATTAGGATTTTTACCGATTAAAAAGAAAAGCCACTTTGCGCGGTAATAAATTAACCAGTTCTGTGTGGTGGCGGCGCCGACTGAATGTTACATGAGCCTTGACACGATTTAGTCGAAATGTATCAAATCCAAGGCTCGGCCGTTCGATGCAGACTGTCACACATCGGTCTAAGAACTAGACATTTGTTTCGATGATGTGATTTATTCGATTCCATTTAGTTTTTATCCGACTGCCCCAGGAGGATAATGTTTTTATTACAACTATTCATTCTTTGAGAAGACAGGCTACTCTATCCAGATGTTTTATTTGGTGAATTATAAAGGGGTTAGGAGTATATCTAAGGTTGCAAATTTTTCGCGAAAGAAATGAATCCCTAGTAAGAATATGTTGACAAACACTCATGTTCATATTTTTCTCAAGTTTTGACAAGTAGGTAAGCCTACACCGGCTTATCTCCAGTCAAAACTAATAAGAACTTCTGTCCCCAAAAATTAAAAAAGAGTTTAATTCGCTCACTTTTGGCTAGGCGCGGATAGGTGACTTTAGTCATCGTGACAGTTGCACTTTACAATTGCGAAAGAGAGAAATGTACTGTCACGGTGACAAAAGTCACTTATGCGCGCCTAGCCAGAAGTGAGTGAATCAAACTCCGTTTTAATTTTTGGGGACAGAAGTTTTAGTTTTGACTGGAGATAAGTGGGTGTAGGTACAATAGGGGCACTTTAGCTTAACCCTTCGAATACAGGCATGACGTTATTTTCCACCTAAGTGTAGTTTTAAGATAAGATTAACTTCCTATGTTGTGCACAGGTTAATCATAGATGGTAAAGGTGGGTATTTAAATGGAGTAGGTATATTTTTTAAGTTAAGAACGTGGCAATTTGTGACAGGATTCCTACTTCAAATTCTTAATTCAGCGTCACGGTCACATAAATAAATTTTGTTTATTTATGTAAAAGACTCATTTACAAAACAAAACAATGGCCGGAATTCTTTGTACATAATAATGAAATTCCATCACTTCATCTATTTCGATGACAGCTTACTAACTTATCAATAAATAAACATGGTGTCCTTATTCAGTATACTTATGACCGGCCGAAAATTCCGTCTTAAGAGGCCCCGGCGAGCGTGGAGTAGTCTGGAAATCACCATTGATATATGGTGTGGGCATAAAATGCGGAGGAATGACGGTCACCTCGTGAGGAATGTTATCGTATGAATATGGATGGCTAGAGGCCGGGGAAGAAGAGAGAGCAAAGAAACAATGCATGGATTGTGTGAAAGACAATATATCGGATGGATTCGTTCTCATCAATATTATTTATTTATTATTTATTCATATAATATATCAAATCAAATCAAATCGTTTATTGCGTCGTTTATCGTTTATACTTTATTGTACACCTCATTACAAATACAGGACAAAATATTATTCCATTTATCTATTTTTCCATACATATTACTTATATTTTTAAATATTTCTAAAAAAATAATTAAAAAAAAAAACATTAAAAAATATAAAAAATAGCCCACCGGTATCGGTATCGGGAACAGGGTCCAAGCTACTGGTGGTCAGGGCTCCCTATTATTATTATTTATTATATTTATGTTTTTGGTTTGTGCGTTTTTATTATTTATTCTTGTCTTTCCTTGATGTTGCCACCTGCCATGTTTTATTTCTGCACCTCCTAAGTTCGCCTGGTAGCATAAAATGTTAAAAGAACTCCAAATGAAATGCAATAAAAGCAGGCTGTTGATGAGGCCTTAAATTCTCGTGCATTATGTATTACGTTTCAAAACAAAACCAGATCACTGCATATTATAAAACAAAGCCCTCCGCCGCGTCAGTCTGCCCGTCTGTTCGCAATAAACTCAAAAAATCCTGCACCGTTTTTCATGCCGTTTTCCCCAACGGATAGAGGAAAGTTTTAGTATACAATTTGTCAGGCGGGCGAAACCGCGAGCAACAGCTAGTTTCTAGTAAAAATGTTTTTAAAAATTGCTTTGATTCAAAATTATGTGTATTTTAATATGTAAAAACTGTTACTGTTAAAAAAACATCGCAAATTAAACATTTTGGGTTGAAATCATTGGCCATTATAAGAGTCGTTGAATTATTAATAATTATTTCTTGTTTAATTACAATTACATTTTGAACTAATTTCATAAAAAAAATGTTCTTTACGTTTAACCCTGCAGTTTATGTTGAAATTCTCGAGAATAAGGCAATATTGAAACAATTCCAAATATGCTAAAATAATAACTCTGTCCTCCAAAGTTTTATTTCAATTTTTTGTTGAAGTCTTTAAAAAAAGGTGTAAAGAAAAAATGTTAGGATACATTTTTAAGGCTTTTAAAATACTCAGTTAAAATGCAGTGAATTTTTTTAAATGCAATGATTTATTATCTTGCAATGATATTATGATACTGTAACGAATACTTGAAAATTTCGAAAAATTCTTCACAAGTTTTCGCGCTAAAAATAACTTCTCAACATTAGAAGAAAACAAATCAGTGTGACTCCAGAAAAATTTAAAGTTACTTAAAAAGTATTAAAAAGTAAAAATAATTTAAAATAGAACTAGTTACCAGGTATTTCGAATGAAATTCAAAAACTTACCTTTAAAGTAGACAAAAAGCACAACAACAACTTTTACGACATTTACTAACACGTAATAATACTGGTGTTTAAACTTTAAAACTACTTGAAACTTTATTTTTATCGAGAATAAGTGTGGTATTGCTTCGCAGCCTCACGTGTTGAAGAACAAGAAGTAGTTCTTATATGCTTATTACTATAAGCTTATTGTTTTGTTAGTTGGACATTTTGTTCGATCGCTGTGGTCACATGGTGCGCCGCGGTGTGGCCTGGGCGGCGGTTCGCGACTCTCTGCCGCCCGCCTAAAGCCCGCCCAACGCTAACTTGCACAGTAACTTTGTACGCAGTTTCTAGTTTTGGCGGATAACTTGGAGTTAATCGCATTTCGGTGGTTCTTCGGAATGCTCAAGGACTTGAACTAGATGCTTGTGCGATAGCATTGTACATTGTTTAGTATGGATGTTTATGTTTCGGTTTCGTTACAATCTGGACTCGGAGAATTGTCAAAATACATTTTTCATTTTTATGACGTGAAAGAGTGGATGCGGGTAGGCTTTGTTTCAGAGAAACTGGTGCAGATTGGCTATCAAAGTAGTCTATCCATGACTTTTAGACATTTCATTGTTTAAAGGGGTTGTCTTTCAGCCAAAAGTGGAATATTGTTGGTATTATGTTTTTTTATTTTGCCAATTTGTTTTTAGATTGAAGGTCAGAATTCTTAATATTTTTGTGTTGTGTCATCGTGTACCTATCTCTTTCTTTTATATGCAGTTCGATAGTTACCGTGCGCTTAGGGTCATGACACGGCCTTAATGTAAATATAGCAACGCTGAATGGATTTGAATGAGTTCTGAAACCTAAGTAGATTATGGCCTGGACTAGGGCCTAGCATACTCTTAATACTGGTAGTAAGTTCTAGGAACATTTAATCTACTATCACGTGGACGAAGTCGCTGGTAAAACCTATATTCTCATAGAACAATAATATAAACACACGTCGTGATACTAATGTAAGTTTTACACTTTGGCTCCCCTTAGATACATATTTATGACCGTGTAAGTAGTTGCGCTGAGTACACTCAAATAATCGATATAAACTCTGGGAAAAGTGCAGATTCAGCGTCATAAATTATTTGTAGGAACATTAGTCGTAAACTAGTTATCTAGTTACGCTTATTTCTTATGAAACTTCTTTTCTGCAACGACGATGAATACATATGTGCTTAGATAGATACTTGATGACGTATTCAATTATTAATGAGTTATTAGTAAGGCCATGATTGATAATTAATGGGGTCGAGGAGCTTTCAGGATTGGGACCGCGGCTCTGGATTCCGGTGTGGTTTCACCTATATTATTTTTTTAATATATATTTTACCGTGGTCCCGGTCCCAAAATCCCCTCGACCCAATTAATGATGATTAATACACTGGCGCCTACTTATTTTTGTAGCTAATAATGGCTATGAAAGCTTTTTTATAGCAGTTATTAGGCATACAAGTGTTTTTTTGTTATTGTATAGAAAGTTACGAAGTCAAATATTTTTAATTAGAATTAAGAAACCTTCAATAACAAGGCCTTTACTAATTGGCAAGCCTTAAGCAAACAAGTTTAAAAAATGGTAGGTACCCAATTAATGCAGACATCCGTACCAGACGAAGACAAGCAAAGACTACTATAGTATACTGGAAGAAAAGAAATATAATGTATTTACCTACAGCGGCCAAGTCTTAATTTTATTTATTTCATACCTAGTCCATCACATATTTTACAAGTGAAGACATAATTTTCTGCTCAAGTGGTTTGATTACACCGCATCATAATTCTGTTCAAGAAGTGTACTCAAATGTTTGGCCAAGGGAAATTGCTCAAGTGTGACATTTACAATGATAGGTACGTCTAAAAATAATAGTTTACAATATTTTGAGTGAGCATAAAAACAAACTTGAAGTGCTTATAACTGACATCCACATGAACTGAAGGTTTTTATGAGTGTCACGCGCTTTTATCCCTAAACAAATAGGTTCCAACCTTTTTGTGTTGTTTATAGTTTTCAAATCACGTGTAAATCCACCGTTTCGTCTGTGCACACGAAATAGGGCTTAGGTACATTATATGTATATGTCACCGAAAAATGACAAACTCCGTAAGATTGTAAAATATCGCGTGAAATTGCAACTTATTATTTCTAAATAAGTCACGGACGTTTTAATTGGATGACTATTGTTTTTTTTTTGATTGATTTGAAATTTCATAAAAACTAATTTTTCACAATACATCGAGAAATTATAATCTAATCAAGATTTTTTTTTATTCTAAACGTTGAAACTCTTGGCCCAAATCTCACCTGATGGAAAGTGATGATTAGGCCGAAGATGGAAGCGAGTTTCACCCGGAATCCTCTTACACAGAGGAACTCGCTATCATACCTCTAACTGCCGGAACACAACAATGCTGTTAACATAGTTGTTATGGCGACAGACTTGGACATAATGGTGGTAGCTAGCCAGGCGGACTTAGAACAAGTCCTAACACCAACCAAACCGAGCAAAAAATTTGCCTCCGCTGGGAATCGAACCCGGGACCTCTGAGTCTGAATCAGGTGGTATAACCACTAGACCACGGAGGCGGTTAGTGTCACCTGTTTAGTACCACCCGGGGACCACGTGCAGGGATTCGCTGAAGGGTATTCTCCTACGGACGCGGGTGACTCGGCCCCCATAATTTTACCCTCCTCGGCCCTCATTATTACCATCTTTCGGAGTCCGTCATTTTCCGATGACATATATAATCTATTCTATAATCCACACGCGATGAGAATGGCATGGAACTTCGTCAAAGTAAATAGAAAATGACAGTACTCCAGTAGCGTTAGCAAAAAAGTTCTGAATATTAACTATAAATTAGTTATTTCTGCGATCTATCAGAGGGTTATGTGAATACACAAAAACGTTTCATGGTTACAATTCTTTTAATAATAATGTTTAGGTATATTATTTTACAGTTATTCCAATTCAGTTATTTCAATGTCACTCATATTTGCTACATGAGAATAAACATCAGAGCTTTTCCTCATCTTCAAAGCTTTCACTTTCTTCAGCCTTCAGAAAAATGTAAATGGTCTGCCTACTGCAGATGGAGGACATACCATTTTTATTTTTTTTCATTGATAAATACTACCACCTGTTTTTATTATAAAACTAGCTGACCCGCGCAACTTCGTCTGCGTCACATTTTCCATGAATGCTCCGCTCCTAAATATTGCGACTATAAATTGAGATGTAAGCTACCCTATCTTTCAATTTGGATCAACCCGCACACCGTGTCCAAATTTGGTTAAAATCGGTTTAGTAGTTTAGGAGTCCATCGCGGACAAACAACGTGACGCGTAATTTATATTTATACCGTATGTCTACGACATAATATATGCAATCCTTGAAACCACATACTAGTTATGGTATTTGATAACGCTATACAAAAAAGTAACGAAGTCGGTCCAGTAGTTTTGTCAAAAAGTCGAGTTTTAATTTAAAGCAAATTTGAACACTCTGTAGAATTGCAACAGTAGGTTAATAGTACAATGAACTTGAATCCTTGAACATTGAAAAGCAACGTTGCCACGCTGGCGCGGTGCGGTTCGTTTGTCGGCTTAGTACAGAAGGACGCGGCACGCGTGTGTCGGCTTTTTCAAAGGCCTTCGGCTTTTGGCGAGGAGGGGCGCGGGGAGCGGGTTGCGCGCGCGCTCGACGCGTAGGTTTGGACACAGTTATCGACAATATTATCAGCTTTCTCTCATTGTCTTTTGAAGAGAATAATGATCGGTTAGCAAAAAAGATGTTCTAATTTTAAAGGACACGGTTAGTTTAGAATTATAATAGCACCACTATGTACCTACCTACCTATTCTGATTAAAAATTATAATTGAGAGGATTTAGAGATAAAAAATAATGTATTAATGTTTACATTTTAGGAAGAAACATCCTATTAAAAAAACGTACTCACCCGTTTTCTACATTACTCACTATCTAGGTAGTACCTACGGTAGTTTCGTAAGTCGAAACGTACAAAATTTAAAATTTATTTTAAAAGTCCAATAAATTTAACTAGGTATCACTTCACTGTTAAATACGGTTATTAAAAATAGTACTAGTATTGTAATGCCTTGATTGCGTATTAAGTCTTTATTAGATAAGTAATTGTAGAAAAGTATCGATAAAAGATAATTATTACATTGTTTACCCTATTTACCTATGACTTTTATTTTTTGCCAGTACGGATGTAAGTTTTGTCAGTTCACCGCGAGTCTTCCGGGATAGCGTGTGTGCATTTCGCAAAGATTTGATAGGTACTTAAGTACACGCATTGTTTTACGTGATTTTTGTTATTTACTTGTATGTATTAGTTTAATTATTTTCATACAGTGAAATAGACACTGAGTAGGTACTTGACCTTAGTTTGTGTAAATTGTGTTTTTAATTTTATTTGTACTTGTTTTTTACGGTGAAATAAACACTCGGATCCTGGTCGAAATTTGTTGGGCAAGGTTCGGGACAACATTGTTCGGTGATGTCACTTGTGCATTCAAAAACGTGGTGGACATTTTGAACATGAGAAAATTTAAGTTTTAATCCATCTTGTGCTATGACAGAATTTATTTAGATTAGTTCAGTAATCAACTTATCACGAAGTAAAAAAGAACGGGTGAAAAATAACCATAGTGAATTTCATCGCAATTGGCAAAGATAAATCAAAACGCCGCCGCGCGAGCATTGTTGCCGCACTTCTCGAGGTCAGTCGAGGTCAAGGTACGTTTTCTAAATAGGGAGATTTACTTTTACTAAATTTATTTTCATATTTATTTTGTTTGAAAACTTAATTTTTTTCATTTACGTTTTTTTAAATTTATAACAATTTATTTATACTTCTGTGGACAAGTGTTACTTGTGGTTTCAATTATTGCATATATGTCGTAGACATACTGTACCTATAAAATCTTCTGCAACAGCCACAAATTCTTTAACCTAATTTCATTGTCCTATTTCAGATTCGTTTCCTATTCATATTTATCGCTAAGCATTAAGTTCAAGGTTGATTGGGATTTGACAGTTTCAGGTAGTACGAATTGCTGGCAGATTCTGCTAAAGTGGCCTTTTTAGGCCCTGCTTCATGTTTTTGACTAACCGACTTAACAATTTGTATGTTTATTTGAAATGTTGGCTAAGATATGAAAAGATAACAAACAGACAGAGTAATTTTCTGCAAATCCGTACGCCAAAGGACGTACAAAATATATGAGACGTGATTTCCTCTACACCTGTTTATATTTTATTTCTCAACCAGATTTGCCTTTATAACAACATGCTTATATTATGTACTGGCTCTGTAGAAGAAAAGCTCAGACTGAAATGTCACAAAGGAAAGCTTCATGTCAACTAAGGATTACAATTGTCTTATAGTCTACTTCAATAAAAATAAAAATAAAACTGTACATTGGCACTAATTTATTTTTCCTATGTATACGGCCAGGGTTGGCAGAAGCCCGAAAGTGTAACAACCAGTCTTGCCTTGAGGTTTCATGTTACCCAGTCACTTTTTTGATTTGTTAAACTTTGCCCCACACTATGAATTTCTCCTGTATCGTGGGTGCGTTTACAAACATACAAAGTCACATACACAAACAGCCAGAACCGGAACAACTATCTGTAGGCCATATTAATATTTGTTCCGTGCGGAAATCGAACCCGCGACACGCGACGCAGCAGACAACCGTGACTGGAGTCAGATAGGCTGTCCCTCCGAATTGGATGGAAGCCGAGGTCTGATATGGTTGGGAAAAGTTTAAGCAAATGATACCAGTTGAACGTACGCCCCTGAAACTTACGTGATCCTTCACAATTGCTATCATAGAAGGCTTCTCAACGTTATCCAAAAGGCCGCTTTTTTATGAGGGGAAAATTATCAAATGAATCCCCTTATTTATTTATTAAAACTTTATGCAAAAGTTAAGACACTGTACAAAGGCGGACTTAATGCCATAGGCATTTTCTACCAGTCGACCTTAGTGTGGAGCAGAGACAGCACGCTAGGTGCAACATATAGAAAAGACAAACCGAGAGGAACAAAAAAAAATACAATATATAATAAATACATAGATACATAATACACATAACCGATATTATTAAGAAAACATGAATCCAACGAATTACCGCTGTAATGATTCTTCCAACTTCTTGCGAATATGCTCACGAGCCTTAGGGCGTTAGATTCTTACTGACTAAAACCCAGCCGTGTTCCTCCAAATTCCCTTTGCGTTCCAGGGCCACAATAACTCTTACGAACAATTATGAAACCCTGGCAGGAAAGGACTTTGCTTGGAGTTCTAAACATGGTCGAACCTTTATGCTCCGTCTTCAAACTGTATAATGAAATTATGTAGGTCCTGTTTGCACATCGTTTGTCCACTTCTTTGTTGGACCGTAATTCAATTAGGTAGCACTGTGATTACTTTTGATTTAGTTATGTGGTTAAATTATTCTTGCGTTACCCATTAGTTGTCGGAAGCGTTACTGAGCTGCTGGGTATGAGGGTTGACTCCTGGGTCGGGTAAAGTGTTACTGAGTATTCTAGTATGAAATTTTTCAGTAGCAGCCCGGAGCATGATTTGTCCCCGGTTGATGGCATTAGGCCTCCTTTAAAATGGGACTTACATATAACTGTCAAAATGTGGGTGTAATGTAGGTACATTTTTCTAAATCTTCCGTTATGTTTTAGTGTTTTTTTTTTTTTCATCATTTCTTGTCATTACGGTTATAGACACAGCATGTCCTGTCAAAAATTTTAAACTAGCTGTCGGCCGCGACTCCGCCCACATGTAAGACGAAAAAAATCTCACATGTGATATTTCAGGCTATAATCTACATCTGCGCCAAATTTCATGAAGATTATTTCAGGCGTTCTGACGTGAAAGAGTAACAAACATCCATCCATCCTCACAAACTTTTGCACTTACATATAATACTAGTAGGAGTAGGAAGTAGATATCAGAATTATAAAAGTAGATATCAGTAGATATTTAAGCCCAGTGAAGTGTACACAACTCCGCTGGAAAACTTGTGAAAAGTCTGTTTCAAAGTACTTTTTACACATGCATGGATGGCTAAATTGTTCCCACATACTTTGTTTTCTCGGGGGAAATATATAAGTAGTAGCAGTAAATATCGACTAGAATACTGTTGCCAATGCTTTCAATTAGAAATTATGTTTAAAAAGCAGTTTTTTAAGTAGGAATGTTTGTCGGACATTATTAAATTTAATTTTAAACGGCTCTGAATTCAAAATAGTATAGTTGGTTGACCGCCCGTTAAGATCAGAAATAATCTCAAGTGAACGTAGTTACTTGGATCTTTGTACGCCATACCAAATTACAGTAAGGGTGCCTGTCCTTTACAGCGGAGCGAGGCATTGGAGCGGAGAAACGGAGAAATTTTAACCAATGTAATTACATAAAATGTCCACACCACGTGAGTCACCGACATTATGACTGAAATGATTGGTTTATATTTCTCCTGTCCGCTGTCTCGCTCCAAGGAAATGGACAGGCACCCTTAAGGGGTCAAAATTAGGAGACATTGATTTGACGGTTTTATCATTCAAAACGACCTACAAACAAACTTTGGATGGATTTGACAAAACCCTGGAACGGACAACGGCAACGGACATTAGGAAGAATAAGGATGGGTTTTGGTCAGTAAGAGTCTGACACTCCATTCCAGAGGAGGAGTCAGCGCGCTAAAATACTCTGCGTGCAATTAGGTAAGTCTCTCATACAATAAAGTTTCATCTAATACCGTTCAGAAGTTTGCATGAAAGAGTATTAAACATCCATCCATCCATCCTCACATTAGCATTTAAAGAAATTTAATGAGAACTAGGATATAAGTAGGATTGTAGGATAATGAAGAGAGATTGGGAATCTGATTTATATTATTAGATATTATCTTGTAGGTAAGCCGGAAAGACAAAAACAATGTAGGTAAATCCATCGTTAAGAAGCTGTCTGTTCCTACGAAAGGTTTCCTCATCAAAGACCATCTTCAAATCATTACATCCTTTGATAAAGATCACAATTTTCCAAGAGATTCCTCTCTAAATAAGTAATTTATTTCTAAGCTCGGTACACAACTGAGATAATTTCGTAAATATTTGTCTTTTTAAATAACCTCCCGTGTTAAAAGCTTTGCTAGAGACAAAATGAAATGGAGGTATGTTGGCATTCGGTTTCGTTTTGCTTTGATGGACGAGTTTTTTGGGTATACAGAGTATCATTTCTGATGGTATATAAAGGTATTTTGTGGAGTGTTTGCATGCGCATCGCAGTCGCAAAATGTTAAAAACACCTCTACATTTTGATAAGTTTTTGACTTGAACGTTTTTATGTACAAACACAAGCGTTTTCTAAACAATTAGGTACCAGAGGGCCAATTCTACTAATTTTTATACAATTTTTGCATTCGCATGTCAATCGCAACCGTCAAAGTTTTTTTTTTCGTCCTTAATGTTCATACAGTTTTTGACAGAGTGCCAAATCTTCACATTCGCATCTCAATCGCAATCTGTCGTCGTTGTCTGCAAGCTACCACCATCATGTCTAAGTCTGTCGCCATAACAACAATGTTAACAGCATTGTTGTGTTCCGGCAGTTAGAGATATGATAGCCAGTTTCTCTATGTAAGAGGATTCCGGGTGAAACTCGCTTCTATCTTCGGCCTAATCATCACTTTCCATCAGGTGAGATTTGAAAGAAAGAAAGAAAAGAAAAGAAAGAAAATTTATTCACTCCGCCAGAAGCGACACACAATTACAACTAAGACCAACTATTTGGGCCAAGAGTTTCCCAGTTTTGTATAAAAAAAAATCTGTCAAAAATGTGGCTCCTCAGGTAGACATTGAGATGCGAATGCGATGCAAATGTGAAAATTAGTAGAATTGGCACTATCTTTGGGGATTCTTCAGACAAACTGGCGATGTAAAATGTTCATTTGTGCGCTTGCTTATTTTCCCTTAGGTGCTAAAAAAATATCGTGTCACGGTGTTTATTTTAGAACTCCTTCGTAACAGCTTGACCGATTTTCATTTTTTTTGTGTATATTTGGTAGGTCTGAGAATAGGTCGTAGGCTATTTTTTTTAATTTATATAGCAAAACAACGTTTGCCGGGTCAGCTTGTTTAAAAATAAAATCTGTTGAAGTACCCTCCAATACTTTCGCACGCCACTTGGTAGAATGTGAAGAGACCTTTTGTTTGTATTTAGGACTATGCAGTGGTCCCACAATCTATCGTTCTATCTATTTAAGTAGTCTATTTTGTCACATATCCGAGCTCGTCCCGCCCTCTTCGCCGTCGTCTGCCGCGATATCTTTTGGCATTAAATGGGACCCATTCGGTGGTTATTTTTGCTCAATTATCTATATTTAAAAAAGCAAAAACTGAGAGTATTTCCAGAAATTCTTACCGGAACGGGAAAAAACGCGATATTCGCGAACGAAGTCGCGGGCGAAAGCTAGTCGTCTGATATACGGCAGACATGTTCAGACCAGTCCCACTTAACCTTAGTGGCTTTCCAGTCCTATACAATATTCTGACAAATAAAAATTATTAGGACTTTAGGAAGTTTCTTGTCCGTTCTTCTCTATCGTAACCTTTGCGAATGGACAAATAAATTATTTTTTAAACTGTACATTTTGGCGCACCAAATCGAAATAAATTATTTGGCTTTGTTTACCAAAGTAGATCAGTCGTTCCTTCGTCCACTTTGTGTATTATGTTGTAGTAGGTACTTGCCTAGTAGGTACTACACCCACATTTTTCCAGAAATGTTTACCAATTCATTCAAACCTATTCATCAATACCGCACTTATTTATGAAGAAAAAAAGAAGTGTTTTTCCTCCAGTTGCCTATTAAACACCCACGGAAAGTAAAGGGTGACCCACATACTCCTCATTTGGGAATTACTTGTCACTCATTTCTATTGCGTAGGCTGTAACTGTTAAGGGGAAGATATACAAAATTATTTGATTTGAAATTGTTTAAATGATAATCACGTCTAAACGGAAAGTTATATACATATTTTTTAAGTAAACATTATCTAATGTTTTGATTTCTAAATAAGTATTTTAAAGGTTTTGTGTATTATGTTGTAGTAGGTACTTACCTAATACTACACCCACATTTTTCCAGAAATTTTTACCAATTCATTCAAACCTATTCATCAATAACGCACTTATTTATGAAGAAAAAAGAAGTTTTTTTCCTCCAGTTGCCTATTAAACACCCACGGAAAGTAAAGGGTGACCCACATACTCCTCATTTGGGAATTACTTGTCATTCATTTCTATTGCGTAGGCTGTAGCTGTTAAGGGGAAGATATACAAAATTATTTGATTTGCAATAAATTTAAATGATAATGACGTATAAACGGAAAGTTATATACATGTTTTAAGTAAACATTTATTTAATGTTTTGATTTCTAAATATTTTAAAAGTTTAGTATACTTACAGGTGAATTTTTAAGGTGTGCCTTCATGGCCAAATCCACACTTAAAAATTTATCTTGTAGAGTATAATTACGACAATCACTGACATAAAAACGAAAGTCACGCCTTCGGGTGTATTGTCACCATTCCAGTCATTTTGACCTCCTACCCATACTTTTGACATTGGCAGAATAGTCGACATCGGCTCTACTTGCCATTAATAAAAAATAGAATAGAATAGACCTCCTACCTACCATTTTTATTTATAAGTAAAAAATATTTAGATAAGTAGGTACTTTGTGTGTTCGACTAAGTTTATGGTTACACAGGTGTGAAGCGCATGTCCATTGTACTCCTTCAAGGTCATTGAAGACTGTTGTCGCCTTAAGATACCTTCACCCTTTAGAAAACAAGAAAAGACCGAAATACTATTCAGCTGAAGATTACATAAATTCCTCCTCTCTGCAATATTTTGTTTTTACTGACCGCAAAATGTTTTCTTTGATCAAAGCTGCCCGAAGTAGGAAAGGTCCTTTGTAGGATCACGGTTATGGCGGGAATACCAAAGTTTTTGCGCAGACGATCAACAATAGACGGTTCTCCCATTTGCACGAAAGTTCTTTGGGCTATCTTAGTTATTGGGTATTAGTGAAAGGTCACGTATTAAAAATAGCATTATTTGATCAGATTTTTTGGGTAGGTACAAGGGATTTAGTGGATATAACTCACACGCAATGAGAATGGGATGCGACTTTTTGGAATTGAGAAACTGACGGTCTGCTGGCCTGCCTATGAATACGAAACGAATCTGAAATAGGACAACGATACTGGGATAAACATAATGTAGCCGATATAGAAGATTTTATGATAAAAACAGGCGGTAGGTATTTATGTAAAATATGTGCTTTAATAGTTTGCTTCCTATTTTCTTAATTCTAATCTCTCTCAGAATTAAGAAAATAGGAAGCAGAGGAAGAAGAGGGAATCAGAGGAGGGAATCAGAATAACTTAAAACAGAACGCACACTCTTTCTATTTTCTTAATCCTGAGAGAGATCAGGATATGCAAGGTATTAACTAAACGTAGATTTAATGTAGGTATGCCATCTTTTTCCAACATCTACGCGAACGAAGTCGCGGGCACAGAATCAATAAAATATTTGTAAATGAGACGGGATCGCGGCACACCGAAGAAAACTTATTTGATTTTTTTTTTTAAGAATGGGAAATCATGTAATGCTCCTCGCGCTCTGGACGGAGCAGAAGGGAGTGTCAGACTCTTACTGACTAAAACCCATCCGTGTTCCTACTAGTGCCCTTTGCGTTCCAGGGCTGCGGTGACTCATGGCAGGGCGTCTTAAATGGCTTCGACGAGAATTGGCGTGAAAAAATACAACGTTGATAGAACTGAAAGGAATCGAAGTAGCCTTTGCCCAGGAGTAGGATAGCTCAGGTTGATAATGATTTTCACTTTTTAACGGTGCTATTTGGACGAAGTCATTTTCTACGCAAAAATCACATCACCCAAGTAAACAAAAATGCTCATAAATTATAATTTACGGGACCATAGGGGACCCGGGTTGTGTTCCTTGGACTAGCTCTTTCATTGGACCACGAAGGTGTTTCCAAAACGAATCCGTGGGAACTCAGTTGTCCTCTCGAGGCGAGGAGACACACGCGTCTGGTTGTAGTTGTGGCGGTCAAAATCTAATAATTTCACTCAGGAAAATTTGACGTACTTACGCGTAAGTATCATTGTATTCATATTTGTCAGCATACAGTGTTATGATTTATGGGACAGTTTATTCAGTTTTGTCTAATCATGACATTTGTATTTCACGTTTTTTGTTATATCCATATTAATTAACAATCTATATTTTTTATGTTTTTCATTTATTTTATTTTAAAGCAAAGAGAGAGTCTTTAAGTCAAGAGTGAATAGGTTACTTCTAGGCAAGCGTGCTCTATCTTAGATCGCATCATCGCTTACCATCAGGTGAGATAGTGCAAACGCGTGCCTATAAAAAGTAAAAAAAGCCATAAGCCATGGAAAAAACATAAGTTTCTAACTCCAGAATTCTCGGAAAAAAAATTATAGCACTTTGCATGTAATGGAACCAGTATGAATCTTGCTTAAGACTCAGTAAGGAAAGAAAAAGTTGGTTAAATTGAAGCAAGCAGAATATATGGAGTCTATGCAACAAAAATAATTAGTTACCACGGTTAGACTTCTAGAACAAACTCGAAGTTCATTGATGGCAACATGGCGGTTCAACGAAGGTACGCATTGTCCAAATAAGGCAACAGCCCAAAATTAAGTTTTCTTCGTTTATTCCAGAAAGCATATTACAAATGAAGGTCCTACAAAATAAAAATAATAAACTATTTTAATTTTAACACGTGGTCCATTCTTCGACCATCGACGTGCTGGCCCTACTCAAGGGGCAGGTGAAGGGGGCGGTCGAGGCTGGGGACGGAGTTTTGGCAGTGTCATTCGACATAGCCAACGCCTTCAACTCCGTCCCCCACTCGACGATATTGGAGGCACTCCGCTATCATGGAGTGCCCCAATACTTGCGGTACCTCCTGGCCGACTACTTGGAGGACCGAGAGGTCCTCCAAGTAGTCGGTCCTCCTTGTAGACAAAACGGCCAGGCTCCGGAGGTACGGCGCGGTGTCCGGTGTTCCACAGGGGTCAGTCCTTGGGCCACCCCTTTGGAACATCGGGTTCGATTGGCTCCAGCGGGGAGCCCTCCTCCGTGGCACGAGTGTCATCTGTTACGCGGATGACACTCTGCTCACTGCCCGGGGGAGGAACTTCAGAGAGGCGGCCTGTCTGGCCTCGGCTGGCGGATCCTTGGTTGCAAGAAGGATCCGCCGCCGAGGGTTGAGGGTGGCGCTGAACAAGACCGAGGCCGTGTTCTTTCACGGGCCTCGGCAGCGCTGCCCTCCCGATGCCCACATTGTGGTGGAGGGCATCAGGGTGGGAATCCAGGCCCAAATGAAATATCTGGGCCTGGTACTGGATAGCAGGTGGCGCTTCGGCCCGCATTTCAGCTGGCTGTCGACGCGCCTGCTGAAGGCCACTGGCGCACTCTCCTGGCTCCTCCCGAATCTGGGGGGGCCCAGTGCACGATGCCAGCGCTTATATGCCGGCATCCTGAGGAGCATGGCCCTCTATGGGGCCCCCATCTGGGCGGACTCCCTCAACAGGAGGGAGAACGTGACAGCCGGGTGGCGAGGGCCTATCGTTCGGTAGGCTTTTCGGCGGTGTGCGCTCTGGCGGGCACCCCTCCCTGGGAGTTTGAGGCTTGGGTTCTCGCCAGGGTGTACGAATGGACGGCGCGGCTAAAAGCGCTCGGGGAGTGCCCTGTCGCAGAGGAGCGGGAAGCCGTGCGGAGGGAGGCGAGGGACGCCATCGTCGTCCATTGGACGGAGGACCTCGCCTCCGCCACCTTTGACCGTCGAACGCTGGACGCGCTCGGTCCAGTCCTGCGAGACTGGCTCGAGCGGCCACACGGCTTCCTCTGCTTCCGTCTGGTGCAGGTGTTGTCTGGCCACGGCTGTTTCGGCACGCACCTGCACCGGATCGGGAGGGAGGAGACACCGGAGTGCCACGACTGCGGCGCGGCGGAGGATACGGCGCAGCACACACGGTACTGGAGGTGTGCCCAGCTTGGTCCGAGCCGCGTCGCAGTCTGACTGCAGAGATCGGACAGGACCTCTCACTTCCCAGCGTGGTCAGATGCATGCTGGGGAGTGAGGAGTCCTGGGCCGCGGTAGCGTCCTTTTGCGAGGATGTCATCTCGCAGAAGGAGGCGGCGGAGCGCGCGCGGGAGGACGATCCTCTCGCTTCGCCGCTCCGCAGACGAAGGCGAGGTCGGCGAAGACGTCCTCTTCTCCCTCCTCGCGGTGGTGATGCGCGGGCGACAGGCGCGGGGGCGCCTCCGCCCGCATTGCACGCATCACCACCTTCATCGTCGGAGGTTCCCGGCCCTCCCCCAGGGGGGAGGGCTTGAAGGGCCCGCTGTGAAGGCGGGCGGTCGTCGGAGGTGGACTGGACGCAAAGACTACGCCCATCTCCCAGTCCACCCCCACTCAGACGATGCGGGAATTTCATGCTGGGTTGTTTTAGTGGGTATACCAGGCTTGCCCGGGGAGTCCCACATAACCCCCCACTCCCCCGAGTGGGAGAGTATGCGTAATGCATTTTATCCCAGCCGAAACAAAAACATAAAAAAGGTGGTCCATTCACCTTCCTGAACGAAACCTACCGCATCGAACTAAAAGAATCACAGAAATCGGATCAGAAACCTCGGAGAAATCGGTGTATCAACATATATAAAAAATACCAGCCGAATTGAGAACCTCTTCCTTCTTTGGAAGTCGGTTATAAAAGTAAAATCCTAGTCTTTACCACTGACATAAATCTGGGAACAACACGAGCACTGCTAAAAAGTTAAAGTTGAGCATCTAAAATAAAAACCACTCTAATAAATGACGGATCTAGAGGAGAAATTTCTCTTACTACAAAATAGTTATGTACAGTCAACCTATTTGGTATACAGGCGAAAATATAAATTTTCATTACTCGTAGGTACTTGGAAAAAAGGACTAAAAAATTCAAACTAATCGGGGAAGCGGCAATCCGATTTTCATTAGTTTTTTCGAGTTTTGTCCATACTTTTGTATAGCAAAGATTTGTGTTAACAAGATGAGTTTATCAGATTCAGGTATGGAATTTTTCTTAAGTTCTTATTTTTACTTTCCTTTTATTCTTAGTGAAAAGCCCTGCCACATTTAATTATTTCTAATGTGTGCATTGTAGTTTTTTAAGCTTATGACATAATAACGAGTACAGTGTAGTGTACCATAATTGTCTCTTGAGCACACTCACAGCCTTAGAATAATAACGCATAGAAACCTAGTACGTGTGCAAAAAGTGAGGCAACTTAAACTTAGCCTAATCCGTCAAACTTAGCCGTCAGGCCGTCAGTACTCAATGTCACGTTCCGTCGAACACAGCTCGCGAGTAAATAATTGAAAATGACAGTTTGTTGCGTGAAAGGATGTTATAGCACATCAGGAAAACAAAAAAATGTGATAAAATAACATTTCACAAATAAGTACTCACATTCTATGCACTATTTTTACGTAAATCGATAAATAAAACAAAATTCTATTAACCTAACTTGTCATAACACAGTGTTGCTATTTGTGAGGAAAAAATACCCACATTGCTTTCATTCATGTTTTTCATTTTTGTAATTTTAAAATACAATACTTCCTGTTAATTCATATCAAACCCGATGTTTTAACATTGTTTATAATTATAACCCATCAAGCATTCTAAACGCATTGAACAATATCTCATTCTTTACGCGATTTATTTCCTTTTATTTTGAAATAAATTGAATTATACCTTCCGAAAAAATATGTCATATTACATTAAAAATCATGTTTACCTTTTCCAGTTCCCAACAACATAAAATACTTGCCTTGATAGCAAAATAGTAATGCGTCTTCCCATATTTTGTGGGTAACGGCTTAGTAATGGTATCACTGAAAGCTATATCAAAATAAATAGTAAAAAAAAAAATATATGTTAACTTCATATTTGCACCAAGTGTCTGCCCCATTTCATGTCCAGGCTATTTTTTTTCCATTCCTGGTTGCCTGGAAGAGATCGCGGAATGCGATAAGGCCGCCATTTGTATATTTTTTTTAGTTTAAGGTTTTCTTTATGTTTTTATTTTTGTTGGTGTACAATAAAGCATATATAAATAAATATAAATAAATAAATAAAATAAATAAATATATCTGTGTGCGTTAGAGGAACGTAGACACATTCGGCTCACGCACACAAAGAAAATGAAGTGGGCACACGATTTTGCTCGGGTTTTGTTCTAGACGCGGCTTCTATGCGTTATTATTCTAAGCTCACAGCATAGTGTAAAAGTAGTTACAAGTTAGCTGCCTTCATACCAAAAAGCTCTGTTACTGTACCTACCCGTCTATTTATATCCCAACAGATTTCCATTAAGACCTTTTAACTTTTGAAATCGTGTCACTTCTTATTTTGTTTGACTACGTACGGGGCGACAAGTTTTTGAACTTTGCTTCGACATATTTACTTGATGGGTAGGGTACTTCTTCTTTTAATAAGTAGGTAGGAACCCACTTTAACTTTCAAGATTACGCTTATAAGTGAGAAACAATTAATCAGCCATGCATTCATTGATATTTTCTGTCAACTGGACTGTCTCCGCCAACGCAAAACTGATAGGCAGTGCATTTCGTCCTGTTGATAAAATGTAGGTAGCTTTTGTGACCGCACCTTTGGTCCTGCGGTCGCAAGCGCGACGGCCGAGCGTGGAGGCCTTGGTTCGATTCCCACGTGGGTTGGGCAAAATAGTTCCATTGGGTTTTTCCGTTAGCAATTTCTCTGTGATTGCCCGAAGATGTTGGTGTTTTGACAACCCCGCGCCTTGGAAGGCACGTTAGGCCGTTGGTCCTGCACCTGATCTCTCTTCGAACGTGTCGGGATGCCGTCCCCGTCGCGTTCAGAGGGAGTGCAGCTTGTTTGCACACACACTTGTGTACCAGAATAGGTCACGCGCCGATGGCTATACAACGGAGACTATAGTGAAATTGGCCGCCATGGCCGAAAACGGTCAATAGGACCTATATGTAGCTCCGTTGCTCTCTCATAGCCCATCATCATGGCATTGGCAAGTCATAAGTTGAATTGACCCTCTGATCCTGATCTTTTGACAACGCCATTAATCATCCTCTCTTAGCATCTAGATAAGGAAGAACAGATCCCTAACTAACTAACCCATATCCACGCGTCAAGTTAACTCGAAATCATTAACTAGTCACTAACGGAATGTTCGGTGAGCTTCAATTAAACTTTAAGATCAAAAGGAACAAACGGCGCGTAGAGGAATTAATTCTCGCGTCAAGGAGCGGCCGTTTCGTCCCCTGAATTAGGAACGGAGTAATTTCCGACGCGACGTAAATAAGATGTAAGGGACATCGAGCGCACTTAACGAAGTGAAAACGAACTTTGTAGCCGCCTGACATTTTAAATGTCAAACATTTTTTAATGTAATTGGGACGTGCTTTCGGTTGTTTAATTAAAGGTAGATAGGTAGATGTTGTAATGGACTTATTGAATCGAATAATGCAGAAGAGCAATTATTTATTTAGGAAGGTAGAGAAGTATAATCCTCTAAAACTAATTTTGGTCACGGTGGCTACTCCCAATCCAAGTGGAGATAATGCTGGAATTATTAATTAGGTACAGTGCACAGCTGCGGACTTTGTTCGAAAGAGTCACTCTGCAAAAGGCACTAGGAGGAACACGGATGGGTTTTAGTCAGTAAGACACTCCCTTCCGCTTCGCCTAAAGTGGGAGTCATTTGATGATTTGCCATCCATAACAAAGGTACAGCGCACAAGTGTGTGTGCAAACAATGTGCACTCTTTGTTTTTTAGTCTCCCGGTCCGTCGCGAGGGCCATCCGACACGACCGAAGAGAGGTCAGCAGGGCCAACGGCTTAACATGCTTTCCACCCTCACACACACCACCAACATCCAAACTCCAAGCTGTTAATGAGAAAATCTTAAAAAAACTCTGTTTTTGCCTGGGTATTGAACCTAAAGCTTAGTTCCGACCAGATATGTGCGAGCATTAGCGTAGCGAGAGATGTGTTTGTTAAGGCCGTACCCTGACCAAATAACCCTGAGCATTTTTTCCCTCAATACCAGCGCAAGAAATAGGTACAATAGCGAATACGCTCAGAGTGTTGAATAAAACCGTTATAAAATATAAGTAATTTTGTTCGTTTGAAAACATGTTTATACCAGAATGTTTATTTAAATTGACTATCCATTAGTGTAAGTACCTACAAAATCAAAATGATCGTTAGTTTTCGAGAAGATGCATGTTTTCAATAAGTAATTATTTCACATTTCTGTGGTTTCGTTGTGAAGAGATTAATTAAACATTTTACTTAGTAATAAAAAATATAAAAACTACCATTTTGAAAACAAGATTATGAATGTATTTTTTATAAGTTGATATTTCTTTTGGATAAAGAGTGTATAGCTCCAAAAAACTGCACAAAAAACGACTAGCGCTGCGTTATGCACGGGGACGCGCCTTAAGGCCGTACCCTGAGCAAATAACCTTGAGCATTTTTTCCCTCAATAACAGCGCAAGAGATACAATAGCGAATACGCTCAAAATGTTGAATAAAATCGTTATAAAATCGAATTTTGGTCGTTTGAAAAAAATACTTCTACCAAAATGTTCATAATTAAATTGCCTATTCATTAGTGTAAGTACAAAATCAAAATAATCGTTAGTTTTCGAGAAGATGCATGTTTTCAATAAGTAATTATTTCACATTTCTGTGGTTTCGTTGTGAAGAGATTAATTAAACATTTTACTTAGTAATAAAAAATTAAATCTACCATTTTGAAGCCAAGATTATGTAAAAATTTAACATATTTTTTATTAGTTGATATTTCTTTTGGATAAAGAGTATATAGCTCCAAAAAACTGCACAAAAAACGGCTAGCGCTGCGTTATGCACGGGGACGCGCCATTTATGAACGAACAAAATCGCTAGCACTAAGCGAAGCTAGATAAAGCGATTCTATTGGTTCTTTTCCCACACATCCCTCGCTACTCATTCTCGCACATCTTTGGTGGACACGCAGCCTTACTCGGCAGTCGCCGAGATCGCTTTCTATCTATTTTCTATGATGTTAAATTACAATTATATTTATTTTGAACTGAAAATCTAAAAAGCTATAAATCAGAAGCAATTTAATCTCAACGTCAAGTAATGAATTAATAAATTAATTATTATTTATAATATAATACTACAGCAAACTAGGTAAAGCAAAATAACTCCAAATAAAATTAAAGCCTACTTTAAAAATAAAATATTACTAAATTATGCTAATAAGCTGCAAGTAAAGAAGATTAGACCTAGAGTTATGGATGAAATAAATCCCAAATGAGTTAGGCACATGGGAATTCAATTTGATAAATATGGAAAGTCAGCACCGAAAGTCTGTATAATATTGTATATAAGGGCTATGTATTACCAATAACGGTATTTGCAAGGCGAATTGGAAAAGAGATAGATATTTGTGTATGTTTTTGAGATTGCCTAATTCAGTTATTCAGTCACGCTTTGGATTCGAAGTCGAGTTTAGGTATCATGGGCTTAGGTTACATGTATTCAGTAGTGCGATTCACTAAGGAAGAACATCTTTACAACCAAGAAATCATCGTTGAAACATCTGATGTGGCATATATTTAACAGATGTTTCAACGATGATTTCTTGGTTGTAAAGATGTTCTGCCTTAGTGAATCGCACTACTGTGCTTAAGGCGAGGTTGCAGTACTGTTTGTTTTGACGAACAACAGCGACTGTCCGGCGAGCGAAATAATGTCTAAATTTTGATTGTTTTTTCTTCTTGGCGAAAACTGATAAAGAAATAATACAGTATGGTTTCAACATTTACTTCAAAATAAAAAGCTCTATCTATTGATATAACTTTTATAGGTACATATTCGTGATAAAATCTCTTAGCAGTACACGTTTAAAATTGTAATTTAGTGTCATGTTTGATAAAAAAAATATCGAGCCAATCATTCTAAATCGCGTTTCTATCTTTACGATTTACTTGAGGGTAGATTCAATTTTTATGTGATAATTTTTATTTATTAAAAAACTGATAATTAATTAGATTTTCAGACGATTAAAAATCTTAAAAAGTACTGCAACCCCGCCTTAAAGATTTCCGCAGACAAGCGCGACGACACAATGCGACAACCCTTTATTCTAAACTAGCTGTCCCCCGCGGCTTCGCTCCCGTCAACTGGTAACTTTTTTTTTTATAAACCACATAAAAACCTTCTCCTGATGATAACAAACACAACAAAAAAAGAATTGGCCAAATTGGTCCAGGCGTTGTTGAGTTATGCGCTTACCAACACATTTAGCGATTCATTTTTATATTATAGAAGATAGAGTAAAATGAAATCTATGAAGAATATTGGTCGTCGCTTCGATGCCGCATTGTAGCGCCTGTTTGTGGGAGTTTTAAATCCCGATTTAATAAGTTGATTTGGTCTGGCGCCTTTAGACAGGCTTTCGTAAGTAGTACCTACCTAACATAAATTATTATTCTACAACCTTTGAAACGCTCTTTCTAGGTCTTTTCCGCAGATGTACTGCCCAGAATTTTTCAATGTCCTAAGTTTTGGTTTAGAGTGCTAAGAGTTTCATTGTAGGTATTCAGTTACAGCTTACCTTACAGCATACGAGACATTTGATCGCTGCCTCTAGACCCTAGATATTGTAGACCATATCCATGGCAACGAATACTTATTCATCGATTCATCATCAGATTTGTGGACATAATGAAATAAAAAAACAAATTGTGTGTATATAAAATCAATTATATTATTAATCAACCATTAATAATGAGCATTTTAACCTAATACTTACAAACTACTCATTATCAAGTCTAACGACATTGCAAGAGAACTTAACGTCTAATTATTTGTATTAATATAATCATTACGATTAGGTATGCGTATAGTTTCGAAACAAATGCTTTTTGGTCTAAAGCTGTGGATTCAGGTCCAAGAACACAGTTGGTTTAGTCGTGCTAGTCGACTTAATGCAAATACGAGGAGAATATACCTAGTAGATAGCTACCCAGATTTAAGGCTCCCCGAGACAGGTGCAATGCGACACTGCGAAAACAGTATTTCATAGAAATTGTTCTATTTCGTAGAATACCGTTGTCGTATGTCACGACGCACCTTTCTCCGGCTGCCGTTACAAACTCACGTATGTAGGTACTTATTTATTATACTTCGAAAATTATTTTTAGCGACTAGTTATAAAACATAGGTAATATTATGTTACGAGTGTTGTGTACGTGTGAGAAATATTTATTTCTTATACTTACACAGTCTATTCAAAACGTATAAAATGCTTAGATACCTAGAACATACGATCATAAAGATCTTTATTATTGACTAAAATTTAACATACAACAGGTTTATAGCATTGTATAAAACACTAAATTCTGCTCACTTTTCAGTCATACTCATCGTTATATCTACTTAGATATGCTTATCATATAATATTCAGCTCATTTCCGAATACAATTTTAAATTTATTTAGCTGTCAATGGATCGGTAGACATTTAAAAAAAATCAATTAAATTATTTAGAAAAAGGGAACAACATCTTCAGTAGCAGATAACCACCATTAGATATAAGAGTGCCTACACGTATCAATATCTCCAAGTGTTAGATAAATGCGTTAGTAGGTCTTTAATATTCATTTGATTAAGTATTTCAGAATCACAATAAACGTGACCATGTAACAACGGTGCGACGACCATTCTTTATTTAAAAAGGTACAACGTTACCCGAAGAAATGTCTTTCAAGGATGGTTGTCGCAACGTTGTCGCGGCGCACCTGTCTATAGAAGCCTTAATAAAAAACAGATTAGAAACACCAATTTACATCAAATGCTTACGAATATCGTGAATCAACAAGTTCTTCATATAGTTGTCGTCATTCGAGAAACATTCAACTATGTCAAAGTGGTCCATGCCGTCCTTAATCTCTAAATACATATTCTGCATTAAACAGGTATTGTGAAGGATCTCGTAAAACTCCCTGGATTGTTTTTTGAAGGTGGGACTGTCGTGTTGACCTGCCAGGATGTATAAACGTATTCTCCTCCCTTGTAGGTGGGTGAAGTCGTCGAACTGTGGCGACAGGGGTACAGCCCATTCGTTCGGAAGCTGTACAGCGTCGTTGACAGTCGTGTGGACGATCTCCCTGAGGTCGTACACCCCTGAGACGAGGAATGCGCCCTGAAGACGAGAGGCTCCTGGCGTGTTCTCGAAGAAGTCGGCGCTGGCGAGGAGTTTGGCGACGAGGTGAGCGCCCGCCGAGTGACCCGCAAAGTATACTCCTCTGGAAATTATATAAATAAATAAAAATAAAATAATTAAAAATAAAATAAAAAGCCTTTTATTTCTTGCATTATAAAATATAGCTTAATAATAGATTAAAAAAGTTGTTTGGGAAAGAAAATTAATACATGCTAGTTTTTACAATCTAAATCTTGATACTGTTGTTAATTGCAAGAACCCCTCCTCAGGTGAAGGTGAAGGCCTCCTCTAAAGAAATCCATTTATCTGTGTTGCGCTATTTGTGGCCAGCAGGGGCCAGCGATTTTGACTATTTCGTCTTCCCATCTCATATAAGGTCTGCCTCTAAGGCGCTTACCCTGTGGGTCCTTCCATTTAGTTACCCTGCCGGTCCACCTCTCGTCTGTTAGCCTCGCTACGTGCCCTGCCCACTTCCACTTTAGTTTTTTAGCAAAGCTTAAAGCATCTTTGGCTTTGGTTATTTGTCTTATTTTAGTGTGTCGAACTTTTTGGAGCTTTTTATTCAGCATGCTTCGTTCCATTCCGCGTTGGCAAGTAGTTATTTTGTTTTTTATTTTCGTAGTATATTTCCAGGTCTGACACGCGTAGGTAAGGCATGGTAGGAGGCATGAAGTCCATACTTTTGTTTTGAGATTAATTGGCATGTTGCTTTTAAATATTTCTTTTAAGGACCAGTACTTATTCCAAGTATTTTATACAAGGTGTTAATTTTTATCATTTGATTTCGTTACGTACCGTAGGTACTATTTAATTATAATACTTTAATCAAGTCCCTTTTTTATTTATGTTATTTTAGGTAGATCTATAATTATATGAGCAAATGGTTACGTGCAAGAACGCATAATTATGAAAAGTTATTTACTATATCATGTCACAACAAACAAGCGATCCTGCATTGGACTTTATCTTCAAATCAAGGCAACGAATAATAAATTGATCGTTCGCCAAATTGTTTATTCTTGTCCATTGGAACATTCAACATAAAACATTTAATTCTCTAAATAAACTGAATACTTATTCGTGTCCGTCTTATCTGTTTTCGGTTCATTACATCACAATTATTTATCAAGGTGAAGGGTTATCTTACTTGGAGTCCATTTTTTCTGCGTACTCGAACACGAATCGCGCGGCTTTTTGTATCTGGCTGACGATTTCGGCGAGGGTGGCGGTCGGGCAGAGGTCGTAGCCGACCACGATGGTCTTCACCCTGGACTTGTGCAGGGGACCTGCGGGGTACCTCGACACCTCGCGGGACAGCTCCTGCCAGTAGCCGCCGTGAATGTAGACCAATATTGGCGCATCTGGGGAAGAATTAAACATTTTTGTATTATGAATAAACCGTGTGAAACTTATCTGCCTACTGCAGAAACGTTTACCGCTTGGTTTTATGAATTGCCAACGTCTGATTGAAGCAGTGTTCGTTCCAGGAACAAAGGGTTTTTGGGGACAAGCCCTCCACTCTTTTCCCAATCACTGAAACCCCTGAATCATTTACGAATATCAGACAAGCGACGAGTCTCATAAAAAGATTGTATTGTATTACTGTCTTGGATCTGGCAGCTAATTTAATCACAACAGAAAAGTAGTCGAGCAAGAAAAGGGAGTTTGTGTGGTACAGTCGCCAGCACATCAAGTTATCCGAAACTGTCAAAAATTCCCAATCAACCTTGCACCTAAAACTTCAGAGATAAAGTTGAAAATCTGTTAAAGAAATTTGACAGTTTGTTGTAGCTTGATGTACTGGCGTCTGTACAAGCCGATAATAAAGGTTTTGAGCTATCATCCACGAAGGAAAGTGCATACCGCAATTATCTATATGTATGTATACTATTATATGCTTGTTTAGTGGGATACCGTTCATACCAATTATTACTGGGATAGCAAATTGTATCAAGAGTTCATGACCCTAAACTAAAACCGAGTTGTTCAATGAGTTCAAATTTAGAAGCTTTTTTACACTATACGTATCATCTACTAGTACACATGCGATCATAGGCCTCCTCTTTGAGAAAAGGAGTGGGATCCACGCCCACGACGCGGGCTCAGTTCGAATTGCAACATATCTTCGAATTTTAGTTCTAGGGTAGTTCGCTTTGCTCATGATGTTTTTCCAATTGCATTCAATGCAATAAAATAATGCTATAAGCAATTTCAGTGTACCAATTTACGGTGTATCAAAGTACATTTGCATAATTACAATAAACATAAAACTGCAACATTTCAGTATCATTGATAGGACATTCACACTAATACGATTGTCGATGACACTGCATCCATCAATTAATTCTAATTTCATTCACTACTAAACGTAATTCTGCGTAATTTTAATTTGGCTGTCAGTTAAAATACAATAAAATGATGGGCACAACATTTTGGAACATGAAAGTGAAGGTTGACTTGCAATAGCTTGTTTTCCTGTAACGCAATTTTACAGGCGACGCATTTTATAAAATATAAAAAAGGAAACAGCTCTTCAATCCATTTGCTCTTCTTCTCACAGTTATTGGAGTCTAAAATAGAGTTAACACTCATCATATTGTTAAACAAAATTGATTTATCCGGCCTTGAATCTGGGTTGTAGAGGTCAGGGGTTAAGTAACTCATCACCTGCCTAGCTTATTCCCGACTACTCATATTGGGGTCGGCTTCGAGTCAACTGAATATCAGTATTAATCAAAAAACAAAACTTCACCTTCTTAAATCTATGCTAATACTATAAAGCTGAAGAGTTTGTTTGTTTGGACGCGTTGATCTCAGGAACTACTCGTCCGATTTGAAAAATTGTTTCAGTATTAGATAAGCCCAGTTATCGAGGAAGGCTACATGCTATATATCATCGCTAAGGCAAATAGGAGCGGAGCATTAAGGGAAAATGTGACGCAGACGAAGTTGCGCGGGTCAGCCAGTACTAACTAAAGCTACTCAGTACTTCCAGTATTCAGCTAATAATGTAGACTGGATTCCGACCCGAAGTTATCTAGTTGTAACCAGGTTAGATATGATGATAAGTATACGAATGTCTCCTAGGACTATCAATAAATAACACAAAAACCTTACCTTTCCTTCGTCTCATTTACATTCACACAGTCTACGATACGTCGTTTCTCAATTTATTTGGGATGAATACGATACATTGGAATTCGAAGTACCTAATCCACAGCGGGAGACAGATACTTACGTCTGACGTTGAGTTTTCTTATTGTTTATTTTTATGGTACGCTCGTAATGTGGCCACATCTGTTGCACCTATACATAGTGCCAGATTAAATAAGCTTGTCGGTACAGTAGTAGTAAATGCTACCTATGGGCAACTCCTACTTAGACCATATTTTTTTCTTTGAACAATATATCAATGGCCCGACTTTAGTTTGTGATATTCTTTTAAAGTTAGGTTTTTCTTTCGCCAAATCACAATCTCTACCAACTCTACTAACTCCAATTTCCGTAGGTACTTGAAAAGCTTAGGTATACCACGTAAACGAAATACAATAATTGTAGTCGTCGCCTTGTGCAGAAAAGGTGAAGAATTAATATAATATGGTAAGTAGGTCATCCTGTATTCTATGAAATCTGTGTTTCCTGATAGCTACAACCTGAGAGTCTTTAAGTCAAGAGTGAATAGGTTACTTGTAGGCAAGCTTGCTCCACCTTAGACCGCATCATCGGAGATAGCGGTCAGATGTATGCCTCTCAATAGAAAAAAAAAAAAAAAACCTTTCGAACTGGAAAATTTTAGCACCTCGCCTCGGCTATGGTAGGTAGGTAGTTGCTTTTTACGTCCAAGAACAGGGCCTGAAGCTACTTTGCTAACCCGTCCCTGCCTATAGCAACGCGTTTTACAACGTGCCACAAACCCTCTACTACTTACCATAAACCTTACGGTGTAATATGGGCCACTGAGTTGTCTGTGGAAACGTTTTTACGCGCACCGTTTAAAGGTTGGAACTTTGGAAGCATGGTGAATGAAATGAATTTTGCCTGTGATTGGTTCATTTATTAAGTTTACAAAACAAAATAAAGTTTTTTTTTGGTTGCATTTGTTGACCTTTCCTAAAGCTGTTATTCTGTAAGAACATTTTCGTGTCTCAACAGCAGAATCCGAGGTGAGTACCAAATTCGTACAGGTAAACATAAGACCTTTATGGAGGAGCTCGTGGCTAAATAATAACAGCCGCACAGGTCGATCTGTAAGGTTAAGCAACGCTTGCCGAGGTTGGTCTGTGGATGGGTGACCATCTCAACATACCGAGTTTCCTCCGTGCCTCGGAAAGCACGTTAAGCTGTTGGTCCCGGCTGTCATTTGGAGATCTTTGGCAGTCGTTACGGATAGTCAGAAGCCAGAAAATCTGACACCAGTCTTGCCAAGGAGTACCGTGTTACCCAGTTAATGGGTTGTGGAGGTCTGGTAGGCAGCCGCTCCACGTAAAATACTGGTATTCAGCTGAATCCGGTTTGACTGGAAGCCGACCCCAATATAGTTGGGAAAAGGCTAGGCAGATGACTGATGAAACATAAGACCTTTATGCTGTGTGTTATAACGCTCACTTGGTGAGATTTGTCACTGAAGTGAAGTTCGGTATCGAAATAGTTATTTATACAAAATAGACTATCAGGTAAGTAGTGTGTAAAGTCCAACTAACTTACTAGGCTTGCTCTTGACCACAATCACGTCTGATGTAAAGCGATGAATGAGGTCTATGATGGAGCGAGTTTTCCCAGAAGATGCCTGTTCACTCTTGCTTTTAAGGCAGACGGGTTATATGTGGACAGGAACTCAGACGTTGGCAGAGAGTTCCACAATGTGCGCATAATAAATGAGGAGAACAAACGCTGGGTACGACTGGTGGCAACCCTAATGGTGACAGACTTTCGGGCTTCTGGCTACTCAAAACGACTGTCAAAGATTTACGAATGACAGCAGGGCAGGGCAGGGCAGCCACGCAGGCATGACCTTTCAACATACGTAACTATCCTGTCGGAAAATGGATTTTCCATATGAAGTTGACCGAAAATTATCAATACCTTGGTAATTAAGAGTGCTTATTAATATTTGCACATTAAACATTTCATCCCAATGAATGTTTGTTAATTAAAACAATATTACCACTGAATGCTGGGCTACGTGGCTTTTATCATAAAATAAGGTAGGTTACCTATATAGTATGTACGTAGGTTTTTTGTTGATAGGTAAGTACATAGGTATTAAGGTTATACAAACAGACAAGATAATGGATGAAATAATGAAACCGATAAATAACAGATGGTGAGCAATATGATCTTAATAACTGTGAATAGGTAAAATTGTTTATTTATAGGAGAAACGTAATTTTGGAAATGGTGACCCGACAAATTTTAATGACTTAATAAAAAAAAAAATTGGGCAAGTGCGAGTCGGACTCGCGCACCGATGGTTTCGTACAAACCTGTAGGTATATTTTAGAAGCAAAAGTTGCGGTTTACGATTTATGACGTATTAAAAAAAAACTTCCAACTAGATCTCGTTCGAACCAATTTTCGGTGGAAGTTAACATGGTAATGTGCATCATATATTTTTTTAGTTTTATCATTCTCTTATTTTAGAAGTTAGGTACAGAGGGAGGACACATTTTACCACTTTGGAAGTGTCTCTCGCGCAAACTATTCAATTAAGAAAAAAATGATATTAGAAACCTCAATATTATTTTTAAAGACCTATCCAAGATACCCCACACATATGGGATTAATAAAAAAATAATTTTAGAGTTTCAGTTCTAAGTATGGGGACCCCCAAAATTTTTTTTTTTTTTTTTTCATTTGAAAATCTTAATGCGATTCACAGAATACATGTACTTACCAAGTTTCAACAGCATAGTTCTTATAGTTTCGGAAAAAAGTGGCTGTGACATACGAATGGACAGACAGACAGACAAACAGACATGACGGATCTATAAGGGTTCCGTTTTTTGCCATTTGGCTACGGAACCCTAAAAATAGAAGATTAGAAGCTTTTCTTTTCTGAACCCATCCGTGTTCCTCATTTGCGTTCCGGGGCGCGTAAAACCAATCCCTGTATATGACCCAACACTGATATGATGGTGAATATGATGGTGCTGAATAGTACACAGACATTGTCCTGCACAATTTTGAGAACAAGCATACAAACCTGTTTCGAGCCAGCACCTTTAGTTGATTGGTTTTTACCGCACAGAGTTTGGCCCTCATGTTTGCAACAATCATGTTCGCTCTCAACATTTTTCTATACCTACGCGCTGTACCGCAACATGATTGTAAAGGCGTCTAGGAATAAATCTGTGCCAAATATCGAGTGAGTTAGAGTGAGACAAGTATATTGGGATCCCTTCTTTTCGCATAATGTTCTTTGTCCTAATATACTTCGGCGTAACTATTTTGACACAATTTGTTTTGGCATAAATTTGATTTGCATAACGTTAGTAGGCCTTAGCACATGCCATAACATTTGCCATCGACATTGGGTATGTAACGGTTGTTATATCAGGAGAAACTGGATGCAATCGGGACTTTAGGGCACTCCGACTCGGATAGGTTAGGTTAGAAGGGGATGGCGGGGTCGTGTGAGCGAGCGAAGCGAGCGAATAGACTCCGCCATCTCCTTCGTGGTTATTTTTTATAAACCACACAGAAACAAGGTCATTGTTTATCTGCAAGTGTAAAATTAAATAGACCGAATGCGAAAACGCACTAAACAATACCTACTGAGTTCTACTAATAATTACTTTTTCTTACTTTATGTACTTACTTTATTTTAGTTTCTTTTTGTGTCTGTTATAATATACCAATGTACATATATCAGAAAGGGAATGCAAAACTCTATAAATAATATAATCAGTAACCATCAGTTAATTCGTAACAGAGTTTGTACATTAGATAATTCATAACATCCTTATAACGGTTACGCATAATGTTGCGGCTCAACGCCTAGAGCGCTGGTTCATACACAGATATTGGTATAACGCTTCCGGGGCCTGTTAGAAGACTACACTTTCAATGAGAGCCATTTAAGCTATAGGTACCTGTACGTTTTTATCCCGAAAAAATTTAAAGTTCCTGAAGCACAGATTGCAGGAGCGACGTCGCGTGTAAAGCTAGTTGATTTATATTTTGTTAACAACAAAAGGTACGTAGTAATGCAGCGGCCTTGTGCAGTATTTAACAATTTCACTTATTCAAGAGTTACCTGTTTTTTAGAGGGCCTTGGAAATAAGCGAAGGTTGTGACCAGTTTTAAATTAGATTGTGATCGTGTGAAAAGTAATTTTAATGTCATTGACCGGTTTAAAAATGAAATACGTAACTACCTGTTTTGTTATTTTTGAACGAGCACATTTTATTTTAAAATGTTGGCTCTATTGTCACATATTTGTAACAAACAATAGTAACCATACGCTTATGGTAGTCTATACGAGGGTTGGCGAACCTTTATTGGTAAACGTGGCATTCCTCCTAAAAAAAAATAGTGCATGAGTGCCGCCAAAAAATCTTGAATAGGTAATTTAATGGACAAAAACAACAAACTATCAAGTTTCTATTCATTTAGGCTCTTCATTGGGAACATGAAATTCATACTGAAGTCGATATTGTAATTCAAAAAAAGGAAATGTTGCGGTGATTTTTTTTTGTTACAAATTACCTAGATGCTAAGTATCTTACGTAGGAGTGTCCGAATTATTTAATGGCGTACCAGCACCGGCACGCGAGCCAAAGGTTCTGCATCCCTGGTCTACAACTCTACACTATACAGACTTTTAATTCTTGATATAGAATTTTATCTGTACAACAAAGCAATGCAGACAAAAATGTCGGTGTGATTGAATTTTTTATTCACAGTTCAAAACAGTACGGAGAAAAAAAATATACGTTATTATTGTGCACCAACTGACAACAGAGATACTGTCAATTTGTGGCTAGAAGTTAGGGTACGCCGATGTCTGTTTTGATTCGCACTGAGCGTTTCCAACCGTCTTTCATAACTCGCACAGCAAAGGAGTCGAACTCTCTGTGTCTGCGTTTCCGAATGCATACAACCCTAATCTCTTGAAAGTTAGAGTGAATAGGCTTTTTCTGGATAAGTTGACTCCATCGTTAAAATCAAGAGCAATCCCATCTCAAATAAAAAATCACTAACTAGAAATCCGAAGCACAAGTAAATTATTTGGTCACAAATCATGTAAGGGCCTACAGCTAAATAAATAAAACTTGTATGTAGGTTATTCCTTATAAGTTTAATTGAAACAAAACATTACGGGCTCATAAAATGATGCAGGTTTTATCCAAACATGTCCCTGCCGCTCGTACAATCACCTTGTACAGTATAGGTAGAGGGCCCGAGATATAGTCAGCTACCTTGAATAACTATTACTTATCTATTTTTGGTAACATAGGCTGTCGTTTATCTAAAATTAATGTACCTACGTAATGAAAAAAGACCGTAATCAACTATTGACGACGTAAAGGAAGGTCGAAAGGCAAAAAAATATCGTTTGATTATAAATATACTATACTCTGGTAATGATGGTACAAAAATGCTGATGACGACGATTCCTAAGCTTCATATTGATTATCGCGTAGTGACGTCATCAGGCTGCCTTTCCACCAGAGATGTGCGAGGATTCAAAGCGAAAGATGCGTTTGCTAAGAACCAATAGAACCACTTCATTTACTTGCGCAAGCGATTCTGTTCTAACTATCGCCTAATCACTTAGCAAACAAAAATATAATCATGTAGGGTCTGATTCCCAGGAGTACTAAACAAACAAAAAAGCAAAAATTCTTACCATCTGGTAAATCAGTTCCAAGAATGTCAAGCTTTTGTCCAGGTGTTGACCCGTACTCGATCTCCAGTTTGTGTGGGATGTTGTTCGTTGCGTCCTCGCTTGCTGTAAGGAAATAAACTGTAGTTAATAAGGGTCAAGCTATACACTGGAAAATATCCTGACTTAATTAACCTTGTAGAATCACTGCACAATCTGCAAGAGTTTAAAGTACCTATCTACAACTAAACAACGACTTACAGTCTACCGACGTTCATAATCGGAATACCTAGCCTTTTTCCAACTACTTATGTTGGTGTCGGCGTTAACGCCGTTCCTAGTTCATCAATATAGTTCTTAACCACATATCTTACCTCTATAGTCCTAATCATAAGGTCCTAAAACAAGTTATGATACAATAAGGTTTAACTACTTTCGGGTCTGATGGTAAGCGATAATGGAACACGCTTGTATATTAGGTACTAAACCTAACCTATTCACTCTAGATATGAAAACCCCCAAGCTATCCGGAAACACTGATTTCGGAAGGGAGTTCCTTAGCTGACCTGCTGTGACATGCTTGACGTGGTTCTGCAGCACTTCTATCGCCGTGGGGAACCTTGGAGACCACCGACTGGGGGAGTACTCCCTTTCGAGATCGATGGCATCCAGGATCACCGACATTGTGCTCGGCTGTTGCGTCTGAAAACAAAGTGATAGACAATATGGTTAATGATAGGATTAACTTTACGGTTCGGTACACGGACCAACCGTATTCCGTATTATATTAGTACTAAGCTGTCCCAGGATCTGCGGCGGGTTGTAAGTATTTGACGAACATAATAGTGTATTTCTATTCAATTGACACCACAACAAAAATATCTAAAATTAAAAATCAAAGGGGGCTCCGGGTTTGGGATCCTTTTGTGTGTGAGCCCGACTTGCTTTTGGCCCATTTTTCTTATCTCATACCTACACTCGAAAAGTAGTATCAGGCAATGTGTCAGCATCACTTGCTATCATATTTTTTTCAGTTCAGTCGACGTTTTTGGTAGGTGTACCTACCACTTCTGTCTATCCACTTCTTGTATAAAGACATCATATTTGTGGACGGACCGTCTGACAACTCAAATCAGCTAGGATAGGATTCATATTACGTTTTTGTTGTAAGTTAATCATGCCGAAACCGGCGACCGCTTTTCAAAGATGAATTTTAATCCGGCTCAGTAGGTTCGATACATTTCTCCTTTTCGTTGAAATGTTGACCAATACATCAATGCCGGGTAAATATTTATTGTAAAGACGTTGGGGTAAAATGTCGCGCACCTACATTCAATCTATTTGTTGAGAATAAGCCTAAAGTCGGTTCTAGACCAAAAACTTAGCTTTTAATCAAATCACTTCATATTACAAAACAAAAATCCTCCGCCGCATCTGTCTGTCTGTCCGTCTGTCTGTTCGCGATAAACTAAAAAACTACATCACCGATTTTCATGCTGTTTTCAACAATGGATAGAGTGGTTCTCGAGGAAGGTTTTAGTATATAATTTGTCAAGCGGCCGAAGTCGCGGGCATCAGCTAGAAATAATAAAAAAATAAAAATAGACTTATTTATATTCATTACCTGTTCCCCTTCCTCGATCTTCGTTATTATTCTATTCCGTCGACTCACTTTCAAAGCTGTCCTGAACAACTGTTTCAGTCTAACCATGTGATATTTCATGTCGGAAAGTAAGCTAACTGTTCCGCAGCGATGCTTATCGCGTCTATTTCAAGTAAATAGAGCGAATGCGAATCCAAAACATCAACAAACTTCGTGATAAGGGAACAAACAAAGTGTTTATCAAATAATTACATCATAGCACAGATGTTTTACGCGAACACCTAACTGCTATCTAATCTTTGTGCTAAATAATGTTGCTATATTGCTTTTTATATTGAATTTAAACTGTTCACAGTAGCTGTAATTTTTTTTATTTTAAAAACTACTCGGTAATTAGGATTTAAACGTAGCCCAAATGAGACATGAACCTCATTAATTTAATCGAATTATCCTATGTCCTTGCAAATGCCACCAGCACGTCAAGATATTTTTTATAAGATATTTTTAAATATCATGCCGAGGTATGGAAATAGAACGTAGGTAGAGAATAATAAATCGATTAAAATAAAAATTGTAGGTAACATCACATTCCTAAGCTGATATTATTTGTGTTCGTTTTTATTTGCTAACGGTCTCTTTTTTGCATTCAGTAACAGTATAACTCGTCTACAGAAAACAAAATACGCGACACGAAACTAAAAACCAGTCTAATGTACAACGCCGCGTAATATTGGTTCACAACACTAGTTATTTTCACTTTTCAAAACAATAGTAGGTAGGTACTTAATTCAACGCACTGTTATTTTAAAAAGTAAACTGAAATGTTCAAAACTGCACTCAAAACTAAATTCTAGATGCGTCAGATGCGCTAGAGGATTTTGTGACACTTTCGCTCGTCTCAACTCAACTGATATCCATCAGACAGGACAGTTCGCGCGATAAGAATGTCTTGCGTGATAACAAATCGTTATTATTTATCCTAGTTTGATTATATATTTTTTTAATTAAAACCTAACGACGTCATTATCCGCAATTAGCTAAGGAAATATTAAATTGTAATTAGAAACTTATTACAACTCAGATTTCCAGAAATGGTTAAACATTAAAGAACATTATTAACTTTCAATGCAAAGTCAAATAATTTGTTTAAATTAAACCATTTCAATAAAAAAAAATATGTCAAAATTGACATTTGAAAAAAATAAAGAGTTGTCGTGCAAGTTGAGCAGGCCAAGAATCGCAGAAAGAAGCAAGGGATACCATAGAAAGATATGATGCTCAAACTGTGATGATGACGACTGTAGGAAGCTATAAATATTATAGAGAAGTATAGAAATATGAAGTATGGAAGAAGAAGACAATGTTGCACCGATCTTAGATATCGGCGCAACATTGTCATTGACAAAGCGAGACAAGGTCTAGAGATTGATGATAAGAAGCACAAGCCTTAATACCTATTTACCTCAATAAAATTATGATACAACATAACTGCTTGCACAGTAAAGTATGTAGGTACGAGTATATTGCTGTTATAAATGTTTCACCATTACAGTGTGTGGGTTCTGTCTAAGAAGAGTGAGGTTACTTAGAGCAAGCGTGTTCCATCGTCGAACCTCAGCTGAGATAGTAGTCAAACGCAAGCCTATCATAATTTTAAAGTACTATAAGAGGTTTCCTTTAACTAAACATTGGTTACGGTTCGTTACACGTCTTCCATACCTTCGCAATGAAAGATAGTCCAGTATCCGAGAAGAAATCAATTAGGGGAACCAAGATCACGGTGAAAGAAGGGACGACAGAAAAAGTAATTAAAGAAGCAAAACGAGTCCTCCATGAAAACGAATGTAAGAAAGAAACAGTAAAGAAAATTGGAACGTTTACTTGTAAGAGGTTATCTCTGGGAGATCCCGAAAACACTTCTTCTGTAAGAAAGCTTCTTTATTTAAGTAAGCGAATGATTGTTGTCAGTTACAGGATCATTCATATCCTGAAATAAATCACGATTATGTTAGCTGCAAGCGCAATCCGCAGGAAAAATCTAGTCCAAAAATATAAAAACATTAGGTACTCATCATGACTTATATTGCCTCACTGTTTTATTCATTGCCAAAGAGAATTTGCAAATAATCATCATTTTCCGGTTTGGCTATTATAATTTAATTGGTAATAATAATATAATCTAGGTACCTATACCTATTGACGATAAAAAAGGACTGATTCTGCGAAATGGAAAATCCAAGGTTTGCGTAACAAGACGCCAACATTTATTTATGAATATAGTTAATTACATCAATTTGCATTATTTTCATATAGTGCAAAGGCTTTAATCAAAACAATAAAGTTACGCAACCTGCATTTATTTTAATGCGTAAATTTTGAGGACTGAGTTTTCGCGAGCATCTTCGGGGCCAATTCGCCGGAAAGATTCGACACCTCCCCATATAAAAAACGATAGAGTGGCGCGAGATATCGGGCGATGTTCCTCAAGGAACAATCTTAGGGCCGCTACTGTGGGACACCAGGTGAAGGTACTACTTAGTCGTTCGTCGCTGCGAGATGCGCTCTTCCACGATTCATTAGTGATCTGTTACGCGGACGACGCTCGGACTCGGGTGTCCACAAGGATCAACCTATGGATGCACAGGCTACACAGCCGAATATAGCACGTCTTTATTCGGCAGTTGCGCCTCTTCTGTGTTATTGAATGGCAGACAAGCTGGCTCGAATTTCCTTTATAGCCCGCTGCTTTGGAAGTTCGTAATTTTTTTGTAGATAGTACTCACAAATAGAAAGCTTTTTACAAAGTATCAAGATGCGGAGAATCACGATTTACGAGATAAAATTCATTAAAGTTTCAAAAATGTACGAAAATAGTACGCCATTTGCAAATTTGTAGGTTAGATAAATTGTCATGATAGACGTCAAAGTTGACATTTCACGTTCCGTTGACGTCAGAAGGGTTTTTTGTTAAATTTTGTCTTGTTTTTTTTTTCATAAATGTAATATTTTTATATATTCACATACCTATAGTACGGAATAAATGTGAACCAAGTGAAGTGCCATTGGATGCAAGAGCGAGCGAAGCGAGCTCTGGACTTGTGGGCACCCCGACTCGGACAGGTTAGGTTAGAAGGGAATGGCGGGGTCGAGTGAGCGAGCGAAGCGAGCGAATAGACCCCGCCATTCCCTTCGTGGTTATTTTTTTATAAACTACTCAGAAGTAGGAGCCCCGCGAAGCGGGGCTCCGTCAACTGGGCCTCCGGACTGAATATAAAACTTTTTGAGGTTAGGTTACTATAATTTGTTTTTCTCAAGAACGGTCTGTCGCCTTTACATGGGAGTGGTGCTAGGGCATAGGGGGCACCTCCCCATCCCTCCTCCTGCTAAACGATACTCAATTTTACCTGTTTTTCTAACTCAAATGCTATTCTAACCTCAAAACTTTAACCATGGATATCTCCATAACCGTGGGGCTCCGGAGGGTGGGGGTGGTGCAGAGGGCACCCCCTCCCCCCCCTCCCCCCTCCACCTTACTTATTTTTATGTAAATAAAAATCTTTTCTAACTTTTAATTCCCACCACCCAGTGACTCAATATTTTTTATATAATCCTTTAACAGACTCTTAATTATAATAAATACGAACTTGCAAGTGAATGACACTTAGTTAATTTATAAATAATGTGGGTCCAAATTCGCCATCCTCCTCTAAGGCTCAGAGCCACTTTTGAACGGCAAAGTTTTACATAATTTAATTTTATTTCTGATTTTGATTTTTGTACCTCAACATTGTCACCTAAATTGTTTCTATAATCTGGATTGCAGATACGGGTCACTATACTGGTCAAAACATTGGACTAAGTATAATAATAGATTTTAAAATATCACCAACTGAACTGTTTAGGGCAAGAGAGACTGAGGTACCTAAGTCAGATGATGTAAAGAATCCTCTGTACCGAGATGCTTTCAATCATTTATAATAAACTGACACAAATGTTTTAATTTATCACACAGTTAGAATTAATTAGAAACCTTAAGTTATCTAAGAAAAACTTCACAGTTCACAAAAACAACCAAACAGCTCTACTACACTATACGTTTTATACAAACGCAGCTGCAGCATTACTACAACTTAAGGTGGGTAGTACCTACCTATCTTTACCAAACTCGTTTCGTAAACTCGACCCACTAACGACTGATGGCATTAACATATTTTGTCGGTACCTAAAAGAAGTCAATTCAAGTGGTAAATAAACGAGAATTTGGTTATAGAGACTTAGGGGCTAATATGAGTTTTTTTAACTTACTCGATCGCGTAAACGTTCGCTAATTCATCTATCTACTGTGGATGTGCTGTAACGTGTTTTTTATAATAGAAGATGGGTCCTTGGAGGCACTTATGAGCAAAAACTAGTACGTAAGTTCAGTAGCCAAATTGGCTTCAATAATTCAGGAGAAAAATTGGCTTCAATAATTCAGGAGCAAAATTGGCTTCAATTGCACCATTTGCACCTAGACATAAACACCCATCTGGAACCCAGCAGCCTGTTATATCCCCCTGTGAGGGACCAAGTTCTAAATTAAGAGGGATCAGTGACTGGTAAAAGACAACAGTGACCCAGCTAAGTAAATCTGTCGATACTTATGTATAAATAAAAATGAATCGCCGAAATGTATACAGTACACGCATAACTTCGTAACGACTGATCCAAATTGCATAATCTATACTTCTATACTAATATTATAAAGTAGAAGAGTTTGTTTGTTTGTTTGGTTGAACGCGGTAATCTCAGGAACTAGGTACTGATCCGATTTGAAAAATTCTTCTCTTCAGTGTTAGATAGCCCATTTATCGAGGAAGGTTATAGGCTATATATCATCACGCTAAGACAAATAGGAGCGGAGCAATAATGGAAAATGTGACGCAGACGAAGTTGCGCGGTTCAGCTAGTAGGTATGTATATTAAATTCTTCCGTTACTGAGTGAATGACTGACAGACAACGCACAGCCATAACTACTGGTCGTAGGAAGCTGCACGTAGGGTCCTTGTGGAGACAAGGGGAGCTCCAAAACAGGATTTCCCGAAATTCCTACGGGAACGGGAAAAATCGGATTATGCGCGTACGAAGTCGCGGGCAAAAGCTATCTAAACAAATAAATAATGACGGCTTCATCCCTGGTCTTGTTTTAACTGCATAAGTCATAACGATAACTCGTGATAACGCGTTCAAGGTGAGTAGCTGCGGGCGACATTATTATGCCAACATAGGTAGGTATCACTTGCGATAACTGAGCAACGACCCCAGTTTTTTAGTCATTTAAGTATTTATACACTAGCTGACCCGCGCCACTTCTTCAGTGTCCCATTTCTCATTAAAGCTCGGCTTCTATTGATAGTCGCGTGATGATAAATGGCATATCCATCACTATAAGATTTTTTCAATTCGAACCAGTAATTCCTGAGATTGGCGCGTTCTGCCAAACAAACAAACTTGCTTAGCCAAAGGATCACTACACATTATAAAACTAAGTCCTCCGCCGCGTCTGTCTGTCTGTCTGTCTGTTCGCGATAAACTCAAAAACTACTGCACCGACACTCTTGCTGTTTTCACCAATGAATAGAGTGGTTCTCGAGGAAGGTTTTACTATATAATTTAGCGGGCGAAGCCGCAGCATCAGCTAGTAATCTATATATATACTAATTAGAACTACAGAATGGAAATAACTATTAATTAAAAGAAAAGTGTGTGAAAGAAGATCAATCCATTCAGTAAACATAACTAGCTGATGCCCACGGTTTGGCCCGCTTGACAAATTATATAGAAAACTTTCCTCGAGGACCACTCTATCCATAGTTGAAATCAGCATGAAAATCGGTGCAGTATTTTTTGAGTTTGTCGCGAACAGACAAACAGACAGACGCGGTGGAGGACTTTGTTTTATAATATGTAGTGTTTATACATCTCATAACAAGTACCGCAAAACTCAAAAAAAATCAATAAAGATATAAAATCTACAATAAAGCTACAATCACGGAAAGTAACACAATACCAAACAAGAAACTCTAAACCGCATTCCGTACTCAATTGTACCTATAAAAAGTAGGATAGTAGATACTGTCCACCGCAACAAATCAATTGATACCAAACACGGACATATAAGTAAAGTATCGGTATCGGTATCACACCGATACTTTACTAGTAGTATCGAGTAGGTACTCGTAAGCATGGTTTACTCGACTGAATCGTACCGTAATTGAGTCTAGTCTATTGAGTTCCGAGATGTGTCAAAGGCAGCTGACTTCATTTAAATCTCATGAGTACAATTTGCGCCAATCACGGTGTTTGCTTTCATACTTTTATTTCTTGTTTATTATTCACGTTTTCCGCTACAGTGCGATGAAAGTAAATAAAATCATTGAGCAGCTTTAGGGATCTAGGTCATTGAGCTCTCATGGTGTCTATAAATATGAACCTAGGTATTGCACTAGCGTTCATGCATGGCGACATGGAGATATATATAGCGGCGAAGTCCCCTCTTTGAGGAGTGGCTAGAGTGGCGCCACGGCGTCCTCACCTTCCGCCTGACGCAGGTCCTCACCGGACACGGATGTTTCGGGAGGTACCTGCTCCGAATCGGGTGGAAGAAAAGCCCGGGTGTCACCACTGTGAGGATCGACCGGAGGACACGCGGCTCCGGAACATGGGGCAATGGAAGGGCAATGAAGGAACATGGATGGGTTTTAGTCAGTAAAAGTCTGACACTCCCTTCCGCTCCGCCCAGAGTGGGAGAAGTCATTTGATGATTTCCCAGCCGAAAAAAAAAGACAAAAAGGTTTCGCAACGATGCACAAAGCTTTCTTGTTTGTCGCTATTTATGTTAGTGAAATCCGTATTTAATTCATAATACTTTCGTACAAAGTTCTTACTACAATTAACCCTTTGAAGTTCAATTTACAAAAATCCCTTTCTTTCTTTCTTCCTTTCTTTCGTTAAAAAAAAAAACAGCTATCTAGACGTAGAAGGTAGTTTCGATTGTCAACCAGGACAAACGATTTCACAAGTATAAAATATTGAAGGTAAAAAACGTTGCTTTGTGCTTAAGAGGGCTTTCACAATAAAAAAAAAAATATGCCTAAGATAGTTTGATCATTTATCTTGGGAGTGTTCTAAATAAATATTTCAATTTGTTCACGTACATCAGTAAAATCCTTGACTCCGCAAAGGATGTTTCACAAAACGTTGCTTTAGGGAATCTTTTGATACCTTGGTACACCGAAGATATTATAATTTAATCATTTATAAAAATGTCCACAGTACAACTGTATCTTCTACTTTGGAATGTTCAAATCAATTTATTACGATTCATACAGTAATACACCAAAAATAATTCTGTAAAACTGAGAGTTATTGACAATTTTCCGTACGAAACTATAATTTTTATCTATGAAATTGTAATCAAAATTCAAATAAAAAATATTTAATAATTAAGGTGGCATTGCTATATTGCTTGAAAAAAAAATTGGTGTAATTAAAAGTAAAGTAAATATTTTTAAATAAATATTGTCGAAAATCAATATAATCTTGTGACGCGCGGTATTCAACTTTAGTCAACCTGAGCAATTCGATTTTGTAACAGCGCTTTGACAAAACTGTCTTAGGCATAATGTTTTTTTTTTTTTTTAGGCTATATTTAAAGCAAAATCACACATCAAAATTCGAATAAAACGCTAAAATTCAAGAAAAAATGTGAATCCTATAATTAGGTTAGACACATTTAAGACTGGTAAGTACCTACTAAAGTTAGGTAAAGGAATTGCTCTGTGGAAACCAAGCCTGACGAAGTAAACGGGACAATCACTGGCGTTTGTTGCGGAACCGCAGAGCTTTTGACTAAGCTCAAAACATTGCTCTTCCTACAAACTGAACAAACAAATTAACCACAACGAAAGCCGTCCATCGATCCCTTTGTAAGCCTTTAAAAAGCGCTGTGAAGAGTTCCTCGCACAAAGAGGACGGTTACATAAGTAGATACTTAATAAAGAGGACGTTTTTAAACGGCTGCGTTAGAAGGGGGCTTTTTAAACTCATTAAATTCTGATAATTTGCCTATATTTAGCTAAAATGGACCTAGCAGTTAATACGTATTTTTTCGGTACACAAAGCAGTTATTTATATGCATAAGATATGCCATATCGAATGTCAAATAAAAAAAACCGGCCAAGTGCGAGTCGAAATCGCGCACCGCACCGAGTGTTCCGTACAAACCTGTAGATAGGTATATATTATATTAAAAGCAAAAGTTGCGGTTTACGATTTATGACGTATTAAAAAAAGTTTCTAAAGTAAATCTTATTCAAATTAATTATCGGTGGAAGTATGCATGGTAATGTACATCGTAATATATTTTATCATTCTCATATTTTAGAAGTTACAGTGGGGGGGACACACATTTTACCACTTAGGAAGTGTCTCTCTCGCAAACTATTCAGTTTAGAAAAAAATATATTTTAGAAACCTCAATATCTTTTTTGAACACCTATCCAAAGATAACGCACAAGTATGGGTTTGATGGAAAAAAAAAACTGAGTTTCAATTCTAAGTATGGGGACACCCAAAATTTATTGTTTTTTTTTTAGTCTAATATTGGGTGAAAATCTTAATGCGGTTCACAGAATACATCTACTTACCAAGTTTAAAGAGCATAGTTCTTATAGTTCCGGAAAAAAATGGCTGTGACATACGGACGGACAGACAGACAGACATGACGAATCCATAAGGGTTCCGTTTTTGCCATTTGGCTACGGAACCCTAAAAATGATAACGCCTCGCTAACACAAAACTGCTACGAATGTTGTGCTACGCTGCAAAAAAGCTTCTTCGACGGTGCTATGACGACGCTACGACGACGCTACGCCTGCACTACGTCAATGCTACGCGCTTCGAGCTTCGCCGATAAATCGTTGTTTTAATTTTTTTTTTTCTCAAAGAACATACAAAGTTCATTATCACATTTATGACATCATTTCTATTTGAATGAGTGCAATTTAAATGTTATAGTTTAATTGAGAAGCTAAAATTCCAACTATAATAATAAAATCGAACTTGTTCGTAGTGAGTGACGTTATTTGCGCCATTCCAATTTCGTCAGTGGAGTGTTATTCGACCTCGACTCTTAAGCTAGGTGTATAACTCTTTGTTGCACTTCACACATGCGAAAGAGAGAAATATTATACTGCCACGGAGACAACAAGTCACCAGTGCGCGCCTAGCTTTTTAGAATAAGAAAAATGTGGTATGCGCGCACGAAGTCGCGGGCAAAATCTAGTTACCTTATAAATGCGAAAGTCTGTGTGTTTACCAATCGATCACGTCTCAGCGGCACAACGGATTTGTATGAAACTTGACGCAAGAGCACGAGTAAACTGTAAATTCCCTTGGGAAATAGGTAATGCTCAGATAGATAGTAATATCTAGATACTATAGGTAATGCAAAAAATAATCTTCAACCAATAGATACCTACGTACCTATCAATAGGTACCTTCAAGAATTATGAAGAATTATTTGAATCTGAACACAATAATATATATATATTTTTCTTTTTTTTGATAATGGCCTCTCGTAGCTAACGACTCTAGAAAGCCTTAGCTACTTAACCGGACTTGCCTGTGGTGGCCTAGGTGAATTTATGGCCCCCAGCCAAGGCTATATAAAATATACTAAAACTCCGCTCGCTGAGGGCACCCCCTGTGGGGTACGGACCTCGACTCAGCGGCATCGTTTGGGGGAGGGCAGCAAGGGACTGGCTGGGTGAGCTGGGTCATGTTTCCATTATTTGGGGAGTTTAAAGCTAAAGGCTCAGCTTCGCGGGCTGGCTCATTTGGCAAAAGACGGGGGGGAGATTTACAGGGTCGTCGCGCTGGACCTCGGCGGCGAGGTCGGAATACGGCTCGCGGTCTGTGTTTGTGTTTGTTTAAGGTACTCGTTTCCCTACAACTTTCCTGGAGGAGGGTGATGGGATCGTCAGGATCTATGAGGGTGTGCCGTGGCCGGCGAATCTTACTAATCTGAGAGGGGGTGTATCGGGTAGCCGATGCAATAAGGAAGTTTGGATGCTTGTCCGCGGATTCAATGAAACGCTTAGTAAGTCGTTTCATGAATTGCTGGATAGCCGGAATTTTGAGATCGATATGAAGCCGATCGTTCCTAACGAACCACGGGGCACCCGTGGCCCGACGGAGACAGCGGTTCTGAAGTGTCTGCATCCTATGGATATGACGTGGCTTAGTGTGTGCGAAAGTGGCACACGCATAAGTCATAATCGGACGTATGCACGTAGTGTAAATGCGCAGTTTGCATTTGAGAGATAGTTTGCTGCGTGCATGCAGCAACAACAATATATATGTATGTTTAGGTATATTTATATATATGTCTTTTTCCTGTACTTGTTATGAGGTGTACAATAAAGTATATAATAAACTAGCAGACCCGCGCAACTTCGTTTGCGTCACATATTCCATTAATGCTCCGCTCCTATTGTCTTAGCGCGATGATTTGTCTTACTGGTAGAGAATGCTTTGTTGCATTAAGTCCGCCCATGTAACACTGTTGTACATAAAGTTTAAATAAATAAATAAATAAATGATATATAACCTTCCTCGATAAATGGGCTATCTAACACTGAAATAATTTTTCGAATCGGACCCGTAGTTCCTGAGATTACCCCCTACATACAAACTTACAAACTTACAAACAAATGTTACCTCTTTATTATATTAGTATAGATAATACCCTACAGAATTAACCTAGAACATAATGATCCATGTAATTAGATCATGACGCTATGTTCTGCTAAATCGAGACAATGTTACATTAAATTTTCGTCCTTGCTGAAGTACACAATAGTGAGTGTTGCTGTTATCATTGACATAACGATAACATTGATTAGGTACCTAATGAAGCCGGTATTGTCACAGTAATTAGGTCGCACTAACAGATTTGCTTCACGACACTTTACTAAAGTAGGTAGATATCTAGGTAGTAAAGGCTTTTGTCACGAATCTAACTGGCTGTAACAAATAAGTCCTACAACAAGCCTTTGTGCCTAAACCTATACAAACAAGGTCCCGCCTTTTATAAATAGACTAGCTTTTGCCTGCGACTTCGTTCGCGCATACCCCGCTTTTTATCGTTCGCCTAGGTTTTCGGGAATCCTGCTCGTAGACTACACTCCCCAAGGAACCTACATGCAAAATTTCAGCTTCCTACGCCCAGTAGTTTCGGCTGTGTGTTGTCCGTTAGTCACTCATCCATCAGTGAAGGAAGAAATTTAATATTTATTGACTAGCTGACCTGCACTATTCCGTCTGCGTCACATATTACATTACTAGCTGACCCGCGCAACTCCGTCTGCGTCACATTTTCCATTATTGCTCCCACAGATATATAAATATTGCTCCGCTCCTATTTGTCTTAGCGTGATGATATATCTATAGCCTATAACCTTCCTCGATAAACTTTTCTGCTTTATAATATTAGTATAGATTACTCCTACTGGTCGTAGCGTGATGATATAAATATATAGCCTACTAGCTTTTCTCCATGACTTCGTACGCACATATCCCGTTTTTTGCTGATCCTGTAGGAATTTGCTAAAATCGTCTCTTAGTGCACCCCTACACTCTCCAAGGAACCTACATGCAAAATTTCAGCTTCCTACGTCCAGTAGTTTGGGGGTCTAGTGGTTAAACCACCTGATTCAGACCCAGAGGTCCCGGGTTCGATTCCCAGCGGAGGCAAATTTTTTGCTCGGTTTGGTTGGTGGTAGGGCTTTCTCTAAGTCCGCCTGGCAAGCTACCACCATCATGTCTAAGTCTGTCGCCATAACAACAATGTTAACAGCATTGCTGTGTTCCGGCAGTTAGAGGTATGATAGCCATTTCCTCTGTGTAAGAGGATTCCGGGTGAAACTCGCTTCCATCTTCGGCCTAATCATCACTTTCCATCAGGTGAGATTTGGGCCAAGAGTTTCCCCGTTTTGAATAATAAAAAATAAAAAAAAAGTTTCGCCTGTGCGGTGTCTGTCAGTCACTCAATCTGCCAGTAACGGAATAATTTTATATAATGTAGGTACTTAAAGTGATTAATATACCTAGTCCTCCTCGATAAATGGGCTATCCAATACTAAAATATATTTTTTATTCTAACAAAATAGAGAGAGACATTAACGCGTTCAACCAAACGATCAAACAAACTCTTCAGCTTTATACTATCAGTACTAAAAGGGCCAGGGTTCCATTTCCAGGTCGTGTCTGCGCACTTATGACCGCTTCGACCGAATTTTTGTCAGAAGGATGTTATACAACATAGATATTACTTGCTGATGCTGATGCCCGCGGCTTTTCCCACATACGCTTGACAAATTATATACTAAGTAAAACCTTCCTCGAGAAAGCCTCTATCCATTGGAAAAAAAAAACACGAAAGTCGGTGCAGTAGTTTGTTTCTTTTAGTATCGCGAACAGACAGACGCGGCGGAGGACTTTGTTTTGTAATATTGTAGTGTTAGTGATAAAATACAATGTCAAATATGTGTAAATTAGCTAGCGGAACGCAAATGAGAATATAAAAAAAACTTTTTACAAAAAAATACAACCGACTTCCAAAAAAAAACACTACTAAGTAAAAAATAACTTTAATTTCGGAAGTCGGTGTTTTTGTTACTTTCTTCGTATTTTGACACCGACTTCCGAAATTAAAGTTTTTTATTTTTCACTTTTTAGTGGTGCCCCACACCTAACAACACCACTGCAAAATCGCAGAAAAGCAAAATACGGAATTTCGATTATCAAAGAATCATCTAAATAGTCAAATTCCAGGTATTTCGATTTAAAATCCAAAGTTCGTAACCGATTTTGATATGATTTAAATGGGACCAATCTGCAAGTATATCCTTTCAGATAAAACAAGAATTTTTCAAATCGGTTCATAATTGTCGGAGTTATGAGGTAACAAACATAAAAAAAAAAAACATACAACCGAATTGATAACCTCCTCCTTTTTGGGAAGTCGGTTAAAAAGGGATTAAAAATTCTAATCTCTTAATTCCAAGTAACGACAGTAGGTACCAGCTGTCGTTGACCCCGTAATCAGGTGTCTGAACTTGAAAGTTTCACTTTTTTTCTATAGAGTTAACTAAGTAAATACCTATAATATATACCTACTACTGCAAAGTTTCTACGTCGAAGACGCCAGCTTATTAGGCTAGGTACAACCACCTGCCAATTTTATTAAAGGTTTTCAACTTTTTTGCTAAAGAGTTTCGGGTACTAGCTCGTTATGCTAGCGTCTTTGCCTACAATTTCTGTTCAGAATGCCAAGGTCAATAGAACAAAGTGCTTGTAAACAAAAAAAAACTATATTTCCGGTATAATCAAATCCACCGCTTTTTGTCATGTCACAGGTTAAAAAGGTAGGTCCTATGTGCTCGTTTACGGAGACTCAGGACTAGGTATACCTACGTACGTAACTGAGGAAGGTTTATCCATTTGTTTCTAGCCAGAATATGTAAGTTATAAATTAGGATCACAGAGAAAAACACTGAAAGCTACAAGGAAACATGACCATTTTCAAATCCTACAGGCTTTGATAATAGTCAAAAGTACGAGTAGGTACCTACCTAATCAATGTTTAAGTTAAATGTCGCGCAATTTGATTCGCGGTGGTGTCTGAGTGCATACAAATGGATGTTGTTTTGTTATTTGAATCTATTTCTGAAAGTAGTTCACAACGTGGGTGAACTAAATATAGGTGCATAGGTTGAAACCGTCTGTAGATACATAATCGTCAGTGGAAAGGAAAAATTGCTAAAGCGACAAAAATGGTAAAATGAGTTATATATATAGCTGAACTGCATTTTTTTTTCTGCGTCGATCTGTCTAGGTTTTAGGCCGATCCGAGCATTTTTTTGGCGCTTTAGCAAGGTGAAGAAATGTGATATTTCCTCTTTTCACAAGCTTTCACTTTTCTAAAGCGACAGTTTTTACCACTTTTTTCATTATTGGCGCTTTAGTACATACATTTTTTCTAATACGATACATTAGCAAATCTTCCTTACCTTATTATTTTTAGCTTCACAAAATAAGCAATTTAGCCTTTCTCAGTTCAATATAAAACGTATTCATTAGTAATTTTTCCTTGAGCGTGTAAAACATTATTTTATTTGTTAGCGGTTTTTCTTTACTACCATGGTAATTGCTATGGCGCTTAAGCAAAAATGCTCGTACGAATTGTTATTATGGATGGCGCTTTAGCAATATATCGATATTTTACCTTTTTTTATGTTTGGCGTTTAAGCAAAACTAGTTGAACACATTTTCTTCGTGGATGGCGCTTTAGCAATAATGTTTTAATTTTACAAAGGGTTAAACGAATTTCAGCACAAAGCGGTAGTACTTAAGGTAACGAACTGCTATTTATTAGCTATTACAACGCACACATTCATTATGATGCGCGGGATTATTAGCCAGTAGCCACCGAGCGTCGCCGTCGTGCGTGTCGAATCGTGTTAATGTTGTTCGTTGATTCCCGATCGGCGCAAATCTGTGTTTTTTCTGCAAAATATTTCTTAATAAAGCAGTTATGTGATTTTGTGTGGACTTATTAAGTATTTTTAGTGGCGTGGACACATAAAAAAGCTTCTTACATTGTGATAATTATAAGAGTGCAGTAAAAAGGTACGTTGATTTAGGTTATATTGGTAAAAAGACGTTTCCTTTGTAAAAACAATTGAAAACGTTATTTTTTGCATTCCATGAATCAAATCGCAGCAAAGTATAAGAAATTAGATTATTATTTTTGAGATTTCACCTAATTTGTGTTTTATTTTTTGTAGGTAGCTATGGAAAGCAAACGGAATGCGTTCTATAAAAAAATTACAAAAGTTGAAGAATCGCGCACAACTGAGCCAAAAACAAGTCGTCGTGTGACTCGACAGTATTCTTCTGAAGTTCAAAAAGATCAGGGCCCCAGCTGCATCAGGAAGGACAGGAAACGCTGTAAAGAAAGAAAATTAGATGACAATCCTGATTTCGTAACAAAATTAAGAAGATCTAACACTGCCGATTATGTCAGTGTTCAACCTGGTAATTTTGTACTTCTACCACCACGATATCGAGCCGCGACGCATTCCTCGACTTCTCAAGATTATGAACTTGCTGCTGATCTGTCCACAGAAGTCCAGACAGAACAGCTGCTTGATCCGACTACTGCTACCAATTCGGCTACTGTGCTGTCCAGCGCAGCCCCATCAGCACAGCTACTAGTGACGACCACCGCCAGCAGCTGGCCTTCTGTGCTGTCCAGCGCAGCCCCATCAGCACGGCTACTAGTAACGACCACCGCCAGCAGCTGGCCTGCTGTGCTGTCCAGCGCGGCCCCATCAGCACAGCTACTAGTGACGACCACCGCCAGCAGCTGGCCTGCTGTGCTGTCCAGCGCAGCCCCATCAGCACAGCTACTAGTGACGACCACCGCTAGCAGCTCGCTTTTAGTGCTGTCCAGCGCAGCCCCATCAGCACAGCTACTAGTGACGACCACCGTCAGCAGCTCGCCTTTAGTGCTGTCCAGCGCAGCCACATCAGCACAGCTACTAGTGATGACCACCGCCAGCAGCTCGCCTTCTGGGCTGTCCAGCGCAGCCCCATCAGCACAGCTACTAGTGACGACCACCGCTAGCAGCTCGCCTTTAGTGCTGTCCAGCGCAGCCCCATCAGCACAGCTACTAGTGACGACCACCGCCAGCAGCTCGCCTTCTGTGCTGTCCAACGCAGCCCCATCAGCACAGCTACTAGTGACGACCAACGCTAGCAGCTCGCCTTTGGTGCTGTCCAGCGCAGCCTCATCAGCACAGCTACTAGTGACGACCACCGCCAGCAGCTCGCCTTCTGTGCTGTCCAGCGCAGCCCCATCAGCACAGCTACTAGTGACGACCACCGCTAGCAGCTCGCCTTTAGTGCTGTCCAGCGCAGCCACATCAGCACAGCTATTAGTGACGACCACCGCCAGCAGCTCGCCTTCTGTGCTGTCCAGCTCAGCCCCATCAGCACAGCTACTAGTGACGACCACCGCTAGCAGCTCGCCTTTAGTGCTGTCCAGCGCAGCCACATCAGCACAGCTACTAGTGACGACCACCGCTAGCAGCTCGCCTTCTGTGCTGTCCAGCGCAGCCCCATCAGCACAGCTACTAGTGACGACCACCGCTAGCAGCTCGCCTTTAGTGCTGTCCAGCGCAGCCACATCAGCACAGCTACTAGTGACGACCACCGCCAGCAGCTCGCCTTCTGTGCTGTCCACTGCAGCCCCATCAGCACAGCTACTAGTAACGACTGCCGCTAGCAGCTCACCTCCTGAATTATCAAATACGAGATCATCCACACCTAACTTATCTCTTGAGTCTCAATCAAGGTCAATTCTTGTACAAGCAGAAGTTTATACTCCACCTACTTCTTCATCAAAACTTAAGCCAACCAAGAATATTTTAGGTAAAGACAAAGTAACCAAAAATAAAACGCCTTGCTTATCTCGAGAAGAAGAAATTGAAATATGTTATGAGGAAATAAAATATGATGACATAGAAACCACTGATAATTATGTCATGAACTATTTTTCAATTGAACTTGAAGAAGAAACAACTGAAATTAAAGATGTTGAAAGTAATATAGAAACCCATAGCAGCACAAATAAAGAAAGAACGAAAAGAAAGGAAAAGAACGAAAAAGATAAAGAATCAGTTTACAAACATGTAGATTTTCTTTCAGATGATGATATTTTTGAATGGAGTTCTTCCTCATGGGAAGGATCAGACTACACTGATTCAGATTCATCTACAACTGGGAAAAACAAAAAGAAGAATACGAAAAATAAGCACAAAAAGTCACAAAAACGTAGTAGAAAGTATAAAAATAAAACAATGAACCAGTCAATAAATAACGAACGTACCACTGAACAATCTCAAGAAGACGAACAAAATCTTAATGAAAATGAACAGACAGCAGAAGAAGATAATATCAGACGTAAGCAAAAGCGTTTTAATACAAAAAAAAGAGAGAAAACGTTTAAGACAGGCTGGCAAAGAATACGTTACAAAAAAAGGGAAAAAAGTGGAGGCTAAATTTATGGGAACAAATCCTTGTACTCCTGAAAAATGTCCAAATAAATGTTTTGAAATAACAGAAGAAAAACGAAAAAACATTTTTAATCATTTCTGGTCATTAAGCTCCGACAGACGACGAGACTGGATAGTAAGTCATACTAAGAAAGAATTAGTAAAACGTCAAAGAACTCAAATTGCAAGTCGAAGACAATGGACTTACACTTATTTCGTCAATGACGGTGAAGGACAAAGAAGAGTATGTTTGAACTTTTTTTTGAAGACACTAGATGTTTGCCAAAGAACTGTGCACTATATTGTCAGTAGTTCGGAATATGGAGCCGCTAAAGAAGACCTTAGGGGAAAGTCTGTCCCAGCAAATAAAACACCAGAAGATCTAATAAAATCTGTAAAAAAGTACATCGAAAACTTACCTGCAGTACCATCTCACTATTGCAGAAAAAATTCAAAGAAATGTTACTTGCCACAAGAGTTCAAAAATTTGAATAACTTATATAAAATTTATAGAGAGACAACTATACAAGAAGGTAAAGCCTACATCGGTGAAAAAAGTTTCAAGAATATTTTTTTAACTGAATACAATATATCATTTCATGTACCTCGCAAAGATAAATGCGTAAAATGCATAAAATTCGAAAATAGCCCAGGAGAATATATACAGGACAAAGAAAATCATTTAAAAGACAAGGAAGAGACGTATTCTCGATTTCAAACTCATCAGGATCTTCGTACTCATGACGATAAAGTTCTTTGTACTACATTCGATCTACAAAAAGTACTTAATACCCCATATGGGGAAAGTATGCTCCTTTATTATAGTCGAAAAATCGCTGTGTACAATCTGACGTTTTACGAGTCTATAACAAGAGAAGGATTTTGTTTCCTTTGGAATGAAGTCGAAGGAAAGCGAGGCGCGAACGAAGTTTGCACTATTCTTACAAAATATATTGAAAAAGTAGATGATCGTGGCACAGTTAAACATCTCCTGTTATACTGCGATGCATGCCCAGGCCAAAATCGTAATAAGATAGTTTTGGCATGTATACACAAATGCTTGCAAAAATGCAAGTCTCTTTCGACGATACAAATTAACTACCTTTTGCCTGGGCACACATTTATGCCTGTTGACTCAATGCATTCTGTTATAGAAAAGAGCGTGAAAAACACAATTATTTGGAGTCCATCACAATGGTCCACAGTTTGTGCCCTCGCAAGGAAAAATCCTAGACCCTACCAAGTTGAATCCTTAACTTACAATGACTTCGAAGGATGGGATAAAATTACAGATAAATATTTTAAAGGAAATTTGATTGGAAAAATCAGTAAAATTCGTACTGCTACTTTTAAAAAATCCCTTCCGAATTCCATTGAGGTGAAATACTCTATGAATCCTGAAGCACAGGCAGAAACAATAGAAGTTATTGCTAAATCCATGGAAACACAAAAAATTTACAAAAATTTACTGCCTATATCCAAACAGAAATATGCAGACTTACAAAAACTATGTAAGAACAAAACAATTCCTCCTGCATATGAATCAGAATTCGTTAAAATACCTTATGCAGGTCATGTAAAAGATGTTTTACCGGAAACAGACATAGAAGATGAGCTCGAAGACCTCGGTTGAAGACTACTACAATGATGATCTCAATAATTTTATAATTAATCGTGATACTAAGTTAATTTTATAACTACAATTTTTTTAGTTATTAAGATTACTTCTTTACTTTCTCTGTTCATGAATGAAACCTATCCATAAAACTGAACAAATTACCTGAAAAAAAAACGTGGATAATGTTTAATAAGCTGCTGGATTTAGTATGAATGGAAAGCTGTGAAAATGTTGATTTGATTTTTCCATAAGATGAGAAAAAATGGTGTTGAAACATTTCATAACTGATTTTTGTTTACTTAAAGATAATTAAAAAAAAATAGCATAGTTACAATTGCTCTGTAGCTTAGATATTTTGCACAAGCTGTTTGTGTTTTTTTACAGAGGTACAGAAATTAATACCTCATGTTTCATTTATTGTTTTTGAACCATTTGAAGTTAGAAAATTATTTTTTAATTGTTATTTCTTTTGTGTTTCCGTTTTTGAGTAATTGTAAAATGGTTCAGATAGCAAAATAAAACTTTTTTAGGAACACCTTGTTTCAGAACTATGCCTATTTGTTAATGTGGTAGATAAATCTTATCCAAATTAATAGATTATCTACAAATAAAACTCGTTGATTATGCTTAAACTTGGTTTTATTTATTAAAGTAGTAAGAAAAAAATATAAACCAAGTCTAAAGGTACATCCACACAGCCTTAACATTAATTGTATAACATTTTGTTGAATAATTTACTCTTAAAAAATAATAAACTGCCAAAATGTTATATAACATTTCTAACATGTAGCAAATATTACAGAATGTTTTTGATACGATTTTCTTAAATTAATGTCACTGCTGTGTGGATGCACCATAAATTAATTAATCATTGCGGCTATAAGTCATAGTGACACATACAATTCTAAATTTTGTCACCATATTAGCGTATATTCCTCACTAACTAATACTATTTAAATACCTATTAGCTATTTCTTATCCAAAATATGATTGATATTGCTTGTCTTAGCATTTTTTTCTTAACTGTATGTCTTAAGATCTGAAGGTGTTAGCTGTATATCTTTTCCATACTTAAGTAACAATACGTTGCTTAGCCTTTCTTGTTTTACATGATAGTAACTTTTAAAAGCTATTAGCATTTTTCGCTTTACATGATAGTAAATTTTAAAAGCTATTAGCATTTTTCGCTTAACATGATAGTAAATTTTAAAAACTATAAGCATTTATTGCTTACAAAGGCCTATCAAAATCAGGCGCTTTAGCAATTTTTCCCTGAATACGATTTCTAATTTAGTTGGAGCTTTTTTGCTTAAGCGACATCTATCTCGCAAAATAAGGTACTTAGATTATTTATGATAATGAGGAAATATAGCCAAAAAACACACTTTTAATATGTTTTAGTTTTATAGAAAAAAATGCAATAGCAGAGGAGTAGTGATTTTTTTTTCAAAAATAAAAACTTTGATCGCTATTTCCCACAAGTAGCATTTTGGCGCTTTAGCAATTTTTCCTTTCCACTGACGATATATATTTTGATGTTTTTGATAATGCACGTGAGGTTACGTGCCCATGTGTTAAGGTGAATGCTCCAACCAGCCCGCGAAATTCAAATTTTCTTGCGTTTTTTGCAATTTGCAGGCCAGTGCTAGGTTGTATGTTGATTAAAATATTATTCGCGGCTGTAAGACGTATGTAGTTACAGAAATATAATCATCAAAATCACCAATACAACCCTCCAAGTTCATAAAGGCTTAGGAACAAACAAAAACAGAAAAAGTAATTCCTAGAGCTTTATGAACTTAGAGCATTGTATGAGCGATGATTTTGATGATTATAATTCTGTTGCATATGCTAGCTGGTTGGAGCATTCACCTTAAGAATTAATACTTCTCTGGAAATTCATAGGTAAATGATGAATGAGACTCTCTCCTAATCTCCTTACTTAGGTACCTACACAGTGCTCTCCTAAAGTGGGTGATAGACGGGCGAGCAATTATGGCTCGACGAGGAGCTCGTGGCTAAAAACTAACAGCCGCACAGGTCGATCTTTAAGATTAAGCAACGCTTGCCAAGCTTAGTCTGTGGATGGGTGACCATCTTAGCATAGGTATCGAGTTTCCTTCGTGCTTCGGAAAGCACGTTAAGCCGTTGGTCCCGGCTGCCATTTGTAGATCTTTGGCAGTCTTTACGAATTGTCAGAAGCCAGTAAATCTTACTCCAGTCTTACCAAGAAGTGCCTACCATGTTACCCAGTTAATGGGTTGTGGAGATCTGGTAGGCAGCCGCTCCACGTAAAACACTGGTAGGTATTCAGCTGAATCCGGTTTGACTGGAAGCCGAACCCAGTATAGTTGAAAAGGCTAGGCAGATTACTTATGGCTCGACGTGTAAGATCGTTGGTGATGCAACAGGTTTGAAATTTTGCTCGTAGCTCGCGTCGGCTCGCACGTCTGTCAACGCCATGAGCCGCAACTCCGCAAGGCGCGAGCCATCCTTCTATTTTGTGACACGTTGAGTGCTATTTTGTTGCAAAAAACTGGCCAAGTGCGAGTCGGACTATCGTGCAAAGGGTTCCGAATCAATTTAATTTTTTTAACATGATATTGTAACACTACAGACTTCTAATAGGTTTTCCTGTAATCTTTTATATTATTTTATGTATAAGTAGAACGATTATCTGCGTTTATTTAAAAATTTTGGGCTCAGTAGTTTCGAAGATAAGGAGTGGATCCGGTTTCGAAGATAATGTTCATTTTTGGTCTAATTTCTTGAATAACTTCGAAATCATTTATTATAAAATTATGAAAAAAATACTAAGTGAGCCCTTTCATTTGTTATGTCACTCACACGATACTGTTTGAAAAACATTTTTTAAATTTTCTATTTTGTCCCCCAACAGCGACCCCCATATTCAACATTTATTTATTTACGTAACGCGTCCGTGTTTGGGTCACAAAAGTCCATATTATGTACTTACTTAGACCGTATTTTAACAGAATCGGTCCAGTGCCTACATCCAGCTGAAAACTGGTTTTGACAGACGGACAGACAGACAGACATCCGAGTGATACTATAAGGGTTCCCTTTTTTCACGGATGTTCGGAAACCTAAATATTACTGGTTTTCGAAGCTAATCAATCACACTAATTATAAACAGAATTCGTTATTGTTTCAGGTTTGACCAAATATTTTGTGCCGAAATAATGGCACTAAAGTCAACTGCTAGTCAATGTGAAATTGCTTGTCTCGTACAAGTATCCTGTTTGGCTATCATAAAATATTATTCCTGATTAACAAAAAGTTTCCTTCGAAGACATCGCGGTCCCCATGGTACCAGAGAAATGAGCAAGCTTTCGCGTGTGTTATCGACGTCGAGCCGAGTAACCGCGTACTAGGTACCTAAATAAGTTCGCCCGTCTTATCAAACACTTAAGAGAAGAGGAGTTTATCTCATGGCTTTCAGCCATAAGCCCACAATCAATTAATTTATCGCCAGAACAACTTGTCTAACAATTCTTCTTTAAATTTTCACACACCTAAGTAGGTAGGTACCTACCTATTCCGATCGCAACTGAAACCACATAAGTTCCAACCTACTTACTTACTATGTAAGTACGGTGATAGGCATCCTTCCTAGTTTGTAAAGTGATAAGGAACTGTGATAAGCGCTACGACAATGCTCTCTCTCAACATCAGAATAATTCCTGTGAAAAAAAAAGTTCGCAGGAACTGTATCCATTTGAACTCGATTAGATTATTTTTTTAGAACTAACCCTAAGGGACTACTCACACTTATTCAGCTCCATTCGCGTTTAGCTGAACGATTTTGGTCACACCTAAGTAGGTACATACTGTTCCGCTACTACCAGCCGCGACAGCGTCGTAAGAATGAGTAGGTAGGCGGCAGCGGCAGAACAACGCTGAACTCTATCTATAGCACTCGCATGATAATAAAACATTTGTCCTCATTTTATACTTGTTTGCCGCGAAAGCTGAATAGACGCGGAAAGCTGAGAGGCTGCCTACGCGTCTCCATACAAAATCGTTGTTTTCTGTGGGCATAAGTTGAATAAGTGTAAGTAGTCCCTAATTCAGAACTGAATTCACCAGCTTTATAACGCATGGGCGCCGAGGGAGCCGCTTGCACCGGCACGCCGGTCAACAAAACAGGAATAAAAAATAAATAAAAGAGAACGTAACAAATCCGAGGTGCGTTACAGTACGAATAATCTAAGTTTAACCATGCGAAGTACGTCGCAATCGATTGCGCAGGATGTCAATTTGACAAGAAAGAAACATAGAAAAGCTTATGCGCATGTCGCGTATGCAGTCTCAGTCACTCGTATACGTTTGATGCATACTTGTGCCTCGCTTCCTCAATGCAATACGACTGTTGGTGCGAAAAGTGTTAAACGTTGTTATTTAATTGTTTTAATTAATTATTCTGGTTTTTTATTTATTTATTTATTTATTTATGTACACACAAGAAATTAAAAAACTAAAAATGTATACAGAAAAAAGAGTACAAAGGTACTGCTTATTTCAAATGAAATTTCTTCCAGCAGACCTGCGACAGGAGAGTAGGAAAAGAAACATAGACACAGTGTGTAGAAACAAAGAAGGAAACTAAAAATAGACTTAACTAATTTAACTTAAACATACTATTAATTATTATCTACTAATAAATACATTAAAATGCAAACAAATATACAGAAATTGATTTACATAAATACATAATATAATAAAATAATACATACCTTTAATATAACATTATTTTTCTTACTGTGTGACTTGTATTTTGTGTTTTCTTGTAGTGTATGTGTTTGTTGTGTTACTTTGTGATCGTGTTATTGTTATTGCATGCATTTTTTCAAAATTCAAATATAACACGTACCTACACAAAAAAAAACATAATCTACGAACAGTGTAGGTAACACTTTTCTACGCGATGGGACCTGCGCGGTCGTCACTAACAGCCAACTTCGCATGGGTAAAGTTAGAATATTCGTACCTACTGGAAGTAGGTAGGTACCTACGGTGAGCTCCCGTCGCTCGGTCTTGCTCCTTTCTTCTTAAGTTCTATCTATATCTGATGGGCATAAGGAAAACTATTGTAAGTATTCGAGGTGGGGTTTTGAAGATGCACCCCCTTGAAACAGTCCCGCCTATCTAGGGAATGAATTTACTATTTAACCATTAAAAATTGACACAGACACTACTTACCTGGATGAGCAGTTTTAGGTACCTCTCATAATATGAACTTTCGTAAACAACTTTATTTTTAGATTCAAACTTTTCAAACTCATTAAAATTCGTCAATGACATTGAGGATCAAGATTTTAAACACACATGAATAAGCGTAAAAAAGCACAAAAGTCATATTTTACGTATTAACACGCATTTTATAATATTACTGCTAATTAACGATCATCGAAGGTAGTTAGCTGCATCAACAACGTATAGTACTTAAGTAAATAAATACATTTTTGTTATAGCTCTAGAAGCGACGCTGTCTACCTTCTTCAGCACCTGCATAGGTACGTAAGTGTAAAAGTATAAACATGCATAAATCTATACTAATATTATAAAGCAGAAGAGTTTGTTTGTTTGGTTGAACGCGCTAATCTCAGGAACTACTGGTCCGATTTGAAAATTTCTTTCAGTGTTTGATAGCCCATCTATCGAGGAAGGTTATAGGCTATATATCATCACGCTAAGACAAATAAAAGCGGAGCAGTAATGGAAAATGTGACGCAGACGAAGTTGCGCGGGTCAGTTAGTCATACATAATACACATAACATGTTGAGTAGGTACACATAGTATGAGGAATTGTTTATAACCAGCTTACTTTTTAGCATCAAAATCCGAATCAGACACGTATGACACTTATAAACATACACACATTACCTACTCAGTGACTCGATTAAAGTAAAATTAACAACCTACCTTTTGTACAAATGTCAAAAATATCACAACTTTTTTGTATCGTTGTTTGTAAACAAAGACGGAATGGAACGCGCGCGCACCCGCGTTCGTATGGAATCGGATTGAGCGTTGTAGATTCGGCCGGTCGCACCACGCCCGCGCAGCGACTGACGCGACTACAAAACCCGTCTAATTATAACTCTAGTAACGCATAGCACAGCCTGCTCGAAGTTCTTCCGATAACAATGTTATTGACGTTTAGTGCAGTCTCAGAACTCTCAGAGCAGCGAAATAAAGCCCGATAAGCGAGCCGGCTGATCAAACAATATTAGTGATGCCTGGTAAACAATAGCACAATATAATATGTTATTGTTTGTTTCCCAAAGAACAAATAAATAAAATTTTCGTCCGCCTCTGCGGTAAACACAACAAACAGAGTTTAAAAGGTAGCTCGTTGGTCTATTGACTGGTGTGGGTTCGATTCCCCAAATAGAGCTGAATATTTATTTGGGTTGTTCCATCAGTGATTTCTCTGCAGCAACTTGGTATGTTGGCTCCTGGTTAATCTAGGCTCTTGCCGTTTTATGTGAGAGCATACAAAACTGGCGGTAAATAAAACTTCGCGAAGTTTGCGTGAAACGTATCTCTGGCAACTGACTTTATGTGTCAATGCCAGATGTTTTAATAATGTCTGCTTTGTACATTATCGAGCACATTACCTATTCTTCCAAATAATAATTAGTAGTGAATTTGATTTAGTTTTAGTAAATAAGTTAAGAAAAGATGCCTCTGGCTATAATTACAAGGTGAAAATTTCCGTTATTTTTAAATTCCTACTTTCGAGTCAACTTGGATTAAAAAATAAACATTTAACACGCGAAGTACGAGCAGTAGCGACTGCAAAGTTTCTGAGTAGATCTTACTTACATCTTACAACGAATATTTATTAGTCTTTTTTTAAGGATGGGAAATCATCAAATGACTCCGGTCTGGACGGAGCGGCAGGGAGTGTTAGACTCTTACTGACTAAAACAAAAGTCCTCCGTGTTCCTTCTAATGCCCTTTGCTGTCCAGGGCTGCGGTGACTATTTCGAACAAATTCCGCGACCCTGGCAGGCACTGACCCTTGCGGGCCCCGTCTACATTCAGTAGCCTGAGCCCGGATCGGCGGGTCTAACCACGCTTACGGAACTGCCTGTGTGTTGGTCAGATGGTTCAACTGTCATGGAAGACGCAGGGTTGGAAGGCTATAAGTGCGACCGATAACCGCGGTTATCTGCTGGAAGACGAGTCGATGTTGCTTCGCTTAGGTGAGGCCCGTGTCTTCCGGATGAAATGATGATGATAAAGTTCAACTATGACTCACAAGTCACAACACCCATGCACAATTGCAGCTTAGTCACCCCGACTAAACAGCAGAAGAATTTTTCTAGGGTGTGTGAGTTCATCTGCCGAAAAAACCAACTATTCTACTTCATCGAGCCTTCAGAGATCCGCCCCTAAGACGACCCACACTGACCGAGAATCTCTCACCTGGGGACGCCTTACCGTGCTCGACCTGGAAAACTCCTAATAGACTTGTTAGTCGGGTCGGCCGCAGTAAAGATACCTGACCTCCTCAGGTAGGGGTTCTGGGATGGCTCCGATATTCAGTGTTTTTGTGGCTTCGCCCGGCAGTCCATGGTCCACCTTTTGTCTTGCGTCTCCCCCCCCCCCTGTCCCCCGTCACCTGTACACGGTAGAACCTTATGGCTGCGTCAGCGAATGGTGTTACTGTTGGTGAATACTGTGTCAACCATTAAAATTTATTTTTTGCCATCGATACGGTAAGAGGTTCGACGATCTGGCTATCTGCCATCCAAGAAGCCACTTAGGATACAATGTCCCGCACGCCTAGCTGACTATTCAAAGTTTGATGAGCTTTCTATTTTACCATAATCAAATTACCTACCTTCCTAGCCTTTCTGCACTATTGATAAGTTCGGCTTCTAATCTAACTGGATGCAGTTTACCGTCTTTTCGACTTATGATTATAATGATAATAATTACATATAATTCTAGTGACGCGCACTCGAGGCACAGCATACTCTTAGCGTTGAATATAAGTGGGGTCTGCGCTTGCATTTGTACCCAGGTTCTGCTTGTGCTTGCAGCTATCAGTAAGTTTTGTGTATTAGTTAAACCCGCGTGGGTTACCACCTGTGTCGTGTAATATTTTCTTAGTGCATGTGGTGTAGTGCCGTAGGTCCAGTCAATTAGTTGAAGAGCGTTTTTAGTGGTACTCTTATTGCAGTGCGCTCTTACGTAGTAAGTAGTGGGTAGTGACAGTAAATTGAACCCGCAAGCCAGTTTCAACTCTAGCTTGTACACGAAAAACCACCCTTATTGCTACAACATAAAGGCTATGATGTATGGGATGAACACCGCAAGGGCGGATTTGGTTCGCAAACGGTGACCGTCAGGCTTGCTGGACCAAACGAGATATGTACCTACATGAGATCGTATCGCATTTATTCTTAGGAATAACATTAAAACATAAATTGTTTACCTAGTCTTATTTTCGTAAAATATTTGCCAATAATGGTTTTGCAGGCACTTTCTAAATAAACTTTAATTCAACTTTTTAGAGGAGGTTTAAAATTGATGTTAAGGTAGGAAAAAGGTAAAAAATATTTACATTAACAACGCAGTTAATACAACGCTGAAACTATGAGAACTTGGAAGTGGTCAGCCAACCTGCGGTCAGAATGGCTCACCACTTTTCTTTGATATATTGCTTAACGCAAATATTTCATAATTGGTAGTAAATAGCAGCAAATAGGTATTAAACAGTGCATCATATGGTCCCATACTCTCATGTACATATCTCGTTTGGTCCAGCCATCCTGACGGTCACCGCAAACGAATGTTGGTATATTATAAAGAAACCACCAGAGCACTCGTTTCGTCATATTTAATTATTAATTCATATTTAAACTTTTTACAGAAATAATATTCTTAGAACCTGATATTTGTCCAGTGATGCAAGACTACGTTACAAACCTTTACAACCAAACATATAAACCGTATTTTCCCCGTAAGCCATTTTCGGATATCCCATATCCTCAAAGTGAAGACACGTACTTTTTTTACCTGGTTTAAATTGTTTTAATGATTACAATTTTGATTGATGAAGTGTTCTTTAATACCCGACTGCAGAGACTTATGATTTTAGCAGTTTGTTTTTATATAAGTGTTAGAGTTATTTTTTTTTATTTGTTATGGGTTTGCTCTTGACCCTGGTCTTGGTCCTGGATGGATGAATGATGACAGGCACAAAGTCTTCGATGGAGCGAGCTTACTCAAAAGGAGCCTGTTCACTCTAACTTTGAAGAAGATTAGGGTTGTAAGCGTTCGGAAACACAGACGCAGCCAGAGAATTCCACTCCTTTGCTGTGCGCATCATAAAAGACGTTTGGAAACGCTTAGTGCCAATAAATTGATGGAATAGCAACACCGTAGTTTATAATAAATCGCATGAGATAGTTAACTCTTAACCTATAATATTCAATTATAAACTATAAAGATTTATACACTATTGAATTTGGATGGGATTTATTATATTTATAACGATATTTTTAACCGACTTCCCAAAAAGAAGGAGGTTATCAATTCGGTTGTATGTTTTTTACCTCATAACTTCGACAATTATGAACCGATTTGAAAAATTCGTTTTATCTGAAAGGATATAGGTACTTGCAGATTGGTCCCATTTAAATTTTATGATAATCGGTTACGAACTTTGGATCTTAAATCGAAATAGCCGGAATTCGTCTACTTAGATGATAGTTTTATGTCATCAAAGTAATCGAAATTGCGTATTTTGCTTTTCTGCGATTTTGCAATGGTTAGGTGTGGGGTACCACTAAAAAGTGAAAAATAATACAAAAAAAATACAACCGACGTCAACCGACTTGGAAGTCGGTTGTATTTTTTTTGTAAAAAGTTTTGTTCACATCATATGCGAGAGTTCGTAATCTTATCAAGATTTATTATAATCTTATGGTTTTCGTAAATAATAACACTTTATCTATATATCTAAAAATAAAACGAAATGTTTTATTGTAACTTTATTAACTTCAAATAAAAAGATAATACAATGTTTGCAATTATAACGCCGGCTGTGCTATTACAATCTATAGATTAAAACTTCAACATTCTTATTCATTCAATCGTAACTCTTATTCTAATAAGGCTACCCTTAAATTCTACCACTTTCACTCTTAAGTAAGGGCCAATTAATGCAGTTTATTTTATTATTGCTTGCATAATTTAGTAACCGCACGATATAAAAAAGTCGATATAATTATTAGGAATTCTGAATCTAATACGAATTCCATATAATATAATGCAATGATATAAATTCGCTAGCATCCTTACAAAAATCAACTATTTTATTATAATTCCACACCCAGTACAATGCTATAAACGCATGCACCTAAACTTGTGCACTAATAAAAATATTAGAATCTACTACAACCGATCAAAATAATTGATTCGATACTATACACCCAAACGAACAAAATACAACGGAATATCACACGACCAATACAAACAGAGCAATAATATTATGTTTGAAAAGCAAACTTGTAATGAATAAACATTTTACAATAAGTGTATACCTTATGATATGGTAATGATATGATAAAAAATCTACACTGGGTCCAGCCAGCCACCAAAACTTTTATTTTATAAATCATTGTTATTTTATAATATAACTAACATGCAATTCAATAATAAACCTTACCTATATCACTACCAGTATTTCGTTAAGGCATAACTGAATATTTATATTGTCCAATCTATCAGGAAGCATGTTATCTTAATTTAGTAATTGATGGCGTTTTATTGACATTGGTTTTTTGTAAGCTTCATTCCTTAGTCCTGGCATACATGAGTGCAGTAGACATTAAACACGCATAACATTACACTCATGTACACCAGCTGTTATTGTATAACTAACTAGTTTAGAGAGACAAGGTCAAAATTATAATACGTAAAGAAAGTTATTTTATTAAAATACATACCTACTAATGCATAGGGTAGGCAAGTACAGTAATGTTTAACAGCTATAGCTTACTCTATAAATGAAATTAAAACTCCAAGAAAAATTTATTTAATACTTTCGTTACATACAATTGCAAGTATTGGTTTCAAATCATAAAGCCCCATTTCACGGAGAGTTTCTCGCCCTTTGTGTGGCAAGAACATGCACGCGAGTCTTGTCGATAATCGCACTTATACGCGAAAACACCCCTACGATTGTGTCATACGAAATATCAAGACTCTTTATGCACTCGCCCACAATCTAGGCGACTACCGGTTATTTTTACCAACAATATTTTTTTCAAAAACTGCTTCGATCATGCAAAATACTCTCTCCGGGTGAATGAGACTTTATTGAATGTGTTTAAATAACGACTGCACCAACAAAATGTCAGAGAAACTGGAATAAAACTGAATACATCCAAATACAACATTGTTGATTTAATCAAATATTTTAATCCTAATTGTTACTACTTTATAATCAAGTGCACTTAATGAATTCTCACTACATTAATAGTTCCATTTGTTTGAGTTTATTATTAGCGTACTTATGCCTACAGAAATACTAAATGTCCCATGTAAATGGTCCACAGTAAGTAAGGAGAGTCACAAAACAGCGAAGCCTCCTTATTGTTTTATCTGAGCATAAGCACTCTTTAAATATATTGTTCCCTACGATGCCTGCTAGAAGTACCGCCCAAGTTGAACGTCTAGAATATTCTAGAATCCTAGGATCCAACTCTACATGGGTCACTAAGTACCTCGCAAATGACGTATACGCTTGTAGGCATGTCTGTCGATAATTCGATATAACAACTGAGCATGATAATTTGACTTTTGAATTCATGTACTTAGTATATGCAAAGCATTCAAATTCCAAAAATTTTCTCCCAATATAATATTTTCTAAAAGCAAATGACTAGACCTTAGAGCAATTCCGTTATTGTTTTAAAAATCATTCGAACTGTATGAGATTTCGTAATGGGACATCAGGGCGAAAAATTATCCTTATCAACACTGATCACTATCCGTCTTATTACAAAACAATGCTTAAGTTCTGGTTTAAACCAATACTAACAAGTCTAGGTTAGTTACGGTAGTAACGCTAGTACCAGGTTTAAATGTGTTCCAATTACTAAAAACTAAAGACTAATTCGAGGATCACTTAGTACCAAAGAAAGTCCATAGTTTAAACAATATCCACAGATAAAAAACCTCGTTCATACAATCTTTAGTTGAAACAAAGTTCCGTTTCTCAAAATGTTTTTGTTATAATCACAGTTGAAATGCTTAAATAATTATTTATCAAACAAAGATTATGACAAATTGTTTTGTGTTTATATTAAAAGTATAAGCACGACTTGTACTTTTGACGCGCTTTTTATAATCAACTTGTCATATTTAGAACACCTCTTGCGTTGAGTGGAGCGACGACGGGGTCGCACGTAATTTGAGACGAATGTTTACATAGTCATGTTGCGTAATCTACACTAATATTATAAAGAGGAAAGATTCGTTTGTTTGTTTGAATTGAATAGGTTCCGAAACTACTGAACCGATTTGAAAAAAATCCTTTCAGTGTTAGCCCATTTATCGAGGAAGGTTATAAGCTATATATCATCACGCTAAGACAAATAGGAGCGGAACAATAATGGAAAATGTGACGCAGACGAAGTCGCGCGGGTCAGCTAGTTTTTAATAAATAGGAAAATGATCTTTTACGTGGTTTGTTTGGGATAAAACTTCACGTAAAAGATTTCCAAAAACAATCCATTTGTGAATCTATACTTATATTTAAAATCTACGTCACAAGTACCTATGTAAGATTGCAGAGACACACCAAAGTCTTCCAAATGCATCAGGTCAATTCATATTATTTGAAATTTTTAGCAATTTTTACATAGACTGACACAATATTAATCAACGCTAACCTCAAAATATAAGGGTTTCGGCGGACTAACTTTAGTACCATAGATAGTTCAGGAACTAGTGATAAACTTCATTTTATAATAACGTTCTATTTAGTCATAATTTAAAACTAGTATTTGTCCCAATACTAAATTTAGATCGTGTTTTATAAGACGGCATTAGTTTCACTTTTTAATAAATTTATAACTTTATTTGCAACATAGTTTCCCGCCCTGAAGTCTCATATAAATTCAGTCTGTATTATTGTTACTGTCGTAAGTTTATCATTCGTTACGTATAATTCACTGGAGGAACTCGACGGCGATGGTTTGGGGGCCGTTAAAAACCGTGGATCGTATTATATCTCATGGACGGAGATTACGTTCACTTACTACATTGTTCCATATTGTTAACATTACTACATGTAACGGAGTATCGGGCGATATCACACGCCACACGCGATATGCTTAACATTATGTATGTACTTATTAATTTGTGTTTGGGATGGCGTATCGAACACCACCAAGTCTAGTTTCTGTATCACAATGGGCTTACCGCATGAAAGCCTCTGATCCTCGATCTCTTCGCTACTCATACAACTATTTATTAGTTTTATTTAGCGCCTAATATAATTATGGAACCATTTTCCGACTTTTTTTTAAGATTCATGTAACGGAGTTTCAGTATAAGTTACATAGTTTTCGTTTACTTTAAGTTTCAACTTAAAGGGGTCATGTCTTACCGAGTATTATTTCAGTAACAATTGGTAATGGACGATTCTACTTTCATTATTATTTATTTTCAAACTGATAAGCATAAACCTCTGCAAAAAGAGAATATTCGTGTATAATAACTTGTAGCAGCCCCGCTAATACCAGTGTACCTACACTACTTGCAGTGAGTCAAAGCCTATAAAATTGACAGTACTTACACGAAGCACTAAAAATGTGCACAGCATTATCAAAATAATGGGCATAACCAATGGTACCTTTATCGCATCTAATGGATTCGTATTTTCTACATTAGAGCTCTATATCACCTATCAAAAACAATGTGAACAATACTCATAGCCTTTTTGTGCGTATATAGTACATGCGGTTTATTTGATTATGACCTCTTTTAAGCATCAACCGCACTCTGCAACTTCTGGATTCATTTGAACCTCTTTGTTGACCCACTGAAAGTAGCTAAATGCAGGTAGACTGTGCCAAAACTAACAGGGCTTCTCCCTACGTCTAAGTAGAAGGGCACTATTTGAACCCTCACACGTTAATACTTAGTAAAAAATAATGCATCTCTAAACTATACGTGTCTATAATGGAAGCATTAACAATCGGTCAATTCCGTGAGTGCGAAGTTGCCTAAGCTTAATAATTAAATGCGTAAACATGAATAAGGAGTAAAATTGCTTGAACACAAACTCATCAATGAGTAGAATACTGAACTCGTTCAAACAATTTTGACCCTTACATCATTATGGTCCATCTTTTACATTTTGATATAATGACACACCCGCAGTGCTATACACAACCAGAGTTCACTAATTATAACTACCAAGTACTTTTTCCATTGGAATATAATTTTAAAGCGCAAAATTTAGTCGTGTAAAATGTATGGAAGATTAAGATAGACAGAAACATGATCAGTCTTGAAGATAAATAAACCGTAAGAAAATCAACTAGCATTGGTCTAATGTTAGTAAATAAATTAATAATAATATATATTGCATGCTTTTTAAGAAAATTCGATTCGATGTTTTATTTATACATAAATAAACAATGAGATTACAATGATAATATCATTTACAGGTAGCGCTAATAATACGAAATAATTTTTCGCAATAGTACTATTGAGCGTTCTTGGACTGACTTATAACAATAAGGGTATTTACAAGCTGCATATTTCATTGCTTGAAGGTGCTTTGAAAATATGGATCTGATTTGGCCTCATTTATGGCATAATATAATTATTCTGTCTGTGTGATTAACAGTAAAGGAGATGTTTCAAAATGTATGGAGTCTGGGCCAGGTACACTACACAAAAAAATAGGGAAATACATTTAAAACAGTTCTCCTCAACTGTGCAATTGCTTTAAAATGACGCTGTTTGCTAGTATAACACGAGAAATTACACTTGAAATTACAAAACCCGTTATAGAGGGTAAGCTGTAATTTTGATTGACTATTGACATTTGTCATATTTATTTCTGTGGAGGTATCCCAGGTGTATATATTATGTTCTATGGACGAGTTAAAAATCGATAAACATCAATAAACTGCCACAGCAGTATATATTTAAGTCAATTATTTGTATTTTTCCCAAATTCTACGGAATCTTCTCTTTTTTGAGGTAGGGTACGTAGACCTGGCCCATTTTGAAAAATCTGTTTTGATACTGAGAAGAAAATAATTATGTCGTACCTTTAACGCCACCCAGAGCATTATAAAAGACCCTTATCGAAACTGTAAGTCACTCTTAATTTTTAGACTGAACGCCCAACGTCCGATAATTGGCGACCATCTTTTTGTAGGTGAAATATGAAACGTACAGAGGGCTGATTCACGTAATTTTATGACGCGCCGATGAAGTTTTAGTGCAGTTGCAGTTAAGTTTAAGTTTGAGTGATAAACGCTATTCTTATAACCTATGAACTGCGCGTAAGCTGCGCGTGAACTGCACGTCAACTGCACGACAACCGATCTCGACCAAACTTACGTATGGTGGAGAGAAAAAATATTACTCACTAAATAATCGAATAGAATCGATTACATTTCAATGAATATGACGTTATAATAATATTAAAACACAAACTTAAATTTATTAGCCGTGTTTTGAGACGTCAAACAAATAGTGGAATACCGATCTTGTTGCGTTCCGAAGCACGCACCAAAGACGCGCAACAGTATAATGCCGTTATTGCGCTCGCGTGACGCAAACTTGACGCGAGCTTGTCTGACAGCGGTAGAGAATACGAAAAGCGTTGTTTTGATCGAAACTTAACTTCAACTGCACTGCAACAAAACTTATTTAGTTACGTGAATTAGCCTACTGATTGTAACAGTAAAACGCACACGTCCTACAAAAAAATCGGTAGATTTTATCTAGCAAGGAAAAATCGGCCCGATTATCGGTCCTACAAAAAGTGACGTGGACGGGCAGCGTTAAAATATTATAGCAAGTAATTATTCGCAAATCGCAAGATACAGCTTTGATAAGGGTTCTCACACCCTTGCATAAGACCTTATCAGTTATTCATAATGTGTTGACAATGTAATTTAAAGAAGATCTCACCTAAACATTGATAAATTAAACCTAAGCATCACAATCTTTATAATACAATTTAGTTTTCGGGCTTATTAAAATAATGAGAAAAACCAACACAACACGTAGGCCTCAAATAAATACCTTAATTCTTGCAATAGCAACGCCACTCTAAGTATTAGGAAACAGCCAATTCTTTTTTCTGGAGCAGAAGTAATGGAGCAATTTCTGGAACATAAAAAAGAACTATTTTAAATAAGAGACACTTTCTACTACTATCGATGTGGTCACAGATCAAAAAGGTGATTTCAGGAGGATTCGCCAGAATGCAATAACTGCCAAAGATTTTACTAGCAAACAAGGTCAAATTGAATTACCGCGTCGCGTGCATCGATTTCAAATAATAATATAAAACAGATATGTCAATAAAAATCACAAAGTAGTTCGTATAGTAACTTATGTTTGGTAGTTAATTTGACTAAGTATATTATGGCCTTAGAGACGGTCGAAGATCGACCTACACCCACCTTATAAGCAGATGAGACATATTTTTGTTTTATCTTGAATTATAAACATGTCTATGGTAGCTTGTCTATTGAAAATTGTTTGTGGCTATTTTTAATTAAATTTTCTTTTATTTTTTAAATGACATTTATCGCTATTTTGAATATGCCTTGGTAGGCTTGCCTACTTATTTTTGTTCACACACCAATAAAAAATGTTATCGAAAAAAAGATAATTGAATTATGAAATTATGAAAATAACCAAAATTGCCTGCAAAAAAAAATAACATGAACAATTTTCGATTGGAAAACTATCATGGGCGTGTAATTTATAATATCGTGTCACGATGTTTGTTATCGAACTCCTGCGCAACGGCTTGACCGATTTTTATGTTGTGTGTATATTCAGTTTGCTTCAAAATAGGCCGTAGGGTAATTTTTTTAATTGGCAAAACAATGTTTTTCCCGATTAGCTAGTAAATCAATCATTTGATTTAAAAAAATTGTCACATCCGGTTTTCAGATGTGTGAAGGTTGATCTTCCACCGTTCAATAATGAATTTCTTTCAAGTCTGTCTCGGTCTGGGGTAGGTCTTTGAAAGGTGACTTACTGTTAAGTCACCTCTAGCAGTAATCACACGTAGCACACCAAGTTCACGCACAACAGGCGCAAAGTAATGTAAAAACATTAGTGACTACGCGCCATCGCCAACAGCTATTTGCAGCACTACATACATGACTAAACAAAATTGAAGCAACAAAAATATACTCACAAGATATGAATCTATAATCTCTCTTCATGTGTATATTATATAAAACGTCAAAGTGAAATGTTCCATTATTATAGTGAATGAGTATAGTTTGGTATGTTCACTGTGAGATTGTATAATCCTCAATGGGGTTGAAATTTTTGCTTTTCATGTGGGTCTCGTTGTACGCCATCTTGTAGCCCCAAAGGAGCATAGCTTCTTTGCAGGCAATCTGAAACATTACAGTTAATTGATTAGTAAAAACATTTCATTACACACTCTCGAGATTGTTTACCCTGCCGAGCATGTGTAGATTCGGTCGAGTAAACGTCTTCATATAATAAAAACAGCTTGTTTTTAACTTATTCGCTTCGTTAGATGGAATATATCACAATAAATCTGATGGAATGGAAACCAGACTAGTAATTAAAAAACAGATTTTATTCTTCCTAATATTTGTCCGATTTTGAAAAAGCAAATAATAAACTTAATTTAAAATTTGAAGACCAACCGAAGTTATCGATGTCTGATAAAACAAGGCAACGTCATAGGTACGGACTAATACAAGCCATCGATATTAGTATACATGATATTGTTATGATATAATGTATAAATAGCCTAGCTAGAGTATGTTACCTTGATCCTGTAATAAGTACAGTTTTCATATTTTGAGAAAAGTTAATTCTGGAGTATCAACACAGTACATGCGAATCGTTGAGAATAACGGTATTGTTTAGATTTAGATTGTGGAAACACGTAACCAACGTAAAAATTCGGCCTATAAAAGTAGTGAAATCAATAATTTATTAACGTAAATTTATATATAGTCAGGAAGAGAGCTTGGATCTTTCCAAGATCTTTCTTTTTTGAAAAATGATGTAAGATCCAAGCTCTCTGTTCACTGGTATTCTCAAAAGACACAATGTTAGATTCATGGACTATTCTGAAGTTCTGAAATGCTTGGCCTATTTTTAATCTCACTGCTTATGGACGAGTTTTTGGGGAGAGGAACTTTGCCTTTTTTCACATTTTTATTTTTTGGGGGATTATTCATTTCACGGTCGATTTTTTTATTAGCCTGTACTTGTGTACCACTGCTTATGCTGGCTAAAAGCCTCCCCTTTCTCCTTCAAAATCTGACTGTCTTGGGCGTTCTCCGGCCAGTTTTGGTCCCGCAAACATGATTAGATTGTCACACCACCTTCACCGCGGTCTCCCTCGACGACGACGAACTTCCTCAGGCGTCCAGTGAGTGACGATCTTCGCCCACGGGATATGGAGCGCAGCATAATAGGTGTTAAGCGAACAGATGGCGTTAGAAACACCACCCTGCGCTCTATAACTAAAGTAGTAGGTGTTGGGAAAAAACAGCCAGACTAAAGTGGGAGTGGGCTGGCCATGTCGCATGAATGCGCCCGGAGAGGTGGGCGACGATCATCACTCACTGGACGCCTGAAGAATAATGATACTAATCTTGTGCAATAAACTATTTCTCATTTGACAAGGACCTTCTCATTTAACTATTTAAGAAACGTGTACCTACGAATCTCCCAAAGTCTAATAATATTATGCAATATATATGATAGGATTTCATCCATAAAATAAGAAAACACGTTGTTCATTCATCTTAGATACGAGGAGTTTAAGAGTTGACATAGAGGGAAATCTAATGTTAGAATTAAGCTATTGAAGACCTTCAAATATCAAGAAATTATGGTAATAACTTGCTAAGATATCTATGCACATATATTACGAGACAACAATAGCACGTTAATCACAACTACCTAAAACAGTTTATAGCCTCTAGTATGTCACACTGTTCATTACATTAGCGTATAGATATGAAAATGTCTAACTACTCACAAACTACTCGTTCTAAATAAAACATTGACCACAGGAAGAAAGTGTTTACAGCCGATGCTGATCTGGCAAAGCGCAGCATGGTTTTACTGGCAAACCAATATCAACCGTGCCCTTGTTGAAACAAAGTTTAAAATATATAAACTTTCACTAGCCTGAGTAAGCATTTATTTTCGACTTTATTTTTAAAGGCGCAAATTTGATATTTGTTTGAAATATTAAATCGTGATTGACTGGGCTTAGCCTGCGCCAGCCCTTAAGAAGTTTAATAATAAGAGTGTATTTAAGTATAGTAAAACTTTCAACATGTAGGTATTATTCTTTAATTTTGAACTAACTGATTCCTTCCAGTTCTAGACGACGTCCATAGCATCATGAACTTGTTTACTTTCTCATTGGAAGACATGTTTTCACTGTAAAGAGTACATTCAGGTATTTATAAAACATAAGAAGCTTCTTAAGTAGGTAAATATTAGGATGAGTTATAAAATACTACAATATCAAACAATGGAATGAGGCAATAAGTTAGTCTGTTCATAATCAAACATAATTGTATTTTTTTATTGTTCTGAGTACCTACACCTCTTCATTTCCAAACATGCCTGATAAATTACACTAGAACAGTACAACCTGTATAACTATAATACATACCTGTATCTCATCAACATAATTGAAGTTGAGTGCATTCTTCCATCTGAAAGGCACGTCTCGGGAGACTCTGAAGGTGGAACTCACACCAGGCACCTCCACGTTTGTGTGCGACTGCAGGAACTCATCAATCGATTGCGTGGCACTAAGCCGTAGGAACTTGAGAATTCTATGAGAAGTGATATTAGGCCTCAGTGCTAATTCTTCGTACCGCAACACCCTGAAAACATTGAAATAGATTTGCCATGTTTAGTACTTCATAGTCATACTCCTCGTACTCCTGTGTTTACATATAGGTCGTTTAACCGCTCAACACCCGGGGGCACGCCCGCGTGCCATAAACTGTTACAACCGTTAAAACCCGATGGCACGCCGGCGTGCCATGGCGAAATATGCGGTTTATTTAAAAACGCATGGTCTTATTTCATGTGGCAAGGTTTACACACTTGCGGGATGATATTCTCGTTCAACTAAGCTATTCCAATTTTAAAAATATATGATGGTATCATTGAAATATTTTTTTTAAAAAACAAACGCTTACTTTGTCTCTGGAACGTCGATGACGGTCGACTTTTTGTTTATACTTTGTTTGCATGTAAATTATTTTATGCTAAGTGTACGAATATTTATTTATGAGTAGCTATTACATCGTTTTACATAAATATTTGCACGAAATACATCAAAATAATACTTTTTCGGCCATTGAAACATTACGTGTGAATGTCAGTCGCCATTCTTGCAATTAAAATGATGAAATTGTTTTTTTTTTGGAGTATAATCAACGTTTATGTGAATAAATAGTCGTACAAGTAGTTATTACATAGTTTTGCACAATGTATTTACCATTTTACTTCATAATTTGACTTGTTTTGCCTAAGAATGTACCGTGAAAAACCGTTATTTTTTTTAGGTGAATTCAGAGGTTTGTATCTTTATTTTTTTTCATCAAAGTGAGTAATTATTTATACTTATATGAAATTATAGCTCAATGTTGTGTAGGTTTGATAAATATTCCAATTCTGAAACCTAATATACTATGTGAAATTAGCTAATACAAAACACATCGCCGCTTAGTTCTCTCTTCAAGGAAATCTTATCATTGTACAATTATAGTGGCATATTCTTACGACATATAGCTAGTTTTCAATCAATAAAGGATTATGTAGTATCCTAGTAACATTTTTTTATTAGAAACTACTCAATATAACTAGGATGAGCGTTTACAAAGTCAAGCGTTTTATTACGCAATTTCATAAAAACGGCTCGACGGACGATGAAGTTTGATTATGAATATTATGAAAATTTTACATAGGACTGTCAAAAAAACGCTGTAATTAGATTATTTGTTTATTCATAATGTAATTTGCAAAATTTCGCATGGATTGCTACAGTAGTTTTATAAGAAATCGATAGAACAAGGGAACAAACAATATTTCAGCCTGTTCTCCGTTATCAACATTTATTTATAAATACCACTCTCATATTACAAGTATTGTATACATTTTATAGCATGGTCAGTTTATTCAAGAACCAAAAACAGTTTACAGTTTAAGATAAGAGCCACTCGAAACGTAAGCAAACCATTTTTTTTGTTAGCAGTCGTAGCGTGTCAAATTGCGATAAAAAGCGCCGGGCGTTGACAGATGTTGACGTTTGACGCGCCAGGGTTCTAGAGGTTAAGTGGCTCGCCGGAAGGAAGACGGCTGCCCAGCTTAAGGGTGCCTGAATGTCCATTACAGCGGAGCGAGACAGCGGAGCGAGACAGCGGAGCGGAGAAACGGAGAATGGAATTGCATGATATCGCCACCCCACGTGACTTACTAACATTTGACATGTTTGGTTCAATTTCTCCGCTGTAATAGAGAGGTACCTAAGGCTGCGTTTCCACCAGAGATGTGCGAGGATGCATAGCGAGGGATTTATTAGTTAAGAACCAATAGAATCTTCGGTTCCTTTAAACCCTTTTTTTTTTTTTTTTAGGGATGGGAAATCATCCAATGACTCCTCCCGCTCTGGGTGTAGCGGGAGGGAGTGTCAGACTTCTACTGACTAAAACCCATCCATGTTCCTTCATTGCCCTTTGTGTTCCGGAGCCACGGTGTCTCTTGCGAATAATCCCGCGACTCCGGCAGGCGTCGGCCCTTTCGGGCCCCTCTGTGTTGCTGACTCTCTTTGAGGCGCGCGTGGAACACTAACGCGCCGTCGACACGGCCTGTCGTCACTAGACGGACGGACGGCGAGCCACCCATAGCTCGCCGTCCACAGGCCCGCGCCTACGGTGGCCGGAGGTCACCAGGTGGCCCCCGACGCCCGCGGCGTCCACCACGGCGGCCGGGACGAGAGGGTCTCCTCTCCCGCTCCGCCACCTCCTTCGCTAGCATGACTGCTTCGCAGAAGGAGGCAACGGCGTCCCATTCCGTCTCGCTCCGGACCATGGCTTGGACCAGGGCCGGACGCGAGAGGTCGCCGCCGATCGCCGTTTCGAGGACACGGCGGTGCGCCGCCCAAGCGGGGCACACCTGCACAGTGTGCTCTACCGTGTCCTCTGGTCGATCCTCGCAGTGGTGACACCCGGGCGTTTCCTCCCGCCTGATTCGGTGCAGGAACCTCCCGAAACAACCATGTCCGGTGAGGACCTGCGTCAGGCGGTAGGTGAGGACGCCGTGGCGCCTCTCAAGCCACTCCTCAAAGAGGGGACTTACCGCCGCTATCGTGGCGTGCCCTTCCTTTAAACCCTGCAGACAGAAATAGAAGGTCGTCGAGGTTAGAATGTTAAAACTGATTGTTGTGTGAATGTAGATTTGTTACCGACGAATCGTATTTTCTTAACTGACACTTCAGTCATTTCTCCCCAATTTTTATTTTAAATACCTTATTATTTGGACTTAAAAAAAATACCCGTAAATTAAAATGTAGATAATTAAATTAGTCTTTAAGATAGTTCCACCAAAATACACCAGGTGGTATTGGTCCGACTGTCGTTTTTATATCCGTGTAAGACATAACTTTACAAAATTAATTACACAATGTTGAACAAATAAAACTCAAAATTTTCATTTATAAAATTATTAAGAAATTAATCCAACCTATCTTTTTCCAAAAAATACAACTAGCTAAAATCAGCTACTCTCAGGTATTTCTGCTTTAATAAATTAACAATGCCAATAATTTCATCACCTATAGAGATGGACTTTAAATTGTGAAGTTTTGAAAGAAAAGTTGCGTTTAGCTTAATTCATGTCAAGGGGGCCTCATCTAGAAGTTGCTATAGCATAAAAAAAAAACATAAAAATAAAATATAATTTATCATTTCCGGTGATGTAATGTCAACTCACCTTGTCAACAATCATACATCATACTTGAAGAATACAATTACGCGTGTTGATAGGTACTTTAAATTAAAATGTTGATTCTGTATGCGTTATCCTTATTTTTATATTTCTTTTATCTCTCTCTTTTGACCTCAGTGGTTTCTTTCTTTCAAAAATCCTATCCTATAGTACCAATATCACTACATACTATAAACTAAAGTTCTCCGCGGCGTCGGTCTGTCTGTTACAAAAACGCAAAACTACTGAACGGATGTTCATGTGGTCACCAAAAGATAGTGATTCATAAGGCATATAATTTGTAAAGGTTTTGTGTGAATTAGCTGAAATATGACGATTAATATTATTGAACGTGTTTAAAAAGTTACCTAAAAAAATCCGTGCGCTACGAAAACTATTGATAATAATAGGACAAAAAATGTATTACAGGCTTATAGAACATAATTATCAATACCTATAAAAAGTCCGCGATAGCATATTTTCTATGTTTTATCTATGGTTGCCTCACAATAACCATTTTTATGATTTTCAAATTTGGTATTTATTTATTTATCCTTTGTTTCAGAAGGCTCATGAAACACAATATGTAAATAAGTATAAGATCAATAGCTATAAACTAATATATTTATTATACATAAAACTTAAATAAAAAACAGTAGGTCCTCTGGAACATTTCTGTACAGGTCCCTCCGACTGCAATAAAAAAGTTGTGTTTACGTTTAAAATTTTTCGAATGCTTGTTTTTCATTTTTAGTTAATTTTTAGACATGGCAGGAGTGTTTTTAATTATTTATTTCATACCTTTTAGTGATAACAGTTTAGTTTTTCTGATTTTCTATGGGTTATTTGCTACTCCTATATTTGTATTTAATTTAACGAACGCAAATTTATTACATCTGTTGTATTTTTTTTATGTACCTACTAAGCAAGTTCTAGACGATGATAGAACCTATAGGCAGGCAAATTTTCATGAAAATAAAAATCATATTGCCGTTTGTTTCATGAACCATGGCTCCTCATTATATATTTTTTTAATGTTTACTAGCCTATGTTACGCGATAACGAAAAGCTTCTAAACGATCCCAAATACATAAAAGAAACTCGCAAACTTACATATTCGACCCTAAAAACACCCGACTTCTACACAAAACACTACATAGTATTAAAATAACCTTTATTTCGGAAGTCGGTGTTTGTGGTTTTGTGTCTTTGTTTTTTAACACTCACTCCCGAAATTTCTTTATAGTATTTTGTTTCTTTTTTTAAGATCCTATGTCCCTTAGCGGGGCAGAGGGCGTACATAGTAGTCTTCCATCGCGAACGGTCTTGAGCTTTACGCTTCACCTCGCTCCACGTCATACCGATGCTCGTCGCTTCTGCCGTCGCCGTCGGTACGTCGCCAGGTTTGACGGTGACGTCCACGCTTCCTTTTCCATTGAGGATTCCAGTCCATGGCCTGTTTGGGAATGTGATCGGGATCCCTCCGGAGCAAGTGACCAATCCATCTCCACTTACGGCGCTTGATCTGGTGGTTGATGTGGCTCTCGTAGCATCTCTCTAATAGCTCTTGGGTCAGTAAATTCAGAGTATGTGAGGAAGACATCGGTTGACAACGACTTGTGTGACTCAGCAGGCATAGGTCATCGGCGTAGTCCAGGTCTTCCAAGACATTGGATAATCTCCACTCTAACCCGCGGCGCCTTTTGTATTAAATGCGAAGCATAATTCCGTAAAGAACAACAGTAAAGAGGAGAGACGAAAGGAGGCAGCCTTGGCGCACACCTGCGTGTACCGTGTGGTCCGAGATGAGGTTGTCGTGAGTCACCTTGCAAGGATATTTCTTGTAGATGCTCTGTAATAGGCGGACCATTTTTGGCTACCCTCCGATGTCAAGGAGACGTAACCAAATGCTGAACCACTGCAACTAATATATACCTACAGGTTTGCACGGAAACCTCGGTGCGCGAGTCCGAGTCGCAGTTGCCCGGTTTTTAGGGTTCCTTCTGTATCCAAATGGCAAAAACGGAACCCTTACAGATTCGTCATGTCTGTCTGTCCGTCCGTATGTCACAGCCACTTTTCTCCGAAACGATAAGAACTATGCTGTTGAAACTGGGTAAGTAGATGTATTGACTGTATGAACCGCATTGAGATTGTCACACAAAAATTAAAAAAAAACTAAATTTTGGGCCCCCCCCCCCCCATACTTAGAACTGAAACTCAAAAAAATATATTTTTTCATCAGACCCCATACGTGTGGGGGTGATATTGAAGTTTCTAATATCATTTTTTTCTAAACTGAATAGTTTGCGCGAGGGACACTTCCAAAGTGGTAAAATGTTGTCCCCCCCCTGTAACTTCTAAAATAAGAGACTGAAAAATACTAAAAAAAATGTATGATGTATTGTAAACTACTTACCAGCGAAAATTGGTTTGAACGAGATCTAGTAAGTAGTTCTTTTTTTAATACGTCATAAATCGTAAATCGCAACTTTTGCTTATAATATAATACGTCTACAGGTTTGTACGGAAACCTCGGTGCGTGAGTCCGACTCGCACTTGGCCGGTTTTTTTTTTAGATGGGTTTGATCTGGACTCTAATCTAGGTCAGAGATGACAGAGACAGAGTCCTTTAATCCATCCTCACAAATATTCATATTTATTACTAGCTGCACGTCCCGACTTCGTACGGGTAAGTATACCCTTTATTTTAACGGGATAAAATATAGCCTATGTTCATACGGACAGTCCATTCTACACATTGGTCAAAGAATTTTTTAAATCGGTCCAGTAGTTTCGGAGCCTATTCAATTCAAACAATCAATCAAATCTTTCCTCTTTATAATATTAGTGTAGAAGTGTAGACTAGCAGCCCACAGAGTAGGTAAGCATTTAAGTACCAATTGTAATTCATAGTAATTAGAATTTTTATTGTAATTACTAATCCACGCATGCGCAAAATGAGGATTGCGTCTTTGGCCAATAAAGTTCAATTTTAAAATCGGTTTATTAATTTTCAAGAATAAGGATTAGCTAGTATGAAATCCCGTTAGAAGTAAATCATCTTAAGTAGGTCTATTCATTTTTTGACTCGTAAATAGCAGTTTTGAATTCTTGTGAAAAAATATTCAATAGCTTTAGCATTATATTCTTAAAAATAAAAATAATTAATTTAATTATTGATAAACTCGATTGTTGATGTCGATAAGATTGACTTCCAATGCCATCTATTGAGAAAATATGTGTGAAAAGACCCCGAAACAATATATTTTTGAGTTATTACGCCTTTTTCTAAATCGCGGTGTTAAGATTCTCCGCAGAAGCATGTGCTCAGCCCCATGTTTATTTTGTTGATTAATAACTTACAGTTGTATTGTATATCTTGATGTTATATGGTATAGCTAATATAGCTATGGAAGTATGGGTATGGATACAGGATACAGGAGAGTAGTTGCATCCATCCATATCCTGTATCCATAAGTAAACTGTTTTACTAACAGAAGTGGTGAATTTTTGGTGTTATGCTTCAATGTGACTAAACTATAATAGCCGAACGCGTCGATTTTCAAGGTTAAGCAACGCTTGCCGAGGTCGGTCTGTGAATGGGTAACCATTATAACAACCTACCCTTTTCCTTACTATATTGGCTCGGCTTCCAGACAAACCGGATTCAGCTAAATACCGGTATTTTACGTGGCGCGGCTCCCTACCAGCCAGACCTCCACAACTCATTCAACGCAAGACTTCAGTCAGATTTTACTGGCTTCTGACTATCCGTAACGACTGCCAAAGATCTACAAATGACAGCCGGGACCAAAGGCTTAACGTGCTTTCTGAGGCACGAAGGCAACTCGGTATATTAAGATGGTCACCCATTCACAGACCAACCTTCGCAAGCGTTGCTTAACCTTGAAGATCGATGCGTTCGTCTGTTATAGTTTAGCCTTGAAGATCGGCCTGTGCGGCTGTTTTAATTTAGCCACGAGTTACTCTATAATAAATCGATTCTATGAACCCAGTAAAACTTTTTTGATATTATAAAATGTTAAAACAAATTAAATTAATCAGTGGTCTACAATCAGCAATATTGTCAGTAAAAATCGGAGAAAATGTGTTTCTTTTTGGACTGTGCTGGACGAAATTAAGAATCCACTTGATTCACCACCATTCGTTTGATAGTCGGTTTTGTTGATTTTTATTCAAGATTAGTTTATACCAGGAGATTAGGTACCGGGGCTGGTCGGCATTTCAACCGATAGAGATGATACAGTGCCCTGCATTAGGTACCCTCTTCATAATTATATTCTTAATTCGAGAGAGAGATCAGGATACGTAACTGAACGTAAATTTTGTACATGCAATCTATATAGGTACTAATATTATAAAGCAGAAGAGTTTGTTTGGTTGTACGCGCTAATCTCAGGAACGATTGGTCCGATTTGAAAAATTCTTTCAGTGTTAGATTGCCCATTTATTTAGGAAGGTTATATAATTCATCACGCTAAGACAAATAGGAGCGGAGCAGTAATGGAAAATGTGACGCAGACGAAGTTGCGCGGGTCAGCTAGTCTTGAATATTATTGCCATTACCATTTAAATTGGATGCATATCTTATAGAGTAAAAGCCCGCGACGATCATACATACGGTAATTTATAAAACCTGAAAGCTTGTCTTTGTATGTCCCTAATACAGGTATGAACGATCCCCAATTATGAAGTTTGGATCACGGTAACTTTGGATGCTTATGGTGGTTTGCCTATCTCGGACACTAGGTAACGTACTCTTGAAATCTCCTTGCAGTAATTGGGAATACACATGCATATTTTAATTTGAAAAATGACACAATTATTAGCTCTAGCAGCCAAAGTTACCATGATCCAAACTTCATAGTAGGGGATCGTTCATATACATTGTAGGTATTAGGGACATACACAGAGAAACTTTCAGATTTAATAAATTACCGTACGTCTGATCGTCCCGGGCTCTTGCTAGCTCTATTAGGAGATATCTCAAAATTACTGCACAACCAAATAATTATATTTTATGAACACCGTGTGACGGGCTCCGCCGAGGTAGAGATAGTGTCCCGAGCTGATAGACAGCTAAGAGCAGACGTCGTAGACGGTTGTCTATTGCACTTTCTATTTCGACCTGAATTACAATTGGTAATTGAATGTTTACTCTGTGGGCTGCTAGTAATAAATATGAATATTTGTGAGGATAGATTGAAGGACTCTGTCTCTGTCATCTCTGACCTAGATTAGAGTCCAGAGCAAACCCATCTAAAAAAAAAAACAGGCCAAGTGCGAGTCGGACTCGCGCACCGAGGGTTCCGTACAAACCTGTTAAGCAAAAGTTGCGGTTTACGATTTATGACGTATTAAAAAAAAAGTACTAGATCTCGTTCAAACCAATTTTCGGTGGAAGTTTACATGGAAATGTACTTACATCATATATGTATTTTTTTTTTTTTTAGTTTTATCATTCTCTTGTTTTAGAAGTTACCGGGGGGGGACAAATTTTACCACTTAGGAAGTGTCTCTCGCGCAAACTATTCAGTTTAGAAAAAAACGATATGAGAAACCTCATCATTTTTGAAGACCAATCCATAGATACCCCACACGAATGGGTTTGATGAAAAAAAAATTGAGTTTCAGTTCTAAGTATGGGGAAACCCCAAATTTATAGTTTTTTTTTCTTTGTGTGAAAATCTTATGCCCGTATTAATAAACGTTACTCAGCCCGTGAGATCGCACTTGATTTGAATGTTGAGATGCTGTATCGTATTAATAAACGTGATTATTTTTGTTCTCAAGTTGCGGATTAGGTGTACCTACGTCATCAACTGAGTGATGGACTGATTAATAAACGACCCTTAAGTATACAACGAGCGCGGGTTGCTGAGATGCTATATCGTGAGTGCAGTGCAGACAGACCGCCGCGTGACTTGAGGAGTGATTAGCTTGGCGCGAAACATAAGACTTTGAAAATCTATACTTATAATAAATCTGTAGAGAGGTCAATTCTGTACATGAAATAAATTTCCAAAATAACTATCAGGGGGTGATAAGGGATCGATACTGATGCCAAAAATGCAATCAGTACAATTTTTGTCTGTCTGTCTGTCTGTCTGTATAACCGTTATAGAAACAAAAACTACACGACGGATTTTAATGAAACTTGGTACAATTATTATTCATACTCCTGAGCAGGTTATAGTATACTTTTCATCACGCTACCATCAATAGGAGCAGAGCAGTGAAATGTTGGGAAAACGGGAGAAGTTACTCCATTTTTTAAGCTTCCGTCGCGTGTGCAACCTTAATGGTGAAAGCTACACAGAAATCATGTATGACGGAAATGTTCACCTTAAAATTATATAAAAAATATCCAACGACAGCATGTCTATCTTTTATAATTGACGAACAATAACACGTGTAACTCCCGATAGCTTAGCAGTTCGAAGCTTTCTGATTGTATTTGTCTACTCTTACGTTTATAAAACTCTCAGTCGTCCCTAATTAACATTAATAAAAGTTAACATTATTAACTACTAGCTTCTGCCAGCGGCTTCGCCCGCGTGATCCCTAGGGAACATATTCCCGGGATGAAAAGTAGCTAATGTGCTATTCCAGACTATAATCTATCTTTGTTCTAAATTTCATTAAGATCCGTTAGGCCGTTCTGGCGTGATTGAGTAACAAACAACCAAACTTTCACATTTATAATATTACTCGTTTGGTGTAAAGCGAAATTATAACCATCTTCCCCTCGACATTATAATTATTAAAGGATATTGCAAACTGTCGTAAGCCGTTTTCCGAAGCTACTCGCTAGCCTCTAGGCGCCAAGCTAGCCGCCTGCCTGTGCGTTCGCGACCACAAAAATAATCCTTATAGCATGATTCAGTATTCACGCGCGATGGCTTATTATTAGCGTTTTTCATGTATAACTTTGGTGTTTCTATACCGATTTCTATGATTCTTTTTTTATGGAATAGTTAATAATGTTAACTTTTATTAATGTTAATTAGGGACGACTGAGAGTTTTATAAACGTAAGAGTAGACAAATACAATCAGAAAGCTTCGCACTGCTAAGCTATCGGGAGTTACACGTGTTATTGTTCGTCAATCATAAAAGATAGACATATGCCGTCCTTGGATATTTTTTATATAATTTTAAGGAGAACATTTCCGTAATACATGATTTCTGTGTAGCTTTCACCATTAAGGTTGCACACGCGACGGAAGCTTAAAAAATGGAGTAACTTTTCCCGTTTTCCCAACATTTCCCTTCACTGCACTGCTCCTATTGATTGTAGCGTGATGAAAAGTATACTATAACCTGCTCAGGAGTATGAATAATAATTGTACCAAGTTTCATTAAAATCCGTCTAGTAGTTTTGGTTTCTATAACGGTTATACAGACAGACAGACAGACAGACAGACAGACAGACAAAAATTTTACTAATTGCATTTTTGGCATCAGTATCGATCCCTAATCAACCCCTGATAGTTATTTTGGAAATATATTTCATGTACAGAATTGACCTCTCTACAGATTTATTATAAGTATAGATTCCATAAAAAAAGAATCATAGAAAACCGGTATAGAAACACCAAAGTTATACATGAAAAACGCTAATAATCAGCCATCGCGCGTGAATACTGAATCATGCTATAAGGATTATTTTTGTGGTCGCGAACGCACAGGCAGGCGGCTAGCTTGGCGCCTAGAGGCTAGCGAGTAGCTTCAGAAAACGGCTTACGACAGTTTGCAATATCCTTTAATAATTATAATGTCGAGGGGAAGATGGATAAAATTTCGCTTTACACCAAACGAGTACCTAATATTATAAATGTGAAAGTTTGGTTGTTTGTTACTCAATCACGCCAGAACGGCTTAACGGATCTTAATGAAATTTAGAACAAAGATAGATTATAGTCTGGAATAGCACATAAGCTACTTTTCATCCCGGGAATATGTTCCCTAGGGATCACGCGGGCGAAGCCGCTGGCAGAAGCTAGTTATGTATAATATCAATTCAATTTGAACAAAATGATTATTAACACAGAATTTATTAAATAATCTAGCCATTTCATATAATACCTAGTAATACTTGGATAAAGTAGTAAATCTATACTACTATACTAATCTATATATATATACTAATATTATAAAGAGGTAACATTTGTTTGTAAGTTTGTATGTAGGGGGTAATCTCAGGAACTACTGGTCCGATTTGAAAAATTCTTTCAGTATTAGATAGCCCATTTATCGAGGAAGGCTATAAGCTACATATCATCACGCTAAGACTAAAAGGAGCCGAGCATTAATGAAAATGACAATGAAAATGTGACGCAGACGAAGTTGCGTGGGTCAGCTAGTCTATACATATAATAAAATCGTAGAGTTGCCGTGTCTGTACATTGAATATTTTCGCATAAAAAATACATAGAAATGTCAGAAAAATGACATAGAACACAAAAAAGCAGTTTTTGAAATTCTTTTCTGTTTGTCTGTTTGTCTGTGCGTCTGTATGTCTGTGCGTTTGGAGGAGCATCACGCATAAACCACTGATTGGATTCAAAATTTAGGTACTTCGAAATATTAAGTGATAATCGGAGCAACATTTAGTGTTTATTTCATCAAAATCGACCCACAAAATCAAAAGATATCGAATTTTAAAGTTTACGAAGAAACTTCATCGAGCGCTAAAATAGGTTGTTTTCATTGAGACTTCAGATACTTGCAATGCCATCTATTGAGAAATTTTTTAATAAGAAATGTGTGAAAAGACCCCGAAACAATGTATTTTTGAGTTATTTTTTAATTAAACACAATGTTTATAATTATATGTTATTATATTATCATTATTTATCGTAACGTGTAAGCTTCTAAGTTTGAACTTATGAGTAGTTATGAGCATAAATACAGTTCAGTTACGTTGTAGATCGATAGATGGCGTTGTACTTATGACGCGTTTTTCTGAATCGCGGTGTTAAGATTCTCCGCAGTAGCATAAGGTCAGCCCCATGTTTTATGTTGTTTAACTTAACTTAGACGTATAATGTTGAAATTATTAGCTACTAGCTTCTGCCAGCGGCTTCGCCCGCGTGATCCCTAGGGAACATATTCCCGGGATGAAAAGTAGCTTATGTGCTATTCCAGACTATAATCTATCTTTGTTCTAAATTTCATTAAGATCCGTTAGGCCGTTCTGGCGTGATTGAGTAACAAACAACCAAACTTTCACATTTATAATATTACTCGTTTGGTGTAAAGCGAAATTATAACCATCTTCCCCTCGACATTATAATTATTAAAGGATATTGCAAACTGTCGTAAGCCGTTTTCCGAAGCTACTCGCTAGCCTCTAGGCGCCAAGCTAGCCGCCTGCCTGTGCGTTCGCGACCACAAAAATAATCCTTATAGCATGATTCAGTATTCACGCGCGATGGCTTATTATTAGCGTTTTTCATGTATAACTTTGGTGTTTCTATACCGATTTCTATGATTCTTTTTTTATGGAATAGTTAATAATGTTAACTTTTATTAATGTTAATTAGGGACGACTGAGAGTTTTATAAACGTAAGAGTAGACAAATACAATCAGAAAGCTTCGCACTGCTAAGCTATCGGGAGTTACACGTGTTATTGTTCGTCAATCATAAAAGATAGACATATGCCGTCCTTGGATATTTTTTATATAATTTTAAGGAGAACATTTCCGTAATACATGATTTCTGTGTAGCTTTCACCATTAAGGTTGCACACGCGACGGAAGCTTAAAAAATGGAGTAACTTTTCCCGTTTTCCCAACATTTCCCTTCACTGCACTGCTCCTATTGATTGTAGCGTGATGAAAAGTATACTATAACCTGCTCAGGAGTATGAATAATAATTGTACCAAGTTTCATTAAAATCCGTCTAGTAGTTTTGGTTTCTATAACGGTTATACAGACAGACAGACAGACAGACAGACAGACAGACAGACAGACAGACAGACAAAAATTTTACTAATTGCATTTTTGGCATCAGTATCGATCCCTAATCAACCCCTGATAGTTATTTTGGAAATATATTTCATGTACAGAATTGACCTCTCTACAGATTTATTATAAGTATAGATGGAAGTATGGATTTGATTGAATTACTAGATTGTTTTTCGATTTACTGGGAGGAGAGGAGAGTCTCCTCCGGAGTCCGGAGTTACCTGTATCCATAAGTAAACTGTTTTACTAACAGAAGAGATGAATATTTGGTATTATGTTTCAATGTGGCAAAACTATATCAGCCGAACACGTCGATCTTCAAGGTTAAGCAACGCTTGCCGAGGTCGGTCTGTGAATGGGTGACCATTATAACAACCTAGCCTTTTCCTTACTATATTGGCTCGGCTTCCAGACAAACCGGATTCAGCTGAATACCGGTATTTTACGTGGCGCGGCTGCCTACCAGACCTCCACAACTCATTCAATGCAAGATTTCAGTCAGATTTTACTGGCTTTTGACTATCCGTAACGACTGCCAAAGATCTACAAATGACAGCCGGGACCAAAGGCTTAACGTGCTTTCTGAAGCACGAAGGAAACTCGGTATGTCAAGATGGTCACCCACCCACAGACCAACCTTCGCAAGCGTTGCTTAACCTTGAAGATCGATGCGTTCGTCTGTTATAGTTTAGCCTTGAAGATCGGCCCGTGCGGCTTTAGCCACGAGCTCCTCTATAATAAATCGATTCTATGAACCCAGTAAAACTTTTTTGATATTATAAAATCTTAAAACAAACTATATTTATCAGTGGTCTACGATCAGCAATATTGTCAGTAAAAATCGGAGAAAATGTGTTTCTTTTTGGACTGTTCTGGACGAAATTAAGAATCCACTTGATTCAGCACCTCTACCACCAGCAATCTATACTAATATTATAAAGCAGAAGAGTTTGTTTCTTTGGTTGAACGCGTTAATCTCAGGAACTACTGGTCCGATTTGAAAAAATCTTTCAGTGTTAGATAGCCCATTTATTGAGGAAGGTTATAGGCGTATATATATATATTTACATCTTGAAGGACATGTTGCGTCCGACTGACTTTGTGCGTCCGGAATACGGACGCAAGATTGACCGACCCTCATTTTCAGCCCAAGGGTCCCTTATCATCCTTAGAATGCATGGGCGAAAAATTGGCATGGACGTAATTTCATCACTACAATGCCTTTTAGCGTATAATATAGTTCCGCCATCGTCCGACTGAAATTTGGAGGGCGCTAGTGTTCAGCGTATAATTTACCACGAATACTTTGAGTTCAGTTCACTGATCTTATCGTGTCCATTGAATATCGTACTTAATTTGTAAAGTTTTTATCATTTTTTCGTGACAACAATCTTGCGTCTCTTAAATATCCTTAAACGGGCACTAGGTACGGTGTCTGAGGGGCCTATTCGGGGTTCACGAGGGACGCATAGCGCGGGGCGCGGGGCGGCGGGCTTCAGCGCGCTCGCGTGCCGAAGTTTGTAAAGAAACAGACATGTGCCGGCCGTGATGTAAGCTTGTCACCAAAGTGAAATTTTAAATTGAAAGAGAAGTTGCAGATGGAGTTTACATTCCTTTTAAGTATATATCTAAAATAAGAATGACAACATTGTGTTGATAAAAACCCTACTAATTTCTTTTGATTTAAAATATAAAAAATACATGTTCCATTGTAATGAAGACTGATTGATGTTCATAATTCAGTTTATTTTGTTATTACGCAAGGCAGAGCAAATTTATGTTTATTATTATGTCAATGTTAAATTGCATTGATTTGTTGATGGAAAAGTTTTAATGATTAAATACACATTTTTTGTAAAATTTAAAATAAAACATGAAATGTATAAAACATTTAATGTTTTATTTTTATTAATTATAAATTACGATATTATGCCTTTTATTCCGTATGTTCACCTACATAAATATGACTACTATTAAATTATTCGTATCATGAAACTTCCTCTTTCTATATTTGAACCTACATGTTCACACCAGCCTGTGTACCTGTGTGTGTGTGTTACCTGTTTATACATACTTAACAAGATCGCGCCATAAAAGTAAAAAATATATATATTTTATACTATGTTTATAATAACTTTTTTACTTGAACAAAAACTGGAAATTCCAAGTACCAAATGTTTTTATTTTTTTTTCTTAATCATCATATTATCGTTTTTTTATTAATACAAGATATTTATTGATTTGCAAAAAAAAATCCCGCCACTTGTTATTTTATAAACAAATTGATTAAATTATGTATCAGTATTTTTAAAAAGTTTTTTTCTTTTACAACTTTATTACATTACAAATATTATGATTTATTTAAAAAACATGTTTCTTTAATAACATTTTTTTCATATTTTTATTGTTTAAATAATTAGTTAAGAAATTTCTTGTATTAAAAATACGATAATATGATGATTAAGAAAAAAAAAATAACAACATTACTTGGATTTTTCAGTTTTTGTTCAAGTTTTTTTTTTTTTTTCTAATCTTTAGTCTGCAATCGGCTATCAAGCCATAATCAGATGTATTCCACTATTGTAAGCTTTGCAGGCGACATTCCAATAAATGGCACCATATAAATTAATTATTGTCTTTCAGGTTCTTTGGTCCAGGTCCAGTGTTTTTTTTTTTTTTTTTTTAATATTTATAGGCGTACGTTTGACCGCTATCTCACCTGAAGTTAAGCGATGATGCGGTCTAAGGTGGAGCACGCTTGCCTAGAAGTAACCTATTCACTCTTGAAGTCTTGACTTAAAGACTCCCAGGTTGTAGCTATCAGGAAACACAGACTCAGGCAGGGAATTCCACTCCTTAGCTGTACGCACAATGAATGTATTCCCAAAACGTTTTGTGCGTTTAGGTGGGATGTCCACCATGTACCGGTGGTACATCGCCGTACGTCTTGTGGTCCGATGGTGGAACGGGCTTGGCGGAATTAAGTTATGCAATTCCGTCGCACACTCCTTAAAATGTAAACGATAGGAAACCGACAGGCCAGCAACTCGGCGTCGATGCTCAAGACTTTGGAGCTTCGATTCATTCATTCGTGCCATCTTTTTAGGCGTTTGATGTTTTCCTGTGACTGTAATAAGTTCTTTGCCAGTTCATTGTGTTCGCTCAGTCTTTCTTTGTATCTCTTGCTGATATTGCTGACTTCTTCCATAACAGTAGGTATCTCCAGGTATTCATGTCTCGGTATTTCTCACAAACCAGTGCGCGCTTGAGATAGTTCTCAAGGCGATGTTTGGAATCTCTGGAGGATCTCTATGTTAGAGTTGCTCGCAGAACCCCACAGTTCTATTCCATAGGTCCAAATGGGCTTTATGATGGCTTATACCAAGAGCTTGTTACTAAGAGACAGAGTGGATTGTCGTCCAAGCAACCAGTTTAGCGATTGAAATTGCAAGTTCGCTTCTTTCCTCTAGGCTTTTATGTGTTTACTCTAGGTCAGTCTTCTATCCAGGTGTAGGCCAAGATATTTTACGCTGTCGTGATTTGGCAGGGCCTTGTTATCCATACAAACAGGTGGACATTCGCCTCTTCTCAGTGAGAATGAATGTTATTTGTGTTGATTTGGTTACACTAGCTTTTATTCTCCACTTCCGAAGCCAAGAATCAACTTTATCGATCTGTGCTTGCAGCTTCGAAGATGCGTTGTTCGGGTCTTTGTCGCTCGCAAGGCATGCCGAGTCATCTGCGTAGGTGGCCGTTACCTTTCAGGCAGGTCTGCCGTATATATAGAATATAGCACGGGGCCAAGAACTGATCCTTGGGGCACAGAGGCAGTGATCAAGTACAGGTTCGAGTATTCCTCTCCGAATTTGACTTGAAATTTCCTTTGGTGTAAATAGGATTTCAGGATCATGAAGAATGAGTTAGGCAGAAGTGTTTTCAGCTTGTACAGCAGTCCCTTGTGCCACACCATGTCAAAAGCTTGCTGTATGTCTATGAATGCTGCTGAGCAATACTCCTTTCTCTCAAGTGTTTGCCTTATTACGTGAACAACCCTATGCACTTGTTCGACTGTTGCGTGTTTCTCCCGAAAACCAAACTGGTGATCCGGTATGATCCTGCTCTCATCGAGTATGGGTTTGAGTCTTCGCAGAAAAGTCTTTTCAAACACCTTAGACAGTATGGGGAGAAGGCTTATGGGTCTATATGAGCTAGGATCTGCCGGCGGTTTCCCCGGCTTTGGGATCATACATATTTGAGATATTTTCCACAATTTCGGGTAGTAATGTATTCTAAATACTGCATTAAAAATCATTGTTAGGAAGACAATGACTTTTTTGGGCAACTGTTTGAGTACTTCAGCCGTTAAGGTCAAAAGCTTTTTTGTTTTGCAAATGTTGGATCGTGCGTGCTACGCGGAGTAACCAGTTTGATTGGTGCAGATAGTTGCTGGTCGCTGTTGATAATTTTATCAACCTCAGTTTCAAAGTTTTGTTCAAGTAAAAAAATTATTATAATCAATGTATAAATATTTTTGTAACTTTGATGGCGCGATCTTGTTAAGTATATATGTAAGAAAGGCTCTACGAAACGAAATTTTTTTACGACCATTATTTAAACATTTTTTTTTTCACTTACAATTAAGACGGTTTTCGAGAAAATTTTGTTAGTTAACAATTGTTTAACTTGTTGAAAAATTAACTTTAAGTTAAATTTCCAACGGCAATAAATTATTTATAGTGTTCAGAACACACCATATTTTTTTCAAATTTAAAAAAAAATATTAAATACCCTAAATAAATTGATTAAAACCGTACTCGCTTTTGACGCCACGCGTGCAACCTAAAAATGTCGCGCGCAAACCTATTTTCAGCATTAAATTAATGTTACAAATCATGGAGATAGAGTTCCGGGAGTTAGGAGTTTTTTATTGGAAATTTTCTCTTCTTTCAGAATCTTTTATTTGAAATTTCTTAAATATTAATATTTTATGAAATATTGGCAAAAATCGAAATGCCATTTTTCTTTTCATCTTTAATTGTTTATAACTTTTGGCACATTTTTCTAGGCGTCATTCCGGAATATTCCGGATCCAATGAGCTATCGCACATAATTTTAAAGAGCAGTATCTCTATTTTGTACCATTTTCAAATTGTCGACTAGACTATTACCTGTTTATACATACAAACTTACCTGTCACTCGTCAAAAATGATTATATTGCTTTTTAAGATTTTGTAGACCACCAAAGAGAAAATACCTACGCTATACATAGGTATTGTCACTTTTGTATGCTAACTATTAATTATTTATTATCTGTGCCTGGAGTCAGTATTAGCCCTTATATAGGTGGAAGCCTCTTGGCTGATAAGCTGGATACAATAATTCAAAAACAGTATTCGGAACCAACCTGAATTCAATAGTAGATGGATGTAATTTAGTTATTATAATCATTATGATATGCAGAGCATTATACGGAATTGATTTAAACATACAGTTGGACGGAGGCGATAATGTGCATGCAGTGTTTTGAACGTATACGGAGGATATTCAGTGTGCAAGAAAGATTTAAGAGTGAACGGACGCACAAATTCAGCTAGAAATATTTAATTTGAATATCACCATTTAACGTTTAAATGAAATTTGACGTCGACTACTGATATGATACTGATTAAAACATCTTACATACGCATTGAAAATTAATTTTTAGTATAATTTATTCTTCATTATTTGTTGTTATAGTGGCAATAGAAATACACACTGAAAATTTCAACTTTCTACCTATTACGGTTCTTGAGATACCTACAGCCCGCTGACAGACAGATGAATGGACGAACAGCGGAGGCTTAATAATAGGGTCCGTTGGGGTACAGAACCCTAAAAAGTATCACTCGTGATAGTTAGGTAAGTACTAAGTACTAACTAATAAGTACCTACTTCTTAATATTTGTGTACTTACGCATAACGCATTTTTTACCTAATAGGTATTAAACGAAACAAACCTATTAATTAATATGATAAAGTACCTACATAGCGTAATGAATTTATGTTCCTGCTAGTAAAAAAACAGACGCTTATATTAGGCGTTTTTTTTTTTGACACTGATGCTACATTGTTTTATGTTGTTTATGCTTACTGAGATAAGTAGCAAACAATTGGGATATAAATACACAACCTTTTTTACAATTTAATGCTTTCTTGGCTAACAATCAACTTTCTTACGTGTATTGGACTATTCATTAAATATTTAATGTACCTAGGTAATAAAAGTATTTAAATCAAAAGTTTTACATCTTATAACACAGCAATAAGGTGACAACTGCCAATGTGACGTCATCGTTCACGCGATCAAGGCATCAAGTACAGCTAGGTGAGCAGCTGATCTCAGTAACTGAGATACTGTATTTATGTGACTATTAATAAGCAATAATCTTAAGATGCTGATGACATCATAATGGCGTATCAAATGATAAAGCACTTGTGTACGTTGTTGAGGGACGTTTATTACAGAATACTTATACTTACCAAGTTTCAAAGTTCTTATAGTTTCGGAAAAAAGTGGCTGTACATACGGACGGACAGACAGACAGACAGACAGACATGACGAATCCATAAGGGTTCCGTTTTTTGCCATTTGGCTACGGAGCCCTAAAAACTGGCCAAGTGCGAGTCGGACTCGCGCACGAAGGGTTTCGTATCATTTTCTATAAAAACGGCAAAAAAATCAAGTTTGTTGTTTGTAAGCCCCGTTAAATACTTATGTTATTCTGTTTTTTAGTATTTTTTGTTATAGTGGCAACAGAAATACATCATCTGTGAAATTTTCAACTGTCTAGCTATCGCGGTTCTTGAGATACAGCCCGGTGACAGACAGACGGACGGACAGACAGCGAAGTATTTTTTTTACTATTAATAGGCATACGTTGCACCGCTATCTCACCAGATGTTAAACGATGATGCGGTCTAAGGTGGAGCACGCTTGCCTAGAAGTAACCTATTCACACTTGACTTAAAGACTCCCAGACTCCCTTTGGGTACGGAGCCCTAAAACGGGTGTTGTTACTCTTTTTATCTTCCTCTCAGACTCTCGCACAGCCGAAATTACTGGTCGTCGAAAGCTGAGATTTGGCATGTAGGTTCTTTGGGGAGTGTAGGGGTGCAGGGCAGGCTTTCCCGAAGTTCCCACAGGAACGGGAAAAAAGCGCGTACAATCACCGGCACGAATCTTGAGCGCTGACCTTCACCTGCGCAAAAGTGAGTTATTGGGTATCTTTGGTGGTATGAAGTGAGGCGCGGAGACGCGGGGGCGGGGAAAGTGCAGTGATTGGCCCGTAGCGCATCGCGCGTCATAGCCGTCACTCGGGATTCGTTATTTACTCTTGCTGCACGTACCTCACGACGACGTTTTATTTGTCATAAGGTGTACGATGCGCAAAGCGATCCCCGCTCTTCGGCCGAGCGCTCAAGAACCGTGCCGGTATCTGTACTAAATAAAGCTAGTAGGCTATAATTTCATAAAGTGGGAAGTTTATGAAAAATTTGCTGTCTTTTTCGGAGTCTCTAATAGAAACTATTGACTCAAATAAACAATTTGACGTTTTGTACACCGATTTTAGCAAGGCCTTCGATAAAATTTCCCATTCCGTACTAGTTCATAATCTCGCCATGTATGGTATCTCTGGGCCTATGCTGAAATCCTACCTACTAAATCGTGAATTTTGTTGTGGTGAACGGTTTCCGATCAGCTGGCAGTTATTATATGACCTCCGGAGCTCCTCGAGGATCACATCTGGCTCATTTATTATATGTATCAACGGCCATCCCACCTGCTTTCGCTTCTCTGAGTGTTTCTTGTACGCTGATAACCTTAAGTTTGCAAGAAAACGAATCATCTAGAAATATAGGGCTCTTACAAGATTATCAAAACAGGCTTGTCAAATGGTTCAAAAATAATAATATGGAACTAATTTTTTTTAAATGTTACCACTTGTCATTTTCGAGGAAGTCTCAGCCTATACAGTAAGAGTACTTACCTAATACACGACACAAAAGTACAACATGTCGATACAATTAGAGATCTAGGAGTACTCTTCGATAAAATTCACTTTTGTTCCTCACCTCAAGAATATTATTAAAAAACGGGCCAAGTGCGAGTCGGAGTCGCGCACCGAGGGTTCCGTACAAACCTGTAGGTATTATAAGCAAAAGTTGAGATTTACGATTTATGAAGTATTAAAAAAAAACTACTTATTAGATCAAACCAATTTTCGCTGGTAGTTTACATGATAATATACATCATATATTATTTTTAGTTTTATCATTCTCTTATTTTAGAAGTTACAGGGGGGGACACATTTTACCACTTTGGAAGGGTCTCTCGCGCAAACTATTCAGTTTAGAAAAAAATTATATTAGAAACCTCAATATCATTTTTGAAGACCTATCCATATACCCCCACAACTATGGGTACGATAAAAAAAAATGAGTTTCAGTTCTAATTAGGGGGATTTTTATGTGAAAATCTTAATGCGGTTCACAGAATACATCTGCTTACCAAGTTTCAACAGCATAGTTCTTATAGTTTCGGAGAAAAGTGGCTGTGACATACGGACGGACGGACGGACGGACGGACGGACAGACAGAAAGACAGACATGACGAATCTATAAGGGTTCCGTTTTTCCCATTTGGCTACGGAACCCTAAAAACTGAAAATTGTTGTGTAAACAATTGTTGACTAACCTAAAAAAATAGATAATTAAAAAAATTGTACCAGGCTAGAGACAATAAGAACCTAATAACGTGGAAAATAGTCATTCAATTTATATTCACATTAGAAACTAATTTTCCGCATTAGTAATAGTATCGGTGATGTGGAACTAAATAGATTCAATTGCACATCAAAGAATCACATTTTTAAAACCCCTATACATACTTTTGCAGATAAGGTTTCTTAAATTATAAAAACATATTTTAAATAAAAAAATAAATGGCTAAATTAATTATTAATTCTGAAACCAGTTTTGATGTTACATTAAAGAATATTTATAAGTAGCAGACACAATTAGAAAAGTAACAGTAAACATCCTTGAATTTGACATCCGACTTTTGTTTCTAATTATGAACTTTGAAGCTTTATAACTTCCTAATTGATGAAAGAGCTTAACGAATATTACAGGCTAGCTTTTTCCCGCGACTTCTTACACGCATTTCACGTTTTTTATTCGTTCCCCTAGGAATTTCAGGAAACCCTATCTTAATGCTCTCCTCAAGAAACCTTTCATCAAATACGACCAGTAGTTTCGGCTTTGCGTTGTCAGTCACTAACGTAAGTTTTAAATATATCGATATTTAAAGTGCTAATTAGTTTCTGAAATTAAAATATGGCAATGCAAATTCTCGTATTTAGTATGTGTCAATCAAAACATTGCCAGTAGACGGGAGCGAAGCCGCGGCGACGGCTAGTTTGATATATTCAAGACAAGTTTGTGTGAATGATCCGAATAATTTTCGTTTCATTTGCGGAGAGTACCTATATTATATGTTTAAAAATACCGTTTGAATGTGGACAGCGTTCGTAATAATAAGGCTTACAAAAATTACTTTGGTCACCCTGCTGGAAATTAAAGACAAGCCTTGGATTCCGCAAATACTATTCAAAACGTAGGTATGTGGAGTTTTTAAATTTGTGGACAAATAAGTAAAGGAATAGATACGATTTATTAGGTACAGTCGCCAGCACATCAAACTACCCGATACTGTCAAAATTTCCCAGTCAACATTGAACCTTACAACTTTAGTGACAATGTTGAAAATCAATTGAAGAAATTTGACAGATTCTTGTAAGTTGATGTGCTGGAGTCTTTACGAAACCGCTATGATCTGGAATGAACCCATGAACCACCACAACAACTGTTATTATTGTTTGTTAACATAACTGGCATTAACCAAAAAGAAAGAATGAATTTGTTTGGCTTGTTCAAAATTTTTTGGGAAATAAGAAAAGTTTGGACTTTTCTCAACATGTTGAACTAATGAGTTACTCTCAAAGGCTTGGATGTAACATTAGCATCAAGTTACCTTCCTTCACAACCATCTGGACTATTTTCCCGCCAATCTTGGGATCTAAGTGGAAAACAGGATGAGCGATTCCACCAGGTCCCTCATACAATGGAGGAACACTATCAAGGCTAATGAAACACACATGATGGTTGACGATTATTGGAGAATGCAGAATAGCTCTATTTCGTCAGTTTCAGCAAGGAAATCAAATAAAAAGTTATTTAACTTAACAATTACATAAATTAGGATCATCTCTAAATACATTGTGTTTTATTATAAAAACTAGCTGTCCCCCGCGTCTTAGCTCCCGTTTTACCTGCATAGTTCCCGTTCCCGTGGGATTTCCGGGATAAAAACTATCCTATGTCCGTCTCCTGGTTCTAAGCTACCTCCCCACTGATTTTCAGCTAAATCGATTCAGCCGTTCTTGAGTTATAAATAGTGTAACTAACACGACTTTCTTTTTTAAATATAGATAGATATAAGATAGCCATGTGTCACAAATTTTTAACTAGAATGTGATGTACATAAACAGTCACAGATTTGAAATCATCATTGAACATTGGATTAGTATCATGTAACATAACCCAATCATCAGAAATACTGTTGTGCAGCAGTGTTAAGTGATACACAATGCATGTATGATAAAACTGATTTAAAGAAAATATGTGGTGCTCATTAACTATTAATTTTGTTCCTAAACACCACATAACCCCAGTATTCTCAGGAAGAAATTCCAGATGAAATCTAGGACATCATGCAGTAGTAGTGTTTTACAACCACAATGCCAGTGTAGCAGACTTGACTCAAGAATTTTTAAAATAAGTAATAATAATAATGTCACTTACATAAGCCTGTCAGGGTACTGCTGTTGTATGCGACCTGCTGCAACATAGTCGTTAATCATGTCTGCACAAACAAGTGAAGGCTCCCAGCAATCCGGAGCAGGCTGGCAGAAATCACGGTGCTGCCTGGACTGCATAACACCTCGAGGGTCACGGACCAACAGTAGCACCTTCACATTAAACCTACAATTGCAAACAGCTTGTTTAATATTTAATTTTGAAAACTATTCAAAATTAAATAAACAACTTTAGCAACTTCTTAACAAATTAAATGAAACTTTTTTAATCAAATCAATTTCTCTTATATTTTGGGAATGCATTAACATGAATAACAACAAATAATTATGAATTATGTTTCCACAATAAATTGTCATTTATGTTTGAAATTATAAATAGTTGTTATCACAAACCGCATCAATATGCTTATGTATAGTCCAGTAATTGATCTGGGAATTAGAAATAGGCAATAATATTAATGCAATAAACTCACTCGTTGTCATCCAGTATTTCCTGTATGAGCCGCAACCTAAGTCGTACAACCTTCATGGTTTGGAAAGGAAAGAGCTTACATAACCGGGATGTGAACTCAGCATCATAACACAGTGCTTTCTTATATTTACAATGGTCCCAAAGTCTGGTGTTATGGCTAAACTGATTCCAATGCTTACTTCCATACTCAAAGTAATCATCTAAGCCTTCGTAGTTACATTTCAACATAGCCCTGATGGTGCTCAATGCTTGATCTGCCTCTGGTGGCCCCCTTATTTGTATTATTCCATATTTGAGTAATGGTTCATAATGATAATAAGTACCTGGGATTGCATTTAATAATTCTCCAAGAAATGTGGTTCCTGATCTCCATGTTGATATAATTAAACTTTGCAAGGGCCGGCCCCCTGATTCCATAACTAAATCTTCCAATTTATGAGCACCAGATTCTGAAAAGTTGTACTTAGAGAGCTGATACTTGATTTTTGATCGTGTTTTCTGCAGTAACTTCTTGATATCTGGGGAACCATCATAGGGTACTGTGGGTATGTGTTGCGTATAGGTTTCCTCACCGTATTCAACCTTTAAAAAATTCCTAACATGTCTCCGGTTTTCAATGGACGGACGATAATATGTGTTATCTGCATATCGACTTCCAGCAAGAATTAGAAGAACACTGAGACCAAATGCGAAACATATTGAGTAAAAGTTAACTCGTCGCAACATCACGTTATAAAACGAACAAAACAATATCGTAGATTTGTAAGGATGAAGATAATTTATTATACAATACGAGTACTACCAATACACACTCACTGTCATTTTTTTATTGGATTTGATTGCATTTAAATTATAATTCCATATTTATCGTTTCCGCGGAAACACCGCATTGCACCTTCACCGCCATTTTGAACGAATGACGTATGATTTGTCAAAAGCAACTTTTTAATTTTTCTTTGTGTGACTCCGGAAAGTTACATCACTCTGCGCTAGCTTTTAAAGCTCACTCACGCCTACTTGTTCAGATCTGTCTGTTAGAAAACTGCAAACTGAAGCTTAAAACAGGCAAAAATATTTAAAAATAAATCAATATATTTAAATTTTCAAATTTATGCACGAAAACACTGTCGACATGACCAACTTAGACGGCTGATATTCTTGTATTAAACTGTGAACGTACCGTACGCAGCGGTTTGTTTAAGTATGTATTCTACCTACCTATTCGGATTCTCTGATTGGCCAGTGCAATGATCACCATTCTGATGACCATGTTTCCGAATTTCGCCTAAAGCTCAAGTGGTTGCCTATTCGCCTTCGCCGGAATGCTTATATTCTTTCCCTGTTAAACAATGTTCTTTTCCCCGGCGTTCACCCCTCTTTATTTAAAGAAACGTTTTCAGTTTCTTTGCGATTCGAGATCATCAGATAACATACGACTGCGATATACGATGCCAATTAATTCCGCAAGTTTCTTGGATAAATCTTTTACTCAAGCAGCCCGCCTGTGGAATGCTTTTCCAGTTCCAGTAAGACGCGCTCAGTCTTTACCTGCTTTTAAAAAACTTGTCAAAGAACATTACCTGTCACTGTAATTATGTCGATAGTCATAATTTAGTTTTACTTCCTTTTTTTGTGTTTAAGTATCTACAGGAATATGCATGCGACTTTTTTATTTGCAAAATAAAATACTTATTAGCTCTTGTAAACAATCATGAAATTATTTCAAATACCTTCATCAACTATGACGTTATTAAGCTTCAAAGACTACAGTTAGAAAGAGAAGTCTGATACGAACTGTGACGTCAAATTACACGACGAATATACAGCTGCCATAGGCGCCCATTACACGGTCAATCTAGATCGCGAGCTGCGATCAAAATCAATGATCACGATTCAGATTGATAATGTACGAGTTAGATTGACGGATTGATGTATCTGATCACAAAATTATCTAGATATTTTGAAATCCAGATTGCGATCCCCTGATCGCGATCAAGATTGAACGTGTAAATGCAAGATCGCGTCAGTAAGTACAAGCTGAGCGCTCTTTGAAAATGGACGAAGATGACACGCGCTCCTCGTCGCCGCCGATTGAACCGGCGAATTTACCTTCGCTTCCACAATTGGAAGAAGATTTCATTATCCTTTTATAAACGTTACCCGAGCTATGGAATGCCCAGCATAAATATTACACTAACAAATATAAGAGACAAGCTGGATACGAAAAGTTACTCGAAATTTTCAAAAAATCAAGCCACAGGCAACCGTAGATGATGTCCGCAAGAAAATAAATAGCCTTAGATCCAATTATAGACGAGAATTAAAGAAAATTACTTTATCAAAAAGATCTGGAGCCGGTGTTGATGACTTGTACACACTAAAAGCCAAAACAAGGGACACTACCGCTTTAACTTTATTTATATCCATGGCAACAGGTGTTAACACGGCGATTACGATACACGGACTGAAGAAATCATGATTGAACGTGTAATGTTGTGACGCGATCCAGTGATCCGTGATCTCGATCCGAGATCTCGGATTGCAATCTAGATTGACCGTGTAATGGGCGCCATAGAAAACAGCGTTTTCGCGAGAGGGACAGATATATTTATTTAAAATAATTGTATCTCGTTCGTTTTTCGAGCAATTTAGATTCTAATTTCACTGTTAAGGCTCGACCGCACTGCGCGACACTTCGCGGCAGCGGAACGACGCGACACGTAAAGGCTTGACCGCACTTGGCGACACTGCGCGGCAGCGTAACGACGCGACACGCAATGGCAAAATATTCTTTGTTAGAAATTGTATGAGGTATAACGCACTACGCAGCAGCGTGCGACGCGCCGTGACACTTCAAGTGCGAACGTTTTTACGTGTCGCGTCGTTCCGCTGCCGCGAAGTGTCGCACAGTGCGGTCGAGCCTTAACAACGTTCGCACTTGAAGTGTCGCGGTGCGTCACACGCTGCTGCGTAGTGCGTTAAGAGCGCTTTCACATTTTTTCTTGAATTTTAGCGTTTTATTCGAATTTTGATGTGTGATTTTGCTAAATTGTTGAGAGGTATTATATGGATCGAAATGATAAAACGTATTACATGTTGGAAACATTCATATTGACATAACAGGAAAGACAGGAAAAAACAAAATATTATAAAAAGCAAAGATAAAGAGAAAACCTCCTTCAACATCCTCCCTTTTTCGATAATCTTTATCGTATAAGTCCCACCATTCCTGAAATTAGATCCAGTCTAGGTTTATGCACAGGCTTAGTCAAAATATCAGCACACTGGTATTCTGTGGGAACATACTTAATTTGAAGTTCTTTTTCAGTAACTAATTCCCTAACATAAAAATGTCTAATAGCAATGTGCTTTGTGCGAAGATGTAACTCTGGGTTTTGTGCAAGCTTTATAGCAGCATCATTATCAATTTGTAAAGTAGGGACTTCTATCAAAGTAGTAATTTCATTGAAAAGTCTCTTCAGCCAAACAATCTCACGAGCCGCTTCACTAGCTGCAACAAGTTCTGCTTCGGTGCTTGAGATAGCTACAGAAGTCTGTTTACGACTTGCCCAAGAGATTACTCCTCCTGCATACACGCATAAGATTCCAGAAGTAGAGCGTCCTGTATCGAAATCTCCACCATGATCAGAATCACTAAAACATTCCAAGATTCCATTTTTGTATCCATTTTTGTATACAATTGCTGTATCTAGGGTTCCCTGAATGTAACGAAGTATGCGTTTCACTTTGTTAACATCTTCTAAAGAGGGATTTGTAAGTTTCCTGGATACGACACTAATAGCGTACCTATGATATGTCCGGTCTAGTACCTGTCATTAGATAAGCTAAAGTACCAACGGCTTCACGATAAGGAAATTTAACCTCATCCTCTTTTACTGAGCATGGTTGTGCAGGTTGTGCTTCTTTGATGATTGGAGTACTAACGACTTTACAATCACTCATACCAAAGCGTTCCAGTAGCCTTTTAGCATAATGTTTTTGAGAGACTTTGATGCAACCAACGTTGTTGTTGAAGATTTCCAAACCCAGAAAGTAAGAAGCTGGTTTTGTGGTTATCTTGAACTTCCGTTTCATTTCTGCCAAAAACTTTTCAGATTCCTTTGGGTTCGTTGAAGCTATTAGACCGTCATCAACGTAGAGTCCAAGAATAATCTTGTTGTTAAGTCGGTTTCTAATGAACAAACAAGGATCTGTGTCGCATTGTTTGAATCCTAAAACTTTCAAATAATCAACAATACATTTGTTCCAACATCTTGGAGCTTGTTTGAGACCATATAGACTTCTCTTCAACTTACATACTTTAGTTGTACCATCACTGTATCCTTCTGGCTGATTCATAGATAGTAGATATCTTCATCTAATGAACCATTCAAAAATGCAGTTGCTACATCAAACTGTCTGAGGGATAACCCTTCAATTGCAGCAATGACGACACGGTTGGCGCAGTGGTTGAGCGATTGACTGCTGCGCAGCATGTCGCGGGTTCGATTCCCGCACGGAACAAATATTTGTACGGCCTACATGTATTTGTTCCGAGTCTGGGTGTTTTCTATCTATAATATGTATGTATTTACAAAAAAAAAATGTATATAAGTAGTTTATCAGCCATCTCGTTACCATAACACAAGCATTAAGTTGCTTAGCTTGGGACTATATGGCGTTGTGTGAAATGTCCAAGGATATTATTATATTATTATTATTATTAATGCTAAGAATCGATCTTATTGTGGCCATTCTAGCAACAGGACTAAATGTATCACTATAATCAACTCCTTTCTTTTGTGTATAACCTCTTGCTACTAATCTCGCCTTATGTTTATCAAGACTTCCATCAGCATGGGTTTTAACTTTGAACACCCACTTACAAGAAATCAGTTTTCTGTCTTTTGGTTTATCCACCAAAATCCAAGTTTTATTCTCTTGTAGAGATTTTAGTTCGCTTTCCATTGCTTTTAACCATTCCGCTTTCTGAGGACTTTTTATTGCTTCTTTGTATGATTTGGGTTCATCAAAATCACTAACAATAGTAGACATAATAAATCTTCAAATCGTTGTGGTGGTCGCAATGTCGATCTATCTCTTAGATTCCTTGTCGTAGAATTTCCTTGTCCATCATCTGCATCTGAATCACCTTCTGATGATTCAGGCGTAATATACGACTCATTAGAATCTTCTTCATTTCTACTAAGTTCATCCGATATTGTAGGCAAATTGGGAATTGTTTCTTCAAAACTCGCACCATCATTCAATGTTTGAGGCATGTCTGAAATAGTTGCGTCTTGTAAAATATCCTCCGTTGCATCTAACATTGGATGATTTTCTATAGTTTTGGGAAAATGAACCTCCATCTCAACAATTGGACTTTGTTTTTCTGTTTCAGAGACATCTGACTCCAATCCAATAGATCTGATGACTGACTCGTTGAATATTACGTCTCTTGATCGTATCAGTGTTGGATTCGATTTGTTGTTTATGCTTAGTAACCGATAACCGTCATCACCATCATAACCAATGAGTATACATTTTTGAGCTTTTCTGGACATTTTCGTTCTCTTTAATTTTGGAATATGAGCATAACATTCAGTGCCAATGATTCTCAAATGTTTGATTGAGGGTTTCTTTGTAAACCATAACTCAAACGGTGATTTTCCTTCTATAGAAGTCGGTTTAGTTCTATTCATAACATAAGCAGCCGTGTTGACAAGCTCAGACCAACAGGAGAGTGGAAGTTCTTCGTGAGCGTGCATCATAGTACGAGCAGCTTCTACCAAAGTTCTGTTGTCTCTCTCACTACACCCGTTCTGTTCCGGCGTATACGGCATTGTCAAACGGTGTTGTATTCCATGATTATTTAAGATCTTCTTCACAGCTTCATTTTGGAATTCTCCTCCATTATCGCTGAGAATTGTCTTTATAATATGACCAGTAGTATTTGTTTCGTTTATCATTTCCACAAGTTTATCCTTCACTTCAGACTTGTGCTTGATGAAATAAACATGCCGAAACTTACTGAAATCGTCTTTAAATAAAACAAAATAACGAAACTTTCTGAATGAATTGGGGAACGGACCACATACATCTGTGTGAATGATCTCTCCTGGTACTTTAGCTCGCTCTCTGGTTCCAAATTTATATCTATGTGTTGTACATAATTCAGAATCGAGTTTGACTTTTATACCAAGTTCCTTTTCAATCAATTGCTTCACATGTCTTTTATTCTGGTGAGCAAATCTTTCATGATAGAGTTGTAAAATGTTTTTTGTTGACAGTGAGTTCAATTCAGGAGATGAATTTATAATTGTCTTTACATTTAGTTTATAGAGTCCTCCATTCTTGAATCTTGTGCCAATTAAATTAATTTTTCCATCTACTATCAATTGACAAAATTCTCTTTCAGTTGTGAAGACACTCTTCTCAAGTTTATCTTGCGTAGCAAGTACGGAAAATAAGTTTTTCTTTACTGCTGGAACTTACCATACATCACACAGTTTAATGTTTTGTGTCTGACCGCGAACGTCTGCTATCAAATCAACTGTACCTTTGCCAATAGCTTGAATTGTTGAGCCATTTGCAGTTGTTACTGTTTGATTATTGCTGAAATGTTGAAAACTGGAAAATATGTCGTTTCGACAGGTGACATGACTTGTAGCACCATTGTCAACAAACCAACTGTCAAGATCTTCTTCAATAATATTGAGGACTTCATTTGTAACAACTTCCATTAATGAGAGGGTCAGATTGGTATTGTTAGCTTGACTTGTCGATGGGCCAGGTGTTTTAGGAGGTTTCCCGTCCGATATCCACTTGTGACATTTTTTAACTTTGTGTCCATATAGTCCGCAATATCCACACTTTTTTTTACGCATAAATTTGTTTTGTACAAATAGAGCTTGTGCTTCAGTAATACCTTCTTTGGTCAAAAGTGAACGTTCGTAAGCACATACTTGTGCTGTCAGATTGTCTATATTTCGATCTTTTCTTGACATCAGCATCCAACTAGACTTGAAGGAGAAGTACTTCTCATCGGGTAAAGTTTCCAAGATCTTGCAGATTAGTAATAATTCTGGAAGATCATATTTGGTTTCACCTTTTTGAAGTTCCACTTTCAATTCATGCCATATATTTTTCAGTTTGGATATATGCATTGACATGTCATGTGAGGGATCTTTTTTATAGCCAAAGAAACTGTAGCATAGTGAATAGCTTTTGTCCTCAGATGTTCCATTGAACAAAATGTGCAATTCATCCCAAACCTGTTTAGCTGTTGAGAATCTCATGACCTTTTGTAAAGTAGCATCCGACATATTAGCCATCAAAATAAGCATCGCCGTTCTATCTATCTTATGATATGCTTCTAAAGTATTTTCATAATTTGCTTTAACGTCTGCAGTTGCTGTAGTAGCTGGTTTTATAGGTTCTGTAAGTTTTCCATTTATAGCATCCAACCCACCAGGAGTACCCCTTAAAAGCAACAGTACCTTACAGCGCCAAGTTGACCAATTTTCTTCACCTTCTAAACGACTGATATCAATTTGCAACTCGTAGACGAAGTCGACATTTTGACAGGCCTTCGTTAGAAATATTTTTGCAAATTATTTATATACAACCTTACTTGATTCGTTAATCAACTATTTCCAATATAATTAAACGCTCTGCTACCATGTTGAGAGGTATTATATGGATCGAAATGATAAAACGTATTAAATGTTGGAAACATTCATATTGACATAACAGGAAAGACAGGAAAAAAACAAAATATCATAAAAAGCAAAGCTAAAGAGAAAACCTCCTTCAACAGATATAGACATAAAAAAAAAAATATGCCTAAGACAGTTTTGTCAAAGCGCTCTTACAAAATCGAATTGCTCAGGTTGACTAAAGTTGAATACCGCGCGTCACAAGATTATATTGATTTTCGACAATTATAAAAATATTTACTTTACTTTTAATTAGACCAATTTTTTTTTTCAAGCAATATAGCAATGTGGCCCTTAATTATTAAATATTTTTTATTTGAATTTGGATTATAATTACATAGATAAAAATTATAGTTTCGTACGGAAAATTGTCAATAACTCTCAGTTTTACAGAATTATTTTTGGTGTATTACTGTATGAATCGTAATAAATTGATTTGAACATTCCAAAGTAGAAGATACAGTTGTACCGTGGACATTTTTATAAATGATTAAATTATAATATCTTCGGTGTACCAAGGTATCAAAAGATACCCTAAAGCAACGTTTTGTGAAACATCCTTTGCGGAGTCAAGGATTTTACTGATGTACGTGAACAAATTGAAATATTTATTTAAAACACTGCCAAGATAAATGATCCAACTATCTTAGGCATATTTTTGTTTTTTTTTAAGGCTATATCTAAAGCAAAATCACACATAAAAATTCGAATAAAATTCAAGAAAAAATGTGAAAGCCCTCTTAAACCTCATACAATTTCTTACAAAGAATATTTTGCCGTTGCGTGTCGCGTCGTTCCGCTGCCGCGCAGTGTCGCCAAGTGCGGTCAAGCCTTTAGTATTATATTTTCGAATACTTTTAGATAAACTGTTCAGATCATAAATACTTTTTTCATGCATATTCCCTACTGGTAATTATAAATATTGTTTACTCTGTGGGCTGCTAGTAATAAATATGAATATTTCTGAGGATGGATTGAATGTGAAGGACTCTGTCTCTGTCATCTCTGACCTAGATTAGAGTCCGGATATTTCATGACTTTTCTAATCTAATCAGTATTGATGATCAATATCAAATTGAGAAATGTAAAGGCAGATGGCCATGTTACTCTGGTAATTATATCAGCAAATTCTGGCCCATGGACATTTTACATTAATCGTGACCTAAGGAGTAAAGAAGATGTCTATCAGTTAAATTATAATTATGTTATAAATGAAAATTATAACATCTCCCGTTTGTATCAATTGTGACTTAGGAAGTGATCAGAACCTAGATCATATAATTTTTGAATGCCCTGCATATGATTTACAAAGAATTATTCTAATAGATCTATATAAAATGCCAGCAAGCATCCCGCGCGACACTCAAGGTTTGCTGGAAAATTACAACTCAGTACATAGGTACATAGCACTGTATGACAGCACTGGATGGGTAATTTGACCGTTCGGGGCTAATAATAGAAGGAAAAGACCCGGATATGACCTTACTTCACAAGATGATTATGACAAATACACGGATATGACACCATATTATTAAGATTTTGACAAATGAATACTGACTGAACACGTGACTCTGGCCTTAAATGAATCTAGAACAAGGATGAAACAAACTGAAGACGAGGCTTCGGCCTTACTTACTCTTGAACGAGAAGGATAAAACTAAAGACGAGGCTTTGGCCTTACTTTTAGTAAAGAAGGACAGACTGAAGACGAGGCGGTATGGTCCAAGACCTTAGCCTGCCCGAACGGGGCGAAGAAAGAAAAATATTAGAGTCCAGAGCAAACCCATCTAAAAAAAACCGGCCAAGCGCGAGTCGGACTCGCGCAGGCGAGAGGGTCGCCTGCGCGACACCGTACAACAAACCAACCTAATAGCAGACTCGGGCCCCAGTAGGTAGGTATAGATCTATAGGTACTGCTTAATATTATAAAGCAGAAGAGTTTGTTTGTTTGTTTATTTGTTTGATTGAACGCGCTAATCTCAGGAACTATTGATCCGATTTGAAAAATTCTTTCAGTTTTAGATAGCTCATTTATCGAGGAAGGCTATATAGGCGATCATCACGCAAGTTAATTACGAGCGGAGCATTCAAAAGGAAAATGTGAATTACATAATTGCTCCGCTCCTATTTGTCTTAGCGTGATGATAAATAGCCTATAACCTTCCTCGATAAATGGGCTATCTAACACTGAAATAATTTTTCAAATCGGACGAGTGGTTCCTGAGATTAGCGCGTTCAACCAAACAAACAAACAAACAATCAAACAAACAAACAAACTTTTCTGCTTTATAATATTAGTATAGATAAGTAGGTATATAAGTATAGATAAGTAGGTAAGCAAAAGTTACGGTTTACGATATAATGACGTATTAAAAAAAACTACTTACTAGATCTCGTTCAAAACAATTTTCGGTGGAAGTTTACATGGTAATGGTACATCATATTTTTTTTTTTAGTTTTATCATTCTCTTATTTTAGAAGTTACAGGGGGGGACAATATTTTACCACTTTGGAAGTATACTAGGTATTCAGTTAAGAAAAAAAAAATATTAGAAACCTCAATATCATTTTTGAAGACCTATTCATAGATTTCCCTCCCACACGTATAGTTTTGATGAAAAAAAAATTGAGTTTCGGTATGGGGACCCCCAAAATTTATTGTTTTTTTTTTTCAATTTTTGTGTGAAAGTCACAGAATACATCTACTTACCAAGTTTCAACACCATATATTAAGTTCTTATAGTTTCGGAAAAAAGTGGCTGTCACATCCGGACATACGGACGGACAGACAGACAGACAGACATGACGATTCTATAAGGGTTCCGTTTTTGCCATTTGGTTAAGGAACCCTAAAAAAGCCTTCAGCTGCAGTTTCGGTGAACGAAACCAAAATTAACAGACACAGGAGAGATGAACCTGTCGTGCAGGTGTTAGGTACCTACCTACATCGTGTCCTCTTTTTAGACGGTGAAGCAGGTAGGTAGATTTTTTCCCGTTCATACTAGATTGACTGGGGTACTTACTTAACGTTACTATGGTGATTCAAAATTTGTTTTCTTTTTTACAAACATAGGTACGAGTAGGTAATAAAAGGTGGAACATTGGCAGTCTAAGTTGGCGGTGTTATATAATATAATGAAGTATTTCACTTTGTGCTGTCTTGGCTCTGGCAGAGGTACTAACATATTGTTTTTGAGTCGACATACTTACCTAGTACTGTCCTCCATCAGCTAACTTCAGATCTGACTGATGGTCTCATCTGACCGCCAGGTATCTATAGTAGGTATCCTACTTATCTATTTGTGAACGTAGGTAAGGTACCTACCTACTCAGTAAGAAAACTATCCCATATAGAAGCAAAACGATCGATCTTCAATTTGTGGTGTTTCATTGTGTCCACAGTGGTGTACACACTGAAACATTAATGAGTAGCGATAGATAGGCTGATGGGCACTGATATGGACGGATGTGTGGTTATGGCGGTCGTGGTGGTCGTGGGATCGGCGATCGGCCGCACTCCTGGTGAAGGCCTGATTGGTCCCACGCTCGGCATGTGACGGGTTGTTATCAGGCAGAGTTGCGTACGAACGTATGTACCTACCTACATATCTCCCCGGCTTGCCCCCTACTAGTTATGTAATGGTTGCAGGTATTTCTACAGCCTACCATCACGCACTGTCGATAACAGTGCGTGATTCTGTGGATTTTATCACACTGAGCTGCCGACTACGCTACGCTCACGGTCGTTCGTGTCGGTGAGTATGGGTCAGTAGTGCGATTCACTAAGGCAGAACATCTTTACAACCAAGACATCATCGTTGAAACATCTGATAAATAGATGCCACATCAGATGTTTCAACGATGATTTCTTGGTTGTAAAGATGTTCTGCCTTAGTGAATCGTACTACAGAGCATAGACTTGGGTCAGAGGCCTTAGTGTGACTTTTTTCGACTCACGTTCGAACGCGTTCGATTGCGAGCGCGTTAGAATTTAGTACCTATGGGAAATTAGGTTCTACGAGTGACCACCAGGTGGCACTGCACTATAACTAAATTCCCATACTAAATTCATAAATAGGCCTCTGGTTTCTAAGTCATTTTGTCATTTCAAAATGCAAAGTGTGAGATCTCGCTCCGCAACTTTGAAGTTACCGACTCGCGGCGGATCGGACCAGGGCCCGATTTAGCCGCTCCGGGCAAATATTATATTCGCCGCCCTTCGCTATTCCAAAGAATGGATGACATATATGTGATATTTTTTTAATTTTTTATATTTCTGCGGTGATAATTGTATAATATTCACATACTTTCGCCTATTATGCATTGGTGAATCTAGATCTTTTGCCAGGCCAGGGATCTAGCCCCCAACCTGAGATGCGACACCCTATAAGAAAAATTGTTGCATGTGCATGATGAAAAGTGGAATTTTAGGCCAGTATGACTGGCCTAAAATGGCTGGTTAGAAGGCCAGGTATTCCGTTCGTAGCTCCCCACAATTCCGGGTGATTTCAGTAACTTTAAGTTACATAGATGACTGATGCAGGATAGTTCAAAATTAAAAGAGGGTAGAATGCAAGAGCGAGCGAAGCGAGCTCAAAAAAATTTGAATCCTTTTTATACGGATAGGTTTGATTTTCTAATTAACATCTAAGTAGAAGTAACTATTTACTTTATACATTAAAGTGTAAGAACTGAGATATATCGTAAAATAGAGCGAGCGAAGCGAGCTTGAAATTTTTTGCAATCCATCGAGCCATCTCATTAGGTTTGATTTTTTAAACTGAAATAGAAGAAAGTTTTTTGACAAATGCACAAAAGTTCAAGCACTAGAGTACTTATAAAATATAAAACCGATCGAAGCGAGCTCGAAAATGATTGCACCTTGGATAATTTTTCAAATTAGTTAGTAGGTTGGATAGTATTCAATAGGACCCTATATAGTATATAATTATATAATATTCCCTAGGCTGGGTGGGTCTCCTAGCCCACCTGGCCACCTACCGCCTATCTTACGGCCTGCCCGACAAGCCAAGATTACCTTTCCTGTAATACATTTTAAGCCAAGGGGTAATTTTTTTTTTTAGGTATGGTAAATCATCAGATGACTCCTCCTGTTCTGGGCGAAGCAGTAGGGAGTGACAGACTCTTGCTGACTAAAACATCCGTGTTCGTCCTAGCGCCCTTTGCGTTCCAGGGCCGAGGTGACTTTTTCGATAAAAATCCCTAGTGTACCCCGTCTACTATGCCGACATTTTTTTAAGGCGCGCGTTGTACTAACACAAAGGGGCTACGGCTACGCTCAAGTTTATCCGCCTAAAGTTAAATGAAATTAACATAAGCCTCTCCTTGAAAGTAAACTCAAGTTTAGCCAGCGAATCATAAGATTAATTCTACACCCATCTTTAGGCGAAACAGATATTTTAAACTAATCCATTTTTAGTTTATAGTTAGGTACTTAGGTGTGGTGCAGGTACCTGTACTCTGACAATAATTTTAATGAAAATATAATCAAGTAAATACCGGAAACTCCATGTCGGTGTCTAACAAAGCGTGATATTTTAATAGCTAGTTTTGTAGGTAGGTACTTACAATAGGCAAAAACAGCAACGTTGGAATTTTTATTTTATTTGTTTATAAACGTTAAATGGCATTTAAATTGCAGTGAAATATCAAAGTTTTGAACTATACTTTGTAGCCAACTAAATGACGCTTCCCAATAGTTTCTCCGATGAAGAACCATAAGAATATTTCCAGCCCGACCAGGAAAAGCAGCCACGCTTGTCTCACTGTGATGTACAGGTAGCATTTGTTATTGAAGAAATCCTTCATTAAATTGACGTCAGCAGTGAGTTTCTGCGAAAAAAATAGAACCAAATTATTAAGAACCTAAAAAATATATTTTTATGACGATGATTGTCTACCGAATCTTAACTTTATGGTTACCGGTTTAATCGGTTAGATCCAATAACCTAATTGGGTACCTACCTACCTACCAACGCGAAAATACAGATTTGTACATAGGTATCTTGGTTAACCTGTAAAACCAGTTTAGTGTAGATCAAACACTATCACTACATCAAAACTTACATACTTATTATACTTAAAACAAAGTCCTCCGCCGCGTCTGTTTGTTCATGATAAACTCAAAATCTACAACACCGATTTTCATGTTGTTTTCACCAATGTATAGAGTGGTTCTCGAGTAAGGTTTTAAATGTTGAATATGTAATTTGTCAAGCGGGAGAAGCCGGAGGCATCGGCTAGTTTTAATTAATTTGGTTTCGGGGCGACTGGTCAAAACCAGCTTAAAATACTGTTTTCAGCGTAGATTAAGTTTTAATACAGGCTGATTTTTTAAAGTGTGCGTGGATGGCTAAATCCGAAACTATAAGGAATATCGTAAAACACTGAAAGGAGCCCGATTTTGATGAAAATTAAAAGTATATCTATTATTGGATTTTTAGGGTTCCGAACATCCGTAAAAAGCGAAACCCTTAAGAGCGCTTTCACAAAATCGAATTGCTCAGGTTGACTAAAGTTGAATACTGCGCGTCACAAGATTTATATTGATTTTTGTATTGCATACAACAATTATTTAAAAATGTTTACTTTACTTTTAATTCGACCTTTTTTTTTCTCAAGCAATATAGCAACGCCACCTTAATTATTAAATATTTTTTATTTGAATTTGGATTATAATTTCATAGATAAATATTATAGTTTCGTACGGAAAATTGCCAATAACTCTCAGGTTTACAGAATTATTTTTGGTGTATTACTGTATGAATCATAATAAATTGATTTGAACATTCCAAAGTAGAAGATACAGTTGTACCGTGGACATTTTTATAAATGACTAGCTGACCCACGCAACTTCGTCTGCGTCACATTGTCCATTAATGCTCGCCTCCTTTTAGTCTTAGCGTGATGATATATAGCCTATAACCTTCCCGGATAAATGGGCTATCTAATACTGAAAGAATTTTTCAAATCGGACCAGTAGTTCCTGAGATTACCCCCTACATACAAACTTACAAACATACAAACTTACAAACAAATTTTACCTCTTTATAATATTATAGTATAGATAAAATTACAATATCTTCGGTGTACCAAGGCATCAAAAGATTCCCTAAAGCAACATTTTGTGAAACATCCTTTGCGGAGTCAAGGATTTTACTAATGTACGTGAACAAATTGAAATATTTATTTAGAACACTCCCATGATAAATGATCAAACTGTCTTATGCATATCTTTGTTTTTTTTTAAGGCTATATCTAAAGCAAAATCACACATCAAAACTCGAATAAATCGCTAAAATTCAAGAAAAATTGTGATAGCCCTCTTAAGGTGTCTGTCTGTCTGTTTGTCCGTTTGTCACAGCCAGTTTTCTCCGGATTTACTGCACCGATTCTGTTGAAAGGTATACATGGACTTCTGTGACCTAAAGACGGACGCGTTGCTTGAATATTTTTTTTAGAATGTGGATCAGGACGCGTTACGTACATATATTCTTTTTTGTACTTATGTGGGTCAGTTTTGGGAGTCAAACTAGAAAAGAAAACAAAAACAACTACTGGTAGGAGATCCGGTATAAGAAATATATACCCTCACGTTATTTAATGCTAATTAAATATAGAATAGATAAATGCTATATAATGTTAGATTGATACGTCGAAAATGGGTTGGCTAGCTAAATCACGTGCCAATTATGTTTAAGGTGAATGCTCCAACCAGCCCGCGAAATTCAAAACTTCTTGCGTTTTTTGCAATTTGCAGGCCTGTGCTAGGTTGTATGTTGATTAAAATATTATTCGCGGCTGTAAAACGTATGTAGCTACAGAATTATAATCATCAAAATCACCAATACAACCCTCCAAGTTCAAAAAGGCCTAGGAACAAAAAAAAAACAGAAAAACTCATTCCTAGAGCTTTGTGAACTTAGAGCGTTGTATTGATGATTTTGATGATTAACGTGATAGGTATACCTAATAACGTGATTTTATCCATCAACATTGGCCGGCTGTGCGTTTGAATAATAATAGCATCAGCTATGTATTTTCTTTTAATAATGGAGTATTATTGCAGCGATAACAATGATATTGATAAAGTAACTTAAAGAAATATTGATAATAGATTGTGTCAGCGACGAGACCCCATCCGTGCACCGGTTCGCATCCGGTTGCGAATGATTCTTTTAACTAATAACACGTTAGGTACATATTTTGATAGTTTATAAGAGAATTTTCAAGTAAAATTCCCAAAATTCCTATGGGAACGGGAAATACCTAGTGATTATATTTAAAAAAATCCGTTATTGGTGAAAGAGTTTTCTTTTTTTCTTTCGTAGGAGACCTTCTCCTGACGGCCCAGCCGTTCACGCGTGATGCGATGACCAAAGAAAATACCTAATTACTAATTTTAGTGACGGAAAACGTACCTATTAGAAAAAAAAAATTAATGGTTTCATTCAAAGTTAGTTCACAACTGTGAACGAGTTCACGAGTGTAAACAAACATGTGTTACTTTTCAACTAAATGATCTATCGCAATGATAAAAAACTTTTTACAAAAAAATACAACCGACTTCCAAAAAAAAAAACACTTAGTGTTTTTGTTAGTTTCTTCGTATTTTGACACCGACTTCCGAAATTAAAGTTATTTTTTACTTTGTAGTGTTTTTTTTTTTGAAGTCGGTTGTGTTTTTTTGTAAAAAGTTTTTTATTTTTCACTTTTTAGTGGTACCCTACACCTAACAACACCACTGCAAAATCGCAAAAAGCAAAATACGCAATTTCGATTACCTACTTGGATGACATAAAAATATCATCCAAGTAGACGAATTCCAGCTATTTCGATTTAAAATCCAAAGTTCGTAACCGATTTTCATAAAATTTAAATGGGACCAATCTGCAAGTATATCCTTTCAGATAAAACAAAAAAATTTCAAATCGGTTCATAATTGTCGGAGTTATGAGGTAACAAACATAAAAAAAAAACATACAACCGAATTGATAACCTCCTCCTTTTTGGGAAGTCGGTTAAAAACCTCCATCAATTGAAAAAAATACATGTCATTTTAGCAAGAATCTGTTTTTTTTTTCATTGATAAAATTAGGTATAGTTTCCCCCCATTTTCGTATGTGCACATTATCAAAAGACTCACACTGTATACATATAGATTATGATCCAAAAACATAGAGGTGGATGAAACAAAAATTTTGGTGCATCGCGATTCGCGATTATGTAGGATTACCTACGTTGTTTAGGGGACAATGGCATAATAATAAGTAACTTATAGCAATGGCCGGAAGATTACACGCGGGACATGACTGTATGCCATTCACAACTATTCGTTAGGTCGTTATGTTTGTGTAGGTTTAATATCGTTCCTTTCCCGGGCAATATTATGTACTAGGTATAGGGCTAAGCGCCCCGGGCGAGTTGAATGCATTTGGCGCCCTTTCTGTTATTTTATATAAAGAAAAAATATTATATAGGTAGAGAAAATATATTCCAATATGATTAAAATAATTTATTTTGAAAAAACCCGCACCCATACCTAAGTACTTTTACTATGTTGTTGAAACACCATTCCCGACACAATAAGCCATAATTCCCGTATACACGAATTATTTCCCCTATTTGGCTATTTTTGGTTTTCGTTCGGTGAACTAAGTATAATTTAAGTTAAGGCGAGGTTGCAGTACTGTGTGTTTTGACGAACAACAGCGACTGTCCGGCGAGCGAAATAATGCCTAAATTTTGATTGTTTTTTCTTCTTGGCGAAAACTGATAAAGAAATTAAATAATATGGTTTCAACATTTACTTCAAAATAAAAAGCTCTATCTATTGATATAACTTTTATACATATTCGTGATGAAATCTCTTAGCAGTACACGTTTAAAATTGTAATTTAGTGTCATGTTTGATAAAAAAAAGTATCGAGCCAATCATTCTAAATCGCGTTTCTATCTTTACGATTTACTTGAGGGTATGTTCAATTTTTATGTAATGATTTTTATTTATTAAAAAACTCGTAATTAATTAGATTTTCAGACGTTCAAAAATCTTAAAAAGTACTGCAACCCCGCCTTAAGAATGCGTTCGCCACTTCGCACAGTCAATGGTATTGTTAGTAGAATACGCAGCGATATCCTAGGATATTATAAGTCTTGAAGAATACCGTGTTACCTACCCACGTCCACGTAAATTGCTGGTATTCAGCTGAATCCGGTTTGACTAGAAGCCGACCCCAATATAGTTGGGAAAAGTCTAGTCAGATGATGAATTCTTGAAGATTGTGCTTTTGCATTTAAAAGTGGTTTCGATAGGTATTGCATTTAAAAGTGGTTTCGATAGGTGTTGCCTGAATTCTGAGTTTTCGAGATTGTGTTACCAACCTAAATATTCATCGCACACTCACCATCAATGTCCGAGTTCCTTTATATCGAAAGAAATGGATACTCAAATTACGCGCAGCGCCCTGTAGGTAGGTATGTCCCGGCGCCCTCCAGTTCCAGCCGCCCGCGACGCCCGGCCCTAAAGCCGCTACTGTTAAGTACTTTGATCCGGGACTACAGGGTGACAAAGCTGTTTAGATACAATCATATTCGACTGACTTTGGGCTTATTTATTTTTTCCTACTGTACTCTTCTGATTAATTTCGATGCGGGATCCAAGAATGTTGAATCGTCGGGCTTCATTAGCTCGGCGTTTTTCTGGTGGTCGCCACTGTTGATTCTGGCTTTCAGGACTTCAGGAGTTGCAGTGGTTGGGAATGTGTGGCGGGCTTGTGACTTTGGGCTGCCATCCGTCCGGGTTTCCCCGGATTTGTCCTAGATTTGGAGGATTTGAAGGATACTTGTTGTGTCTGGGGAAGCTCGATTGATTGAAAGGTTAAAGATAAAATAAAATTAAAACAAATCTTAATTAAAAATTAATTGTATATTGTAAGCAGCATATTAGCTAACTTAGCAAAAAAATCGAGTTGTACATAATTATTTGTCAGTTTTTTTGGCATAACTTGACAAAGAAACTTTTATCGAACTAGATATGAGAGGTCAATAGAAATTTTCGATCTGATCCGAGCCGGGGTATTAAAATTAGCAAGCTCGTTTCGCTCGCCCTCAACTTCGATTTCGGTCGATTGTTGCAGCCTTTCCGTATAAGCGCGCTTCCGTGCAAATAGTCAGAAAACCTAAGGTAGGTAGGTATTTTAATCAGCTCCAAAAGTATTTTTTGTAACACGATAAGTATTGCTTATTTGATGTTATTGATGGAACAAAAACTTATGTAGTATATATAATACGTAGTTTTTAACTTGAGACCAAATTCCAAGTTATTCAAAGAGAACAGTTTTACGTTTATAATTGATCTAGCTGATGTCCGTGGCTTCGCCTTCTTGAAAAATTATAAACTTAAACCTTCCTCAAGAACCACTCTATCCATTGGTGAAAACAGCATGAAAATCGGTGCAGTAGTTTTTGAGTTTATCGCGAAAAGACAGACGCGGCGGAAGACTTCGTTTTATAATATTATGTAGTGATTGGAATTGATTGATGTTATGAATGTTATCATATTTAATTTGTTACGTTTTATTTTATATTACGCAGAGAGTAAATGTAAGTGTTTTTTTTTTGTTAGGTACGTCCGGGGAAATAAATCAATTTCGCCCAAATGTTCAGAGTTTAAACTTTTTGTTCGGCGTCGGTCGGTAAGCTACTACGTGATGGCAGGTGGCAATGTTTGGGATAAATTGTATTAAGAAAGAGGGATGCATGATATGTTATTAGAACTTTGTTTTGACATAGAGCTTGTTGTTCCAAAAAATTAAAAGTTTTCTTAAATTTTGTGGATTTTCCAAGGAGATATTATTGGGTTCTTGAATTTTGCCCTTATAACAAAAATAACTCACTCACACCCTTCATTATTTCACATTCGAAGAAAACGTCACGTGACACTCGCTGGAGTAGGTACGAGTATATAATGTTCTGTGGTGTGACTATTTCATGCCAGTTTTATTGTAGACCATTATTTATTACTCTTTCGATGGAATTGATTGGTGAGACGACCCTTGTCGATTGTGAGGTTTTAGAAAAGTAAATTTTATGTAGGTAGATACCTAGTTGTAAGTATATTTATTAGATACTCACCTGCGTTTCAGACATGGCTGGCGGCGCCATCTCAACGGTGTAAAATCCTTTAAGAACTCGCATTTTTTTTGCAAGCTCGGACTTGGTGGCCGCCTCTGCTTTTTCTAAACCAGAACAGAGATTACTATGTAATGATTAAATATAAGCAATAATGCGAAAGTAGGTATATATAGTTCGACTCCATCTGACGCAAGTTTGAATTCAGTTCAGTTACAGTATGTTTTTTTAATTATTAAAAATTGTTTATCCCACTACTTCGTCAACCTGAACATTATTTAGAAACATGTTATTTTAACACTACAGACTTTTTACAAATTTCCCGGTAATCTTTAGGTATAGGACGATATCTGTATTTTTTTTTTCAATGTCTTCGCACTGACCTGACCGGCAAATTGCAAAAAACATAAAAATCTTTGAATTTCGCGGGCTACCCTGGACAGCTTAACATGGGATAGATACTACTAGCTGGATGTGCATAAGTTATTAATATACAATGTTGGATACTTTCCGGTCCATAACTATGTTGAAGATAACTCAGCAAGCTGTTATAGAAAATATTATGCTCTGAGAAATCAAATACCTATTCACAGGGTGACATCAGCAAGATGAGAGTCGAGAATCGAGATGAGCGACAGGCAATTGGAGACGCCATGTTCGCAATGAACTTTTGTAGGTTGACGTTGACAATGAGGATAGAGCAGAGGCCAAATTCAATATGTATTTTTTTTTTAACTTCGCGCCGCCTGAGGCTACCTATATAAAGCTTTAACAAAAAAGCGCTCCTTCAACGATCGTTTCAAGGTCGCGCCGCCGCCCGTGGAAAAATTACCTCTACGCCGCCGCGCCGCCGTCAAAAATCGCCACGGCGCTCATATTTAGCTCACAATACCTGTGTGTGACCTTACTTTCTTGTTTTAAATACCGACATTCACACCCAGCTTAGCTGTGTCCGACCACGGGCACATATTTTTGAAATGGTTCTTGTCTTTTGGCTGACTGGATTCCTGGTGATTGTAGTGTCAGTGGGAGGGATGGCTTGACTGAAAATTATCATTCTGAAAATCGCAACTCACCTTTCATAACTTCCATTAGTTTCTCCTTGTTCCTGGTTATAGCCGGTTTGTAAATTTCAGACACATCATGCATCATCGTCCATCTGCCACCTGCGCATACATCGACGTATTTGGTCAATGACGATGTGTCCTTAAAACTTTGCGGATATTCTGTTAATCCATCGTAAGTGCGAGTCGGGCTCGCGTGCAAAAGGTTCCCCCAGAAGTAACCCGATAAGGGTGAAGATTTTCATGAACGTATAGAACCTTATAAACACCCTCGGGAGGATAAACTGCCGCTTTACCGCCTTTAATATAGGTTGTTAAACTTATGTACTGTATTGATCGATGTCCATGAGCCCAGGAAGAAAACAGAAAGAGAAGAAAATACCAATATTCTCAGCTCCTGGCTTATGGGAAGGCCGGACTTTCGGATATCGAACAAACCTTTCCACATGGGCTCATAAGCGGCTTTTGGAGTGGATAAACTATATAACTGAAACATTGGAGCTTGAAGCAACATAGCTTTTCTATGCTGGAAACATTTGTTTCACACAACACTCTTTAGGCAATTGCGGTATCATCATTTTGATCATCAGCCAAGTGAAAAAAAAATCTAAACGGCTGGCTCGACCAACACCTTAAGCCTTAAAGAGGTTCTTGTTGAACGGCTGTACCAAGGCCTTGCTTGATCCATAAAGCGGTACTTCTTGGATATGGCTGGTATTGTTAGGAGGTTCCTCTCTCTCAAGCCCCGACCACCAGTGGCTTAGACCCTGTTCCCGATACCGGTGCTATATGTGAATGCAATGACTAAACGAGTAGAAACAAAAGTCTATACAGCTGGAACCAAAAATAAGAAGTTGCACTGCACTGCACAGCATAAAAGTACTGATACTTACGGAAGACATTCGCCAATTTAGCTAGGTTCACGCCTATGGACATTATGATTTTAATATGGCTAAGTAATGACAACGTTTATTCTTCGATAGGCGACTTCCTAAATGCTTATCCAGGACTTTTTAGATTATTTCGGCGCTCTTTGAGTTGTTATTGTATGACTTTAGACTTTTGTAAATCTGTTAGTGTCAAAGCGACAGGGTTTTTATGCATTTTTTTATAATTTATCTTGTTAGGTACATACTTATACAAACTCCTTGTCATGTACCTCTCCATCAATCCATGTGTCGATTCCCAAGTTTCTCAACTACTTACGGGCTGGCTACCTGTATTTTACAAAGAGCGATTTCCTAGCGATACTGCACAACCCAGTATCTGAGTGGCACGATAGCCCACGATAGCCTTTGACAAGACTGGTGTCAGATTTTCAGGATTTTGACTATCCGTAACCACTTTTAAAGGATCTAGAAAGGACAGTCAGGACCACAGACCTATATTTATATGTCTGTGGTCAGGACCAACAGCTTAAAAGCAAAAACATCACAAAACTTTCGGTAGGTAATGGATCATTACTACCTAGGTACCAAAAATTTTGTGATTTTTTCAGTTAATGATCCTGATCACACATCCACTGACCAACCTCGGAAACTTCTTAACATCGCACACAGAACTAGCTGTTAGTCTCGAGTTCTTGTTCCTATATAAAATAAGCAAATGAAAGAAACTATAATCTAACAACAAACTAAAATATAGCAACAACAAATTCGTCCACGTCCGTTTCGTAATTTCTTTGACAAGGCAGTGTAGTTTTATGTCATCCAAGTAATCGAAATTGAGTATTTTGCTTTTCTGCGACTGCAAACAAAAAATAATTTTTTAAATCGGTTCATAATTGTCGGAGTTATAAGGTAACAAACATAAAAAAAAAACATACTACCGAATTGATAACCTCCTCCTTTTTGGGAAGTCGGTTAAAAATCAGTAAAATACCTTGGTGTTACATTGACTACAGCCTTAAGGTGGCTCTAGTCGATATTTTTTCCATAGAAACTTCGGGAGGGTATTACTCCGCTGTTTGACAGAGTACATCAAAAGTTAAACATAATATCGTTTTGTCATATTATTAGTTTTGTCTGTATGGAAACAGAATGGTAAAATAAACCGCCATTAAAAAGTTATGAGCCACCAAAGTTTCGTTTTTCTTGCCAATTTTAACGCATCTTTGGGCGTAAATAAGTAATAAACACAATGTAAAATCTTTAAAACCAAGTCGGTACCGACAAAGCTCAACGATCGAAGAATTCAATAACTTTTATTTTTAATCGATATATGCAGTAGTTTTTTCATAAAACTCGATTTACGAAAGGCCTTCTCATATTTTTTTACGCGCGCGTTTTACTATGAATTATCGTGCCTCTCACTGAATAACGTTCCCCCCGGTGCGGTGCGGGGGGACAATGCTCACGCACACGTGCGTATTCAAGTTACAACTGTGTCTGCTGCGGTGTGCTGTGGCCTGTGGCCTATGTCGTTCATACGTATACGTAGGTAGACTATACTTGCGCTCTGATTTATATTGACTCATTGGCTTGATTTTTGGATTTCAACATTATATTTTATATCTGTTTGACTTCGCACTGTAGTTTGGACTCCGTATTTGCGTTTGAAATTGTTATTGTTGCTTTGAGTGGACGCTGCATAAGTACGTGACATTGTTTTGAATCATTGAAAAAGTTTAAAAAACCACATATTATAAACAATGGGTAGAAAAGTCATAATTTGGCGTCGTGACCGGGTCTTCGACACCGCGTCGCTGCCCGCGCCCGCTGCAGTGTAAAATCATCGCGGCGGGATGCTATCGCGCAATGAATTTTCAACTCTCGATGTTGAAACCAATGATATAATTATAAGTTGAAACGGTGTCTTTTTTTGACGCGTTGGGATTAACTCTGCTGAGTGCTGGGTTCTCAACGCTCGGCTGAACGGAATATTTTTACGTCCGTGCGTACGGTGGCTAAGCGTTCTTACAATCGAGCGACATGACGCCTAGGCTTGGGCTAAGTAACTCCACTAGAAGATTGGATATAAGACATATCATTCCAGCCAAAGACACATATCCCATAACTATATCCATATCCGCTAATCATATCCGCAGATATGATGACGAGAGAGAGCGAACTGAGCGAAGACAAATCCCATATCGCGGAACTATGTTGCTGTGAGAGATTTCAAAAGTTTCTCGCTCTCGCTCCAAGAACAAACTATTTGATTTCCTTTCATACTTTACGCTTCAAGCGAAAACAATAAAAAACGACGTCTAGTAGTATATTTTTTTATCAAGCGCTACTCTCGCTGCCTGCGTATAGAACAGACGACCGAACGATGAACAAACCTAATCGTCCTTTCTCTTTCGCTCACTAGCCGCTGCGTTGTACGGTTGTATTACGCTCTCGCTCTTTCACTTCCGTCCGAACGAATGAACGAAACTGATATAGAGGATATATTTATTTGTTAGAAAGGGAATGAACGATTCATATCCAAAGTGAGACACATATCCGAAGATATAACTGTGTCCGGAGTTACTCATGCCTAATGACGCCGCCGTGCCACCGCCGCCGCACGCGTCTACGACAGGGATAACTGCACGCGTCGTTGGTGGTCGTTGAAGCGCCCGTCGACAGCCAACGACAAAGGTTGCCGGCCGCCAGCGGCAACGTGTCGCTCGTTTAGTTGAGTACCTAGGTAGCAGGTAGCGAAATCCAAAGTTCAAGCCAGGGTCAATGTAATGTTTGTTACTGGGTTCATTCTATTTGCTTTCAAAATAGTTTCTTGCAATTGACAAACCTAATTTTGTGTTCGTAGGTACTTTTGCGGCGGACAAGACTTTTTTATGGATGGGAAACCAAATAACTGCTCCCGCTTTGGGCGAAGCAGAAGGGAGTGTCAGACTCTTCTTGACTAAAACCCATCCGTGTTCCTCCTAATGCCCTCTGCGTGCCGTACTTACCAGGGCCGCGGTAACTCTTTCGAACAAATTCTGCAACATCATAGTTTACATAGCTCTCTGCCTAATAGGTACCTACCGTTATATTAACGTAGGTAGGTACTTACCTACAAGCAAAGATGCCATAAAACAAACCGTTGGCGTCGTAGACACTAAAATTTTAACGTTAGGTAGGTAGGTATGTAGGAGCTAAGTAAACAATCTTTATGTGTCACTTGTCAGTTTGTCACAATATACTGTGCACTTGTCTGATAATTTAAAGCAATCTAATAATGAATGCAAATCTAAACACGTCTGTGTCAACCAATAGGGGTAACTAAAAATAGAAAACCGGCCAAGTGCGAGTCGGACTCACGCACCGAGGGTTCCGTACAAATATTATAATATAAGCAAAAGTTGTGGATTACGATTTATGACGTACCTATTAAAAAAACTCCTTAGGTACTAGATCTCGTTCGAACCAATTTTCGCTGGTAGTTTACATGGTAATGTACATCATATATGTTTTAGTGTTATCATTCTCTTATTTTAGAAGTTACACGACACACACACATTTTACCACTCTGGAAGTGTCTCTCGCACAAACTATTCAGTTTAGAAAAAAATGATATTAGAAACCTCGATATCATTTTAGAACCCCTATCCATACTATACCGGCCTACAGGTTTAGGTAGGTAATAAGTTCACAGAATACGTCTACTTACCAAGTTTAGAGTTTTCGACAGCATAGTTCTTATAGTTTCGGAATAAAGTGGCTGTGACATACGGAAGGACAGACAGACAGACAGACATGACGAATATATAAGGGTTCCGTTTTTTGCCATTTGGCTACGGAACCCTAAAAATTAAGTAGACAGGTAGGTAAGTAAGTAATTTTGATAACAATTTATAGGATGGTACTTAGGTAGAACTAATTTCATTATTAGGTACTAGCGACCCGCCCCGGCTTCGCACGGGTGCAATGCTGATACTAAATACACTACAGAAAAACCGTGAGAAAAACTGTTACCTACCTACCTCACGTCTGAGCCGCGCGGGTACCTTACATAGATCTAAACTCCCCTCCCGCACGCGCACCCCCGCCTTGGTGACGTTCACTTCGCAACGGGCCGTGCAGCAGAAATCGTAATATTTTAATTTCGCCATAACTTCAAAACCAAACGTCCGATTTTAATCATTCAAAGACCAAATATGATCTACATAAACTGTACTTAGTGATGAAATACTTATTTTGATAAGGATTAATAGCATGAGTAAAATAAACGTGTTTAAATGTAGTCCAAAAAAATATCTAGATTTTTAAATAAAAAAAATGGTTGTTGTGCCTCACTCGACATAGAAAGGTATAGTGTGTCGCGGACTTTTTTGTAGATATTTATAAGATCTACAATTAATTAGAACAATTTATGGTTGTATCTTTTATAGTTTAGGCAGCGTACGCAAAATAAGTTACTTTTCTGGTTGATTTTTACACCTTGTGTCCGAAAAACCCAAATATCTTACGGAACCCTATTTTTTTGCAAAATAAAATATAGCCTATGTTACTCGTGGATAATGTAACTTTTGAATGGTGAAAGAATTTTTAAAATCGGTCAAGTAGTTTTTGAGCCTATTCATTACAATCAAACAAACAAACAAAGTTTTCCTCTTTATAATAATAGCGTTTTTAAATAAAAAAATGGTTGTTGTGCCTCACTCGACATAGAAAGGTATAGTGTGTCGCGGACTTTTTTGTAGATATTTATAAGATCTACAATTAATTAGAACAATTTATGGTTGTATATTTTATAGTTTAGGCAGCGTACGCAAAATAAGTTACTTTTCTGGTTGATTTTTACACCTTGTGTCCGAAAAACCCAAATATCTTACGGAACCCTATTTTTTTGCAAAATAAAATATAGCCTATGTTACTCGTGGATAATGTAACTTTCGAATGGTGAAAGAATTTTTTAAATCGGTCAAGTGGTTTTTGAGCCTATTCATTACAATCAAACAAACAAACAAAGTTTTCCTCTTTATAATATTAGTGTAGATGTATCTAGTACCTACGGACATAAACTGCGATGACTATTCAAGTAAGCATCAGATCTGTCGGTGGCGGCGTGGCGGCTGCATTACCACCAAGGAAAAACTAAACATAATAACAATAGAATAAGCAATCCATATTAGGTACCTATAGGGCCGTAGAGGTATAAAACGATAACACAGTGCCTACTATTTTTAGTAAGAGTTTTTAGGTAGGTAGTAGCTGATTTCTCGGCGAGCGTCGAGCGACTACGCGCAGCGGCGCGCGGTGGCGGTATGTGTGCATCGTGTAACTTCGATTTAGTTCGGAACGGTTCGGAACGATGTTTGTGTGCGTGCGAACTAGACGTGCATGAAGGCTAGCGTCTAACTGCTCATCACTGGTACTATCTCTGTCGGGCATGATGCGAGGTGAGACAGCGTGCTTTTTGGCCATGCCTACCACTGAGTTCGAGCCCGCGACTAGTTGGCCCTTAACTTTAAAGAACATATCAAGCACATGTGTGGTAGAGTTCGAAAACTGATGTATGTATTTAAAAAGCTGAGACACATTGCTGAACCGAAATTAATGAAGCAAATACACTTCTGGACACATCTATTGGCCCACCTTAGAGTTTAGGTTTCGATGGCCCCTACCGAAATATGATTGCTAGATTGAACAAAAACTGTTGATGCAGTTTTAAACCTGATACATTTTACCATCTTTTTCGATCGTATTGTTTTAAATTTGAATTCAGAATACCATACGACATGGAGCTACGCCTAACAAGTCGGATATGCGCCTTGTTAAAGGCAATTGATTTTTGAATAAAAAACATGTTTTATCAAATAAAGGTTTAATTTAATAACGCATAATTTAATATCATGCATAAAAAGGAAATTTGGGCCCACATAGTCCGCGTATGGTATCACGTGAGGTTCTAAGCACTCACGAATGTACCTTTCAGCATTTAATGTTGGCAGCCGTGGTCCTGTAACAACCTCAAGTTGAGTTTTGCCGCTCGCGGATATACCGCCCCAGACAGTCCATGAGCCACCGCCATAAGCAACCCTCTCTTCAAAGCAGCATTGTGCGAAACGCTTTCCCTTACGTCGGTAGACCTTCTTCCTTCCATCATTGCCATGTAACACAATTTTAGACTCATCAGAAAAGAGTACACGGCTCCAATCTTGCTGTGTCCAATTTAAATGACTGCGTGCGAAATGAAGGCGCGCTGTTCGGTGGGCTCGCGTTAGTTTGGGCCCATTAGCTAGCTTGTGTGGTACCATATCGCGTTCTTTTAACCTTCTCCGAACAGTTCGAGCGCTCACAGATACTCCGTGGAAGTCGCGAAGTTGGTTTTGTATCTCAATGGCGGTAAGGTGACGATTTCTCAAGCTGGTCGTCACGATGAATCGATCCTGCCTTTCAGTTGTGACCCGAGATCGTGGCCTTCCTTGGCGACGAACAAAGCCGCCAGTCTCTAGGTACCTCCGATAAACATTTCGGACCGCAGATCGACTTAAATTAAGTTGAGCACTCACGTTTCTTGGGCTGTGTCCGGCCTGAATAAGTGCCACAGCTTGGGCGGCGACTTCAGGTGAAGTATCCATAGATTATTGATAGAACCTCACCTTAATGTTAAGAATAAGTATTTTTTTTTTTTTTTTTTTTATGCAAAACAGGGAAACTCTTGGCCCCAATCTCACCTGATGGAAAGTGATGATTAGGCCGAAGATGGAAGCGAGTTTCACCCGGAATCCTCTTACACAGAGGAACCAAAACCAAAAATAACAATCACTTTTTCAAGAATTAAATCCAAGTAAACCAATAAAACCAAGTTTTCTTAGTATTCGATTGTTTGATATCAACAAACAGGCTCCAAATTGTCTTTAGATTCTTTAAATTCTGTGTTCGAAATTCAAAAAAAGACTATTGAATGAAATTGTGAATGTGCCAGGTTCAGAACTGCATAAAAACTTTTTGCTCGACCTAATATAAAATTTTAGCTAGGACCAAACGAAACTGAAAATACAAGGTGGGCCAATAGATGTGTCCAGAAGTGTATATCTCGCGTTATGTCAGTTACTTCTGACCTATTGCATCACGACTTGGGGAGGAACTTCAAAAACGACAATGAAGTCCATTGAAGTTGCTCAGCGTGCCGTACTCAAAGTCGCCATCTCAAAGCCAATTTACTTTCCAACCTCTACTCTGTATCGCATCTGTGAAGTTCTCACGGTGAGGCAATTATTCATATTAAATTAAATATTATCCTCCTACAACACAGTACATTGATTTATGATCCACAGTTGCTAAAAAAACATCGAAAATATATGGTTTGTAAAACTCCAAAACAATGTAAAATAAAATTCATTACAAAATTCGCTGACTATATTGGACCATATTTGCAGATTGGTCCCATTTAAAATTTTATGAAAATCGGTTACGAACTTTGGATTTTAAATCGAAATAGCTGGAATTCGTCTACTTATATGATAGTTTTATGTCATCCAAGTAATCGAAATTGAGTATTTTGCTTTTCTGCGATTTTGCAGTGGTGTTGTTAGGTGTGGGGTACCACTAAAAAGTGAAAAATAAAAAACTTTTTACAGAAAAAAATACAACCGACTTCCAAAAAAAAAAACACTACAAAGTAAAAAATAACTTTAATTTCGGAAGTCGGTGTCAAAATACGAAGAAACTAACAAAAACACCGACTTCCGAAATTAAAGTTATTTTTTACTTTGTAGTGTTTTTTTTTTGGAAGTCGGTTGTATTTTTTTGTAAAAAGTTTTTGTACGTTCTAGTGGTGGGCAATTACAATTTTTTTCATGTAAACACTCATGTGGTATGATATTGAGGTTATTGCCGGGTTCAGAGTTTGGTCTTATACTAAAGCAAATATACTTCGTTTTGTCTACATTTAGAGCTAAGATATTATTCTGAAGCCATTTACTTATGGTATTGAAGCCCCGCTGAGCAGCGTCGAAGACCCATCCCAGGTACCATCGGCAAAAACTAGAGCTGTATCATCAGCAAAGGAAATTATTTCACACTGGGGGAGCTTCAGGTTGGTGAGTTCGTTTATGTATACGAGAAATAATGTAGGCCCTAGCACGCTGCCCTGCGGTACCCCGTGAGTGACTGGAAGGTACGTACTTCTGTATTTTCCCGCCCGGACACACTGCGATCGCCCAGAGAGGTAACTTTTAAAAAGTTCAAGTTGGATGCCTCTAATTTTTGTACTTTTTTTTTATATCCTAGCCTTTCTAGCTTGTCAAGTAGATAGATATGAATTAAAATAAACTTTATTCTACAAACTTGAAATTTAAATATGTTTCTCTAAGCGATTTTAAGAAGGTAGGTACAATGACAGGCGGTTCTGGCTAGCATACTTATGCTAGCCAGAACCGCCTGTCATTGTGTTGTATTGTTTCCTCACCTGTCAAGGACTTCCTTGACAGTTGAGGAAAAAGATGCTATGGGAGTGCGAGGAAGACGCATAACGAGAACTAAGGGATGCGAAAGAGACAGTTTTTGTAACGGTAAAATTGGAGGGTTATATACCTGCTTCTGTAGGAAGATTTTAAACGAAAAATGCCTGTCGTAATTATGTCTGGCAAAGCTCGTCCATGGTTTGGTGCCGAGTGCAATCGCGCTGATGCGATTAAACAAGCGGCGTACCTAGCTTGGGTCGACGCACGTACGCGCAAAGCAAATGACGTGAGTCGGAAGAAGAGAGCCTTCAACGGGGCTGCCAAATCCTGCAAGAAGGTGTATGGTCAAACCGAGGGCTGTATATATATAGGGGCTATGTGGTGTAATAGCCGAATAGGGAACAAACTTGCCTCATACCCAGCAGGTAGTAAGGCTTTTTGGTCTCTGGCTAAGTCGGTCGAATCGAAATTCTGCCGCCCCTCACTACCACCACTGGTGAGAACCGACGGATCGCTGGCCTACTCTGCTGAGGAGAAAGCGAACTTGTTTGCTTCTTTGTTTGCGGAATCTTCACGTCTGGATCCTGGTGACGCGAGGCCCCTAATGGATGCGAGTCGAGTATGTCAATCATTCGCTATCAACAGAAGGGTGTCCATAGGGTAGACAAGAACAAGGCTAGTGGCACCGACGGAATACCGGCAATAGTTCTAAAGACTTGTGCGCCTGAGTTGTCTCCGATCTTGACACGCCTATTTCGCCTTTCGTTTAAGACTAGGAAAGTGCCAAAGGCTTGGAAGCAAGCCAACGTGCAGCCCGTGCCCAAGAAGGGTAGTCGAGCTGACTCGTCGAATTACAGACCCATCTCGGTAACGTAAGAGTATGGAACGGGTGCTGAATCGTAAGCTCCTGGCATAACTAGAAGCGAACGATATCCTTAGTGACCGACAATACGGCTTCCGCCGAAATCGGTCAACTGGGTATCCTCTAGCGTATGCCATTCACATCTGTAGTGAGGCCACAGAGAAGCACGGGGAAGCACTTGCGGTCTCCCTTGACATCTCGAAGGCCTTCGACAGGGTCTGGCACGATAGCCTTATAAGTACTTCCTTCCTTCAGTCTGCCCGTCGGATTATGTGATCGGATCGCAGATTTCCTGAGGGATCGGTCTATCCAAGTGGTCAGTGGTAGATGGCTGCTCGTCTGGACTGCTGGATATTAATTCCTCAGGGGTCAGTACTTTCGGCAACACTATTCCTTCTGCATATTAATGATCTGCTTGGGTATGCAGACGACAGCACTGTTGCTGAGAGATACGTGTCCGACACACGAGCTGGTGGGTTGCAGATCCGGTCTTTCCGTTAGGCTTTGGTTGAGCGTTTGAACATGTCCTTACAGGTTGTCTCTGAATGGGGCGACGCTAATCTGGTCAAGTTCAATGCTGCTAAGACCCATACGTGTCTTTTTTCCGCAAAAAAGGAGCCAATTCAACCCAGCTCATCTTTCCGAGGTGTAGCCGTGCCTATAACCGATCAGCTTGAACTTCTTGTTTTTTTTTTACTTTTAATAAGCACGCGTTTGACCACTATCTCACCTGGTGGTAAGCGATGATTGGGTCTAAGATGGAGCATGTTTGCCCAGAAGTAACCTATTCACTCTTGACTTAAAGACTCCCAGGTTGTAGCTATCCGGAAACACAGAATCCGGCAGGGAATTCCAATCCTTTGCTGTACGCACTATGAATGTGTTCCCAAACGTTTTGTGCGTGTGGATGGGATGTCCACCATGTACCGGTGGCGCATCGCCGTTCGTCTTGTGGTCTGATGATGGAACGGGCTTGGCTTAATTAAATTATGCAATTCCGTCGCACATTCCCCAAAATGCAACCGGTAGAAAAACGACAGGCTAGCAACTCGGCTTCGATGCTTAAGACTTTGGAGCTTCGACTCGACAAGGCTTGAAGCTCCTCGAAGCCGAATCATTGCTGATGTTTTCTGATGGATGGTTTCTCAATTGATTCAAGGGCATCAAGCTAGTATTTGGCAGATCCGTCCCAAAGATGAGAGCAGTACTCCATACGCCATGAAATCGAAATTGCGCTTAAGTTTGAGCAGCTGTTTCGGCGTGATGTACCGTCTTACCTTTGCTAGGATCCTCAACTTTTTTGCAGCCACTTAAGCCTCTTCCGCATTCTTCTTCATAGCATCTTTCTTCTCACCTGTCAAGGACTTATGCTAGTCAGAACCGCCTGTCATTGTACCTACCTTGTTAAAATCGCTTAAAGAAACACATCTATAATAATACTACACACCTTTCGGTCCACCTGTTACGCATTTGGTGCTGATTTAAAACGCCTGTCAATTATTTTCGAACTTCTCAATTAATAAACGAAATCCTATAAAAATTTCAAGCTTACAGGTGCAAGTTTTTTTATTTTATTTACACTTTAAATGGTATAAGGGTTGATCACGCGCAGGGCTGATGCGCGCCAGGCGATGGTTACCGTACTAAGCATGCTATGACTCATCACTGTAAAAATTTCTAGCCTTACAGACACATCGTTATTCGGAGGGTTCACTAGCTCTCCTAATATCAGCTGTGTTCATTATAATTTTGATGATGCAGTAAACGTTAACGCACACCAATGCTTTGTTTTCAACTGTATGTTGAATTTGAATGAAAACTAACAACACGTTTCAGCGGAACATTGTCAAACATGTTGAGCATCATCATCATTCATCACGTTGTGCGTAGATACATTGAGCGCCGCGCCGGCGCGCCACTGCTGTCGTGGATTTCAAACGGCGCGCCGCCGCCGCGGGAATAAGCCGGCGCGCCGCCTCGAAGTATTTTTTTTTGTATTATGGTTCATATTCGTAATGTAAATAAAGTTTTTTTTATTAACCTCCCGCCGCCCCACCGAACTCTATTTTATTTATAAGGCAGCCAAAAAAGTCGTCCTGCAAAGATCGTTTCAAGGACAAGCCGCCGGCCGGCGCTTCGCCGCCGCCGTGGAAAACATACCTCCACGCCGCCGCCGTCAAAAATCGCCACGGCAATCATATCTAGTTGTCCTTGACTCTACAAAAATAAAATATTCAAAATCATTTTGTAAAAATTTAATCTTCATCATCATAAATTTTATCAAACATAAAACTTATTTCAAATAATGTACTTACTTAGGTACTCGTACTACTAAGGTAAAGACAGTTCAAAATAGGTTTGGTTAAAAATACCCCTCACCAAGCCGGGAATCAAAAATTCACGTCATTATATATTTTTATACTTGAGAATCATGCTGAGGACCGATACGATAGTGGAGGAAATATTGAAGGTAAAAGTTACTTTGTCTTGGGTTTCAATATTTTTTTCTCAATGTGATTTTTCCCCTCTGCTTAGCGTTTGTGGACTACGAGAAAGCCTTCCATTCGAACGAGACTTGGTCTGTGTTGCAGTCTCTCCAACGGTGCCAGATCGACTATCGGTACATCGAGGTGCTGAAATGTTTGTACGAAAACGCCAAAATGTCAGTATGCCATCAGGATCGGACCTCGAAACCTGTCCTCTTGCAGCGACGTGTGAAATAGGAGACGTCATTTCTCCGAAACTGGACACGGCCGCAATGGAGGATGTTTTCAAGGTTTTGCACTGGAGAAGGCTAGGAAATAATGTCACTCACCCTCTATTTGCCGACGATGTAGTCGTCACAAGTTCACGTTCAAGACTTCAGTACAATGCTCGATGACCTCAGTAGAGCTTCCGTAAGAGTGGGTCTTAAAATGAATATGGACAAAACCAATATCATGGTAAACACCCATTCCGCACCCACTCTTATCAAGATCGGAGACTACACTCGAAGAAACGGAACGGAAGAAACGGTCTTGTTAGGAAGGGCTAACTTCGAGAAAGAGGTCAACCGTCGAATCCGACTTGGTTGGGCAGTGTTCGGGAAAATGCGTGGTATATTCTCGTCTCACAAGACGAAAGTCTATGACCAGTGCGTGTAGCCAGTGATGACTTAGGGAACTGTGGTCGCTTACAATGGGCCTCATTAGAAGGCTTAAAGTCACTCAAAGGGCAATGGAGAGGATAATGCTTGGAGTTTCCTTATGTGATCGAATGATGTGCAGGAATGATGATATCCGCAAGAGAACAAAGGTTACCGACATAGCTCGAAGGATCGCCAAACTAAAGTGTCAGTGCGCAGCGCACATTGCTTGCAGAACAGATGATCGATGGGGCCGAAATGTTCTGGAGTGGCGATCGCGTACCGGAAGACACAACGTTAGAAGGCCCTGAGGAGAACCTGGTGAGGTTCGCGGGTAGCCGATGGATGCGAGAAGCATAGGACCAGTTGTTTTGGCGACACTTCGGGGAAGCTTATGTCCTGCAGAAGACTTTCGGCTGATATGACGATGATGATGATGTGATTTTGTCTATTGCCATTTATTGGGCACAAGCCTAGACTTCGGGCTGCTACAAAGAAAAATCCAATAATAATTTTGCTGAACCAAGCCTAGCTGTCGACAGTATCATTCTATGTGACTACTAGACAAACGAGACCGAAGAACTATACGTAGAACAGTTATTTGATTTTACTAGTTTTTTTTTTTTTCTTTGTCAGACCAGCAGTAGCAGGTTCTTAATTGAGACTTTACTTCACTTAGTTCATTTTCGCGGTCGCTTCTTAGACCTTGCATCTTTCTTCGTTGTTTTGCCTTTGCGTTTATCTTTTGGCTTCGTTTCAGCTTTGGCTTTTGGTTCTTCCTTTGGTTTTGCTTTTGCCTCTTCAGCTTTCTTCTGATCAGCTAAAGCCTTGGCTGCTTTAACAGCTTCGGCAGCCTTCCTTGCCATCTCTTTGATTCGCTCGGCTTCTTTCGCCTTCGCTTCAGCTTTAAGTTTATTTTCATGTGCTTTTAGTGCGGCAAATTTTTCCTGCCTTGCTCTTTCCTCTTCAGCATCTATTTCTTTTAATCTACTATCTATAGCGTTAATGAAACCGTTTGTTAACTTTCCAGCAAACATTTCCATTTTCTTACCCCTCGGTCCATTAAAAAAGCTTACAGTCAGAGGTGGTACCGCTTCAACTTTTAGGTATTTCCATGAAGTAGCTCCAAAACTCTGTACTGATTTCGCGGCACCTATAATGTAAGTAAAAGAACTTTTACTTCACTTTTATAATAAGATTATCTATCGGATTCCCACATTTCTAATACGAACCTACCTTTCTGTTAAGGAGCTTTATTTTTTTCTTGCACTCTCTTTTTAGCGGTTTGTATCTCTTTCTCAAGATAAATTATTTCATTTTGGAGCTGTTTGTCACGTATCTCTTTCATTTTGATTGTCATTTTACCCAGTAAGTATGCCAAAGCTTGTTCCATTTTAGGTAGAAATCTATTGTTCACAAGCGGTTTTGCACCAGTTTTCATAATATAAGCTTTAGTTGAACCCCAACCTCTTTTAATGTAAGGTTGAGCTATGTCCATAGAAACTGCAAACAAAACAAATGCGGAATTATCTCGAATATTTTCAATTGGACTACTTAAATAAGCTGTTAATAACGTTAATAACTAAATTGTTGATATATTATTATTTCACTTTAAATACCATTTGGTGCCAAATCCCAGGAATTGGTATAACCCACTTTTGTTTTGCAACAGTTTCTTTAAAATATTGATAATATACCAACAGAGTACATACCTAGTGTTAAGTCAAGAGCCTTTCTGACCATCCTGGCCGCCATTTCGAATAATATCGATGCTTATAAAACTATTATCAAAGTACCAATAATTTGATTGTAGATTTGTGAGACATAAATTTGACACAATTAAATCTGTCCACGTCTGGGGTGGTGGTAGAAAGTGGAACTATTGTAATCACTGTGTTTGGCGACAAGGTGTGTCATGTTTTGTTTACCGGCAGCGCCACCGCCGCCCTCCGCCACCGGGTCATCATATTTTGGTTGTTTGGGAGTGTACTTGTCAGTGCTTTATTGTCATTCTGTTGACAGTGTTTGATTTGATCTGTAAATTACTTTTATTTTTTAACAAGCATCGTAAGTGCCTGAAATAAAATTAGAATAAAAGTGAATTCAATCTCCTTCGCGACCTATTGTTCTAAGTGAAGGATCACCACAGACTCTTTATTGAAACTTTGAACCACAGACATTTGAACCGAGTTCGATCGAATATTGAAGGTGGTCTGGAGTCATTGATTAAACTTAAAATTTTGCACGCACTGCCTACTAAGAAATCACTTAAAAGGTGAAAAAACTGTTTACTTGCTGTATGTTCTCCCCGGGATTACAAATAAGTATTTTTTTTAGGGTTCTGTACCAAAAAGGTAAAAAAGAACCCTTACGGTGTGACTAAGTCTGTCCGTCTGTCACACAGCTAGATCTCTCAACAAGTACTACCTAATGCTATCAACTTGAAATTTGGAATACTTAGGTATAGATGACGTTTGCTCAACTATTTTGTACAGTGACCTTAAAAAAAAGTGGGGCTACTATCAGTGAGAAGAAAAGAAGTGGGGCATGTGTCATTTGAAAGAGTGCTATTTAAACATTCTTATACCTTCTTTAAATTTTTTAGGCTGTTTTTTCGTTTTTTGATGAATTAAAAAAAAAGGCAATCTCCCTTATCTCCGAAGTTTGCATTGAGAAAAATCTGAAATTACTCTATGTGATAAAAGTTTATGTGAAGATTTCAAGTAAAATAAAACAATTTCTTCAACTTGCACACTTTTTCAGAAATCATTAACTAAAATTACATTAGTTTCACTATCGGTCATGAGATGGCACTGATCTAAAAATGCAATATACACCGCAGTCAGCAGTGTTAAAATTCTCTGACGATTGTAGGTCCCGCCTTTGAAAATTTATTAACGATGAATGATGATACGGAACCCTCGGTGCGCGAGTCCGATTCGCCCTTGGCCAGTTTTATTTTCTTATTTCGTACACCTCCATCTCAGTTAACCTCCGTATCCGCGGGCGAAAAGCTCTACACCTTCGCCTCCGCACCAGCTTCACTGAATGACCTCCATCTGTCTTTTGTGTGGCTGTTTTCTGAAACTAAGTGCCTTTTCATACGCCCCGCTTCAGGGTAGCGTAGCCGGTGCCGGGTACCCGGCGGTGAAGTGTGGAGCCATGTCGGACAAAATAAGCTGTTACGTGTGCCGGCACCGGAGGAGGAGGAGCTCGTGGCTAACTAATGACAGCCGCACAAGTCGATCTTCAAGGTTAAGCAACGCTTGCTAAGGATGGTCTGTGGATGGGTGACCATCTTAATATACCGAGTTTCCTCCGTGCCTCGGAAAGCACGTTAAGATTGAAAGAAGACGTCCCGGCTGTCATTTGAAAATCTTTGGCAGTCGTTACGGATAGTCAGAAGCCAGAAAATCTGACACCAGTCTTGCCAAGAAGTACCGTGTTACCCAGTTAATGAGTTGTGGAGGTCTGGTAGGCAGCCGCTCCATATTCAGCTGAATCCGGTTTGACTGGAAGCCGACCCCAATATAGTTGGGAAAAGGCTAGGCAGATGATGTGTGCCGGCACCGGCTACCCGGCAACCGGCACGTTTGAAAAGGCACTAAGGGTCTTTTAAGTAAGTGTCAAATAAGAAATGTTCCGCCTATACGGTTCTTTTTCGCGTTCTACCAGCCACGTAAAGGGTAGTCATCAGCAGGACTATGTTGGAATCGTATGATGCATAATGCTCCCCTTAAAAAGGTAAGGGTTAAGCATCTTCCTGCACATGGCTATCACCAGCTATAAAAAATCAGATAGCTAAGCGTGACAAAGCCAAGCGTTTGTACAGGAAGCAGTCTACTGAAGAAAACTGGGAGTTTTATAAGAGGATGCGAAATCGCTGCGGTCGTTTGTGTGGGAATGCGAAAAGGCGCTACATTCATAACTCATTTGATGACCTCAACCCAACACAAGTATGGCAATTTTTAAAGACTTGGCATTGGGAAAGTCTCGTGCCAGAGTGCTTCTGATAAGATGGACCTCAATGCACTTAATGCGCACTTTTCTAAGTCTCCAATTATACTTACTCGAAAACCATGTTAAATTATCCACTCTCAACGACCTTGCTAATCTTCCTTTGACTTCAAATACTTCATTCTCGTTCCACCCAATTACTGAACCAGATATTAAGAAATGTATCCTATCCATCTCCACTAAGGCGGTAGGTGACGATGGCCTTCAACTTCAAATGTTCCTACCCATTCTGAGTGAAATAGTTCCTGTCGTAACCTACATAGTAAACTTTCCCTCTTCACTAATTATTTTCCGTCAGCGTGGAAGAAGGCTCACGTCTTACCGCTTCCCAAAGTAGCCAATAGCCTCACTAGCCCATTTCCGTCCTAATCCATCCTCCCGGTCGTCTCCAAAGTTCTCGAGAGTGCTGTTCAGAAACAATACTGTCTAGTTATCTATCCTTTAATAGCCTGCTGAGTCCTTACTAATCTGGCTTCAGACCTGGCCATAGCACTGTGACTACTCTAGTCAAAATAACTGATGACGTAAGACTGGCTATGGTGAATAAGTGTCTAACGGCTTTGGTTTTACTGGATTTCAGCAGTGCCTTTAACTCAGTTGACTGACATCCTCTTAAGAATGCTTTCCTCTCTTAATGTCTCTGCACCAGTAATTGAGTGGTTCAAATCTTATCTTCGGGGCCGCTCGCAGTCTGTTCGATCTGATGAGGATTCCTCGGAATGGTGTGATTTGGCTGCGAGTGTTCCTCAAGGCGTCCTTTTTCCTATTCTCTTCTCAGTTTTTATAAACGCCATCACAAAGGTCCTAACTTCTAACTGTCATCTCTATGCAGACGACTTGCAGTCATATCTATATTTTAAAGTAGGTGAACGGGTTGGTTGAGGCTGTGGCTGCCATCAATGATGACCTTGAAAATATCAACACATGGGCTAAATTTTTTTAACTCTTACTGAACCCAACAAAATCTCAGGCGCTCATTATTGGTGACAGATACATGCTTAACCTATTAGATTATCAGACTCTGCCACCAGTAGTATATATGACTCGGTGCCAATTTTATATTCCAAGAGCGCAAAAAACCTAGGCGTCCATTTTGACACTAACCTCTCTTGGGAGGTTCATATCGGTGAGGTTAGTAAAAAGGTTTTAGACTCTTTCCAGTCTCTTAAAAGTGTCCAAAAATTCCTACCATTTCACACTCAGGTCAGCCTTGCGCAATCTCTATCGCTCATATGCGGATGTTTGCTTTCTAGATGCAACAGAGATACTCCTAAACAAACTCGAGCGTCTGCAGAACTTGTCCATTCGCTTCATTTTTGGCCTCCGCAAATATGACCATGTGTCGGAGTTTCGGACCAGATTAAAGTGGCTGTCAATTCGGCGTCGACGAGACACCCTTGTCCTATCCCTTCTCTTTACTATACTGCACAATCCCAATTCTCCTCAATATCTTCGTGAACTTTCAGCTTTGAGTACCTCATACCAAGGGGTCAACCCTGTCGCACTGCTACTTCTCCTTCGCACTCCGCGTGACACTTCCAGCCGCTATGATGGCCCCTTCTCAGTTACTGCAGTGCGTCTCTGGAACTCTCTTCCACACTCTCTACGCGACAGCCCTTCTCTTGATGTTTTTTAGAGGAAAATTAAAGAGCATTTCCTTTCACAATGACATAATATTAGTAGATATGTATTTATATATTTATAAATTTATGTATTTATGTAAAAATATTTATGTATAGGTAAGTATTGTTTGTACACTGGATCCTACCCTCTATGATGAACTCTCTCTATCACTCGACGGTTTGCTGGGAGAAAACTCAACTTTGAGTTAAGATCGCCTTTGTACATGTACTTTATTATGACTGTACCATAAAAGTTGTATAGGTAATAGGTATACAATAAAGAATTAATTAAATTTATCACAGAGACAAAGTCTACGATGGAGAGATCTTACCCAGAAGGAGCTTTTCAAAGTTTTGGTGGAATTGCAACAAGGTAGGGATGGTAAGTTGCAGTGTGTCTTCATGTCCGAAGGTAGAAGGGGCCGGTGGGATGAGGTCATGCAGTTCTTGGGCACACTCACCGAAGTATAATCTGTAGAAGACTGACAAGCAGGTCACCTTGCGGTGATGAGCCAAGCTGTGTAGCTTGGCATCCACCAGTTTTACGTTGCCGATAACTCTGCGTTCCATTGAGTCGAGCGCAGCAAGCTGGTACTTAGCTGAGCCATCCCAAAGGGGGCTCCATGCGGGAATACTCCATGCGGGAAAGGACTTGTGCTTTGTATAGGGTTCAAAGTTGTCCAAGTCTAAAAATCTCTATTTAGGACGCCCATCTTTTGGGCGCAGTTTAGGGTTTATAGTAAATGGTGGCGCTGAAGTTGAGATTGGATGTCAACTCCATGCCTTGAAGCTCGAGCCGATTAGACACAGGAACAGTTGTACCCTGAAAAGTAGGACGAAGTTGGTCGAAGTAACTCCTTTTTGCGGTAAAAGACATGCCTGTGTTTTGGTAGCGTTAAAAGTGACCAGATTGTCATTACCCCACTGGGAGACGAGGCTTAAAATCAATCGCAATCAAATCAAATCAAATCCTTTATTTCAAATGAATCATTTACAGACACTTTTGGATTGTCAAGGTCTGTCAGTCCGCGCTAGCCACAATAGCAATAAGTTGTTCTACAGCAAAACACACTCACCCGCCCTACTTATGTCCAGTGCGACGCGCTTTCCTAAGAGTGGATGGGGCATAAAGAAGGACGTGGAAGAAATTCCAGAGACACTATTTTAAATCAGTGTTTACAAAATCATGGTTACATAAGTTTTGAAATAATTAATGAGGCCGGCCTTACAATCTTCAATAGCAAAGTGTTCTACCGACGACGTATGGTGGACTGAAATTCAAACGTGATTGTATTATATTATAGCTGCCTATAATTCTAGTTAGGTCTCAGTCGCATTATATACTCACGTGGTAAGTACACAGGTAATAATATCAAGTTATACCTATTGCTAACATATTCATAGATCAAATAAATAAATAAAAAATAAATAAATATTTTTATGGCCACATCTGCGACTGCTTCGGAGTGTGCGCGCCTGCTGGCTGTGGGACAATGGGAGTCGGGACTCTGGCTTCACGCACTACCATCGTCGAACATAGGCACCTTGTTCGACGATACTACTTTCCGCCTCGCTGCTTTCCTACGTCTTGGCGCTCCTTGTTGTTCTCCTCATCGCTGCCACTGTGGCGAAGTTGTCAACAGCCTCGGACACCACGGCCTGTCATGCAGCCGTAGCGCGGGTCGCATAGCGCGGCACGCGAACATTAATGACATCATCCGACGAGCTCTTGTCGCCGTCGGCGTTCCGGCTGTATTAGAACCCAATGGCCTGGCACGTGTCGATGGCAAGAGACCGGACGGCATGTCGTTATTTCCTTGGAAGATGGGTAGGCCTTTAGTGTGGGACGCTACCTGCGTCGATACTCTTGCGCCATCCCATCTTCCTAGCTCTTCGTGCTGTGCTGGCGCTGCCGCCGCGGCTGCAGAAAACCTCAAGCGGCGGAAATATAATAACCTCGTTGGAAATTATATTTTCGAGCCGTTTGGGGTTGAAACTCTCGGTTGGTGGGGTCCGAGTGCTCATAACTTGTTTAAAGATCTGTCAAGACGCTTAGTTGACACTTCGCGTGACCCAAGGGCTGGCTTTTACCTCGGCCAAAGGATAAGCATTGCCATACAACGTGGCAATGCTGCCAGCCTTTTGGGCTCATGACCAGTGGCTAGCGATGCGGACGAATTTTTCGACGCCATATGTTAGTTTTACTTTTAGTTTTAGTTAGTTAAGAGTTGTTTATTTTATTTTATTTTATTGTATATACATGTAGTCTGAAATAAACTATTAAGTAATATTTTTTGATACGAGAAATGACAATTATAAATAACTAGCTGACCCACGCAACTTCGTCTGCGTAACATTTTTCATTACTGCTCCGCTCCTGTTGGTCTTAGCGTGATTATATATAGCCTATAACCTTCCTCGATAAATGGGCTATCTAACACTGAAATAATTTTTCAAATCGGACCAGTAGTTCCTGAGATTAGCGCGTTCAACCAAACAAACAAACTCTTCTGCTTTATAATATTAGAATAGATACTAGCTGACCCGTGCAACGTCGTCTGCGTAACATTTTTCATTACTGCTCCGCTCCTATTGGTATTAGCGTGATGATATATAGCCTTCCTCGATAAATGGGCTATCTAACACTGAAAGAATTTTTCAAATCGGACCAGTAGTTCCTGAGATTAGCGCGTTCAACCAAACAAACAAACAAACAAACTCTTCTGCTTTATAATATTAGTATAGATTATATTATAATATATTATAATAATAATAAAATAATATTAAGTTTAGATAAATAAATAATATTATGGAACTTTTACACAGATGTATAATTATAAGGTGCGATGGGATGTCAGTCCTTATAATTATGTGAAACGTAACTACACAAACTTCATTCATCTGCCTAGCCTTTCTCTTACAGGTCGCGTCATGTAAAAAGAACGCTGGCGGTGAAGCTGCGCATTAGGCGATTTATCGATCTATTTGGTGGTATGAGGTGGGGCGCGGGGCGCGCCGTGTGATCGCCGGTGCTCGTGCTCTATTGGTTCGTCAGTCGACCTTTGTTTCCCGCTCCGTGTCCACGTCACGTTCGTTCTCAAAATTTCATCGCGCACAAAAGTTTTATATAGAAAATAGAGAAAAATTATATATGTCGTATATTGTTTTATGAAGAGAGAGGCTGATAATAATGCAGTTGATAATTTAAAACAATGCTTGAAACGGACCGCAGAGGCAAAGGTTAAAAAGATTCGAAAATAAAATAGTAAAAAACATTTACTTAAGTTTTGGTAATTAGATTAAACATTCTACACTGAATCAAACATGTCTTTAATTCAATTTAATGATATTCCAGCATTTATAATTTTTCAATTTACCTACCAATAACCAATATACGACGCCGCGAGCGAAAGTCTAGTTCAAAAATAAAACAATAGGCCTAGTACTTTCGTGCGCGAGTGTACCCATCCGCAAACACACCCCCCCCCCCCACTTTCATGCAGCGTTCGTTTTATGTGACGCGACCTGTAACTATATTGGAGTCGGCTTCCAGTCAAACCTGAATTTAGCTGAATACCAGTATTTAGCGGCTGCCTACCAGACCTCTGCAACCTATTAACTGGGCAACACGGTACCTCAAGGCCAGACTGGAGTCAGATTGTTACTGGCTTCTGACTATCCGTAGGACGTAACGACTGCCAACACAAACTTAATTAAGCCATACGTATGGGCATACGTAAATAAATAGTTATGGCTTAGTAATTAAGTTTGACGAATTGCAAATAGCCTAATTTAATAGTTTTTTGAAGAACCTATAGAAGTGTGATCGATCTTTTGAAAGCAAAACGCGTACCTACGGATACGAGTGTTATTTTGTGCGTAGGAACTAGGAGCCAAAACAATATTATTAACCAAAAGTAAAAACACCTGTTTCACTCGTCATTGAAAAAATTATTATTTCGTAATTTGAACAATTAGAAGCCCAAATATTTGGTTTTGATTTATTAATGATTGCATTTACTTGCCCTAATTAGTTTCCGCTAATCAGAATAAGATTTCCTTGACACGTACAAGTATGTGCTGCTGTGTTTGTGAACCGTAAACCAATTAACCTAATTAAAGAATACCGTAAATGCAAAATTATCTAGACTAGTTGAAGGATTCTAACGGAGTAAATCATAAATTGTTGCATTGTTTGTTGTTATTGTTTTTTGTTTTGCATTTTTTGTTTTGTTATTTATTGACATGCCAGATTGATTTTATTTGCTTTTTTTGTTAATTTTGTACGCCATCTACTGGCAAAACATAGTGCACATATTTTAACTCCATACCGTCTGTAACTATAGGTACCTATGTTTTACAAATAAATGATTGATTGATTCTTCTTTCAGGATGCCTATCTGCTTCCATAGGGTTCAGTGTACCTATCTAATAAAAAGGTAGTTTTTTTTTGGTTTTGTATTTTTGTTTTTAACACCGACTTTCGAAATAAAAGGTTATTTTATACTTAGTCGTGTTTTGGAAGTCGGTTATTATTTTTTGTAAAAAGTTTTTTATTTTTCACTTTTAAGTGGTGATACTTGGACGACGTCTTAGTCTACGCAGAAATTGATATAAACAAAAATAGGACTGTTTTACACTAAAATAAAACAGTCATTATGTGCCGAAAGAAAGACACAGCGTTAGGATGAAGATGCTGTCTATGATTCTGGCTTCTAGGAGCATAAATATTGAAAAACATACCTGATTCTCTATGGTTTTCTGTTGTTACCTCTCAACTTCCTGCAGGGGGCGCTATTGCTGCTTCCCGCGCCCGACCATTGAGGTTCTCATAGTGTCTTCATTCACCAGCAAGGCCCTTGCTCTAACGCTGTGTCTTTCTTTCGGCACATAATGACTGTTTTATTTTAGTGTAAAACAGTCCTATTATATGCCTAGCCGAAAGACACAGCGTTAGGATGAAGACTTGTTTGATATCTGCTGGTGGAGGTAACTATAAACGCTATGTGAAATAAATTAATGAGTTAGGAATGATGGAATTTGTTTTAGATTTAAACAATAAAATCATCCTTCCTAATAAAATAATAAAAATAGGTAGGTACTATATAATCATTTAGAGTAATGAACAATTTGGTATTTCAAATACTTAAATAATTTGAGATATTACCTTTGGCACATAGAAGTGATTATTTATTAAAATCGTGAGAAGTTTGGTCTTAACAAATCTTCCCTTTCATTATTTGAATTGTTAATTATTTCTCTACAGTAAAACTTTCTGAAAGTCTTATCACTCCTCCAGTTCCCCCTTGCTAATATTTCATCTATGGCTACATTCTCCCACCATCCCTTGGATGCTACTGCAGCTCTGATGCTTCCTGGAGTAGCTTCTAGGTTTATTTCTTTAAATATATATAGATTTAATCCATCCAGCTATTAATGTTCTTGTAGCTGGTTTTATGTCACCTTTTATTGAAACAAATAGACTAGTTACATTACTATTAAGGCGTCTATTTTGTGAAGTTTGAATTAATTGTTTAATGTGTCTTAACGGACAAATATTAGCATCTGGGTGTTTTAATAAGGACCATCCGGACTGTCTATAACTACTTGAGTCGGTTTTTGAACCAAATTTGGGCCAGAATAAAATTCTTTCTCCCTCTTCTTTGAAATTGTCCTGAGATATATGCAACAAGGTAAGATCATGTATTCTTCTACCTGATGCTAACAATAAAATAATTGCAGTTCTTCTGGAAATATCAAAAAGTGAATTTGTGCTTGGAACCGTCTTCAACCAGTTGAATAATAATTTTATGTCCCAGATAGGAGGTTTAGAAAGCTGAGGCTTTGCCAATGCTATCGCTTTTAAGACTTGTTGAATAAAGAAATTTTTAGAAAGATTTTCTACATTTGAAGCACAAAAGGTAGAAATAGCTGATTTATGTAACAAAATTGTGTTAACTGAAAATTTTCTTTTTAAATGCAGATCTGCTAAAAATCTTGCAACATCTTTGCCCTCAGGATTTTTGTGATTAATATTATTAATGGTACAAAATGATAGCCACCTTTTAATAGGGGCTTTGTAAGTATTTAAGGTGCTTTTGCGCCAACTATTACTTAATAAATTAATTTCATCCCTACTCCAGTTTGTTACTTGGTCTGACCACCCCCAATTTTCCAAGCCTGGAGGGACAACTTGTCCACTTGTGGGGGACAGTGTCCAGTCGATCGATCTATCAGGTTCTTCCGTAGATCTGATATTAGCATTGGGTCTGATAAGGCCCTGGCTTTGAGATCTGTCAGCCAAAAGCACTGATCCCACTGTGGTGCTATTAGTATGTAAGTTCCTTTGGCTCGGTTCAGATGATCCAACACCCGAGGGATCAGGTTGGGAGGAGGAAACACCCAGCCCAACTGAAAGTTCCAATCTTGACTGAAGGCGTCGCAAAAAATTGCTGACCCATCTGTTGAGTCCCAAGTTACGTACTGTGGAACCACTGCGGTTTCTTTTGATGCGAACAAGTCTACGTCTGGGACGCCCCAGTTTCTGAATATGACTTTCTTGGCTTGGGATTGTAGTTGCCATTCGGGGACAGGTTTTCCTCTCGAGAGACGGTCTGCAATCCCGTTTAACCTCCCCGGGAGGTATGATGCCGACAGCGTTATGTTGTACTGCTCGGTTAGTTGAAGGAGCTTGTTTGTAAGGCCCAATAGGGCTAAAGATCGGGTGCCCCCCTCGTTCCTTATGTAAGCTATGAGGGTCCGATTGTCGGACTGCACTAGAACATGTGCATCCTTCATGTTTGCACCTTGTTTGACTAAGGCTGCATACACCGCAAACATCTCCTTCACATTGGAATGCCACCTTAGCTGGCTGCGATTCCATTTGCCTGACAACATGATGTTGTTCAGGTGTGCTCCCCAGCCCGCGTCCGCCGCGTCTGTGGTGAGAAAGTGGGTAACCTTGGGGCTGTGCATTGCTTTTGCACTTTTGCCTACATTTTCTAGCCACCATTGTAACTCTCGAGTCACTAGAGGTGGTAATGCCTTCTTGTGCCTTGGTCTGCATCCTCTGAACGATTTTAGAAAAATCTGAGTTCGGCGACAGTGAAGACGACCTTTTGGAGTTGCCAAGTTCGCGAAATTTAGCACACCCAGTAGTTTTTGAATTACTCGGAGGCAAGACACTTTGTTTTTTAATAAAGTCATGGTTAATTTTTTTATGTTTTGAACCTTTTTTACAGGTAGAGAAATTAGTTTTGTTTGTGTGTTCCATGCTATGCCCAAATATTCTATTTCCTGAGTTGGGGTGAGAACTGATTTTTGATAGTTTACATGCCAACCCAACTTTTCCAGAGTATCTATTGTTGCTTTGGTGTGCTCTATTAATTGTGTTTGACTTTGACTGGCTATTAAAAAATCGTCTAAATATACTATTATTCTTATACCTTGTCTCCGAAGGATTTCCGCAATCCAATTGGTCACTGATGCGAAGGAGTGAGGAGCTGATGAGAGACCGAAAGGCAAGGCTGTTAACTGTAGCACTTCGCCTCCATATATTATGCGCAGAAAACGCCTGTGGGTTTCTTTTATGCTCAAGTGAAAATAAGCTTGATGGAGGTCGATTTTTGTCATCCAGTCTCTGTCCTGTAGGAACTGAATCACATCCAGTCGAGAAATAAGCTGGAAATGCCGAGTCGAGACATGAAGGTTTAGACTCTTTAAATTGAAAATGGGACGTATCCCCCCATCTGCTTTTTTGACTAAAAACATTTTTGAATGAAATCCCGGAGTTATGTTTAGCGGTTTCTCTAAGATACCTGCTGCTTTTAACTGTTCTATGACTTCTGTCATTTTCTTTGATTGTTTTGTTGCAAACTTGTATAATACTCTTTTGTAAGGGTAGTGTAAAGGGGGTTTTGTTAAGAATGGTATGCGACTCTCTGTTATTGTTTTTAAAATATATTGACTGGCCCCCAGTTGTTTCCATGCTTGAACATGGAATCTCAGGCAACCCCCTTGAAATATCCTGCTTTGGTTGTCATTTCTCTTTATTAATGTTAGAGGTGTCTTGGGAGCCTGTACGACGAAAGGAATGTTTTTTATAATTATTTTTAGATTTTTTATCCGAGTTAGACTTATTTTTCTTAAAATTGGTTTTAAATGATGGCTTGAAATTTCTAACATTCATCTGGTTATTATTTGTGAATTTCTTTTTGTCTTTTATATAACTTGGCATATTAACCATACCTGGGAGCCTCCTAATGAATCAACCAGAGGGATGAGCGCTTCCCTATTGAATAGATGCTCTGCACTGGGTGGAATATTTTGTAGTGCTAACTTAAGGTTGACATTATTTACTTCTTTAAGTATGCGGTCACGCCTAATTTCAATACATTCTGCTCGCTTGCCGCATATGATTTGCATACAAGATTCCATATTTTTGTATGATGGAGATGTTGGACCAAACTTTTCTGAAAACATATCACATAGTGTGTTTGCATTGAGTTCTGTTTTGGAATTAGCAGCCCAATTAACAATGTCTTGTAGACCGGTTTTTAAAAGTTGTCTTTTTTCCAAAACTGCGTTTGACAGTCCCGCTAACAGTTGTTCCGTACTAGCTAAATAGTCTGTACCTTTATTAAGATGACATAGTTCCTCGTTTAACTTTAAACCTATGAAACCTGGAGTCGCTATATGTGCTTGCAAATCCTTTTTATATCTAATGCCTTTCCAGGCCTGCGAATTAAACTGCTGAAGATTGTTTAACTCAGCTAATTTTTCGGGGTCAGCTACTGGAATAATCTTAGATTCATCAAAGCTTATTTTTAAATCCCCCAAACACATATTTTTACTAACCGACGGTTTATTTAAAAATTGACTACTAGAATTCCCGGCATCGCAACGGCCGCCATTATCTTTAGTATTGTTGCAATTTGCGCTAATTGCAGAGAAAATCTGCGGTATTTGCGCTACACAGTTCGACAGGTAGGAGACTTGGTTAATTAATGTATCCATACGAGGATCCGAACAGGTTTCGACCTGCTTGTACCTGCGCCTCTTAGACCTCTTGTTAGGCGGAGGCGAGGCAAAACCCTCCTCGTCTTCCGAAGACGAGGAACTGCTTTGAGATGAGCTCGAGCTCGTAGCTCTTCGCTCTCCATCCGGAGCTGCGATCTGAGCTACAGGTTCAGGTACCGGATCCTCAGAGTTCATAATGAAGGTAGGTAGGTACTTACCCGACTCGCCGTCGAATACTCAACACTACCGAAACACTGAATATAACTATAATATTCGGATTTATGATACTGAAATACTATTTTCGAACCGAAAACAATTAAATTATAATAATTTAATAGGATTTTTGGCAGTTTTTCTAACTTGCAAAAACTTTTGCTCCGTACGCGACAAAAATCATAAACGCTATGAGAACCCCAATGGTCGGGCGCGGGAAGCAGCAATAGCGCCCCCTGCAGGAAGTTGAGAGGTAACAACAGAAAACCATAGAGAATCAGGTATGTTTTTCAATATTTATGCTCCTAGAAGCCAGAATCATAGACAGCATCTTCATCCTAACGCTGTGTCTTTCGGCTAGGCATATAATGCTCATAAAATAAAAACTACTGACTCAAACTGAATAAATTTTTTACAGGATCAAATGGCAAGTAGGTAAGTATCGAACTAAAAAAGAATCACACACATCGAAACATCGGAGTAGCTAATCGGCGTTCATACATAAAAATAAATACCCGCCGAATTGAGAACCTCCTCCTTTTTTGGAAGTCGGATAAAAAACTGTTTTAAAAATCGGTTCAGCGGTAACATGAAATGCTTGCAATACTTCATTTTGTAGGTACATGTGCACTGTGCAGTAGAAGGTACTTATCAAATATTTTAAACTATGAATCCAAATCCGATGAAGGTACCCGCCTCACCTCTGCAGTGGTCGCTGACATACCAGTAATGTACCCACTACTTAAAGACCAGCGATGACATTCGCTGGTTTTTAATGAAGAGTCTACCAAATATATATAATTATGCTCAAATCGACCGAATTCGATCGCTAAGCGATTGCTAACTATGTCGAGACTGCAGGCCCTGCTTACTCAATGAGATACAAAATACACACTATTATTAATCATCGTACTTCAAGGCTTTTTTCAGCCAACCATGAAGTCGTCGCCTTCAAGTTGGATGCAGCCGAAAACTACACCTTTGACTCACTTGACTTTTACTTAGAGACTTTTTGATCCCCACAGCCCTCCTGGGTAGCGTATTTTCTCTTGTTAAATTATTATAACGACTAACATGACTTTGCTAATTAATTCTCACCTATAAAATATTGTGGGTCGCCACCAAACTGTTAACAGGACTTGAGCCGCTTTATGCCCCCTGCACACGAAACTGTTAAAATGGACGGCGGCGATGAAACAGACACGCCATGTCTTGTATATAATATTATGTCACCGGAAAGTGGCAAAAACCGTAAGATTGTAAAATTAACGTGAAATCGTAAACTGTTGTTTCTAAATAACTCACGAATGTATTGGTAACTAATGAATTTGGCTTTGGCTTTGGCAAAAAATCGTTTTGAACCTATATAATATATCCCATATTATATAGGTTCAAAACGATTTTTGCATAATATATCGAGAAATTAAGTATAATCTAATTAAGATTTATTACAATCTTACGGGGTCTGCCATTTTCTGATAATAGATATAATGCGACTGTCTAACTGATGATGTAGCTTGGAAACTTTTATTAAACTATTTATTGATTTATTGATTTATTTATTTAGGCACACCAACGACATATTTACAATTATGGCAATAACAGGAAATCTTAAGTCTACAGTTCTGTGTAAATACATAAAAAAAAACTATACATTAGAAAGAAAAAAATTTACTAAGATTACATTATTACATTTGATTAATTATTATTACATTTGATAAATTATAATAAAAGATTTCACAAAATGCAAATGTCAAGGATTCGAATTTAAAACACAGCAAAAATTAAATTAAACTAAACACGCAATACAAAAAATACTTATTGCAATGCTTATCCTTTAGTACCTAATAAGTATTTTTTGTATCGCTCGTACTCGGCCAAAGGATAAGCATTGCCATACAACGTGGCAATGCTGCCAGCCTTTTGGGCACATTACCAGTGGCTAGCGATGCGGACGAATTTTTCGACGCCATAATGTTAATTTTATTTTAAGTTAATTAACAGTTTTTTTTTATTATTTAATTGTACACAAAATGTCTAAAACAAAAATTATAATAAGTTGTAAATAATGACAAGGAAAGCTTGTAAGCGCATCTCGGACTTATATGTATATGCCTCTTTTTTTTCATGACACCCAAATCGTATTAGCAGTATTTACATAGTTTTTAGGTGAGTCGCAGGGCAGTCAACTTTGGGAACCACTGGTCTAGAGATTTTTTGCTGAAAAGCCGAATACCGAGTGTGATGAACTGAACTGTTACTTAATTGGACAGCTATATGTATCTGTTAAAATATCATATTCTAATAACATTATAGGTACCTATCCCTTTCACATCATCGTCTGCCTAGCCTTTTCCCAACTCAAAAAGGGTCGGCTTCCAGTCAAACCGGATTCAGTTAACACCAGTATTTTACGTGGAGCGGCTGCCTACCAGACCTCCACAACCCTTTAACTGGGTAAGACGGAAAGTTCTTGGCAAGACTAGAGTCAGATTAATTCGGGCGACTGTCAAAGATCGTGATGCAAATGCGTGCTTTCCGAGGCACGGAGGAAACTTGGTATGTTAAGATAGTCACCCATCCAACCTTGGCAAGCGTTGCTTTACCTTGGAAATCCACCCGTGCGGCTGTTATTCTTTAGCTACTATTCTTTAGCTACGAGGTAGATGTGAATCAAATTCTTATATTTATTTTATAGTCGCAAATTCAAATCAAAAGATCTTTAATCCTCTAGTCACGTTAAAATCATTGACGAACACAATGTTAGGTAAGAACGATAAAATACATCAATGGCATCATGGGCTTATAGAAGTATACAGCAAGCCATAGACTATTTTATGTCAATACAGCAAACTGAAGGTATTTCGATTCACCTGCAAAGTTATTCAGTCATTAAAAGATTTAATTTATGTTTATCGTAGACGCGGTTTTCGGCATGAAACATAAATATGTGTAGGGTTGCCAGGTCTTCAAACCGGAAAGCCGGACAGACCAGTCAATATAGCCAAGCATTTGGGTAAAAAAGCCGGACAGCCTTACTTTTGTTATCTAACCTTATTTAACACAGCAATATATTTTTTAAAGTATCACAAGGCATTTTTATTTGAATCATTCAATACACATTAATATTAATTTCTATAATTGCAATAGTACGTAGCTACTAGCTAGCGATACAAGGTGGAGTAGGCAGAGAGAGAAATATGTTAAAAAATGCTCAAATTCTAAGGACCTAGGTCGCACATCGTCCCATTTGGCCGGACACACAACCAAAAAGAATGGCTTTATCCGGAAGCCTGGAAACGCATATTATGTACAATACGTATCCATCTTAAATCTATCTATACACCTATATAAAATGTATCCTTATTTCCCTTGGTCATCGCATCACGCGTGAACGGCTGGACCGATTTCGCTAATTCTTTTTTGTTGTGTATGTTCCTGCCAGGAGATGGTTCTAGTGAAAGAAAAAACTTTTTACAAAAAAATACAACCGACTTCCAAAAAAAAAACACTACAAAGTAAAAAATAACTTTAATTTCGGAAGTCGGTGTCAACATAGGTACGAAGAAACTAACAAAAACACGAGTTTTTTATTTTTCAAAATTCAAAATTCAAAGGTCATTTATTCAATTTAGGCTGAGGGCCAGCACTTTTTGAACGTCAAGTTTTACAAAAGACAGTCCCCCAAAACGCCCGCCCGTCACCACTTCCTAGTGTTTTAGCTGTGGAGAAGATAAGTGGCCAACAAACTCCCCAGCAACACAACTGTCTGTTACGTTTTAGGAACTAGAATTTTACAATATATGATAATAATAATATGCAAAGTGATCCAAAATTCAAAATTCCTTCTAAAATTTACATGACACAAAAATAAATATATACTTTATTTATCACTTGTTAGCTACTAGCACCATGACACTAAAAAAAAATACACACTTAAGCAAGTGTTGACGTATGTGGATTAAATAGGTATAAATAAAAAAAAATGACCTACATGGTCAGACAAATAAATAAAAAAGAATTAAAAAAATAAAAAAGTTTATTCACTTTTTAGTGGTACCCCACACCTAACAACACCACTGCAAAGTCGCAGAAAAGCAAAATACGCAATTTCGGTTACTTGGATGACATAAAACTATCATCCAAGTAGACGAATTCCAGCTATTTCGATTTTAAATCCAAAGTTCGAAACCGATTTTCATAAAATTTAAATGGGACCAATTTGCAAGTATATCCTTTCAGATAAAACAAGAATTTTTCAAATCGGTTCATAATTGTCGGAGTTAAGAGGTAACAAACATTAAAAAAAGGAAAACATTCAACCGAATTGATAACCTCCTCCTTTTTGGGAAGTCGGTTAAAAATAATAAGTAAGTTGCAGTGACGGGAGCGAAGCCGTGGGGGACAGCTAGTAAATAATAAAAATCTCGTGTCACTGTGTTTGCTTTCGAACTCCTCCGCTACGGCTTGACCGACTTTCGTGTTTTTTTTTGTGTATTATTGGTAGGTCTGAAAACGGTGTAGGATATTTTTTATATGGCAAAACAACGTTTGCCGGATCAGCTTGTCATGAATAATAACTTTGCAGATGAATCGAAATGTCATCAAAAGTTAACGTGCGATGCGTGCGTTTTATTCAGTCATTGAAAGATTTAATTAATGTTTACTTACTGAAAACGTTTTCAGCATTATGTACAATACTTGATGATGATGAAACATTACCGCGTCGTGGACTAAAAAGTAATAAAATTTTAAGTAGCGAGTCTTTACTTAGAATCAAGGTTTTGTCAATAATTGCTGTCATATAAAAGTTGAAAGGAAATTATAATAAGTAGTTATGTCTTAGAGGCTAAAAGTCTTCTTCGTAATGAACCACTCATCATGAGTCATAAGTTAGGTAATAGTACAAAATTACTATGATTCCATGAATAAATCATACAATTTATTCACAATCCATCGTAAACGGGGACAAGGATGGCCCTTATTTGCAAAAATAAATAAAGTTAGTATGCATGTAGATATTTTATAGACATTCTTTAATTGTAGCTAGTTACGTTTTTTTAGGACATTAAATCAAGAATTGCTTTGAAATCAACTCTAGCGACGGCTTTTGAAGCACCGATGGCTTCTGAGGCCTTAGTGTGAGTTTTTTCGACTCACGTTCGAACGCGTTCGATTGCGAGCGCGTTAGAATTTAGTATGGGAAATTAGGTTAGGTTAGGTTAGTGTGAGTGCGAGTGACCACCAGGTGGAACTAAATTCCCATACTAAATTCTAACGCGCTCGCAATCGAACGCGTTCGAACGTGAGTCTAAAAAACTCACACTAAGGCTTCTGGAAAATGCTCCAGGTACCAATAGAGTAAAGTGTGGTAGAACCAATATAATAGACCGAAGAGCTTGAAGTATTTTAAACGAAACGGACTGAATGGGTAAGGCGGAAAACCGGGTGGTATCTACTTGAAATTTGAATGAGGATGATATCCTAGCTGTGACTTACGAGGGACCAAGAAGAATGAGGGCTCTATCGACAGTATCACCAATCAAGCAGGTACCTAACCGGCGTAATAGTGCAAGTAAAAAAGACTACGTAACATGCATCGAGAACTCGTCATCTATCGCTTTGCAACGTCATAAGTCACATAACAAGCTCTAATTGTTCTGTCACAACCTCTCACAACGCACTACGCACGACGTATGTACACTTTCGCCCCGGTCAATGTTGATGCAACATTGCATCACCAAATTGTCTCTGAGACGTTGCAGCGTACGTTACATCTTACCGATTTAGACAATTAGCACATATTGTCCCACCAGACGGTCAGGCAGTGACCTAATGACGGATTTGTGTACAGTCACAAACAAAAGTCGGAAACAGTACCTACATTTCTAGCAGGCTGCTTCAGGACAAACCATACGGGCTTTTTATAGGTCCCTGAGTACTGAGGTTTTAAACAAATTAGCGATCAGATAGGGTGTCTGAACATTTCTTCATCCTTTGTGTATTTTTATTCATCTCGTCGATTTATATGATATCTTAGGCTCTGTCCTCACTGCAATTTTTCACCGCGCAGTTTTATTCCTCAGTTCTGTAATACATTGAATCCTATAATATGAGAAAAATCTGTGATTTGATGTAAATGTACGCAATGATGCGGTGCGTATTTACTTATTTCCACGCTAATAAAAATCGCAGTGCGTATAGGGCCTTAAATTGAAGGATAAAAAACTGGCGAGGTTTACGTATATTTAGTCAAAATGAAAAGTTATTACAGCGATTGCCTACTAAAAGCAGAAAAAAATCATCAGGCGCTGGTAACTGAATGGCAAATCGTTTTTTGTTTTCGAACCATGAACACTTACTTAAGGCGCGTCCCCGAGCAAAACGCAGCGCTAGCCGTTTTTTGTGCAGTTTTTTGGAGCTATCTACTCGTTATCTGAAAGAAGTATCAACTTATAAAAATTACTTTAAATTTCTACATAATCTTGGCTTCAAAATGGTAAATTTTTATTTTTAATTACTAAGTATAATATTTAATTAATCTCCTCACAACGAAACTACAGAAATGAGAAAAAAATACTGAAAACATGCATCTTCTCGAAAACTAACGATTATTTTGATTTTGTACTTACACTAATGGATAGGCAATTTAATTATGAGCATTTTGGTAGGGATATTTTTTTCCAACGACCAAAATTAGATTTTATAACGATTTTATTCAACATTCTGAGCGTATTCGCTATTGTATCTCTTGCGCTGTTATTGAGGGAAAAAATGCTCAAGGTTATTTGGTCAGGGTACGACCTTAAATAAAAATCACAGTATGGTTTTATGGACGCAAGATATTTACTTATATGTAGTAAATATCAGTTTAGCAGGGTCTATATAGGCAAAATAATAGTAGCTTTACAATAAGGTAAATCAATGCCTGCCAAGGTTTGTCCACGAATAAGTATTTTCTGTTTCCATAACTTACTGAGGCCGAGGCTACTGTGCCTCGAAAGGCAAGTGGTCCTGCTAGTCAAATGACCAACGGGACCAACTGCTTAATATGGACATTATACAGGATATTCCAGAAGTGCGTAGTCAACCAACCAACCAACCAACCCAACCTCAACCTTAAATTTGACCGACTTGATTCTGCGAAGCAGTCATGCTAGCGAAGGAGGTGGCGTAGTGGGAGAGGGAGAGAACCTCTCGTCCCGGCCGCCGTGGTAGACGCCGCGGGCGTCGGAGGCCACCTGGTGACCTCCGGCCACCGTAGGCGCGGGCCTGTGGACGGTGAGCTATGGGCAGCTCGCCGTCCGTCCGTCATCTGACGACAGGCCGTGTCGACGGCGCGTTCGTGTTCCACGCGCGCCTCAAAGAGAGTCGGCATTGGGAGGGGCCCGAAAGGGCCGACGCCTGCCGGAGTCAAATCAGTGGTGGAATGCAAAAAAAGCTATTTAGGTAGGACCCGTGTCAATAACTTAGCTATTGGGATGAGCAGGAATTTAATAGAATGTTTTGAAACAACGCTTCTTATTTAACGAACTTTAACGATCTTCCGTCTGCACTGCACCCTTAGCGGTTTTCATCAATAGACAGAGTGATTCAAGAGGAGGTTTATAAATATGTACTTGGTGTTACATAAGCATCTACCCTCAATCTTGGTTCTTCATAGGGGCTAAAGTTCTAGTGGTACGGTAGTACGGTACTATACGCAGGAACAGCTACTCAAACTCTATCAAGCGCAAGTTAGATCGTGTATGGAGTACCTAGGTACTGCTTTCATCTTTCGGACGGATCTGCCAGATACCCGCTTGATGCCCTTGAGTCAATTGAGAAACGAGCCAAGAGTATCATCGGCAATGATGGCTCGTCGAGTCGAAGCTCCAGTCTTGAGCATCTACGCCAAATTGCCAGTATGTCAGTTTTCTAACACGGATGCATTTTGGGTTATGTGCGACAGAATTGCATAATTGAACTCCGCCAAGCCCGTTCTATCACTGGACCACAAGACGAACGGCGATGCGCCACCGGGACATGGTGGACATCCCACCCACACGGACAAAACATTTTGGGAACACATTCATAGTGCATACGGCTAAGGAGTGGAATTCCTTCTAAATACTGTCTTCAGCAGGAAATATCACTCCTAAGCTGTACGCAGTTACGCACATATTTGATAACAATTTTAAAAACTGAACTGTGACTGTTGTCACTGACGGTACAAACAATAAAAAGTGTGAATGAAACAATGTGTGTATCTCGTAAACAATAGACGCAGCATTGTGAGCGAAGGCAAGTCTGATTCAACCGTGACTGCTGGATATTTGAGGCTAACTATTATAGTTATGTAACGCAACCTCATCGTTATCAAATACTGGGTAATGTGTGCCGGTTACAGTTGTTCACATCATTGTGCTGGTAAGGTTCGTTGCTGACATTGAACGCTTTTGGTTAGGTTTGCACAACGGTTTTGATGCAATACTGGAAATATTCTACGGTTTTTTGATGTTGTTTGTAACTAAAAGTTCTGTTGTTCTGTTGGTTCTTCGAAATATGGGCTGATCTTTATCAACACTGAAGAATACAGTATAGGTAAATGGGGCAGTTTGACAATCATTTCTACATTTACAAAAAATGTCGAACCGTCATTTTAATTCCTCACGCACCTGGGGCGTGTTTCACAACGTACGATTTTGTTAGTAGAAGTCATTATCAGATAATTTACTGGGTTTAAATTAGATACCTACAAATTCCCATCCTCCGTTCCCGTTTACCCATCACATATTGAAACAATGAAAGAGCTTAAGTGATATCAACTTCAATATGCATAAAATCCAAAACTAAAATACAACCGACAAATAACTTTAATTTCGGAAGTCGGTGTCAAAATACGAAGAAACTAACAAAAACACCGACTTCCGAAATTGAAGTTATTCTTTACTTTGTAGTGTTTTTTTTTTGGAAGTCGGTTGTATTTTTTACCACTGCAAAATCGCAGAAAAGCAAAATACGCAATTTCGATTACTTGGATGACATAAAACTATCATCCAAGTAGACAAATGCCAGCTATTTCGATTTAAAATCCAAAGTTCATAACCGATTTTCATAAAATTTAAATGGGACCAATCTGCAAGTATATCCTTTCAGATAAAACAAGAATTTTTCAAATCGGTTCATAATTGTCGGAGTTATGAGGTATCAAACATAAAAAAAAAACTACAACCGAATTGATAACCTCCTCCTTTTTGGGAAGTCGGTTAAAAAGGACCAATAGCGTGGTTGTCAATCTATAACCTTTCAATATGAATATTGACGTGTGGTCTTTTGGGGTTTTACGATGATATTGATGATTCGGAGACAAAGTGAAAATCCAATTAGCAGTAAATAATGTATATTGACACACGGTAACAGCTAAGAACTATATTGATTGTTTATTTTAACACAGTATGGACTAACGAGTCCGTGATTCGCGGCGATCGACAATAATTGTGAGAGGGACGCTGAGGGTAGCGCCCCGAATCATCACTTTTATATTGCCACTACATGCAGAATATGTGACGCCACAGTCTGGAACCATATACCTAGAAATTAATTGTTTAGTAGGTCCGTATTACAACATAACTCACGTGAATCAGCTGAGCAAACATCGTAATTAATTATACAGTAGGCTATTCGTTATGTTGATATTAAAACTCAAAACAGTATCCAGATATTTCAGACCAGATGTTGAGTTGTGAAACAAATACTAAAAATAAAATATATCAATTGAATACGTAATTATACGAAAATTATGAGAGTAAAGTTACGTGTTCCTAAAAAAAAATTACGATTAAATGGAAATATTATTCAAATTGCTGTAACAATTAGCGTTAACATGTAAATAATTTCATAGCTGCTACGTTTTGTTGTTTTATGTTCGAAGATAATGTTTGTAGCGTCACGCGTGCTAGTTACGGATATTACGGAATACATAGAACTTTATTTACCTAAACACATATATCAAGCAGTTCCTGAAACCCAAGGCATACATTTTACCATTTCGTCTTCTTCCATCGATAAACCAATTCAAATATTATTTCTGACCAGTGTGTCTACCCTGCTCATTGCAGGAGCGGGATGGTTGGCGCTCTATGGAGGAGGCTTACGTTTAGCAGTGGATGGCAATTGGCTGAAATGATGTGCCTAGCCTGGAACCTCGGAGAGAGAGGCAAAAGAAAAAAATGTATGGATTGTGTGGGGAATGGTTTGAAAAAACGTAATCAGTGATGACTTGAGGCTTAACAGAAAGGAACGCAAGAAGATCAGAACAAGAGCATCAAGACGATTATGTGGGTACCTACTTATACATATAGCGACCTTATAAATTGCCTCGTTCTAGTACTTAAGTCCTTAAGGTGCACTAGCAAGTAGGTACCTCTTGCGCAAACCAGTGGCTGTGGGTGATGTTTTGAAAGTCACGCAGCCCTGGAACGCAAAAGTTATTAAGAGGAACACGGTATTCAGTAAGAGTCTGACATTCTCTACCGCTCTGGGTAGAACGGTCATTTGAAGATGTACCAAGCTAAAACAACAACGGGTTGCACTCCGGGAGTGCCGGCAGAAGTGAAAACTTGAACATTAACATTTTTTAATCATCCGTCTTACGAATTTTCGATCAGGTCACGTGTCTTAACGCTATTTTAACATATTATACCCATCCCAAGAAAAGGGCCGCTAAAGAAGTTCTCACTTAAAAAAAAAATTTAGATAACGTGGAAGCTAAAAATGAAGAAGAGACAACACACTAACAGGTAGGGCAAGATGTTAAAGATGGACCGTAGATGATTAGGTTGGGCAACCAGAAAACTTAGTGTAATGTTAGTGTTGTGTGTAGTGTTATCATTTCACTGTGTTTACTTAGGTAAACAGCAGTGTAGTGAGTATAGTATCATAGTGTGCTAGCTGTTTTTTTTTTTTTGTTTTGTGTCATGTATTAATTACTTTGCATTCTACTCATTGTATAAATTCTAGTTCCTAAAACGTAACAGACAGATGTGTTGCTGGGGAGTACGTTGGCCACTTCTTCTCCACAGCAAAAACACTAGGAAGTGGTGACGGGCGGGCGTTTTGGGGTACCGTCTTTTGTAGAACTTCGTAACCGATTTTGATAAAATTTAAATAGGACCAATCTACAAGTACCTATATCGTTTCAGATAAAACGAAAAGAAGACAAGAATTTCTCAAATCGGTTCATAATTTGACGGAGTTAAGAGGTAACAAACATATGAAACAAAAAAAATATACAACCGAATTGAAAACCCTCCTTTTTGGGAAAACGGTTAAAAAGTGCTGGCTCTCAGCCTAATTTGAATAAATTACTTTTGTTTTTAGGGTTCCGTACCTCAAAAGGTAAAAACGGAACCCTTATAGGATCACTTTGTTGTCCGTCTGTCTGTCTGTCTGTCTGTCTGTCAAGACCTTTTTTCTCAGGAACGCGTGGAGGTATCAAGCTGAAATTCATATCAAATACTCAAGTCTATGGTCTCTTGGAGCTGTGAAAAAATCAAACTTCTAAGTCAACGCGATCAAAAGATACTCCCGTTTATGCCGCAAATTTTCGACACTCGCAAGGGAATCAAAACCTACAGGGTACTTCCCGTAAACTCAGAATCTTGAAATTTGGTACGAAGCAACGTCTTATAACACAGATAAAGGAAAAATTGCGAAAAGCATAAATTTTTAGTTACATCATATAATAAAAATATTTTTAATAATTTTAAACTTATTACCCCTTTACTCATGAACGCGTAGTGGTATTATATTGAAATTCTTAACAAATACTCAAGTCTATAATATCTTTAAGCTGTAACAAAATCAAACTTCTACGTCAACGCAATCAAAAGATACAGCAATTAAAGCCGCATATTTTGAAACTCGCAACTACTCGCAAGGGAATCAAAACCTAAAGGATACTTCCAGACGACCTGGAATCTTGAAATTTGGCATGAAGCAACGTTATAAAGTACACATATAGGAAAAATTCCGAAAATCTTAAATTTTTAGTTACATCACATAGTATATTTTTTTGAATAATCATAAACTTACTAGCTGACCCAGCAAACGTTGTTCAGCGATTAAAAAAAAAAAAACAGATGTTGGCCGATTCTCAGACCTACCCGATATGCACACAAAATTTCATGCAAATCGGTTCAGCCGTTTCGGAGGAGTTTGGAAACAAACACCGCAACACGAGAATTTTATATATTAGACTTGCTGACCCAGCAAACGTTGTTATGCGATTAACAAAAAAAAAATAAAAAAATAGATTTTGGCCGATTCTCAGACCTACCCGATATGCACACAAAATTTCATGCAAATTGGTTCAGCCATTTCGGAGGAGTTTGGAAACAAACACCGCGACACGAGAATTAATACCATAACTTTTACTTATATACCTACAGGTTTGTACGGAACCCTCGGTGCGCGAGTCTGACTCGCACTTGGCCGGTTTTTTTTTTTTTTTTTTTAGTGAGCTGTCGAACCATACAAAGGAGATGGAATGACAGCACTTCAGGCTTACTCCATTTATGTTTACACGGTGACATGTTGACAGAATAGACGTGATACAACTGCAATCGACTTTAAAAATATCAGTTCTGTAGTTAAAATCAAACAAATCAGAAGACAAAAGCTCTGTAGCAGAGATTCATACAAACAACTCATAAATCTCATTCATTCAATTACGTTTGACGTCTAACCACGTACCGACGTCTGGTTCCGTTGTCGTAAGCTCCAATTTTGTTTGATGTTGTATCACAAATTGGTTCTAACTAGCGATGCGATCTTGGTCAGGCCACACAGCGAGCTAAGCTAACATAGCTTAGCCTAGCTAACGCAGCTAAAGCGTCTATCATACTTTTTTTTTATGGATTGGAAATCACCAAATGACTCCTCCCACACTAAGTGGAGTAGAAGGGAGTGTCATACTCTGACTAAAACTAATCCGTGTCCCTCCTAATGCACTTTGCTTTCCAGGGCCGCGGTGACTTTTTGGAACAAATTCCGCAACTGCGTCTAGATCATACCAGGGACAGCGTTTTACTTGCGTAATTTTGAAGCTAAACCCGTTTCTACGCCCGATGCGGGTTAAGCTAAGCTGATCAACGTAGCTTGCAGTGTGGCCTGCACTTTATTTTCACAACGTTTGTAGTGAACGATAGTACGGATATTAATGGAAACAAGGGAGCAAACAAAATTGCGACGCGCGTGGGGAGAAAAATACTTTTTGCATTTATACTCCACAAATTCGAGTGACTGACAATACAAATGTTTCGGATAGAACTAAACTTAATAGATTGAGATCCCAGAGCTGCCTGCCAGACCTCCCTTAATTTCTCACTCACAAAATATGTGGGATAGAGTAGTGTTAGTATGAACTTTTAACATACGCATACCAGGGGCCCGAGTCTGCTATTTTTATAAATTTGTCATTCCGACACGATCCCATTGTCATGCCATTGTCATTTTGCTAAAAGTTCGTAATCTGCTAAATTCATAATTGCACGGTCACTGGCACGTCAGTGGCCGGTCACTGGAACGTCAATGGTCTCGTAATAGAATTGCGGTAGAAATGCCTGATTGCCATTATTATAAAACCGAGCTAAATTTGAGCATTTATTCATGCCAGATTTTATTTCTATTTAGTTTTACATATTATTTATTAGTTTTATAAGCAATCTGAAGTAGTGAGAAGTTCGTAAATACTAAATCTGTCATTATGTACGAGATTACCATTCCTATGGCTTTCTTTCAATGGCGAGTCAGTGATTGATCATTGGAATGTCATAATGACGCCATTATGATGCCATTATGTTAGTAGATTACCAAACTTGTCAAAATCAACCATTTTGAAATCAGTGATCGACCATTCTGACACTATTGCAATAGCAGACTCGGGCCCCTGATAGCTTGAGCCGTACCATACACAGACTTCTGTGAAAGCGATACATCATGCTGTGTTCTCTACTTGACGATTAAAACAACTCTGAAAGCTTTGCCAGTAACTCAAAAGTTTGTTGCATTTATATTATCTTCTATCTATATATCTATCTATCTATATCTATACTTATAATAAATCTGTAGAGAGGTCAATTCTGTACATGAAATATATTTCCAAAATAACTATCAGGGGGTGATTAAGGATCGATACTGATGCCAAAAATGCAATCAGTACAATTTTTGTCTGTCTGTCTGTCGGTCTGTCTGTCTGTCTGTCTGTCTGTCTGTCTGTATAACCGTTATAGAAACAAAAACTACTCGAGGGATTTTAATGAAACTTGGTACAATTATTATTCATACTCCTGAGCAGGTTATAGTATACTTTTCATCACGCTACAATCAATAGAAAAAATGAAAAAAAAAATGAAAATGTGAAAGTTTGGTTGTTTGAGCGGCTTAACGGATCTTAATGAAATTTAGAACAAAGATAGATTATAGTCTGGAATAGCACATAAGCTACTTTTAATCCCGGGAACATGTTCCATAGTGATAATATAAAGACATAGCTCGCTTCATAGACCACAGAGCGACATGCCCACTACTCTGTGGTAACGTTGCATGCTGGAGGTAATCGTAATGATTAATATCAAATATGAAGGAACCCGCGAGCCACGACAATGCAGCGCCACTCACTATTTCAAAACATTTGGACCCGTTCTTTTCTTCATGTGCTCTTGCAACTGTTGTAACGCATCTACAGATGTGCTCATGGAATAACACTAGTTACTTAGAGATGTGTTATCAATTTGGTCTGTGTCAAGTAGTGAAAGAGAATGTGAATTTTTGAGTTGTTACGGGCGATTTGGTTTCTATCTATGGGCCCGATTAGTCAAGGGAGTCTTCAATTCCTCTCACAGATAAACGATAGCTATTTAACTTATCTAGGTTTTGTTTTAGTAAGGTACACTTGCAGTATGTGATAAAAGTTACGTTTTTCACGTTCAAAGTCAATCGACGAGGGAATCATAGATTAAAGTAGCTGTTGTGAATGTACAAGTATGTAAATGATGTAAGAATTAAATTGCGGTCTACTCGGAATTATCTGGAGTGGAAATTACTGATTGGCCATCATATCGTACGGACAAGGACGATTCTAAAAGGTTGAGTCATAAGTATAGACATTTATATTTAGTACTTATAGAGGAAAGTGTGCATGTGCACTCAGTTGTAGTCTCTGTGTCAGTGTGTGTGTAGTTTCGTTTTTCAGTTCCATCATATCAGCCAATTACCGTCCACTGCTGAACTTAAGCCACAGAGCGCCAACCATCCCGGACTCCCAGGTCCCATCCCGGTCTTGAGCAGTCCGCACCTTCTTCAAATCATCGACCCATTGTGCTGCAGAGCAGCCCACACTGCGTTTGCCCATACGCGGTCTCCACTATGTCTGCTCCATCCACCGAGTTGCAGTTCCATAAAGATTTGTAATCCAGTTACTGGGTTGCGGAGGTCAAATAGACAATTGCTCCACGTAAAATACCTACTGGGATTCAGTTGAATCGTGTTTGACTGGAAGCCGAACCTCATACAGTTGGGAAATGAGGTTGGTGATAGGTATAAATGTGCCTTTATCCATCAACCGGACAATCCGGGAAAAGAGCTTGTTAAAAGAGATAATAGGAAATTCTTAACAAAAGTTGCATTTTTATACGTTCACCCTAATAATATATGTTATAGTTTTTTCATCCTATTTCTTTGTTTAGAACGTTATTCTGCTTCATTCACAGGTTCGTTAACTTCGGTGTGTAACTGGACAGTTTTTTGCTGTCCAGTAGGTACCGGACAATCTCGACTGACTCTTGTTATGAATAGCGGGTGTGATAGTCATAGTTTTAGAGTTCACTTTAATTATTATCAGTTGAGATATCCACTACCTACCTCTTAAGTTATAGAATAATTTTTACAATATAGAACAAACAGTATTCATTATTCACATCCAAGTTTTTTTTTTTTATCCGTCTTTATAAACTTTAATTGTAAGGTTATTAGAACCTTCCAATACCTACTTATTGTTTTTAGCGGCAATGTACTAAGATCTACGCTCTGGTATGTTTTGACATCATTTCCTGAGTTTTTAAGTTACTTAATCTTGCATTATCTACGAAGCGTGCAACGCAAGTAGATAGCTACTTAATCTCAATACAGATGGTCTGTAATCCTAAAAGATCTCTCTGACTCGCATCAATTTTACAAAACACGAATAAAATCGACTAGGTACCACTTTTTCACTCTTCAGTGAAAAGTGTATTTCATCATAAATTTATAACATCGACTGAAACACATTTTTTAACAATCCATTTGGAGATCAGAGAAATCAATCAATAAATTGAAATTTTGTGCTTAAAGTGAATTTTGGATAAACAACAAAGTTTTAAGAAGTTCGTTTCCGCAAGCAATTGTTATTTTGAAAACTAGCGAAGGGAGCTTGCCACAAATGTTTACAAGGCATTCCTTGTAAACATTTGTGGCAAGCTCCCTTCGCTACCATTGTAACCGCCACTAGTCGTGAGCAGACTCTCCATTGGTCAGTTTGATATAATAATAATGATGATATAATGATATTTTATATATTTTTAATTTGTTTTTTTTTATGAATATCAGTCAATAGTCATATAGTCGTTTGCAAGTTTCGTTCGCCCACCGTACATTGGCGAGATCACCCCGCTGCCGCACTGCATTCATCTATGCTCGAATCGTGCCGGCTACTATACCTACTTATAAATTGGTTGAAGAAGCGTGGTTTTACAAGTTTAGAGTAGCTTAACTAAGTTTGAGGCCAGGTTTCAGGCTATAAACAGCTGGCCAGTTATATTTAATGACGGGCTACCGATGTAAGTACAGTGTGATTAACCGTGTCAAAATCTTGTGGGAAAGAGATTTGTCTTCTGAACTTCGTTTGATAGAGTTTGTTACAAAGTACCTATGCATGGATGGTACTGAACTACTGACACAGTCGCTCTACAAACTAAACTTATGAGCATGTTGGGCCATTTTTTTCCGTTTCAAAACGATATCCGTGAACGGAACCCAGCAACGCTTGTTTTGAATTTTTTTGCCGTCTTCTCAATTTAAGTGTAGGTGTTTGTACAGTAATATTAATGTCATTTTTTTCCAAGTTTACTTTCCATATTCCCTAATACGGTCTATGTTTATAATTATTATTATGTTGATTGTAACTTAATTTTTAACTAAAGTATTTTCGTGTCAGTACAGTGGTTTGAAAATATTATTGTCACACCGTAGCATTTTAATTTTAATAAACTATATTTATGTATATTGCTGTGCCCTAGCAGGGTTCATGTATGAAACCTACCTTTATATTAACAACTTATAAACTACATGAATGCAATAAATGATTATGATTATGATTATTCTGTCCTCAGAACAAACCGTTCAATAATTACGGAAGTAATGGTTTGTATCAAAAGTCAATGTCAAGGTATTTATTTAGATAGAAAGATTCTAATTGAAATTTTTCTACTATAACTTTGAACTAAAAAAACAATTAGTACCTACTAATCAGTAGGTACGTACTTAATGGTGTCCATTTTTTCTGTCCCTAACTGTAGTCTGCAATTAATCAGTGATAAAAATAGCAATTTGTTCACAACATTAGTGGTGATTTTCTACGCTCTAATAAATTGAAGCGGTATACGGTATGGTAGATGAAAGTTTGTTCATTGTATATTAAAAAAAATTAGACTGATACAAAAACCTGTGTACAGAATGTTGAAGAAGATTGAAAGCTCTGCCTTTTTTGGCCAAATCCAATTTAATCCACGTTGGTAAAGGACTCACAGACAGTTACGGGTCGTTGTCAAGGCGCGACCGGCGCGACCCAGCAGTCAATCTATTTGAATATATTTTTTTTAATTCCAATGTCTACCTATACCTTAATATAATACATACATAGGTAGGTACCTATAATACAAATGATTTCAAGATGTTTCAAAGATAATTTATCCGATTGTATACACTAAATCAGTGATATATAGGTAATATCAATGCACTAAATGCATAAGTTTCAGTTTTTGACATAGATATTATATTTCTTTGGTTTTTGACCTAGTTGCAGGTTTGTATGTAAAAACTACAGAACCAGCAGCGGCCCATACAATAACCTTACTAATAGCTCTAGTTGTTTAAACAATAATAAATCGCTCATATGTAAAAAGCCTTAACAAATGGATAGCAAATCTTAAAAAATAGAACTTAAAAAATAGCTACACATTCCCACGGGAAATCACAACGAACGGGCCGTTTCCTCTTATTATAAGAGTAGGTACGTCATTAAAAGGACTGCAATCTGGAAGGAAGAGCCTATTACAGCAGAAAATTAACTGAACCCATAATCAACGCCTATAATTCATAGTATTATTCAATCAATGTTAAAACACGGGAGCAAAAACTTGAGAATTGAGGATGTTGAAGATGAGACTTAATAGAGAAAATTGTATGTTTTTAACAAAGCCATAGGCAGTATATACCTACGTTATTTGCTTTTCAGGTGACAAGGGAAGTCTCAAGTTAACAGATGCTACCTAGGCATCAACCTAATAAAAACTTAATTTTGCAAGACTAATGCTTTACGTCTAAAGTAAAAAAAAATTCAAAAATGTTTACTACATCTCAAAACATAGTGAGCATTAGGCTAGTTTCCACCATCAATAAATTGCAAATCTATTTAGTCAGTCAGTCAGATTATTCAAAATTAATGGACATGTATTTTTTGTTTTTGTAAATCAATGGATATTGAAAAAGATACAACGCATTAAAGCTTGGGAGTGGGGGCTCGTGACGTCAGAACGCACTAAAAATTATACCACGGCGTGACGTATTTCGAATTTTAAAAGCGTGTTATCATCGTCAATTTTGGTTTACGTAACAAAAGAAAAAAGACGAGGTCAAAAGCCCCAGTAAGTTACAATAGTGCTAGTGTTGGGGCTGCCACGCTCTTTCCTTAGAAGGTGGCTTTATAATGTTTAATAATATATATTTAAGAATGTTATCATCATCATCACCATCTCTGCCGAAAAAATTACTAATTCTGCAGCGTCACCTCGTCGACCAGCCATGTTTCTAGCATCCAGGGGACTTCTGGAAAGCTATCGTCACTTCAGAACTTTCGGCTCCATCCCACATTCATTTACTTCTAACATGTGTATAAGGATTGCGGGTCCCAACCGTAAATTGAAAAGTGCAATAGGTAACAGCTCGAAAATATAGTGACCAATAAGGTTACTTCCTTATTGGTCACTTTAGGTTCGAGCCTTTTGGGGTTGAAACTCTCGGGCCTTGGGGCTCACAGCCTTTTCAAAGAAATTTTGGCCAGAAGCTAAGCATTACAACGTGGCAATGCCGCCAGTCTCATGGGTACATTAACAGCTGACAGCGTTGAGGACTTTTCGATGCTATATTTTAGTTTGTAGTAAGCGTATTTTATTTCTTATTTATAATAGTAGTTTAAACTATAAATCAGCCTGTAATTCAGCAAACTCAGTACTTTGTCTTACTACGAGGACACCTTATTAGCGACGAGCTCTAAAATTGCATAATCGTAATTGCTTGTTTAAAGTTTATTGCTTCAGTAGGCAAATTAAAGGAAATAAAAAAGCTAAGTAAGCCAAGCCAGGTTAAAAGGCTAGATTACATTATAATTACTCAATATATGCTTATTAGAACTGTGTATGCCCATCAATCACGCGTGACGTCATTAGAGTCGTGACGAGATGAGCGCCACGAATTCTTACGTGTAGTTGTAAGGCGGTCACGGTATTCAAATATTATGATTTTTTTAGATTTCTCATTCACCATCATTCTATGTTTAATTATAAGTCTTTAGAAAAATTAAGGAAGCATTTATGAACGAGGAAACAAAAGCTAAAACTAATATTGTTAAATGTGATGTGTTTAAACAACAAGGTGAAGCCTTGTGTTCATCTTCGACTTATATTATGTGTTCCGGGACTTTATGAAGGTGTAATTCATTCTGGATTGATGAAAATACGAGTATGTATTAGGATTTAATGTCTTAACAGGTAATCTTATTACGAACACTAAAATATAGAAATATTACACACAGTACTAAACTTATTTCCAATACAATGGTATTACCCAATGACGATTCTGTATTATCGGTATTATACTCTTCGTAGAGTTCGAAATAAGTATTAAAATCACAATAATACAAAATCTAGTCGAAAAAGCTTGGTGCTGGCACAGAAATTCTAATAATTCAAGGCTTTTCTAGCACTAAACTGCAGTTCAGATGCAGTTACTGTAAACAAAACAACGCAACAATGTAAACTGAGAACTTTAGAAGCATAGAAATATACTATGCTTAGAAGCAATTTACTTATATAAACATCTGGTATCCAGTTACATTGTAGATTCCGTTGCGTCAGTTGCGTGCAAGGATGTTCTGCGATATGTGCCTGCGCAAGAGTGCCTAAGCATTACCTATTAAAAATAACAATGTTGTAAACTGGGCCGGTTTTACAGCAATCTTGTGGATAGATATGACTCAGAAATAATGGGTTTCACACATGGTATCATGACGGAATTCGTAAATGATGCATCTTACCGATTTAACTAGCTTCTTTCTGTCCGCTTAGGATATGAAGGATGTTTTGACCTCGTCACCTTCCTAAACGCGAAGGCGTTGGTATAGGGTGTAGGAACATAGACGCTGGCAAAGGATTGCTCTTTGGAAACCATTGGGCCGGGACACGGCAAAAGATGCACATGCAAGTTGAGGGAGCGGTTTGCAGCAGGGTAGACTGATACCTGGCATACATATGTGAGTTCATCCAACTATGGTAATTATGTGGTAAGGGAAACCAAGGCGCGAATAGATGTCGAACGTACTCTCTGTTAACCCTAGCCCCGCAGTATTCATCGAATCATCATTGTATCATGAGGACTTTCAGTCGTTACACAGCGTGGCAAAGTATCTCGAGTAAATAGGTTATTGTGAATCATTAACATAAAAAGTCCTCTATTCATTCGTGCATTCATAGAATAATATTTATAAAGGAAGTAGATAAAAAACGATAATTACAGAAACTTGGCTGCCTTTCAAGACTTGTTGGGAATCTTTGAAGTATGCATAAATCGTGATGGCAAAGATTCAAAAGGCTTCTATGGCGTCACTAGGTCGTGCCTTATCATCGTACATCCTTGGGATGATAGTATGATGATCTCACACGGATCAGGGGCCGTGGTTTTTAATCCATCCGTTAAGCTGTGTATTTCATGTAGATAGGTTTGAACATGGTATTTACCTACTTGCAGTGTTATGTGTGTGTGAGTGTATGCGTAGGTATTTTATAACCCGTGTAGAAGTAACACGGCTGTAAATTGGTTAGCCACATTGTTATCAAGTTGATTGTAGATCACTACATATTATAAAACAAAGTCCTCTGCCGCGTCTGCCTGTCTGTCTGACCGCGATAAACTCAAAAACTACTGCACCGATTTTCATGCTGCTTTCACCGATGGATAGAGTGGTTTTCGAGGAAGGTTTTGTTCACAATTTGTCAAGAGCGCGAAGCCGCGGACATCAGCTATTAAGCATTTTTTCTGACATAAGTTTTACTTTTATTGTTAATTATTTACGTATCTTTGAAAGTACGATTTTAAAATAAAATTATGGATTGGAATTATGTTGTGAAATTTTTTGAATTTTTTTTTTTAATAATTTTTAATAATGTATGTTGCAAAAATCTGTACATGAATAGATTAACCCTGCCTCTTAAACTAATATATTTTAAAGTTGAAACACTGCTCAATTAAACTTGCTTTAATGAGTCATAATATTTTAATAATACTACATTCGTTTTTTCGATCGTCTGTTTGTTATTATGATAATAATTGCTTCAAATCAGACTTCGACCAAATATTACCGTGCTTCGATCACTGCTCGTATGCTTCATTTCTTGTGCAAATCTCTACGCTCCTGTGCCTATAGTTCTGTGCTTATAGTAAGTTCATCTAAGTTCTATCTGAAATTGCAACTATATCAACTCGATGCCTGGAGTTTATGACATATATCTTAATAATAATAATCTTACGCAGTTGAGTAAAGGGCTTGATACAGAAGGCAGTACTCCTCGATACGGCTCGTATTGTGAGGAGGTTCCTTTCTCTGGAGCCCTAACCACCGGTAGCTTGGACCCTGCTCCTGACACCGGCGGACTACAATTTTTTAATGTTTTTTTTAAAGATATGTTTAAAAATTTAATTAATAAGTATTTAAAATGAATAAACGAAATAATCTTAAATATACAGAAATTACGCGTCACATTGTTTTGTCCGCGATGGACCCGATTTCAATCTTTGCACACCGTGTGCAGTTATTTGTCTATTATTTGACAGTCACAATTATTTTGTTCGAAACGATTCTAACAGATGCCACAGCAACTCGTGGTCGGGTCTGCTAGTCCTAATACATAAAACTCTTCGGTTACTGATGATGAGTGACTGAGAGACAACGCACAGTCGAATCTTCTGATCGTAGAAAGCTGTAATTCGGCATGTAGGTTCTTCGGGCACTGTAAAGAGCACAAATTTCCCGAAATTCTATGAGAACGGGAAATGCGCGTACAAAGTCGCCAGCAAAACTAGTTATATTATACACTAGCTAACCCGCGGAACTTCGTCTGCGCCACATTTTCCATGAATGCTCCACTCCTTTAAGTCTTAGCGTGGTGATATGTAGCCTATAGCCTTCCTCGACAAATGGGCTATCTAACACTGAAATATTTTTTCTAATTGGTCCAGTAGTTTCGGAGCCTATTCATTTCAAACAAACAAAAAAACAAATATTTCCTTTTTATAATATTAGCGTAGACAGTGTAGATATATTTAAGTTTATTTAATGACATACTTAACTCGCATATAATGGTCTACCGTAAAATATAGTCTTTGGTCCGCGATTCCCGACGTACTCACCATGTTAACACCTTACTCCACCCATCATTGTGTAATACTCTATTGAGTTCTTTGTATAGACAGGTCTTTCATACAGGTAGTCCTGTAGTAGAACAATGTTGCTATGCCACCAATTCGCACTAAGCGTTTCCAAACATCTTTTATAATGCGCACAGCAAAAGAGTTGAACTCTCTGCCAGCGTCCGTGTTTCCAAACCCTAATCTCTTCAAAGTTAAGAGTGAACGGGCTCCTCCTGCGTAAGCTCGCATCATCGTAGACTTTGTCTCTGTCATCTCTGACCAATAATAGAGTCAAGAGGAAACCCATCACAAAAAAAAATGTGCAAGCTGCAGCTTGCTGCACGTATGTATACTTTGCCGTGGCAAAGCTTATTTTGACAGTTCTTAGCGTTATTTCAGCTGTCAGACTATACCTATTTAAATAAGAGAATCATTTGATTTGTTGCAGATACTGCATGAATCAATGGCGTATCGTCACATTGTTGTATTTCGGCCGTCACTTAGTTGCTTACAAAAATCCAGAGGCCTTTAGAACTTTAACCTTCTCATAACTTTATAAGTACATACCATAGCTTTGTGAGGTCAGCTTCCAGTGTAAGAGATGGCGAATCCACGCGAGAGGTCAATTGGGGTCATGACCATCCTGCGAAGGTTATCACACGGTTCAGTGATTTCGGCGGCTGTATCAGCACCTAGTCAGGTAGCTCGGTGGCACATTTGACTTCAAAATATTTGAAACATTAGTTGAAATATTTAGTACTGTATGGCTCAATGAGCTGAATTATTTTAAAAAGAATTGGTCCTAAATAACGATAAAAGAATGTAAAGTAGACTGGTCTTTGATCTGTTGTCGAAAAATATGGGCTTATCCAGAGCACCCAGTAAAAAATAGCTCAAGCCTGCCAGGCCCAAGACTGCCATATGGAGTGAAAGTATCCTTAATACTGTCTGTAGAATAAAATACTGCATGAAGACTTTAAACTGAATTAACGAAGATTAGGTTGGTTTGCCTATCTTGGAAACTAGGTAACGTACTGTTCTCCAATGAGGCTCGAGTTTTTCTGCATGGTGAGGACCGACGTCGACAAGTGTTACGAAGACCAGGAGAACGCTGACGCGACATGTGATTTGAAGAAATCACCCCTTATACCACAGATACTTCCAGCTATCGTATCGAGATAGTATTTATTGGAAAAGGCTCCCGGCGACAACCCGCACTGTCTATAATTGGCAGAGATGCCGTGTTTACATGGACGATAATACTTGGGCCCACCAATCTGGCGACGCGGAACTTCGACCTTAACTCCATTGAATACATCTGGGACCGACGTCTGGGATAAAGAGGCGAGTACGATCTGTCCAACCACCTCCACAAAACATCAGCGAGCTTAAACGTGTGATCTTGGCTGTGTGGGAACACATTCCACAGGACACCATCAATGGTCTGGTGGGAAGCATGACAAGCCAATTACAAGCCGTAATCGCTGCAAGGGGAGGTCAAGAGTACGTTGCCTAGTGTCCAAGATAGGCAAACCAACGTAAATGACTTGGTTCAATACCATTTAATGACATGCCTAGCCAATTAACGCAACATAAGGCTCATAGAGCTTAGGGCACATCGACGTGGATAGGTTAGGTTCGAATGGTATGGGTAAAATGTTGCATTGTGATTGTGTGTACAGGTCAGGAGTAGAACGCTAGAACTCCTGGAGCCTGTGGTTCCTGATAGCTACAACCTGGGGGTATCTAACTTAAGATTGAACTACATCTTGGCAAGCGTGCTTTAGCACAGACAATTGAATATCCAAGACAGTTGAATCGTTTCTCCGGGACTCGTCGGGTTTCATTAGCCCGGCGTTTTTCTGGTGATCGCCACTGTTGATTCTGGCTTTCAGGAGTTTCAGTGGTTGGGAATGTGTGGCAGGCTTACCCAAGCGTGCTTTAGAGTCGACCACATCATCGCTTTCCATTAGTTGAGATTGTGGTCAAATGCAGCCACCAATAATATAAAAAAATAGATTCTACAAGATTCATTTTCAATGTCTATTCCACAGATTACCTTCTGACCATCAAAGGATGTTTTCCCTATCGTGATATAAGCCGAGTCAAATTTGCGTAACCTCGCCACGGAGTTTACTTAATTCATCAATGTTCTTCCTCGTTCTGGCTTGTTCGTGAGCGCTCAATTATTACAAGAGATGGGTATTTAATATGGGTATAGCTCCATCGCAATAATTACAGCTAAAACTATTATCTGTTATCTAACACAAAAGAAAGACTAAAAATAAATTCACTGTGTATTTAATAACTGTCAAATAACTCGTTAGATAACATGTAGGTACCTACATCATTTGTTTTGTCATCACTGAAAAGCCGATCTAAAAAGACCACTAGCAGAATCATATAAGGATCAAAATATTTATCAATCATAAAACATACCTACTGTGAAATGTAATTTTCATCTTTATTGCTAAAGCATTATAGGTTCAAGGTTGATTGGGAAAATTTGACCGTTTCGGGTAGCATTTTTTATTAGTGATAGGTTGCTCTTGACTCTAGTCGAGAACAGAGATGACGGAGACAAAGTCTACGATTTACCCAGAAGTAGCCTGTTCACTCTAACTTTGAAAAGTTTAGGGTTATTAGCGTTCGGAAACACACACGCAGGCAGAGAGCTTACTAAAGTGTCCATTTTAGACCCACAGAAGCGTTTTAAACATCCGCATTTTCCAGTTGTGTTATACTCTCATGTAGGAGCTTATTCACATAAACCGGTTTCACAAGTCCAGATTGACAGGATGGGAAAAGCCCAATAACACTGCGCGTGACCTGGGGATCGAAAATATCCCGTGTAGAACAACGATACATAAAAACAACTCTCACAAAAAACATTATCTAATAATACGTTATTATGAGGAATGGTTTGTTACGGAGTTCATTCACTGGCCGCATAAATCAAACATAGAAGCCATAAATAATAAGATGATATGTACTAATACTATCTACCTGTAACACACTATCACACTAAAAATGAATATTTATTACATGTTCACTAGATTCTAATTTAAAACCGTTGGGTCTTGCTTGCGTTCCAGTGTAAACTCAGTTGCATGAGAAGATAATAGTTTTCTCTTTGTTATTTATTGGGGTCTATAACAGCCCGAAGTGTCGGCCTGGGCGTCTCTTGACAGAATTACATGTAATAATATCGCTAACAAGTAGCCTGGGAAAAGTAGCCTTTGAGATACAATCATGTTTCACCACGTGGGTAGGCAGGCGACAAATATAAGTCACCATAAATCGGGAAGTACCATGGACCATGCAGATTACAATATTCCATATACGGGTCCTCGAACAATAACATAAATTGCAGATTCCTAGTTTTGCTTGCTGATTGAAGCTGCTTGCTTCTATGTTCGTTTTTTATATGAATATATTTTATTGCTCGCTATGTGCGATCGAGTTGAAAATTATGTTTATCCTTTAACAATCAGAGGTTGTTGTTAGTGTTATGTACATGTTTGTCAGGATTTCTTATCAATGTTTGCTGATTACAGATTAAGTAGGTATTCAGTTGTTGAGAGTTGAGACTCCAGCAGCTTCAGTAATCAAACATCATCACATACACATCAAACGGATGCTGCTCTTTCATGTGCTAAAATAAAACTGTCCGTGGTTTCTGTCGTTTGCAATAAAGTACGTTGACCTTACCCTAATATCCCTTCGTAAATACCCGAACAATAAATTTTGGACCGTTTTTAATTATTAGAGAACAGTAAGGATCACGGAAGAAGACGAGTTTCATGTCTTAATATCTGCTTTTAATATTTAGAAAGTCAATAAATCACATCAGGGGGTCTAAAAAGTCCACTTTAGAAGAATCAGAATCAACCTTAAACCTAATGCGTTAGCGACAGATTGTTGTGTGGTTAATATTATAATTCTTATAGGATTCTGCTAAAGTGGCGTTTTTAGATCTCCAGGTCAATGACCGTTATTCATCTTGTCTACTATCAGCTATTGTCTACAAGATCATTCAGAAATTAAGACGTAGGTACTCATACTCAGATGCTCATACCCAGTTGCTCAAAATATTACCGAAAGGGTTTTTTCACTCAAATTTTTTACTCGTTGTTTGTTTTCCCAACGAGAAATAACAGTTAAAACTTTATATTTCCACGCATAAAGTATCGTACGTTTGGTCAGTGGGTCGTCTTAGGGGCGGATTCTTTTGTACACACAGAAAAATAGCCTCACATTACCTCAATAAACAAGCCAAAACGATATCTACCAGTAATTAATTGCTCCTTGACAAAATATTACACGAGCCAACGCAGTTTTATTACTAAATAATAGCTCTTCAAACGAGAAAGATAGCTTTAATGGATGGGTGGAGTAAGTCGAAAATAATTGAAGTGTTCCGCATTCTACTGACCTTGTACTTTATACTTGTAATTACATAATTGTGATGGAGAGCAAGCTTGCGCCCGCGCAAGCTAGATGACACAGTTAGTTGGACTATAACATGGTATTAATGAACAAAACTGGACTAAGATACAGAATAACCAATATTTGGGGGTAAAACACTTCAAAGTATAAAATATCTTTAATTTCCGAAGTCAGTGCCACAATACGTAGACAAAAACCAAAAACACCGACGCACAGTGAGCTGAAAATTGATATTCATAGACTAGGGGTCAACTTAGCAAATCTTTAATTTTTTTTGGCAGGAATGGGTTTAGGTACCGAAGTAGCAAGTAGCACATGGTTGAAATAAATGTATGGAGAAATATGTACTTACCTAAAACTAGAAAATAAAAATAAAAGTTTTTCTCACTGTATCGTATGATACTTACATCAAATGAAGGGGCTTACTAAGAGGGTTTTAATTATGTATTTTATTTAACTTTAAAAGAAATGGTTTCGGAGTTATTCAAGACATTAGACCAAATATCACCCTTATTTCCGAAACTGGCTGTCCGTTGACGCGGAGCGAGGCAGCGGAGCGGAGAAACGGAGAAATATTAACCAATGGAATTGCACGAAATGACAGCCACTGACATTTTGTGCAATTCCATTGCGCTGCCTCGCTCCGCTACAGCGGAGCGGAGAAACGGACATATAATTATATTAACCAATGGTAATGCATAAAATCTCCTTACCACGAGGGTCACTGACATATTGACTGACATGATTTGTTAAAATTTCTCCGTTTCTATGCTCCGCTATAATAGACAGACACCGCGTAATGGACATGCACCCTTGGAGGGATCGGAGTGTTTAAGTTTGAAAAGGAAATTACGAAATCCGCGCGGAAAAGTCGCGGGTGAAGTGCTCTACTGCACTAATAATATACCTACTCCAAAACGCCGGCTGATGTTTACATGTGGTGTTTGATCACTCCTTTGTGAAAGGTATACCTTAATATTGACACAATTGGCACTGTCTTAGCAAATATGTAAAATGAATTGAGTAGTTAACAATTGGGTACATAGTTATTATTATGTTAATTCTTGGTTTAGAAATCTGATATTTATAGCACTTGCAATAATAAGCAAATATTCTTTGCTACGCAAGGCAGGTGGTGTGTAGAGTTGCTCGGCACAAGGTTGAATATCGCGTATCTTTTATTTTTACATTAACCGAGTAACACATAGGTACACTAGTATATGTATGTGTCCCTCACCCTGCATGCATGCTGAATACTCCGCTGACTGATCAATCACTCAGTCTTGGGATTGTTTCGCGCCCGTGAGCAGCGAGGGATTCAAGATAGCCCAAGTCAAAGATGAGGATTTATCCCTGAGGAGCATAGGTACTCTATAGACTCTCGCAGTAGGTGCAAAACTATGTCGGATTATGAAGAAAACCCGGTGCTTCGCCACTAGGCCACCCATTATGCGAGATATATGACATATGTGTGTAGAAAGTACCCGCGGTTGAGTCTGGCGAATATTTCTTTAGAACGGATTCACCTGTTAACCAGCGCGCCCTCGTTTGTTCAGCTCATGCTCGTTTGTTCAGTAGGTACAAACGAGGTAGGTTTTGACGACACGGTTGGCGCAGTGGTCGAGCGATTGACTGCTGCGCAGCATGTCGCGGGTTCGATTCCCGCACGGAACAAATATTTGTACAACCTACAAGTATTTGTTCCGAGTCTGTTTTTCTATGTATAATATGTATGTATTTACAAAAAAAAAAAAAAAAAATGTATATAAGTTGTTTATCAGCCATCTCGTTACCATAACACAAGCATTAGGTTGCTTAGCTTGGGACGATATGGCGTTGTGTAAAATGTCCAAGGATATTAGGTACAAGCTAAAATTGTGTATAAGTTAAGCTATAACGTGTATTTACACATAATATTTGTATATTAGTAGGTAATATTTTGTTTCTACAAACAAAATATTTTTTAGGATAAATTGATACCTTATAGGATCACTCGGTTGTCTGCCTGTCTATCCATCTGTCACAGACGATTTTCTCTGAATGTAGTAAACTAATACAATCCAAATTAAGTACACATAAACCACGTTGTGACCCAAAAACTAACGAATAATAAAACATACTTATCAATTTTGAAAATGGGGTTATTTTATGGGGGAAAACTATAAACTGTGCCGTGTGACATATCAAATCATAAGGTTAAAAAAGTACTTGTGTTATAAAAAAAAAAAACAAAATATAGAAAATACTCAGATGAACGTTTTCTATTCCTCCCTCTTGTCTCTTATTTTAAATAACATATTTGTTAAGAATTATAATACGTTGCACGCGAGTTCAACTCGCCCGGTTTTTGTACTACACCTAAGTTCATTAAGAAGATGTAATTTACTTATTTATTAACTATTGCACACAATGTAAACACAGTAAAAGACAATGCTCAACTTAATGAATTAATTACCCTGTTATATCGTAGCAATCAATTTAATTATTACTAGATAATAATATTTAAATAAATACGTAAGAACAATATTACAACAATGTTTATTTATTTATTTACTTATTTCATTTAATTCATTTTGTTCACCAACAATTGAATACACATAGGTGTTATAATTATTCAATGATTAAATAAATAAATAATATACAAGTATAAAAAATACATCACAGAAACATCTAGACTAGTGTACCAACTTCTTACAGGTTGTGTTGATGGGTGTTGGTTTAAAACCAGAAAAAAGTTACTCACCGAACATAATTATGTCTAATAACAATTATTTGTGCGCATAGCGCTTCGGTAGTACGCTATGAGCTTATCACAGAACCCCTCATGCAGGTGTTATAGTTTTTGACTACAGCAGGTTGTGATACATCTATCTTTTTCATTTGAATTTTGCATTCATAGGTATTGTCATAGAGGAGGTCCCGGTGCATGTTGAAAGCATGGTGACGGCTTTAGTGTCTTTCCATTTTATTTTGGGGGCCGAGTCACCCGTGTCCGTAGGAGAATACCCTTCAGCAAATCCCTACACGTGGTCCCCGGGTGGTGCCAAACAGGTGACACTAACCGCCTCCGTGGTCTAGTGGTTATACCACCTGATTCAGACCCAGAGGTCCCGGGTTCGATTCCCAGCGGGGGCAAATTGTTTTGCTCGGTTTGGTTGGTGGTAGGACTTGTTCAAAGTCCGCCTGGCAAGCTACCACCATCATGCCTAAGTCTGTCGCCATAACAATAATGTTAACAGCATGGTTGTGTTCCGGCAGTTATAGGTATGATAGCCAGTTCCTCTGTGTAAGAGGATTCCGGGCGAAACTCGCTTCCATCTTCGGCCTAATCATCACTTTCCATCAGGTGAGATTTGGGCCAAGACTTTCCCCGTTTTGTATAAAAAAAATTTAAAAAAAATCTTATCACACATAGTTTTTCGTCATTTTGGACTTTGTCATCAAATTCCACACGACTCAGCTGTTTGTCAGTCTTCAGTTTCTTGGATACATCTCCAATCCGATTGCTCATGCAAGACGGTACCATTAAAGAAAACTTTTTTTTTTTTCAGTTAAATAATTATCAAGTTTTATGCTCGTAAAAAACCTGTCTGTGTGCAAGTGTCCTGCTCCTAGTCCTAGAGATGCCATATCCTCCTGCGGTATTGTATTCGAACCTACATTTCAAAGTCTAGCACTAGGCCATCTTTAAAAGCCAAAACGAAGTTCTTGAGCCTCAGTGGGTTTGGTTTTGATGGAACGTATTGCCGATATTCGCACCTTCCAGCAAAAGGGACTATTTGCTCATCAATTCTTGACATGTGCTTTGATCGAGGTAAACTGTGGCATTTATGAAGGACTAGCTGACCCACACAACTTCGTCTGCGTCACATTTTCCATTTATGCTCCGCACCTATTTGTTTTAGCGTGATGATATATAGCCTTCCTCGATAAATGGGCTATCTAACACTGAAAGAATTTTTCAAATCGGACCAGTAGTTCCTGAGATTAGCGCGTTCAACCAAACAAACAAACAAACTCTTCTGCTTTATAATATTATATATAAGTATAGATTATGCATGCACAATCACGAGATTTGAGATCTGTTCGTACTATTAAGATAGTAAAAACTGGAACTGTCACATAATGTTTTGTTTTCAAGCCAGCTCTCAAACAAAGTGAAGCGGAAGTGGAGCGGAGTGCGGCGGTGGTGAGAGAAATATTTTTATAAATACGATCATCTTCGGATAACTTTGTTATTGAAACGTCAATCTGCATTGCTTACTTTTCGACAATAATGGATTTTTATTTCGTCGTGTTGTATCTCTTGTATCCTGGAGTCATAATGATATGGTGCAAAAATTACACAGTGGAGAAATAACTGCTGCTGAAAATTGAGTGCCACCGCGCCTGCCATCTCAAGAGATCCAGTTATATAGGCAATGACCTCCCCTGTGTCTTACCTTTGACGACACGGTTGGCGCAGTGGTTGAGCGTTACTGAATTTCACTGCAGATTGCTAACAAAACCATATGATATAACTTAGGCATGTACATAAGTAGGTGCCTCGATCCTTACCGATTCAAACTTATTATAAAAAAAAAATTTGTTTCTTCGTTTGTAACAATAAAATCTCAATCCGAAGTCGAAAATTCAGCCAATAATAGGTACTTAGAAAGTTACCCAGTCGCCGAAGTTCACAGGCTTCTATGACGAAAAATGCTCCTTTTTGCCCGGAGGAATCACTTGAAAAAGCTAGGCTAGTAGGTAATATTACTCGTACATAGACGAAATAGACGGTTATTCCAGCAGCAAGTGCGACTCAGTTGCGGTCACCGCATATCTAATACCGCGTAGGTACGTAATGTGGTATCAATGCTCGTAATACTCTGCGTGCCAGCGATACACAATAGATACTATTGTTACACACATTTGGCATATCTTACGATATTATTTTATAGTAGTCGACAAGGCCCCATTTATTATTCATATTAATAGGTAGGTTTATAAATGGGGAATTTTTAATCGCACCTCTATTCAAAATTCAAGCAAACTAAATCTCCCACTGTAAACAAAAATACTGATTGGCACACTAAATTACGACGACACCAAATAATGACGGTGAACGCCCAAGGTTCGGTTAGTTAGGCAGGCAGCCAGAAACAGGAGCCCCGCGCAGCGGGCTCCGTCGACCTGCTGACGGAAACGCTAACCCTAGACGGTCGACGTCACGGGGCGTAAGATAATTTTTAGTTAACAGATAGTCATTCAGTAAAACAGTTTAGCTTTATAGATCAAACAGTATAATAGATTTGATTTATTTGATGAGCAAATTTAGTGTGCAATTCAGTATTTTTGGTGGTAATTTCGAATATTTGAATAGAAAAATTGGATTTACAGTTGTAGGATTAAATACTACCCTTCATACATTTTGAACTGACAATGCGATATATTATTGTCAAATTAATTCAAATTCGTCTCATTTTAGCGACAGAAGTTATTTAAAAATTTTGGTACCTTGTAAAAATTGTATGAAAGTAAATATCTAAAATAAAATTGTTGGATAGGCAGATTTATCCTGTCACCTGTCAGTTACTTACCCTTTATTAAACAGGCCCCAGTGGGTCTAAAAAGGCCACTTTAGTAGAATCAGAAAATAGATAACGCTACCCGTCACTGTCAAATCTTCCCAATCAACCTAATGCGTTAGCGATAAATATGAAAATAGAATTTGACAGAATGTGGTTAATATTATGATTCTAATACGTAGTAGTGAGCTTGAAGTGTACTGTCACTCCGCCTGATGCAACGGATTGACAGCTCACTTCAAACTCACGTCAACTCAGTTTAGCACTAGATACTACTACTACTGTCCATTGCAACTATAACTAAGTGCCAATTGAACTTAGGTACATTTATTTATGCAACGTTTGCAGCTCAGTTGTCGTTCACTTCGCCTAAGTTTTCACTTCGACATGTTTACAGAATAGCACTGCTGTAAGGTTTGACTTTGTCGTTCACTTCGCCTAAGTGTTTACTTCGACATGTTTACAGAATCGCACTGCTGGGAGTCTTTAAGTTAAGAGTGAATAGGTTACTTTTAGGCAAGCGTGCTCCATCAGTCTTAGACCGCATCATCGCTTAACATCAGGTGAGATAGTGGTCAAACGTATGCCTTATGCCTATAAATAACAAAAATAATGTAAACAAACAAATCTTTCCTCTTTAAAATATTACTAGCTTTCTCGTGCAACTTCGTCTGCGTCACGTTGTTCATTAATGCTCCGCTCCTATTGGTAAACACCACAAAATATAAAACTTAAACGAAAGTCGATGTTTTTGGTTATTTTTTAGTTTTTTGACACAGACTTCCGAAATTAAAGTAATTTTATAACTTTGTAGTGATTTTTTTTTTGAAGTCAGTTGTATTATTTTGCAAAAAAGTTTTTTTAATTTCTCATTTTATAATGGTACCTGCGTACCCATTCACTGCGTACCCACGTGATGTTATGTTATGAAATGACGTAAACAACAAACAGACATGAGATTTCAGCAATTCCGATCCATTTGCTATCATTTATTGAAGAGTTCCGTTGCCTACCTCCGAAGTTCTTCATCAGATCTTCACAAAATTGAAATGGGAAAAATATTCTTCCAAACAATATAGCATTATTCATATCGGTTGACGATTGGCGAAAATATCGCTGAACAAGATTAATTTTTCATGGGTTCCCATCATCAGCAGTGCAATTCTGTAAACATGTCGAAGGAACACTTACATGAAGTGAACGACAAGTGAGCTGTCAAACCATACAAACAAGATGGCATGACAGCTCACTTGTCGTTCACTCCACCTAAAAGTGATGATCACGGTGAGATTACGACAGAATCGACCGGCAGATCCTAACTTATACCTTCCAATATCAGCTCAGCAACATAAGATGATGATTACCAGGCGCAAATATCTGAATTGCGCTAGAAAGTTTATGTAAAACATTGTATGTGCCTATAAAATTTGAGGATGCTCCTCGATTTCCATGGGATCCCATCATCAGGTTCTGACTTGGTGACAATGGGGCCACCTCTGAAGTAAAAGGATTTCGACAAAAAGAATTTTTTAAATTGGTCCAGAATTGGCGGAGATATCGGTGACAATACCTATAATAAAAACATACACACATATTGTCGGCGATAAGACCCCTTCTGCGTCCCTAGGCGCAAGTAGTGATGGACGCGACCGTATGAAATAAGGAAATTTGTAAGGAAAACTAATTAGAATTTTATTTGAATCAGATTAGATTAGTTTTAACATTCTTTAATTAGTGTCATAGGGATATTTTCGCATCATAGGTTTAGTTAGATTATAGTTTAAATGCGAATTTAATGATTTATTTTATGTTTTGTTTGTACAGAAAGGTTTAATTAATTATTTGATGAGATTATGTTTTAATTACTTTCTAATTAGTTTTATAAGTTTTATGTTTACATATTAGGTCCAATAAAACTCCAATACGAACGAATTTTGATAGTTTATAAGGATATTTAGATGTAAGGTTTTTGTATTGAACATAATTACGTAGTTTGAAAATGTGATTTTTTGTCTTAGGTGATAGCGTTTTGTAATTAGTGTTAAAATAAAGGTCTTGACCCAAAACCACCTTGGCAAAAAGAATTAAGTTGATAGGACTTATAGTTTTCGAAATATTTCCTAAAATGTGTAGTGAAAATTTGTTAAGGTACAAAATTAGAAGTTTTAGTTCTAGAAACTTTTTGTATTGTAAGGATATCGAAATATTTTGTGTTCCATATTGTTAAGCAAGGTTTAAGGAATCTAAAAATATATATATTGTAAGGGTTTTTATATAAAACACAATAAATAAAGGCTCCAAAGGTTTCGGCTCATAGAGAAAATGACACACGAATCGACTTCAAAAATCACGGTTCTCTATAAGGTAACGACGGGCAGTATATAAACAGAGCCGAATCTCGGCTCAATCGCAGTCGCAGCACTCGCAGCACAGCAACACTACAGGAAGATAGGAGCCGAAACCTGCGGGTCAAGATTTCCTGTGAAGAGCTGTTGTTTTATTGCCTCCCCGGCTCTTCGTCTCCGTCTCCCGAGGTCCCTTTAACAGTAGTCGAAAAACGTTACGCATTCAGGGGTGACGTACGTAACCAGCGCAAGGTAGTACAAGGGGCGTACGTCAAATTACGTGGGAGATTGTCCCAGGACGACAGCGCGAGCATTGGACGTGTTCCTGCCGTCCGAAACACATATGTATAGCCGAACATTAAACTTCCTCCATTTTGAAGAAGTCATTTGCCAATAATAGGTAATTAGGAGCTCGTGGCTAGATAATAACAACCACACAGGTCGATCTTCAAGGTTAAGCAACGCTTGCCAAGGTTGGTCTGTGGATGGGTGACCATCTTAACATACCGATTTTCCTCCGTGCCTCGGAAAGCACGTTAAGCTGTTGGTCCCGGCTGTCATTTGTAGATCTTTGGCAGTCGTTACGGATAGTCAGAAGCCAGAAAATCTGACACCAGTCTTACCAAGGAGTACGGTGTTACGGTGTTACCCAGTTAATGGGTTGTGGAGGTCTGGTAGGCAGCCGCTCCACGTAAAATACTGATATTCAGCTGAATCCGGTTTGACTGGAAGCCGACCCCAATATAGTTGGGAAAAGGCTAGGCAGATGATGATGTAACAATATCTAATTAAATGTTAGGTACCTACCTGAACTGAACCATTTGTTACACTCTGTCCGTGTTCAGTCAAGTGGGTGGGTACACATTGTTGCCATATTGTTGTGGGTAGGCCACTCGTCCAGAACGAAATTGTCGGTTTACCTATTTTAATTAAATTTGATCTTGTTGAGTAGTTATAATTTGATCTTGGTCAGGTAGGCCGAGCCAACATTCAACTATTAAGTTGTGTTTTCATTGGTTACAGGTACCATATCACCACCACACGAGGACGTGTGATAGTCAGTTCTGGCCGTGTCGTGGATAAAGATATCATTTAATAATTAGTTGCTGATATTTTGAGTATTGTAGTAGTGGGTAGTGGTAAACGCCGTGACATCAGTTGACAGTTGTAATGGCGTCACGTGGACAGAGTCGTATTGGAGAGTGGGGACTTTGCCGAGCGTACTTTGGCTCGAGACGCCGACTAATACACTCGTCCAGAACGAAACTGTCGGTTTACCTATTTTAATGAAATTAAACAGACTTCTATAATAATGTTATAAATGCGAGTTCTTCTAACTCAAAAGACAGATGTGTTGCTGTGGAGTTTGTTGGCCACTTCTTCTCCACAGCTAAAACACTAGGAAGTGGTAACGGGCGGGCGTTTTGGGGGACTGTCTATTTGTAAAGTACTAGAACTCAGCCACAGTTAATAAAGAGAGCTTAGTACTGTATTGAGTGTTTTATTCTACAATGATCCTGATACCACCGAACCCAAACGATGATGGCGCTATCGCTCAGCCGTCGCTGCCGCCTTCATTATTCGTCTTCGGCCTAATTATCACTCGCCATCAGGTGAGATTTGGGCCAAAGCCGGGCCTAATCATCACTTTCCATCAGGTGAGATTTGGGCCAAGAGCCGGGCGTTTTGTATAAAAAATAAATAAAAAAATTTAGAATATTTAACTGTTCCCGTAGGCCGTAGGCAAACTCCAAAAATAGGCTTGTTTACTGAAAAGATCTAATTAGTCCGTCAGTTAGATTATCAAAAAATATTTGACTCGTATTTTTTCTTTTGTTACGGAAAGCAAAATTGACGAAGTTACGACGCTTTTAAAATTCTCAATACGTCACTCTCCGGCATAATTTTTAGCGGTTAGTGACGTCACGAGCCCCCAATCCCGAGTTTTGATGCGTTTTATCTTTGTCAATATTGATTGATTTACAAAAACAAAAAATACGTGTCCATTATTTTTCAATACTTTAACTGACGGACTAAATAGTTTTGCAATTTGTGGATGATGGAAAATAGCCTAATAGGCTAGTTATTTAAATAGGTATCTTTTACCTAAGTTCTTACGTAGTATTGTACTAAATCATAGATATTTAATGAACTGTTTTTTTTTCTTCTATGTACTTAATGGTAGAAACCTAACCAACCAGCAAAAACTAGGCTTACAACAATCTCAAGACTACTGTTTTTTTGCTCTTACATCACTCCTATATAATCTTATAAGCCTGGGTTTGGGCACCATTATAAGCATATTTAGTTTAATATCGTTGAATGCTGTTTGCACTTACAGAAATCTAGCCAAAATTAATTTAAGCCGACTTAGGCTAATATTGCTTTAACGTAAGTATTTTGTAAGCCTGCATAGGCTTATAATGGTCTAAGGTTAGAATCTTTTGAGGCAATACCAGCTCATTATGATTTTACGTCAGCCAAACTTAAAAGTTCGTGTGTGTTTCAATGTTACAAAGGAAGAAAAAACAATTAAAGTTGCTGTGAAGTTAATGTTTATACTAAAGTAGGTTTAAGTTTTACGGTAGTTATTCGTATTGGAATTTATTATTTACTGTAAAGTAGACCTCGTTTTACACTTCAAAATTCATGCGCTTTAAATATGGTATTTCCTGTTCTCGTTTAATTATTTTATTTGTTAATTTCTATTATAGTGTCGCCATTAGTATAGCTGCATTTTACAAGCGCACTATTAGACTATTGTAAGATTGTTTACTCTAATTTTAGCATTCGGAATACTAAAGATAATAACTCCATATTGAAATAAATTAGGGTTCCTCGCAATTTTACATTACTTCTTAACAACGTTGTACCTATTTTACTGTCTCCTTTTTTGTTATCTATTTGTGTGTGTGTACATAAATTGTAAAATAAATAAATAAATAAACTTTTCTCCTGTAGCCACCAGTTTTCTTAAATCTTTTCCAGTTTTTGTAATCTATTATTATCTACGCTCTTATATTGGTCTTGTCTTTTCTATTGTAAATATGTAGATCCTAAATCACTCTAATACCGTGCTATTGATCTTATAATAGTTTCAAATAAGATCAGAAATGCACGTACTCACAGTTCTCTTATGCAATGCTAATATTAGTCTGACATTCTTACAATAGCATTTAGTAAGTCTATTATAAAATCAATCGAGCTTAGAAAATATGCATATAAGAGCAAGTTTTCTCAAGTGCAATTAGTCTTAGTAAATGCTCTTATAGGAGTAAGTGGCTTACAATAGCATAGTAATATACTCTTATATACATACACGAGACTTGGTTATGAGACTGAGCGTTCAGCGTTCTTGAGGCCATACCGGCTTGTCTAAAAGTAATATAGGATCGATGGCATGTTCCAAAACAATTATAAGAGCGCTTAAAGCCCAGCACTCTTATAAAGTGCGGGTTCTGAGACTGTTTTGCTAGTTGGGTATGCATACTAATGTTTAGGTTTTTGTATAGTTTGGAATATCACATAAGAAAGCTGCTGGTCTATTCTGTCGACATCTCACCGTGTACACTTGGGTGGAGTGAACGACAAGTGAGCTGTCATGCCATCTTGTTTGTATGGTTTGACAGCTCACTTGTCGTTCACTTCGCCTAAGTATTCACTTCCACATGTTTATAGAATCGCACTGCTGTTTCAGAGTTAGGTAAGATACAATGCCAAATACAACCGTGCTGTAGGATTTCCAACTTTCGCCGCTGAGCCTAGCGTTGAAAAGGTCTATTTGTATCTATGTTTAATATACTTAGGTAGTTCAAATACGATCCAGTCTAGTACTATTCCAACAGATCAGGAAATTGTGCAATACGTTTTCTATTACATTACGTCGTGGCTTCCATACCGGCAATCCCGGAAGTCTGACACACTCGGCCTCTCGACTTCAATAGCACATTTGGATATCTATGTTTTATCCCAGGTCCGACCTCTGTACGTCCACGACATTCGCAAATAACTTTGTAGGTAGGTACCTAAGTCCGGCTTGCACTTGGCCAGTTCTTTTTAGGTACAGATAAATGATTACAATACCTTCACGGCTTACTGCAACTTCAATAACACTTAATTTTCAATAACTCATTTACTCAAATCTTCCACATGAGCAGATGGTACAGACGCCACCACTTCAATTTACAACAATCTGTCAAAACTCTTTAATAGACTTTAAACTTTACTGTCAAAGAGATTGGGTTCAAATTTGATTGGGAAACAGTTTTGGAGAGCCTGATGTGCTGGCGTCTGTACATACCTATGCAGAAATAACCCTAAACCGTACGAAATCTGGTTAGCATCTTAGCTTATGAACCTGGCACGGTATTCATGTAAATATACTAAGATCAGGTACGCACTAATTTTACCCAAAATCCAGTTACCAAATGCTCTCAGCATGTTGTCGGCGCGCCGCCGGTTACACTGAAGTGCTAAAACAGCGTGTCATCACTTATGACCAATCCGAACCCCTTTCAATGGTCCCAGACGTTTGTTGCTAATCTTAGACGGGACAAAAAACGCAGTCGGGTTGTGGCCCTTCTTTCACGGTCCCTCGTCTCGCGTCGTCGCCGGCCGCTTGCGAGCCGCGCCGCGCTACCGAGCGAGTATGCCCCTACCAGCAGTCAGCCGCGTGCCGCCACCCGGGTCGCCTGTGTCGCTACGGTACATGTGCATTACAAAAACTTGCTCCATCGCAAGTTTAAACATATGAGTGCATAAAAACCGACTGAGATATCCCATGTATTTTTGGACAGTGCTTTAACAAGCCGTGTAACGGCACGATTGCGTGCATCCTGGCCACGCAAATGCGGGTTTTGTGCATCAGTGGGTGGAAAAATAAACAGAACACTCCGGTAAGTTTATTAATGTTTTAAATGGCTTATCTTAACTTTCTATCTTATGAGAAGGAATACTCCGGGGAGGCTGGATCCTTATTTTGCAAGTAAGTGTATAATCCCAACTCCGAGTTGAATTTGAAGGTGTCGTCAAGGTGCCGTTCGTGACATTTTAAAATCTCGGCGACTGTTTAATTATGACCTCAGCGAAAGTGAAAACGCATCTTTTTTATAAATCAACTCATTTATCGACCGATATATTTTACTGTTCATTAAAACTGTTATAATGATGTACCTACATGATCAAATGCGGACTCATGTCTGTAGTATCGCCATAACATAATTCATACTTCCGCGCCCCACTGTCATATAAAACACTAGCTGACCCGTGCAACGTCGTCTGTGTGACATTTTTCATGACTGCTCCCATCCTATTGGTCTTAGCGTGATGATGCCTTCCTCGATAAATGGGCTATCTAACACTGACAGAATTTTTCAAATCGTACCAGAAGTTCCTGAGATTAGCGCGTTCAACCAAACAAACTCTTCTGCTTTATAATATTAGTATAGATTGAGCAAAAGTATATAGGTACATAACATACGTATTATAATACCTTGCCTTATAACTATGTCGTTAAACTTTTAGAAACCGATAGCTCCAAATATTTATAGCATATATTATAAGCAAAAACTTTTGAAATAACCGATCAGAATGCTAAAACGAATGGAGCTTCTATAATTAAAAAGATTGTTGAACTTTCAAAACAAACATAGGTTAAATTAAAAATATCAAGTCTTTGGGAAGGTCACATTCACGAAGCTGACAATAAAGTAGCTGCATCATTCGACTGACAATCTGGTTTGATTACACAACGATATCTTTGGATCATCTAAGGCATTTATAATGATGCTAGCAGTTGCTCCACTGATCTTACGAAAGGCTTTAAGAAAGGAATATTCGTCCATACTGTCTGTTCAAATATAAAGAAGCAATAATTCTATACTTACACAATTACGTAGTGCGTAAACATTTTAGGTAAAGGTTGACATATTTAGAAACATATTATTTAACGTTGAAGCAGCTTATACGGAGAGGTTAAAACCACAGAGTACAGTAACTCAAATCCGCTTACTTTTGCTTTAGAAATGTATTCCACAGCATTAATATAAATCAAGATAAGTGAAAGCATCTTCATCCCAGGCTTTGCTAGCTTTAAACATCTTCAAATAATTATGTTGTGATTACAAATGACTAATTAGACTCATTAGTAATCAGAATCACAACATCTTTGTTCTTCAAAAAGCTGCTCCCTGATCATTGAATATCGACTCACCCAGGGTGACTTAAGGTCAAACTGTAGAGAGACCTTAATAGTTGACCAGTTCACCAGACCCTTCATCAATCATTCTTGATCTGACATCCAATTGCCGGTCAGCTGGCAAGGGGCCTGGTTTCATTTCAGTTCCGACAGTGGATCAAGCACTACTGGGAAAGGTTTGTTACTTTTTATTTATAAAATCGAACTTCGATCAAAAAGCAAGTAATAAATAGGTCTTGAAAATGTTTGCAAAGACGTCAATCCAAATAGCGCATTAGTAAATAATTACAGGTGCCGAAGCAAAAACCATCAATACTGACATGGTAGAAAGGACTGCACTTTTTGCAACAGACATGACTAACCGGCCACCCTTCAACTATCTCCCATCCATTAAACATGCCCTTGAATATTGCAGTATTCCCTAATGAATACGCTGCCATACCTAGCGTCACGCTCGAATCACGCCCCTCTGTCGTTGGCCTCAGTAAATCAATAGAGCGGCACATATGTACGGCAATAGACCGACAGAACGACAGACCGACAACCGGCAGTACAGACACGCAGGACACACAATGGACCAGACGGACTAAATAGATGAAAGGTGAATAGCCAAAATTTAAACAGATTCAGCCAATGAAGCTAGCCATGTAAAAAGTTATGATCTATATTGAAGCTGGAACACAAAAGAATTAGGACAATACATTCGACTCGAGGCTTGTTAAATGAAGCCTGCTTGAAACTAGTCTAACTTTTGATAAAAGGCATTGACTACTTGAGGTCTAAAAACCTCCATGAATGTCTCTCGATGCAAATTAATCAAAATCACTTATATAGTTTATGACTCCTTTAAACCACTTGAAGCAACTACTTAAATTGGATATTGATCAACGTTCAAATCGCCAGCGGTCTCATATTTAATGCGACTTGGCTTCAATGACAGAAGTGCCCAAAGAAATTTGATTTTCTGCAATAAATCTGATACACAGATAGTATTCGCTTATAATAACGCGCTTGTCGTTGAGCACATCCAAGCGTAGCAATTCGCACAATTGTGTGTAGGCAGTATTCTTATTAGTCTGGCTTGGACAAAGAACTGGGTCTATTCATATGCTCATCCAACTGACACGACCAGGTAACCATGGCCGTTCAAAATACAGAAAGCGCTTACGGCTGAACGAAATTGTAATTGGTTTTGGGGGCCATTTTACGTTGGTGACTATGCTCCCACCCTTTGCTTTCAACGAAAAGCACTTTAGTGACTGCTGGAGCATCAACTTGATGAATTTATGGTTCAAAGGGAATGGAAAGCGATATTTTATTGCGTTGATTGTTTACCTCTTCAAATGTTAATGGACCTCATACTTTAGTACCTAGTTAAAAAACCAATTTTTAGTATACAGACTGAATTTTTCAAGTGGGCGTGCAAGGCCTAAAACACTCAAGTCTACGATTCGCTTTTGATGAAAAATAAAACTACATGATTGGATTAAATAGCGAGACTCTATTCTTCGCGATTGTCTATTTTTTGTGTTCCTCGTAGTTTCGGATATGGCCATCAATGACAAAATACAACCTGTATACAAAATTGCCCTTTTACCGGATACATAGTTCAATCATGGGACATAGCGTCAAACCCCGATGAAGCGTCTCACTCAGAGATGATGGAGACACTCCTTCAAATGGCCTCCTCTTACAAAGTTATCAATACCTTCAAAACATCAAAGAATCTTAAGAGAACGGCTATACGTTTTCTGTCCGGCCGTCAGTCAATCTGATTGTAAAGGAACTGATTATTACGTAAAGTGATCTGTAGATAGATACGCACACAATTGCGGACTCCAGTGTGACGAAATCTGAAGCCATGACAGGTGTATTACCGGGTTCAGTATGGCCTCTTAGTGTGAATTTATTATGTATTAGTTAAAAAAAAAAACACGTTGACGCCAGCTAAAAGCTTTACATTAAAAATATGTATACATGTATATCAACCGAATTCAGATCTTCCTCCTTTTTTGAAGTGGTTAATGAAAATAAGGGCCTGTCCGCAATGCGATTTTTATTCGCGCGGAAATAAGTCCGCAATCCTGTAACACATTGAATCGTATACGAGTATCCGCACTGGCGGTAAAAAATCCGCGCGGATAAAAAACGCGCGGTGGGAAAAAGAATCGGTGATTTGATGCAAATCGTACGCGGTGCGGCGCGGATTTAATTCCTCGCGATTTTTTTAGGAAGTATTAAAGTAGTATATGGGTATGGCCGCACTGCGAACTTAAATTCGCGCGTTTCGCTTAGTTGTGCACCGGTGCTATTGACAGCATGCCGCGCGCTTCGTCTCCCGCGCCCGATCGGCGGTCGCACAGGAGTTCCCAGAATAAGATGACATTGAAATAGAGCAATTAATACCGCCGATGCATTCATCGGTGCGGCCTATATTCTCCAGAGAATTTTAACAGTATTAGATCAGAGTCATCTCTTGACCAATAGTGGAACTTATCTAATTTTTGTTGATGATTTCGTAAAAGGTGTGCTATTTCGAGACATCGTTTTATTTTTCTTGTAATCTTTACATAAATTTCTAAGACAGAATTATTTTAGATTTTTCACTACACAAACTTCAGATAAAAGGGGGGGAGGAATGGTCTAAATTTTTAAATTTTTCGTCATAAAACGAAAACCATGCGGCCTAAAAAAAGAAGGTTTGAGAATTGGCAAATAGCCTCCTTTTATATGATACCCCCACAGTCATTTAAAACTATTCCAAATTTCAAGTTGATAGCATTAGTAGTTCTTGAGATATCCAGCTGTGATTTTTTACGGGACCCTAACAAAAAGGTAAGTAAAGTATTACACGTAAAGTATTACAGCCGGAAATTGCATGAAATTGACAACATTCCTTCGGAAATTTTATTTGCAGTGCGGACAGGATTTTTTTTTTAGGGATGGGAAATAAAACCCATCCATGTTCCTTCATTGCCCTTTGTGTTCCGGAGCCACGGTGTCTCTTGCGAATAATCCCGCGACTCCGGCCTCTGTGTGCTGACTCTCTTTGAGGCGCGCGTGGAACACTAACGCGCCGTCGACACGGCCTGTCGTCACTAGACGGACGGACGGCGAGCCACCCATGCCATAGCTCGCCGTCCACAGGCCCGCGCCTACGGTGGCCGGAGGTCACCAGGTGGTGTCCCCCGAAGCCCGCGGCGTCCACCACGGCGGCCGGGACGAGAGGGTCTCAGTGCGGACAGGACCTAAGACCGTAATTTGGCCGTATGTCGTCTTAATAAAATGTAAACAGGAAATTGAAGACCGTTAATTAAATTAATGAACTAAAAATCGTATCATACCTACTTATTTACCTAATCTAACTTCTATGAGGAAAATATATTTTATTAATTAGTCCCCAAAAATATCCATCGCGGTAAAACCGTTACTGAATCAACTACCTATTTCATAATAATCAAGGTAACAATGTACATATTTTTGAGCGGTACTCTGGGACCACAAATAAAATAAAAAAGGGATTAGGTATTTCTTGGAAAAACACGGTCAATCAAAAAAATTAGAAGTTATAAAAGTTTTTTAACGTTAAAATGTTTCTTTTATCTCAAAAATGGCAGCCTTCTAATATAATTAAACTAAAAAAATATTCATCTATACTAATACTAATATACTAATATATACTAATACTAATATACTAATAATAATATTATAAAGAGGTAAAATTTGTTTGTAAGTTTGTAAGTTTGTATGTAGGGGGTAATCTCAGGAACTACTGGTCCGATTTGAAAAATTCTTTCAGTGTTAGATAGCCCATTTATCGAGGAATGCTATAGGCTATATATCATCACGCTAAGACAAATAGGAGCGGAGCATTAATGGAAAATGTGACGCAAACGAAGTTGCGCGGGTCAGCTAGTTACGAAATATATATAACGAATTAAAGTGTTGTCTAGAGTAATTATTTAAAAATTAAATTACAACAGTTTAATTGAAAACATTTCTGATTATTATCCCTTAAATATAGAGTATTTTAACCGACTTCCCAAAAAGGAGGAGGTACTCAATTCGGATGTTTGTATTTTTTTTTTATGTTTGTTCGGGCATAACTCCGTCGCTTGCCAACCGATTTTAAATTATTTTTTTTTGTTGGATAGGGAATAGGTATTTCCCAAATGGTCCCATGATAAGGAAACCAGGATCTGATGATGGCATCCCAGAGAAGTCGAGGGGAACTTTCGAAAATCGTGTGGTGATCGCAACTAGTGCGTTTGGAGTGTTGTTAGGTGTGGGGTACCACTAAAAAGTGAAAAATAAAAAGCTTTTTACAAAAAAATATAACCGACTTCCAAAAAAAAACACTACAAGTAAAAAAATAACTTTAATTTCAGAAGTCGGTGTCAAAAAACGAACAAATTTGTTTTCTTTTTGTGTATTTTTTTGTAAAAAGTCGGTTGTATTTTTTTGTAAAAAGCTTTTTTGTTAACTGTACTTTACTTTATTTTTCTTGTTGGCCCAAGGTACCATTCAAAAATAATATAGGAGTAGTCCGGGACCGCGATCTCGGTCCCAAAATCCTCTCGACCCCAAATTACTGTACAAAACCTATTATTGTATATAGGTAAGACGATATGAATTATTTACTAAAGAATTTATCCACTTAATTTACTTCGACCTCTCATATTATTATGTAGATACTGTAGGGGCGGAGGTCTACGACTCGATGAATTGAAACTTCCTTCAAGGAGTGAATAATCTAGGTACCAAAACTACTGTTATGTCACAAGAAAAAACCGTTATGCCGTAGATGAAACAGTTCAGGCTGTGTACATTTAAAATCTGTGTTTTAATGTGAATAAAACGTGTAATAAAGCTCCTGATAAGTTAAAAAACCTCTTAGAAAACTAAACTATAATGATAACGAATGATCCTGAACGGCATGCGTGCCGGCCAATAGTGGCATAGCATTTAGTGGCAAGCCAGGTTCGACTGTTTAGATAACTGAGTACAATGCGCCGTGCTGCATTCCACGCCACCGACTCAAGTCAGGAATTAGCCATAACTTATTTTAGAGCCTTTCGCACCGTCAGGTCGACAACAAGCTTCGTTTCACACAGGCTCGGACTCGCCTGGGACCTCTATGGTATGTGCGGTATTGTTTTTGCACACGCCAAAGGTTTATGCGTTGGGGTTCGTAGACATTTTGAAGAGAGAGACATTTAGAAGAAAGGGGGGCATTTAAAAATGTTGTGGGTCATAACGAAATGGTTAATGAGTTCAGAAGGTTTGGTGCTGTCTTAATAATAGAGGTACAAATGAAATAGAAGAAGCTGAAATTTAAAAAATGCAGAACTTACGTTGTATTAAAAATTTCCCAGACGATTATTCAATGCTCGCCATTGAAATTGATCATCTATCTTTTTCAATTCCATGTGTTACAATTCCAGTTGAATTAGCAAACAAATTTAAATAGCATTTTCATGGCAGTAAATGTTCAGCGTAGCATTGCATCTGCAGTCTGGGTCCGAGTGCAATGGTCGGACGTTAATCAGAATCTATCAGCGGTACTGTTACATTACATTTGTATAACAAAGCTCGCTTACGAGTGACGTTGTAAATAAATTCATGGCCCGCAATAAAAGTCTTGGTATGCGGCATTCACACCCTCAAGCCTTACCTAGAGTAGGTAAGTACTCAATAATTAATAGTCCTGGAAAGATAATAAAACGGGGCCGGATTACGAATCTTGATTTCGTACCAATTTGGTATTAAGGAAATGACGACTTCGACTAGTGTTATTGCATGTTGTATCTGTATCCATGTTAATTGGCAATTTAATGTGAAATTAACTTTGTCAGTCTGAGTTTTAGCTCTTCACGGCTGAATTTGGATGTATGTTATTCTGGAATAAGACATGCTTACGATACTTTTTAGCTCGGCAGTTAGCACCCTTCGTATATTTTTGGACATTCACACGAGTGAACGCTGGCAGAAGTTAGTTATCTATCATCTATCTGTTGTAATATTATAAAATTTAATAGAAAAACATACAACTCATTTTCAAATTGGCTATCAAAATGAAAAACTAGTTTTTTAAGAGCACAATCAGTCGACGGTATGCCGAAGGTCTAAAAAAATCTAACCTGAATCTTGACCTACGCTACGTCTACCGATGTGCCGTTGTACTCTTTATATTCTTGCAATTGAAAACTTTTTTCTACTTCTTTTCAATCAAATACCATCAACGGTCCTATCAAGTTTTTGTCAACATCTGATTAAAAACGGCACTATGCTTAATAAGTCTTCAAGCAAATAAAAATTCAGTGCAGAATGTCTCGTGACATTAATTCTAAAAACATCTTATGAGTTTTCCGATAGCTGACTTAGCTCTTTCTAACGTGCAGTCGTGCACAGTTCCAAAACCCGATTTTAATCCTGGAGTAAACGACTACAGAGATAGTATTGCAAGAGGACTACTAAAGACGTGGCTTTAAACCAGCGGGCAAGTGCGAGTCGGACTCGCGCACGAAGGGATCCGTACCATCTATAATATAAAAATGAATCGCTGAATGTGTTGCTAAGCGCAAATCTCGAGAACAGCTGAACCGATTTCGCTAATTCTTTTTTTTGTTGTGTTTGTTATTGTCAGGAGAAGGTTCTTATGAAAGAAAAATAAGAAAGTTGCAGGGTAGCCAGTTGACGGGAGCGAAGCCGCGGGGGACAGCAGCAATCTATAAAAACGGCAAAAAAAATAAGTTTTTTGAATGGGAGCCCTCTTAAATATTTATTTTATTTTTTAGAATTTTTTGTTCGGTATGGTTGGTGGTAGGACTTGTTCTAAGTCCGCCTGGCAAGCTACCACCATCATGTTTAAGTCTGTCGCCATAACAACAATGTTAACAGCATTGTTGTGTTCCGGCAGTTAGAGGTATGATAGCCAGTTCCTCTGTGTAAGAGGATTCCGGGTGAAACCCGCTTCTATCTTCGGCCTAATCATCACTTTCCATCAGGTGAGATTTGGGCCAAGAGTTTCCCCGTTTTGCATAACAAAAAAAAAATAACAAAAAAAGTTAAAAGATCTCGGAGGTAGTCCAACGAGATGATCATTGATCAAGCCTTGGCCAAACTCACCGGAGATCGAGTTCCCTTGGACCTTTACGAAAACCCACTATTCAAACTAAGGTCACTAATATCCTCAACAGTGCCTCAGAGTAGAACTGAATGAAATGGACTTTGGAAAAGCTACTTAGCTCTAAAATGACAATGTTTACCGACTAGAAATGCTACCGCAGTTCACGTCCATTCTTTATTTAAAGTAGCAAAACTATTTACGCAGCCGGCTCCTCTTACTTGCTAACGTAGACACTCCTAATAATTACCCTCTGTCGACTTATAGCCGCTTCTGTGCGATAAACAAACATCCAGAGTGTTCAGTATCAAGTGTAATTAGATAGCCGTGTTTACTTTTCAGCTGGGTTGGTCCGATGCGATCGATGCTTCGTTTTTTAATGAGTTTGCAATGTTTTTATTAGCTTAGTCGACGATTTAATTTATTAAACGGTCAATGAATGGATTACCTTCAGTTCCTTTTTGTGTGTTGCTTTTGACTGGAAAAATTTTAACCAATTCATCTTGTTTTAACAACCATTATTGGTTAAAACTTTTATTTTGATCAACGCAGTTTCTAGTTATTTGCAAGAGATATCCTTGACATAAAAACAAAAACAATGCAGATCTTCGAGGCTTGTCGGTCAACAAAACAACTCGTAGAGTTAGTTAACCTAATGGGAACGTAATCAATAATCATTTATTTTAATGTTCAAAACTGTATGTACCCAACGGTACCGAGGACTGGACGCTAGGCTAGTGGCATTCCTATGGGCCCGCGCACCGTGCGTGAGCGGCGCGCGGCGCCGTGCCACCGTGATCGACTTACAGATTCACGCCGCTGCACCACTGCACGCTATTTATACTAAAACAACACAAATGTAGGATTTGAAACGAGTTCTATCTATAAATAGCGCCAACTTGCTCATTACATGTTGTCAATGATGTAAGTCTCTTACACCAGCAGAGAATGGAAGCGTTTTCCTTTTTTAATAGCAAGTTGGCAACTGGCAATGAGTTCTTAACAAGGCAATCCATAAGGGATTATAAATTCTTGGCTTCTTCTTCGTCTCCCTTTTTACAGCTTTGTCTTGACCTCGTGCCAAAACACAAAAAAAAAACTAATAACCCAACGAAGTTATGCCTAACAATACTGCATTTGAAATTTATGTTTGTAGTTTGTCATCCATCACATTGGATTTACACCAGACAGCGCCAAATGCTGTCGAATAAGCGTTAACTAACAATAGATACTTAAATCAAGCTCTTGCATTGCTATTTTCAAAGGCTCACAGAATGCATGCGACAACGAGTCACATTACGGGATAGAGAGACAATGGAATCCATCAAAAAGTATGAAGCACTACTATTTTATACGTTGTGATTTAATTAGTCGCATGCATTTACACGTACAGTAAAAGCACCAGCTCAATATGACGCTGGCTTTGCGCCAAAGCATTGAACTTTTTACTGCAAAACCGTTTTCCACCGACAATCAACCTCGACCACCCACCGTGATTTAATGAAAGTATTTTACGACTAGCCAATGTCCCCCACAAAGTAACAAAAGTCACACACTTATGGTACAAACCACTAAACTCGACACAGTGTCTCAAAGCATTTAAATGACGCTAAGATGAAAATGTTGCGATGACGACTGCTATTCTCGAAATTGCTATGTTGAATGTAAAAAATCCTATTCCACAAATCTAAATAAAAACAAAGTGTTGCGGTCATTAAATAAGCTTTACTATGAACTTGAAATCGAAGCCTGAAGCTATAAACTCGTGGGAATTCCAGCTCAAGTTGAAAGGAATAAAAAAGGGTTATGATTCATGCATACCTTTACGCGCAGTTTGCGTACGTCATTGATCAGGAGTTTAATACGAAATACGAAGAAATGTACAATCATTGGAGAGATTATATGCACCAGACGTACGATTTTACTGGCACAAAAACTAAATGGAAGTGACGTGGAACTCCTCTATTTTCAATGAAGACTCATTGAAGTAATTGAGTATCCATTCATTGCTTGTCTCGTACGATTTAGAATTAACGGAAGGAACCAATACTTATGGAGAACCAAGGTGAGGGGCTTTGCCAAGTTGATTCTTGCGTGACATATCGGAGTGAACGTTTTAGACACCTCTTAGAGCCTAAAAACATCAGATAAAAAAGCAATTGAGCAATCAAATAAGGAAGCAGTTAAATGCAATTAAACTTCCCAAAATTGTCTTGTCGTAAATGCAAACCGATTAATTGAGCAACAAAAACAGGTTTACACAGAACTGGCAAATGTAGCCACCAGGAAGCCCTAGAGCCGATACCTGATACCCTTGAAAAATGGCTGCTGTATTTGAAGCAAGTTGTTAAAGAAAGTCAATTTATGTTCTTTCAAAATTAAACTTATATCTGCATTTTATCGTTTAAAAGGAAAGTAACTATTCGATTACAGTTAGATCTTTTTAGGGTATAATAATGTAAAATGTAGCTGTCCTTATCACATATACATCCTTACTAACAAAGTTGCCTTCATTGTAACTTCGATGATTTGCAGCGTTGGATTCGATTCAGACTTTCCTTATATCTTTTCGTTTTACTCAGTCTGGCCTGGAACGTGACTTGGCAGAAGAAATAAAGGAAGCTGTTAGACTCCGTCTCTGTATGTATGTTACCAAAGTTGCGTTCAAACGGGTGCCTTGACCTGACAATGACTGGCCTTATTAGCACAATCGAATATTTTTGTACTCTTGTCAATGAAAACAGGTAAAAAGAATCCTCAAATCTGATTACCTGGTAGATAAGTAAGTAACAAAGTAGTTGATTGCAATACAATAGATACAATTGAATAGACAATGACATTCAATACGGAGAGTGGATCGGCAAGGGCGTTGAGACGCTTGAGTGGAGTGAGACCCACTTAGCCATACCTCAATGAATAATGACAGTACTAGTGGTCTGTCATGTTACGAACCTGTTATTATGATCAGATACACGAACACTGGATATTATGAAAGAGGTGCTATTATTATATTCTAAAAATAACGACGTACCCAAAGGCAATTTCACTAGAAGGCAATGTTCATCAATGGAGGGACTGTAAGTATTAAAATGGATAACATAGAAACCTTAAAAGCCGATACAGGGTAAAAAGGTACAAAATGGTTTAATTTTGATAAATACAGGTATAGCAAAAACTCCAGATTGATGAATCATGAACCATGTTATCAACAATAGCTGTTGATATTCATGATGAACATCAACGATCATGATTGGAGTACAAATCGTCGTGGACACTTCAATCGTTTATATCAATCTACGCAACTTACTGACAATCAACATATTGTGTTAACCTTGTATTAAAATTACATGTCTTGGAATTCACAAATATTGTAATGCTGTAGTGCAGCTCAATGTAAAATAGCAATGTCTACCTACATTCTATTGGATTCCAGACGCTGCAATAGGTCAAATTGCAGATATTACTCAAAAGATCGCTTCGAATGCATCCGTGCAAATGTCAGAGGAAACCATGGCGAACAGGTAAAATACTTGGAAGTGTTCCAAATTTTGTGTTTACGAAACACTCTAGCGGAACGAATTGTTTTAAACACTTGAATTTACCTCCCAAGCTGAAAGATTTATGCCTCGAAGACGCGGTAGCGATTATAACTTCCCCAATAGACGAAGAACTACTAGTAAGTGCAATCTATTTTAAAAATCTTAATTTATTCTCAATTGTAGATTGCTTTTCTGTCTCTTGTTTTTTATGTTAATTTCTAATATATCTCCTGATTTTTATAAAGTTACACTTAGTTATTTGAACCCATTCCAACATAGTTCACCGACTTCTAAACTACTTAAATCGGCTTCCAGACCAGATAACAGTTTAAACAATGCTAGGAAATAAACATGACCACATTTACTATTCTAAAAGGATACTTAGGAGAACGACTTCACCATTCGAACGTAAAATGGCTGATTAGGGAGGAATGTCAACGATTCTGAGTCACAAGAAGTAAGAACTACAAAATGCATCTCACAGAATTGCCTTGACCCGCTCAATTACGTCGTGTGACCAATCTGTTTTATAGACAGTGTATCTAGACTTATTGAATAGCCAATAAGTTTGCCCGTGTACGCAGGCACAATTGTTGCGCACTGCGCTTTCCTACAGCGCCGTCCTTGAATGCGTTTGTGTTGAGTTTAATAGTGCTGCATTTCAATTGAGGTAATTGCCGTATTAATTATGCCATATTGATCTTTGCCTACATTTTATTGACATTGCTTACATTTATTTAGAAACTAGATTGTGAGTTTTTATATTTCTTGTTTGTTTTTTTTTTTATAACAGATCGAGATCGACATGGAACTACCGCCACAATGTCGTGATTTTAGATCTCGTTTGCTTTGAAACCAGACACCATATCGACTTCTTAATTGATGCGAACACAACAAAACATCATAACAAGAGCAGAAATATTAATTACAACTGCAAAGCAAAACTTTTTAATCAGCAGGTTACTCCAAAAAATTTTTCGCTTCTACAAAGAATACCTAGGTAGGTACTTACATTACTTACTTAGTTACAATCAAAAATACATTGGCGAAAATAATTGAACCAATAAGATCACAAAACAAATCAGCACTTAACGTTTCGGATGAATGAACCTAGTTAGTTCTGCGGTACGATTATGTTAAAAATTTATTTCTGTAATATAGGTATGTAGACTCCCCCACTGTATGCCTTTAGACTTTTACTTATGCTACCATAAAATGTAAATGAAAATATAATTTATGTAAAGTTTATTATTTATTTGGCATTGCATGACGTTCCGATGAACACGATTCGGAGTTTGTAAACAGTGAAATATCAGGTTTTGTTGAAATTTAAACAAACGTTATACCTATCTTAAAAATTTTATTTTATTATGTTATTAAATGCAAAAATAACTGCAGGATTCCAATTACCCAAACTTCGATGAGCACTAAGATATCATCATAAAATATTTTGTGCAACAAAGTATTAACATACAAATAAGTTTAAAGTATCGTAAAACATTTACGACGGAAACTGCAAAACTGTCTGCGGGGCTCCATTACACTTTAGCGCGATTAAAATCGTGATTCTGGCAGTGGTCGGGAGGGCCTTTTTTGTAGCTGCTGGTTCTCGGAACTTCCTTAAAGAAGCATCAATTTGCCGCGGCACCGCTCAACGTGGGGCGACGACCTTCGCCATAGTGAGTCATTTATACAGTGATTAAGTTAAGGAAACGTGATTGTTGGACAACTTGGAGGGAATTACGTGAATTAATACGTTTTGCTGCATCCTTAGTGCCAACACCGACTAGAGCGAAACTTTGTACTGTAAGGTCCTATCGTACATCAAAGTCCAAAGACGATTTTGGTGTAACTACTCATACTACTTTTACCTGTACCTAATTATAAAACGTAATTAATAGAATAGGTTTGTCCACTAAAAAAATCTAATTAGCCCGTCACTTAAATTTTCAAAAAATATTTGACTCGTTTTTTTTTTCTTTTTTTACGTAGTCCAAAGTTGACGAAGATACGACGCTTTTAAAATGCCGCCGTTGTATAATTTAAATAATTTTTAGTGCGTTCTGACGTCACGAGCCCCCACTCCCGAGTTTTGATGCGTTTTATCTTTGTCAATATTAAATGATTTAAAAAAAAATAATTGGGCCCATTATTTTTCAATACTCTAACAGTTAGAGAATTGAAATTTTTTTTTAATAGCAAATATATTTAGTCTGTCAGTTACGACGGCAACTGACAGACTAAATATATTTGCTATTTATTGATGGTGGAAACTAGGATATTGTACCCAAAATTCGTATACAACGATACTCATAAAACTTTTGGGCAGTATGTATCTTCCACAGAATCTATACTAATATTAAAAAGCAGAAGAGTTTGTTTGTTTGTTTGGTTGAACGCGCTTATCTCAGGAAAACCGATTTGAAAAATTCTTTCAGTGTTAGATAGCCCATTTATCGAGGAAGGTTATTATAGGCTATATATCATCACGCTAAGACAAATAGGAGCGGAGCAATAATGGAAAATGTGACGCAGACGAAGTTGCGCGGGTCAGCTAGTATGAAAATAAGTTTAAAATATTGTTGTTAAATAATAAATATAAATATACTGTACTTAAATAACATTGTAATTAGTTTTTCAATACTAGGTAGGTTTTAGGGGTATTAAAGTTTGTATGGTTTTTTTTTATCCCTCTATAGAATAGTGTAGACTGTTGTATCTAACGTACATTTCAAGGACCTCATTTCAGGAATCATTTTTATTATCCGTAGCGTAAATATTATTAAGCGCAGTATATATCATCACGCTAAGATAAATAGGAGCGGAGCAGTAATGGAAAATGTGACGCAGACGAAGTTGCACGGGTCAGCTAGTCGCAAATAAAAACATTCATACTTTGCCAAGCTAGGTTTGCCTTTAGTTTTATGAATGCTCGTTTCGTTAATGAATGGCCTTCGCGCATCAATTTTGACAGCCGTTACACTACATCATTAGCGAGTCACGGTTAATCATAGGGGAAAACAGCGTAGCTATTAAATTTAGGTAATTGAAAAATAAAACTATACATAAGTGATTCTCTAACCTATGTAGGTTGGTATATTATCCCACTGCTGGCGATAAGCGATGTGTTACCAAAACTGGAAGTGCTTAAATTATGAAATGCTCTCTCACGATTGTTATTAAAGCAAAAGAGAAAAAAAAAAAAAAAAAACAAAAAAAAAAAAAAAAAAAATGAAATATGATATGATGATATGATATGATATGATATGATGATGGTTAAATAAGAAGAAATATATAAAACCAGAGTTAAATTATCCAGGCGTAATAGGAAATCTCAACGAAATAAAATGTAATAAGCATTTCGTTTGGAGTGCAATGTATGAACCGGAATGAATCACGGGTATCGGTTTGGGTACAGTTTTTGGCGTTCTTTCGCATAACGGGTTCCAATGCCAAATAACATGTCTTTTCCTTTAGCCTGCACTTGAATTCTTAATTTAAGTGCTTATCAACTTGGAAAAGTACCACAACATAAATTTTGGAATTCCCATAAAATTACCATTTGCAATTCAAGGAAACGACGACTTTTTATAATGCAGTGAACCAATCATATTATTATCAATTAAATTATTATAACTACCTATGTATTGTAAACAAAGTCGCTCGTATGTTTTTTGTGAAATCATGATTGTGGGATCCTTTGTGTTTTTGTAACTCTATGAGTTTTTGAAAAAGAGTATCAAAGAATTTAATTCCAATTAGTTTGGTCAATTTTAATTTTAATGCTCAAAACTATAAATAGGTAACTCGGTTTTTGAAGGACCCAGTAGTTGTAATAAAACCACGCAGGTAATCTGATTCACCAGTAATAACATTGGTTATTTCAAATTTCTTAAGTGAAAAGTTAAGTTACAGTTCGAATCCTTTTTTATTAAATAAATCTCAGTGTCAACAACCATTAAAAGCCCAATCCCTTCATTATAAAAATGCCTACTTAATTGAGATAAACACATTACCCAGCATAATAAAAACCAACCGTGGATAAGCGGCAATTGAGAGCGCGTGCGCATACAAGTTGCGACCTTTTAACTGACATGCGCGCGCGCCGTTATGACTGTTTTGCCGTGCTAATGTAGTCGTATTAAATTATCCAGATACCAACTTATCATCTCACACAACACAATTAAATGCAGAATCGTTTGTTGCAATTTATTATTCATTGAACTTAGCAACACAATCTACAACCATTAGATACAGATACTAGAAGCAGTGGTTAAAATGTGTGAAGATTTTTTTAACCCGACTGCAGCACTGTAGCCTGTAGAGTGATCAAAAATGGTTAGTGGTTAATAAATTGTTGTAACTAATCCTGAATTTCGACTCCATTTTCCGGATACCTTTCATAATACCTTCGAGGCTTTAATAGATACAAGTATCACCACACCTTAGACTACCTACAGTACTGTATTTCCTTTCTCTTTAAAATCCATCCAAAGTTTGTCTTGAAAAGATCGCTCTTAGCGATAAGGCCGCCCCCGCCCATTGTGTCACCCTATGTAATGTTTTCTTCATCTATTTTTTCTGTAACTTATATGGTGTACATAATAAAGAGTATTCTATTCTATAGCCTATAAACTTATTTATGTGACCATAAATAATAAAACAAACGATCTTTATCCCCTCTAGTAGCCGATCATCAAGTGTTTATGGCCCAATCGTCTTTGCCTTCACGTCTCTTTCCTCAATATTCTCATTTAGTATACGTGATCTAAATGCATAAAAGTGGCTGTCTCAAAACTTCCTTGACAGTTTAAACCTGATACGATTTATCAAGACTGTTCCCTTCGTCATACGTTATAAAAATTTTGAGGTCGTAATCTTTATTTTTGAAACTTTTGATCTAGATTTGCATTAATTCATTAGTCACGCCCATTGCCTATAAAATAAACCAATGTAACACGCTCGCTTTGAATTGAATTAGGTAAGCCAACAATCGATTTTCTCTATCAAAACGAATTCTGAACAAGCATGTTTTGGGAAGCATTTTTCCAAAATGTAATCTCAGAAAAACGTAAAATTCACATCGCTTCAAAACAATTTGTTTAAAACGAAAAACCTTGTATATGTATAATGACAATGATATTTACCAGCTAAAACAAAAAATGGAGGGAAAACAGTCGTTATTTTTAATGTAGATCCTAATCTCAGCCACTATAATAATACCGGTCACAATAACGAAACTATGCTAAACAAATCCTTGTGCCAGTTTCGCTGGAAACTTTTATATTCATCAGAACACCCGCATAAACGTTATTCAAGTAACCAATGTCTGAAGTAAGCCGCAACCCACAAGTCCACTGGTGACTGCAAACAAAGGGTAACCGTGCTATAAGTATCTTGTGAGCAGCGAACATAGGGTTGACAGATGTCCCAGTGGTTGTCCAAGACTTTCTTGAGACAATCATCATGCTTTCTATCCATAACGTATACAGTACAATTCAAAGATCTTTGCCTATGCGAAGTACGTCGCAATTGGTTGCGCAGGATGAAAATTTGACAAGAAACATAGAACAGCGCGTGCGCGAGTAGGTCGCACATGGCGTCTCAGTCGCTCGTAAACGGTCGATGCTTACTTGTATCCCGCTTACTCAATGCAATTCGACTGTTGATGCGAAAAGTGTTACACGTTGTTATTGTTTTAAATTATTTATTTTGGTTATTTATTACTGTTTGATTTGTGGTGTATATGTTTGTTGTGTTACTTTGTGACCTTGTTATTATTACTGGTTGTGTGTCTTCCGAGCGGCAAAGATTCCTAAATCTTACTGTATCAATGATCATCATCATCCTCATCATATAATCCAAAAGACGTTCACCGTCAAAAGCACAACCAAGCATTGCCAACAAACGCCTGCCGGAGTCGCGGGATTATTCGCAAGAGACACCGAGGCTCCGGAACACAAAGGGCAATGAAGGAACATGGATGGGTTTTAGTCAGTAGAAGTCTGACACTCCCTCCCGTCCCGCTACACCCAGAGCGGGAGGAGTCATTGGATGATTTCCCATCCCTAAAAAAAAAAAAAAAAAAAAGCATTGCCAACAAAAACTATATTTTCTCAATATTATCAAGTAAGTAATCGCTGTTATTATTCTTAACACATCTGTTTACAGGTGTTAGGATATTGTTGTTTTGATTACCGGAAAGAATACTTACCTTGAATTTACCCACATATTATGATTTATATAAATCGGAGCTTAAGGGTGCCTTTCCATTACAGCGGAGCGAGGCAGCGGAGCGGAGAAACAGATGGAATCGCATAAAATCTCCTCACCTTGTGAGACACTGACTGACATGATTGGTTAATAATTCTCCGTTTCTCCGCTCCGCTGCCTCGCTCCGCTGTAGTGGATAGGCATACTAAATCTGTATTCATGCATATTACCTGTAAATTTCGGCTTTCTGCCATAATTTTGCTTAAAAACCTTTCACCCTACAGCTATGTAATTTCTTCCCGATCTATCTTTACTTCCTTTACATAATAAAACGTGTTATATTCTATCTATTTCATCATTGCTAGTTGACAATAAGTCCATCTAATTTTATAGACAACCCTACACGCATTATACAGTTGTTCTTCAACCAACCTTCTAAGCTAAGTTGCAGGTCCCCGTGGTTGCGGTGAAAGACAACAATTTGTTTGAATTAGTTTTATAAATTGTGTGTTTCGCAAATTAAATGACATGGCTGGTTCACGATGCTCGCGGTTAGAACCTTGGCTTCTGTTGTGATGAGGTGCCTCGGCTTTGTTAATATCTCTCACTTTACAATAAGAGCTTTTGTATTATCAGTAAGCGTAAATATTTTATATCCAAATATTTCTGTTTTTATTAATTTACTAGCTGATGGCCGCGGACTCGCTCGCTTGACAAATTATATACTAAACCTTCCTCGAGAACCACTCTATCCATTGGTGACAAAAGCAAGAAAATCGGTGCAGTAGTTTTTGAGTTTATCGCGAACAGACAGACAGACAGACAGACGCGGCGGTGGACTTTGTTTTATTAAATGTTGTGATAGTGATTAATTATTATGGGATCAATTAAACATATTTCCAGCACTTTTTCTTGTTGTGCTTCTTCTCGTTCATGTGGACGCTTTACATTCTAAACAATGTAGTGTCTGTGTATGGTAGATATCTGAAGTTTACAATTATTTGTAATTTAGTTAGTGTCTATGTATGGTATCTGATGTTTACAATTATTTGTAACTAGCTTCTGCCAGCGGCTTCGCCCGCGTGATCCCTAGGGAACATGTTCCCGGGATTAAAAGTAGCTTATGTGCTATTCCAGACTCTAATCTATCTTTGTTCTAAATTTCATTAAGATCCGTTAAGCCGTACTGGCGTGATTGAGTAACAAACAACCAAACTTTCACATTTTCATTTTTTTTTTTCATTTTTTCTTTTCATTGTAACGTGTTGAAAAGTATACTATAACCAGCTCAGGAGTATGAAAAATAATTATACTAAGTTTCGTTAAAATCCGTCGAGTAGTTTTTGTTTCTATAACGGTTATACAGACAGACAGACAGACAGACAGACAAAAATTTTACTGATTGCATTTTTGGCATCAGTATTGATCCCTAATCACCCCCTGATAGTTATTTTGGAAATATATTTCATGTACAGAATTGACCTCTCTACAGATTTATTATAAGTATAGATATAGATAGATAGATTTAGTTAGTGTCTATGTATGGTATCTGATGTTTACAATTCTTTGTAATTTAGTAGATAAATGCATCGAAATAAGTAGTCAGCGATATATCTGTGCCATTAAAAACAATGATATAATTAAGTTTCTGATTGCAAGTTTTTGAGGATAAATAAGCTCCACCGCAAAAATTACAAACAAAAAATAATAATAAGGTAGACTCGAATTTCCAAATCAAAACTCAAATTACTTTTGGTATACTCCATTAATGCCTTGGTGTAATATAAAACCAGTAGCATAATTTAATAGAACAGTCCCAGGGAGGCTAGACAGATAGATTCTCCTTACATCTGACCGCAGCTACGTGATCTGGTACAGCGTACAGCATTCGTTTCAGAAAATAAATTGTTTGTTCGTTTGTCTCACAAAATGACAGTTCTAGGTCTTTGAACTTTGCCATCTGACGTGATCTATGCAACTGTAGGATCAACACAAATAAAATCAGTACTGTAGGTTACTCGGTACAGTGAATAGGCTTGGCTTACTAACGATTTTTTATTTCAAATAAAAATTACTGGTGGCCTTTTTTAAGAATGGGATATCATCAAAGACTCCTTCTGTTCGCACTCTGGGTGGAGCGGAAGGGAGTGTCTAGAGTCTTACGACTAAAAGAAAACCCATCCATGATTCTCCTAATGCCCTTTGCGCTCCAGGGCCGCAGTGACTGTTTCGAACAAATTCCGCAGACTTGGCAGGCCTCGTCCAATAACCTGACATTTCTTCGAGGTGTGCTTGGAACGCAACGCGACGTCGATCCGGGTCTGGTTCTCCAGAGGCCCGCGCCCACGGTGGCTGGGAATCTCCAAACGACGCCCGACTCGCGACGTCTGTTGCGGGGGCTGGGGCGTGAGGTGCCTGCTTCCTTCACGCTTCGGATAGATTATTAAATACATATATTGAACCAGGACCAGACGCGAGAGGTCGCCGCGGCAACCTAACCTGGCTTTGCATGTGTGCAATTTATATAGACAAACCATAAAGTTCTTTCTTTTTTGAGTAAAAATAGTGTCAGAATCTGTTGAGTGGCATTGAAAAAGTAAACAGCGAAACAGGCAGAGGCAAACGGCGGCTATGTTTTAATACTACTTAGGTATTTAGAGTTTTAGTTTCGACAAGCACGATGATCCTCCTTATTATCAGTATGTATTTCTATTACACATAAAGTATCTAAAGTATCAAAGACAATGATGGCTAAGCTTATAGGTACTAAAACGTTGTCTTAATTCTAGTATGAACTCTTACAATGAACTCAATAATAATAATTCAACTCTTTCAAAGAATACACTCGGTCTGTTACGTACATAAGTTTAACATTGGACATTACTAGCACTTGTATTATAAAGAACCTGAAGTACTACTTCGACTTTGGAGACTTTTTATGCAAGCCATATTCTTCTAACAAAATCTAAGAGCTATAATATTATCAGAAATGACATCATACATGTGCATGATGTCCATCAAAGTATTAACGAATACAGCCCACACATTCATTGATGGCTTCATTTGAAAAGTGATTTTAATTTAAAACAGCTGCGGAGTTGCTAGCAAATTCCTCTTAGCATATTAACATAAAAAGAGCCGCATTTACTCGTCAACTGAACACATCCTATCCACAATAGAATTGTCCTTGTGACGCGACTCAGGTTTCTTATTCCCACAATGTGATTCAAAGTAGACGGTGTTGTCAGTCACAATTCTTACAATATCGATTGTAATGATTCTTACATTAACTATGTACATCGTCAGTGCTTTTACTACACCATTCATGTTACAGATCATCCTGAGCCCAAATTAAGGCGCGTCTCCGAGCAAAACGCAGCGCTAGCCGTTTTTTTTGTGCAGTTTTTGGGAGCTATTAACTCTTTATCCAAAAGAAATATCAACTTATAAAAAATACATTAAATTTCTACATAATCTTGGCTTCAAAATGGTAGATTTTTATTTTTTATTACTAAGTATAATGTTTATTAGTAATCTCCTCACAACGAAACTACAGAAAAGAGAAATAATTACTGAAAACATGCATCTTCTCGAAAACTAACGATTATTTTGATTTTGTACTTACACTAATGGATAGGATATTAATTATGAATATTTTGGTAGAAATATTTTTTTCAAACGACCAAAATTAGATTTAATAACGATTTTATTCAACACTAGCTGACCCGCGCAACTTCGTCTGCATCACATTTTCCATTACTGCTCCGCTCCTATTTGTCTTAGCGTTATGATATATAGCCTTCCTCGATAAATGGGCTATCTAACACTGAAAGAATTTTTCAAATCGGACCAGTAGTTCCTGAGATTAGCGCGTTCAACCAAACAAACAAACAAACAAACTCTTCTGCTTTATAATATTAGTATAGATTCTGAGCGTATTCGCTACTGTATCTCTTGCGCTGTTATTGAGGGAAAGAATGCTCAAGGTTATTTGGTCAGGGTACGGCCTTAATTTGAGATCGGCGCACTCGGTCTCCTTCTTTTCAGTCTCTTTAACGTTTCCTAAGTAAACAATCAGTTACTGTAATAGTGATAAAATTAACCTAACAGTGGTGATATAATAAGTAACGGTGCTTTTTAAACAAAGACCTCCAATCCAATTTGCAAATTACGTTATTTAGAGAAACAGTACCAGGTAAATGCAAATGCTCGTTTTTTTTCGTATTGTTTCGAGTTCATGGAACCATATCGCCGATGGAAAGGTTAATTGTTGTAACCGCGAAGGCGAAACAGAAAAAAGCTCCTTGTCTACTTCACGATCCTATTAGTGGCGTTTTAAGTGCTCCGAATTCGACCGAGTTCAAAAATAACAAAAAAAAATAAAACAATTTGAGCTCTGTTATCATGATCGCCTCCAAAGCTTTCAAGCAAAGTAATAGAGTTTGTCTTGAATTAAAATTTCATTCTGTTGTCTATGTTTATGTTTATCACAAGAATAACCGTTGCTATTTTGCATTTCACCGCTTCGAAGATACCTCTAATTTCCGCGAACACATTTCATTAGCCTACTAGACTATTAATGACATTCGTCTGCTTCTTTCACACAGATTTTGAAATCTAGCAATGTTATTTGCATATCGTGAGTCGTCGCTTCCAGTTCGGGGTATGGTTCGTTTTGTATGCGCGCCGTGGCCACCGCTTCCTGTTAATGAAGCGCTAGAGTCGATGTGCCCAGCTGTATTCTTATACAGCTGGGCACATCGACTGTATAGCATTACTGCTACTGCCAGTCATTGATGTTAAGTGACCGGATAAGGTGGCATTAGCAATGACGCAGTATCTCTAAATTATTAAGGCTATGATCTTATAAGTGACGCAATGGAAAAAGAGGACTGACTTAAATGTGAACGAAATGAAGCTCCAAAAGGAGAACACAGCATCTACGCTGTTGAATATTGAACAGGCCTACAGTAAAATGGTTGCCACGCCGAGAAATAACTGTTTTATAGGTACTCGTATAACAAAGATGATTAGATATATTTAATAACATGTGTGGATGCACCATTAATGTAGTCAAGTGATAACTTGACAACATTAATAGTGCATCTGTGCTGAATTATATTCCAGCCATAAATTACTTATTTCAATAAAAATGCGGATAATTACTCATTCAGTATTGATGAACTTTGCTCATACATTTTCGAACCGGTTTAGTACTACTACAGATAGTTTACTGTCGAGGTGCCTATACAGGTTTGGATTATAAATGATTATTGATTCATATCTGCTCTTCCCAAAATAGACTATCGTATGAAATGAGTTAGGTATTTTTAAAGAAAATAAGTCAACAATATACATGTTTGTTGAACCCACAGGAGCGGTTGGTGTTGACGATTTTTAACCGACTTTCCAAAAAGGAGGAGGTTCTCAATTCGGATGTTTGTATTTTTTTTTTATGTTTGTTCGGGCATAACTCCGTCGCTTGTCGACCGATTTTAATAATGATTTTTTTGTTGGAAAGGGTATACTTCCCAAATGGTCCCATGATAAGGAAACCAGGATCTGATGATGGCATCCCAGAGAAGTCGAGGGGAACTTTCGAAAATCGTATGGTATCTATTTTGCAGTGGTTTTGTTAGGTGTGGGGTACCACTAAAAAGTGAAAAATAAAAAACTTTTTACAAAAAAATACAACCGACTTCCAAAAAAAAAAACAAGGTGTAGGTACAATGAAGTATATAATAAATAAATAATAAATCTTTCCGAATTAATTTCACTAGTGATTTTATTGTAACTGGTTATTATAAATGGCTACCGAATGTACTAATTTAGTATAAAATGCTACTAACAGATACTGTGGACCAAAAGTTGTCTTTTCTGAATAAAATATATATAGAGCATAAGTATATTAGGATGATAATTAAATTTTTAAAACCAATGACCGATTTCTTTCGACAAATCTGAAAATGTCTATTGACAAATCTTTTCGAAAATTTGAGATTATAAATTATGGAAAATGAAAGTAGTTTAAGTACCGGAACTCATGAAATACTCAACAATCATTAGCACAATTTTCTCCCAATGTTCGACCGTATCTTACTATGTCGTAATGTTGACATGTTCATACATCTCGTGAAAATTATCACTTTCACACCAAAACGTTATGTTACGTGGAGCAACGCGAAATAGAGCGAATTGCTACTACAAATAAACTGAAATGAAGTCGTCTTATGTAACTTAGTTGAAGTAAAATATCAATATTATTGTTATTTTGGAGTTGTTTTGAAGGAAAATATGACGTATCAGCAGGAAATAACTAAATTTTTCGATGAGAAGGATTTATACTTACTTTGGCTATTGGCTTAGCTGTCTATTCATACCTATAGATATAAAACAGATTTATGGTACTAAAAAAAAAACGATAACATGTAGACAAGGCTAAAACAGTTCAATAAAACATTCATGTTAGGACTGTAGCCTAGTAGGTACTTAGTAGTCAAACATAAAACACTGTAGACAAACGCAATCTCAACAAAAAAAGAAAAAAAAAAAACAATAATTCCGCGAATGTTTCCTCAAGAACAAGAAAATGTTAGGCTCTGATGGAATTACGCAGAAAAACTAATTCGACTATTACACAAGACACTATAAACTTCAATTAACATTTTTACAACGCATAATATCCTAGTAATAAACACAGCGGAGGATGTGGTTTATAAGGTATTGCCGCTATTGGCTCCTGCATACATTTAAATGCCTATTTATCTTTGTTAATGCCCTTAATTAAAGCGTGGCATTTTAATTACTGAGTTCATTACTTTCGAAGTGATCCTTCTTCCTTTCTTTTTTACTTATTTGTTGATTATTTGCGATTTTATGACCTGCGATTGCGTAACTCATAAAATAGCATATTCATTCACAATCGAATGGAACTGGAGGCCTACCATGACCTAATTAAAAATGATTCAAAAGCAAGGCATTTCAGTTATGGTCCCTAAACTGCCTCGCTTCATATTCGTACCATGACGTCCAAAGCGCTCTGCGGAGTTTAGATCGTTGTAAGTGAATGAAAGATCGCAATTTGCGGCTCAACCGCGTTTTTGGTGAAAAAGAGACGACGCTATTGATTTCAGATAAGTTTATTTCGCTCACACTTTACTGTCAGACACGTTCAGAAGCAAGAATCAATTATTATTTCTCAACTGAGGATCATTACTTTAATGTTCAAAAACACTAAGCAGTCGTTTTAAACAATTTTAGTTAATACAGTAACTATTTTTATAACAAGTTTTAGTCAAACAAAGATATTTATTTACCTTTTGCTTTTTATTTTACGAAAAAACATGATTTATTTCGACGTAATGAAACGGCACGTTTAATATTTTTCGTTTTGGAACGTACCACAGTAAAAAGTTGGTTGAATTTGATTTATACGTCACTGTTTGAATTGTCACTGTCAGTGTCAGTTTGACTAGATCAGTGTTACCAACTACGTGGATTTTCCACAAAAAGTGATGGTTTCAATCTCGTCTTTAGTGGTGAAATTGTTCTCTACAAGTGGTTGGTGGATTTTTCTAGCGGTTTATTTTAATATTCTGTTAACTGTTTACACTTTTAAATTACTCGGTGTCTCGGTGGAATATTTGGATTTTCGGCAAAATTGATAAATTGGTGCTGGCTGGTGCTGGCAATGCTGGTAGTCTCGTAGTCTGTGGATTATTATACTAGTCTATGGTCTGTAAAGTTTCGAATTTCCGATAACGGTGGGAAAATTGAAGTGTTGTTTTGATTTGAAATAGGTAGTGATCCACAATTTATTATTAACTCAAGGAATGTCGTAAGTATTAAACATTGTTATATTTGTCGAGGTACTGAAATTTAATAATTCATTCGAGAAGTCTACAGATAAATCTATTACGAAAGTGAATAAATGTACCTACCTATTTTGCCTCGAGAGGGAAGCCACTCAGGGTCCGGTCTATGACGAGTATTTCAAGTGCTTTTTTTTGTTTCATTCTAGTCGAAAAAGGAGAGTTACTTTAAACCAGCTCGAGGCCTTGTGGGAGATTTTAAATGAAAATAGAGCTCTCGCAACTGGCTACAACAAATCTACCCAGGCTAGAGAGTTCTCTAAAAGGATGTGGCAGATGGCAGCCGACACTTTGAACTCCCAGGGTGATGGTGCAGAAAAGGATTGGAAGGGCTGGTGTAAGGCAAGTAAACTTCATATGCATTACGTCATATTATTGTTAAATACCGTATTGTTAAGTGCTACATATCTGGCGGTGGTTAGACTAACAAACTAAATGATTGACACTAGTTAATTTATAATGTGTGACTAAAATATCTACTAGCCATAATGACAGCAATGCTATATAACAGTTTATTTAAATCACCGACTTCTTTAACTCTAAACAAAGATGGGCACGAACGAGGTTTTAGACAGTAGCTGTAAGTACAGATTTCCTCCAGACCACACACAAGCAGTAAGCGGGCACAAGATATATTACAGTGATGATAATTTACTATGCTATGATAATACATATAGTTGACATGCTACATATTGTATATTTCCTTATATTCTTAATCTTTTCAGTATTGGAATGACTACAAGAGCAAATTAAAAGCTAAAGTCGCCAGTGCACGGGCCTCTCTGCACAGAACTGGAGGTGGGCCATCTCATGAAGGAAGATTGCCCGAAATTGATCTTAAATTCCTTCAAATATTGGGGGAGGATTTTGGGTCGGGTCTTCCTGGAATTAGAGTGGAGCCAAATTTTGATAATGTAAGTATGTAATGTACTACTGCCCTGTAATCACAATACAGTACCAATTTGAATGCATAAGATAATATTTATTGGAACTAAAACACAAATTACAGTAAAATTATGTGCGAAAATGACTGCATTAGTAATAAACTGTGTCGCGGCCATTAACGTCCATACAAAAAAGGTTAAATGTCAGTGCTCCAAAGTAAAAAAAAAAAATTTAACTTGTAAAGAAAATAATTCCATGTTCTGCAATAGTACTGCTCCAACCAGGGATTGTCCTTGGGAATACTTTCAGTGCATACAGGGATAATCGCTGGTTGGTGCCCCATTACATTTGAAATTTCTAACGGGGCCTCTGCGAGTTGGTTTCGGCCCCTCGGATGCCTACCAAAGGACCGGGTCTCCAGGGACCCGAGAAAGTAAAAAAATAAAATATAATAATGTTAATAAAATTTTCAAATTCACAGCCGTCAGAAGATCAAACTGAGGCAGGGAGTGCTCCACTACTATCTGCTCATAGTGAGCAATCAGAAAGTATACTGGCTCATCACAACATGGAGTCAGTAGATATGCGAGCAACTCCTGAGCCGACAGCGGTGGCTTCTACAACACCTGCGCCCGCGCTATCTCCAACCCTGCCCCCTGTGCAAGCACCGAGTCCACCCCCACCAGCAAATCCGGCCACAATGCCGCCACCGCGCGCCTCTTCTACTCCGCGCCGCAGTCCACGTCGGCGGCAGCGGCAACGCCGAGTGTTACCTATGTCTGCAGATACAGCAAGGCGCGCACTGGTGAATATATCTGAAGAGAGAGTTAGACTGGACGCAAGAAGGAACCAAATTTTAGAAAATATATCTCTTAGGCTAGAAGACATAAGAGACATATTAATTCGTCAGGCACCGAGCACGCAAGACAATTGAAAAGCGAGAGTTTCAATACTAGGTAAGAATATAAGTTTCTATTTCAAAATATACAATGAAACATCACTGCTGTGATAAAAAAAAAACGTAGCCACATTGACTCAACCTTTGTGCTAAGTATAGAAACTTTGATGGTTCTTTAAATAAATGACCCAACACTACAGTGGTTATATGCGAAATGAAACAAACTCAAAAAACATTATAAAAACTTTATTTTCAGGCTTCCCGGGTTTCCCACAGCCGATGAACAAGCCTAGCTCTTGTGGATGTGCCTTGCTGTAAAGTCTGCTGGCTGCGATCCCCAACATCAATATGGTTTTCTTGCATTTGGGCTTCTTGGCGAACCTCTGCATCTGTCAGTTCTGGTACCGGTAGTTGAGCCTGATTGCAAATGTTGTGTAAAATGACACAGGCATTTACAATAGAAGCTGCAACTTCTGGCTTATAATGTAATACTCGATGCACTAACAGACAGCGGAAACGTGCTTTTAGAAGCCCAATTGTCCTCTCAACAATGTTCCTGGCCTTGATGTGCATATCTGTATAATGTCTCTCAGGCGTATCTGGAGTAGCATCTAATATTGGTGTCATCATGTATGGCCTTAGCGGATATCCAGAGTCACCTGTAAATAAATATTTCACTTATAAGACTGTTTAATCAGTAACCAATTTTATTATACTTATGTACATTAATTATTTTATTTGACTGAAGTATATTACATACACTTAAGACTGCATACAGAAATATCTCTTGCCAAATCCCACTGTAGTGGTTAGATATAAACTTTATATTATGTTAGTTTTACTTATTTTACATTATGTGTATTGTGCGAGTGGCAAATAATGTAAGTAATTTCTTACCAAGAAGCCAAGTTAGCTCATCAAGGGCCTCTAAATGAGCCTTTATTGGATGTTGATTCCAGATAAAAGAGTCATGCGAAGCTCCACCAAAGCTGGCATCAACACTAGTAATGTTCATATTAGCATCACATATCTAAAAAAAAAATAATTAATGAATGTACCAAACTTTATGTTCCGTTAACTGTAGAAGATAGAATACTCTTATTATGTACACCATATAAGTTACAAAAAAAATAGATGAAGAAAACATTGCATAGGGTGACATAATGGGTGGGCTTCAAGTTTATTTTATATTATTATAATTACCAGTTGAACATTTAAGGAATGATAGTGTTTTCTACAAAAATATCTCTCTTCATTTTCATTGGGTCTTATGATGGCGACTTGCGTGCAGTCGATGCATCCCAAAACTCCTGGAATTCTAAATTGTTGATAAAACCTGGAATATTTGTCAATTTTGTTGTTATCTCAAGTAATTAATAAGCAAAATAAAAATAGTACCTACAACTTCACTATAGACAAACTCTAGAGATGCATTGCAAGGCAAGGGAACCACCCCTTGAAGGTATACATGAATATTGACAGTGACTTAAAATGTGTAGTATATGCAACTGAATACTGAAGCAGTTGATTAATTAAGAATAAAAGCTACCTTGACCTAATTGCACACTATTTAAATTTAAATAATAAGTATAATTATTTAACAAAATATTTATTTGGTAGTTAGTAATTAAACTGTTTAGTTAGAATAAAAAACAAAACTTTGTTAGTATTTAATTGTGGTTCTCTACATCTACTTTATTTAACAATTATATTACTTGTTTTTCATTTTCATTCATACTTACACGCGAATAAAGTCGCGGGCAACAGCTAGTTGACAATAAATACATAATATTAACCTCAAATTATTGTTTTACTTACTCTCTCCTTATGGAATTCCTTTCCTGTAATGTCTTAGGGAAAACAATGTATTTATCTCTCATTTGGGAAGAATTTAATGCCATTGTTATTTGAGATAATACTGATGACACTGTTTGTTGAGCAATGGAATGACCACCTATATCTCCAATTGGTCTTTGGTAAGACCCTGTCGCGTAGAATGACAAAGCGGTCAAAACCTTAAATAAATAAGAACTTATTACAACAATAACTTGGTTACTAAACCTAATTGTAAAAAATTGGATTAAAGTTTTTTCACAAATGCTTTCTCACAAAAATCCTTTCTCACGAAATAAGAAGAGAGAAGAAGTTATGTTAGATTATAGATTAGGCCTACCGCCTACCTTGTTCTCTAAGGATAAATCCGTTGACTTGACAGGCTCTTTAAACATTGGGCTCAACTCAGCGCACAAATCGAGCACTAATTTTTTGGATAACCTATAGCGCCTAATGAATTCGTTATCCTCAAGATTATTGAAGGGGTCCAACTGGGCGCGTAATTGAAGCCTCTTACGTTTTTGGGTATATAGTGACGCAAAATCTTCCTCAAAAAACTCAAACAAAAGTTGTTCATCAGACATCTGATAGAGAAAAACAAATGCGTTTAAATGGGTATTTTAGACTATAAAGGAAAGATAAATAAATAAATAAAGTATACTTACATTGGTTTTAGTTAAAAAACGACAAAAAACTTAGTTTTCGTTAGTAAATTCACCAAACGTTTCAGTTTTGTAAGAGAAATAGTAACTTTTATTGAATCGTTAATTTTGACAGTTAGAGCGTTTCAGTTGAGCTGCTGTAACACGTTATGGTACCAAGCAAGAACAAAATTGAATGAATGAAACCAAAACTTGCGACTCAGTCTGTGACAATCGCTGTCAGATGGTATGACCTAAATTGAATCTTTAATCTGACGTCATGGTACGAATTAGAAGAAAAGTTCAGTTTAGGTCCTAAATTCGATCGCGTTAAGAGCTTGTGGTAGGCCTCCTGATCCGTTACTTTATATGTTTGACGTCACACGTCTGCTCAACGACGTAAAACACTCAATGAATACCGTTGCAGTGTCAAAATGAAAGCACTACATTCACTTTTGTTATTTAGGCTCCAGGGTGTGACAAAAATATTTAAATAGCTAATTTAAACACTTAAATATTATATTTTCTTTCTGTTGTCGCTTACACGATTTATAATAAGATCTGATAAGCAAGCACCGTAGGGTGTAAATGAAGAGTAAGTTTTTCCAAGTCTATTCCTAAACAAGTATCTAAACTATCTAACTACCTTTCTGTAACGTCATAGTTGCAAGTATGTATTATTATTTTATTTTTTATTTATTATTATTATTATTTTTTATATAATTTAGTATATATTAGAGTCATATTTATATAGGCAATATTTATGTATTGTATGTTATATTTATAGTTTTATTGTTTTATTTTTAACTTCTACACACGATGTCTACATCTCTTTTATTTGGTTCTCCTTTCGCAGGTATGCTGGAAAAGATTTCTTAAGAAATAAGCATCACCTTTTTACCTACTTTTCTGTTTCCTTTTTTATATTTACGTGTGTGTACATAAATTGTTAAATAAATAAATAAGTATGGTTAAGGTATCTTTCAATGGCATAAATGTAAAACATTTTATTAATTACATTGCTTAACATAAATACATAACAATTCACCCATTAGCAAATTTAGAACTATCGTCCATGAAAATAATTCACGGTCGAAATGAAAATTGTTTTAAAAGTAAAATTGTGGCTGTTATACGCATTGCGTGGCCCACTTTCTGGTCAAATGCCACTCATAATTTGAGTAGGTACTCAAGTTAACGTGGCTATAGGTACTTTTAACATTATTTTACCACCAACTGACCCGCGCAACTTCTTCTGCGTCACAATTTTATAAAAGCTCCTTTCTTATTCTATTCTATTCTATTAGGGGGTTTTGGTTTCCGCACTTAGTCCTGACGTTGGACCATTGTACGTGAGCCATGGCGGCCGTTACTCCAACCATCCAACCTCCCTCCAGAAACAGATAAGTTTTCTCGGCGTGTTCAGGATATCTGTGAGCAAGTTTGATGACCCTATAGTTTGCTTCCGTATTTCGGCAACGCCCTCACAATCAAGGAGTACGTGCGGTACCGTTTCTTCCCTCTCCATGCATGCTCTGCATAGAGGGCTGTCCGTTATGCCTATCGTGTGCAAGTGTTTATTTAAAGAGCAGTGACCGGTGATGGTCCCCGTCACCATTCGCAGGCTCCGCCTATCCAGTCGCAGAAGGCGCCTGGTTAGTTTTCGGTCCAGGTTTGGCATGGCTTCCTTGGACTGCCTGCAGCCTCGTGCCAAGGTCCACCAGCGTTCCGCTTGTTTGTGGGTGTGTTCACGCAGCCATGTGCGCAGTTGGACGAAGGGGAGTGGTACTATGGGTTCGGGTCCAACAGCCACGGCACCAGATCCCCTCCTGGCCAGTTCATCGGCCGCGTCATTTCCCAGTGATACGCTGTGCCCCTTTATCCACTGCAGCGTCACGGTGTTGCGGTTGGCCACCGTGACGTGTTCGAGTGCATTGTGGCATTCTTGTATGAGTTTCGAGGTAGTGTAGTTTTTCTTTAGGGATTGGAGGACTGAGGCACTGTCGGAAAGTATCCGGATGTGGGTGTCCGTGACTTCCCTGGCCTCTATGGCATGAACTGCCAGGATAATGCCCACGCATTCCGCCTGGTAGACGGTGTTGAGCTTACCTTATAGATTCGTCAGAGCTTGCTCCTTTCTTATTATCGTAGCGTGATTTTATATAGCCTTATAGCTTTCATCGATAAACGGAATATGCAGCAGCAGTTCCTGAGGCGTTCAACCAAACAAACAAACATAGTGTAAATTGAATAACATGGCCCACACTGTACAACGGGGGATTTCACGAATGCCACCGATGCTGCAATTACCATTGCCACCTACTGGGCCCAAACAATGTAGGGAGTTGTCCATCGATTCGAAAAGAAGAAGAAGATGGCCTACATTCTAAAATAGGTTACTCACTTCTGCTTGCTGTTATGACTTGTGAGTGCTATCATTTTTTTTTTTTTTGTACAAAACGGGGAAACTCTTGGCTCAAATCTCACCTGATGGAAAGTGATGATTAGGCCGAAGATGGAAGCGAGTTTCACCCGGAATCCTCTTACACAGAGGAACTGGCTATCATACCTCTAACTGCCGGAACACAGCAATGCTATGCAATGTTAACATTGTTGTTATGGCGACAGAATTAGACATGATGGTGGTAGCTTGCCAGGCGGACTTTGAACAAGTCCTACCACCAACCAAACCGAGCAAAAAATTCTCGGTTTGGTGAATCAGGTGGTATAACCACTAGACCACGGTGGCGGTTAGTGTCACCTGTTTAGCACCACCCGGGAACCACGTGTAGGGATTCGCTGAAGGGTATGCTCCTACGGACGCGGGTGACTCGGCCCCCAGCTTCATCATGTTTCGTTTGTGAAAAGAGAATAGTGCTATTCAACCTATGTATACTTATAGCTACGTCTCTCTCTCTCAACAGAATCATAATGACGGTTTTTCTAAAACCTCTTCAAAATTATAATCTGTAAAATTGCTAATGCTAGCAAACATTATTCATACCATTCCTGTTTCGAAGCTTATCCAGTTCTGTCGTGGCTTTTTTAAGTAATAAAACTATCTATCAAAAGTTACTTAACACAAACCATCTACCTAACTATTTCACAATGCTAGTCAGACTATTATTCCTATTTCATGTCCAAGTGGACATAGTAAGACTGCCGCATAGTAACGAATCACAGGTTTTTTGAATGTTGTTGTTAAATCTTTTAAAATGTCTAAAAGATCGACTCTTGAACAATATGCTTGCTTATCCCAGCCTTCTTATCATTATTTTCTCTTTATGCTGAAGCTCATCCAGTAGATTATTATTTGTTTTGGCATGATTGAGCATTAAAACATGTTAATATTTACCCTTAGGCTCTAGACAGATGGACCGCATTTCAACTGCAATCCAACAGCAAATTGCAGTTCGGATGCAGTTTGAATGCAGTTGACACGACTGCAATAGAACCGCAAACCAACGTTCTATTGCAGTTGGTGTGCAGTTTACACGATTGATTGCACGCCGACTGCTATTGAACTGCAATCGGACTGCACGTTTGGTTTGCAATCCTATTGCAGTCGTGTCAACTGCATCCGGACTGCAATTTGCGGTTGGATTGCGGTTGAAATGCGGTCCGTCTGTCTAGAGCCTTAGACGTAGGTAAGCTTTTCATAGACATTACTCCTTTTTCTGGCATACTTCCCTCATCATATCAGCCAACTAGCTGACCCGTACAACGTCGTCTGCGTAACATTTTTCATTACTGTTCCGCTCCTATTGGTCTTAGCGTGATGATATATATAGCCTATAGCCTTCCTCGATAAATGGGCTATCTAACACTGAAAGAATTTTACAAATTGGACCAGTAGTTCCTGAGATTTATAGCGCGTTCAAGCAACCAAACAAACAAACAAACTCTTCTGCTTTATAATATTAGTATAGATTGCCGTCCACTGCTGAACAAGCCTGCCGTCCGCGCCAGCCATCCCTGCCTTGAGCAGTCAGCTCCATCTGCTGTCAGCCACCTTCTTTAAATTATTGTGCCGCATGGCGCGGGCGTCCCGCTACGTTTGCCCATCCACTCTAACACATGTCTGCATCGACCGTCTGTCCGTCTACACTACAGCAATGGCCGGCCCACTTCCAGTTCAACATGCTGATTCGACGCGCAATGTCCGTGACTTTAGTTCTATGGCGAATGTCATCGTTGCGAATTCTATCCACCAGAGGAACCCCGAGCATTGCCCTTTTCATTGCACGCTGAGCAACCTTGAATTTTTTGGGCCAAGCTTAAGGTGAGTGTCCACGTTTTGGTCACGTTGGGCATACCTACTTCCCTATAGCAACAAAATTCCAAAGACAAAAGTCAGTCTATGCATTTCTGTGTTATTATATAAAACATTTGTCATGCTTTCCACGTATACAGACTAGCTCTAAGTGGCATTATAATCCGTTTAAGTAAAACACTTTCGCCCGTGAAGGTCGCTCTGTGCTTTGAATGTTACGCCTTGCGCCCGCGCAGCCGTGTGCTGTGCTGTGAATAAACTATTGCTTTACATTTTACATAACGAGATGAGCATAAGTAGATTCTGTGTTCGGTTCGTTTGTTATTTACGTGACCTTGACGCTTCCATTTTGTTAATTTGTGTAATTTTTGAGAATATTGTGACAGTTGCACTGTGTGCAGTTTTAAAGAGTTAAAACCAACCTGTAGTTTATAAATATCTAGGTAAACAATATACAGATTGAAATATAACTCTTTCATATTTTTGAGTTGATGTTTGTATTCATATTTGCAGTGATTTAAAAGCCACTACGAATTCAAAACAGGGGGGTTGGTGTATACGTCTGTCATAGTCGTTACTTATTTAAACTATCAACCTACAGCCCTAGCCTAAATTCTAGTGACTTACAACTGTTAAAGATAAAAAGAAGACACTGCTCAGATCAGTCATGGCATGGGTACACAAAGTGCGCACGCCACTTAACATACGATAGGTTCTAGGTACTGCAAAATTAAATGTATCCAGTAAAATGTTACAGACGTTAATAAGACTGGTTTGTTCATTACTCTCTAAGATAAACTCTTTAATTCCACCACAATTACTTAGACATAAAGCCGTAATTACAATGAGAATATACCAGCTCATGCCATATTACAATAAAACGGTGTGTCTGTCATAGATATACTAGAGTTAAAGTACCGCATTAGCACAATTTTGTTAGTAAAAAAGCAATTACGTACTAGCTTATCGAGCATAGATACAGAATTGATGATTTTTGAAAACGTTAGTAGCTAAATTTCATTCACTTTATCGCACCGTTGCAGAATGGTGGTTGCGCTTTGGCATAGCTATATCGGTCAACGACCCACCTGCGCCTATTTAGGTTAAAATTTCAAAGGCGGTTTCGGGTTATAATGCCACCCAGATGACTTCTATTGTTCATTGTTATCCTTAACTTTTTTACTTGTTGGAACATATCAAATACACCTAGATAGTCTATTTTTCGGGCTCCAAGAAAAAAAATCCTATTCGGGCAACACTGGTGCCACTGTCGATTCACTTCACAGGATATGCGTCACCTCTTACCCTGTTAGCAATACCAATACCACCACACCCCCTTTTATACAAAGATTACGTGATTTAGTAAACGCAAAGGGTAAAACTAGGATAGTTGCCCCAGGGTTATAGTTGCCTCAATTCTAAATTACTCTAGTCTAGTTTCGCGAATGAATGTCATGTTATTTGATTTATCAATCGTGAGCATAGACTAATATGTCTACAACTACCACTAAGTTGACCACGTTGCACGTGTCTGTGCGATTGTAGGGGAAAGGCAAGGTGATATCAAAGTTTTTGCGAGATAAAAGCCACTGTCCACAAACTCACTTTTTAACCGACTTCCCAAAAAGGAGGAGGTTCTCAATTCGGATGTATGTTTTTTTATGTTTGTTACCTCATAACTCCGACAATTATGAACCGATTTGAAAAAAATATGTTTTATATGAAAGGATATACTTGCAGATTGGTCCCATTATTCTTTTTTCAAAATCGGTTGCGAACTTTGGATTTTAAATCGAAATAGCTGGAATTCGTCTACTTGGATGATGGTTTTATGTCATCCAAGTAATCGAAATTGCGTATTTTGCTTTTATGTGATTTTGCAGTGGTATTGTTAGGTGTGGGCCTGTGAGGTACCACTAAAAAGTGAAAAATAAAAAACTTTTTACAAAGAAATACAACCGACTTCCAAAAACACTACAAAGTAAAAAAAAACTTTTATTTCGGAAGTCGGTGTCAAAATGCGAAGACCCTAACAAAAACACCGAGTTCCGAAATTAAAGTTATTTTTTACTTTGCTGTGTTTTTTTTTTGGAAGTCGGTTGTATTTTTTTGTAAAAACTTTTTTATTTCCCGCAACTGTTCTCGACACACAACATCTCCGGTTTTTACACATTCGAATCACTGGATTCCAGACATTTGACAATTTAAACCCATGGTAATCCCGTTATTGACTATTCTAATGTTAGTGACCATGAAAGTTTAAAACAATATACCTTCAAATCAACCATAGTACTTACCCATTTTTTAAATAAAGTATTTTGCTTTTTGTAGTGAGAGATAAAAAGTAATTTATTTCAAAAAGTGTAGCATGTATCCGGGTTTTACCCTATCCCGATTTTGCCTGTTCCCGTAAGAATTTTGGGAAAACCTCTTATAGTGCTCCGCAACAGAGTGTAGAGTCGCTACAAGCCAAATATTAGATTTCTTCGACCAGTAGTCTCGGATGTGCGTTATGTGTCAGTCACACAACTGGAACTGAAGAATTTTACATACTACCTCTGATTTTGTCGATTCCCAGCGGGGGCTTATTTAGCGTTTTATTTAGCGTTTTTTGCTCGATTTGGTTGGTGGTAGGACTTATTCTAAGTCCGCCTGGCAAGCTACCACCATCATGTCTAAGTCTGTCGCCATAAAAACAATATTAACAGCATTGTTGTGTTCCGGCAGTTAGAGTTATGGTAGCCAGTTCCTCTGTGTAAGAGGATTCCGGGTGAAACTCACTTCCATCTTGCCTCGGCCTAATCATCACTTTCCATCAGGTGAGATTTGGGCCAAGAGTTTCCCCGTTTTGCTTACAAAAAAAAAAGCAATCGATGAACAGCATGGTCGTGAAAAAAAAAAAAAAGAAAAGGGAAAGGTTAATGACCGCTATCGCAAAAGTTAAAACGTTACACCTATATATTTAATTACGATCGAGCACTTAACTCAGGTGAGCTGCAATGACCATGTTCCACTGAGCGGACGCGTAGATAATGTTCTCATTAATCTGTTATTTGCGAGGTACACCTCCTTCGGCTCCGGCTCTAAATTTATTCGTTTTGACTACACAGTACACTTAATTAATTAATTAATCGAAACCCGGTTGAATTGATTGGCCTTTCAGAGCCGATCGAGCTGCTACGACTGAGTCATTCACTGACTGAAATAAAGAAAGCAAAGCTCTTGACAATCTGTTAGCTAAATTAACCTCTGATAAAATAAAACGGGTGTAAAAATAAATTTCTCGTTTTATAATTCTAGAAAAATATATTTTGCCCGCGACTTCGTACGCGCATATCCCGTTATAATATATTAAAATATATTTTGCCCGCGCGTTCCCGTGGGAATTTCGTCAATTCCTCTCTTATGGATGGGGTACACTCTCCAAGGAACCTACACGAAAAAAAAAACAGCTTTCTACAACCAGTAGTTTCTGCTGTACGTTGTCCGTCAATCACTCATCAGTAACTGAAGAATTTTATAATTTATACTAGCTGTCCCCCGCGGCTTCGCTCCGGTCAACTGGCAACTTTCTTATTTTTCTTTTACATAAAAACATTCTGATAATAACAAACACAACAAAAAAAGAATTAGCGAAATCGGTTCAGCTGTTCTCGAGATTTGCGCTTAGCAACACATTCAGCGACTCATTTTTATAATATACTCGTAGAAGACTAGCTGACTCGGCAAACGTCGTTTTGCCATATAAAAAATACCTATTGTCAGCCTAACAAAAAAATATAAAAATCGGTCTAGCTGTTTCGGAAGAGTTCGATAACAAAAATCTCTAGAATTAGGTACTGCTATCTCTTACTCTAAATAACGTTGTTGTAGTATTAAATTCAAGCTAACTTCACAAACAGTACAAAGCGATTTCTGACCACTGCACTCGCACAGCCAAGATTTCAACTTTCAGATATTTTCAAGTAACTTGCCTTGTAACGTTTTTCAAGGTTTATTTAGCGTTTAAGGTAAGTAGTAGGGTGACACTAAACGGTAACATGAGCTTCATTTCATATTTATAACCATTCAGATTTTTGTGATCGTTCAAATTTACTAGAAGATAACTATTTACACTTTAATTCTTTGGCAATATTTAAAGGGATGGAAGTAATCATCTTTATTCTTTTTACTTTTGATTGGCACGAATTTGACCACTATCTCACCTAATGGTAAGCGATGATGCGGTCGAAAATGGAGTGCGCTTGCCTAGAAGTAACCTATTCACTCTTGACTTAAAGACTCCCAGGTTGTTGCTATCAGGAAACACAGACTTCGGCAAGCTCGTAAGGATCATGAATACAAACAACTTTAACTGGGCGATCATCATCATGATCTTATTTATTATATCTATGATCATGAACATCATCATATCCTCCGTGATCATATCAGCCGAAAGACGTCGGTGCGTCTCGCATCCATCGGCTACCCGCGACCTCGACTTGGCGATCAACTCAGAAATATTAAAAATATAAGCTATTCAGTATTAAAACATTCGCGTAACTCTACAAAATCTAGGAAACCACCGATTTGACTTTAATCGCAATTTCTGGTTTCATGGTATTCATAAAGCTTTCTTGTTTGCTTGTACAGGTTGTTCCAAAAGTAGCTGGGGAGTTTGTTAGCCACTTCTTCTCCACAGCTATAACACTAGGAAGTGGTGCCGGAGGGGGTTTTGGGGGACTGTCTTTTGTAAAAACTTGATTTTCAAAAACTGCTGCTCTCAGCCTAATTCGAATATATGTCTTCTGTAGAGTAAATAAACAATATAAAAAACCCGACCTCGAAAATTACTTTAAAATAATAAAAAGTTCCAAGAAATTAATTATCAAGCAACTTTATGCAGTCAGTGGCATCGAATCTGTGACTGGACTAAAATTAACACAACTGAATGCTGTCTGTTGCATTCAGTTGTGCTAGAAAAGTGATTTTTTCTTAAGGTTTTCGTGGTATTTTTTTAAGTATTTTTTTTTCTGTTTTGCTATTTTTCCCGTTCTTCTCCAACAACCCTGCTCCTTCTAAAGTAACTACGATACATTGTAATTTATTTAACATGACCTACGACTGACAGTATGACACACACATTCCCGAGGTGATGGATGGCCACAGTCCACCTGACGTCGAACCGCAAACGCTTACATATTTGCATAGTTGAGAGAAAATGAATAGTTAAAATCACTGGAGGCAAATTCCTGGTTGACGTAAGAACTTACGATCTATTGTGCTGGTCGTCGTGACAAAGTAGCTGATGGAATGGACACGAACTATTTTCGCACCTGACAATGTGATATAGTAGGTACTTCTGCCAGTACTATTTCACGCTCAAAACTATTCCTAGATTGTAAAGATACAGGTACCTACTTATGTAATTTTAAACTGTATCCCACATATTTTTTTTATAATGCGATCAGCAAGGGAGTGGAACTCTCTGCCTGCGTCTGTTTCTCTCCTAAGTTAGAGTGAACCGGCTCCTTCTGGGTAAGATCCATCGTAGACTTGTCTTTGTCATCTCTGACCAAGACTAGAGTCAAGAGCAAACCCATCACAAATAAAATAAATAAATCAATACAAAGTTTTAAACAAAGAAAGTATTTTTACTTTCTATAGACACTTCTCCCTACAAAGTTTTTTTAGGGTTTTTGGAAATATGCTCATTCGTTTGAACACACACAACGAAGAAAAATAGTTCACGATTTAGGTGGCTATGGCAAATTCAAAGTAAAATGAAAACCCTATTTAAAACTGACAAAATCAGCGTACCTAGTTAAAGCAATTTTCCATACAAAAACGCAATCCACTAATTAAATTTTGCGTTTTTCCCACAAGCAAGATAAGGCATCTGTTATGTACTGGAGACTACTACTAAACCAAGACTACTTTTAAAAACCAAAATATATGAATACATATAATAACATAATTTAATCTTAATGAAAATACTTCAAACAATTTTACAATAATTACGAGTACTTATTTACTATTCCTGTGCAATAAATATACTACAATAAATATATTGGTATAATAAATACAGACCTAATAAATATATACATAACTAGCTGTCCCGCGCAGCTTCCGTTCCCTTGGGATTTCCGGGATAAAAACTACCCTATGTCCTTTCTCGGGTCTCAAACTATCTTTGTACAAAATTTCATCCAAATCGGTTCAGTGGGTGTGGGAAGAAGAGACAGAGACATACAGAGTTACTTACGTAGTAGATATTGTGCATCCAGTTTAAAATCTATACAAATATTATAAAGCAGTTTGTTTGTTTGTTTGGTTGAACGCGCTAATCTCAGGAACTACTGGTCCGATTTGAAAAATTCTTTCAGTGTTAGATAGCCCATTTATCGAGGAAGGCTATAGGCTATATCATCACGCTAAGACCAATAGGAGCGGAGCGGTAATGCAAAATGTTACGCAGACGACGTTGCATGGGTCAGCTAGTCTATAATATTTTTTATACTATTTTTAATACCTTGAAATGCTACTTAGCCCTCTTCCGCCCTCCTAATTTTTGCTGTGCCTAATTATTGCTGGTCCATATTTGATCTTTCACCATGTTAAACCATCTATGTAATAGATACATATTATGGAATGCAATAAAGTAGTAGTTTTTAAAAGGTTTTACTCAATACTCAATGTATTGAGTGAAGCCTTAAAGAAACCATTCAAAAAGTAATAGCGACTAAAGTGTTTACCAACTGTGATGGTCGTTCTGGTCATCTAATAACTACAACATCGTTCACAGTAGTTTTACGGTCGAATGCTATTACCACCGAAGCCAAGGTCGGATTCCGGTTAAACATCAGAATAATTGATTTTCTTTTCTCTATTGCAAACATCGTGGCTTTTTGGGGTTCCGTACCCTATGGGTAACCAACGGAACCCTATTATCTATCTGTCAGCGGGCTGTATCTCAAGAACCGTAATAGGTGGACAGTTGAATTTTTAACCGACTTCCCAAAAAGGAGGAGGTTCTCAATTCGGTTGTATGTTTTTTTATGTTTGTTACCTCATAACTCCGACAATTATGAACCGATTTGAAAAATTCTTGTTTTATCTGAAAGGTATACTTGCAGATTGGTCCCATTTAAATTTTATCAAAATCGGTTACGAACTTTGGATTTTAAATCGAAATAGCTGGAATTCGTCTACGTGGATGATAGTTTTATGACATCCAAGTAATCGAAATTCCGTATTTTGCTTTTCTGCGATTTTGCAGTGGTGTTGTTAGGTGTGGGGTACCACTAAAAAGTGAAAAATAAAAAACTTTTTACAAAAAAATACAACCGACTTCCAAAAAAAAAACACCACAAAGTAAAAAATTACTTTAATTTCGGAAGTCGGTGTCAAAATACGAAGAAACTAACAAAAACACTGACTTCCGAAATTAAAGTTATTTTTAACCGACTTTCCAAAAAGGAGGAGGTTCTCAATTCGGATGTTTGTATTTTTTTTTTTTTTTTTACTTTATGGTGTTTTTTTTTTTTGGAAGTCGATTGTATTTCTTCACAGATTATGTATTACTATTGCCGCTATAAAACAAAAATAAGGTTTATGGTACGGAACCCTTCGTGTGCGAGTCCGACTCGCAAGTGGCCGGTTTTAAGACTAAGCAAATAACACAATGTGTTCAAGAGATTTTTTATAATGTTCGCAAGTTTTTAGGTAATGATTATATACGGTTTATTTATTTACTTTATTTATATATACTTTATTGTACACCAAATTTTAAAAACGTACAGAAAATCTTAAACTAAAGACATACAATTGGCGGCCTTATCGCATTCCGCGATCTCTTCCAGGCAACCTGGAACGGTTTACGGTTTTACACGCTTTAAAGTTACTATCCTAAATATAAGAGTCTAAATAATCACTTACATACATATTTCAAGAATAAGATGGTGAGATAGCCACAGTTAGGCAGGTCAACGAACTATTATATAGACAACGACAATTGACGTACATAATTTTTATTACTCACGTCATTATTTTTCTAGTTGTCTATGTCTGTCAGCTAGGTCCGGTCCTAAAGACCCCGTGCTACTCTTTCATAATTTTTGAGGGAAACTAATAAGAATGACGTCACCAAAACCGATGGGTACAATATGTACAAGTTTATAGCAATTATATTCATTATCACAAGCACGTACTCAAAACCTAATGATGTTTGATGGTCTTCAATAAACAATATTACGATAAACGTTCTCTGACACATTTTCATTATTCATGGCCGGTTCGCGTGTCCTTTGAAAGTCGATAAAAAGCCCCAACTAATAGTAGCCACTTACATAGTTAGAGCCCTACATATTGGGGCTCGTTTTATAATTCAGACAACCATCAAGGCCAGAAAACATTGGCCACAGTCATTCTTTATTCGAAGGCTCGAAGCTACGTCATTGGCTGTTGGTTTTAGCATCGATCGTCCCAGACAAAAAACGTAATTGAGCAGTTTCTTAAGACTATTTCAAGGAAATTATATCATTTAACAATGACATTATTATGACAACTTTATTCTCATGAATTTGAAGTGCATGTGAGATCGTATGGTAGCGAATGTTCCCACTTAATGAACGTGAGAATTTTAATTGAATGCCTTACACTTATTGTAATGGTGATATTTAACATAATGTGATCGTTTTGACATTGATTTGAGAGAGGCTGATGATCAGCTCTCTGGCCTCCTGAGATCGTATTTTATTTAGAACCAAAGGATTGGTTTCTATTAATAAATATTCATTCATATTTTTTCAGTAAAAAACCTCGAACTATAATATTTTGAAATGCTTAATAATATGTTTGCGATGACTAACGCTATGAATTTGCACGACATTTAACAAATCATGTTGCAATTTTATCTCGTTAAATGTCACAAAGAGTAAAGATATAATCAGTTTAATGCCATAAAATACTAATTAGTCTTAGCTTATTTATAAGAAGCTCAAAAGACGGACTAACATCTTAGAGCTCGTAGCCGCCATAAAGGCGCCTCATAACTAGGCTGGATAACTGGTGGATACGTTTTTTAGATAAATCGTCGATGTTCGGCCCGTCTGGGCAGTAAGCTCGCATGTCCAACATCCAGTTCACCGGGAACACAGATAAAATGCATGGATTAATCTAGCTTAAGTCGGCAGATAGTGATCTAAATTACGAGGATCGTGAGCCGATAAAGACTAAGTAATCAGAACTCAGTTTGCTAATTAAAGATTAAAATGCTCGCGAGGCGCCATTACCGCCCAATTAGTGAAGATGAAACTTTATAATATAAACTTGACTGTGCGCCAAGTTTTATGCACAAATAAAATGTGCATTTTATTTTGAACGCTTTTACGAATAGCTATTAAAAACGTTCCGGACTTTAAAAAACAAATTCTGTCATGACTCGGGTGATAAATTGATGTGAAATAAAAGGAAATAATACACCCTTTTCATGTTTGAGAACTTAACTTTAGATTCAGATTCAGGTTTAAAAACAAATATAACAGTCTTAATAATTACTTTCTATAGAAACAATTAAAATTTCTTTTTGTACCTACCAACTATCAACAAAACCAAATGTCGACATAAGTTTAACTATAGGTATAACTTTATTAATTACAAATTAGTATTTGAAAAGTTTCTTTTCTTGTGGAATTTTATTGATTTACCACTAGTTTTATGGATTACACGATCTGCTATAGGTACCTCAGATGCAAGATGTTATGATGAGATTGAAATTCCTTTTGATTTGATTAGTGTTTTATGGCAGAAAATAATAACGCATTTCCCTCGACGAGCGTAATCAGCCTTATTCATTTCCTGAACCAGTCTTGAGAAAACATTTGAAATAAGTACTGAAATGAAACCATAAGAGAGACACAATGACATACAATATTGAAGTGGTGTTTTGTTTTGTTGCAGGGGCAGGCGCGGCCTCTCCCCCGTGGCGGCCGGCCACACACCTGTGCTGATGACACAATAATTTGTGATGCTGACACGAACAGAAGCCTATAGGAATCTACGTCCTAGAGGACGAAGAAGGACGTTGTAGCTAAAACCTTAAAGTTAACTCTAGTTCTAAAAATGCAAGTGCCTAATTTTATAATAATGTTGGGTAATCGCCGCAACTTAATATTTAGAGTGAGCATCGTGTTTAACATCGCCGTTTTTTTATACGCGGCGGTGCATTACTCCGGGAACAGTCCCCAGGGTGTGGAGTGGATGCCCATCACCAGTGACGGATCGGAGAGGGCGGCCGAGTTGAGGTATCTCAAAGAAGATGTGCGGAACGACACCCTGCTGAAAATGGCAGAATCTAGTGCGCGCGTGTTTGGGGAATTCACATCCCAGAAAGTGGTCCCGTCGACGATGTCCACAGCTAAACAGAAAGATAAGAGCACCGCGTCGGACCTAGATAAGAAAATAAGTGCAGTGCCATCTGAAGCTAACACTATCAATGGGACTCTCGAACCGTACGACGAGAATGTCTTGTCTGAATCTACGCTGATGCTTCTTCGCGGTCTGCTCGGGTGTTACGACAAGGACTACTACTTCGAGACTTTGCAGCGCGGAGAGTTCTGGGTGTTGAAGAACTACGTGCGTGCTAACCATGGTGCTATTGGATGTCACGAGACCATCACCTACACGACGCATGGCGGCTTCGAGTTCCTCGACAACCTGTTTCCTCTGCTAGAACGGTAAGTTTTATTTTAATAACAAGTGTATTCATTTCAAGATTAGATTGCGTTTCTGTTGGAATTGTAGCGTCTCACTTTGCGTTGGCGTTTCGTCACAGTGTTGACACTCACTCATGAACTCTTTGGCAACAGACCTCGTCTGAGCATTGACGTCGGCTTCGGCGTCATATGGTGTCATAACAATACGAACAATTTCCGAATTAAATTAGTACCTACAACAATTGTCCATCCATCTTTAGTTTTCTGATGCATTGACCAGCCTACAATCAAGATGTTGAATTAATTATGTAATCAATCAAGATTGTTATGGAAAGTGCACAGTCTGGTGCACTTTCCATTGTTTCTGTCAATGTCAATCAAGTATATACGCGTACGTTATCTTCTTTATTATCTTACTACTTACAAATGTTGTCAGGTAAGAATGCGGAACAGGTTCTAAGCATTTCACATTGCAGGTCGTCGTAATAGATAAAAAAACATATTGTCAATACTCATAATAATTGACTAGTATTTTATGCATTCATGCAATGGTATCAACTAGCAGCTTATAATATACAAAGACATGTAAATTTATGTTTCAATAAGGATGTTCTCTCTAAATCGAAACAAAATCGAGTTTCAAATTGAGTAGAGGAGTCAATATATTATTCTTTTTTTACTGATATGTGTGACTGACAGACAACGTACAGCCTAAACTACTGTCGTGGAAAGCTGAAATTTGGCATGTAGGTTCCTTAGAGTGTCTGGGAGAGCGAAATTCCCGTAGGAATTTCAAATGGGAATTTCTCTAAGTAGGATTTCCCGAAATTCCTACGGGAAAGAGAAAAAACGGGATATGGGCGTGCGAAGACGCTGGCAACACTAGTTACCTACTAATTATTTAGCAAAATAGCCTATGAATATTTTTAACAGTCTCCAAGGTTGACTAAAAAGTACCTATGTACCTATTTGAATACTAACCATAACTCACAAAATATATTGCCAGAGACAGTCAAAATATTGCCAGACTCAAAACCTCAAAGAAGTATGTTAGAATTATTTCTCACGGTTTAAATAAAGTGGTCTTTTTAACGTCAGTAATGTGTACGGTTTTATAAATCTATGCAGTAGGTACCTGTTAGACCAAGAGGCTAAAAAATGACACGCCAGTGTCACGTATAATGCTAAGAAAATAGCGTCGAAAATGGCATGTACAAAAGCAGCTATTACTCAGCATGTCGCCTGAAGGAAAGTTATATCTTTTATGCTTTATTTTATGCAGATAACTAGGTTTTTATGTCTTGCGTTGCCTGACTGCACTGTGTTATTATTTTCTTGATAAACAATAAACTGCGTGATGCCATGGATTATCACAAACTAAAATAATTACTTGAACTTATTAAGTTTGATTAAAGTAAGGTACCTTTTATGGTGTCATAAAGCAATCGTTAAACTAGTTCTAAGGAAGTAATGACTAGACTTACACGGAGTTTCATAAATTCTAATAGTTCCCACCGGCCTGCAGTGGTGACTGTCTCAAAAGCAATTGAACAGCCATGCCGGCAACATGTAAACTTAAGTTTTTATCCTAGGCTGAAATCGCCCACTGCTGGGCAAAGGCCCCCCTCCACTCCTTCCATTGTTCCCTATTTCAAGCCACATCTTTCTAAGGATTACTTAGGAAGATATTCAACTCGTCATCTCTTTTACATTGATTAAATCCATTGCATGTGTTTTCATTCCCGTTAAGTTTACTTTACCTAAATATTATTATTATACTAGGCAACAAGGTAAACGAAGTTATGCCATGAAAAAAAAATAGCCTGCGACCTATTTTCAGACCTAAGTAATATACACAAAAAAAATATACAAAAATCGGTCAAGCCGTTTCGGAGAAGTTCGATAACAAACACCGTGACACGAGATTTTTATATATTAGATAAGACCGTATTTTTTAAAGCAAAGAAATAGCATTCTTATCATAATTAGGTACACTCACCATTAACAATATCTACGCCTCTACGGCAGCACATCCAATCTAACACATACATATTACCTACAGTATCTAGACTGATTTCGAACAAAACGGCTTCTACAGTCTTCTCTCAACTCAAAGCCCAGGCGAGTATTATATTAGCTCTGCCCAGTGTAATCATGTTTGCGAAATATAATATTATTACATGCAGTACTGTATTCCATGAATGATTGTCCCAATTGAGTTATTCGAAACTCATTATGCATATTTCGAAATTTATATTATGAACCACACAATGAAATAAGTCGATCAAAAGCCTGTACTTATAATGCTCTATAATTATCCGCTGCTGATGCAATAATTTTAAATGAATAGGTACCTTTTACGTGGGTATCTATTTGAATGCATTATTGAGTTGTTCTGTTTTGATGTCAGAAGTGAAAGTTAGGTTAGCATGCCAAGCCGCAAGTCCTATTTCCGTTCGAAGTTGGAGACAAAAGATGCTTAGTGCTTGAATCACAGGCATAAGAAAAAAACTAAAGCTGAATTTGAATACAAAGGATTATCAAGCACTCAAATTGATGTCGTGTCTAAAACAAATTAGTTGTCGTGCTGAGACGCACAATATAAAGTCGTTGTTACTTTTTTGACAGCTCTGTGCTTATTGTGTTTGGTAATAATCGGCTGTGGTGTACACAGTCGCCCTAGGAAGGATTGCGTTTTATAGTTACATTATTTTATTCGCAGCTCATCTGATAATGTAGTTATATTATATAAACTAGTTTAAAAAAGGATGACGAAACGGCAATGGATGTATGAAGGAAAAAATCTTGACGAAATGTGTTCAGTTGTTTTAAAAACTTGACGTATCGGGAATGTGACCAAGCGGGCACTAGCCGAGTACCTAACTGTCGAAATTATACTTTTCTTTCACCACACCGTTCTTCTTTCCTGTTTAATTTCGTTCGGGATCGAAGACAATTGAATCGTTGGCCCCGGACTTGTGTTTTTGGTATTCGCCCCCACAGATATAAAATAAATACTTGATTAATGTTGATGTTCATTCTCGTTCTCAGGAATTGCAGTTGTGGGGAATATGTAGCGTGGCGAGCTTTCCTAAAAATAACGACACACATAGATCTATGTAACCGATATCTATACATACCTGAAGTTAAATGAATAAGTAATGTTTCCCATGAAATTCATATTAACTTGGAATGCAAGTGACTAATTGGCATTGCACAGACGTAAACACTAAATAGTTGGGTATGGTTTCTAGCGCTACTATTGAGCAGTATTGTCCCTCTTTTGAATGGGAAATCGTCACATGACCCCTCGCGTTCTGCGCGGAGCGGTAGGGAGTAACAAACTCTAACTGACTAAAACCTCGCGTAGATTTTAGTAAGAGTCTGTTCCTGGAAATGCCATTTGAGTTCCAGGGCTGCAGTGACTCTTTCGAACACTTTCGCAACGCTGGCAGGCAGAACATAATGTCCTGGGTTCGGTTACAGAAGCGGACAACACGTGTAGTTGGATTTTTCAGCAGCAGTCCGTAATCTCGATTTTTGGACCGGTTTTTAAATGCAACTTATAACTCAGCCTTACGCGTTGGTTAATACAGGCGTGGCACTTTACTGTGTTGTATTACCTAAATAGGGTAGTTGTTACTGTAGAAATGTTAATGTTTTTAGGAGCAGACGGTCCACTCATATTTTGATGTGGAGCGAAACTAACCGGCTATAATTGATGTAACTGGAACCAAAGAAAAATGACATTTCTTTACAAAGCTTGAAGCGTAGTGAACTGACTGATAAATAGGAAACTGTGTTAGTAATTGAATTGATGAATATGAAGCAAACAAATCAATTAATCGTGGCTTTAACGAGAAGTACGGTAAAAGCATAGTATAATCAATTAAAGTGCTCGGTCGTTCAGGTCTTGCAAAATATTATACTAATTTAAATGACTGATATTTCACACACGCCTGCATTTTTTTAATTACAAAAACATCGACAGTAGACAGTCGATAGGTACTAAAATTTTATCGCGCCTTAACCTTGTGAGAATACTAACCTTAATTTGCAACTTTAATTCCGAGGACTATCTAATGCTTAACTTGAGTGGGTCGTTGCACTTTTCGATTGAAACATTTTCATTTAAAGTAATCATTTTGGAGTAAGTAGTAACAATATATTATCATGACATTTTGTAAAAAGTTGATAATTTATTAATTAATTTATGTTCAGAAATCTAACATGTACCTACTAAAACATTTAGCAAGACTCAATAACATTTAAATTATACTGTCGAACGCTTTGAATCATCTGCCTAGTCTTTTCCCAACTATATTGGGGTCGGCTTCCAGCCAAACCGGATTCAGCAGATTATCAGTAATTTACATGAAACGGCTGCCTACCAGACCTCCACAACCCTTTAACTGGGTAACACGGTACTCCTTGGCAAGACTGGTGTCAGATTTTCTGGCTTCTGACTATCCGTAAAGACTGCCAAATATCTCCAAATGACCGCTGGGACCAACGGCTTAACGTGCTTTCCGAGGCACGGAGGAAACTCGGTATGTTAAGATGGTCACCCATCCACAGACCAACCTCGGCAAGCGTTGCTTTACCTTGACGATCGACCTGTGCGGCTGTTATTATTTAGCCACGAGCTCCTCGAATGCTTTCAATAATTTTAATTATTTTTATATGCAGAATGAACGTAAAACGATTAACTATAAGACATCTTTAGTAATGAACTGACATTTACAAATTAATGTAAAATAGAATTAGGGCCTCTTTCACCACCCTTGAGTAAAGTATCGAGTAGACTAATCGCCAGTTAAAGTCATACGTAACTGCACGTGTCAATTTCACGACGTTCGAGTAGCACTAATCAATGATTAAACTGACCAGTAACTTACTTGCCACATCGTCTGCCAATTAGCGTGTTTACTTGACGGTTAACAAATTTTCACTATACATTTTTGGAAGTATCTCGAAAACCATAAGTCCTATCAACTCAATTCTTTTTGTAAAAGTGGTTTTGGGTCAAGACCTTTATTTTAAAACTAATTTCAAAACCCTATCACTTAAAACAAAAAATCACATTTTCAATCTACGTAATTATTCACAATACAAAAACCTTACATCTAAATTCGCATTTAAACTAGAATCTAACTAAACCTATGATGCGAAAATATCCTTATAACACTAATTAGAGAATGCTAAACCTAATTTAATCTGATTCAATTATAATTCTAATTAGTTTTCCTTGTTTGATACGGTCGCGTCCACCATTACTTGCGCCTATGGACGCGGACGGGGTCTTATCACCGACACTAACACAGTTTGGTATTTCTGTACAAGTGAAAAGTTTGCACTTCTATCTCTTTTAACTTTATTCATGATAATTTATAAAAAAAATAAATCCACACGCAATAATTTCCTAACCAAAAACACAACAAACAATACACAAAATGAAATGACAAATGACAGCTAACCTAACAATGACATTTGACGAGTAACGTTGACGTAATATTGAACGAATGCAACGTCTAATTTGTTAAGTCATTCACTTAACCGGTAAGTTGTTACTCGAAGCTTTATTTTCGCTTGTGAAATTGACAGAAGATACTCCTAAGTTTTACTTGCCGATTAACTTTAATTGGGAAGTAACTAATCAACGCTTTACTTGGAGATGGTGAAAGAGGCCCTTAATTTCGTAATTGAAATTGACGCCTAACCTTTTTCCTTCGATTATATTTTATTAATCTTAGTTTATAACATTGATATTTCAGTGAGATGTCTGGTGACATATGACGTAACGATTCGCTTACCTCGACTATCCTGCCGACGATGATAAAACGCATCAAAGATCAGGAGAGGGTTTTTGACGTCACAATTCGGCAGAAGTGTACTGAAATGTGACGTCACACGAGTTTTCAACGCACTATATCGTCTTAACGTTTTGTTTGCGGAAATATATCTGACGGCCTTATTTTTTTTTGTCATTTAGGTACTCTATTTGTCATATTTATTTTGCAGTACCTAATTTTCGTTCCAGAAACCAGACTTAAATGACTGAGATGTGCACCTACTACTTTGTGGTCTAGCTATATCATTACAAGAACAAATGTTGCAAAAAAACATGTATCACTTAGATAGCAGTCCATTCCACCTTTGTTTGAGTTTGCAACACTGATCACTATCACACGTTTGTCCTAATTAGAATTGCGCTGAATATATAACAGCAATTGAAAGTTAAGAAATACTTCGCAAACACTAAGAAGTCTTAGCACAAAATACTCACCGAGTTGAGAACCTCCTCCTTTTTGGAAGTCGGTTAAAATTAACCTAAGCTCTTGCTTGCGGCAAGCTTCCGTGAACTATATACACAACTAGCTGACCAGCGAAACTTCGTCTGCGTCATATTTTCCATTAATGCTCCGCTCCTATTTGCCTTAGCGTGATGATATATAGCCTATAGCCTTCCTCGATAAATGGACTATCTAATACTGAAACAATTTTTCAAATCGGACCAGTAGTTCCTGAGATTAACGCACGCGTTCAAACAAAAAAACTCTTCAGCTTTATAATATTATATAGTATAGATATACACATATAGGTACCATAGGAAGCGCATCTTTCATCAATACACACATACATACACTCTTGTATTGCTTTCTTATACTACAAGAATGTTGTTGATATCTACAATTAAAAAAACAATTGTAAAATATTATTAAATTATTTCAGGATTACCTTTTACAAATATGATTTATTGATCTGGGGGCACGGTAGTGCCCCAGCAAATATGATTTATTGATCTGGGGGCACGGTAGTGCCCCAGCCAAGTCTCGAGCAAAGCGGGCACGGAAAAATGCTCGAGCAAAATGTGCTCATTGCTAAGACACTGTAAGTAAAAATAAATTTAAAAAACTATTGAAACAGTCACTAAATGTTGATTTTTAACCACAAAATAAATTGAACAGGACTTGGCTTCTATGAGATCTCAAAACTTTTTACGGTGGAAAGATTGTATAGCGAGACTTGGCATTTTTTTATTACATTTAATGTTTTTTGGGATTATTATTACATATCTGAATGTACATCTATACCAAATAATATCACGTATAGGTAGGTAAATAAATACTTGTGAATCTAATGCTGACATAGGTAAATCACGATGTTATATAGCAAGATTGCAAGCCGATGTACTTACCGACGATTTAAAAATAGGTACTGAAGCCTCAAAGAATAAGGTAAATCAGTTTCAAACTGGTTATTTTTTTCATAAATAAAATTATGATTATATGAACTCGGTACCTAGTGGTTTTTAAACCTTGAAAATTTTTTTGATGAGAAAATTTTAAATAATACTGTGTATGTGCTCAACCTCATATGATATTTTGATAGAACGAGTACATACAATATGTGATTTATGTATACCTACTTAAATAGATTGTTACGTATAGACATACACTAGGATCTACATATTAATACTTGAAGAGAGAACTTTGTAGCCATTTCTAATGCGGGCCATACACGTTCAAGTAATTTTATCAAACAGGTTGCTTCAAACAGTTTTAACAAATTAAAATACGAAATTGTCGTCAAATGGCATCATTTACGTCTTTTTAGGGTTCCGTACCCAAAGGGTAAAAACGGGACCCTATTGCTAAGACTTCGCTGTTTGTCTGTCTGTCTGTAACCAGGCCGTATCTCAAGAACCGCGATAGCTAGAAAGTTAAAATTTTCACAGATGATGTATTTCTGTTGCCGCTATGACAACAAATACTAAAAAACAGAATAAAATAAATATTTAAGGGGGCTCCCATACAACAAACTTGATTTTTTTGCCGTTTTTATAGATAATGGTACGGAACCCATCGTGCGCGAGTCCGAGTCGCACTTGGCCAGTTTTTTTTATCAAGTTTTCGCAAACATATTCATGCCAGTTTGATAAAACTGTTTGAACCAGCCTGTTTGAACAAATTACTTGAACTTGAATGGACCGCAAAAGCAAATTGCTCGTACTGAGGAGTGATATTTCGTAAGAAGTGCCGAAATCAAAAAATTAAGTCCTATTCCGCCAACTGTGCGGTCAAAAGTAGTTAACAAATGATTAATTAGTAACGCACGAGAACAATTACGTTGACATGTACATAGGTACGATGTATTCTATGTAGTGCTGCGCAAGATTACGTTTACAATTCATATTAAAATTTATGATCCATTAAATCCTTAAACAGGTATCTTCAACGTGCTCGGTCCATAACCGGCGTTGTCCTCAAGTGAGGACAGAGGGCAAGCTATCATTACCAACGAGAGGCCATGTCATTGCCACTCCGGCACAGTCCGGTCATACTCCTGACCAAAGAATGGACACTTATTACTCTGCCTAATCACATGTAATGTCTCCAGTTTGACGTAACCCTTCTAATTAATTTCGTTGCGCAGTCAATATAGTTCAGTAAAATAAAATTGCAATAAACGTTTAAATGGTAGGTCATTAATTTAATGCACCGCTGTTGCTAGGAAAGTTTAAAGGTTATTAAACATGCAACTTTGCCGTTCTAAAAGAAAAATGTGGAAAGTTTCGTTCAATGTTAAGTCACTATTCTTTGTTAAGTTACCTACACTTTTAAACTTTACTAACCTTTTGCAAGGCGAAATCATGTTTTGAATTTTTAAAACGTATAGTTATTATTAACCTTTCAGCAAAATCCTTGCGACTATTAGCGTTCAATAAAATTTTCATTATCACTCGGAAATGAGTCTTATTAGGTTTGTACTGGTGGCGGCCTTTAAAAACTCATATCAAGGTTCCGTCAATCGTTTACACATAGAGCTCTGGATCCGACTGTTGCACGAGAGATAAGTGGTACAATTTGCGAACACGGCGCGTATCGGCGGGCGGCGGATACGGCGATACTGCGCCGGCCGCCAGCGCCCGCGCAGCCATGTGCCAGCGTCCAACGTGCGCGTGCGCAGGCCGGTGGCCCCGTTTCGGTGCTCACAGCTCGCACACCACCGGATTTACGGATGAATTCACATGTATATGCACTTTCATATTTATATATGAATGCAAATTAATTTAATAATGCGTTTTTTTTTCGATCAATAAGTTACTGAACGCTTTTACCTAATTTTATTCGCAAATTATGCTGTAATTGGCTAATTAATTTGGTTAATCCAAACAACACGAATCGGTGAAACTGTTTTGATTAAAAATTATAGTTTCTTTATTTATTTAAGTACACACAAGAAAATTAAAAAAAAAAGAAAATGTAAACAGAGAGAAGAAAATACGAGTAACCAATTAATAAAACCAATTAATTGAATGTCATCAAACGAGGACAATAGTTTTGCTCTATTACTCACTTTAATTTCACTTCCTAATTGAAACGAGTGAGTTCATCCTTCCAAATATTTTCTTCGCTTACTCGATTGACCTCAAAAGCGTCTATAAAAGTGCATTAGCCGAATGTTCTTAATTAATTTATAGATCTAATTCGCGGATGAGACAAGAGAAACGTCACGCAGACTCCGAATATCTGAGTTGTCGAATAACTATGTTAATATGATACGGAACCGGTTCGCGTTCGTTTCTAGTTTCCACGACGAAAAGTGAAAATTCCCGCATCGAGGTGTGTTGTGTTGACAGCGAGTAACGTAAACATTGTGTGTGTCCCATAACTCTCATCTATATAAATAAAAGCGAAAGGTCATTCATTCATTCAATTAATTCACTCACTGATTATGATTAATCACGAAATCTGAAAAACGACTAGACCTATGAAGATTGAACTTCGCACGGAGTTAAGTTATGTTTAGGATACGTCAGCTACAAAAGGATTTTAGGAAACTCCCCCCGTAAAGGGGTGAAGTGGGGGGGAAATGGTTTGTACTAAATCTGCGCGGACGAAGTGCTAGTATCTGTATACATTATATGGACGAGTGTGTAAATCAATCAATGGTTAATTTAAAAAATATTATTATTAACTTTATATTTCCAAGCACCATTTCTACATAGGTATTTCAGCAGTATTCTGCTTAGCTTCTTAAAACGGATCCAGGAAAAGGCTAGAACTTCTTTTAGCGTTCAGCGAATAGTTCATTTTGCTAATAGGTCGATTTGAGAATAGGACGTTTTGATACGGATCTCAGAAATCAAACACCATCAGATAAAACTAATCCAGCAGCAAATGACAACAGACTGCTATGAACCTAATCTTAGAACCTATCCTTTAAAAAACAACCGGGTCAAGGCATCTCGCAATTCAGCCTACTCACCTCACACCATGACTAAACCAAGTGATCTCGATTGCCCCAAACACTAGCCGAAGTGGATCTAACAGTACACACATGTGAAACTTTAACAATGTAGATTTATAAACTAGACTAGGTTGTAACAACTTTTGGCAAGATGCCATCTCATGACGTGACGGCACGCGTAAAATATTCTGCCGTTATAGGAAAGAAGGACGTATCTACACAAAACGAAGCAACCGATTTCCGGCATTTAGACAATAATTTAAGATCGGAAACCGAAAACTTTCCTAACGTCCTTTTTTCTTAGGGCGCATTTTTCGTAGTTGTTCCTACTACGACACGCCTTCGTTGAGTTCATTCAAAATTGTGAGCGTTTAGAACGTGAATCATTTCCGTGTCGAGAATGTTTCTATACCATTTACATGTTGTTATCGTTATCTGCTCTTCATAATGATGTACTATACTATATTATTATATGTTCTAGTTCATATCAACTCAATTATAAAAACTATACTTACGTGTTTTATTTTTGTTGTTAGCTATAGCTTTGCGGTATTTTTAGAAACACGTATAGGCTTAAAAACATAGCGCGCAATTTCTCAAAAAAAGTGTTAATCTTACAAAAATAACAGACAGGCAATATAAATAAAAACAGTGTCAATGGAAACGCGTTGTGGCATTGTTGTCTTCGAGCCGCGTCAGTCTCTAAGAGCCTTCAGCAAGCCTTTAGAAAGAATTCGTAAAGAGCTGCGGTTGACGTTACTTTCTTCGGGTGACAACCTAACCGGTTTGCTTAAAGAAAATGAATACAATTGCGTAACAGCATAGGCATGGCAAAGACCCTCACTTTTACCTAACACTTGATTTTTCTTTGCTTAACTAATAGAAGTGAAGTAGCCGAAGTATTTGCTTAGTTTCTGTGGTAATTGGTAATGGCGTCTAGAACAAATACTCTGCTAGAATTGTGTAATCTTTTTAAAAATAAATAGGGTTTAGTTTTAGTTAAAAGAGGTGCAGAAATAGGGCCATGAGCAAAATTAGCCAGTCTATTCTGTCAACGTCTCATCGTATAGGTACATTAGGTGTAGTAAACGACAAGTGAGCTGTCAAGCCAAAAATTGTACAAAATCTAAGTTCTCTTCGAGGTGGAAGTGATTTTGTACAAGTTTAACTAACACTAAACCCTATTTATTTTGCAGGTTTTGTTTTTTGTTTGTGTGTTAATTTGCCTTTTTGGCTTCTGTAGTTAACACGGAACTCTTTTCGCACTATCCGACGCCAGTAATATTCGACCAACCTATAAAACGTTACTATATTGTGACGTGCAACTACGGAACCTTAGACTGCCCGACACGCACTTGGTTGGTTCTTTTTAGTTAGTATGTATGGTTCAAATCTGGCAGCTGAATGTCAGTTCCATCCACAGCAGATTGAGCTGAAACTTAACATGCTTTGCTTTTTTTTACTTAGCTTTGATTTGGATGACAATGCACGGTTCCAAAGATGGCGGACCAATTGTTATTTTTATGCACCCCATGGATGGGTATCAAGTACCGAGTACAGTCACCAGCACATAAAGTTACACAAAAATGGCAAATTTTCCCAATCAACGTTGAACCTAATGCTTCAGCGATAAAGTTGAAAATCTATTAAAGAATTTTGAGAGATTGTTGTAGCTTGATGTGTTGGCGTCTGTACTTTTGGTTTGCTGAAAGGAATCTGAAAGTAAGCTTGAGTAAAAAAAATGAAAGCCTTTCAATAATGCAAATTAAAACTTCTGTAAATATTTCGTAGTAGTTTTCTCATAAAAAGTAGATTTAGTAGGTAATACTGAGTTTATGTATAATTTGAGTACATAAAGGCTACGGTTTTACATAATGAAAATACCAAAACGATTCAATCATAATAAACAGTTGTTTTATACCTTTTCTTGTAGTATCGCTCTTAAAATGTTTAATTTCATGGTATTTAAGTTGTTAATATGATTTTTTGTTGGACTATTCACTATTGTTTAATTAAAAACGCAACAAGATTTAGAAATGTCCTCGATAGCGAATATAATAATAAAATATATACTGCAATAATATCAATCTCTGCCCTATGAATATTTACTTATGTGTAAAATCATTATTCTATTATGAACATCAAAACATTAAACTATAATGTTTTGACAACACGGTTGGCGCACAGTTGAGGAATTGGCTGCTGCGCTGCGAGTCACGGGTTCTATTCCCGCACGGAACAAATATTTGTATGGCCTACAGATACTAGTTGTTCCGGGTCTGGCTGTTTGTATGTTTGTGGACGCACCCCAAAATACAGGAGAGTGAGGGGCAAAGATTTAAATAAAAATACAAAATCTTCTTGAAAAACATATTGCGCGGTTTCTCGCCGTTCAAAAAATGTAATTAAGTAATTAAGATTTTTCATCTCTCTCTATCTAATTCAAGCTTTATCTCCAGAATTGCCAGTAATTCTGGAGATAAAGCTTGAATTAAATATTTCCATTTCTTGCAACATTTTGAGAAACTACGACTTCAGACAGATCTTTAACTCTACGCATGAGTTACAGAAAAAAAAACTAAAAGCAGTTTCTACGTCTACGGCATAGATCTAGTAGAATGCAAAAACTAAAATAGAATTAAACAAGTGCGAGTCGGACTCGCACACGAAGGGTTCCGTACCATGAACCTTAATTTTTTTTTTTCATTATTATATTTGTTGTTATAGCGGCAATAGAATACACAATCTGTGAAAATTTCAGCTTTCTAGCTATCACGGATTATGAAATACAGCCTGGTGACAGACAGACAGACAGACAGCGGAGGCTTAGTAATTGGGTCCCGTTTTTACCTTTAAGGTACGGAACCCTAAAAAAACAACGGGTTACACTCGGCAGAAGTGAAAACTTGAGCATAACGTTGTGTATTTTTTAATAATCCGTCTTATGAATTTTCGATCAGGTCACGTATCCTGACGCGTCATCCGTGTTACGAATTTTCGGTTAGGTCACGTGTTCTGACGCGAGTTTAACATTTTGTACCCATCCCAAGAAAAGTGCTCAACGCCGCTAAAGAAGTTTTCACTTAAAAAATCTAATGTTGCACTTTTTCATCAAATGGGGTCAGTAACTTTTTTGAGTATTTTTCGCTATTCCTCGTATTTGACCACCCATATCCACTTGAAACATTTCTGAATACTAGAACTTTTTCTAGAAAATGCCGAAAGCTCTATGTAAGCAGTTCAACCAACACCATAATTGCTATGTTACTTTCCTTATAGTCTTTACTTTCCCTACCTTCATTATTACAAAGTTGCTACAATTTTCGCGTTAGCACCATCGATCATGTCATAACGATGGCTGTCGTTGCAATACTAATTGTATTACAACGGTCCAAGGTTGTAATTACAATAATGTTGTGATGACGTAGGCGGCACGCGGGTGTTGAGGGACCTAACCAGTTGTAACAAAACAACTACGACTAACCTGTTTAAATATTCATTTAATAGGTAACTACTTTTGTATTACACTCAAATAAAATAAGCACAAAGCCTCAGGGTTGCAGAGTTTTAATTAACGTCAATCCAAAGTAAATATTAGAATTAACAATTCGAATCTTTTATAATTATCACTGATTTATTGCTGTTGTAGTCTAGTTACAATTGAAACACTTGCACAAACATACGTAGAACGAACATGAAGCTAAAATTAGAAATAATGTAACAGTCCTTGAAGGTGAGGGCAAAGACAATGTAGAGCCATTATCTCGAAACACAGGGAACACCAACCTATCCCTTAGTTCGGTTAACAGTCTTAGCGCACTGTTATAATAAACTTGTTGTTTGTTAGTCGCTCAAACAGGATTTTATTGGGAACCGCAAACAACGCCAAACTAAGGAGCAGTTCGCGTGAGCTCCGACATTGAATAATGACGAGCTCAGAGATGCCACGAAATTGAAGTGTGTTTTATTTTAATGAACACAATGTGGGCCAACCGTTGTACAACCTCTGATTTACTAATGATGCAACTTACCTGGAAGCAATCTTGATTGATTTAGTATGTAGGAAGCCATTAGTGGCGAGAGATGTTTATACCCGGTGTCTTATCGAATCCTATTTGTACGACTGAATTTATGTACAAACATCTTGCTAGAAAATGACCGGTAACTGTAATTTAGATTACCGTCGAACGCATGCGTCATAAAGCCAACCATTAAGCTGTTTCATTGAACTGCAGACGAATGCGATTTATGCGGGTAGTGCTAGTTGTAGTCGTAAACTTATCTCCGGCTGCAGCTCGGAATGGGTTGCGCAGGCGCAGGTTACAGTTTTAATCACTGTAACGTTTCAAAAATGTGGATCGGTTTGATGGAATATTGGATCGTGTATATTGAGGAGCTGCATCTGGGGCGCCCATGCATACATTGCGGGCAGGCGCATTAACAAACAGGTGTACCCCGCGGTCGGCGGCGGGCCGGCGGGCGGCGCGCGGTGCTGCGCTCGCGTTACGCTTGCGGTCAACCCAGATGAGCCAAGTGCACCGTCTCCCATTACGGCATCACCATCTCTGTACTGTTATCCGCATAGCGACTGCGGTCACACATGTAGGTCGAACACTTGAACATTAAATTAAATTTATGGTTTGTAAGAATTCCAACGTTAATTGCACCGTGTGAGTACGTGCCAAGTTAGCGATAATGGATCGACGGTATTTTGAATCGAGATAATACGTCAAAACTGTAAAAGTCGTCAGTATCTATATACATGGTTTAATCGACAATTTGAAAGTCTCTATTTCATTTTACGATATGATCAGCAGGGGTTTCGTAATAGAGTCACTGTAAGCGTAATGTTGGTTTATTGCTCATATTTTCTTTTGTAATCCGCCCATAGATGTCGTAGCCACACGACGTGTATTGTGCTATGACCGATGTGCCTTTAGAGGAGGTATAACAATGAATACATCCTACCGTTAGATAAGTAATAGTTGGCAAACAGTGTAACAGATATAATGGCGTTTTCGGCTTCCAAAATCAGACTCTTGAAGTCTTGAACGGGACAAGCGCGTGTTATAACAAAAAATAAATTCTCAATAGCCTCTAAAAATATGAGGAATGATGGGGAAAACACCAGACAATTTAGATATAGCCCAACTGCGGCAAGGGGATAGAACCCCATCAATCACTTTGTAAGCCGATTTTGACTATCGATCACTTCGCCCCATTGTAACGTCATTGGCTGATGCAGCTATACGTACCTACTATAGCAATGGCTTAATGAAGCACCACATAAAAAGTGAACATACAATAATTCTACCTAACAAGGTGATGGATTAGGTTAGGTATGAGTTGAAGACAAGCTTGATGTTAATATCACCGGAAAATGTCAAAACCCGTAAGATTGTAAAATATCACGTGAAATTGTTAACATTTTTTTATAAATAAGACATGGATGTAATGGAATCTATTCAATTCGGATGGGATATCTTATATACAAAATGATTTTTTTTATAATATTTCGAGAAATCATAATCTCACCAAGATTTATTACAATCCTGCGAAGTCTGCCATTTAACGGTGAGATTATTAATTAGTAATTTAAGTATAAGCTTTTTATTCAACAATACGTGATAATATTTGAAATTTTGAATACTAGATCACTACTACCGCTACTTATAAAACATGCTCCTTATAATATCCCATAATTCTAGGGTATATGACACCATGTCAAAGACATGAATTATTTTTCAGTTATATTTTTGATTTTATTTTTCATACAAAATAATTCGACGAATTCACGATTATTTATGTAAAACACCCTTACGTGAAATATGAGAAAGTCGTATTTGCTTAGCTTAAATATGGATGATTGATTTGAATGAATTTTGTCGTACTTTTCAATGAAACTTAAATGCCTGCACACATCGAAAGTTTAGTGCTATTATATTAATTGTATATTGTTCGATTACTGTGTATTTTTAACCGACTTCCCAAAAAGGAGGAGGTTATCAATTCGGTTACATGTTTTTTTTTTTATGTTTGTTACCTCATAACTCCGACAGTTATGAACCGATTTGAAAAATTCTTGTTTTATCTGAAAGGATATACCTACTTGCAGATTGGTCCCATTTAAATCATATCAAAATCGGTTACGAACTTTGGATTTTAAATCGAAATAACTGGAATTTGACTATTTAGATGATTCTTTGATAATCGAAATTGCGTATTTTGCTTTTCTGCGATTTTGCAGTGGTGTTGTTAGGTGTGGGGCACCACTAAAAAGTGAAAAATAAAAAACTTTGTAAAATACGAAGAAATTAAAGTAATTTTTTACTTTGTAGTGTTTTTTTTTGGAAGTCGGTTGTATTTTTTTGTAAAAAGTTTTTTTTATAACACTTTTTATAGGACTAGGTATTACTTTAACATTAACAGAATTAACAGTTTACTTCAAGTTCATGCCACCTAAGTTTTTGCCATGGAATTTCTATAGAATACAGCTGCAAAATTCTAGTTTACTTCCTGAAATAAGAAGCGCTGAACAAAACAAACTTTCAGCTAAACATACAATGATAGTACTATATTGTAACGGTAGCAGATCAATTATGAAACACAATGAAGTGATCTGTTCTTCACACGAATCGTAAGTCATTGTAACCGTTCAGTCATAATAATTAACCACTGTCTCACTGACTGCACACTATCTAAAACGGTAAGTGTAAATGTTATTAATTGCCGATACCTCACTGCTCTACATGCGTTCAAGACCCCGTGTTGTTTACGCTACTTGATTTTAAACAGTATATTTGGTGGCCAGTTATAATACAGGTGAAGGCCATTTTATACAGTTTTTCAGATTCATAAATTGAACCCAATAAGGTTCGATTTATGAATCTGCTTCCAATGCATAGTTTTCGTGTCTATTCGGATTCGAATCGAAACACCACAACAAACAAAAGAAATGCCACCCATTGTAACAAACTGTTTGAAAGTTCATTTCTTCGGAACTTTAAAAGTTTTAGTCGTTTTTCTGGTCGAATTAAAAAAAAACCCGACAAGTGCGAGTCGGATTCGCTCACCAAGGGTTCCGTACAAGTTTGTAGGCACATATTATTAATAGTTCAGGAATCGAGCGAATCGAGAGAGTTTTTTCCGAGCTTTTCAGATTTTTCTTTATACTGGTAGTGTAAGACAGTACATATTACTTGCCAAATTTCATAGTTCTAGGTCAACGGAAGTGAACAAATTAGAGTTCCGTTTTTTCCTTATGTGACAGGGGGTTAATTTCGCTATGTTTTCCTTAAATATGATAAGCCGGTATTACTTACCAAATTTCATAGTTCTACGTCAACGGAAGTGAACCAATAAGAGTTTCATTTTTTCCTTATGTGATAAAGAACCCTAATTTGGCTATGTTTTCCTTAAATTTGACCACGCATTTCTGGATCACTCTATATTTAACTCTCAAATTATTAGGTATAGCTGTCTGCTTAGTCATTGGGAAATCCATATCAACCTGTTCCGTCAAACTTTTTTGTACTTTAATATCGGGCGGCTGATATTAAAGCACGAAAAAGTTTAGGTAACACATACTTCAACAGATTTTTTTTCATATTAATTGTCCATGTAAGCTATGCAGCCTCTATACCGCAATAATAAATTAATTAATGTATGTATCTGAAATTGTGAAATTATTAGTTTTCTATGGGTTTGATGGCCTGAAATAAATATATATATTTTTTTTTTTTATACCTAGACTATAGTGGTTGTAAAAATGTTTCTCCAGATGCTATGTAGTGGATCGCCCAACTAGACCGTGTGAATTTATGTTAGACTAAGCTTTTACGGGCGCCTTCATCTACCCATACAATGTTGTATCCTAAGGGAATGAAAGTTCTATGTCCTATCCTAATGCAGGACATGTTCTACCCGTGTGCAAAATTTGGTCCAAATCGGTTGAGCCGTTGAGGCGTGTGTGATTAAACATTCTCGCACATTAATAGTTTTTAGATTTCAGTAGAATAGCTATCAACTTAGTCATTGGGAGGAAACCCATTTCCTGTTCAGTCCCTTCTGCTTATCTTTTTTTAGCAGCCGACTGATGATATAATATTTTTGCTCATAGGGTTACTTACCTACTAACTAGACTACAGCGATCAGGAAAAACATTACCCTCGTTCTGGGGCAATGGAGAGCTTTGCAATTTTGAATAGCTCTCCACACACCCATCGCCCAACTAGAACAAGTCCATTTATCCTAGACTCCGCATATCATCAGTGAATCCTAAATAAGGAAGACAAAGCGGAGCGAGGAACATTCGCTATCGACATCCTCCGAGCGAGGTCAATGGCGTAGTTAGTGCGAAGTGTGTCACATAATACATGAACAGCCTAATATCGTAATAATTACATGAAGCCGACGAGCTAGGGTCAGCTCACACCGAGACACTTTTTTAAATAGCTAAACGAAATAGAACTTTATTTCACGTACAAAAAGCTTCATATTTCCGTGGGAGAATTCGAAAACAAATTCGAATTTAAATTTGGAATTTATTCCCATTCTCACACAGAAATCTGTTCCTTTGTGACTAAAAATAAAGTTCTATTTTGTATAGCTATTTAAAAAAAGTGCATGCATCGGTGTGAGCTGTCCCTAATTATACAAACTCATATTTTCTGCTACATCGCCCCTGATTACATTGCATTTTGTACATTACGACGAAGCATGTTTGTGTAATCGGAACAAATGACTGTATGTACCTACCTACATTTATGATTCTCGATAAAAGATCTTGCATTCAAATATTGGTTGGCATATTATTTAAACACGTGTAGAGCGATTTATAATAATGTTCTGACAGAAATGCGATATTTGCTGATGTACGAAAAGCTCGTGGCTAAATAACAACAGCCGCACGGGTCGATCTTCAAGGTTAAGCAACGCTTGCCAAGGTTGGTTTGTGGATGGGTGACCATCTTAACATATCGAGTTTCCTCGGAAAACACGTTAAGCCGTTGGTCCCGGCTGTCATTTATAGATCTTTGGCAGTCGTTACGGATTGTCAGAAGCCAGTAAATCTGACTCCAGTCTTGCCAAGAAATACCGTGTTCCCCGGTTAATGGGATGTGAAGGTCTGGTAGGCAGCCGCTCTACGTAAAATACTGGTATTCAGCTGAATCCTTGACTGGAAGCCGACCCCAATGTAGTTGGGAAATGGCTAGGCAGATGATGACGACGTGTGCTGGAAAAAAAGTAAGAGCTCATTCTGACTGGGCAAGAGTAGTAGCAACAGTCTATAATGATCGTGATAGGTTTCTAAGTTTCTGCTTGACCCCATGGGAAAAAGGCATCATATATACAAGGTGTTTCAGAAGTGCATATTTATATGGTTGATGTTCTGCATCAGAAACATTTGGTGGCATTTATTTTAGTTCAATTACAGGTTTGATGCCACCAACTGCATTAGACTGCTTAAAAGAGATCTGTTTGGAACTTTTGAGTCGTTTTGCGAACGGGCTACATTATACAAGACATTTTTTGTAATGGTTTCTTTATTGTATACTAACTGATGCCCACGGCTTCGCCTGCTTTACAAATTTACTTTAAACCTTCCTCGAGAACCACTCTATCCATGAAAACAGCATGATAATCTGTGTTTTTGAGGTTATCGCGAACAGACAGACAGACGCGGCGGAGGACTTGTTTTATAATATGTAGTGATGATCTGATACAGAACATCTTCAACCCTTAAATATCATCATCATATCAGCCAATTTCCGTCCACTGCTGAACATTAGCCAAAGTGTGCCAACCATTCCGGTCTAGAGCACTCTGCATCCATCCGCTGCCAACCTTCTACAAATCATCATTCCATCCTGCAGCTATGTTTGACACTTCGTTTTGGCCATACTGTGGTCTCCACTTTAACACCCGCTTGCTCCATCGACCGTATGTCCGCCTAAAGATATGGTCAGCTCACAGTATGGCTCACATCCACTACAACATGCTGATTTCACGTGCAATGTCGGTTACTTCAGGTCTTTGGCGAATGACTTCGTTGCAAATTATATCAACCAAAGAAACCGTGAGCATAAATATGACCACGCACATCTGATACACCCTGTATAAGTAGATCTTGCATCGTTGTGGGACAGTTAACACGCTAATGTTACATTATAAATTAAGCATGCTTCTGAATTGTCAGCATATATTTCAATGTAAAAACGAGGAGGCTGATTAAATAACGCTGATAAATAAAATAGGACCATAAATATTAATACCTGTTTCCGAGTTGTATGTTAATTTTAATAGGCATTTTGATAAGCTATGTGGTAAGGTGATAAGGCCGATAGATTGCAAAAAAAAACATAATATTTTTAACACGTGTATTGCTGGTTATTAGTAGGAGTACATTGAATCGAATCGGTCGATTTGACGACACGGTTGGTGCAGTGATTGAACGGGACTCGCCCACTGAGAGTTCTATACAATTTTATAGTTATATAATATTTAAATAAAGACAATTTTTTTTTAAGATTTACAAAAAAAAAGTATATAGTTTTCTAACTTTTCCCTAAATTTGTAGTATAATGACGGTGTTGCTAAATTTCATAGTTCTAGGTCAACCGACTCTTTTTTTTTATTTAACTTGAAAGTTTGACTTTTTCACAGATTCAAGGGAGGGAGTGAAGTTTTGAGTATATGGTTTCAACTCGATACCTCCACGCGTTCCCGAGATAAAGGGTCTTGACAGACAGACGGACTGACAACAAAGTGATCCTATAAGGGTTCCTTTTTTTCCTTTTGAGGTACGGGACCCAAAAAAATGGTAACCAAGCCTTCTATGAACATTTTGATTAAAGACCAATTTTCATGTAAGTAGGTTCTAATACAAAGGTGTATCAAAGGCCCTACGGTCTAGCTCTTAGGAATGGCCTACACACGCCAAGCAATGAAAAGCGATGAACGATGATGATAATGACACCGCAGAAGAAACTCGTAACTTTTTGCAGCACGCATTGACCTCCATAAACGATAAAATATGCAGTTGTTCATACATTATTACGAGTGTATGTATAGTTGTACATAAATCCTGCTTTCCTCCCTTACAAGGTAAGTCGGAGTCGGAGCAAAACACGAGCGTATTGATACTCAATGTTTAACTGTTACTAAGGTTGCCATATTTTGCCAAGTCCCCAGAGAAAGGGCCTTCGACGACCTCGATTATAAGAAAGCATTCTCTAGAAAATTGTAAAGTTAAGCACGTATTCAGAAGCCGAAATATAAATCATCACCACAGTGAAAACATTTCTTATGATTCATATTCCTTCGAAAAGGGTTGACAGCCCTAACGACGCACTGAATAGCCAAGAAGAATGATACATGTACACGTGAGCAAAGTTTTCCCCCGTTAACTTTTACGATGTGTGCAAGAGCATAACTGTGAAGCCAGCCCTTAACCTCGGAGAAATGTAGGATCACATCGCATTCTGAATAGGCTGAGGTACTTATCCGACTAGCTACGATATGCGGCATGGCATTCAATGTGTGCGCATTTTCCGACACATTTTGGACGACCTTATGAATGAACAGCTATAAATCTGTGATTTATTATGACATTTACTCAAAAATATTAAATAACTTATTGATCGCAGTAAAAGGGAATGCTAAAAGGCTAAAACATACCTTAGAGATAATCGGGTATTGCACTAGATACGTAAATAACATGTGTAGCAAGGCTTTATACCAATAAAAGTAATAATTATTGACCTAAAAACACACTTAAGGTGACAAGGCTTGTACACACATTAACACATTACACTATAAGACTTGCTAACGCGAAGATTCTGAAGAATTACTTAATCGACCATAAGATTGAGCATAAAAAGCTGATTACCTCGTCAGACTGTTATTACTGCAGTATGTGACAACTCTTTTTATCGTGCGTTTTATATACACCTACAGCGTTATTTGTCTGAAGAGAAAATTAAAGGCCATTTCATAGAGCTTTTAAAAACTGACACAGCATCACAGCTATTTGTATAACGTCTACCTAAATTACTTTTAGGGTGAACTTTGGGGCGTCTGCAGTGATAAAGGGGTGGGGCGCGCAGCGAAAATATTTTGAAATGAGATTTTTAGGAGCGCAGAAAACCTTAGCTGAAATGTTTTTGTGCATTTTTACAGATGGTATTAAAAAGAATTTTACTTTTTTTCCAGACTGAACGTTTTTGTCTTTTTTTAATTGTCGTGGTGTTAAAGATAAGAAGGATGTATATATACATAAAAGCTGTGGGTTAACCCTTATCTGGGCAGATCAAACCACCGTACAATCTGGCCAGTGTTTATGCTTGTACCTAAGTACCTTACGTAGTTTGTCAGTAAACACCGAAAGAAGTTTACACAGTACAAAGTTTGTGTGCAAACAAACGTCATACTTATCTACCTGCTTGCACAAATACGTAGGTACGCGACCTTTAGGACAGCGAACAACTGTTTTGGGGACATAAATCAAGTTTTTATTTAACTTTTCATTATTGTTACATTTGCATTTCTTAAGCAAATATTTGTTCCTTTCATGTTAATATTTATCCGTTTAATCGGTTCAATGGATTGAATGAAGATTGCGACTAAATACTGCTTATTTTCATCATTGGCAACTTTTAGCAAACGCTTTATTGATTGCTTTTAAATGTTGTGAGAAATAATTGTCAGTAGGTACTCAGTTGTGTAACAAATATTTGTGTAAATTAACCATTTCCAAGTAGGTACCTATCATATGGGTAAGTAGGTACGTAGGCATAACATTGAAATCAAAAATGTATATTTTTGTATTAAATTACATGTATATTTGTCGAGGTTTCAGCGCAAACGACAAAATGTTTGCATAAATGATGGTCATGAGCAAGATAATTTGCCAGATGATATCCGACGGCCTTGTGCAAGTAAATAACTAAATAAATGCCTAAATACATAGGCATTAGCGCTGTCATCATAACGTGATGTGCAGGAAACCGGCTTTTTATTTACAGCTGTCTCTTATGATTATGAAGATATACTGGAATGCCATGTTATAACTGTTCCTGTCTTATTAAGTATGTACTTACTTACATACAAGAAAGTTTTAACACGTAATAATCTTGTGTTATTGAGAAGAATATAAACTTTATATATTATGTCTTATAAACAGTCGGTAATGTCCTCGGCATTCTCAAAACTGGTGTTTGTTTTAAGTTATTGTACAAGAATATTTCCGCTTTCAGGAACTGACGTAACTCGAATCATAAATATCTCAGCGTTTTGTTTGAGAAAAAAATACGGAAGAACGCATAGTGTATTCTTACATTCAAGGAATTTGAAGAATCGATATCTCTGGGGAATTTTGCACTGAGCAGTGAACAACAACAGACCCGTCTGGAGGAGTTCCCCACGGTACCGCCACCGTCTAGACTCCTAAAAATTATCTCGCGCAGACCGTAAGAAATCCGTCAATGAAACTACAAACAGGAAGGAACGTACCTGTAGACAATAATGTCGTTACCCGTACCTAAAAATGGTGTTTTTTTTAGAGGTTAGTGCACGACTCGTGTATATATAAAACGTCATTGTCTACTGCAGTGCGATTCTGTAAACATGTCGAAGTGAACACTTAGGCGAAGTGAACGACAAGTGAGCTGTCAAACGATACAAACAAGATGGCATGACAGCTCTCTTGTCGTTCACTCCACCTAAGTGATCACGGTGAGATGTCAACAGAATTGACCGGCTTTAGACATGTCGACTTGACAAACAAGATGGCATGACAGCTCACTTGTCGTTCACTCCACCTTAGTGATCACGGTGAGATTCTGATGTCGACAGAATCGACCGATAGATACTTGAATGAGGCGAACTGGCGATGGCTTAAGTAGTTCGTACGCCAAACAAGACTAGCCCTTTAACGCGTAGACTGCCGCGTTTAAAATCGATTCCACGTTCGTTACCACGCGATGCCGTACCGTCGCGAACAGTCGATCACCTCGAAGTGAGAACTTTATATCAATTCCCTTTTTTCCAAAACAGATCTGTACGCGATTGTACTGCACTAAACCTATTACATTTTATTTCACTTTTATTGCATGCTGGTAATGAAAATTGCGTGTTCGAGCATTGAGCAATCTGCGTTGATCTTATTCAGTTTCCCGTGAGAGATTTCAAATATTTAATTGGATAAATCGTGTTAAAACTGTATCAACTGGAGAGCGTGATAACTTGTTTCTGTTTCAATTGATACAAGGATAGATTAAAAAGGAAAGTCCCTTTTTAAGGATCTTCGAAAAATATACCTGTCGCTACTTTTACTTCAAAAAGATTTATGTTATTTTTATATTGCTCTTGATTTAAAATAGCTTAACATGTTCTCATCGCCGCCAGGTGAAAATTACGAATGCAATTATTGATTTAACAGCTGCGTGAGCTGCTTCCCCGGCGCCGGAACACCAAACACACTTAGTACCTGACAGGCGTGTTTACATAGAGCCAGTAAAACCAACCAGCGCTCAAGGCGAGTTGCTAAACCACGACTCATTGTAAACTTACACTTTAGACAAACAAACTGCGCTTCTAATTCTATTTTGTTCTCGTTTATGATTTTTATAACTCTCATTTTGATAGTCTAGTGAATTTATTGAGTCTAGACGGTTTAGTGTTGTTAAATTATGTAGATCCTGGATATTACCGTAAAATATGATGCCGATGTTTTTATTGTTTCGTGTAACTTACGGTAGTTAAACAAAACCATCAATATAGACATACAATAAAACGTTGCTTATAAGAAGAAATAGATTATAGAAACTTCTCATAAATAGTAACTTACATTTTGCTGTAAATACTCTACAAGCATTATGATACTAACTCTCAGCATTAAAATATAAAAATGTGTCTGAGCACTCTGAGCCATTTAAATGTTAAAATAACAAGCCAGTGCCAATCGTAGCCAGGTCTAAACGAGGCATAGACGCGAGGTTACCAGACTGTCGCACCCTCCCGATTAACCTCCCCGTTCCAATTCGAATGTTCCACAAAATGAGGCTAGTCTGTTCTCTACATAACTAAAATGTACAGTCACCATGTACCTAGAACCCTGAACCGCGGTTATTGAATTGTGACCAACCCCTTTCAAATTATTAACTAAAAGGCATACAAAGGGTTGTAGTCAAAAAACAGACGCAATATTCATGAATAAATACCGTGTATTTATGAGGCAGTGTCGATTGTTTTAAAAGAGAATGTGCTTGCATACTCGGTTTGTATTAAGAAATATCGCGATGTGTGAAATTCGATATTAGCAACAATTAACACCGTAATGTTCTGATGCTGACTTATCATTTAGCTGCACTTCTTATGGTTACGAACTTACGAGTAAGTAGAGTGAGACTTCCTGTAATCTTAACAATGCAGATAGTGAGTCACCGATTAGATTGTCTGATATCACTTGAAACTGTTTGTAGTACCTACCTACCTCACCGCTGGTATCATTTGCATACACGTGCACCGACTACGATGCAGACTATGTATTTTAGAGCAAGTGTAATTCAATAACATTCTCACTCTCTTACCTACTTATGCCCGTGCACCATACAGCCTAGACCTACAGCATGAGCCGGTCGAATCTGTAAACATATCGAAGTGAACACTCAAGCGAAGTGACCGACAAGTGAGCTGTCAAACCATACAAACAAGATGGAATGAAAGCTCACTTGTCGTTCACTCCACCTCAGTGTCCACGGTGAGATGTCCACAGAATATACCAACTGTTATGCCAACTTGTTTGTATGGTTTGACAGCTCACTTGTCATTCACTTCGCCTAAGTTTTCACTTCGATTTGTTTACAGAATCACACTGCAGTTCGTGCAACATCACAGTTACTTGCACCGCGCGCACACTTATCATTTCATCTAGGATTTCTTCAGACGCGACAGTCCCACTGACATTTAAAAACGTATTGTGTAAATCACAACCTTTCCGTTACATCACGGTTCATATTCAATTACATAAACAATGTTTTTCTATGAAGATGGTATAAAGCCGAGCGTGACAATGCCCCTTAAGTAAAATGTCACGTGGCGAGGTAGCATCGTGACCTAAAAAGGCGGCGGTTGGCACCTTAGTCTCTTTTTGTAGCAGGTATTCCATTAATAATGTCTTTTGTTGGCTATAGCAAACGTTTTTCATTAACAGCGAGTAATCGATTTACATTGTGCCCTCGTTTTTAATTTTCGCGCTTGTCGGCGAACGAATCAACTACTGAGCGTATGAACTGGTTATTTTCTGAACGAGTCGTGACTTTTTGGCGATAGCCAATGTCGAATAGTTCAAATTTAAAAGTTATAAATATTTCCAGACACAGCGTAATTTATGAGTCATGTGGAATTTGTTCGAAAGAGTCACCGCGGCCCTGGAACACAGATGGGTTTTAGTCTGTAACAGTCTGACACTCGCTTCCGCTCCACCCAGGACTGAAGAAATCAATAATGATTTCCCATCCTTACAAAAGCAAGCTTTTAAAGCTTACTAACCGTGCATTGTCATCCAAACCAAACTCAATCTGTTTTAAATAAAGGTTATTAGGTTAGGGTAATTGATCTAAATATACTTGTATCTCTAAGGGTGGATTTCACCAATGAAACTGAACGCGATCAGGCGGCGTTGAAGAGTTGTCAGTGTCATTATTATAGTGACAGCGCGTAAACGTGGTTCATATGTTGATCGCGTTCAATTTCAGATTGATGAAATCCACCCTAAGCAACTAACAAAGCAAGTTAAATAAAAGCTTGTAAAAAGAGGCCCACCTCACGTCCATGTTTCAGAAAACATCTCAATTTATTCTGGAGTCTAATCTGGAAATCTTATCCATAAAACTGAAACAAAGACTCAAGTAAATAAACATGAAATCATGGCTTCCCGTGTACACAAAGGCACAACATTTCAGCTGGAAGTGTCGGTTTGCGAGCAACCTGTGGAGGCGCGAATGTCGGCAGTCACGCGACAGGGCGGGAACGACAGCTTATTGATTCAATATAAATTACCTGCGCGCTTTCAAGCGTTCTTCCCTGCTTTTCGATAAATACCCGACAGCTTTACGTTACCAGACAGTCGATAGCAAACGGTACATTTAATTACCTTAGATAATAAATGTCGAGGCACCGCCTCCCGTTTTATGACAAGCGCCATAGTAAAATTGGCTCCGCAGCCGAGCTTATTATAATCTAAAAGCGAATTTTAGCGGAGATAAACTACGTTCAAGAGTCGTCAGTGTAAATATTCCATAGCAAATAATTCTGATAGCTCGTATACGTGGTTCATATGCAGCAGTGCGATTCTGTAAACGTGTCGTAGTGAACACGTAAGCGAAGTAAACGACAGGTGAGCTGTCAAACCAAACTATCAAGTTGGAATGACAGCTCACTTGTCGTTCACGCCATCTAAGTGTACACGGTGAGTTGTCGACAGAATAGACCGGCTGTTTGCGTTCAGTTACATTAATGAAATCCGCCCTAAGTTAGGTACCTAATTATAATCACGTAGTTAATAATGACGATGTTTTTTTCCAATGAATCTGATTAAGGGTTTTCCAACAGACATTTATGATGAGTCGGTACCACTTATCGATATTGTACTGGTCGAACCCCAGATGATGGGCTTTAGCATTATAATATTAGGAACCAACTAAGTAGAGCATCCCTTTGTAGAATACTGCCAAACGTTGAAGGTGGCCACTTCATAAAATTTTCCATTTAACGATCTGACTGCGACATATTCGTACATGCAAATACCAAGCGCGTTTGTAATGGCAATACTATCACTAAACATGAGATTTTAAAAGAACAGGCGCCTAACCCCTGATGAAAATACGACGTGTTACAGACGTCTAAACCCTGATGAATATACGACATGTAATAAAAAATAACCCCTCATGAATGTACGACATGTAACACAAATATAACCCCTGATGAATGTATGACGTGTAACAGACGTCTAATACCTGATGAATGTACGACGTGTAACAGGCGCCTAACCCCTGATAAATGTACGGCGTGTAACAGACGTTCGTGTAACCCCTGATGAATGTACGCTGTGTAACAGGCGCCTAACCCCTGATGAATGTACGACGTGTAACAGGCGCCTAACCCCTGATGAATGTACGTTGTGTAACAGGCGCCAAACCCCTGATGAATGTACGACGTGTAACAAGCGCCTAACCCCTGATGAATGTACGACATGTAGCAGGCGCCTAACCCCTGATGAATGTACGACGTGTAACAGGCATCTTACCCCTGATGAATGTACGAAGTGTAACAGACAAAACGCAAAACCAAAAAGGGGTCATATTTATCATCAGACGAAACTCCAATCTCTATCTCTCTCTCTCTCTCTCTCTCTCTCTCTGTCTTTGGGACCTACCTGAAAATTTCGCGAAAAAACATATAAGCTGTTTTGTACTTTGGCGAGTTATGCACGCAGAAATGTAGGGGGCAGGCAAGCTCGCCATTTTTGGGGTGTTCTATAATAAAGTGCCAAAATAAAAATATATTAAAATATGTATGATGATATGATAGGTATCAATTTCTTCATATTGCTGTGCTAATGAAACATCTTTGCTTTCCCAGATGGATGGCCCCAGTGAGCCTGGCGATCCACGCGCCCGGCTCGGACATGAAGCCAACGGTGGACAGCATCAGATACCTGCGCGACTGCACCAGCAACGACTTGGTGATGCAGTACGTCACCTTCCACATCTTCTTCTCGAACAAGCATATACCCAGCAATGTAAGAATATTTAAATGTAGATCTAAATATTTTGAATTTGTACCATACTGGCTTAGTAACTTTAGTAGTAGTACTTTATTATCAGCTTCAAGGCTAGAATGACACGTACCACTAGATGGGTCACAATGAAATGCTTGACCTGTTTTTAGCTAAAATATAGTAAAGGATTTTATCTCATGTTTTGTTCAAAATTATACAGTTGGTTGAGAAAAAATACCCCAAACTACTATATTTTCTAAAGTACTATTTTCCAAGGTGCAATAATTATATTCTACTCCTTGACACATCGTTTCCCTTTGAAAATAAATGGAATCCCTGGAAAACGCAGGGTTCCTTTAGAATAGGTCCTGAAGCAAAGCTGCGGTCGTCCATTCAACTTAGTCGCCAAGACAACGAAATAAACTCTTGATTATATCGTCAAAACGTTACAACTTACAAGCTATAATTACAATTTAATGACGAAAGGTGGAGTCGGGTTGGAGGATATGACTTGGAACAGAATCCAACACCCATGTGTACCTATATAAGCAAGATGTGTCACCGTAATGGGCTGGCCGGCGCCACCGTGCCTAAACTTCTCAGACACATAGACCGCGAATGTATGTACCTACACACGATCACCTTTAGCCACAGTAACTCCATGACTAAACATACTTGTACATAGGTAGTCAAAGTCGTCGACCGCTCCTGGCACAATTCCGGAACATAACAATACTACTGTCTGGCAATAAGCCAGGTAGGGAACTTCTGTTCCTTGTTTGTTCACTTTTAGACAAGGAGATGCTTGAAATTAATTAAACTAACTATAAGGTACGTAGGGATATTTTTTTGTTTTATGAATAGGCCCGCGTTTAGCCATGTACCTAATGATTAGCAATGATGTGTTCGCCGACTGAGCACGCTTGAAGTAACCTATTCACTCTTGAATTAAAGACCCCAAGCTTGTGGCAATGCAAAATAAGGCAACACAAACGCCACCAGGGAATGCTACTTAAATTAAATCCATCCAATTAAATGACAAACATTCCCTCATTTTTTTTTAAATCGCTTCGTTCAACCTTTGGGCCACTGGATCCTACGCCTGTCAACCGCAGCAATAACAACATTCATTTTTATTCTTTCCAGATTCCTGACCCTGAGATATTTCTGAAGACGCCATTCAACTGCACAGAAATACCACCTTACGCCGTCAATTCATCGACGACGTACAAACAACAGAAAAATCTGTTGTACCCAATAAATGTGGGCAGGAATATAGCCAGGAGTTCAGCTCTGACCCACTTTGTTCTACCATCAGACATCGAACTGTACCCCAGTCCAGATCTGGCACCCAAGTTCCTGAACATGATCGCAAGAAACGAAGAACCCCTAAGCACTTCCACTAATCCAAGAGTCTTCCCATTAAGTTTATTTGAAGTAGATAAAAACTATACAGTAAGTAAAGATTTTAATAACAAATCAAATCTTATACGCTTCTTTCTAGGGAATAATTACCCACAAACTCTCGACGTCATTGTAAAAGGCGCCCATTGGATAATCAGAAGAATAAACTTAATTCAAACTTACTAAACGGGGTCAATAGAAATGCAGGGATGAATCGAAACAAGACTTTGAAGACGATTTTTACGTCATTAATTCTTCTTTGCACCATCTACGATCTCCAATTTTATTGAATTTGTATGAATAAAACAAAGTTGCTTTCTAAGGGCGGATTTCATCAATCTGAAAGTGAACGCGATCAACGTATAAACCACGTTTGTACGAGCTGTCAGTTTTATTATTTTCTATGGAATATTGACACTGATAACTCTTAAACGCAGCTTGATCGCGATCAGTTCAGTTCATTGGTGAAATCCGCTCTTATAAAATCAATCTATATCTATATACTTATAATAAATCTGTAGAGAGGTCAATTCTGTACATGAAATATATTTCCAAAATAACTATCAGGGGGTGATTAGGGATCGATACTGATGCCAAAAATGCAATCAGTAAAATTTTTGTCTGTCTGTCTGTCTGTCTGTCTGTCTGTCTGTCTGTATAACCGTTATAGAAACAAAAACTACTCGACGGATTTTAATGAAACTTGGTACAATTATTATTCATACTTCTGAGCAGGTTATAGTATACTTTACATCACGCTACATTCAATAGGAGCAGAGCAGTGAAGGGAAATGTTGGGAAAACGGGAGAAGTTACTCCAATTTTTAAGCTTCCGTCGCGTGTGCAACCTTAATGGTGAAAGCTACACAGAAATCATGTATGACGGAAATGTTCTCCTTAAAATTATATTAAAAATATCCAATGGCAGCATATGGCTATCTTTTATGATTGACGAACAATTACACGTGTAACTCCCGATAGCTTAGCAGTTCGAAGCTTTCTGATTGTATTTGTCTACTGTTACGTTTATAAAACTCTCAGTCGTCCCTAATTAACATTAATAAAAGTTAACATTATTAACTATTCCATAAAGAATCATAGAAATCGGTATAGAAACACCAAAGTTATACGCGAAAAACGCTAATAATAACCCATCGCGCGTGAATACTGAATCATGCTATAAGGATTATTATTGTTGTCGCGAACGCACAGGCAGGCGGCTAGCTTTGCGCCTAGAGGCTAGCGAGTAGCTTCGGAAAACGGCTTACGACAGTTTGCAATATCCTTTAGTAATTATAATGTCGAGGGGAAGATGGTTATAATTTCGCTTTACACCAAACGAGTAATATTATAAATGTGAAAGTTTGGTTGTTTGTTACTCAATCACGCCAGAACGGCTTAACGGATCTTAATGAAATTTAGATCAAAGATAGATTATAGTCTGGAATAGCACATAAGCTACTTTTCATCCCGGGAATATGTTCCCTAGGGATCACGCGGGCGAAGCCGCTGGCAGAAGCTAGTACATACTATGATAGTAAAGTAAAATACCCTGAAACGGTACGTAATCAGCCAATTGCCGTCTGCTGTTAAACATAAGCCTCCAAGAGCGCCAACCATCCCGATCTTGAGCATACCGCATTCATTCGCTGCCAGCCACCTTCTTCATCAATCATCGATCCATCGTGCCGCATCGCACTTCAAACTTATTCTAACTACATATTTGACAGCCTCTTGATAAATATCATTCATGGTAGACTGTGTACAATTTTCCATCCGACCTGTTTTGAGATTTTTTCTGGAATAAAAGTTGAGTACGATATTTAAGAGCGTGTATTCCGTCCACTAGCGCCGCCAATCGTTTTTTATTATTTGTGGTAAATTTAAGACACGTAGATAAAAAACCGCTCTGTAGTGCACTGAAGAAATGTATTTATTATGTTTTGAGAGTTATGTTTTGTACTTTAGAACATAAATAGTTGCCAAAGTCGATATTTTTGCTAAAAGTGGCCACTTTTAGCAATAATTGCCGTTTTGGCTATTTAGCCATGAGTTATGTATTAAAAATAGCTGTCAAAAAATAATAGATACATTTCTTTAGTGCACTACAGAGCGGTTTTTTATCTACGTGTCTTAAATTTACCACAATTAATAAAAAACGATTGGCGGCGCTAGTGGACGGAATACACACTCTTAATAGCAATAATTTAAATGAGGATCTGAGGGCTTCCCCTTATCTATACTAATATTATAAAGATGAAGAGTTTGTTTGTTTGAACGCGCTAATCTCAGGAACTACTGGTCCGATGTGAAAAGTTCTTTTAGTGTTAGGTAGCCCATTTATCGAGGAAGGCTATAGTCTATATAACATCACGCTAAAACAAAACGGAGCGTAGCAATAATAGAAAATGTGACGCCTTTTCGCCCCACTTCTAATCCTATACAACTCTGTCCCTTGCCAGTACGGGCTGGTCTCTTCGGAAGTCGCTCATCGCGCCGTCGATTGTAGCCTTGGTCTGACGTGACGTCGTCTGGTAGTGAATGTGTGCCATTCGTTAGTTAACTCGCCCTTACTAAAAAAATGTCTAAAATTAAATTGCTATAATTTTCTACTATTTCAGGCGCCATGGACAAAGACACAATTACAAGCAATGTTGAAGAAAAAAACCGCCATTCCCTTCCACAAATACGTGTGTCCAACGTGCCACAACATCCCTAATGGCAACGAGTGGATGGCCGCCCCAGAAGAGAAATGTAAGTACAGAGTTATTGAAATTACTCACGGTCAAGGTACAGGCAGCAACGATAGTGATATAACGCCACAGCTGAAAGATATAAGATATTTTTGAACAAAAGTTTAGGTGAATTGACGAAATAAAGTCACTTGCTGAAACTGTGACTTGCTGAAAAACAGTTTTACGAGTATTTTTGTATTTTAGTAGATGGCAAAATAATGTAAAAGTTGCGTTGCAGTCATACTCGTACTTGAAGTGTAACTGATTGATCGACTTTCGTTGCTGACCGTACAACGTGCATAACGGTTTTCACATCATTTGAATTGTAATCTCGCATACTCTGCTATCTATTGCCAAAAGTTAGGCATCACGAGACGGGCAGTGATGCAGGCAATTAATCTAAGTGCTGTTAGTGTCGTGAGCTATTTATGCCGTCTGTAACATGGCGTGGCCGTCGTATGGGGCATTCTAATTGCGTATTATGGTTCAACGACCGCGCCTTACCCGCCGATCCCAGACGACCGGCTCAACTTCTTACGCCAATTTGCAAAATCGCAAACTTTCCGATTCGAGACTGCGTCAATATCAGTATACGTAAACTGTATCAACCACATTTCAAATTGCTTCCGTCTTTATTGACTGAATAACGATTTTATCTTCTAAGAACACACGTCAATAATGTTTGATGGACTGTTGCAGATATGGGAGTGTTCCACGTGGGCAAGCGAACGGGGAGACACTCGCATTGGGAGCCAATCTTCATCGGAACCAATGATGATCCCTATTACGACGAAAGACTGAGCTGGGAAGGCAAGCAGGACAAAATGACACAGGTAACGAGAAGCTTGTATTAGACGATTGATCACCTGCAGTCAGGGATTCATAAGCTATTAGCAGCATTATTAGCATATTCATATCTTGAAAATAGTAAAAATAAATGAATGGTATTTCAATATTTTTTTCAGGGCTATATCCTTTGCGTTAAAAACTACGACTTCATGATATTGAACAATGCTTTCGTAGTCCACAAACCTGGCATCAAATATTACAAGAAAAACGTAAAGAGGGACAAGATTGGTTCGAAGCAGTCTTCCTACGTCAAAAATGTCATCCTTCCCGAACTGAAGAAACTGTTTGGAGTCAAAGCTGGGTGCACGCTGTGACGAAACTTAAGAATCAGGATCTTAAAGTTGATCAGACCTAGTACACCGTAGAGGTACAAACGCATACCGATGCAGGCTATAATCTAAGCTTACAGGGTTCAATTTTCCGCCTGATTTTGGAAAATGTTATGATGGAATTGTCTCCTAATAAAACATATCACTACGATTTAACTATAAATGCAAAGTAACGTTGGTAAGATTTATACGCACATTTACCTGTGAAGAATGTGAATATGTATAACGAAGCTAGTAACGTGCTGTCCCAGGCGTCCTTATTTACAATGCATACGATGCATGTAAAAAGTCACGCATCAGAGGCCTTAACAACACTAGGGATATTATGCTCTAATGTTAGAAACATTTACACGTCCGTAATGTCTAAGTCAATGTATGGCATTTGGAGGAACTAGGTGATGTTCCTCCAGTATTTTGTTAATACATATTTCCAAGTTCTCGGATTCGGTTAAGGAATGCCACTAATATTATTTCAAATACCAAATATAATTTGTGACTAACATGAAAAAGATGTACTGTATGAAATGCAATCTAGCCTTTGCACTCGCTACGGAAGGCTCAATACAATGTAGTTGCATAGACTTGCTTTAGCTATCTCTTAATAGTTTAAAAGTGTAAATATTTAGCTTGTAAGTGTAGTGTACACTAGCTTCGGTGCGCGACTTTGGCGTAAGAGAGTACTTGACTCCTGATATTTAAGTGCTTTTTTACAAGCAGCCGTTATAATTTTGTGTAGATTTTATTTTATGTGCTTTTAAGCTTACACACAAAGTGTAAATTTTTGCATTAGTACACTGTCGGGATGTTTATGCTCCAACTTTATATAAAATGGAAGCCATGCTAGTGACAACTAGCAAGTCATGAGAAATCGATACAGATATCCTTTTTAGTTAGAAAACAGAGCTTCAGCATGTGATTCCAGTTTAAATACTATTTCCTTACTACTTAAGTTTAAAGTTGTATAAACATTGTCGCTCATATTTATATTATACCTAAATGCACATATGTCTTTTGATATTTGTATTTATTTTTACTCATTCTGAGATGCATTTTTAGTTTGTAGTGTTGTGTGTTTTGTTGTTCTGTAGGTAGGTATAGTCGCTAGGGGTAAAAAACATTTGTAGAATTTTAAAACAATTGTCTTTGTACATTAGGGGTGTGAGAAAATGTATTTTGTAAAGTTTCTTTAGTTAATTTTTTCTGTGATTTTATTCGATTTTATTTTTTAATTCAAGTATTAAATGATAAAATCACAGAGAAACTCGTGACATGTGGAAAAGCATCAACGATTTGACTTGAACTGCAACTGTGTATTGTACTGTATCATGTAGTAGGTGACTTATGACAGCTGTTTATCCAGAAATTGTAATGTTAGTAAGTAGTAAACAATTGCTGACGATATAACGTAGGTAATTTATGTGTAGAAGAAGATTTTATTTTTGTACGCAGTTAATTTTACAATGTGAAGTCGGAAAAAAACTTTGGTTAGTACGAAATCATTTTAATTTTAAATTGTGGTAATCCTCTACCTACTTTATAATCCTAGACCGTTTTAAATGTTCACATAATGATCTTGTTATTTACTCACCTAAATTGATTTCACCGGTTCCTATTTATTTAATATAATTGTTTTGCTCAACGTATGACCAATCTAAATGTTAAACAGGCGGCAGATTATAGCAATTCAATCTGTATCGGTTGAACGCTTCAGCCTTATAAAATCACGGTAATTTCTGGGCATTCAAACGAATAAACTTCATGAATATTACTCAAATAAAGGAAATTAAAGACGCTATTGGATATGAAAAAACAGTTCTAAAATCAAACGATAAATAGAAATAGTATTGCATACAATAACCGGCTCTTCAGAAAGTTTTAATAAGAAGCGTTTTAATTAGTTAAATTTTTGGGTCCTCACTAGAGCCAAGAAGCCAGAACCCATTCTTTGAAAAAGCTCTTTGGTTATAGTAAGGACACATTTGGACTCATTCATAAATAAAAGATACAATTCAATTCAAATATTACATTTAAGGTAATATCCATAATATACACATTCGATGTCCCTAAAGCGTCCGCATAAAATGAGTGCACAATTTTAAATTGTGCGCTAATTTCAAACAGTTGAGAAATTGTAAAATATTTCGTTAAGAACGATAAAATATATCAATGTTTGGACCACTATATAAAAATGACAACTTTCTACTTTTACACACACACGGTCACAGCTAGTCATACGATAATGTAATAGAAAAACACTGTATTCATTTTGTAGCTACGACAAAACCTCCTTGAAAGAGCCTAGGTATCATTACCTATCTAATACATAAAAATCTAAAAAGGCTTGACTGATATGAAGTTTTTTGTGTATAATCAGTAGCTCTGAGAAGAGGTCGTAGGTAACTTATTTAATTATTATTTTACAACGTTTGCCTGGTCAAAATTCATAATTCAAAAGTCATTTATTCAAATTAGGCTGAGGGCCAGCACTTTTTGAACGTCAAGGTCAGCTAGCAGAACTATAAAACAACTGCCTCAGTTCTACTTCTTCCTTTTGATGTATCTGTGGTGCAATTACTTTGCCCAATCTTTCCCAACCTTTGCAACGGGAAGTGGATCCCACTTCCCGTTTAACCGGATAAAAACAATGGTACCTTATAATTTTACTATGTATATTAAATGATGCTTGACTCGAATTAAAACGATAATTAGTTTTAAATAAAAGTCAGTAAAATACAGCCTACGTAGTGTGTAAATGATAATGTAATATACCTAATATTATAGTATGTGACACCGATGTGTGTTAGCCTTATTGTGGTACCTAGATTTAAACGCTAATTTAACTAAAATAAATAAAAAGGATAGTGCTAAGCTCACCACGTTCGATATTTATTTTTAGTTTTATTTTAAGTAGGTAATTTAAATAGTTTCGTACAATTCCTTCTAGAGTATTTTGTATAGAATACTTTGAAAGTTACGAAGACTTGTTTATATTTTGGATTTATTTTCTAATTTCATAGGAATTGATTGTTTTTAAACTTAAGATAATATAAAAAAGGTTATAAAGATAAGTTAAATTCAAGGCTCAAGCGCAGACTTTAGAATGCTACCGTGGGTTATAGATATTTTGTAAATTAAAAACATCACGATATTTTCAAAACATCGCAACGCATGTTTATATACCTACAGCTCATGCGGTCGTGGAGCCTCGAGCAACACGAAGTTAACGGGGCTCCACGAACACTCGAATGTAAACTGAAACTACTCGAATAAAAAGTGAATCCAAATTACAATTGAGACTATTCAATACATCATCTATCTTTGTGCCAAATTCCATCCGAACACGTTCAGCCGTTTTCGTGTGATGGAGTAACAAACATCTTTACAAACTGTCATTTTAAAGAAATAAGGCTAGCGGAATAAGTATTGTTTTAGTATTAACTTTATTAGTTTTATTCAATGGGTCCTGGTTTTGGTAAACGCATGTGGTGAGCTTTCGCTCCAAGGCTTCAAGTGCCTCTTAGCTCGTAAGTTCAATATAAACCTAAAGTCTTTTAAATGTGATCATTTATAAATATTTATCAATGTATAATCTAAATACTACATTTTGTAATGTTTTCGTAAGAATCTACAATTATGTAATCTGCCCGAAAATGGAAGTAAAACAATAAAATTCTTACATTATAAACAATGTGTTTTTTTTTTATTAAAGACGACATTTATTACTGCTTATAAATTAGATATTTTCTACCATACATTATACATTTTAAGTCACATTAGTTATTTTGTCGCTATCCCTAATATATTATGTCTCATTCACTAACACACCGTTTTCTATATTTGCTCACTTTCCGAACTCGTCTCATGCTTTATTTCGACTCATTGCCAACTCGTCCGATAATTTATAAGAGCTCCTGGCTAAATAATGAAAGCTGAATGGATCGATCTTCAAGGTAAACCAAAGCTTACCAAGAATGGGTGACCATCTTAACATGCGAAAGCATGTTAGGCCATTGGTCCCAGGCTCTCAGCTGTCATTTGAAGAACTTTAGCGGTCTACGGATTGCCAGAATCCAAAAAATCTGACAGAAGTCTTGCCACGGGGTAATACCATCATGTGAAGATCAGATAGCCAGTCATTCTACGTGAAAAACAGCTGAAATCGACCCGTGCAGCTTTTATTGTTTAGCCACGAGCTCTTCTGAAATCATCGGACGAGTTGGGAATTAGTCGAAATAAAGCATGAGACGAGTCAGGAAAGTGATATGGAAAATGGTGTGTGATGAATGAGACATATTAAGGATAGCGACGTAATAACTAATGTGACGAATTACCATCACAAACAATAAATTATCAAACTTTAAACTTCTTTTAAACAACTAACATCAGAACGAAACTCCATTCCATGACAAAAAAACTTAATTTCAGTGTCTCACAACATGAGCGCCGGAGGGGACCAGGCGGGTAGTGGCTATCTGGAGGTCTACTGGAGTCTCTGAACCTCTCAAACTCATCATACGTTGGTATTCGACTTACTGGAGGCTCTGGAGGCTCTTCAGGGGGTAGTGGAGCCTCTTCGGCCGAAGGTGGAAGTTCTTCGACGGAAGGAGCTGAGTCAGGAGTCTGTTCCACTTTACTTTCGTCACTGGATGTATCTCCACCGCCTTTTTCATCAGTAGTCGACCAGTAAATCGGGCAATGTATACTTGCGTTTTGTATCATGATCATCTGAGGTGGCATGCAGTCATCACAGACAAAATTATAATTTGAAGGCATATCAAGAAGGTACGCAAACCTGTTGTAGTTTGTCCAAAGTCTCGTCCAGTAAAATGAGTTGCGATGCAAATTAAGTGTAACAATTAATGTGAAGTAAATCCGTAATGCCTGGTGATGGCGTCCACATGACATTTTGTTGACAACTTGTTGTCCTTTTCTTTTTTTTATCGTTACATCAAATGTACATAATAACAGTGTTATACTGCATGATCAAAACAGGTCTGTAATGAACATCCTAAATATCTTTTAAATAAATAAAAAATCGTGTCAAGGTGTTTGTTACCGATCTTCTTCGAAACGGCATGACCGATTTTTTTTTATGTACACTCAGTAGGCCTGAGAGTAGGTCGTAGGGTACGTTTTCTGTCGATAAAATTAGATAGGTATAGTTTCCCTCATCATTGTAATGCATATTATAAAGACTCACACTGTATTTAGAATTCTTCCGTTACTTAGTGACTGACAGAAAACGCACAGTCGAAACTACTGGTCGTAGAAAGCTGAAACTTGGCATGTGGGTTCCTTAGGGAATGTAAGGTAGCACTAGGAGAGGATTTCCCGAAATTCCTACGGGAACGGGAAAAACTGTTTTTTTTTTAATGCAAATCGGTGAAAGTCTTGGCCCAAATCTCACCTGATGGAAAGTGATGATTAGGCCGAAGATGGAAGCGAGTTTCACCCGGAATCCTCTTATACCTACACAGAAACTGGCTATCATACCTCTAACTGCCGGAACACATCAATTCTGTTAAAATTGTTGTTATGGCGACAGACTTAGATATAAATAAATATAAATACCCGGGACCTCTGGGTCTGAATCAGATGGTTTAACCACTAGACCACGGAGGCGGTTAGTGTCACCTGTTTAGCACCACCCGGGGACCACGTGTAGGGATTCGCTGAAGGGTATTCTCCTACGGGCGTGGATGACTCGGCCCCCAAAATAATAATAATATCCTTGGACATTTCACACAACGCCATATAGTCCCAAGCTAAGCAACTTAATGCTTGTGTTATGGTAACGAGATGGCTGATAAACTAATATATACATTTTTTTTTTTGTAAATACATACATATTATAGATAGAAAAACACCCAGACTCGGAACAAATACTTGTAGGTCGTACAAATATTTGTTCCGTGCGGGAATCGAACCCGCGACATGCTGCGCAGCAGTCAATCGCTCAACCACTGCGCCAACCGTGTCGTCAAAATATGCGCGTACGAAGTTGAGCGAGCAAAAGCTAGTTTAACATGACACCCTGGATCAGAACAATCGGAACTCGATACTCCCATGACACGTCGCGCGGCGCGGCGGCGCCCCAGAGCGGTACTGTTGCATTTATAATTTTCTCATTGAAATCGAATTGTTCAATTTAAGTTCAAATTTAGTACTACTCAAGTGAATGAAACAATAGGCCAGTTTCCATCATCCACAAATTGTAAAACTATTTAGTCCGTCAGTTACAGTACCTATTGAAAAATAATGGACACGTATTTTTTGTTTTTGTAAATCAATGAATATTGACAAAGATAAAACGCATCAAAACTCGGGAGTGGGGGCTCGTGACGTCACTACCCGCTTAAAAATTATGCCACGGCGTGACATATTGAGAATTTTAAGTGTCGTAACTTCGTCAATTTTGGTTCCCGTAACAAAAGAAAAAATACAAATAAACAAACAACAAATAGAATAAGTTAGATTATCAAATATTTTTTGATCTAACTGACGGACTAATTAAATATTTTCAGTAAACAAGCCTATTAAATTACCTTACCTAACTCGTACATTTAATCTTGATTCCAGTTTCAGATTCCTAGTGGTGATTTACTATTCTACTGTAACATATTAACTGTTTCTATGATTACTAAGTATTGCTATGCTAAACATATAACAAACTAGCAGACGCCCGCAGGTTCGCCCAGAAAATAACTTCATCTAAACTTCAATGACTTTCGACGCATGTACGCGAGATTTTTGTCGACAGAATAGACCGGCTGTAAACATGTCCAAGTGAACACTTAGGTGGAGTGAACGACAAAGTGAGCTGTCAAACCCTACCAACAAGATGGCATGACAGCTCACTTGTCGTTCACTCCACCTGAGTGATCACGGTGAGATGTCGACAGAATCGACCGGCAGATTCTAACTTATACGTTCCATCATCAGCTCAGCAACATGAGATGATGATTACCAGGCACAAATATCTGAATTGTGCTAGAAACTCCACCTGAGTGATCACGGTGAGATGTCAACAGAATCGACCGGCTGGCTCACTTAGTGATCACTTCACCCACGCCTTCACTTCAGCATGTTGCGAAAGAGATAAATGTACTGTCACGGTGACAAAAGTCACCAGTGCACACCTAGCCTTTTGACACAACATTTAGAACGCAAAAATGAAGATTTATGCGAGTTTCCAGCATGTTGTATTATTGTTCATTCCAAGGCAAAACCTTAAATACTGGACTGAATTATTTTGAAATACATGCTCCGTTGTTGAAAATTTAAACACTGCTTAATCAAATATGGGTTAGTGAATCATAATATTTTAATAATACTAAATTCATTCTTTCGATCGTTTTGATAATAAATTGCGATTCATAATATCATCATCACCCATTGACTTCCGCTCAGAGTTGGCCTGTTTTCTTGTGCCCATCCCCATGCCCATACAAATAAAACCATATGAATTAAAAAATATATATAAATATAAATATATGCTCCTGTGCCAACTTCATCTAGTTCTACCCGCGATGGGATCTGTTTATCAATGTAATTCCTGGGGTCCATTACCACTGCCAGTCCTTGTATCTTTGTCATGAATAAACTAAATAGTTTCTGCATTACGTTTTTATTGTGTTTATTCATTCTTAACTAACTTTGTCCAATTGTTATCTAAATTAGAGTGATTTTGTAATTTTGTTTCCCAATTTGAACTAGGTACTTGAAGTATTTATGGAAAACTTGTATTTATGGTTTTGTGGATGGGAAATCATCAAATACCTCGCTCTGGGCGGGGACTGCCACATTCTTATTCGAAACTCTTTCGAACAACACGTAAAGTGGCAATATCTTTTTTATCGTCTATCCCATAGTATGGATTAAAAATATTGAGGGTGTGCGAAAATCATTTTTCCATTCAAAAATCAATTCGCGAAATATTAAGCTGCAAAGTAAATTTGTCAGAGTCAATCAAGCCTTGTAACTTCAACTGCAAAGTATTAATTTGTCAAGTATTAGTTTGTCAGCTAAACGGTTGTTTTTGGAGAAATGGAAAATTCAGGGTAGTAGCATATATAAGCAATGTAAAAGGAAAACCATCACAGAAAAGTTGGCTTTACAATGTAACGAGTAATAACGTAAATAATATTTAAAAAAAACAATTGGCAATTGTGACGTGCAACTACGGAACCTTAGGTACACTGCGCCTGGCTTCTTATTATTTTCCAAAATGGCACGCAGAACTGTACCAGGAAATAGGTACAGGAGCTGTAAAGGCCTCACCCCCATGCAAGAAATCCTGTAATGTATATGAAGTCAAACAGAAAATAGGTAACTTTTTTACAAAAACATAAATCGACTTCCAAATAAAAAAAACAGTCAAGAGCGAATCGGACTCGCACACAGAGGGTTCCGTACCATCATTTATAACGTGAGATGTTTTTAAATTTTCATCGGCGAGGCACTCCACCTAAGTGATCACGCAGTGACGTCGACAGAATCGACCGGCTGGAGCGCTGCGGGCCCTGTATCGCTTGATAAACTTTTTACCATAAAACACCAAGACAATGCTTATACAGGCCTTAATTCTTTTCATTAATTTCCTATCATCGATTATGGCGATGTGTGCTACTATGACCTGAATGAAGATCACCTCAACAAACTTGACCGTGTTTGCATTCGATCTGCGTAAATATGATCATGTTTCTGCGCATCGGTCGCTTTTATAATGGAATTCCTGCCGACGTGATAGTGTCTGTTGATTCTATTTATTGATTTATTTATCTATCATGACCAAAGTGTCTTAACTTGGAGTGAGCACACACAACCGCGCTAGTCTGCCGATTTAAATCTTGGATGACCGGCGACTTGAATCGCTACATTTGCCCTCACCGTAATTATAAGAATGGGCTCACAAATCTTAATAATTCACGTTAAGTACATCTTTGTTGACAAGTAAAATTTACAATTACATACGTCTTGTCGTTGTATGATCCGACCATTAGTGCGCCGCGTGCCGCCACACGGGTCGCCTGTCTCGCTACGACGGTACATGTCATGTGCATTACAAAAAACTTGTTTATACATAATTATGAGTGCATGATATCCCATGTATTTTGGATAGTGCTTTAACAAGCCGTGTAAGGGGGTTGCGGGGTGCGCGGGTTCTGTACATCAGTAGGTGGAAAAATAAACAGAACACTACGGTAAGTACTCCATTTTATTAACTGATGCCCGTGGCTTCGCTCACTTGCCAAATTATATACTAAAACCTTCCTCGAGAACCACTCTGTCTATTGATGAAAAAAGCATGAAAATCGGTGCAGTAGTTTTGAGTTAATCGCGAAGAGACAGACAGACAGGCAGACGCGGTGGAGAACTTTTATAAAATGTATTATAGTATGTAGTGATGAGAAGGAATGCTCCCGGGAGGCAAGTGAGTGTGGAGATCCAACTCTCAGCGAGTTGAATTCGAAGGTGTCGTAAGTGCTGACTTCCACTTGCCACTTAAACAAGGATGTATCCCTGACATCGACTTTTCCAAAGGTCGGTCTCAAAGGAGGTGTTATTATGGAAGAAGATTGAAATTCCTTTTGTGATTTGATGTTTGTTTTATGGATGAAAATAATAACGCATTTTCCTTGACGGGCGCAATCGGCCTTATTTGTTTCCTGAACCCCTGAAATTTTGGGGAATCCCTGAAATGAAAGTATGACATACGATATTGAAGTGGTTTTTTGTTATGTTGCAGGGGCAGACGCGACCTCTCCCCCGTGGCGGCCGGCCACACACCAGAGCTGATGACACAATAATTTGTGATGCTGACACGAACAGAAGCCTATAGGAATCTACGTCCTAGAGGACGAAGAAGGACGTTGCTAAAGCTAAAACCTTAAAGTTAAATCTAGTTCTGAAAATGCAAGTGCCTAATTTTATAATAATGTTGGATAATCGCCGCAACTTAATATTTAGAGGGAGCATCATGTTTAACATAACCGTTTTTTTATACGTGGCGGTGCGTTACTCCTGGCACAGACCCCAGGGGATGGAAAGGGTGTTCACCATCAGCGACGGATCGGACAGCGCGGCTGAGTTGAGGTATCTCAAAGAAGATATGGGGAACGACACCCTGCTGACAGTTGCAGAACTCAGTGCGCGCGAGTTTGGGAAATTCACATCCCAGAAGATGGTTCCCTCGACGATGTCTACAGTTAAACAGAAAGATAAGATACCTAGTAGCGCGTCAGACGTAGAAAAGAAAATAAGTGCAGTGCCATCTGAAGTTAAAAGTATCAATTGGATTCTCGAACCGTACGATGAGCATGTCTTGTCTGAATCTACGCTGATGCTGCTTCGGGCTCTGCTCGCGTGCAACAACAAGGACTTCCTCCCAAGGACGATGCAACGTGGAAAGTTCTGGGTGTTGAAGAACTACGTGCGTGCTAACCATGGTGCTATTGGATGTCACGAGACCATCACATACACGACGCATGGCAGCTTCGAACTCCTCGGCAACCTGCTTCCTCTGTTAGAACGGTAAGTTTAGGTTGGATCTAGTATCATTTGCAAGGAGTTACGAGGTATTACGCTACCACATTTACTAAAAAATATTGCATATTTTGCGAGAAAGAGGATAGATAGAACGTTTGTGGTGTAGCCCCCAACCGCCATTTTGATTTTTTATTCAAAGTTGCGGTACTCGATATCACATACATATTATTATTATTATAACAACAAACAAAAAATGTTAGGAATATGGTGCCCTAAAATGTTACGTTGTCGAGATATTTTCAGGCAGTCACCATATAACTAGCATTAAAAATGACTTACTTATATGATTAAATACTTTAGATTCAATTTAAATAATAGTTTCCAGCTTGATTCACGTGTAAGGAAATTTTCAAGTAGGAAAATAAAAATAAGAACACGTGAAAACCACTATTTATATCGTCGATATAGTGCGAGAAATAACTAAGTACTTACAAAAAGCTAGTTTCGAGATAATCGTGTTTTAAAGTTTTTTTGTTCTTATAATCGTTAATAATTTTTCGTTCTTATAAACGCTTACAGTTACAAAATATAAATTTTTTATTTGTACCCTGCATTCTTATGTTTAGTAAATTATGTAAATATTTTTACCATTACTGAGAAATATAATAAAAAGGAAAAATAGTTAAATCTTAGCATGGTCAAAAATTGTAATTCGGATTAGTTACTTTAACTTTTTGTATTACTTAATTAATTCTTGGTACAGCTTTTTTCAGAGAGTAAGCAATAAGTGACTATCTATTACTCAAAGGTGGGTCAGAAAGAAAAATCATAATTTCATACTAATATCTGCTATTTATTATAAAATACACAGCAAACCTATCACGCTTTGATTCGTTATTATTTAATTACCTCTATCAGCCGGTCGATTCGCATACAGGCATACTTCGTAAATGTCTGACTTTTATCCGTTTTCAATAATTCTGTTTCTCTTCGAGTTGCGTGAATGACGTATTCTCTGTATTTCGAAGTATTGTTGTTGCTTCCTTCGAAGGCCTTGGCTTCTCCCCGGACTTAATTGATTGACCTAATTTAATAAATTTATGAATGTATTGCTGTTTTATTTGTTTTTATAACAACCTAAAAATCCTGCTTAGAAGAAAGTTGTTGTACAACCACTTATTGAATGTGTGTACAAAAGCCAATGTTACTACTGTTACTAGGAGAACTTAGGATGCAAGAGCGAGCGAAGCGAGTTCGGAACTTGGGCCACCTCGACTCGGTCACTAGGGTCCTATTAGGTAAGAAGGGGACGGCGGGGTCCAGTGAGCGAGCGAATCGAGCAAATTCAGACCTCGCCGTCCCCTTCGTGGTTATTTTTTTAATCATGGTGCCTGCTCACCGGGGCTCCGACTACACCTTTTAGGCAACTTAAAAGTGTTTTGAGCATAGGTTACAATAATTTGTTTTTCTCAGAAAAAGTGTGTATCCTTTTCATGGGAGTGGTGCCAGGGGTGAAGGGGTTGTTGTGTTATGCACACAGAAAGGTAGGGGACAGTCGACGTTTTCGTGCGATTTCGGGGTTGGTTCCATAGTGAATGTTGTTCATAATGATGAGTACAACGGCTCATTTTCAGGTTATGCGTTTTGTTTTGTAAGTTTTGTTACACGTTGTAGTTGTGCGATAATATGTATATTTTCTTCATACCGTTATACTAATCCTCTAAGACCTCTTTCGTTTCCCAGATGGATGGCCCCAGTGAGTGTGTCGATTCACGCGCCGGGCTCGGACATGATGTCCACGGTGGACAGCATCAGATACCTCCGCGATTGCACCAGCAACGATTTGGTGATGCATTACGTCACCTTCCACGTCTTCTTCCACAACCACCATATACCCAGAATTGTAAGAATGATTTAATTTATATATCTACATATATATGTTCTTCTTCTTGTTCTTTTGTTAATAAATCAATTGATGCTCGTTAGTCTCGCTAAAACTCAAAAATGGCTGGACCGATTGAAATTTACAATAATTACTGTAGATAAAAAAAAAATAAGATTTCACTTTTATTTAAAAAAATACGAACTGATTTAAAGAATTTTAAATAAACGCCTGTCGAACCCGCTACGGATAATAAAAATGATTCTATGAATTTGTGAGGTCCTTGAAATGTACGTTAGGTACAGTCTACACTATTCTATAGAGGGATAAAAAAAAAAACATACAAACTTAAATACCCCTAAAACCTACCTAGGTTTGAAAAACTAATAACAATGTTATTTAAGTACAGTATATTAATATATAATATTTAACAACAATATTTTAAATTTATTTTGAGCCTTCCCATCGGTACAGTTAAATTGCATTATATTATTCCGAAACAAAATTCTACTTCATATTTTATTAATTTTTTGTACATCTACCTCAATGTAGTCTTTTATTATCTTCTTATTATCTGGGCATTAAGGTAATGACCCCCACACACCCTAGTGTCAGAGTTTCTAAACCGCCTCAAAGGCTTCTGGCATGGTTAATATGACTACCACCATTTGACGACCGGGACCACCGGCTTATTTTTTTTTTTGTTTTTTTTTTTTCAATACGGGGAGACTCTTGGCCCAAATCTCACCTGGTGGAAAGTGATGATTAGGCCGAAGATGGAAGCGAGTTTCACCCGGAATCCTCTTATACCTACAGAGGAACTGGCTATCATACCTCTAACTGCCGGAACACATCAATGCTGTTAAAATTGTTGTTATGGCGACAGACTTAGATATGATGGTGGTAGCGTGCCAGGCGGACTTAGAACAAGTCCTACCACCAACCAAACCGAGCAAAAAATTTGCCTCCGCTGGGAATCGAACCCGGGACCTCTGGGTCTGAATCAGGTGGTATAACCACTAGACCACGGAGGCGGTTAGTGTCACCTGTTTAGCACCACCCGGGGACCACGTGTAGGGATTCGCTGAAGGGTGTTCTCCTACGGACGCGGGTGACTCGGCCCCCAAAACGTATACGTGCCTTCCGAAGCACGGAATCATCTTTTTTATCAGACAATCAGGTGATTCAAGCCTGCAATGTCCTAGCCAAACTGGAAAACAACTTTACAAAGTATACTTTTGGGAATCGTACCCACGACCACCGAGTCACAAGGCAAACGCCTAAACCACTCGACCACGGAGGAAAACCATGAGAAGTGTATGATTTTAAAGCAACATGTTAAAAAAAAATCCTTCGAAAGTCTTTGCACGCGAATCCAACTAGTACTTGACTTGGCTATTTGCTTGTCAACCGCAACAATAACATTCCTAATTATTCTTTACAGATTCCTAACCCAGATGAATTTCTGAAGACGCCATTCCACTGCGCAGAAACACCACCTTACTTTTTCGATTCATCGACAACGTACAAACAAAATAAAAACCTGTTGTACCCAATAAATGTGGCCAGAAACATAGCCAGGAGTGCAGCTCTGACCCATTTCGTTCTATCATCAGACATCGAATTGTATCCTAGTCCAGATCTTGCACCAAAGTTCCTCAATATGATCGCAAGAAATGAAGAACCCTTAAGCACTTCCACTAATCCAAGAGTCTTCCCATTAAGTGTATTTGAAGTAGATAAAAACTCAATGGTAAGTTAAGATTTTCATAACTTATAAGATTTGTATACGCTGCCACAAAATACCCCACAGCTTCTTGTTCCATATCTATTGTAAAAGGCGCCCAACGGAAGTTATCTGAAGAATAAGCTGAACTTCAAATTTACCTATGTTCTAACTAGCACTTCGCCTGCGAATTCGTCCGCGTTTATTTAATACTTTCCTTTACAAACTCAAATACCGGGTCACGTGCTCCAAGCGGCAAGTTCAAGGGGCTTCAAATACAAATGTTTGAAATAAAAAACAAATCCAAAAAAAAAACATTTTTTGTCTTAAATTAAATTGCTATATCTTCTTTTTCAGGTGCCTTGGACAAAAACAGAACTACAAGCAATGTTGAAGGAAAAAACCGCCATACCCTTCCACAAATACGTGTTTCCATTGTGGCACAAAATCCCTAATGGCAACGAGTGGATGGCCGCCCCGGAAGAGAAATGTAAGTACCGACTTATTGACATAACTCTCGGTCAAGGTACAGGCAACGATAGTGATATTATAACGCTACAGCTGAAGAACTGAAGAATTCAACTACATTAATAGTTTTGAACACAACTTTAAAAACTTTAGGAGAATTAACGTGATAAACTCACTTGCTGAAACTGTGAGAAAACAGAGAGTTCGGAGAGGAAAACTTGCGTGACGCGAACTGTAACTATGTCGAGCATAGAAATATAAAAAAAACCTGCCGAGACTTCCCCGCCCTGGGGCCTGTTTAATAAAACCGACCGGCGACAGGTGACAATTTTGTAAGTTTATAACATTGATTTTGCGCTTTATTAAACAACAGTTGTGGCGAATTTCTCGCAGTGTCCGTTATAAAAATTCGGCCAAGTGCGAGTCGGACTCGCGCACCGAGGGTTCCGTACAAACCAGTAGGTATTATATTATTTAAAGCACAAGTTGTGATTATTATCGCAACTGCGATAACCGCGACCGCGGCGTGCGATTGTTGTGATTTAAGATTTATGACGTAAGTATTAAAAAAAACTACTTACTAGATCTCGTTCAAACCATTTTTCGCTGGTAGTTTACATGGTAATGTACATCATATATATTTTTTAGTTTTATCATTATCTTATTTTAGAAGTAAAGGGGGGGGGGGGGGCGTTTTACCACTTTGGAAGTCTCTGGCGCAAACTATTCCGTTTATAAAAAATGTTAATAGAAACCTCAATATCATTTTTGAAGACCTATCCATACATACCCACACGTATGGGTTTGATGAAAAAAAAAAAATTGAGTTTCAGTTCTAAGTACGGGGGCCCCATTTATTGTTATTTTTCTATTTTAGTGTGAAAATCTTTATGCGGTTCACGGAATACATCTACTTACCAAATTTCAACAGCATAGTTCTTATAGTTTCGGAGAAAAGTGGCTGTGACAAACGGACGGACAGACAGACAGACAGACAGACATTTAGCTATGGAACTCTGAAAACGAGACCCAGACGACCGGCTCAACTTCTCTCAACCTTCCGATTCGAGAATGAGTCAATATCAATACCAAAAATTGTATCAACCACATTGCAAATTGCTTCCGTGAAGTCTTTACTGACTGAATAACGATTTTATCTTCTAAGAACACACGTCAATAATGTTTGATTGACTGTTGCAGATATGGGAGTGTTCCACGTGGGCAAGCGAACGGGGAGTCACTCGCATTGGGAACCAATCTTCATCGGCACCAATAATGATCCCTATTACGACGAAAGACTGAGCTATGAAGGCATGCAAGACAAAATGACACAGGTAACGAGAAGCTTGCATTGAGAGACACGACTTGAAGTTAATAAATACTCAAAATCTCTACTTATACATATACTTATTAATATTATAAAGCAGAAAGAGTTTGTTTGTTAGTTTGTTTGTTTGTTTGGTTGAACGCGCTAATCTCAGGAACTACTGGTCCGATTTGAAAAAATCTTTCAGTGTTAGATAGCCCATTTATCGAGGAAGGCTATAGGCTATCATCATATATATCATCACGCTAAGACCAATAGGAGCGGAGCAGTAATTTAAAATGATACGCAGACGACGTTGCACGGGTCAGCTAGTAAAATAATAAATCTTTACTTATTTTTTTTATTTCAGTGCTACATCCTTTGCGTTAAAAACTACGACTTCATGATCTTGAACAATGCTTTCTTGGTCCACAAGCCTGGCATCAACAATTACAGGAAGTACGTAGAGATAATCTCGAATCAGTCTTCCTACGTCAAAAATTACATCCTTCCCGAACTGAAGAAACTGTTTGGAGACAAAGATGAGTGCGAGCTGTGACGTCACTTAAGAGCGCTTTGACAAAATCGAATTGCTCAGGTTGACTAAAGTTGAATACCGCGCGTCACAAGATTTATATTGATTTTTGCATTGCATACAACAATTATTTAAAAATATTTACTTTACTTTGAATTAGACCAATTTATTTTTTCAAGCAATATAGCAACGCCACCTTAATTATTAAATATTTTTATTTGAATTTGGATTATAATTTCATAGTTAAAAATTATAGTTTCGTACGGAAAACAGAAACAAACAACTAACGGAAACCCAACCGGAATAACTCTCAGGTTTACAGAATTATTTTTGGTGTATTAGTGTATGAATCGTAATAAATTGATTTGAACATTCCAAAGTAGAAGATACAGTTGTACCGTGGACATTTTTATAAATGATTAAATTATAATATCTTCGGTGTACCAAGGCATCAAAAGATTCCCTAAAGCAACATTTTGAAACATCCTTTGCGGAGTCAAGGATTTTACTGATGTACGTGAACAAATTGAAATATTTATTTAAAACACTCCCAAGACAAATGATCAAACTGTCTTAGGCATATTTTTTTTTTTTTTAAGGCTATATCTATAGCAAAATCACAACAAGAAAAATTGTGAAAGCCCTCTTAAGAATCAGGATCTTTAAAGAATCTGTAAGTCATCTTTGGTTTTGTATATAGTCTATATTCTACTAATATTATAAACTAGCTACGGCTCGCGGCTTCGCTCGCGTAAAAAGTGTCGCAATTCGAGCTCCGAACATATTTCGACATGTTTGTGGTCTCCTGGTACTTGGGAATCTTTAGCGCTCATATTCCAGCCCAAAAAAAAGTGAAGTAAAGTGTGAATCTCACAACGTTCGAAATTTATTTAAGTGCGGGTAGGCAATTTAATAGAACCTCTTATAGTATCTTGTACTACTATCTGTGTACTCTCCCACCAAAAAAACGTTACGTTAATAATTGTGTAAAAAATATTTATTTATTTATTTATTTATTTATTTATGTACACACAAGAAATTAAAAAACTAAAAATGTATACAGAAAAAAGAGTACAAAGGTACTGCTTATTTCAAATGAAATTTCTTCCAGCAGACCTGCGACAGGAGAGTAGGAAAAGAAACATAGACACAGTGTGTAGAAACAAAGAAGGAAACTAAAAATAGACTTAACTAATTTAACTTAAACATACTATTAATTATTATCTACTAATAAATACATTAAAATACAATAAACATACAAACAAATATACAGAAATAGATTTACATAAATACATAAAATAATAAAATAATACATACCTTTAATATAACATTATAGTATAGAAGAGAGATAGTGCTCTTTGACAGCTTTTTTGAAAATAGAAATATTTTAAAAATGTGTTAAGGTAGCAAAAAAGAACTAAATATTTGCATTATCAACGCAGTTAATACAACGCTAAAACTATGAGAACTTGGAAGTGATCAACCAACCTGGGGCCCGAGTCTGCTATTACAATAGTGTCAGAATGGTCGATCACTGATTTCAAAATTTTTACAAGTTTGGTAATCTACTAACATAATGGCATCATAATGGCGTCATTATGACATTCCAATGATCAACCACTGACACGCCATTGAAAGAAAGCCATATGAATGGTAATCTCGTACATAATGACAGATTTAGTATTTATGAACTTCTCACTACTTCAGATTGCTTATAACACTAATAAATAATATGTAAAACTAAATATAAATAAAATCTGGCATGAATAAATGCTCAAATTTAGCTCGGTTTTATAATAATGGCAATACGGCATTCCTACCGCAATTCTATTACGAGACCATTGACGTGCCAGTGTCCCAGTGACCGGCCACTGACGTTACAGTGACCGTGCGACTATGAATTTAGCAGATTACGAACTTTTAGCAAAATGACAATGGCATGACAATGGGATCGTGTCGGAATGACAAATTTATAAAAATAGCAGACTCGGGCCCCTGACGTCAGAATGGCTGACCACTTTATTTCTTTGATATTTTTCTAAACGCAAAGGTAGCAAATATTTCATTATAGGTAGTAAATAGTGGCAAGTAGGTATTAGATGCTGCACATAGTCTCATGTACAGATCTCGTTTGGTCAAGCCATCCTGACGGTCACCATCATAGCGCATAGCGTTCGGCGTGAATGTTCTCTTCAAATCCTATATCTTAATCAAACTGTGTGTTATTAAGTATGGTTTTAGTAATAAACTTATTAGTTTTATTCAATGGGTCCAGCAGTGCGATTCTGCCGGTCGATTTTGTTGACATCTCACCGTGTACACATAAACTTTGAACAGGAATAATTTAAAAAGTAAATAGATAACATATATATTTATGACTTTTGTGGTTAGCTGGGTTATATCTTCAAACGATAAATAACAAACAACATAGTCCACCTTAAGTGGAGTGAACGACAAGTGAGCTGTCATTCCATCTCGTTTGTATGGTTGGACAGCTCATTTGTCATTCACTTCGCCTAAGTTTTCACTTCGACATGTTTACAGCAGTGCGATTCTGTAAACATGTCGAAGTGAGATTTCGACAGAACAGACCGGCTGATTTTGTAAACGCTTGTGGTGAGCTTTCACTCAAAGGCTTCAAAAAGCCTCTTAGCTCGTAAGTGCAATATAAACCTAGTCTTTTAAATGTGATCATTTATAAATATATTTTATCAATATATAATTTAAATACCATGTCTTGTAATGTTTTGTACAATGATGTAATCTGCCCGAATATTGAAGTAAAATAATAAAATTCTTAAATTAACCTTTCTGTGTTTTATTTTTTCAAAAAGACGATACGATATTACTGTTTTTAAATTAGATATGTGTTTTCTATTGATTAACCGACTTCCAAAACAGAAGGATGTTCTTAATCTGGCCGAAATTAAGATTATTTTATGGTTTGTAGTCTTTTTTCGAAGTCGGTTATATTTTTTTGTAATATTTTTTATAGAAGATTACTATCTATACACGTTAATGGTTCTACCACTACATAACTGAAGTAACTTACGATAAATTAACATCAGAACGCGCCGCTATTTGAGTCCTGGAACCTCTCAAACTCTACATACTTTGGTATACGATTTACTGGTAGCGCTTCTTGTAGTGGAGCCACATCGACAGGAGGTGGGCCTTCTCCGACAGAAGTGGAGCCTCTTCGGCAGAAGGTGATGCTTGAGGAGTCTGTTTCACTTTAGTTTCGTCAGTGGATGTATTTCCACTCCCTTTTTCATCAGTAGCGGTCCAGTATATCGGGCAATGCATACTTATGTCTTGTAATGTGATCACCTGAGGAGGTACAAAGGTAACCCAAACAAAAGTAGGATTTGTAGGAAAACCAGGAAGGTACCTGTTGAAGTTTGTCCAAAAATCATAAAAATAGTTGCGATACAAAATAATTACAAGAAATGCTTTTTTTATCGTGAACCATTTGTAAGCACATGAAATGTGTAAACAGATATACTTATTGACTCGAAAATGTAGGAATGTATTATGCACGTAACGAAAAAATGTCTAAAACGCTACTGCATGCACCGTTTCCGTAGTTTCGTCGCTATAGCGGTACGTAGCAGTATGTACTACGCATACGCCGCGTAGGCTATAAACCTACGCAGACGGCACGTAGCAATGCTACACAAATGCAGCGTAAGCGATAAAACTACAGAAACAAAGCGTAGCAGGGCTACGAAGACTCCTCGTAGTTGATGAACCTGTAGAACGCCGCGTAGCAAAGTCTGGAAGTTGAAACGAAGCGGCGGTTAACGTTTGTAATATAGGTTCAACGCAACGCCCACGCGGCAGAGACGCGCTTACATAATATACATATAGGTAATACTTCTACTAGCTGACTGGGCAAACGTTGTTGTGCCAAATAAAAAATAAATACCCTACGACCTATTCTCAGACCTACAGAGTATATACAAAAAAAAAATCGGCAAAGCCGTTTCGGAGGAATTCAATAACAAACACCGTGACCCGAGGTGTTGTACAGTGTGAGTCTTTATAATGTGCACATACGAAAATGATAACCATACCTAATTTGATCGACGGAAAACATCTTAAAAAGAGAAGAACTATTTTTTTTTTTTAAGTTTGTTCGCAACTGTGACCTCAGTGTAAACATAACTGTTTTACATTTCAATTAAATGATCTATCGCAATAAAATATCGATTGTTTATTTTCCACAATGCGTAACCGCTGTGCGTCTCTGGTGCGTGGGGTGTGAGGCGGCAACAACAATATCCTGTCTCTGATTTCGAGCAGACTGAACTGTCCGTACGTGAATCGCTGTTGCGCCATTTCCCATGAAATGATGCAGCCGCGGTGAAGCGTCGGAGAGTACGGCCGCTGTGTATGTTGTACATATAATGATAAAATTATCGTAATTACTAAAATAGGATACATTTTTACTAACAAATGAGTCATGGTTACTTGATAAATAAATTGAATTGAAATATAATACACCACAACCTTCGATTTCACGCAGTCTTCACGTCAGTGATGTGCTTGGCATAGCAGAGAATTAACACACATTGTAAATTATAAAAAAGACATAATAAAAATCTCTAGTTTGTATTATTAATTAGTGTAAACGAGCAACACACCAAACTTAAAATAATAAAACCAGTGGTTCTACAACACGAACTGCGCCTCTGACCGACCTCATGATGTGAGAAGAACGAAGGGGGAGTATCATCTTCTTCTTCAAGCTCCTCCATATTACCATTATTTGAGTCATCACCATCCCCACCACTGGAATCGTTATCATCCATCAGACTCACAGGATACTGCATCCTCGCATCTTCATAGACCATCTCCTGAACGTGAGGTGGTATCATGGTCTCAGGGTGAAAGGTACAACCTGTTGGTACGTTGGAGACACCTGGTAGAAACGCAGTACTGTTGAGGTTTATACGAAGTCGCATGTTTAGCCAGTGATAAGAGTTTCGGTAGAAAATAATTATAATAATCGCGAGGGAAAGCGGTATCTTGTCGGCTGTCATTTCGATGACAAATTGTTTTTTAATGTGGACATGGATTAGTAATTTTATTTTTAAGTAGTAAAAACAAGAAGTTTACATTGAAAATAAAACGTATTATCTGTAAATAGAGGTATAAAACAGAGCACTTCCTGCCTGTCTGTGTCTCCGCTTACTTCTTCTAAACCACGCAACAGATTTTGTAACGGTTTCACTAATAAAAGTAGTGCGAAATAAGAGAAGGTACATTTATAGGGTTCTGTAGATTTATCCTTTACGTTCGACAAAAAATGCAAAAACAATGATTTGATCTTTGATTTCAAATGATTGAAACCTTGAATATATTACAAAGATCTACAAAACAATAGCCTGACGCTCTGTGTCTATTTGAAGCTTTGAAACATGTGAAACACCTTTTTAAGAAACAAATACCAAATGCAAGTGTTAAATACCAAAAATGTTATTTTGAATAAATCAACAACATTTACTGTGAAATCCCAAATTACGCTAACATTCCAGACGTGTGTCGCGGTGAATACAAATTGGGTAGCGGGGAGAAGTAGGGGGACCACGCATAAAGATCTTGAAGGACTGTTGGCTATCTCATTGAAATAGTTTTGTAAAAGTAAACACATTTTAATAAAAGAAAGCTACTTGAAATTCTTGTATTGTTAAATTTTTCGCATCGGCGCATTTTTTATCCTTGCCATTCCATAGAAAAAAATACCGCAAGAGGAGCTCCTGGCTAAATAATTAAAGACGCGCAGGTAACAAGTTTGGTCTGTGGATGAACCATCTCTATTTGCCTTCCCTCGTTGCTCGGAAAGCACGATTGCACACGGCTCGTAAACTGAGGGCCTAGTGCGAGTTTTTTAACGTACAAGATCGCGTTAACGTAAACGTCTGCTTATTTAAAATAGTATGGAAAAAAATGGTTGTCACCAGACAGCACTTATGCAGTTTCATTACAAGTTGACGTTTACGTTTAGCGTAATTGTACGGAAAACCATTTTTGCCATACAATTTTACGAAAACGTTTACGTTAACGCGATCAAGTACGTTAAAAAACTCGCACTAGGCCCTCAGTTTATGTGGTCACCCTACACCAGACGCGAGTCAGATAAGGAAGTTGATCCAGGTAGACGGCACGTGCCCAGCATGGCGGAGATGCTACTCCGGTTTTCCCGCATTTGGCACAAAATTATACGTCCCTCGCCTTGCTCAAACAAAAACGAAGATAATAAGGACTGACATGACAGCACGTCTTGAGGAATGTACTGAAAATATGACGAATGTTTTTTGTTTTCTTGACTCTAGTCTTGGTCAGAGATGACGGAGACAAAGTCTACGATGGAGCGAGCTTACCCAGAAGTAGCCTGTTCACTCTAACTTTGAAAAGATTAGGATTGTAAGCATTCGGAAACACAGACGCAGGCAAAAAGTTCCACTCCTTTGCTGTGCGCATTATGAAAGACGCTTGGAAGTGCTTAGTGCAAGTTTCGATTCAAGAATGGGATAAAATGTGAAGACTAAATTAGTGTTTTATCTTTAAAAACGTAAATTTTGTTTATTTGTGTTTTATCACAATTCTTGTATGGAGGTTGATGTTCATTAGATTATATAAGACAAACTAGATCGCAGCATTAGTTATCAATCAGCATGGTGGCTATTAGGTGTAATTCTGTGGTCCAGGTTGCTAACGACCTAAACGATTTGGTTTACTTCTACATAATCTAAAATGGGTTTTCATATTGATATTATAAAGCGAATGATGTTCATGTTTTATTTATTACAGATGCCATCACCCCTCAAAATATTTCATAAGAACTTGATATAAAGTTGTAAAGTTATGTAGATTGATATGTTTATGTATATAGTTATCATAGACGCGTCTGCGTTTTACTATCGCCCTAGTAACCTATTTCAAGCAGCAATCGATTCTACCATTGCGTACATTGGTAAAAGTTTTCAACCTCCCTTTCTTATTCGCTTTTACTTCAAACTGGTGCACTTGATAGGATTCTACTTCCATCCCTTATATAGTTCAAATCCAAGTTGTTCTAAAGTAATAAACTGGATAAATTATTGCTACTGTAGTACTACAGTATCACTACATATTATAAAAACAAAGTCCTCCGCCGCGATTGCCTGTATGTTCGCGATAAACTCAAAAACTCCTGCACCGATATTCATGCTGTTTTCACCAATGGGTAGAGCAGTTCTCGAGGAAGGTTTAAGTATATAATTTGTCAAGCGGGCGAAGCCACGTGCATCAGCTAGTTGATAATAAATTACGGCAATTCTTTCTTCATAGCCGTCAATATTTACAAATCTTCATGGCATGCATAAAAAAGAAAAGATGTACAGCTTCTTTTGTGAATCGTTTATGTCCGTCGACGTGCTGAATATGAGAGGTCACGGTTGGAGGGGAGCTTCCTAAGGCCAACAGGCGTCTTCTGCCGGGCCCAAGTCCAATTGCGAGGATCAATAACAAATATGTCATAGTATTGAGCCCGTGTTACTCTGACAAACCTTAGGAAATTCATTTTCAATATCCTTTGTCAGTGCTTTTCAATATCCTTTGTCAGTGCAATATATCCTCAGCCCATTAACACAAAGACCAATGGAAATGAATGGAAAAAAAATTCTTTTAATTTACTGACTTTTTTAATTTACAATTTTATTGTGACATTTTAGTTTTTTCAAATTGTATTTTTTTTATGATTTTATTTCTTGACATTTAATTCTCTACATATTTAATTTAATTCATTAACTATTAATAACGTCAGCTTATTTATTATCGATTTTATTAACTTTATTTTTATCCCTGGCCCTTTATATTGTATTTTAAAATTTTATAGTTACTAACATAGTATTAGGTATTACTAACAGCTTCTGTGGACCAAAAGTTGTCTTATGAATGAATAAATGAATTGTATGGGCTTGTGTCCTGAAAAAATCTAATTAGTCCGTCAGTTAGATTATCAAAAAATATTTGACCCGTGTTTTATCTTTTATTACGGGAACCAAAATTAACGAAGTTACGACGCTTTTAAAATTCTCAATACGTCACACCTTCGCATAATTTTTAGTGAGTCGTGACGTCACGAGCCCCCACTCCCGAGTTTTGATGCGTTTTATCTTTGTCAATATTCATTGATTTACAAAAACAAAAAATACGTGTCCATTATTTTTCAATACTCTAACTGACGGACTAAATAGTTTTGCAATTTGTGGATTATGGAATCTAGCCCATTAATTATGCATTAATTGTGCATATTTGGGTTATCTTGGCGGTGTTGTACATCCGACATATTTGTGGATTACAGAATAGATGATTTCTGTGCTGTATTACGTACCTAAAGCGAGGGCCTCCATTATGAGCCCTCTAGGTACATGATTCTGACAATGAAATATTGAGAGCCATAAATGAAGCTAATTATTTCTTTGTGTATGGTTGTCAATATTCCAGTTTCTAACAATTTTGAATCTTTATTTTGTTAATCCAATCTAATTTATAATGTGGAATTTGTAATTTTAAATCTTTCTTTCCAACATACATATAATATGGGTATGGGTATTGGGTATATTGCCTGAAATAAATAGATTTTTATTTTATTATTATATCTTAAACTGTAGAATTAAGTTTATAATAAATCAAGGCTTGCGCAGCGTTAATGTTATTAAGTGAAATTTTATTAGATTTCAATAGCGTCCTTGACATTCAAAATATAAGACATCAATTCAATCAAGTCAAAGGTTATTAAATGACACGTCATTAGAGTTGTATCCAAGAATAGAATGACTCGTTAATTAACACCTGAGAATGTTTTCATCTGCCTAGTGACTAAATTTTAAGGCGGGGTTGCAGTACTTTTTAAGATTTTCGAACGTCTGAAAATCTAATTAATTATGAGTTTTTTAATAAATAAAAATCATTACATAAAAATTGAACATACCCTCAAGTAAATCGTAAAGATAGAAACGCGATTTAGAATGATTGGCTCGATACTTTTTTTATCAAACATGACACTAAATTACAATTTTAAACGTGTACTGCTAAGTGATTACATCACGAATATATATAAAAGTTATATCAATAGATAGAGCTTTTTATTTTGAAGTAAATGTTGAAACCATATTGTATAATTTCTTTATCAGTTTTCGCCAAGAAGAAGAAAACAATCAAAATTTAGGCATTATTTCGCTCGCCGGACAGTCGCTGTTGTTCGTCAAAACACACAGTACTGCAACCTCGCCTTAAGTCTAGACTTGTTTTTCTAGTTGAAGAGATCCTTTTGAAAGTAGAAAAAAAAAGACAACTGGGTTACTTTTATAACTTGGATAATATTTTATGTATAAAAATAGCAAAACTCGGCAAACATTTGGGAACAGCTGATATTATTGATTTCGTTTCGATTTTATCTCGGGGCTCGTCATCTGCCTAGCCTTTTCCCAACTATATTGGGGTCGGCTTCCAGTCAAACCGGATTCAGCTGAATATCAGTATTTTACGTGGAGCGGCAACTCGCCATCTCGGCCATCTCGGGGCTCAATATACATAATTAAATCACTATTATGATATAGGTACAGTCGCCAGTACATTAAGCTACAACAATCTGTCAAATTTCTTTGTTTACTTTATCGCTAAAGTGATTGGGTTCACATTTGATTGGGAAATTTTGACAGTTTCGGATAGCCTCACGTGCTGGCGACTCTACTAGCTTTTGCAAGCGATTTCATACGCGCATGCCTCATTTTTTTCCCATTTCAGTTGGAATTTCGCGAAATTCTCTCTTAGTGCTTCTGCATTCCCCAAAGAACCTACATGCCAAATTTCGGCTGGGAGTTTTCTGTCAAACACTCAAACAGTCAGTAGGTACCGGAACAATTTTATATTTGTTGACTAGCTGACCCGTGCAACGTCGTCTGCGTAACATTTTTCATTACGGCTCCGCTCCTATTGGTCTTAGCGTGATGATATATAGCCCTTCTTGATAAATGGGCTATCTAACTTTAAAAGAATTTTTCAAATCGGACCAGTAGTTCCTGAGATTAGCGCGTTCAACCAACCAAACAAACAAACTCTTCTGCTTTATTTATTAGTATACATGTATTGTCCATCTTATTATACCAAAACTAACTGTCCGGTATTCTCAGTCTACACAAACCTACCAAATATACACAAAAAGAATCATAAAAATCGGCAAAGCCGTTTCGAAGGTTCGATAACAAACACCGTGACACGAGATTTTTATATAACTACTACAAACAGTTAGACCCCATATTAACCAGTTTTCATGACAGTTGTTGAGAAAACAAGTTTTTTCATACATAATAGTTAAAAGTCCTTCGCGCCTCCGACTTCGAATAGCAATGACATTTCGCTCAAACAAAACATTTTGCTATTGTTCTGGTAGTGTAATAATTAGTTGAGCTCGAGGCCAAATAATAACAGCCGCACGGGTCGATCTTCAAGGTTAATCAACGCTTGGTCTGTTGATGGGTGACCAGCTTAACATCACAGAAAATCCTCCGTGTGTTGTAAACCACGTTAAGCCGGGACCAACCTTTTGAAGATCTTTGGCAGTCGTTACAGATTGTCAGAAGCTAGAAAATCTGACACCATTCTAGTCAAGAAGACCGTTTTATCTACTTAGCGGTAGCTCAACGTATAATACTGGTATTCTGCTGAATCCGGTTTGACGGGTAGCCGACCCTAATAAAATAATAAAAAAGGCTAAGCGTGAACTATTATTACAAACCAATTTTTAACTGTGGAATCGCTCAGGTTTCACAAAAAAAAGTAGACCACATTGTGGTCTACTTTTTTTGGGAAATTTTGAGACCCTGAGGACGGTTGTGGCACAACCGTCCTCAGGGTCTCTTTTCTGTACCAAAATTAATCTAAATCCGTTCAGCGATCTAGGTGTACAAGCATACGAAGTATTAAATATTCACATAATAATCAAATTGTAGTGCACGTTTACCTGTAACTTTTACAACCAGTTTATGTTACTAAATTCCTTTATTATTATTTCATTATAAGCAGAAAGAAGTATGCATATTAATATGTCATTAACGTTAAAAAGTATCAATAGGTAAGTAGTTTTCTACTTGTTACTAAGTATATTCTTATCTTTCATTCTTGACGACTTGATGTCATAATTTTAATGTTTTTTAACTTTGTACAGGCTACTTGTAATGCCTTGTACAAACGCTTCACTACATGTCTATATCTATACTAATATTTTAGAGAGGTAGAAATGTTTGTAAGTTTGTATGTAGGGGGTAATCTCAGGAACTACTAGTCCGATTTGAAAAATTCTTTCAGTGTTAGATAGCCGATTTATCGAGGAAGGTTATAGGCTATATATAATCACGCTAAGACAAATAGGAGTGGAGCATTAATGGAAAATGTCACGCAAACGAAGTTGCGCGGGTCAGCTAGTGTATTATAAAACAAAGTTCTCTGTCTATCTGTCTGTCTGTCTGTCTGTTCGCGATAAACTCAAAAACGATTTTCATGCTGTTTTCACCAGTAGATAGAGTGGTTTTCGAGGAAGGTTTTAGTATATAATTTCTCAAGCGGGCCAAGCCGCAGACACCATCTAGTTGTACAAAATATTATGTGCCATTGTATAAAAAGATCAGACTTCACTGTCTTCACTCTCGTCCAGAATCAGTGATTCATCTTGATTGGATCCTTGAGTTTGAGGGTCATATTGCGGTTGTAGCTGACACCCGTCATATCCTGTTATCTTCCGATGCGGTATGTATCGTAATCGATAGGACATTTATTTATTATGGACACAAAAAACATAGATTTTTAGTTAATGCTTACAATCGTCTTTCGGTCAAAGAACTTGTTTTTGCATTTTTTGTTGAAATTTAAACCTTTTCCAGAACACAAATCGCGAAAGGAATCATAACAGCTCAGGATTAAAGAATAGTGCGAAAAAAAAGTCTGCTTATTCCAACAATTTTCGTTTTATAGATATCACCGGAAAGTGGCAAGCGCCGTAAGATATCGCGTGAAATTGGAAACTTTTTTTTTAAATAAGACACGGATAGATTGGAAACTATTGAATTTGGATGGAATCTATTATGTACAAAACGATTTTATTATGATATATCGAGAAAATATAATCTAATCAAGAATTTACACTCTTACGGAGTCTGTAATTTTCCGGTGACATAGACATCGTTTCAGCAGCCTACTTACGACGTAATTATATTGTCACTAGCTGACCCGCGCAACTTCATCTGCGTCGCATTTTCCATTACTGTTCCGCTCCTATTTGTCTAAGCGTGATGATATATAGATAGATAGCCTATAACCTTCCTCGATAAATGAGCTATGTAACACTGAAAGAATGTTTCAAATCGGACCCGTAGTTCCTGAGATTAGCGCGTTCAACCAAACAAACAAACAAACTCTTCTGCTTTATAATATTAGTATAGATAGTACCTATAGATTTCAGCAGCATTCATTGCATAACACTTTATTCAAGAGTTATTGGGTTAGAAATTTCTCTGTGACAGCCTGGAGTTTGGAAGTAAGTGGTGTGACACCACCGTATCTCTGGTCCTGCGACACATCGCTCTCCGGACGAATCGGTATGCCGTCACGTCGGGATATGAGAGTGATGGAAGAGAGAGTCCACCTCTGCTTGCGCACACGTTTGTGCACTATAACTATGTCCAGCACCGATGGCTAGTCTCTGTTGAGATTGGCCGAATAGACGAATGTTTATAAGTATGAATGAAGCAAGTATCTGGAATTCCAAGTGAAAGAATAATTATGCCATTTAATGAGTTACGCAATTGGGATACAGGTCTATCAAAGGTTGCACTTTTTTTTGTTTTTAATAATGAGCTTGCTCTTGACCTCGATTACATCTAATGGAAAGCGATGGATGAGGTCTACGATGGAGCGGGCGAGCCCAGAAGAGGCCTGTTTACTTTTGCTTTGAAGGCAGATGGGCTATATGTGGAATGGAACACAGACGGGAGAGTTCCAAACTTTGGCTCTGCACATAATAAATGTGGAGGAGAAGAGCTGAGTACGGCTATCGGGATATCGACAAATGCGGATGGTACCCTGCTGCTCGTCTTTTTACTTTTAGTAGGCACGCGTATGACCAGTAGGTATCTCACCTGTTATAGTAAGCGATGATGCGGTCGAAGATGGAGCACGCCATTTGTCGCACAGTCGTTCATAATATTTAAATGCTAGTAACGTTCTTAATTCATATTAAATCCATTCACAATGTATCCATCCTTAGTTCTCAGGACCTTCACTGAGTCCAACTCATCCGTGACCTTTTACAGTGACGTAAGACATTTTTTGTAAACAAAGTGTGTAACATCACAATTTATAGAATGACCATATTGATGAAGAATTACATTCTGATGCGTGCTCCACTTCTTTGTCATCAGGTACTAGATCCGTTTATGTATTACAATATTGTTACTGGTTACCCCATAGATAGAGATAGACAGAAGTCAAGCTAAAGAATGCACTATTTTAGAACTTCATAGTTACGGCAGAATGTCATAAATTACGGGGGTAGTCACTATGGCCATTAGACATTAGGAACAATTTGCCTAACATGGGGCGAATCTTGGAAGTACCCTTTTCGCAGCAGCGGCTCGTTGGATTTCTTGTCCAACTGCCGTGGCGGACAAAACTCAGGAATCTAGACAAAGGTCCAGGAATGACCTGTAAATAGCTCAATTAAAAAGCAGAGTTCCGTGCCTCGGAACTGGGCCATTTGTTTATCTTGACTGTCGTCGAGTCAAAACCAGAAAATCTGAGAACAGTTTTGCCAGTGTTACCCAGTTACTCGGTTATGGAGACTAGTAGATAGTCACTCCAAGTAAAATACTGGTACTCAGCTGTATCCGGTTTGAATGGGTGCCGACCCCAAAATTGACGGAAAAATCTTAACCCACCTTCTGGCGCAGTCGGGTGAATATGACCATGGTACCTACGAGATAGCAGAGCTTAAAAATCAACAAGGACGAAGCACTACATGCAGCAAGTGATACATAATTATCTATTAAAAACTGCTTACTAAGTACTTAATATAAAATACCGTAACCACATATTAAAAAGTCATTTATAAGATCGTACACTTAATATGTATACCATTAGCAAAACCTCGATATATTGATGTTACTCGGTCCACAGATGATATAAGGTGTTTCGGTCACCATCACTACTTGATACGTAACACTTGATAAAAGGGCACCGTGTTGAAAGATCATTATCCTAATACATACCTATGATGTAAATGTATCTATAAATAGTAGGAGGTAACATTTACTTAGAACAACATTGTTACGTCAGTATGCTTTTCTTTTCACGATCATTGTGTTAGGTATATCTTCCTGAAAAGTAGTGCCAAACTTTTAGTAGATGTCTTCTTCTTTCCTACTTTGTAAGTGAATACTGCTTTATTTTACCACTTTGTCAGCGTGATGTATACCCATACCAAATTCCAAATTTCTAGAGCTAAGCGTCACTGAGCTAAACCACGGACAGACGGACGTAGGGGTTCCTTGCTGACTATGGAACCCTAAAAATGAAATTAACACTAATTCATATGGCCGAAATATTGTTGGTGCATTTTTGATAATCGTGATATAAGTGAAAGCCAAAAACTTTTTAGTGGGCCACTGGAATGTCTTAGGAAAGCATAATACGTAATTTGTTAACATGAATGACAAAGTATGTCATCCAAGTAAACGAATTCCAGCCATTTTGATTTAGAAACCAAAGTACAACACACATACACATAATAGATATGAGGTCTGAGGTCATCGGAGAACTTGGGATTAGAGATGCCAGCTTCTACGCCAAATCTTTTACGGTTCAAGCGGTGCGGCTATGGAATGCATTGCCCGAAACAATGGTCATCATTGATCGTTTTTACTAGGGTTCTATGCTTTTTGTATTTATTTATCTATTATGTATTTATTCATATAAATCGCACACCTAAGACTACCTACAGTCCTGTATTTCCTTTTTCTTTAAAATCCATTCAAGGGTTGTCTTGAAAAGGTCGCTCTTAGCGATAAGGTCGCCCATTGTGGCACCATATGTAGGTAATGTTTTCTTCATCTATTTTTTCTGTAACTTATATGGTGTTACATAATAAAAAGTATTCTTGAAGAGTATTCTTGCATTTTAATGAAAATCTATGGGACCAATCGGAAATGATAGATTTTTCAAATCGATTCATGACGGAGTTAAGAGTGTGTATTCCGTCCACTAGCGCCACCAATCGTTTTTTATTAATTGTGATAAAAAACGATTGGTGGCGCTTTGTAGTGTACTGAAAAAATGTAACTATTATTTATATTATATACTACTGCGAGAAAATTGTGTTCTAGACATGAAAACTGGTGGCGCGCGTCGACCCCCGCCGCAAGTCACGCGTCCGAAGTCCGGGCAATAATTAATATTGTACTAAATTTCATTATAAGCCGGGCAATAAAATTATTTGAATTTAGAACCCCATTTTGACTGCGCTCGCTGCATCTAGCAGCGGAGGCCAACGGGAGAATGACGTAGGTACTTTATGTTAGGTTTGCATGGCAAATAATTTGACGTTTTTGTGCAAGTGGTATGAAAAAATCCTTTCTATAGGTACATGCAACGTCGACTTTTATGGGAGGTAGCATTTTCTTTTTGGTGTTAGCAATCTTATGTACATCGACAACCAAGACTAATTGCAACAGTAAAAACTCTTTGTAAGCTTAGATACGATTAAAACCCTAGCTAGCCAATGCCTTATGAACTGCAAAAACAGTAGGTAATTAAATAATAGACATACGATCGTGCATCGGCATCGTCCTTACAGCTTTGTGCGAAAATCATCACCAATCTGGGATGCTCTCGTTTTCCGAAAAAGGAATACCTACATACCTATTTTTTTAATTATTTAATTGCATAATTCGTAATACTTACTTTATAAATAATGGCAAATATTATATATAAATCCTCACGCAGGTCCTGTCAAACATCTTGAATCGTCTCAAATTCCGTTATTTGTAAAAAAACTTGCGTTTCCGCAGTAGGTAACATATTTTACCGAAGAAAGAATAATTATTGAATTATTTAATTGCACAATTAAAAGAAGATAAATCAATTATCCAGATAGGACCTGCCAAACTTCTAGCATCGTGCCGAATTATGTAATTTTCGAAAAACTTCGCTTCCGAAGTAGCACACGCTTTCCAAAAAAGGAATAAATGCCCAATTATTTAATTGCACAACTCGTTATATTAATGGCAATAAGGCAGATATATCAATGAAGTCCTCTTGCAGGTGATAACCTGTCGAACTTCTCAAGTTCTAGCATCATCTCGAGTTCTGATGTAACTCGGAGATGAGCGGGTTTCGACACCGGTCGGTGTGTCCCCAAGGTCGGCGATCGCCATTCAATATCTGAGCCACACTCGTGCGCACATCAGTACGGGGTAGCATACAGCATGGACAAGACTTTGGTAGTGTTTGCGTGCCTCTGCGGCTTCGGTGAGTACCAACATTTTTTTATTATTTTTTATATTCAAAAGAAGAAATAATTTCATAGATCTGTAAGAGTCTAAAAAATCACAGTGCATTTTATGGGAAAAAGATTTTGTTATATAGATTTTCCTTCTCAGGAAAGCTTTAAGTAACATATTGTTAATAGGCCGTGATGAGCATGCGCACGTTTCAGTGCAAGCTCTGTGCAATATAATCTCGCTATCATACAGTCAAATGGGCACGTTTTCCTATTAATTAATTAATTACATGGACGAGCACACGTGTCGCATAAATATTTAATTAAGGGTAAATAAATTGCCTGCTACCTGTAATGAATCTAAACGGGTTATTAACAAGTAGACGGAATTGTTATACCGCCTAACAATGGATAAGATTGTAGTGAACAATAGTTTCATGCTCTTAACTACTTAATTGATCAATTAAAAAACTCTTTGAATTAAATAATGTAGGTACTTACGATTTTTAACTATTAGGAAGACCTTTTAGCTTGTATCCATTTTTTGCTGCTTTTGACTCATTACCTGTGCTCAATTAATTTTGGCAATATTCAGTCAGGTCATCGTTTTTTCCACTTACGAACCCATCTTAAATGGGTACCTAGAAAGATAAGTAATTGATGGAGGTGCCTAGCTTCTCGCATTTGTTAATTGTGTAATTATTTGAGTCATGCAAAATATTATAAAGTCAGTTAAACAAATTGATGTCTCTCATGGTACTATAATATTGATTGACTAATTATATCATAATTCGTTCTGCTTATGAGCAAGCTTATAAATGACCGACATATCAAATCAAAGTATGATTAGCTTCCATTCATAATTCAAATACTATTTATATTTTTGCTGGAGGTGCAGTACCGAAAGAAGGACAGGCTAACATACAGACTTATCATATAACTTTACCAACTCGATTTCGCTTCGGTTATTAATTATTATTTTCTCTGAACTGGAGTGCTATCAAGCAAAACCACACATAAGTTTGGTTACGAGTTTGTTAGATTGTACCAACACTTGGGATACCTTCTAGAAGACCAAAGTAACCTTATAAGACACCAATAGCCATGGCTATTTTTAAATAACAAGGTTAAGCGAGGTCGGTCTGTGGATGGGTGACCCCCTTTACATACCGAAATTAATCCGTGCTTCGGAAAGCACGTTTAGTCGTTGGTCCCAGCTGGTCATTTGTAGATATTTAGCAGTCGTTACACATTGTTAGAAGTCAGAGAATGTGCCTCCAGTCTTGCCAAATTCTGTGTTAACCAGTTAATGGGTTAAAGAAGTCTGGTAGGTAGCCGCTCCACGTCAAATACTGGTATTCAGCTGAATCTGAAAATCCCAATATAGATGAGGGAAGGCAGGCAGATGATGATAACGATACTCTTTCGAAAAATGTGGATATTCTTACGGGGAAATCGTTAAAAACAAGTGTCCCAAATACTCTCCAAGAGTCAATAGTTCAGACGGCCAATCATTGCCTAAGCCTTATCTAACGTTTGCAGGTCTCAACACATAACCTAAGACGTCATATTGTTTGTAAAACTAATAGCTCGTTTATTATGCGGCAGTATTTTGAAATATTTTGCTCAGTTCAGCATCCCATGGAAAATTTCGTATTTCTTCATAGTTTCCCCTACCTATTTCGTAAAACGGCCAATTTTAATCACACCATCGTGAACTTGTATTGATTTAAAATAGAATGCAACTATGGCTACTCGAATTAATTATTATACAGCCTTCAAGGTCAGAGGAAGATGAGGAATCTACATAATTAACTCGCTTAAGAATTCGCTTTTGACATCCTTAATTTATTTATTACATAACTTTACTCGCCTCGTTGAGAAGTTTGTTGTGGCTTGTAATATTACTTTAAAATAACAATCACTGGCTCACTAATGCGTTAATAATGTTGCACATCAGTAAACCTTTTCGAAGATTACGATAATTGCATGCTTATAGAATTAAATGGCGATGAGAAAATCAAAAGAATAAATGATGCATATAAGGTTTAGTTAGGTATGTTTCTATCTATTCTGTAGCTGCGGATACCAGGATTTATACCGATTTTATTTTTACATACCTAATGATTGTTTCATCGTATAATAAATCTGACACTATTCACACCAAGCTTTAGTACAGTGACTTATAATTTAGGATGCTGTAGAATTCGCAGTTAAGCTCTTAAGAATTTCGCAAAATGTGAGTAAGCAAATGATGCAACACGTGACATATTACATGATGGTGTGTCAGACGTTCCGCTTTCTCAATTGTAATCTGCGGAGCCAATCTGTACCTCTATACCTAACTAATAAGTAAACAGTTGTCAGAATCCTAATATGTTGGTCCTGGAGGTTTCCATACACAAAACATAACGGAGTTACTGCGTTTTGTTCCAAAAAGACTATTATCCGTACATTTAAGTCGTAATAACTTTTACGGTAAAAATTTGCATAATAATGTCTTTCGATGAGTCAAATCTCATAAAAGATACTAAGTAACTGAGTAGGCTAGGCACTAGCCTAGATTCTGAGCTGTTATTGAAATTCAAACAATAACTAATTTTTCTATTCAGTAAAGATGACCACGTACCCACACACGTGACCACCACCACATGCAAATTTAATGCTAAACACAAAATTGAACGAATCGGTTTTATTTCTCAACTGTCTTCTGAATCTTCCCGAACCAACATATTTTGATTAGGTACCAAAGATATATACGTGTCTCGTGCACAAGTAGGTAGGTACCTATTATTGTTATTTTTGCAAAAATTAGGCACAGGCTCATTTGTACTATCTTCAATATATTCATGTGAATTTAAAAAATAAAAAAACCTAATCCTTCAACAGCGGTCGCCCAGTTCGGAGGCTTCGGTCCGAGTTCCAACCCTGCTTTCTCCAGGAACCAGAACCAACAGTCCAGGCAGCAGTACCAAGAGGCTCCTAAACCAGCTCAAATTAACTCTGCTGGAGCCTGCAATGAGCTGAACGAGAGATACCCCTTGCCCGGCAGCTGTGACAGATACATCGAGTGCATTGTAAGAACCGATTTCATATTATAAATACTGAAAAACTTATGAAGGATATAACTGAAAAGATGTACCAAAATTGCAGTTTTTACTTTACAACTGTAGGTAGCATGGAGTGGAGTCCATTCATTATTATCAACAAGCAAGTCAATCAGGCCATTAAAGGTATCTAGAATTATTCTGATAAAACTTTTTCAACAACGGAGATACCCATCGAAACAATAATCTCTTGCAATATTGGCCAGCTGCTTATCAGGCCAATGCCAAAAAAAATCGTTCACCATCTGTCAGTACTTAGCCACAGCGGATACCGGCGACCTCGGCGACACTCCACGTTGCATTATGATACCAGAGACCTCCCAGACACATCAATTTCCATGTACATGAACCTCTATGCTAAATTATTCACCCACGGTCATGTATGTGGGAAAGTGTTAACACAGACTGGGATCTTACTTTTAAAATAGGTCGTGACTACATTAAAATCTGCGAGTACTACAAAGGCTGATCCATTCTTTTGTGTGTAATCATGCGTCTCCTCTCATGAATTATTCACTTAATAATCACAGATTCTGGTAATAAAGTTCGCGTTATTTGCTAAACGTGATGCGAATGTGATATTCTGATATGTGCCGAACTACGATTATTATTTTTGTGTTACTACCCGGATATTGTGACTATTGCAGTAAGTCAATTTTCATAACACTGTATATTTCAATGTCATCAGCTTCAAAGGTCCGTTGCTTTTTTCCATAAACAAAACTTTCAATTGTGCTAGACTTTTGTAATCTGTTTTCTGGCTGTCCGTAAGTTAGAAAACCTAAGACAACAACTGGTCAGTTACATTAAATGCATGAATATTACCTAGCCAATAACAGCAATATAGGTACAAATTATTAAGTTCGTACTAATTAAAAATATGCATAGCTATAATTCTGTATTACGGAAATTGAGACATTCTTAGGAATGCAAGCAAATAATTGACTTCGACGAAAAAGCGGTTGACCCATGACATTACACATCTGGTCAAAACAGCAAAGTGCAAATATTTTGTCCACTATTAGGTCAAGAGAATGGTCGGTTGCATCGCATTTTTTTCGCGATACTGCGATATACCGCGTGTATCTGACATCGACGCACAAACGATTTCCATGGGTCCAGGGCATGATTCTGGACACCCCAGTGTTGGAATTTTTCGTCGGTTCTTTTCTCATTTTTTAATTTTTTTCAAGAGATACCTATCTGTGGTACCTAACCACAGATAGGTATCAGCTCAGCTGAGCTGATATCTATTTGTGGTTTTATTCAGATTGCTCTTTTTAGTGAAAGTAGTTAATTAATTATTTTTTTATTAAAAATCTCATTGGGTTAGGTCAGAATAACGATTATGAGCAGTCTACCTAAAGTAAAAAAACCCTTGGAAAAAAAAATGAAAAAATGAGAAAATAGCCGACGAAAAATTCTAAGTCTAGGGTGTCCAGAACCATGCCCTGGACCCGTGGAAATCGTTTGTGCGTCGATGTCAGATACCTACACGCGGTATGAAGACCTGGACCTGAAGAATTGAACCTTCAAATAATCAGAACTTCATACTCTGGTACTTATCCCAATTAATTTGGTGTCGATGCAAAATATCGTCTTCTTCGTAATAGTCTTGTTAAGGATTATCGTTTTACCCAGTTAAGGGTTGTGGAGATCAGATAGATAGGTGGAAATACTGGTACTCGACTGCATTAAGTTAGCGAGTAAGCCGACCCCAATATATTAGGGACAAGGCTAGGCGGATGGATTTGCACAATTTAGTGAAATGCTTGTGATTTTGTTCATAGAACGGAACTTCAGAGGAGAAGCTGTGTCCTGATGGCCTGCACTTTAACCCTGCCGCGGTCGGATACCCGTGCCAGTACCCCAACGAATATGCCTGCCTTGAACGATCCTCCTTACGTGAGTACTGGCGGTAGTCAAAGTTCGCTTACAATTTAATGTTGTTTAGTTTTCTCCGGACTAATTTTCTAACATTCTGGTTTTACAAATTTGGTCAGAGCCTGTTTGGTACATAAGCTGTAAAAATAATTCCGAATGTAAAATTGGTTCTAACTATGCCGCCGTCCAATTTTATCCAACAACTGATCTTATTCTTCTAGCCGCCTTGTATCATTGCTGATTTTAGATTATACTCAGAAATATGTTACACCCGATTCTATTTCTGATACTAGTACGCAGATAGAATATTTATTATGTTTTACATATATTATGTGATTTTTTGTTGGTAAGTAGCGATAAGTTAAGGCGTTATCGCAAAAAAAAATGTATTTAAAGTCGAGTGACGCTTTATGTAGGAATTCGGAAGAGTTGTTTCACAAGATTCTACCATTTCTAGTTTTTCATTTGACATTTTCAACACATAAAACAAGTCGGTCATAAAATATGTGACCTATCACCTCACTAAAGTAAATATGTGGTTATAAATTCACTTTAGCTTTAGCTTGCTTTACTCAATCAGACATACCTACGTCACTATTTAAGATTGTGTATTTTTTGAAACTGCCTCTTAATAATAATCATTTTTAAAGTCGAGGACTCTCAAATAGCGCTTTCACGACCCATCAGTCGTTCTTTAATCTCATTATATAATTGAAGTTTTTAAGGATAGATCTTGAAGCCAGAGGCAGATCCATCCTAAGCATGTCATCATCACAATCAACCTGGAATGGTCCAACACTAAGTTTAAGCCTCCTTTCCTTTCTCCTTTTTTCCCATATTATTATATCCCGTTTCGGCACGTTCCTCATTTAAATGTGTCCGGAGAATTATTTAGTTGCTTTATCAAATGTTTCGTTTGATTATTTCAGAGCCTGCTCAGCCAACTGACCAGTGCGAGCACCAGTTCGGTTATTATAAGCTCGGAGACAGGAGCAACTGCAGCTATTTCAGGAGCTGTGTCGCTGGAGTAGCGTACGACTTCACGTGCCCTGAGGGACTGGCCTGGAGCTCCGCCTCCTACCGCTGCGACTGGCCTGATGAGGTCGAAGACTGCGATGCTGAAGGTAAGGAATTACTTCATACTTCATCTTCTTCTATCACATCAGTACCCGTTTGGTAAAATCTTAGCCACGGTTACTGCCTTAAATTTACAATAAAGAATCGCCTCTTGAGGTGAGGAAACTATGCCTTAATTAAATTCTAAGGCTTATTTGTCATCGGGAACAAGTTTTTCTCTACATAATTATGCAATGTTATTTGAATATCTAATCAACATCCTTGTCCGTGGCAACTAAAAATATACTTTTCTTTAGACATATAAATATTCATTTAATCTACTATTATCTCCTGATTTATCTAATATACCTACTGGTACACGTTGTGTCCTACCTGACAAATCAAGTTAGCGTGTTATGAGCACACACCGAATTGTGCAAACATTTTACCACTTATGAAAGTTGTGTCGTAAAATTCGATTACAATAAAGGGAAGGTCTTATAGGTTACTTAGAATAATATAATTTACTCGCTTCTGCCAGCGGCTTCGCCTGCTTGATCCCTAGGGAACATACACCCGGCACAAAATATAGCCTATATGTTATTCCAGACTATAATCTATCTCTGTGCCAAATTTAATGAGAATCGTTTCAGGCGTTCTAATGTGAAAGAATAACAAACATCCATCCATGCATCCTAAGATTGTAGGATTAGTATGGTTATAATATGAGTAAGGTAGGAAGTAGGATATCTACCAGTATCTTACGCTATTTAAAATCAAACCAAATTCTTTCATTTTATGAATAATTTCTTTCATTTTTCAGCTTTCCTCGGCTTCCGTTGTCCGGAGGTGCCAATTTCCAAGGAGCTGGGTCCCCCTGCTGGCTTCAGATTCTACAGGTATGCATTACATAGTTACGTACAATTCTGGATTATATAAATGTTCAAAAGCCCAAGCACTATTAAAGTGATAGAGATTTTATTTAAATGCCAAGAACTGGTTACTAAATAGGCGACCGGTCAGTCGGTGTCAGCGCAGGCTTAAATGTCAGCAGATGAGTGGTGACCTTGCTTATGTAACCTCGTTATTAGAAATACCAGCGGTTTGCCAACGTCCTCTTATGATGTATGATAATATGCTACCTACCTACCTATATTATAATTGGCTACATTACCCATTCTTGACTTGCCACTTTTTTGTTTGCACGAAATCTTCTTGTTTTATTGCTGTCTTTTAGATTTTTCGCAGAATCTAACCTCGGCGTGGCAATGTCAAATTTTATTGAATAGCTGTATTCATTAGTTCTTTGGCCTTGATAATAATTTAGATTGGATGCAAAAATGCAAGCTCTTCTTCCGTCAACTTACGAATAATCAGAGTTCAAAGCGGTTATTAATAAAAGAAGAGACGGTAAATAACACCCAGAAGATATTCATGTCTCAACAAACAGAGGTCCAATTCTTGGACCCTTTAATAATAGCGAAAATCTTTGCATATTCACTCATAGGCCTGTTCAATAATGTATATTACGAGATTATTCTTTGTTAGGTTTTTTTATGAATAGCTTTAAAATCACTAAACTATTTTAACGGAGTCCTGTGAACATGTTATGATCTTATTGATGAAAAAAATATCTGAGCATAATCCAGAAGATAAAATAAGAGAAGATATCATGGTCTAACGCAACATTAATATTTCAGGGCCGACAACAACTGCCAGAAGTACTTCCTCTGCATCGGCACAAAGCCACGTGTGCTGTTCTGCGGTCAGAACACCGCCTACGATGAGCTGACCAATACCTGCGTGTCGGCTGACGAAGTCGACGCCTGTCCCGTGGAAATCAGGACCGAGGCTGCCCGCGCCAGAGAAGAAGCCCAACAACTCCTCGCCAAAGAACTTGAGTTCAACGCCAAAACCACCAACAAGAGGCGATACCATTAGATATTACAAAAATAGCGTAAAGTTGGATATTCTCTGTGTTTGCTCACCTGCATGCGCATCTGCGTTGTCGTAATGGCAATGTAAACACGAAGGATATGCGCTAAGCATAAATGATGCGCAGTGGATAGACAACTTTACAAATAACCTCACACCCTCTGCATCACATCTGATCTTTGATGCTCAACTTTTGGGACTGACCTAGTCTGTCCCAAAAGTAGTTCTAGTCTGAAACTAACAATTGAGTTACCACAGCGTCTGTGTTATGAAGTCATAGAATATGTATGTTTTTACTTGTTTTTTATTTGTAATATGTTATATCTTCCACCCAGTTTCCGATTCGCTTCAGGCGATTGCCCGCAAGTAAAAATATAAGAATCTAGAGTAAGATTTGTCTTAAGCATACTTTAAGCTGTAACTTTTTATTTTTATGAATTAATTTAACTCACATCACCATTTTTATGTTAAAACCGAACTTACATCTTGTGTCTACAGACTCTACAGACGTAGTGTTCCGATACCAAAAACTATGGTATCAATAATAAGTAATGTAGAATGTCGTTTTACAATTGTACAATAAAATATCTCAAACTTGAAACGTGTTTTTAATCACCATTGTTATATTTCGACTAACCGCAGTAATTCAACATTTTGTACTATTAATGAAAGTCAATTAAGTAGATATCTAATTAAGGTGACATATTTTGGTATAAAAAGTAAACGAAACGGTGTAAGGTCACCATTCGGGAGTTCCTCATCATCAGAAGAACAACTTGAAGAAGCAACATGTTCTCTTACCTGTGTGTCGGCTTAGTGTTCGCAGCTGTCTGTAAGTAACATTACTACAACGATTACTAATTGATCCGAGTTACCTGATTGATTTCCTTTATTGGGCTCTATCACGTAACAAAATTAAATCGAGCCTACAATATTTTAATATGTGATTTAACCATGAAGAATCTATTCGGTATACCCTTAACTATACCACTAGAACTATTTGACTACATCAGATTTCCATTTAACAGGCAGTGCTCAGGTGTTGGTGTCAACCCAACAGCCTGATCCTCGGAACGCTATCTGCAAGCAGAGAAATGGTTACTACAAAGTGGACTCTAGCTGTGACTCCTACGTAGAGTGCACTGTAAGTATTCCATTATGCCGAAGACTTTAATCCTCAGAAGATTTTGATCTTGATAGTCCTAAAAACTGCCATAAGAAGAGAAATGAGTCTCTGCAATGTAGCTGCATTGTCAAAACGTTCGACGCCATAAATATATGTTATTTACACATTCAAACGCCTGCGATAGATCGCTAATAAACTTTGCCTAAAAATCTTTAAGTTTGAACAGCATTGAAACTCTTAATCATCTCACTAACTTTTATGGATATTTAACTTCAGCAAAGGTCATGAAATAGGCATGCACCAGGGTTCTGTTCTAGGACCTTTTTAATTCCTAGTAAACGGTGAGATAAATGTAGTTCAACAAATTCGTTACTTGCACAGGAATTCGTAGCTGAAGAAATGGCCTGCCCCGACGGCCTCCACTACAACCCTGAAGCGAAATGGCCTTCCTACCCTTGCGGATACCCCATGGACGTGCCCTGCGTAGGCCGAGGTGCTGCCCGTAAGTAACAACGGATTATTTTGGATTCATAGCCAAGCTGACTTAAAACTTATTGAAGAAAAGTAAAGTAGACTTTAAAATTGCCAGCAATCACATTTTCCGTGCAAAAGTAGGTTTATTTGTAGGTTTGTGTCCTCTTCATAAACTTGGCATGCGGGAATAGACTAAACTTTTTTTTTACGGAAGTATGTGCAGTCTGAGAATAATTTTCTAAATTATTGTCGTGGGTTAAGAAGATTGAACAGAAATAAATACATGCCTTGCATGCATAAAGGTAAGCAGAAATGAGGATGGTAATGTGTTTAAACGATTTATATATTTGAAGTTTATTTTTGCAGATTACTGATCCAATTTTGCCCATCATACGAGTCTTTTTATACATCAGAATGAAACGAATTGACTTGCACGGGACTTTCCCATTCTTTTTAGTTTCTGGAATTTCTGTTAAGGCCTAAAAACTATTCATTTATTTTGATCCAGAACCAGCCCAGCCCACAGCTGAATGCCCTCACCAGTACGGCTACTTCGCATCACCTGTCGCCAGCGCCGACAACTGTGGCCAGTACCGCATGTGTGTTGCCGGCAAGGCCATCGAGATGATCTGCCCCACCGGACTGGCCTTCAACCCTGAATCCGGCCGCTGCGACTGGCCCGACCTTGTCGCTTCCTGCAAAGAAGACCGTAAGTATACATTGACCATTATAACTTCAGATATTATGCATCATTTAATCTATCAGAAGGATTCAGAACTCTTTATCATCCCGTGCAAGTCAAATGAGCGGGTTGGTGTAACTATGTTATGACCATTGTTGTGTGTTCAATTTCAACTCCTGTCTTGTAGTAACAAGGCACAAATTGCCTCTAATCAGTTATTTCTCTTTTTTAATTTCCCCTTGCAATAATAAGAAACATTCCTAATAATTTGTATCACCTTTCAGAGTTCCTCGGATTCTCTTGCCCAGCTGCCCCCGCTGATGCTGACGGCAATCTTATAGATATCGTTGTTAACTACAAGTAAGTAAACCAAATCCTATCTTTAAGAAAATCTACTAAACTTTAAATAATAAATTTAATTACTGCTAGATTCGATTGAAGGATCAAGCGGTCGATTCTGTCGACATATCACCGTGATCACTTAAGTGGCGTGAACGACAAATTAGCTGTCATGCCATCTTGTTTTTATGGTTTGAGAGCTCACTTGTCGTTCACTTCGCCTAAGTGTTCACTTTGACATGTTTACAGAATCGCATTGCAGGTTAGAGAACTAATTATAACATAATCTCATTATAATATTACAAATAACTTACTCTCGGTGAAGTTTCTCTAATCTAGCATGTCTGTACATACCTATAGAAACTGTTGTCCTAAGTACTAGTGCACGTTTCTTCTATGCATTCACGTTTCCTATGTTTTTAGATACCAAGGCAACTGCTACTACTTCTTCTCGTGCGAGAAGGGCCGCGCTCGGCTGCTGTCGTGCGACGCCGGCCTGGCCTTCGACCCCGTCTTGGGCCGCTGCGTGGACGCCGACTATGTCAACTGTGAAGTCGCCACACCTCTAGTCGACCCCGTACCTCTATAGTAGCGTTACATTTTGTCTCATAACGCTTTGATTCCTATGTACTTTTTATTATTTAATAAATAATAAAAATATTTGTAATAAATTTTCGTGTTCCTAATTTTCCCTCAGTATCTAGTCGGTTCTACCGGCAAGCTACCCCAAAGAAACATTTTTCCAATATTTTAATGAATACTGATTAATTAGTAGGCACTTCAAATCTTATGACTTAAATATCAAAACAAAAATAAAGGGAGTAAAGGTACATTAGTCATCTAACGATCTCCATTAACTTGAAAACAAAATTAAGACAGTTATTTAATTAATTGAAATATAATTGACTAAAGATAATGATTTTAGTATTAAGAAAACTACAAAATCGATTTTATTTTATCAGCTACCGAAGACTAGGCGAATAGAAACCGGTTCGAATTACTCATGAACATCTTCATGAGTAAAATAACAAACATGTAGGAAAACGTCTGCAAGTAAGCTCACTCGTAGAGTCGTAACTCCTTGCTCCATCCAATCTTCGCAAAGAAATTTCTTATAAAAAAATCAGGAGCCAGGGAGCTTCATACAAATTGTACCTTGAAATTGATACAATAAATAATTTATTATACCATATTTGGTAGCATAGCAACATTTTATGACAATCATACGGTGTCATCATCATCCGCCAAGTCTTTTCCTAACTTTATTGGGTCGGCTGCGGCTGCCAGTGCGGGATTAGCCACGTAGCAAGCGCATTTGGGGGCCCCAAGACATGTTGCACATTCGAGTGAAGTCACTAATTTGGTATACTTACTTCGAACAAATAAATTTATTTTAAGCTATCATACCGTCTGAAATCTAAACAGCCCCAGATCAGGTCTCAGACAATGGCAAAACCTATGGGCTCAGGCGCCACATAAGTACACTGGAGCCTGTGAGAAATAAAAGAGGGAGATTGAATTAATTATAACCCCCCGGCTATAATTGTTTTATTGAATTGGATATTTTCGTTTTCATTTTCGAAGCTTTTCGGCCCGTTGGAAACTTTGCTACAGGCCCCGCACTGGCTTAATCCGGCACTGGCGGCTGCCATGCCAGTCGAAGCGGATTCAGCTGAATTCCGGTGTTTTTCGTGAAGCGGCTGCCTACCAGACCTCCACAACCCATTAACTGCGTGGCAATCATTCGCTGTATATAAGTAGAAATAGTGCAATAATTTGTTCTTTAAAAGGTGGATTATTTACTTAATTTATAATTTTCTCTTTAAAAGGTGTTTTTTTACTTAATTTGGTGTCATAGTACCTACAATTTAAAGTGCAGTCATTACTTAAATACCAAGAACCAATTGTAAGTTCGGTTTTCAATTTTTGGTTTAAGTTGAATTTTTTGCTGATTGGATATATTTTAGGTTATGGTCACGAAGTTATTTTTGGTGGTCAATATATTTATTCCCTTTTATAATCCATAGTTTAACCCTTTAGTAACAATTATGGGCTTTTAAGGCCGTACGCTGACCAAATAACCTTGAGCATTTTTTGCCTCAATAACAGCGCAAGAGATACAACAGCAAATACGCTCAGAATGTTGAATAAAATCGTTATAAAATCTAATTTTAATCGTTTTAAAAAATATTTCTATCAAAATGTTCATAATTAAATTGCCTATCCTAATGGATTTTGTACTTACACTAATGTGTAAGTACAAAATCAAAACTTTTTACAAAAAAAATACAACCGACTTCTAAATCTAATGTTTTTTTTAGAAGTCGGTTGTATTTTTTTGTAAAAAGTTTTTTATTTTTCACTTTTTAGTGGTGCCCCATACCTAACAACACCACTACAAAATCGCAGAAAAGCAAAATACGCAATTTCGATTATCAAAGAATCATCTAAATAGTCAAAATACAGCTATTTCGATTTAAAATCCAAAGTTCGTAACCGATTTTGATATGATTTAAATGGGACCAATCTGCAAGTATATCCTTTCAGATAAAACAAAAATTTTTCAAATCGGTTCATAATTGTCGGAGTTATGAGGTAACAAACATAAAAAAAAAAGAACATACAACCGAATTGTTAACCTCCTCCTTTTTGGGAAGTCGGTTAAAAATAATCGTTAGTTTTCGAGAAGATGCATGTTTTTTGTATATTTTTCTCATTTCTGTGGTTTAAAAATAAATCTACCATTTTGAAGCCAAGATTATGGAGATTTTTTTTTTTTTATAAGTTGATATTTCTTTTGGATAAAGAGTATATTTAGCTCCAAAAAACTGCACAAAAAACGACTAGCGCTGCGTTTTGCTCGGGGACGCGCCTTAATAATTTCGATAATGTGCTTTTTTAAATCAACATTTAGCTTTAAAATGGTAAATTACAAGCAAGTATTAAAAACTATTAGTTAAAACCTAAAAATTGGTCGAAAAGTGCATTTTAACGTGCCCGAACCTTTTACCCAATGGATCCGTAGTTACCTACCTTTTTTTTACGGGGGGAAATCCTCATGGTTGTCCTCCGCCCTGGGTGGGCGAAGAGGTCTGCCAGACTCTTACTTACTAATACCACCGCGGTGTTCCATCTCTCACCTATGCCAGGGATCGCGGGAACTAAAGCGACTTCCTTAAACCCCGGCCGGTGCCGGTCCGCCTCTGCGGGCCACCTCGGGTCACCAGGTGGAGTGAGGTGTTTGACTCCTCCCGCGACGTCAGAGAGGGGCGCTCGGGAACACCACGCGCCGCCACCTCGGGTTCGGATAAATGTGGGTGACGGACATTCCCAAGTCTGCCGGCCCTGGACCCAGTTAGGGAGGCCGGGAGAGGGCAGCGTATATAGCCCTCCTCCGACACCCGGCGCGCCCCCCTATATCTCCCTTTCCGCAGCCTCCTTCTGCGCGATAACTGTTTCGCAGAAGGAAACCACCGCGTCCCAGGACTCCTCGCCGTCGACCATAACACGGACTACGGCCGGCAGCGAGAGGTCACTGCCTACCACAGAGATGAGGGCACGGCGCGGCTCCTCCCAAGCGGCACACTCTGCCAGCATATGCCGCGCCGTGTCCTCCCGACAGTCGACGTACTGTTGACACCGAGCGTCCGACTCCCTGCCTATGCGACACGGGAACTTCCCGAAGCAGCCATGCCCAGGGAGAACCTGCGTCGCACAAAACGTCAGGGAGCCGTGCAATCTCCCGAGCCAAAGGCCGAGCACTGGCCGGATGACGTCGATAATGACGAGGCCGGCAGAAGGGCGTGAGAGCCTGTCCCGCCATTCCGCCACCAGAACCTCGTGCAGCTGCGACCGACGCAGCTCGATGTGTCGCTGCATCAGTCCCTCGCCGCGTGCCCGCGCGTCCTCCCTCACGCCACCGATGTACCTACTTTTGCCTCCAGGTCCCAGGGCGGAGATCCAGCCAGTGTGCAAGCCGCCTCGTAGGATAGTAGTTACCTACCTACCTCAACCAATAGGTGAAATGGAGATAAAAAATTGCTAAAATGCGTTTTGCTATTAATTGTTAGTTACCTACCCTAGGTAAAAGATTTTAAATAATATTTAATTATTTATTTGTCCGCTGGTCAAGCTAGAAAATTCGACCTTGGAAAGCAGAAACCATGATATAAATTCATTTTTCAGGTTTAGAAAAACAAAAAAAAATTAATTAAGATTTTTTCAGAACGCGCTCCTTCGTTTTCTGATAAGTATATAAATAATTCAAGTAGACGATGGATGATCGCACTTACACAATAAAAACCCGTCAAATGCGAGTCGAACTCGAGCACCGGGAGTTCCGTATCATCATATTTGAAACGAGAAATATTTTTTAATTTTCATCGGCGAGGCCTAAATTCGTCATAGGCCAGTCACCGTAGAGGAACCCTCCTCTACGGTGACTGGCCTATGACGAATTTATTAATTTATATGTTTTTCGAGAGTATGTATGTAATGTATATAATGTTGTTTGGCAAGCTCTGCAGCCTGAACGGCTTGATGGATTTTAGCTTGAGAGGGTTCGTTGGATTCGTCTTTACTGTGAGAGTGACACTGGGTATATAAAAATAAAATAAAAAATGGCTTTCTGTAAAGTCGATTTATGGTGATGAAATTATTGCAAATACGTTTATGAATAAAATTGAATCATTTTTATTGAATTATCACTATTTTAAGGATGCAAAGAAGGAGTGAAATGAAATCTACAATTTAATTGATAAATTTACTTTTATTTGCACTCATTAATTCAAATATGTTTATTACTTTAGCGAACAGATTATTTTAACTATAACTTTTATACTTGAGGTATGTTTCATCATTTTTCACGTTTGGGTTGAAGTCGCCACAAAGAAGAATGGTACATTGGTATCAACTTGCATGATCGGATGCACATACTGGCTGTTGTGCACATACGGAAAAAGTACTTGGTGCAGCAATACACTAATGTTTGAGACACTTGCTCCAGGATGAATATACCTACATTGCGCAAATTACAATTTTAAACGTTATATCAGCAGTGAAGCATGTAATTTTAGCCAAGCACACGTCGCCCGTATCTTTGATGAGACGAGTTGCGTCCGACAATTCAACGTGGAGAACTTTCGCCGAGGATGTCGATGATAATTTTCGATAAATTGCTACTCCACCAGCTACATTTGTATCAGAATCCGATCGATTATTCTGCCGGGTTACACACTCATGATTATTAATTGAAACTGGATCACAATTGTCACGCATCCACGTTTCAGTCAACACCAAATAATTTAACCAGACTGTATCCGTTTCAATATCCGCTGAGTGAGCAGACCAACTCTGATTAATCGTTCACTGATGGGATCCAACGGTGGTAGGTCTGGTGGTCGGTCAGGATATGAGAATAAAAAAAAAAAAAAAAAAAAAAAAAAAATATATATATATATAAAATTAAAAAAAAGACTGGTTTAAATATAAAATGTTATATTATATGTAATATGTATAGTTTATATAATATTTATGTATTCTGTATGTTTGTATATTAATATCAATCGCTTTTATGTTCTTCATATTGCACCTACCACTATTTGTCTCTACATCACCCAAAGGTTGACTGGTAGAGAATGCCTATGGCATTAAGTCCGCCTCTGTACATTTGTGCTTAAAGTGTTAAATAAATAAATAAATAAATAAATAAATTTATTAACCTTTGCCAAGGGTGGCATCGATTTTTTGTTCAGTGAACGTTTGCAAGTGTTGCAAACCAGTTCATATTTTTCTCTACAAAGTTGTCGATTTTCTTTGATGAACCAATCCGAGATCACCTTCAGCTGTGCCGCAGTGATGGGTTTGAGGTCGTTCTTGAACCACAGTCTATCGCAAACCGAGCAAGTGTAGCCTAAGTGGTTGTCCAGAAATGTTGATGTAAATCTCATGTTGGAGGTATTCCATTTAGTGTTCCTGGTAGATTGTGCCTGTTGTACTTCAATTTGATTTGAAGAAGTACCTGGTTGTACAGTGGTTTGTGCTGGTTCTGCTGCTAAAGATTGACGTTGCTGGTTTGTGTTCTGTCGTTGAATACCATTTTGGACATCGTTTGACCTTCCTGCTGAACGAGAAGAGGATGCAGTAGTCGATTCTAATGAACCACGGGCAAGAGCCAAGTTAGCAGCTTTGCGTAGCCTGAAGTTGCGTTTTCTTTCGGTATCTGATATCCTCGTAGCTATCGACTGTGCAGGAGTTCTGGATGCTGCAATGCGCTGTCTGTACTCACGTTGTCTCTGTGCACTTGATTTTGGAGCAGCGATTGTTGGTGGCTCAGCGAATGGCGTTGCAGACGTTGATGAGGTACTATTTTGGATATCGTTTGACCTTTCTGCTGAACGAGAAGAGGATGCAGGAGTCGATTCTAATGAACCACTGGCAAGAGCTAAGTTAGCAGCTTTGCGTAGCCTGTAGTTGCGTATCCTTTCGGTATTTGATTTCCTCGTAGCTATCGACTGTGCAGGAGTTCTGGATGCTGCAATGCGCTGTCTGTACTCACGTTGTCTCTGTGCACTTGATTTTGGAGCAGCGATTGTTGGTGGCGTTGCAGACGTTGATGCGGCAACATCTTGCGTCCCAACGGGTGCATTACTCCTCGAAGGTAGTGGCAGATCCGTGAGATCCATTGGCTCGTCAGGTATTTCAATTTGATCTGAAGAAGTACCTGGTTGTACAGTGGTTTGTGCTGGTTCTGCTGCTAAAGATTGACGTTGTTGGTTTGTGAGCTGTCGTTCAGTACTATTTTGGACATCGTTTGACCTTCCTGCTGAACGAGAAGAAGATGCAGTAGTCGATTCTAATGAACCACTGGCAAAAACCAAGTTAGCAGCTTTGCGTAGCCTGTAGTTGCGTTTTCTTTCGATATTTGATTTCCTCGAAGCTATCGAAAGTGCAGGAGTTCTGGATGCTGCAATGCGCTGTCTGTACTCACGTTGTCTCTGTGCACTTGATTTTGGAGCAGCGATTGTTGGCGGCTCAACGAATGGCGTTGCAGACGTTGATGCGGTAGCATCTTGCGTCTCATCGGGTGCATTACTCCTCGAAGGTAGTGGCAGATCTGTGGGATCCATAGGCTCGTCAGGTTAATCAGCCATTGGGTAAATGTAGGCGGTTCTGCAAAGAAAATGTTGAAATTATGTTAATAAAGATAACTACTTTATGATAAGAATTTTTGAAATTCAATAACTTGTGATTAATTTTAAAAACTGGCGTTTAGCTAAGTACATGAAAATATCAATTAAATAATTTAATTCATGATATTATATTTCGAAAAATTACTTGTTTAAACAAATTAATTGAATGAAAGTGATTGTTTTCCCTTGCACGTCGTTTACGCGGTTAAACTTGATATGAAAATTTCGAAATATTTTTTAAATTCTGATAAAAAAAACATTATTGTGCAATTTTTTAATTTTATTTAAGTAGAGTTCTTGAAAGTTTGATTTGTATAATTTGTTTAAATATAATTTTGGACAAGTTTTCATAGAAATAAACTATAATCAAATTAATTTTCATAAATAGTTAATTCTAAATGACGAAATTGTAAATTTTAATCAAATTCCTACTTTTGAAAAGCTATTTAATATAATAGTAGATTTCCTCGCACGGCAGTTGGCAGAATCAACTTATTGTTTGGGCACGTGCGACCTTTGCTACTTTTTTTAATAATAAAAGAATAAATACTTGAAATAATACTGGTAATCAGATTTTTAAAATGCAAGAATAATTTACCTTTATTGCCGCAAGTTTTGTTGTAATAAACAATGAAAACCACAATGAAAAACACAGTTGACGAAACAGCGTGTGGTGCTCTCGCTCCGAACGTAACGTTACAATGAGCGTAACGGGACAATGAGTCATCCTTTTTCGTACGTGCAGCCGGCGTTCATCGATTTATTAGACGTTGTCACGTCATAAACTGAATGGCGGATTTTGGGCGCCAAATTCAAATGTTTGGCACGCTCTGCAGCCTGAACGGCTCGATGGATTTTAGCTTCAAAGGTGTCGGTGTAGATTCGTATTAATTACCCGACTGCGCCAGAAGAAGGGTTAGGTATGTCTTTCACTAAAATGCAGGAAATATAAAAACGACCATGTGGAACCTGTAGGTATATATTACAAGCAAAAGTTGCGGTTTACGATTTATGACGTATTAAAAAAAAACTACTTACTAGATCTCGTTCAAACCAATTTTCGGTGGAAGTTTACATAGTAATGTACATCATATATTTTTTTTAGTTTTATCATTCTCTTGTTTTAGAAGTTACAGGAGGGGGACACATTTTACCACTTTGGAAGTGTCTCTCGCGCAAACTATTCAGTTTAGAAAAAAATTATTTTAGAAACATCAATACCATTTTTGAAGACCTATCCATAAATACCCAACACGTATAAGTTTAATGAAAAAAAAAATTGTGTTTCAGTTCTAAGTACCTACTTATTATCTTATTATCCCAAAATGTATTGTTTTTTTTTTCTATTTTTGTGTGAAAATCTTAATACGGTTCACAGAATACATCTACTTACCAAGTTTCAACAGCATAGTCCTTCTGTCCCAATAAAATATATGCACATTTTTATTTCTTTCTTTTTTTATAAATAACTAGCTCCGCCCGCTTGACAAATTATATTCTAAAACCTTCCTCGAGAACCACTCTATCCATTGGTGAAAACAGCATTGAAATCGGTGCAGTAGTTTTTGAGTTTATTAAATCGCGAACAGGCAGACGCTAAGTACTGGAAGTAGGCTAAAAACACAGATTCTGAAAAATTCTTGGCGCCTCTTGCATTTCTCCATTCAATAAAATTACCATAGGCTTTCATATATTCCTCCCGTTATTATGCAGGTAATAGATTATCCATCACATTTCTTGCGTCAGTTCTAATATTTTCAAGAGTCTATACTTTCACTGTCATTTGAAGAATTCATTTGTCAAAACGAAACCATGAATTTCTAACAATCCGTGAAAATTGACGAAAACGCGGGCTGTAGTTCGCGCTTTTTTAATTTGATTTCTTTTTTTATTCAGCTGGCGGCGCAACTATGGCCCGTCGTACCAGCCAGTCTTTAGGTACCTATTCTAACAATATTTGCGTTCGATTTCTTTGGCGCTGAACACTAAGATTTTCCAAATTCGAAAAGTGCGCAGCAAAGATAATTGCGGCCTTTATCTCCGAAACAGATAATAGTTCTATACCAAAAGATTACAGGGAAACATCATGTTAAAAAATGAAATTTGTTGGGAACCCTTCGCACGCGAGTCCGACTCACACTTGGCCAGTTTTTTTTTCAGATATCCAGCTGGAACAGACGGACAGACTTAATCACACCATAGGGGTCCTTTTTACCATTTTGGTACGGAACCCTACAAACAAGTTGGAATGTGAATACCAAATGAACTCTAATCAGATCCGGGTTATCCAATAAATAATTCCCCGCCTACGACGTTCTAAAAATAAATCTTACTAGTTTTAATTTCATAATTTATTTTCCAATTAACGAAGAAGTGCATGCCCGGGCCCCTGGATCTCCGAATCTTGAGAAGTAACTAAACACCTTTCTAATAAAATCCCAATAAAGGCCAAACGTATAATCTAAATGATAATGATAAATGATAAAAAAAAATATTTCTATTATACGAACTAAGTACGGTTATAATAATAATACCTCTCATACCTAATTTTAATCATTGTTTCGATCAAATTTCATTTATCCAGATTTCATTTGTTTTAACTAAGCTCAAACTAACTAGTTAAAATAACGATTCAACCACAGTCTTGATTTACGAACAATTTTTTTTTACTTAAGAGTCCTATTACATTTTTTACGGAAATTCATGATTTTTGACGCTGTAGTTTTCAGCAGCAGTAAGATATTTTAATTATTTGATCCTGAATAACGATAGTGCCAGTCTCTTTCTTGTAAGTTAGAATTACACATTTTCATTTTTCTTTTCGTGTAATTTACTATAAATATTTTACGTACTCAGTTTGCAAGAAAAAATGTCGGCGATGGAACTTTGACGGTCAAATTCACATTGTTACAATCAATTCTTTTAAAATCTGAAATTACTAAACGGTAAGTTGAATGTTTTACTTGTTTATTGGAGTTCTAGAATTTCTTTAAATTCCTTGAGTTTTCACGGAAAAAAACGTAAAGAAAGCCTAATTTAAGCCAGAAATGTCTTGATTCAGCGTCCATTATATTCCAAATAAAAACAATTTTATCAAATAAATTATTATGATATAAAATTTCAATCTAAAATCAATACGTTTAATATAGTTTTCGTTTGTCAATATAATAAAACAAAATTACCATAAATAAAATTAAAGTACTATATATTCTGCATCAATTCAGCGCTCGCGCTCCTCAGTCTCGCGCGAGCGCCCAAATAAACTATAATCTATTCAGACTAGTAAGTATCAAAATTGTTTCGCGGACTATAGATGTACTCCCAACGCAGACCAACGTAACATCGTCTATTGCAAACGAGCATTGACGATTCGTAATAGGACTCTTAACATGAGTTTACTCTTGACTCTATTTTGCTATCATAACGGTATTTCACCTATTAATATAAATTAACATACGTAACAGCATCGACCACCACAATCAAACTTCATAATTAAAAGTTAATTTAATAATAATTAAAAATAATTAGATGCCCATTAATTTGTTAACGGTGACATTAGCGTGCTCCAGTTAAAAAGAAATGAAAATAGGTCACTATTTACAGTGAGGTGTGCACTGTCACATTGGCAGCACCTTTGAGGGACCAGAAACATGTTGCGGAGAGAATTACTATTAATACTGCCGCTGGTAGTAACGCGTAAGTTACGATGTCTGCTTTGCTATTATACATGGTTTTGGTAAACTTGATATTTTTTTGTTTACAAGCGTTTGTAAATTATGTTCATCTTGCAGTGACTGTTGGTCAGGCGAACAGTGGCTACTCTTACTATGGAACGTCAAACGTGCGGTATCAGAGGCCACAACCGGTTTATGGAAGGCCGTTAGTTTTGCCGGGGAGACCGATGCCGGCGCCGCGCCCTACAACTGCTGCTTCTGTGGCGCCTGCTATAACTGCTGCTTCTGTGGCGCCTGCTATAACTGCTGCTCCTGTGGCGCCTGCTATAACTGCCGCTCCTGTGGCGCCTGCTATAACTGCTACTCCTGTGGCGCCTGCTATAACTACTGCTCCTGCGGCCCCATCTGTTACTGCTGCTCCTGCAGCCCCTGCTGATACTGCTGCTCCTGCGGCCCCTGCTGTTACGGCTGCTCCTGAGACGCCTGCAGCTCCAGTACATGTCCCTGATGGGCCTGGGTCCACACTTGCAGCTCCAGCTTATACTCCAGTTCCCTCTCAGCGGCCACTCTACTTTCCCGTCTCCAGACCACTCCTTCCCCCGCGCCCAATCAGACCAGCGCCGCTAGTTGTTGCTCCACCTCTACCTCCTGCTACTGCGGCACCCCAACTATCAGTTACAGAAGCTGCACCCCCCCTACCACCTGTAGAAGTAATCCAGCCTCTGCCTGCAGTGGAACAGCCAGAACCCGCACCAACTGCTGAAAATTTCGAACCAACGACTATCTCATATACCTCTGCGGAACCTAAACCAATTCTGCAGCCAAAACCCATTGAACTGGAGCCCATTTCGCAACCCATTCGGGAACCTGCGCCTGTCTTACTACCTGAGCCCATTTCGTCACCCAAACCCATTTTGGAACCTGAGCCCGTTTGGGTACCCGAGCCCATTCAGACACCCGAACCCATTCGGGAACTCCAGCCAATTTTGAAACCCGAGCCCGTTTTGCCAACCGAACCTGTACCACAACCTGAGCCAATACCAGAACCTATACTACAACCTGAATCCTCCATCACGCAATCCTGGCCCATCTCCCAACCAGAACTTTCTCAGCAACCTGAACTCGTTCGAGAATCGGAACCTGTGCAACAAGCAAACCCAGCGCCGCAACCTGAGCCTGTCCAGGATATGGTTCCGAACAAAAAACCAGCAGTTCTTCCTTCTTTATCAAAAAAACCGTCAAAGGCATTAAGTATTATTCGTGTTATTCCTCCCCAATCTGATAAGCCAGTGGCTTTACCTCCCCTTCTTCCTAAGCCCCAAGCAGTTCGGGAGCCTGATTTTGGTCGGCACCCTCAACCATCACCCTCAATTTACAATCCACCAGTAACATATCCTACGCAAAGCCCCTCATATTCCTATCCTACACCACCACGGACGGTAGCTACCAGTACGCAGACACCCCCTGTGTACACCGAACCGACTCGCCCAGTAGTAGTAGTCACCTCACGTCCACTTCCTCCCAAAGACAATCTTCCACCGGTGGTGACAAAAGCACCCGGACAATTTAAGTTCGACTTCCAGTGCAAAGAAGGGAATGGATATTACTCCGTTGAGCATGAATGTGACACCTATATTGAATGCAAGGTAGGTTACGTTACAAACATGTTATTTGGTCAAAGATTTATTACGTGCTCTGGATTTTGATTAGCTTATAATTACTGTGTTTATTTTTGTTAATACTCTTCTTCCTTGCAGCACGACAGAGCAATGAAATATGCGTGCCCAGATGGTCTTCACTTCAATCCTGCTGCTAAATCCTATGAATATCCATGCGCTTATCCATCAGAAGTAAAATGCGTAGCAGGTTACCAAGAACGTACGTATTTAGACAACATGGATTTTGGGTTCTACAATATAAATATTAGAATTTCTAAATAGTGACATTCTCATTTCAAATTTTTTTTTTTTTATTTTAGAGAGTCCCAAGCCTACAGACACATGTCCAAATCAATACGGATTCTACTCGATGAATGACGGTGACTGCAGCAGATTCATCATGTGTCAGGAAGGCTTAGCCACAATAATGAACTGCCCATTGGGGTTGGCCTTCAACCCCCAAACAAGTAGCTGTGACTGGCCTGCTAACGTCCCACAGTGTAACCCTAATGGTACGTAACACGATAGGTTAACCAACTGTAAAACACTTTTACAGCCAACGAATTCAGGCCACATGATACAAAAACAATTTTATGTTAACTCAGAAGCAAATTATTAATCATTTGAGTTTCTCTGTTTTCAGTGTTCAAGGACTTCACTTGCCCAGCCCCCCCTGAAGACGAGGATGGCCAAATTTCAGATATCATCTACAAATATAGGTCTGTACTAAAATAAAGCTTTACGTGCAGCCAATGGTTCACAGAAACTTGATGGACTATTTAAAACTTATCCTTTTGGTGTTTCCCTAGATACGGTTCACAATGTAAGCTGTATGTAGCCTGTCAACTCGGGCATCCTCGGCTCCTGAGCTGCGAACGAGGGCTCTCCTTCGACGACGCGTCGCAGTCCTGTATCGATGAAGACTATGTGACAGATTGTGCTGTGCCTTATAATGAAAATTTACAGTAATAGGTACCTAATTAATATTATTATTCCAATAATAAAGAATACCAAAAATTAAAAACTTGGCTCATTACTTTCTGTGCCTATCAGTACCTACAGATAGATTCATTATCATCATATCAGCCGAATGACGTCCACTGCTGGACATATACGTCGCCCAAGTGTCTCTACGACAACCAGTCCTGTGCGTCTTGCAACCATCGGCTACTCGCGACCCTCACCAGGTCATCGATCCACCTTGTGGGAGGGAGGCCTTCCAACGTTGCGCCTTCCTGTACGCGGTCGCCACTCCAGAACTTTTCGGCCCCATCGACCATCCGTTCTGCGAACAATGTGCCCTGCCCACTGCCACTTCATTTTGGCGATCCTTCGGGCTATGTCGGTAGCCTTGGTTCTCATTTCTGATTCGATCACGCAAGGAAACTCCAAGCATTGCCCCCTTCATTGCCCTTTGAGTGACTCGTTCTGATGAGACCCATTGTGAGCGACCATGTTTCCGTTCCATAAGTCATTACTGGCAACACGCGCTGGTCATACGACTTTCCGAGCGGGGTTTTCAAAAAGGGTGAACCCCGGACACATTTTTTGTGACCGGAGAAGCTCGATTGATTGAAAGGTAGGGTCTTACGGGCGTTGACGGGATATCCAATCTGATCCAAGCCGGGGTACTAAAGTTAGCGAGCTCACTTCACTCACCCTCGATTTCCAGCTCGCTTGATTGTTACAGGCTACAGCCTTTCCGCACAAGCGCGTTTCCGCAAATAAGTAGTCAAAAACATTAACCCTACGAGCTTCTAAAATTATCGCGCTCGCTGCGCTCGCGTTGATGTCAACTATTTAGGTTATTTTTGTAAAAACATAGGTAAACCGTGCGTTCAAACTGTGAAAGCGTCTAACACGTTGTGACAATGAAATTCTCCCCCACACAAACAAATATTTGCGCCCATTCTAGAGCGAAATCCTGGATCCTTCATTAACTAATGACGGTATTAATTGCCGTAGCCTAGTTCAACGGGAAATATACATTTTGATTCCCTTGGGAGTATCCAAATAAACGTTTTTTGAGGCCTAAACGGCGATATCTTTTTTTTTACGTAAACGTAGAAGTTTGTTTTTTTCACAACTTTTTTTTTTGCTTGATAAGGGCTTACTCTTGACTCTAGTCTTGGTCAGAGATGACAGAGACAAAGTCTACGATGGAGCGAGCTTACCCAGAAGTAGCCTGTTTGTTCACTCTAACTTTGAAAAGATTAGGGTTGTAAGCATTCGGAAACACAGACGCAGGCAAAGAGTTCCAGTGTGTAACCTATCATCCACCAGTTTTACGTCGCCAATGAGCCTCTTAGCTCTACATTTTACCGAGTCAAGCGGGGCAAGCTGATACTTAGCTGAGCCATCCCAAAGGTGGCTGCAATACACCATGCAGGATTAGACTTGTGCTTCAATAGAGTTGAAAGCTGCTCAGGCTTGAAGCATCGCTTCGACCTATTTAGGATGCCCAGCTTTTTGGCCCACAGTTTGGGCTTTGCACTCAATGGTGGCGCCGAAGTTGATACTGGATGACAGCTCCAAGCCTAGGAGCTCGAGCCGATCAGTCACTGGAACAGATGTACCTACCCCGAAAAATAGGAGTTTGGTTGACACATCTCCTTTTTGCGGTAAAGAGACACGCCTGTGTTTTGGTGGCGTTAAAAGAGACCAGACTGTCGTCACCCCACTGGGAGACAAGGCTTAAGGTCAAATTTGTACGCTCTACCATGGCCTCTCTCAAGGAACGAACTTCATCCCCGCTGGTTGAGGCGCCGGACAAGTATCTCTCTGAAACCGTACTGCTATCTGCGTACCCAACAAGACCAGGCTGAAGTAGGTCATTGATGTGCAGCAGGAAAAGAGTTGCAGAGAGAACAGACCCCTGAGGAACACTGGCATCAATAGCCATGAGGTCAGAGGAGCAGCCGTCAACAACTACTCGGATCGACCGTTCGTGGTTTTAATTTCAAGTCGACACACATTTTTTCCTTTTGAAAAACCTTAAATGTAAAGGTTTTATTTATAATTGAGAATTTTTTTTTTTGGTTGCGTCCGGGAAAATACTCGATTTCACCCAAATGTCTGGGGTTTTTAAACTGAAACTTTGAGACCAGAAGATACCACGCAACTTCCCGAACGCTGCCCAGCCTAGTCGGATTCGACGGTTGACCACTTTCTCGAAGTTAGTCCTAGTGGTCCTACCTTACTTGACCGTTTGTCCCAGGTAGATGTACCCGTCTACAACTTCAAATGTAGATTCTCCGAACTTCATAGGAGTGAGTGCTACATGGGTATTAACTTACCTAAATGCGGCTTTATATAGCAGGGGGTGAACAGAATGCGGCGCTGCGCCGGTTTGACACTCTGATGCCGCGACCAATCGCAGCACGGCGGAAGGACCTCCGGCAAGATCTCATGACGATAATGAGACAGCGACTGTCGCGATCTTCATAGTGAGGACACGCCCGGGTGTCATCACTATGAAGATCGCCCTGAAGACAGGTTGGAGCACCGCCGTGTCCTCGACAAGGCAATCGGCATCGGCAACCTTTCGCGTCCGCCCTTGGTACAATCTATAATGTTCCGCAAATCCGGAGCGAGGATTCGAGGCATGAGTTGCAGTTGCCTCTTTCTGCGAAGAAGTAACGCTAGCGAAGGAGGAGGCGAACCGCTGGTTGAAGTAAACCGGGTGAAGCAAACATCACGCCACAGCCGCCGCAACAGAAGAAGATGGTTATTCCCGGCTACCACCCAACGCTCGCCGTCCGATGAGAAACAGGCCCGGTCGACGGCGCGTTGTTTTCCTCGCGTAACTCAAAGAGAAATCAACATAGAACAAGGTCCGGTGCCTGCAAGGTTGCAGAATTTGTTGAACCTGGAATGCAAAAAGTATTAGGACGGGTTTTAGTCAGTAAGAGTCTGACACTCCCCTCCACTTCGTCCAGAGCGAGATGAGTCAAGTAAGTAAATAAATTTGATGATTTCACATTCTAAAAAGAAAAAAAAGGAAGATGAAGAGTGGGATCCTGTAGGGCAGGGGTGGCCAACTTGGTTAGATCCAAGATCGAGTTTTTACTGACTAAACCCTGTGCGATCTACTGTATTTCTCTATTTTGTTTATATTATTTCTGTATTTATCTAAATTATGTAGTTTTTTTTTACATAACCTATTTACATACATAGTTGTTTACTCTGTTATACGTATTTAAATTTGTTTGCCTTGCCGCGATCGACTAGATTAATAGCCCCGATCGACCAGTCGATCGCGATCGACCGGTTCGCCATACCTGCTGTAGGGTATTGCGTAGCGTAAACCGACATTCGGAGAACCCATTAGTTTGAATCGACCTGTAATGTACAGTCGCCAGCACATCAAGCTACAGATACCGGCACGGTTCTTGAGCGCTCGGCGGAAGAGTGGGGATCGCTTTGCGCATCGTACACCTTATGACAAATAAAACGTCGTCGTGAGGTACGTGCAGCAAGAGTAAAGAACGAATCCCGAGTGACGGCTATGACGCGCGATGTGCTACGGGCCAAGTTGTACAAGAATCTGTCAAATTTCTATATTAGATTTTGAACTTTATAGCTGAAACGATTGCTCAATTTTGATTGGGAAAATTTTACAGTTTCGGTTACCTTGATGTGCTGGCGTCTGTACTGGCACCAGTTGAACCAAGAATAGTAAGGAGATAACTGATATCAATTCATCACGAGGCATGCTGATAAATTCCCGTCTATTAATTTTTTTTGAGGATTGAATCCTCTAATAGCGTCAGCGTCACTATTGTAGTTGGCTACTTTCGAAAATGTACTTATGTATGAAACGAATACAAAACAGCACTTTGCAGATAGAAGATAGACTATTAGAAATGTATAAATGTCGCAAGTTACTTGTAGATACAATCTTGGTTTTATAACTAAGCATGGTGGTTTTCACTTTTCAGTGCTCTGAGGTCATAGTTACAGTGTTACAGTCAAAACCTCACAGACATATTTATATGTCTGTGCAAAACCTATATATTATGTCTGTGTCAAAACCTGATATTTTATGTTTTAGCAAAAAGCGAACCATAGAACATCGCGCTTTTTTTTTACCTGGCTATATTAAAAAGAAGTTCTGTCTTACACACACCAAAATACCAAATATTAAAAATTCTATATCGTGATTGGTGGATATTCGTTTACATCTGATACAACCAATCATATTTATATTTTGGTGGAAAACAATTTCATATTTCCGCCAAAGAAGCGCGGTTTTGTAGCCAACAATAATTTGAATTTGAATTTTTATTTACAAGAATCTTGAATGTTATCACTATGACTATTACAGTACATATGGATATTTTTGCATTCATTTTGGTATTTTGAACGTCGGAGTGCCGTTTGATAAGTGTACGATGAGTGATGACGGAGTAAACGGCGAATACCGCGAGACATTCCGCTAGCGCAGCCCTGGCGGACATCGCCCCAGTTGCCCCTTCGGATCGAGCGGTTGCGTAGTCGCGACTCACGGCCATAGCCTCTGAGCCCTCATTTATTTTTTATAATTAATGTGTTCCTGAAGTGAATTTAAATGTAAAAAACAATATATAGTCGATATCCTGTCATTTTGTGTTATCTGAAGCTTTTATAAAGTTCGATGTCTAGCTGTGCACAAAATGGAAGATTCCTACATTATCGCTAATTTCCACATGCTTTGTCGACTGTGTCTGCACAAAAGCACATTCTCGACATCCATATTCGCAGCTGCGCCCGACGACGAAACTAATATTGCTTTAACCTCCAAACTAGCTGAATGTTTCGAGTTGCAGGTAAGACAATATTGATTACTGCTGTTTTTTTTTCTGGTTTCAGATATAGTTATCTTCAACCTTGACTAATAAATCATATTATTTCAGATTGATCCAAATGATGGGCTGCCTAACAGAATTTGTTACAAATGCTTGTTCAAAGTTGATAAATGTTCAAAATTCAAACTACAGTGCATTCAAAATGAAACCAGGTTAAGGCAGATCACAACAAGAGCTAATGAACTTGACAACTCTAATTCATCAGAACTTAGCAGCTACAACTATGGTTCACATTCTCATGATGGACTAAAACCAAAACCTGAAGATTACATTGTTGAAGATAGTGTTGTGATGGTGGTTGATCCAAGCCTTGACTATGACTCCTCCGAGGAGTCTGAAAATATGGACCCTGTTGAACCAGAAGTTACTGAAAGAAACAACACCCCAGATGGAGAGCCTATGGCTGAATCTTTTTTCAAAAATGTTTTCATGTGTCAATTCTGTGATCAAGCTTTTGTTTCACAAGAAAAATGTAAGGAACATGAACATGCTTATCATGATCCCAATTTACCATATAAATGTGTTGAGTGTAGTCTAGTCTTTGCTGAGCGAAGTCAATATGTGCAACATACTAAACAAGTGCACGGTAATGATAAACCTTATCATTGTCCAGAATGTGATAAGTGTTTTGGGAGACGCTCTGATTTGAGAAAACACTCGATTGTCCACACTGGTATAAGGCCATATCAATGTCAATATTGCTTGAAAAGCTTCTCCCGCAATACTAATCTCAGCAAGCATCTGCGTATTCACGCTGGGCACAAACCTCATGTGTGCCCCCTTTGTCCGAGGAGCTTTGTGGCAAAAGGAGATTTACAACGCCATGTGCTTGTACATTCAGGGATGAAACCTTTTGCGTGTAGGAAATGTCACTTAACATTTGGTAGGAGAGATAAACTTATCAAGCATGAAATGCGACACACTCCCATGAGTCCAGCCAAAACAAATGCAAATAATGCATTTGTTATCCCAGACCATGAACAAGATACTCATGATATGGTAGTGAATGTGAACCCCTTTAGCAATCTTATGACTTCTCCTACTCAACTCCATCCAGAATCATCTAATACTGATTATGACCTTCCAAGAGTCCCAGATCATATATCAGGGGAGAGCAGTTTTATGAAAGTACAGAAAAATACTTCTGCTACCAATAAGCCCATCAATCATTCCCCACCAAAACAAAAAGCTGCATCAAATAAAAACAGGCCAAAAAATATTAAATGTCATCAGTGCCCTAAGAGATTTAGCTCTTTGGATTCCTACAAAACACATGTGTCTATTGCGCACATTGGATCCAGAGTCTTCCAGTGTAAAATTTGTTTTAAGAAGTTCCCCCGCAAGAGAGAGTTGGACCGACATGCAGCTCTTCATTCTGGTATGAAACCATTTTCATGCAGTCAATGTGATAAAAAGTTTACTAAAAAGGACAAACTTGATAAACATGAGCAAACTCACGAATGCCTGGTTGTGAATATGCCTTGCATAGAATGTGGGGCTACCTTTGAAAAGAAAGTCGATTTAGTTGCACATATAAAGTCACATTTTTCTGAAAATTTTGATGATAAGATTACTGAAGCTGAAATAAAGAAAGAAGAAGACCCTGAATTTAATTTGGATGATAATTTCTATGACCTAGAAACTTGAGATTTTGAACTTGTAATTAATCTTATGTCAGAATAATTCTTGGCACCACAGCAGTGTAACTTATTGTTTACTTGTCAGTACTTAATAGTCATGTAAGGATTAGTTTGTGGGATAAGGTGGAAATATTTTTAGGTGATTATGTATGTGAAATATTTGTAAATAATTTGAAATTATGTGATGTCTGATTGTCCATTCTCTATAACGCTCCTAAGTGGATTTTTAAAAACATCTGAAATTTTTCAACCAGATTGACTTAAACCATGTCTAGCATTAAATGGTACGACCTTCTCATATTGAGGAATAATTTAACCAAAAATTATGTTAACATTTTGTTATGTATCATAGTTATTATTAGAAAATTTGTATTGAATAGATAGGTATTGATAGCAATTTAGTATGTATAAGAGATTTACTTGTTTATTTGTATAACATATACTGAATGTGGTGTGCCACAAAACTATATAATTAGGTTTACGAGATATATATCTCAACAACAGACTTGAAGTAGTACTAAATGTGACTGTCAAAATTTGATTGTAGCGTTAGATCTGAAATTATGGATGCTGTAGCTGTCTCATAAAACTGCCACACTGTTGGGCAAAATAATGTTAGTGTATCCAAAGATAATAATATAGCTGTATCTATTTATGTTTACTATTTTTGTTAGTCCATGCAAGTATGTCTGTATTATAATTGTGACTTACCTACATTTATTTAATAGGTAAGAATGCACAAATACTGTCAGGATGTCAAGTGATAGCTGTATGTAGATCATTAGATAATGACATACTTATGATGACTGTTTAGTTAGTTAATATTAAATAATGTAAAATTAGGCAAAAACAGTCGCCAGCACATAATGCTACAACAATCTGTCAAATTTCTGTATACGATTTTCAACTTTATAGCTAATATCATTAAGTTTAATTTTGATTGGCAAAATTTGACAGTTTTGGGTACCTTGATTACTGGCGACGTACCTAATGTATTGAGTTTTCCTGATGTATATTGCTTTAAGTTTAATGTCTTACAAAATTCTTTGATTATTATTTCAAAGTTAACAAATCTATGCATTTAAGAATACATACTAGTGTAAAGTACTCAGTTCTGTTATTAAAATGTAGTTAAATCTTAGGCATTTTAACATAATAGAATCTTAAAAAAAAAAAGTAAAATAATATTCCTGTTCATAGCAGGTTCACTCATCATTGCACAAAAAACAAACGAGTACATACTAAACTTTTAAAATAATATTAATTGTCAGTCTTTTGTCTATGAATAAATATTACATCATTGTGTACATACTAAATGCATATTATTCTGTAATGTGCAAATATAAATGTATGTAAATATTTATCTGCAATAAATGTTGTCCACTAAATTAGCACAATCTTTTGCTTTTTTTTAACCACCTAAAACCAAAGTTATTGAAATAAGATTTTTTTCTAATGCCCTATGAAGCATCTCTGTGAAAATGTTCTTTTTTTCAACTTGCACATATCCTAGTGCACTTTTATTTCAACTTCAATTCTGGTTTCACCCCTGATAGTGTTGCTCAAATAGTCATAAGTCCATTTTACATTACTGCAAATGACAATAATAGGTCAATGAAACAAAATCTATTTACATTTTAATTTATTGTTATCCAGCTAATGGGTTAGCATGTATTGTAACTGAGGTAATTTTTGCTTCTGTAAGTGGCCGGTATGTTTTTGGGTTGACTGCCATTTTTTCTAGATCATCAAGCGCTTCAAATCCATCTATGATTCTGAAAAAATAGATAACAATATGTTAATGTTTGAACTAGGAAAAAGGTGCACACATAGGGCACTCCCTGCTAACAATTTACACACCAAAATCCACTAACATGTAATTGTTCAATTACTCAAAACAGCCTATGCTTGCCCTTGCAATTTGGCACAGTCTATCCAGTTTCTCAATCTTATACAACCTGTATGCCACTTGCTTTCTGCTGGGATCCATATAGGGCCATGTCCTACTATAAAATTGGTATGATTTGGTTTTCCAAACTACTAGTTTCTTTAACACTTTGTCTTACCTGCCAAATAGTGTGTACTTCAAATCTAAATGTGGCTGTTCTCCATAAGTGAAGAAAAATTGACTGCCATTTGAGTTGGGTCCATTATTGGCCATGCTCACCATACCTCTTGCATTGTGCTGTAAAGTAAAAGTATTATTACAAATAGTAGTGATTAACTAACAAATACTTTAATGTGAAAAATATCACTCTTAATGACTTTTTTTTTACCCTTCAACACAATATGCATGGAGTAAACATCGTTTTATTTATGAGACATGTAAATCTATACCTTCAACTCTTCCTTGAATTCATCTTCAAACTTTCGACCCCATATAGACGTGCCTCCTTTTCCAGTGCCTGTCGGGTCACCAGTCTGTACTATGAAGCCCTAAAACATGGACCGCACAAGTTTAATTTTATTCGAATTTAAAATACCTAGATATGTAATTTTATACAAATGGATACCTATAAGGCACCAGGGCTTACCTTAATATTCCTATGAAATAAGCATCCATTGTAATAATTGCTAGCACATAATGCTAGAAAGTTTTCACAAGCTTTTGGGCATTGCTCACAGTATAATTCGATTTTGATATCCCCAACGTCCGTGTGCAATGTAACAGACATTTTGTCAAATCTTTGTTAATTCCTTCAATGTGCTGAATATTATTATTAAAAAAACTATTGTTTATTATTATATTTTGATTATTATTTACTTCCCTTCCATCATCCATGTATATCTGTATATACCTAACCTAAAATTCAGCACAGTTTGACGTTTTTGTATGACACTGACAATGACAAAACTGACGTTATGTCAACCATGAAGGTATATGTCAACATGCCAATGTCGCAGGCATTTCGTTCTACGCATTATAATTTCTGCAACAAAAAAGTTTTAGGATAAATAAGACAATAGAAGAATGACTTGTTTATGTGTAAAATAATTGACACAGGCTACAGATATAAAGACGCCAACCCACCGCGCACGCTCACGCCCACGCACGCTATGCACGGCCATGCGGCGCATTTTAGCTGCATGTGTTCATTTGTTTGACAACGTAGGTCTACAATTTTCCACTGCAGTACACGCCCACAAACTATGTAGGTACCTACAACTGTGGCGTGGCCCACCGCGGCTCACGGAGAGGCTACGCCCTTTTTTTTGACGAATATGGTACCGCGTGCACAGCGTGCATGGCGTTGACAGCGTTGAGTTACGTGGGTGCCATATTTGAGCAAGCCACGCGCGTGCCAATGACGTCAATTGATGCGTAGAGAGTCCGTGGGTTGCAGTGGAAACAATCTCATACATGTTCATGCACGGTGATGCCTCACTCACACCTCACACACGTGCGTAGTCTCCATGCGCCGCGGTGGGCCACGCTACAGTTACAAGGGTTTCCGCCTTAGGTGGCATTTTTCAATCGAATTCGAAGGTTGAGTTACGCTAGATCCGTACGTGGATAAGTCCAACGGATCCTTGCTGTCGGAGCTTACATGAAGCTGTTGGTCCTTGGCTATCATTCTATTTTGATTTTGATTAGATGACTACGACCACAATCCGGCTCGCCGCGTGTACCAAATTAAAACTTGAATACAATGTGAAAATGTGTGTCCGTAAGACGGATAGAGACGCTGCGGGAGCGTTTCAAAATTCAAGTTTTATTTGGCTAGATCTGTGTGATACAAAAACTGAGTAACCTTTACTATTTAGTTTTTGTGTGCCGGGGCTAAATCATGTAAGGAGCTACCTACCTACTGCCACACTCTGTATACAGGAGATTAAAGGCGATATTCCTTTGGAATGCGCTCCCTCTGAACATCAGGATGGCAACAAGTCGGTGATGGCTCGTGAGCATATTCGCAAGAAGTTGGAAGAATCATTACAGCGGTAATTCGTTGGATTCATGTTTTCTTAATAATTTTGGTTGTGTATGTATTTTATGTATTTATTATAGATTGTATTTTTTTTTCTTCCTCTCGGTTTGTCTTTTCTATATGTTGCACCTACCATGCTGTCTCTGCACCACCCTAAGGTCGACTGGTAGAAAATGCCTAATATGGCATTAAGTCCGCCTTTGTACAGTGTTATTACTTGTGCATAAAGTTTTAATAAATAAATAAATTAATTAATGGGTATTTTCTTATTTCAATACTTATTTTTCTAATAAAACCATTCAATTAGACATAAAAGGGATTTATTGAGATCATGGTAGTACACTAAAAAAATTAGATTATTCACAACCGCCTTCTCTTTCATGGGTGCTTTCATCGGTACCTTGGTTTTCATAGTTGCCAAGTAACCTATGGCCGTTAGGGTCGAAGGGTGATTTAAGGTGCAAAGTCGCTTTATGCTTCTGCCCCAAGACTTCAATCTCGTAATCGCCATCTTTCAAAAACTCTTTGGTAACTTGGGAACCTTCGTTGGTCACGTAGCCGATACCGATTGGTTTGTCTAGGTAGAAAGCGTAGTCTCCTCTTCTTAGATAGCCTACAGGCTCACCATTTCTAAATATGGCTTCTTGCCCGAAGATAGCGACCTGAAAAAAATTATAAAATTACCAATCCTAATCTATATCTATACTATAATATTATCAAGAGGTAACATTTGTTTGTAAGTTTGTATGTAGGGGGATTACCCCCTACATACAAACTTACAAACAAACTCAGGAACTACTGGTCCGATTTGAAAAATTCTTTCAGCGTTAGATAGCCCATTTATCGAGGAAGTAATATATATATATATCATCACGCTAAGACAAATAGGAGCGGAGCAGTAATGGAAAATGTGACGCAGACGAAGTTGCGCGAGTCAGCTAGTATTCTATATGTATACCTAATTATTCCGTTTCTGACTGATTGAGTGACTGACAGACAACGCACAGCCGAAACTACTGGCCGTAGAGAGCGAAAGTTTGGAATGTAGGTTCCTTGGTGAGTGTAGGGGTACGAGGATGTCCCGAAATTACGGATATGCGCATACAAGTCTTGGGCAAAACCTAGTCAAGTGTAGTTCGACCTTGGCACCACAACGCTTGTGGAAAAATCTAAATGAGAATTATTTTTTTAGTTTCATTGTATTTGTGCTGTGCTTTTGACAATACCGAAGCGATGAAGTCGTGACTTTACATTCAAATGTTTCAAACATTACTACTGCTTTGCGACGCGCAGTCGGGTAAAAAGATCGTAACCTATAGTATCTTTAAATGTATATTATACCAATTTTGTTGGGAATAGTATCTCCCTGTGGAAGCGGCGCTGTACATGTTTTAAATTAATGTTTTTCAGTCACCTCATTGTTCACTCCCGCATTATCAGTATTGTCTTTTACATGACCTATCTATGTTATTACTTGTATAATACAAACCTTATCACTAAGAGTGAAATAAGCGTATTTCTTGGTGACTCCGTTAGTCCTCGCTCTAGTAACATGCTCATTTCCAATATAATCGCCCCCTTTCCTGCACGTAAAACCCAACCCAGCTTCTATCGGATTGTCATCGGCTCTCAAATCGGAGTTCCATAAGTGATATCCTGGAATTAATTTAAAAAAATATTTTCATAAAATCAGATTATGTTTTCTACTAGCATTACATATTGTTTGATTAGAAGACATTGTAGGTATTACAATCTACATAATACTCTTTTAAGTGCCTCTTTCAGACTAAAAACTTTTTTACAAAAAAAAAATACAACTGACAAAGTAAACAAAACTTAAAAAAAGTCGGTTGTATTTATTTTTTATTTTTTAGCTTTCACTTTTTAGTGGTGATTCTCCACAGCAAAATTGTCATTCACATGTAGGTACCCCTTCACGGCGTACCGGGCGTGATGTTATGTTACGAACTGAGTGTCAATTCTACTAATTTTCACATTTGCATCGCATCTCAATCTCAATGTGACAAAAATGTATGAAAATTAAGGCGTTTTTGACAGTTTGCGATTGACATGCGAATGCGAAAGTTTTTTAAAAATTTGTAGAATTGGCCCTCGGTGCAATTAATAGACTGACATGCGATTTCAGCAACCCCGGTCAATTTGTGTCTGTGAGGAGTTCCGTTGCCTATCTCCGAAGTTCTTCATGAGATCTTCAACAAATTGAATTGGGACCACTCTGAGAAAATACTCTTCCTAAAACTATCCAAATCGCTTCAAGTGTGCCTATAAAATTTTAAGAGTTCCCTCTTTTTCTCAAGGAAATTTCCCTCTATTTTTATTTCCCACCAACAGATCCTGAACTGATGATCATGGGAAAATACATTAAAAAAACAGATTCCGACAAATTGAAAACTTCCTTTTCTTGGAAGTCGGTTAAAATGCCCGTCCGTTACAGATGACTATGGTAGACGTCAGATAAATGTGCAATAACGGTCATTTAGGTATTGGCTTTCTTTATATAAAAAACAGAAATAAAGACAAAGCTATCCTGAATCGACTTCTATCGTGATTATTTACGAGTACGTTCAGTTTAATAATGAAAAACGGTGCATAATTTATTGTTTGGTTATCTACAAAGGGGTATAATAATAATTAGGGAAAGGTACTTTATTGCAAGTTTATCTGACGCCTACCATAAATAGATCGTTTTTGAACAGAGGGTTATATCGGATTCCCACCAACTAAAACCCCACGATCATGCTATGCGTAGGGGGCCACGGAGGCAAAAAAAAAATCCACGAGCGGCGTACCCGTGACAGCTAGGCCTCCTCTAAATGTTCCCATATAGACCTAGATAACGCAAGAGCAACTACTTCGCGTGCCGATTTTTGTACGTAAGCTACGTACAAAAATCGTAAGTGGCCACTTTCGCGCTCAGTCTGCATCGGTGTATAGCGCTAGTCGGACGTCGGCTGGGTGAGCGTGGTGCAAGGCGCGGGGGGCGAGGTGGGCGGCGTCTTTGAATCGATTTGATTTTCCCATCACTAAATAGTGCTTGTGACGTCTTATAGTAGGTAGCCAAAAAATGGCACGCTTGGTTTTCATACAGATCGTGATCCTTGCCTTATCTAGGTGTCTATATCTGTGGTTCCCATACTTAGACTTAAACATTCAGAGCTACCTTTCTCAGCACTCAACGAGGTCAAAGCCCTCCAGCCAGCATTCCTCAGTCCCTTCGCGCGGCTCAAAGCCTTGTACACCGGTATGGCATGTGCGGACGGCACATGCAGCTCCCAGCCCAGTTCGCCGGACCACGTGACCCGGAGTGCTCGGCAGCGGTATCGTTTATCTTCGGGAGTGTTCGGAGCCCGTGATACGTGGATGCTGCGGTGAGTGTTGACTGGAAAGGCGTCGTTCGAAAGCCCCGCGTCTGTGTAGCGTGCGAGAATGTTTTGGCTGTGAAAAGTAAATGGTATTAAGGATTTTTGTATAGGAACAGAAACAAAAGAACTCGATATTTATTCGTGCCTTCGGCAGTGCTTCATACTGTAATTAGAAAATAGTAGGAAGAGGCAACGAAGGAAAAAAGGCAAGAAGGCAACAAATATACCTAACCTATATCCTCCCACTGCTGGGCAAGCAGTACTGCCACGACAGTAGGTGATAATATTAGCAAGCGCGACTTTTGAGTGTTTCGAGGCTCAATTCCCAGGTCCCAAGCAGCCCAAAGTCTGGAATGTTTGCTATGTATGATAGCTACACCTCCAAAGGGATGTGCTCGCTCCCACCCTTTTGCAGGTGCAACTACATCATACTGGTGAAGCGTGGCAGACCTATGCACTTCTGCCTTAGTCTTCAAGGAAGACAGGCAGTCACTTCTAGGCAAACGGGCTTCATCGTCGACTACATCATCGCTTACCATCAGATAAGATTATGGCCAATCAGGAAACTATCAATAATAAAATAAAACTATTATGTACTTGGTTTATTACTTCAAAAAAGCTTGTTACCTGTCGGGTCCCTGTACGCTAAGGATACACAGCTGCTTGGTGACGTCAGTGATGGTGGCCCTCAAATTGTGTGTCTGAACGATTCTGCGGAGGTGAGCCAATGTATGGTTCGCACTGAACCCGCTTGTCACTACATAGTAGCCGCGACCCTGGTGACAGAAACAAAGTCTGTTGAAATTCTTCTTTTCAAAATCTGTTATTTCCATTATTTTTACAAGAACTACTATTAAGTAAAGAAAGATTACATGTTACGTAAAGTAGGTTAGTTCACTTAGCTTTAATGGGTTTTATTTATAAAACATTCTAGCCATTCATTTACAAACATTCCTAACATTATTTTGAACACTGATCTTATCGGCGATGTTCTTCAGAAAGGCCATAATAAAACATATTTGCATCTAAGACCAGATGTAGAAACGCAAACGTAGCAAAATGAGTATGTAAAGTTTGTAGAACGTTCTGTAAGTTCTTCATACATACATTCATTAACTGAAGCCTTTTTCCTTTGGGAGAAAAAGAAGGAAAAAGGTTTCAGTTTTTGTATGTGTGCAGCCAGATGCTTACGTTTTGAATGATTCGAATTTAGAATCTGGTTTTCAAAATGGTTAGGGTCGCGGGTAGCTAATGGATGCAAGACGAACAAGACTGGTGGTTTTGGCGACACTTGGAGGAGACCTATGCCTAGCAGTGGTCGTTCTTCGGCTGATATGATGATAATGATTCAGTGTTTGACTAATCATAATGGTTAGAAAGTTTTTATAAATAAATACGATTATGAGCACATTCTTCAACAAAAATAAAAATGTAGTGGGAGAAGATTTACTTTTTCAGCGGACACAGCGTACCAATTTTATTTTAATAATTCTCACGACCCACTAAAACATTTGAAAAGCATAATAGGAAAAACAAAAAGATTTTTACTCTAGTTACCTTAAAGATGGGCTCGTGTAACTGGCCAGTACCACTGTCTAGTATACTGACTGTCACATCAGCTTCTACACCACCTTTCTTGTTCAACAGGAGAGAATACACCACCCTGAAACAATGTTCATTTTGCCTCACTTTTTATACCCACAGGAAACACAAGGGAATAGCAGGCTCTCAGGGAACAGCTATTGCTGTTGATACAGAATACATTATTTATTTATTTATAAATATATTTTCTTTCACTTAAACAAAGAACACAATTAGACCACTGGGTCTATCTTAGCATGCCATTGGTCTAAGATTTGATCAGCGCGCTATCTATCGTTCTCCTTACAGGTTAAGTACCTATTAATCTAATAGACGTAGTGTTCTTTCTGATTGCGCATTAGTGAAGTGCCTGGGGCGTTAAAAACGTGAAAACCTCAGACTTCGGTTACACTGAACGAAAATGAAAAGTAAAAAATGGAATGGTTAGCTAACAATATGTATAAAAAAGTTTACCTATTAGAAAATTGTGCTTTTGATGACTCAAATATGATCATTAAAGCTTGAACATTTTGTATGATACAATTTTGACAAGAATTTGCATATAGGTGCGATCAACTGTAGGCTCTCACAGCTATTTCTTGTGCTCTAAACAAAATAAGCTAAATGTAGGTGTAAACTTCAGTACTAATTTTCGAGATTTCAAGGCATAATAGTATGGTATACATACCTATCATTAAGTTTGGAGAGGTCAGCAGTGAAGGCGAGGTCGGCAGCGCGTTGCGCGTCGGGCCCGGTCAGGTAGAACTTGCCGTAGTAAGACATGTTGAAGAGGGCCGCAGCCTTGCGACATGCGAGGGCTTCTTGTCCAATCTGGGGAGCAAAATTGATTTTAGGAGCCATTCAACCTGATAGCTGGTCAATAGAAGACAAATTTAAAGTCCTTCTAACCGTATTCTGTTCATGGTTTTGTCTGCGGAGACTAGTCATTAATGTGGGTTTTTTTTTTTGCAAAACTGCGATACTCTTGGCCCAAATCTCACCTGATGGAAAGTGACGATTAGGCTGAAGATGGAAGCGGGGTTCACCCGGAATCCTCTTACACAGAGGAAATACTGCAGAGCACAAAATCACTCCCTCCCCCCCCCCCTCTTCCTTCATCTCTCTCATAGCCAAAACATATATCATTTATATGGCTTTCATATTTTGAGCCGCCGCCTTAAATGTTTCTTAACGACCTTCCAGAAGTACGTACTCGTAGATTTCTCATACCCCCAAGGAAACGCAGTGATAAAACGTTAAAAAATGTAGACAATTGAATGGACTTTCCTTACTTCAAAACAAGGTACCTATAAAGACAATATTAAGCAAGTAATGATCTTTGTCAATCAATGAAGCTGTTACAATGACTTACCACATCGTGGTGTTTAGAGAAATCAAAAGAATGGTCTCCCTTGAGGATCTCTTCGTAGCGCAGGTCACTGTTCCTCGGGTAGTCCGTGTGAGCACCGCCCCAATCGTATTGTTGTACTCTTATCTAGAACGAAATATAAATAAAATCACATTTAAAACAAGCAATCTTTCAAATGGAATATTGAAATGATCCAATAAACGAAGAAAAACATGGATATCTAAATTTTTTGCGATTTGACTGTTGGTGACACACAATAACCCCTTTTCTTATGTATAGTGTAGTAAACTATGGCAGGAGTAACCCACCTTCTCAGACATGAAGAAGACCGGTACTTCCCAGCCATCCCTGGACTGCATGACAGCCTCATCCTCCACCAGTTCCTAATGCAAGGCGTCTTGGCTGACGTAGTAACGTCTGTACCCACCTAGTGTCCACCATTATCCCCAATACTATAATAATATCAAGAGTAACGCACCTTTTCTCCAGGGATGAACAAGGCCGGTCTCTCTCAGCCTGCCCTGGACTGCATGACCGCTCCATCCTCTACCAGCTCTTGATGTAAGGCGTCGTCGTGGCCAGCGTAGTAGTATCTGCCTAGTGTCCATCATTATCCCCGGCACTATAAGAATATCAAGAGTAGCGCACCTTCTCTCCAGGAAAGAAGAAGGCCGGTCTCTCCCAGCCAGCCCTGGACTGCATGACCGCTCCGTCCTCTACCAGCTCCTGATGCAAGGCGTCATGGCTGGCGTCCCTGCCGGCCAAGTGCTCATCGTTCGGGAACACTATGTTGTAGTTTCGTGCATACGCTTCGTGGCTACTTTCCCGCATCCAGTGCGCGCGAGACATCTGACCCGGCGTGAAGCGACGGATGTCGAATGTGAACATGTTGTAGTGCGGTCTGAGAGGAATTGTCAAAGTGGAATTAGTATGCAGGAACATTTTTGGTCTACCACTTTTCAATGTTATTACTAAGGATAAAAATGGGGCTGACACAACTTGAAAATGGTTGCAAGTCTAATAAATAAAGAAAAAAAAACCAGTAGAGGAGCGAGATGGACTCGCGCACCGAGGGCCAGCAACATATTAAATGTGAAATGTTATTAAATTTTCATCGGCGAGGCCTATATTCGTCAGACAATTTTAACTCTGCTGTGTATATTTCGTTTTAGATCAGCGCCATCTCTTGACCGCTAGTGGAACTACTAAAAAAGTGTGCTATTTAGAGACATCATTTTATTTTTCCTTTAATCTTTACTTAAACTTCCATCACATAGAATAATTTCAGAACTTTCTCTATGCAAACTTTGGATAAGGAGAGTCAAAATTTTAAAATTTTAAGTCGAAAACCAAACGACCTAAAAAACCTTTTTTTGAGAATGTGCAAATAGCGCTCGCTCTTTCATATTATACCCTTCCACAAAGAAACCCTTTCAGTCGCTGTTGCAAAAAAATATTATAAACATATTTATTTCTTTCCTATTTGCAATACAGTCGACCCAACGTCATCTAAAACTATGCCAAATTTTATTATGTTACGTTATTTCCAAAAAAAAACTACAAAGTAAAAAATTCGTAATTTGACACCGACTTCCGAAATTAAAGTTATTTTTTACTTTGTAGTGTTTTTTTGGAAGTCGGTTGTGTTTTTTATTTTTCATTTTTTAGTGGTACCCCACACCTAACAACACCACTGCAAAATCGCAGGAAGCAAAATACGCAAATTCGTTGACTTGGATGACAAAAAACCGTCGGCCAAGTAAACGAATTCCACCTATTTCGATTTAAAATCTAAACTTCTTAACCGATTTTGATAAAATTTGAATCGGACTAATCGACAAGTATTTCCCTTTCAGATTTTTTCAAATCGGTTCATAAATGACGGAGTTAGGAGGTAAAAAACATTTAAAAAAATACAGCCGAATGAGAACCTCCTCCTTTTTTAGAAGTTGGTTAAAAAGAGGGCTCGGCCCCAGGACAAAATAGGATATCCAAAGCGGGAAAGGTTTTTTACTTTTGGTATTGTCCCCAAACAATGGTGTAACATTCAGATAATCCCATAATACCATAGAAGTGAGTACCTACCTACTTAAGTGCTACTCTTGACTGCTCTTCTATACGTATGTATCAGAGACGATGAGTCTTTCATATTGCTATGAGCGCGGCTCTACCCCAGTACTAAACATTTTTTTGGTTAGTTTTTCTTTTTTAACCGACTTCCCAAAAAGGAGGAGGTTATCAATTCGGTTGTGTGTGTTTTTTTTTATGTTTGTTACCTCATAACTCCGACAATTATGAACCGATTTGAAATTTTTTGTTTAATATGAAAGGATATACTTGCAGATTGGTCCCATTTAAATCATATCAAAATCGGTTACGAACTTTGGATTTTAAATCGAAATAGCTGGAATTTGACTATTAAGATGATTCTTCGATAATCGAAATTGCGTATTTTGATTTTCTGCGATTTTGCAGTGGTGTTGTTAGATGTGGGGTACCACTAAAAAGTGAAAAAAAAAACTTTTTACAAAAAAAATACAACCTAAAAATAACTTTAATTTCGGAAGTCGGTGTTTTTGTTAGTTTCTTCGTATTTTGACACCGGCTTCCGAAATTAAAGTTATTTTTTACTTTGTAGTATTTTTTTTTTGGAAGTCGGTTGTATTTTTTTGTAAAAAGTTGTTTTTGACACCGACTTTCGAAATTAAAATTATTTTATACTTTGTAGTGTTTCGTTTTTGGTAGTCGGCCAAATCCGAAACTATGAGAAATATCAATAACTCTGACAGTTCTCATCAAAATCGGGCTCGAGGCTCCTTTCAGTGTTTTTGATATTACTCATAGTTTCGGATTTGGCCATGTAGGCAAACTTTAAAAATTCACCCTGTGTACTATACTAGCTGACCCACGCAACTTCGTCTGCGTCACATTTTCCATTAATGCTCGGCTCCTTTTAGTCTTAGCGTGATGTTATGTAGCCTATATCCTTCCTCGATACATGGGCTATCTAATACTGAAAGAATTTTTCAAATCGGACCAGTAGATCCTGAGATTACCCCCTACATACAAACTTACAAACAAATGTTACCTCTATATAATATTATTATAGTATAGAAGTATAGATAAAAATGAATCCCTATTTCCCTTGGTCATCGCATGAACGGCCGAGCCGATTTCACGAATTCTTTTTTTTATGTTTTTTATTGTTAGGAGAAGGTTCTTATGAAAGAAAGTTGCCAATTAACGGGAGCGAAGCCGCGGGGGACAGCTAGTATTAGATATCTATATATATAAAAGCAGTAACAGACTGACTCATCGATCAACGCACAGCTGAAACTACTGGTCGTAGATAGCTAAAATTTGGCATGTAGGTTCCTTGGGGAGTGTAAGGGACCACTAATTTCCGGAAATTCCTACCGGAACGGTAAAAGACGGGATATGCGCGTACGAAGTCGCGGGCGAACGCTATTTATAATTGTAGCTTAGTTACTTAGGGCCAGTTTCACCGGTTACGGATAAAGTGTCGGTTAGTTATGTGATGGATAACTAACCGACACTTATAATACTGTAATACTTTATAATACTCAAATACTTAATAAATCTGCCAGATATCGCTATCCGACAACTGTGAAACCAAAAGTTTTAGTTCATCTGCCAGATAAGTTCTTATTATGCTAACCGACACTTTATCCGTAACCGGTGAAACTGGCCCTTATTATTATATTATTTCGTAATGGTCTACTGCATTGGTTTACAACTGACAACTGTTATATTATCTAGACAGTCGCCTAGACAACATAAATAACAGTTGTCATTAAAGAAAATAATAATTAATAGTAAATCGTAATTAAGGCAAGTAATTGCACACAATTGGCATAAACAGACTGAAATAAAATATTTAAATAAACACAATATCAATTTATAATAACACAGAGTTTTGTGCAAAAACGATAGCACTGATAACCCCGTGTTATTATTGTTTCAACAAACAGATGAGTTCACATTCCAGTTTGTTGAAGAAGCTGTATTTGTTTAAAAATAGAGAATATGCGACACTTCGGATTGGTTTTGTTTTGAATGAAACAAAGTCCTTTTGTCTGTATCTGGGGGCGCTGCAATGACGAACAAAGATTGCACGTATTTACGTATCCTTTAGTTAGATCAAAGCTACTCCGACTTTAAATTAAACTCGACTCCCATGGTACGTTCTATTTCCTAATTATATAAGAAACTAGCCGACTCTCGCAACTGACTGCGTCATATTTTTCATAAATACTCCGCTCCTTTGGGTCGTAGTGCGATATTATATAGCCTATAGCCTTCCTCGATAACAGGACTATCCAACACGAAAGATTTTTTCAATTTGTACCAGTAGTTAGAGATTAGCGCGATTAGCTTTATTAGTACAGATTTTTAATGAGTCCAATCTCGAAAAAATACCAATGAAAATGAAACTCGAAAATACCTAAACACTATATGTATTTAGCATGTTTTATGTAAACTATTGCCGCTTTTCTGCTCTCTCCACTGACGCCTTTCCTTAAAAGACCCTACAGATTGGCTTATCTTCTTTACTACATACCTAATACTGTGGTATTATTGTATAAATCGTTAGGAGACAATAGGTAATAATAGTACATGCATGAAGTAGATATTCACCTCCCAGAAACAATCCACTCTGCCATTTGTATTCCACATCCCGCGGAGAACATCATGCCAGCTGAATTGTAGCCGCAGTTGTGGTACAGACCTGAAATAAAAAACACATACTTACATAAATGTCGTAAATTACGAATCTTATATTATGTGAAATACTACTGCAAAATTGAATGTGTTCCTGTTACCTACAACTCGAGGTATTTAAGTCAAGAGTGAATAAGTAACTTCTACATTTTATTAGCCTTTTGCGTATACTTAGGTACTTGGTAAGTTTTTTTTATAGATGGGAAATCCTCAAATGGCTCTGGGTAAGCAGAAGCGAGCTCTTACTGACTAAAACCCAACCGTGTCTCCTACTGTCCATGCGTGCCAGGGCCGCGGCGACTCTTTCGAACTAATTCCGCAACAAGAGTGAATTATGACCTAAAGTATACCGCGAATTTTCGAGAGTACCACAAATAGGTATCAGCTCTGAGCTGATATCTATTTGTGGTACTCTTGAAAAAAAATGAAAAAATGAGAAAAAGCCGACGAAAAATTCTAAGTCTAGGGTGTCCAGAATCATGCCCTGGACCCATGGAAATCGTTTGTGCGTCGATGTCAGATACACGCGGTATAATGTTATTAGGCCAGAGCCCAGACCATGCGTTCTTTAATAGAACAAATAGAACTAATTCCCTGGTTTTACCGATATGAGCGTGACTAGCGAAGTAGATACATAACACAATAGTCGTGAGCAAAATGTTGCGTTGCGTCAAATCAATATTAAATCATGCCTACTATAAACGTATCTAAGTACGTTGACCGGCTGACCTACTGATATCACTGTTTAGACGTTAATTTCATATCTACATAATATTATATTTGTTTATCAAATCGCGACTTTTTATACACGAACTTTGTCAAATGTTTTCCGATTAGACATTTTGCCGCGTGCAACAATGGCGTCAAAAAGAATCCAGTAGTCGTGCTTCGTTAATAAACTGAAAAGTATGGAAACAAGAAATAGCCATGGTCACATAGTGGCAGGCGCTAGGGCTAGTGCCTGCCAGGGTCGCGCAATTTGTTGGAAAGAGTGACCGCGGCCCTGAAACGCAAAGGGCATTAGGAGGAAAACGGATAGGTATTAATCAGTAAGAGTCTGACACTTCCTTCTGCTCTGCTCAAAGCGAGAGACTTCTCCCACATTTGATGATTTCACATCCTTAAAAAACCGGCCAAGTGCAAGTCGGACTCGCGCACCGAGGGTTCCGTACAAACCTGTAGGTATTATTTTATAAGCAAAAGTTGCGATTTACGATTTATGACGTATTAAAAAAAACTACTTACTTCAAACCAATTTTCACTGGTAGTTTACATGGTAATATACATCATATATTTTTTTTAGTTTTATCATTCTCTTATTTTAGAAGTTACAGGGGGGGGGACACATTTTACCACTTTGGAAGTGTCTCTCTCGCAAACTATTCAGTTTAGAAAAAAATGATATTAGAAACCTCAATATCATTTTCGAAGACCTATCCATAGTTACCCACGTATGGGTTTGATAAAAAAAAAATTGTATCAGTTCTAAAAATATGGGGACCCCCAAAATTTATTGTTTTTTTTTCTATTTTTGTGTGAAAATCTTAATGCGGTTCACAGAATACATCTACTTACCAAGTTTCAACAGCATAGTTCTTATAGTTTCGGAGAAAAGTGGCTGTGACATACGGACGGACAGACAGACAGACATGACGAATCAATAAGGGTTCCGTTTTTGCCATTTGGCTACGGAACCCTAAAAACGGTCACCTCTAAGTTTCACAAAAAACTATTGGCTTCGTGTTTCCTACATCAAGCGACAACCACGGCGTTCAGGTATTTCCAGGTCTTCATCATTCCTTCATAAACATAGCGCCGTAATAACAAGTGACAAGAAAATAACAAATAGTTTTTGACTTCAGTTTATCAGAGTAGCGAAGCTCACTCTCTGCCCCAAGGTCTGAATGATGCATTTGAAGTCAAGTTTGCGTCGATCTCTGTTTTAGCATTAAAAACTGCCAAAACCTGGCGTAAGAGTGGAGCTTGAGAAGATATTATTTCCAAATACTCAATTCAGAAACCAGCTCTCTGGTATGATCAAATGGATCAAATAAAAACTTTATTTTATACTTAGCAGAGTTTTTTTTTAAACTACCCACTTACTTTTTTTATGCGACTAAATGAGAAATCGGATTAGTAACCTCAGAGCAGTGTAATCGGTGTACATACATAAAAAATATATAGTAATATATATATATATATATATATATATATATATATAAATCGCGAAGGACTTCTTGCGTCTTTACAAACTACCACCCTGCGGCGTCCACTGAATGTAGTGAGATTTTTAATGTTTTCAATGCGTATGTAAGATGTTTTAATCGGTATCATATCAGTAGTCGACGTCAAATTTCATTTAAACGTTAAATGGTGATATTCAAATTAAATATTTCTAGCTGAATTTGTGCGTCCGTTCACTCTTAAATCTTTCTTGCACACTGAATATCCTCCGTATACGTTCAAAACACTGCATGCACATTATCGCCTCCGTCCAACTGTATGTTTAAATCAATTCCGTATAATGCTCTGCATATCATAATGATTATAATAACTAAATTACATCCATCTACTATTGAATTCAGGTTGGTTCCGAATACTGTTTTTGAATTATTGTATCCAGCTTATCAGCCAAGAGGCTTCCACCTATATAAGGGCTTATACTGACTCCAGGCACAGATAATAAATAATTAATAGTTAGCTTACAAAAGTGACAATACCTATGTATAGCGTAGGTATTTTCTCTTTGGTGGTCTACAAAATCTTAAAAAGCAATATAATCATTTTTGACGAGTGGCAGGTAAGTTTGTATGTATAAACAGGTAATAGTTTAGTCGACAAGTTGAAAATGGTACAAAATAGAGATACTGCTCTTTAAAATTATGTGCGATAGCTCATTGGATCCGAAATGACGCCTAGAAAAATGTGCCAAAAGTTATAAACAATTAAAGAGGAAAAAAAAAATTGCATTTCGATTTTTGCCAATATTTCATAAAATACTAATATATAAGAAATTTCAAAAAAAGATTCTGAAAGAAGAGGAAATTTCCAATAAAAAACTCCTAACTCCCGGAACTCTATCTCCATTATTTTTGTAACTTTATTTTAATGCTGAAAATAGGTCTGCGCGCGACATTTTTAGGTTGCACGCGTGGCGTCAAAAGCGAGTACGGTATATTAATCAATTTATTTAGAGTATTGAATATTTTCTTTTAAATTTGAAAATAATATGGTGTGTTCTGAACACTGTAAATAATTTATTCCCGTTGGAAATTTAACTTAAAGTTAATTTTTCAACAAGTTAAACAATATTATTGTTAACTAACAAAATTTTCTCGAAAACCGTCTTAATTGTAAGTGAAAAAAAAAAATGTTTAAATAATGGTCGTAAAAAAATTTCGTTTCGTAGAGCCTTTCTTACACATATACTTAACAAGATCGCGCCATCAAAGTTACAAAAATATTTATACATTCATTATAATAATTTTTTTACTTGAACAAAACTTTGAAACTGAGGTTGATAAAATTATCAACAGCCACCAGCAACTATCTGCACCAATCAAACTGGTTACTCCGAAGGAAATAGCACACACGATCCAACATTTGCAAAACAAAAAAGCTCCTGGTTTTGACCTTATAACGGCTGAAGTACTTAAACAGTTGCCCAAAAAAGTCATTGTCTTCCTAATAATGATTTTTAATGCAGTATTTAGAATACATTACTACCCGAAATTGTGGAAAATATCTCAAATATGTATGATCCCAAAGCCGGGGAAACCGCCGGCAGATCCTAGCTCATATAGACCCATAAGCCTTCTCCCCATACTGTCTAAGGTGTTTGAAAAGACTCTTCTGCGAAGACTCAAACCCATACTCGATGAGAGCAGGATCATATCGGATCACCAGTTTGGTTTTCGGAAGAAACACGCAACAGTCGAACAAGTGCATAGGGTTGTTCACGTAATAAGGCAAACACTTGAGAGGAAGTAGTATTGCATTGCTCAGCAGCATTCATAGACATACAGCAAGCTTTTGACATGGTGTGGCACAAGGGACTGCTGTACAAGCTGAAAACACTTCTGCGTAACTCATTCTTCATGATCCTGAAATCCTTTTTACACCAAAGGAAATTTCAAGTCAAATGCGGAGAGGAATTCTCGAACCTGTACTTGATCACTGCCTCTGTGCCCCAAGGATCAGTTCTTGGCCCCGTGCTATATTCTATACATACGGCAGACCTGCCTGAAACAGAAGGTGTGGTAACGGCCACCTACGCAGATGACACGGCATGCCTTGCGAGCGACAAAGACCCGAACAACGCATCTTCGAAGCTGCAAGCACAGATCGATAAAGTTGATTCTTGGCTTCGGAAGTGGAGAATAAAAGCTAGTGTAACCAAATCAACACAAATAACATTCATTCTCACTGAGAAGAGGCGAATGTTCACCTGTTTGTATGGATAACAAGGCCCTGCCAAATCACGACAGCGTAAAATATCTTGGCCTACACCTGGATAGAACACTGACCTAGAGTAAACACATAAAAGCCAAGAGGAAAGAAGCGAACTTGCAATTTCAATCGCTAAACTGGTTGCTTGGACGACAATCCACTCTGTCTCTTAGTAACAAGCTCTTGGTATAAGCCATCATAAAGCCCATTTGGACCTATGGAATAGAACTGTGGGGTTCTGCGAGCAACTCTAGCATAGAGATCTCAAGCGCGCACTGGTTTGTGAGAAATACCGAGACATGAATACCTGGAGATACCTACTGTTAAGGAAGAAGTCAGCAATATCAGCAAGAGATACAAAGAAAGACTGAGCAAACACACAAATGAACTGGCAAAGAACTTATTACAGTCACAGGAAAACATCAAACGCCTAAAAAGATGGCACATACTGGACCTGGACCAAAGAACCTGAAAGACAATAATTAATTTATATGGTGCCATTTATTGGAATGTCGCCTGCAAAGCTTACAATAGTGGAATACATCTGATTATGGCTTGATAGCCGATTGCAGACTAAAGATTAGAAAAAAAAAAAACTTGAACAAAAACTGAAAAATCCAAGTAATGTTGTTATTTTTTTTTTTTCTTAATCATCATATTATCGTTTTTTTAATACAAGAAATTTCTTAACTAATTATTTAAACAATAAAAATATGAAAAAAAACGATCTTATACAATTAAAAATTGTTAAAGGAAACATTTTTTTAAATAAATCATAATATTTGTAATGTAATAAAGTTGTAAAAGAAAAAAACTTTTTAAAAATACTGATTTAATCAATTTGTTTATAAAATAATTATCAACAAGTGGCAGGAATTTTTTTTGCAAATCAATAAATATCTTGTATTAAATTAATAAAAAAAACGATAATATGATGATTATGAAAAAAAATTAACAACAATACTTGGAATTTTCAGTTTTTGTTCAAGTAAAAAAGTTATTATAAACATAGTATAAATATTTTTGTTTTACTTTTATGGCGCGATCTTGTTAAGTTTGTATAAACAGGTAACACACACACACAGGTACAAAGGCTGGTGTGAACATGTAGGTTCAAACATAGAAAGAGGAAGTTTCATGATACGAATAATTTAATAGTAGTCATATTTATGTAGGTGAACATACGGAATAAAAGGCATAATATCGTAATTTATAATTAATAAAAATAAAACATTAAATGTTTTATACATTTCATGTTTTATTTTAAATTTTACAAAAAATGTGTATATAAACATAAAAACTTTTCCATCAACAAATCAATGCAATTTAACATTGACATAATAATAAACATAGCTCTGCCTTGCGTAATAACAAAATAAACTGAATTATGAACATCAATCAGTCTTCATTACAATGGAACATGTATTTTTTTTATATTTTAAATCAAAAGAAATTAGTAGGGTTTTTATCAACCCAATGTTGTCATTCTTATTTTAGATATATACTTAAAAGAAATGTAAACTCCATCTGCAACTTCTCTTTCAATTTAAAATTTCACTTTGGTGACAAGCTTACATCACGGCCGGCACATGTCTGTTTCTTTACAAACTTCGGCACGCGAGCGCGCTGAAGCCCGCCGCCCCGCGCCCCGCGCTATGCGTCCCTCGTGAACCCCGAATAGGCCCCTCAGACACCGTACCTAGTGCCCGTTTAAGGATATTTAAGAGACGCAAGATTGTTGTCACGAAAAAATGATAAAAACTTTACAAATTAAGTACGATATTCAATGGACACGATAAGATCTGTGAACTGAACTCAAAGTATACGTGGTAAATTATACGCTGAACACTAGCGCCCTCCAAATTTCAGTCGGACGATGGCGGAACTATATTATACGCTAAAAGGCATTGTAGTGATGAAATTACGTCCATGCCAATTTTTCGCCCATGCATTCTAAGGATGATAAGGGACCTTTGGGCTAAAAATGAGGGTCGGTCAATCTTGCGTCCGTATTCCGGACGCACAAAGTCAGTCGGACGCAGCATCATCGGTAAATAACGCCATATAGGACGCAACATGTCCTTCAAGATGTAAATATATATATATATATATATATATATATATATATATATATATATACCAACCGAATTAAGAACCTCCTCATTTTTTGGAAGACGGTTAAAAACAAACAAAAATAAAAAAAAACTTACCGAAGACATTCGGGTCCTCTCCAAGCAGCGGCTTGTGGTCAGGGGTGAAAGACTCGGGCCCACACACCGTACTCTTAATACCGACATTTCCGAGTTTCGGACACAGTGACGTTGCGCTGTTCATGTGGACCCCAAACACGTCCCAGTCTAGCTCGTATAAGTGGAACTGAAGATGGTCTGGCACCTGAGGTAAAAAAGGAATGTGGGAGGTTAATACTTATTCTTCTGTAGATCAATAGGAAACTATACGGCACCCTATATTTATCTTGCATGAATGATGATGCATCTAATATATATGAAATTAGCAGTATATAAATATTTTATTTAATACATAAATTTTGTAATACCCTACAGGTCTACCTACCGCTGGGTAATATGATCAAAGAAATAAAGGAGTAGCTATGCGAAATGCTAACGTGATAGATAATAATATTAAACCAGGTTGCAAGGTGGAAGCCATGTGCCAATTTCATTTACCAACTAACTGATCATTATATAACCTGGATCAAAGAGACATTGGAAACCAGTAAAAAATATGATGTCGTCAACGCTTTACATACCTGGTCAAGCATATGAGGGTTACTCTCATATCCTCCGACTTGGCACGACTCTCCTTGCACTTTGATATACAAGTCGGTATCATGGTCCCTAATATTGGGGCAGCCCCGAACTTCGGGCGTAGCGTCACACACCACATACGCGTGCTTGAACGGTATTAGTGGCAGGTTGGGTACCCCTGCGTATCTGGCGACGCGAGGACCCCATGCACCTGAATATAGAAAAATATTACATGCTTTGTCCAGCTACTACAATTTATAACCCTGTAACATATTAGTTAAGTATGACTCAAGTACAGAATCAGTATACACACAGTCATATCACAAAATAAACGCTAACTTGAATATTGAATCACAGACGAACCACGGATGTGTCTAAGAAACAGTACATATCTTTCAGTTTAGAATCATTTAAATTGCATAAATCGACTGCGAAAAGAGTTGAAGCGAAGAGCCACAAATTATCTAGAAGCTAGTATGGTAAGCAGACAAGCAGTATTCTTGCAATTGTAAAACATTCCTAAACCAATTAAATCCAAAACCAAAGTAGTCAATAAATCTGTCTATCCTTTTCCCAACTGCGTCAGGTTCAGTTTCCAATCTGACCGGATGCAGCAGAATACCAGTAGGTACCTATTTTACATGACACGACTGCCTATTTGACCTATACAGCCCAATTACTGGGTAACACAGTACCCCTTGGTCAGATTTTCTGGCTTCTGACTGCCTATAGTGATATTCAAAGATCTAGAATTGAGAATCGGGCCAAACCACTTAACCTAAAATAATTAAAAAAAAAACAATTAACATACCTCCACAATTAACAACACATTTTGTCTTGATAACCCCCCTGTCAGTATGCACCGCAGTAACTTCCTTATTGCCAAGCTGATTGTGAGTGTAATGGATGTCTAGCACGGGGCAATCCTCGTATACCTATGAAAGTAATCGTTAGTTATTTTTTTATTTTATTTGAAACTAGCTGTCCCCCGCGGCTTCGCTCCCGTTTAACCCGCATAATTCCCATTTCCGTGGGATATTCCCGTTCCCGTGGGATTTCCGCGATAAATCTATCCTATGTCCGTCTCCTGGTTCTAAGCTGCCTCCACATCAATTTTCAGCTAAATCGATTCAGCCGTTCTTGAGTTATAAATGGTGTAACTAACACGACTTTCTTTTATATATATAGATTTGAAATGGTTTTGCTTTTGACTCTAGTCTAGGTCAGAGATGACAGAGACAAAGTCAACGATGTAGCGCGCTTACCCAGTAAAAGCCTGTTCACTCTAACTTTGAAGAGATTAGTTTTAGTGCGGAAACAGATGCAGGCGGGGACTTCCAATCCTTTGCTGTGCGCATTATAAAAGACGTTTGGAAAAGCTTAGTGTAAATTGGTGGAATAGCAAGGTAGGGATGGTAACTTGCAGCGCGTCCAGATATCCGATGGTAGAAGGGAGGGCAGTGGGATGAGATATTATGTTTCGTTAATAAAATATCTGGAGGGTTTCGGGTAGGCCTTTCCCTAATAGTGAGACAGTATAATATGCTGGTTCACAAATCGCTTGACAAACTACGTATACTAAAACCTTCCTCGAGAACCACTCTGTCCAATGGTAAAAACAGCATCATAATCGGTGCAGTAGTTTTTGAGTTTATCTCGAACAGACAAACAGACAGACGCGGCGGAGGACTTTGTTTTATAATATGTAGTGATAATAAACGTCACCAGATAATCAGAGCTGATGCAAAATTTTCACGTTATAAATCTAGTACAAACAATCTACTACAAACGATTTTAAATATTATTATGCTGTTATCAACATTGTAGAAACAATATTTATCTAGCATCAACAAAATTTGTTAATGGGACTATTAACTAAACTGCTATAAATAATGAGACAAACTTTAGATAAAGCAATCTAACACTTACTTTCCCTCCATTCTTCGTGGCCACTTTGATAAGTGCATTACACGCCATGGAAGGGTCTATAGTACCGTCTTCAGGAGCATACAACGCCATTTCAAATACTGACGGGTCGAGGAGTGGGAACTTCTTTTGAGCCTCGTGTGGGTCCAGCACTTCGCTGGGAATGTTTAAAGCTTTGCCTAACGTGTGTAACCTCATGTATTCTTGAGTTCGGACCTATAAGACAAAACAAAATTAAAACTCTAGCATCTGGAAGGTATTGTTGACTTAGTATATTTATTTGATAACTTAAACTTTTACTTATGAATAAAAAAGTCTAACCATAGGTATAGTTAGTTTAAATACTGAAAAGCAGATCCTTAATTTAAATTTGAGTAGCTGAAACCCAAATGTTGATTGGCATTGCATAGGGGCCAAGGCATTCTCTACTACAAGGAATTGCAATTGATATTTATAATATAAACTATACATTTGAATAGAGAATTGAGAGTTGAAAAAATAAACATACGAATATACTTAAACAATTAGTACAAATAGACAGTTGGGAAATACCAGCGCTGGGATGATACTACTGCTACTACTACTACTATATAGCAACGAGAAATCCATTTATAAGTGTAATAATATGGATATTATTATCGATACTCACTTTGCTTCGCGATATGAACATGCCTCCATTGTTGACCCAGCCAGCATGGTCGCCAGTTTCCTCCTCTAGAGTGCTGTAAACTTTCCTCGAGTCGCGCAATAGTTTCACTTCTAAGTCGCACGGTCTGAGCGACCATACCAGACCTATAACATATTCAAAATTAAATTATAGTAGGTATGTTAGTGTACGTAAGCTTGGCTAGAGATCGCACAGGATAGAGAGGTATGGAAGGAAAAAGGAGTGTCTTTTTCCAGCAATGGAAAACAAATTAGGCTTGTAAAATAAAAAAGCCATAAGCGAGCGCGATCGATAATGCTCCGGGCTACTCTGTTAGAAGCATTCTTTAGCCCGAATGGTGACAGTTTTAGGGTAGTTTACTATGTAAGTCAACGATTTTAAGATATGCACCAATCTCAGCCCAGTTTAACAACAGGTCAGCAGGTTTTAAATTAAAATTCTCTATAAAAAAATAAGAAACTGCAAATCAATCAACGTCGACATTTATATAAATATGGCCCCAAAAGCAAATTGCATGTTTAACATGATGCGTTTCTTGCGCATATCGTTATGTACTATCGGGAGTATTATGCGTATAAAACGCATTAAAAATACAGAAAAATAAATAGGCTTATGACTTAGGAGCCATTTACGAAAAAAAAGGCTAAGCAAATAGTGTTAGAGCATTATTTGAATAAGAAGATACGGCTGAGAACATAAAATGGAAGGAGTACTTACCAGCAGTGTGCCATGTCGTCCCACTGGTTAGCTTGGCTCTCTCTAGCAGCACAGCATTCACCCCTCTCTTAGAGAGTTGGTACAGGGTGTTGCATCCCGCTATACCTCCTCCTAAGAACATAAAAACACAAATCTTAGACTGCATCATCGCTTACCATCAGTTGAGATAGTAGTCAAACGTATGCCTATCAATAGTAAAAAAAAACTTTTAAGTTAGTTCTTGTTCTTACAGTCATTTTTAGTAAAGTACGCCTGTATGGCTACTAAAAGTTTCAGATGCTAATGAAAAGCTGATGGATTTGTTTTTCAGGAGAAATAAAACTTTGGCGTTGAAGTTAGGTCCCCATTCACACTGGCGCAGAGTCGTGGCGTGACGAAGCGGCGTGAAGCGTCACGTTTTTCAACTGTTCTAAGTTCATCTCTATTTCTCTATTAATACGGTACGAAATTCGAAAAAAACGCTCGGCGACGCGCGTCTGCGCGCATCTTCGCCTGCAAAGGTCGCTCAGGTTCGCGTGTCACCGCCCGCAGACGTGCGCAGACGCGCGTCAGTCGGCGCCGACATCAGTTCATCATCAATGGTTAGCAATCGTATGATAAAAGAAAAGAATCAAAGTTTTTTTTTATTGGTACTCACACAAGTTATTACACATTTAAACAATTCACCCAATCACTACATATTTTAAAACAAAGTCCTCCGCCGCGTCTGTCTGTTCGCGATAAACTCAAAATCTACAGCACCCGATTTCCATGCTGTTTTCACCAATAGTCAGTGGTTCTCGAGGAAGGTTTTAGTATATAATTTGTCAAGCGGGCGAAGCCGCACACATCAGCAACAACAACGCAACGGAAGTGGCCATGGACCCGCTACTAGGCAGTCTGTATCTTGGTGGCCTAGCAAATGAACAAACGAGAGAAGCTCCATATTTTTTACATAGTATATTATTTAAACAAACTTACCGATGATAACAACATCAGCCCAAGACACAACTTCCTGATTAGTAGCGAGCAACCTCTCATGCCTGAAGTTTTTTAAATAATTCGCCGCTTGTTTCCGAATAGCTACATCTCGAACTAATTTAAACATTTTTTTTTATTTAAACTACTAAATGAAGTATTATAAGAACTGTTGACTAGAACTCTGGTCGTGTATGAATGCCTTACACAATGGAGTTATGATAACCGCATCCTATCTCTTTAAGTTATCAAAGTTCAAGCTCTTAGTTTGATTGGTTTATCAACATGATTGTTTTGTTTGTCATTTTGAACTCTAAAGCGTCGTCCGAATTGGCTAACGATCGTACGATTAACGATGCGATTTCGTCGCGAGATGAAAGTTATTCCTGTGCTCCCGCGATGATTTTCAAAATAGTAATCAGTCTCCTTTCGAAACATCATAACACATTCGTTTTAGAATCTTATTAAACGCCTACAGCAGCTGATTAAAATTTTAGGGTTTTGATTTATGTTTTTACTCAAATTACCTACTTTAAGACATAAAGACAATCAGTTCACAGTTATGTAGTCTTGGCATAAGTAAGTCATACGATTAAGATTTTTCGAAGTACCTTCACATAATTATAGTAAGTGCTGTAATGACAGGACGGTTTTTACATTAATTATTTACAATAGTATCAACAAGTGTGTAAATGTACAACCTTTTTTTATGTCAATAAAACATTATTGTATTGTATTGTATTGTAATTTAAAAAAATATATAAAATTTTATTGATAACTATATTGATGATGACGTGAGACATTGTATAATTGTAACAACAGATTCATATAATTATGTATATATTATATTATGCTAAATTGTACTATTAATGAATAAACAAGACATTGGGATACGCAACATTTTTTTTAAATAATATTTAAAGTTACTATAGCGACATTTTGCGAAAGAGGCATTGTGAGAAAGCGACCACTTGAGAAAGCATCATTCTACGAAAACGACGTCATTTTATTATAAGAACGAGACATTTTACGAAAGAAATATTTCGCGGCCGACGAAGTCGCATCGTCAACTTGTTCAATTGTTAGCCAATTAGGACGAAGCCTCAGGCTCGCTTGTATAAAAAAAAAAATTAACTCAGTGAGTCGAGGTCAAATGGCTACATACACAGTGGCCTCGGTTTAACGACCAAGTCGGACTTAAAAGATACTCTGGATTCGCATCGTCAACTTGTTCAATTGTTAGCCAATTAGGACGAAGCCTCAGGCTCGCTTGTATAAAAAAAAAATTAACTCAGTGAGTCGAAGTCAAATGGCTACATACACAGTGGCCTCGGGTTAACGACCAAGTCGGACTTAAAAGATACTCTGGATTGTGCGCACGAGCTTCAAAATCGTAAACAGGTTTAATTAGCAAAGGAATGATAGAAAGCAGAAAATCGCTGTGATAAACATTTATTTTTAAAGTATTTACATTTATTTTTACAACTTCTTACATTGACTAAATAATAACGTGAAGATATCGTTTAATTATGTTTCCAATATAGTTATTTGTATAAAACTAGTTTTTCCTTAATACTTGCTTACATAGCTGAAATCTCAATGTAGCACAGTTATAAGACATAACGTAAGGTTTTAAATCATTGCTAGGCAAGTGCGCTATCAATTTACTGCCTCTTTATGAACACGGATGCCCGCTTTTTGAGGTTGTATTGGTCGTTTATCTGTTAACCACTAACCAACTAATGTTGTTATGACAAATAGCGTCAGCGGAAAAATAAACGACATATAAAAACCTCAAAAACCGGGCATGAATTTTCTTATCACTAATTATTGTAAAAACACGACTATATATAAACTCTTACAGAATAATAAATTATATGTCTATATTTTTCAAACCAGTATACGATATAATATATATATATTTATATTTTTAAATGCTTCATAATCATTACATCATAATTACACATCTTTCGTAGGTACGATTTATAACTTACCGTACTATAATAACTTCCTACATATTTAATGCAATACATGCATTACATAAATAAAATGGAATAATGTTACCCTATTATATCATCATGTTATAAAATGTTCTAAAAGTCAAACCGCTTATAACAAGGAATTATGACAAATGGTATGGACGAATTGTAATTCGTCTAAAAAATACTGTCTCAACGTCCGTACAGCTAACCGCACATAAATGAGAAAGAATGACATAAACAGCGCCTTTACTTCAAGGCAGTAAGGATGATTTCAGTAGAGCAAAAGTCGATGTGCTTGTCAGCGAACTGTTATTGTCACACGAAAAAATTATGCGCGATATTTGGTATATTTTTACCTAAATTATTTGAGTCGAGTCAACCTTAATAACGAATAAATTCAGAAAGCCGATTTTTCAATATGAGATAGCCATAACCAATCAATCATTCAATTAACCATTGGATTAAACATAATGTTTTCACAGGATTTGTGTGGAAAATATGTGAGACCTCCATTCTTTTCAATTGAAAGGCAATCATATCTGATTATATATATTGAAAAATCCTCCCTAAATGCAATTTTTGCTTGGTTAAAGGAATTTGGACTATTGTGCTCCACAATGTCCTGATCCACACTTATCCATATTCATTTGTACGAAGTTCTTGCAAAATTCATTTGGCAAAACTTACAAGGAGCACTGTCCGTTGGCTTTACTTAAGCTTTCGACATCACATTATGTAGAATACCCTAATTGGTTATTGTCATTAAGCCAAATCTTGAGACCAAAATATAATAATTGTTATTCACACCAACTGAAACTTACTAATTCCAGAAGTATCAGGATTTGAATGGCAGAGTTCATGGAACATAATGAAACACATATCACTCAGAAGGAAAACAAAAGATTTCACTCCGAATGTACGCCAACAGGTTAGTGCACACGAGAGTACTATAAATATTACCGAGTAATTTTAGAATCACCATGCAGATTACATTTTTTAAGGTTTTCTTTCGGTGACATATTGACAAGTAAATAAAACTGCTAAAAATTAAGAACAGTGATTCTTCTTCTACATTGGCAGTTTTTTACTAAAATGTAACGGTTTATTATTACAGGAAAAACGTAGTCCGTAGGCACTCTGAAAACCGTTCCGTTTATCGGTATTTTAATTAGAGTTTATTAATTCTACTATTAAAAAAATTACTTGTGCATATACAGTTATAAGACAGTCGTAGGAATAAACTTGTTATATTCATCGACGAAAGTCAGATGGCCGAAATGAAATTAGAGTGGTATGCCTTTTTGCCCGATAACGGCCAAGCAAAATAATAGTTATGATATTAACCGGTATTTAAACTAATTGCTAGGAGCATAACAGAAATTTAATAAGGTACTTAGATGATAAAAAAATCTAATTAGTCCGTCAGATAGATTTCCAAAAAAATTTGGACACGTATTTTTTTTTTTCACGTAAACAAAAATTTAAGACGTTATCAAAATTTTTAATGATTTAGTTAATGCAAAAAAGACGTGTCTAATATTTTTCGGGGGCCGACACCCGCGTCCCTAGGAGAATACCCTTCAGCGAATACCTGCACGTGGTCTCCGGGTGGTGCTAAGCAGGTGACACTAACCGCTTCCGTGGTCTAGTGGTTATACCACCTGATTCAGACCCAGAGGTCAGGCCAGCATTGTTGTGTTCCGGCAGTTAGAGGTATGATAGCCAGTTCCTCTGTGTAAGAGGATTTCGGGTGAAACTCGCTTCCATCTTCGGCCTAATCATCACTTTCCATCAGGTGAGATTTAGGCAAAGAGTTCCCCGTTTTGTATAAAAAAAAAAATAAAAAAAAGAATCACCCTATTGGTATGACTTCGCGAACGTCGAAGTACCTCCAAACACTAAAAGTTCAAAATTTAACTGTTACATTAAAGTCATAGAGTCTATTTTTCACAGTCGTTATCAAGACATGGTGACTTCTAGACAGACAGATGGCTGTCGTAGAAGTACAGGTCCTCGTTTCATACGTGGTGCGGGCTGGCCACGCGCGGCGGCGTGAGGCCCAGGCGGTGCTGGCGCGCCGCGTGGTCGCCCGCGGCGGCGGCAGCGGCCGCCTCCAGCTGCGCGCGGATGGCCACCAGCTCGCGGGTGCGCTGGTAGATTGGGTCCTGGGGGAGTAAGCGTATGATACTGTTGCTAATTTGACACTCAAATAATATTGTATGAACATTGGCCTATTCCATTTTAGCATAACGTGACTTGACGTGAGTTTGAAAAAGATAATTATATTTAGTTTGAAGTAGGGCCAAATCGTTTTACTATTTGTTGATAGGTTTATTTCAAGAAAAATACTATAACAATTGTTTTTAAAAGAAACTTTACCAATCAAAATTTACAATAAATACGGTATGGGACAGAAATACCATAATTCGTGAGATCTTTAGACACCAAAGATTTACTCAAAATTATAATTACGTTCAAATATCGTGGCCGAGAGGTTTAAGCGTTTGGCTTGTGACCCGGTGCTCGTGTGTTCGATTTCAACGGAAAGCATACTTTGTAAAGTTGTTTCTAGTTTGGCTAGGACATTGCAGGCTTGAATCACCTGATTGTCTGATAAAAAGATGATTCCGTGCTTTGGAAGGCACGTATAAGCCGGTGGTCCCGGCCGCCAAATGGCGGTCGTCATATAAACCATGTCAGCGGCCCTTGAGGCGGTTTAGAAACTCTGACACTAGAGACCTTACTTCACACACGATAAGAAGAAGAATATTTAAAAGTCTCTTATATGAGAGGGTTTACGCGTGTCGGCATTTCATACAAATTTTCATGTCCTTATTCTTCGATGTTTATGAACCGATTTTAAGGAAACCTGCTATGGATACGCTTCAAAGCTTGGTCTAAATAGTTAGCAGAGAACATTTTCTAAAAAGAGTACAGGGGGAAAGATAGAGTGATTTTTCACTTTCTATAGAAAACATAAAATTGTCCTCACTCTTCCTCTAAACTCTTTTTCGAAAAAAAATTCTACTAACTATTTAGGCCTGGCTTTCAAGCGTATGGATAACAAGTTTTATTAAAATTGGTTCATAAACATCGAAGAATAAGAACTTGAATTTTTTTATGAAATGCCGACACGCGTAAACCCTCTATAGGACAGTGCAGGCTGAATAAACAAGTGGTATATTACTTCGGATAGTTATTTCCACCTTGAATAATGTAGGTACACGTGTAAATCACCCGAACTGTGAATCGAACCGGCCCAAAAATTGCTATTAGACAAATCAAATACAAGGTGTAACACTAACCTGCTGCCTCATCGTAGGATTCCACCGACAGTACAGCGCCTTCCAGAGCTTGATGACCCTGAGCGACGCCACGGGCACCAGCACGACTTGAGGCCGTGAGTACGGCGAGGGGGGCGAGCTGGCGCCGAAGGACGGCGGGCCCCAGTACAGCGGGTTCAGGTACAAGTCCTGGCGGCTGTTGATGTACGACCACAGAGATACGGTCTTGGTTTTTACTTCTGTAAAGGAATGTATTGTATGTGTTTTAGGTTGATACGCGTGTGAGTCGGAAAAGAAATGAGGTCGCTAAATAAGATCGCTACTAAAAGATACACGAACAGTCAATATCCAGCAATGCCTAACCCCTGGTAGAATTAGGAAATTGTAAGTGTAATTCAAGGCACATTCTGAACTGCATTTCGGGAAATGTCCCGTTGGTCTGCGTGGGGTCCTGGGTTCGAATCCCAGGTCGGGCAAAAAGTGTATTTGGGGTTTTCCAAGTACACTTTTTGCCCGACCTGGAATTTCACAGTAATACCTCGGAGCTTGGATTCTGGTGGTGTGGCACCCCCATGTCTCGGAACGCACGTAAAGCCGTCGGTCCTGCGTATGATCTCTCCTGGGTGTTTGTTTGCCGTCCTATTGGACTATGAGAGTGATGGAAAAGTAAAACCTAATGATACCATTTGCCCAGTCTGGGAATCGAAACCAGGATCTCACGCTCAGCATTTGCACTTGCGAACGTTAACACACCACACGGCGGCTGCGACCCGCCGCGTCATTTGACATGATAATGATTTTTTGTACAGGTCACGCGGCGGTTTAAGATCGCTCGATGATAGTAGTGGGGGCAATCGGCGCATATGTACAATCGCGTACAGAAATTCTTAGTGTGTTATTAAGGGATTTTTTTATTTGGTATGTTTGAACCTGAGTAACTTAACATATAATAACACTAGTTTTTGCTTGTAATTTATCTTGTAAGTAGGTAAATTCAGAAAAAATAAAAACAAAAGTAAATTTTTGTTACTCTATTTAAAATATAGAATTGTAGGAAAATTATTCATCCGACAGTGGTGATATTCCTTCCATTGATTCTTATTATTCTTAAACTTTATTTTTAACCGTTTTTTTACCACTACGTATTACTAATACGATAACACAAGCTGTACGCAACAGTACAAACGCAACGCGGGAATTGAAGAGTGACTGATCTACCAATGACGTGTCGCCGTCGGCGCATACCCGCCCCCCTCACCCCTCACGTCACTAAATAGACCTTAGAATTGAATACTGCGCATACCCCTTCCACTTTTGCCGAGCGATCTTAAACCACCGCGCGACCTGTAGGAATACGCATCAGCACCGTCAACGCATCATGTGACCTCGCCCTTAAACCAACGGGGCAGTCAATATGATTCACATAAGTATGATGAAACACTGTTTGTTCATAACAATCTCAATGCTGCATTGTGTTGTACAAACACCAGCAAATCTAGCTACCCGAAACTAAATTTTTCCCAGTCAATCTTGAACCTAATGGCTACAAAATTAAGTTGAAAATATTTTTTTTGACAGATTGTTATAGCTTGATGTGTAGGCGTCTACATACAACGTAACAGAAAATTCGCCTTTTTTTTTTTAATGCAAAACGGGGAAACTCTTGGCCCAAATCTCACCTGATCTCATAGTAAAAAATTCATAATGATGAGTACAATGACCCCTCATGAGGAATTGCGTTTATTCTTTAACACGATGTATAGTGTTTTATATTATATCTGTAAAATAAGCCTCCACCCACCTTCCTTCACCCGCTCCCTCTCAGTGTTAAAAAGGAAGGTTCCGAATCTGCACGAGTACAGATGGTCCACGATCGTGATGAGTAGCCTCTCAGTGAACTCGAAGGCCGTGGGGAACTGTTGCTGCAGCTGCCACACGCAGTCCACCCACTGCACGAACACGGGGGACCGGTCGGCGTCTGAATGTCGCTCGTCGCCGTGCCCGATACGCTAGAAGGTCGAAGTGGGAACGTTACTTACTGATAGGAGGGCTGTGTAGGCCAGCAGACGTTATGGGCTGATAATTAAATAATTTGTCTGGTACAAACGTCCCAATTTAATTTTTGGTGTTCATTCACTGGAGCCATTACCCTAAGCCAGCAATATTTCACGATGGTCGGAGCGAGCCGCCGCGTGCCAGCGCGAGACCTCTCGGTAAGCGCTTGACGGAGAGAGACCGAGCACCCTTCAATGGCTGAGATTTACAGCGATAAAGTTAAATAGGTATTGTACTAATAAAATATTTCAATTCTCGCCACGCACTTCCTCGTGCCTCGACCTTTTACAACAAAGATGGGCAGGGCGTGGATAGAAATTTTGCCATACACATTTCAATTCTCGCTCATCCAATCCAATCCTCGCCTCGCCGGTGCAAATCACCTTTATATTTTTGTTTTATAATGACCGAGGCCCCTTTACATAGACTGAGTACAGTAAGTACTCGTATCATATAGGTTTCGTATTTAGGTAGTGTGGTATTGGTTATATTGGTATTGGTTTTTGGTATTTACATTTTCGACTTCGTTTGCTTCTGCCGCTATACCTGCTACCACATAAATTTGCAAACAGATATCCTATGTATAGCATGGATTAGGTTAATTAAGTAACCGTCGAAATATCCTTTCATAACATTAATTTCCTTCCTATTCCAACTATTTCTATTCAATGTGTTTTATACTTTAATTTTGTAGAGCCCTGTACGCTCGGTTTTATTTACAAACTGTGGTCGCCTTGAATTGCGTGTTCATGATAGGAGAATCTTAAACGGTAACAATATTTTTTATTTTTTAAAGTTTTTATTATTTTGTAACACTTGTTGGCGATCCTTAAATGAATAAACAATTTTTTTTTTCAATTATTGTACTACCAAATAAATGTAGGCAATTCTATTTAAAGCACTGTTTATCATTTCCGTTCACTAACACAATGAGGGGAAAAGTTACGATAAAGGATAAAGTCCGCGTTGATATGTAATAATCCTAATAATAGGTATTGAATCAAATGATTGAATGTTTGTACTAATCAACCACAGATTATGGTTCCCATTAGTGAGTTTTTAGATGATGGCTAAATAAATAAACGTGTATTTAAGGTAACTATGATACAGTTTGTTAGTGGTATAATAACTTATACTTATACTTAGTACTTATTAGTAATAGGTACAACCTTAATCTAGTCGCCCCCAGCCCGACCCATGAATCGAGGTACCAATACTCATGTAAGCATTAATAAATCGACTCATGTACAGACAGTCAAATTTACTGGCTGTCATACTTAAAGCGCTGTTGGGACTAGCCCGCACTCTGATCAGCATTGACGCGCACCGCTTGCGCAAAATAGCGAAGAAGCAATCTATGCACGCCTCCGCAAACGTACGTGATGCACTACAGTGGCGGGGTAGTCGCAACATCGTTCTAAGTGCATTATTGTATTGTACCCGTAGGGCACTGTGCCCTTTTTTTGAGTAAAGATTGTCCAATTTGCTCACAGGCTGCAGATGTAAAAAATATGTATAGAAGACACATATTTAGCCCCCAGGGACTATTTCCTCTTCCCAAACCCGAATAAATGGCTCGGTGGTAAGAGATTTGGGTCGAACGAAGAAGTCATAATCGAAACTAACATCTATTTTGAGATGAATATAAAAATTGGAAAAACGCTGGACTAAATGTGTCGAGTTGAAAGAAGATAATGTTGAGGAATAAAACGCTTTTTTGCGGAAAAAAAATATTCAAAAAGTGACTGACTTATCCCCACCCCAGAACATGGATCTGAGAGGGTGCTCGCCCACCGTACATCATTGCTTTGATGGCCATAGTAGGAAGTCCTACTTCTTGAAACTTTCTCCACAGAATATAAGAACAGACTAAATCAAAAGCTTTGCTCAAATCGAAGAAACAGGCATACACCACACACCCAGAGGGGAACACCTGGTGCCCCTCTGGGTACAAAATACAACAATAAATACATTAAATGTTAATTTCTCTCAAAAAGGTACAATTTTGGTAATAGTATATAGGTTACTGGCAGATTGACACCTTTTTGAGAGCTGCAGTCTATACTGGGTTCGAGACCCGTACGACAGATCTCCAGACTCAAACCCTTGGAGAAGAAGAGAATAAACAAATTCAAAATAGAAGGGGATGTGCTATGTGTCTTTGGAGTGTTGTGGCCGTTATGAGTGCAATACAAATCCCCACTCCATAGCCCATGAATGACACTGCGCGTGAGTACTTACATGCCCGAGAGTCTGTGTGTGGCAATGTGAAACGCGGCCTAGGATTCAATTTGAGTTGCAGAACATTTCCGGTAGGCGAAATTATTTTAGAACATTCAGTAATAAATTTTCAGTCTATGCATAATCCAATTCAAGTAGCCATTTCGTTATAGTTCGTTTACATTTAGATCTGTAAATTGGGTATTTTAAATATTATTAGCCTTATTATAGTACCTAACAGTATGCTTCATGCACAATATGGCACTTTCCGTCGACAGCTGAGATCTAAAATCAAATTGACTGGCATGCAGAACTATATATTCAGTCAATTGTGCATCCAATTGTGCGCCAAGCCCGAGCCAATAGGGTATTTTACACTATGTAAGGAAAAATATAAAAATGTTTGTTCATAATAGATTTCGAAAAAAGTAAACAAGAAACGTCGATATTTATTCATAAAATTGCAATTTTAATTTTATAATTCCATTTTAAAAATCGTCTTTTCTAATCTGTTTTTCAAATGTCTAAAACGCCATTCGCCATATTGGATCCCGCCGTGACGTCATTCCGATAGCAAACAATCTACTGAAAATAAGTTGTGCGCTGTTATTTTGATAAATTTACGAGTTATTAACACGTTTGTAGACTTCTAGCCTTTATTTCACTATGGAAGACGGTTTTGTGAAAGCAGAAAGTACAAATCTGCCAATGGTTAATACTTTAATTTTAATTGGTTAATATTTTAATTTTTACATCACTTGGCACTTGAATCCATAATTTTTGTGGCGTTTTTACACTTGTATTTTTGCATTCAGGCACAAGACACCAATGATAACTCATTATTTTCACGAATCTTATTACTTGGTCTTTCGCAGTCGTATTGTTTACTAACCGAGTGACGTCACGAGATGAAAAAGCATGGCGGCAAGCGTTTCCGCGCGAAAATTCAAAATCATAAATAAAAAACAGATTTTAGGGCGATTTTCGGTTTTAAAAAAAATTAACAAAATTTCTACTAGTTCATTACGATCTCAGGATTAATTTAAAACAGTTTTTAAAAAATGGTGTAATACCCTATTGGGATAAGAACTAAAAGATATTTTTTTAAATATTGATAGGCATGCGTTTGATCTCTATCTCACCTGATGGTAAGCTGTGATGTAGTCGAAGGTGGAGCATGCTTGCCTAGAAGTAACCTTTGATGATGGTAATGATATGTTGCCACTACATTAATTACATGCCGTTGTTTTTACCACTCCACATGTCTCCTCATAGCCATCCACACTTCGGAATGTGCTTAGATTAAAAAACACTATTCTATTACTATTTAGCACTCTTCCTCTCTCCTATTACTTGCAGTGCCCGACAGGGTCCATATTTGTTCTTTAACCATTTTAAACCATCTTTGTAATACATATGGAATGCAATAAATTATTGAGTATTGAGTATTGAATAAAAAAAAATTACCTAATGTGTATATTATATTCAACCTACAAAGCTATAAACAATATTCGTAAACATACCAGCTGGAACTTATGTCCAAAGGAAAGCCACTCCTTCTCGATGAGCACTTCGAATCCCCGGAGCGTCCTATAGTAGGGGTCTAGCATCAGCATCGCTAGTGCTGTGAGCTGAGCCGTGCGGTCCCATCCATCTGAACAGTGGACTAGAACTGAAGTCTTGTGATTCTCTACCTGTTTCCAACATTAAACAGAATTAACAACTTCACTGTCCGCAAAGCAGACACAATAGTTAAACAATCAGTATGTATCACATGTGACTCATGGGAGACTGAAGTAGTTAAGTTTGTATTCCGCGAAGTTCGAAGGGTTTTTGAAAATTATTTTACCAATAGTAAAAGACGTTATTTGTGAGAACAAAATAGAGATTCTTCTTCTTCTCCGCGAGAACGAAGTCGCGGGCGATGTGCTAGTTGTTTATTTTAGTGAAAACTGTATCAAAATCCGTTGCATGTAGGGTTACCAAGCGTCCGGACAAAGCCGGACAAAGGCTTTTAGAATGCGTGTCCAGCCAAATGAAACAGTCTACGGCCTGTCCGGGTTTTGTTAGGGTTTTTTAATTTTATCAGTTACCTTTATTTTCCTAAAAAATTGCCATAAAAAAATCAAGAAAAAAAATCGCCATTAATTTGTTTATACTATTAGTTAAACCAATTATAATGTTGACGAGTCAAAAATATTGGATTAACTTAAATGGATTCTACATATTATTTTAAAGACACACAATTCTGAAAAGGATAAGTTTTCCGGCACTTTTATCCAGTTTTAACCAAAAGACTAAATAGGGTGATCTGTTCAGTTTTCCACTTTTAAGACCTGGGAACTCTAGTTGCATTGTTTAGTAGAAGTAGTTTTTTACCATATTCATAAATTTACACGGAAATATAAATATAATAGATAAATGAGAATACCTTGTCCACTATGCGAACAGCTCCAGCCAATATGCATTTGATATGTTTCAGCCAGCAGCTGGCTTCAATGCCACTAAACCATCTGGAAATTATCAAAACTGTTATAGAACCATCGATCTGGTAAACATGAAAGGAGGGAATACTTAGGTTCGTTTAATAAAACGAAATTATCCTAATTTATACAACTCATCCGTTACGCAAGTGAGTCACTGACAGACAACGCACAGCCAAAATTCCTACGGGAATGTTTTGGGAATACATTAATTGTGCGTACAGCTAAAGAGTGGAATTCCCTGCCGGAGTCTGTGTTTCCTGATAGCTACAACCTGGGTGTCTTTAAGTCAAGAGTGAATAGGTTACTTCTAGGCAAGCGTGCTCCACCTTAGACCGCATCATCGCTTAACATCAGGTGAGATAGCGGTCAAACGTTTGCCTGACAATAGTAAAAAAAAAGAACGGGAAGCAGCGGGATATGCGCGTACGAAGTCGCGGGAAAAAGTTATTCTCGTATAATTTCCTTGTTTTCCGCTACAAAGACAGACTTTAGGTTCTTTTTAAACTAAATTGTCAATGGCCAAACGAATCCTTTTTATCTTAGAGATCTAAGATAAAAAGGTTTCGTTTGGCCATTGACAATTTAGTTTAAAAAGGAGTATGTGAGGATTGTAGCAAGTGGCATTCTGTAGTTTCGGCCTACCGCTGATTTTTGTCGTCATGTATAATTACTTCAGGTAGCGGATCAATGATCTACTATACCGGTATCATGAGTTCATCATAGTCAACATAAACTTCCCCTGCAATAACATAAACATAATTTTAATGTTTACATTTAATAATTGGTAAAACATAGCGGTTGCTTACCTAGTCTGGTCTATTTGTGGGAAGCAGAGCTCCTTTAGTTTGCGAAGACTCTCCCTCATCACGTGAATGTTGTGTATGTCTAGGAAAACAAGGTCGGCGTTCTGATATGCGTCTTCTGATTCATACCTGTAAAAGAAGTTAATTTGTTGTGATTATCTGCACACGAATTAATATTAATGGCTGTTCAATAGATAAAGCCTCTAAATAGCAATATTAGGCCAAGAATCTGCACTTGAAGAACGCCAAAATACCTACTTCAATTTCTGGTGTTTCAGCGGAGATGAGAAAGTGGTCTACCAACCCAAACTAATAACTAACTAACTAATTATAGGTAATTTGTGTTATTTTAATTTTTGTTATATTATTATTTGTGTATTGTTTTGGTCTTGGACATCCCGATACATTAAGAGTTTTTAAAATGTTTTGTCAACATCATTTCAGCCGAAAGACGTCCACTGATAGACAGAGGCCTCCCAAAAGCGTAAATAGTTCGACGGGTCAAATTTTGCGTATTTATTCTTATTTATTTGTTAGCCTCCTAAAATGTTTGCGGAATTTGTTCGAACGAATTTGCGGAATTTGTTCGAAAGAGTTTGCAGGAATTGTTCGAATGGATCACCGCGACCCTCTGGAACGGTGATTCATTCCAAGGGCATTAGAAGGAACACGGATGGATTTTAGTCAGAAGGAGTCTGACACTTTCTTCTGCTCCACCTAGCACGGAAAGATGATTTTCCATCACTAAAAAAAACCATCCTCTCTCTCCCTAATATCTGGATAGGTATCCGATTTGTGGCATAAGCCAGCTCGCCTCTATAAATATATCTGCCATAACACCATCGTGGAATAGAAAAACTTGTAACTTACCCTCCTCCCTTTGCTTTGTTTGCGACAGCATTCGCAGTAGGTCGAGCATCCATGATAAACAGCTTATGTGCCTGAGCGTTGGCATCCATTATGAGTTGTATGTAGCGCTCATCTTCACGACTCCGCTTACCACTTACCTGCAAACATGTCATTTACATAAGTAAAATTATAAACCCGTCTCAAAAGTGCGTTTTTGTTGGGGATTAAAGCAGTCAAGCTTCTACCTGTCTTTCATAGATTATTTTATAACTATTGAGGAAGGAAATTCGAACATCTACATAATTATTTTAGCTACCCAGACATCTAGCAAACGCGAAATGTGTTAATTAAGCTAACGATCACAGCAGTCTAATGACGTAAGTTCACCCGTCATAACAAGTATACTGAGAAAAAAATCAATATCGAACATCAACAATCATATTCCGTGGTATTCTCATTTACACCAAGTCTTAATCAGACATCTTGTTATTAGCCAGAATAGAAGCGAAACCGGAAACGCTTTTGGCGGTGAACTCAGAAGTATAAATTAATGAGTGATATGGTAATACTGCATTCAACCAAAACAATCTACATCAAGGTACTTCTCCATCAACTTGATCGGCCTCGATAAGCCGTGAAACTTCCTAAAAACAGAAAATTCTTTGCCTCGGAGAGCACGTTAAGACGTATGTCCCATCTGTCCTTCGAAGATCTTTGACGGTCGTTACGGATAGTCAGAACCCTGAAAATCTGACTCCAGTCTTGCCAGAGGGTATTGTGTTACTCAGTCAGTAAGTTGTAGAGGTCAGAAAGCTTTCGCTCCATGTGAAATACTGGTACTAAGCTCCATCTGGCTAGACTGGAAGCCGGCGCCAATATAGTTGGGGAAAAGCTAAATCTATCAACCCATTTTTAGGGTTCCATAACAAAATGGAAAAAGGAACCCTTTTGGTGTGCCAAGTCTGTCCAACTGTCACAGCTGAATATTTCAAGAACTACTTATATTATCAACTTGTTTGGTATAGTTTTAGATAGCGGTAGCTCAACTACTTTGCAATTAAGAAAGAAATAAATATGTACTTTTTTTTGCTACAGCGACAGAAACGGCTTTTAAAAAATTCGAAGTGGGGCTACTGAATATGTGGGATATCATATGACAGAACGCTATTTGCACATTCTCAATCATTTTTATTATTTTTTTTACCATTTCTACCCCTTATCTCTGAAGTTTGCATAAAGAAAAACTTGAAATTATGCTATGTGATAGAAGTTCAGTAAAAGATTACATGAAAAATATAACGATGTCTCTAAATAGCACACTTTTCAGAAATTATCAACTAAAATGACATTAGTTCCACTAGCGGTCAAGAGGTGGCGCTGATCTAAAACTGCAACTTAAGAGCGTAGACGGGCTGCGCGAGAATTGAAAAATAGGTATTTGAAGAAACTATTGCCGTCGCGCTGCGCCCTAGCAAACGGGCGGTGTCAATGTGTGAGTGAATAGTCTGTATTTGTGTGCGTAGCTCAGTAGCGCGCACCTGCCGCGCGCCCGCGCGCCCGTCTCGCGCCAAACTTACTTATTAGACATTTGCGGACTTTTACGGACTTGATTCTTTGCTTCACTGTTTTGACTCGGATTGTGCCGGATTTGAACAAGTATTTGTCTACGACTGTAGAAAAATCGTGAGTATTATTTTAATTGTAAATAAATTTTATCATTCATCTGTTACTTACCCCCTTCAAATCGACAAAATATTTAAAATAATTGAATTTTGTTTGATAAAATGTCAATTTAATAATAAAATCATACTGTAATAATTTTTGTTTCAGGTAAACCATCTTCAACCCTTTTTCTTTAATAATGGGTGGAAAAAAAAAGGGAATAAAAAACGTCTATTCTTGAATGCTAAGAGAAAAAGACACTATTTACGTATAAAACGGAAGATTCATTTTACACCGTGTACAGTACCATCTAAGTAATTTAATTTTCATATAGAATTATGGTCAAAGGGGCGTGATCGATTTTCAATGGCATGGCGTGATTCTACCCCAAATGGTCCTTGTCCGGCGCTTTGTTTCCAAACATAAAAAAAAACATTTAAAATAAAATTTATTGGAGGTAAACGTGTCAATTACACGGCCAGAGGTTCCTACCAAGCACGATACTTTGGTACGGCTCTATCACGGAACCACCGCTATACATTCACGCCTGTCAAATAAAATCCAGGGTTGCAGCCCTGGCAAATTCACAAAGAAAAAAAAAGAAAAATAGAAGAAGACAAATATTATTTAGTATATATTAGCGTCATATTTTTTTTTTTGTAATATTTATGTATTGTATGTTATATTTAAAGTTTATTGTTTTATTTTATTATTTTTTATTTTTACACACGTGTCTACATCTCTTTTATTTGGCTGTCCTTTCGCAGGTATGCTGGAAGAGATTTCATTAGAAATAAGCATCACCTTTGTACCTATTTTCTGTCTACTTTTTTTTTGTTATCTACTAGTGTGTGTGTACATAAATTGCTAAATACATAAATAAATAAATAAAGAAGTTCATTGAAAGACAAAGGCGATCAAAAGTATACCTATCAACCTAACCTACCTAACAATGCCGAAAGAGAATCGTCGACGATAGATCATGTAAAAAACGAAAAGTTACTGGACCTGACAAAAATTACGGTCGACTAGAATTAGAGCCTGATATGCAATCAGAAATATTTAATCCTAGTCCGGACGACGGCTAATCAAAAAACGCAAAAAAATATAAAAATCGGTTCATCCGTTCTTGAGTTATAAATGGTGTAACTAACACGATTTTCGACTTCCTATAATATAATAATTATATAGATTTAAATTTTATAATTTAAAGTAAATAATGTCATGTCAAAAGCAGAATATTACACTAAGCAGTAGAGTGCGAACTTTAGGCACGTATTATATGGTTACGGTTTGTATTTTTGCAAGAGACACTTCGCTAAAGTTCATTTCAAATTATATTTAATTGTAAACCGTAAAAATGTCATTGAATTGTTACTTCGATGTCTCTTAAAAAATAAAACATAATTAGCATCATATTTCACTGTTCAGTAAATCAGTATAGGATAAACGTCGATATCGACTGACATCACTATGATATCGATAAAAACTTCGACACTAGTCACTTCCCTAATTGTGTACGTATTAGTCTAACCCTCCCTCACCTCTTGTCTCCCCCCGTACAGTGCGATAGGGACAACTGCAGCTCAGAACGATTTTACCTACAAAAAACCATGAGCGATCGACGTTTCGTATTCCCCTGTTTTCTCCTCGAAACCTAGGCCGATTAAATTATATTTGGTATCAAAATTTAAAGGAAGAATAGATCTATGCCCCTATTACTTGTTTTTATCTTAAAAACTTTTCAAATTTCTTTGGTAGGCGTCTGATTACGTAGGTAAAAACGGGGCATTTTTTTAGGTTTTTGGAAGGTTATATTTATTTCTGTAATAATTTTTTTGAAAAAAAAAAATGACAGGGTCATGCCTTCAATAGACCTTGATTTTTATAAATAAAAACGATTACTCTAGAGGCATTATCCAGGGAGAAAATAGGGGAATACATTTGTATGGAAAAATGCAGCCCGTCTACGCTCTTAAGAGCGTGTATTCCGTCCACTAGCGCCGCCAATCGTTTTTTATTATTTGTGGTAAATTTAAGACACGTAGATAAAAAACCGCTCTGTAGTGCACTGAAGAAATGTATTTATTATGTTTTGAGAGTTATGTTTTGTACTTTAGAACATAAATAGTTGCCAAATTCGATATTTTTGCTAAAAGTGGCCACTTTTAGCAATAATTGCCGTTTTGGCTATTTAGCCATGAGTTATGTATTAAAAATAGCTGTCAAAAAATAATAGATACATTTCTTTAGTGCACTACAGAGCGCTTTTTTATCTACGTGTCTTAAATTTACCACAATTAATAAAAAACGATTGGCGGCGCTAGTGGACGGAATACACACTCTTAGGCCTCGCTGATGAAAATTTAAAACATTTCACGTTTTATATGCTGGTAGGGAACCCTCAGTGCACGACCCCGACTCGCTCTAGACCGGTTTTTTTTTATCAACCAATTGTTGCTTTACAAGTTGATGGACAAGCACCTTTACAACAAAATATCCATGACTTGGATTGAGTCATTCAGTTATAATATGTGTAAAACCATTGACAACTTTCTAAGACTAGAATGACACTTCCAATTCAGTGTATAATAATGAGCAATTGAATGACTTCTCCTAAGATTACGCACCGACCTATTTAGATCTTGGGTAAATTCCATTTGAGTACTAAATGACTGGTACTCTATAAGATCATACATTACGTAATACTCCAATCAAAGCTTTACACAAATGATGGATGATCAAGTTTATTCCCAATCTACCCGGTAAGTCACTGTAGCTTCAATGTTTATTTGTGTGTGAGTGTTCAACTGATAAAACCCACTCACTGTTCGTAGATAAATTGCTGTATTTTTTTATGGAGGCAACATCCTGCTAATGTTATAAATTCGAAAGTTTGTGAGTATGTATGGATGTTTGTTACTCTTTCACGCAAATACTACTGAACCGATTACGATTAAATTTGGTACGTAGGTAGCTGAAGATCCAGAATACCGAGGGATCGGGATTTATACGGGAACTAGCTGACCCGCGCAACTTCGTCTGCGTCACATTTTCCATTAATTCTGCGCTCCTTTTTGACTTAGCTTAATGATATAGCCTATAGCCTTCCTCGATAAATGGGCTATCTAACACTGAAAGTTCCTGAGATTAGCGTGCTCAACCAAACAAACAAACTCTTCTGCTTTATAATATTATAACTCAGAGGTTCTCAGATTTTGTTGTGCAAGGCGTTGCGAACGTTCGACACTCGACTCTCGTGCGCGTACCTGAGAGTTTCTCTGATTTTGTTCAGCAAGGCGTTGTGAACGTTCAGGTGAAGATTCTCCCATACGGCGTATTCTTGCTGCCCGTGCTTGAGAACTATGTTTACTAAGTTGAGACCTGGCTCTCTTAGGCATTTTCAAATGTTTAAGAAAATGTTAATAGCGTGTAATATTCTAGCTCTGAAAAGAACTGTTGTGTAGCCCTGAAAAGAACTGTTGGTTAGCCAACAAAAGAACTGTTGGTTAGCCCTGGAAAGAACTGTTGGTTAGCCCTGAAAAGAACTGTTGTTTGGCTCTGAGAAGAACTGCTGTTTAGCTCTGAGAAGAACTTTTGCGTAGGTGTAGTTTTAAGAACGAAATCTAAAGAAAATCGCACGAAAATTATTAGACTTCGCGCAAGACCGCTGCGTAGGGAGCCGACCTCGCGGCTGAGCCGCGCGGGTACCTTACTCATACATCTAAACTCCCCTCCCGCACGCGCACCCGCCTTGGTGACGTCCACTTCGCAACGGGCCGTGCAGCAGAAATCGTAATATTTTAATTTCGCCATAACTTCAAAACCAAACGTCCGATTTTAATCATTCAAAGACCAAATATTGTCTACATAAACTGTACTTAGTGATGAAATACTTTATTTTGATAAAGATTAATAGCATGAGTAAAATAAACGCGTTTAAATGTAGTCCAAAAAAAATCAAGATTTTTAAATAAAAAAAATGGTTGTTGTGCCTCACTCGACATAGATAGGTATAGTGTGTCGCGGACTTTTTTGTAGATATTTATAAAATCTACAATTAATTAGAACAATGTATGGTTCTATCTTTTATAGTTTAGGCAGCGTACACAAAATAAGTAACTTTTCTGGTTGATTTTTACACCTTGTGTCCGAAAAACCCAAATATCTTACGGAACCCTATTTTTTTCCAAAATAAAATATAGCCTATGTTACTCGTGGATAATGTAGCTTTCGAATGGTGAAAGAATTTTTAAAATCGGTCCAGTAGTTTTTGAGCCTATTCATTACAATCAAACAAACAAACAAACAAACAAACAAACAAACAAACAAACAAACAAAGTTTTCCTCTTTATAATATTAGTGTAGATAACGAGAATTTATTCGCGGACGAAGTCGCGGGCGGCCTCTAGTTGACTTTAAAGCGCCCATAAGGCCTACGCACACCGGGACGTAATGGCAGAGGATTTTGTCTTTTGCATTCCGGCGACCTACAAAGACATTCCGCATGCCACCACGGGATTCCTTAGCGCGACCTCCAATACCCTGTCAACAAATCCCTTTAGATGCCACGGAATCACTTTATAACATTGGCATTTATGTTGTATTCCGAGTAGATAAGTTTGAAAGTCCTTTGGTAAAAAAATTAAATCCTTTCGATTGAATTGCATTACTCACTCACCATCAGTCATTCATGTCTTTTGGAACTGAGTGACAAATGCATAAGTGTATAATCGGCGCCTGACGTTTTCGTACACTATTTGGAAATACGTACAATCTTGATTTGAGGTGAAAAAGAAAGTTTCAAGTTAAATGTTTAAATGCGGCGACAGATGAAAATCACAGTTAGTATAATTTATAATAAGAATCTCTCATAATATTGCACTTACAATAGACTCACTGTTAGGGAACTAAAATTGTTATGGATAGGCGAACCATAACACCTAGATTTAAATGAGACCAACTCCGCCATGGCCAAATTGTATGATATAATAATGGAATATTTGTATAAAATGACCCCTGTAAATGTGTCATGCTCATGCTCAATCATGTGCTGTAATCATAGAGTATATAACCACTAGAGAGCGTATAGGCCGATTTCTTCTAAGTACGCGGCTCACTACAGCGGGCCGGGGGACGAGGAACAACGCGCGGCTGCAATTGGTCCGTTCAAGGTCAAGTTGCATAGGTAGCCTATGGTTAGTGGTGGCACTACTTGATTAAAGGAAAATAGTCGATATCGATAAAATGAATTTTAACATTATAAAAATACTCAATCCAAACAAACAGCGCTATATCTTGTTTAAACAAAGTTTCCCTATTAACCTTATCTTTCCACTTTTATTTTAATTCTGAAATCTTCGAAAATCTAAAATGAAAACATGTATGTCAAACACACAGATGAAAAAACTGAGACCCTCCTCCTATTTTTAGTCGTTTAAAAGTAGTTACGTGTTTAATGTAAGCATGTGAATTGATTAAAAATTGTATTAGTTGTAATTTTATGATCATCGATAAATCGACTTCAATCATTAAACGTAACAGCACAGATTTTTACGATAAAAATACAAAGGGGAAGAAAGGGATAAAAATATAAGTATTTCCTAATGAAAGAAAGAGACTTTTCCAAAAGACATCAACGCGCGCTTCTCACAGTGTGCTCGTTCACCTAACCACCATTTTATATAGACCCCTGCAGTGGCTCATCATCTGATTCAAATCAAAAATATTTTGCGTAGTCTTTACTCTCCGATGAAAAGTTATGTCATTATTTTTGTAACAAAAGGTCTAGGAATGTTTCCCACACAAATTCACCGGGTATGAAGGCATTTTTATGCGTTATAAATTGCATAAAAATTAAAACGATTTGTAAAAACTTAGCATGCCCACAGGTCTAACAATTGGTCACAACTAAAATGGTTAGTAGTGCCGCTGCCTAACATCTGAGCAAAATAGTTTTCGTGCGTCGGGGCACTGTATGCGCAGTCAAGTGGTTTAATAGTCTTTGGCTGTAATCCTTGAAGGTGTAATCCCAGTTTTTCTACTTGGCGAATGATTTCGTGATATTATGATAATTGCATTTTACGCATATTCTGAAATGATTATCTCACAGACACTTATTTTTATCTGTAGCCTGGAGGATAGCATAGAAAAACAAATTTGTTTACGGTTCGTAAACAAATAACTATACTACTTTACAAAACTCGAAATGCATTAATTATTTATTTATTTAAACTTTATGCACAATAGTGTTACATGGGCGGACTTAATGCATTTGTCGGGTTAGGCCCAGGCATCGAAGGCAAAACTAAGATAATATGGCAACACAAATTATTCTAATCAAACAATACAGCAATAAAATAAAATAATCAAATGTTAATGACAGTGAGGGCGGTCACTTAGGGCAGTACTGACTGTCAGGGACAGTGGTCCCTGCACCCACCGCAATAAGGATAGTACTTAATTGTCAGAGACAATGTTCCACATCCAATAACCGGGCAGTACTGACTGTCGAGAGACAGTGGTCCGTGCACCAAGACGCATCCGTTGGAAATGCGTGCCGACTCAACTGTGCGGCTCGTTATAAAGGCGATCGCTAGTGGGAGGGAGAACGATACAATATTTTACTGGGTTGGATATCAAGTCTTTTAAGCCAAATGACAGATACAGCGGATGATTCGTCCGGTGCACGTTCCACTAGCGCCTTCTAGTCGCCGTCTCTCACAGCTGTTTAACAATGTGGCTGCCGTCACGGCCATTCTGACAAATCACTCGTCCTCGAGTGTATTCAATCATCTATAACAAAATGGAGACTTTTCTTAATCGTTACATATCAAAAATAGCACTGGTCTGGGTATTTCTTTACAATAGAAAACCCCTACAGTTCAAACATACTGGTCTAAATCGTCACCCACTAAAGTAGGAGAGATCTTACGAAAAAACTAAACATGCTGGTCTAAGTCGTCACCCACAAAAGCAGGTGAGATTCCTGCAGCGCACCACAAGATCCTTACTCACAACAAGAGATCTTATCTCGAACATGCTGGTCTAAATCGTCACCCACAAAAGCAGGTGAGATTCCTGCAGCGCAACACATGATCCTTACTCACAACAAGAGATCTTATTTCGAACATGCTGGTCTAAATCGTCACCCACAAAAGCAGGTGAGATTCCTGCAGCGCATCACAAGATCATTACTCACAACAATAATCTTATTTCAAACATGCTGGTCTAAATCGTCACCCACTAAAGCAGGTGAGATTTCTACAGCGTATCACAGATCATCACCCACACCAGCAGGAGTGACCTTAATATTTTATTTGCAGAAATGATCATTTCCCATAGAACTAGAAGAGACCATACCAATTGATCAATCCAAAGATTCAATTACAGCTTCGGAATTATCTACACGAGTCATTATTTGCACTTATGGTGCGAACGAGTCATTATTTGCACTTATGGTGCGAGAGCTTACCGAAAAAGTTTCCCCTGAATCATCTGCAGTCAATGTACGAGAGCTTACAGAAAGTGTTTCCTCTGAATTATCTGTAGTCAATGTATGAGGGCTTACAGTACGAATTTCCTCTGAATCCGAGGTCATATTATTATTTGCAGGCACAACAGACATGCTGAACTCATCACCTGCCGTCACGGTCCGTTCATTGTCATCACTTTCGTCACTAACTTTCGCAAATTTCTAAATAACCTTCTTGCCCTTTAGATACTTCCCTTAAATTTTCATGAGCAAATTTATAAATGTTGTAACGTTACATTTTACAGGGGGAGCCTGTAAAATGTGAGGTCACATATAGCACTCACCTACCTAGGAGGGGAATGCGTACTAAAAGGGAAAAGGACAAATAAATAGTATAAAGATTTAATGATTACAAAACTTAAGAACGGATGATGAAAGAAAAGGATGAGTGGACGTGAGATGGAAATGAAATCTTCGTTGAAGATCCGGAGGACTGGAGGGTCCGTTGAAGAACCGGAGGACCAGCAGGGTCCGTTGAAGAACCGGAGGACTGGAGGGTCGTCACTCTTCAATGGGCTGGAGAGGATGGGCCGAGTAACATCTTCCTCCCAGGCTCGTTCAACCCAGGCATCAAGGTGTCCTTTAAAGGCGGCAAGGAGAGAGGCCGACTTTTTAGGTTCGAGGAGGTAAACTTGGAAACGTCCTCCTCTAAGTCTACTCTCAATATAGGAGGGAGGGCGACTTCTCTGGTTCTCAGGAGGCAAACTGTCCTCTCAGTCACTCTTAAGGACTTTTTCCGAGTTGTTGCTTATCTCAGCTCCAAACGTAGACTGACCATTTCTTTAAGACGGCTCTAAAATGAAGGCTCGCTTTTATTTTGAATTTGATATGAGTTTCTAGAATTTGATGGAAAAGAAAAAAATGGACTTTAAGAATGTCTGATAACAATTTCATATGCGACCTAAAACTCCTAGCTAATTTCAGAATACAAATAAAAAGAAAACTAGGACTGTCTAAATGACAATGTCATAAAACAAGAAATGTAAACAAAGCATTGAAGATAGCTAATTTGCAGAAAAAACTTAGAAAATACAAGTTAAAAAGAATCTAGGAATCAAGTTATGGCTATGCAGTTATGTATTAATTTATCTAGGAAGTTTATAAAGAGCGTAAGTACAAACAATAAGACACACACTCCTCCAGTCCTCCGGATCTTTCAACGAAGATTTTCATTTCCATCTCACGTCCACTCATCCTTTTCTTTCATCATCTGTTCTTAAGTTTTGTAATCATTAAATCTTTATACTATTTATTTGTCCTTTTCCCTTTTAGTACGCATTCCCCTCCTAAGTAGGTGAGTGCTATATGTGACCTCACATTTTACAGGCTCCCCCTGTAAAACGTAACGTTACAGATTGGCCCCATAATGTAGTGTGTGTCTTATTGTTTGTACTTACGCTCTTTATAAACTTCCTAGATAAATTAATACATAGCTGCATAGCCATAACTTGATTCCTAGATTCTTTTTAACTTGTATTTTCTAAGTTTTTCTGCAAATTAGCTATCTTCAATGCTTTGTTTACATTTCTTGTTTTATGACATTGTCATTTAGACAGTCCTAGTTTTCTTTTTATTTGTATTCTGAAGTTAGCTAGGAGTTTTAGGTCGCATATGAAACTGTCATCAGACCTTCATAAAGTCAATTTTTCCTTTTCCATCAAATTCTAGAAACTCATATCAAATTCAAAATAAAAGCGAGCCTTCATTTTAGAGCCGTCGTAAAGAAATGGTCAGTCTACGTTTGGAGCTGAGATAAGCAACAACTCGGAAAAAGTCCTTAAGAGTGACTGAGAGGACAGTTTGCCTCCTGAGAAACAGAGAAGTCGCCCTCCCTCCTATATTGAGAGTAGACTTAGAGGAGGACGTTTCCAAGTTTACCTCCTCGAACCTTATAAGTCGGCCTCTCTCCTTGCCGCCTTTAAAGGACACCTTGATGCCTGGGCTGAACGAGCCTGGGAGGAAGACGTTACTCGGCCCATCCTCTCCAGCCCATTGAAGAGTGACGACCCTCCAGTTCTCCGGTTCTTCAACGGACCCTGCTGGTCCTCCGGTTCTTCAACGGACCCTGCTGGTCCTCCGGTTCTTCAAAGGACCCTGCTGGTCCTCCGGTTCTTCAACGGACCCTGCTGGTCCTCCGGTTCTTCAACGGACCCTCCAGTCCTCCGGATCTTCAACGAAGATTTCATTTCCATCTCACGTCCACTCATCCTTTTCTTTCATCATCCGTTCTTAAGTTTTGTAATCATTAAATCTTTATACTATTTATTTGTCCTTTTCCCTTTTAGTACGCATTCCCCTCCTAGATAGGTGAGTGCTATATGTGACCTCACATTTTACAGGCTTCCCCGGTAAAACGTAACGTTACAGATTGGCGCCCATAGCCGTCGTAGAGTAACCAATCCCTTACTTGGTAAAGCCCAAAAGTGGTGATGGCCACTAGTTGGTTTTAAAAACTACATCCAAGCAGTGAAAGGGTGCCAATTACCAGTGGGTAATGGAATGTGTGTGGGGGTGTAGTATAAGATGATGTAAAGTTTGTAAGAGGAGTAAGGGTTGAGATGGATGAGGATGTATGATGGAAATAGTTACCAAATATAATCGCCTTGTGGAAGTTTGTTTTTGAATTTTGAAAATAAAACTTGCAGAATGTCTGAAAATGATTTAAGGGGTGGGTTAGTAAAAACTGGGCGCCAATCTGTAACGTTACATTTTACAGGGGGAGCCTGTAAAATGTGAGGTCACATATAGCACTCACCTACCTAGGAGGGGAATGCGTACTAAAAGGGAAAAGGACAAATAAATAGTATAAAGATTTAATGATTACAAAACTTAAGAACGGATGATGAAAGAAAAGGATGAGTGGACGTGAGATGGAAATGAAATCTTCGTTGAAGATCCGGAGGACTGGAGGGTCCGTTGAAGAACCGGAGGACCAGCAGGGTCCGTTGAAGAACCGGAGGACTGGAGGGTCGTCACTCTTCAATGGGCTGGAGAGGATGGGCCGAGTAACATCTTCCTCCCAGGCTCGTTCAACCCAGGCATCAAGGTGTCCTTTAAAGGCGGCAAGGAGAGAGGCCGACTTTTTAGGTTCGAGGAGGTAAACTTGGAAACGTCCTCCTCTAAGTCTACTCTCAATATAGGAGGGAGGGCGACTTCTCTGGTTCTCAGGAGGCAAACTGTCCTCTCAGTCACTCTTAAGGACTTTTTCCGAGTTGTTGCTTATCTCAGCTCCAAACGTAGACTGACCATTTCTTTAAGACGGCTCTAAAATGAAGGCTCGCTTTTATTTTGAATTTGATATGAGTTTCTAGAATTTGATGGAAAAGAAAAAAATGGACTTTAAGAATGTCTGATAACAATTTCATATGCGACCTAAAACTCCTAGCTAATTTCAGAATACAAATAAAAAGAAAACTAGGACTGTCTAAATGACAATGTCATAAAACAAGAAATGTAAACAAAGCATTGAAGATAGCTAATTTGCAGAAAAAACTTAGAAAATACAAGTTAAAAAGAATCTAGGAATCAAGTTATGGCTATGCAGTTATGTATTAATTTATCTAGGAAGTTTATAAAGAGCGTAAGTACAAACAATAAGACACACACTACAAAGTTCAAAACGGTCGTTATCTAATACAGCAACTGTTTTATAAGGACCCTTAAATTTATTAGCCAACTTAGTTTGATGTCTTTCTTCGCATTTCACGAAAACAAATTCACCGACTATAAAAGGTTTAATCCGCGCTGTTCCCTTATTAAACCGTACAGTGTCGGCATTAGCCACCCTTTGAATGTTTTGTGATGCTGATGAACGAGATCAGACGATGCGATGCCGTTTCAACATTAATTACAGTTGGTTCAGAAGAACTAGGAGCTATTTTAGCTAGGTTAAGTGAGGAACCTTGAATGCCAAACATCAATTCCACAGGCGTAAAACCTGTGGTCCTGGAACGTGTACTATTAAGAGCAAGTTGAATCTCTCCTAGTTCATCCTTCCAAGCACTGTTAGAATTACATTCTATAACAGTAAGAATATTTTTTAAAGTTCGCATAACCCTCTCAACCTGTCCGTTAGCTCTACTAGAGCCGGTTGCTATTAAATGGAGCTCTATTCTATTATCATTACAAAAGTTACTGAAATCATAACAACGTCCTCTATCAGCGATAATGCGCTTCGGAGCACCAAATAAGTTTACAGCATTTTAATTGATTTTACAGCGTATGAAGAACTTAAGGCCGGAGTATATTCAAGCAGTACAAACTTTGTAAAGCCGTCTATTAAAACTGAGCAATATTCTTTTCTATCACTTTTTCCCGAAAGTTTTCCAGTTAGACCCAAATGAATTGTGTGCCAAGGGATTGGGTGTTTTGGAATTGAATGCAACTGCATTTGCTGTGCGCCTGAAGGGCCTTTAGAAGTTTTACATACTACACAGCAATTAATAAACTTTTTTTTACAAATTCTGCTTTGTCTTAAGTCTTGTCAAAACCTAAATGTTTTATCTCATTATGAACATGACTAATTAATGACCAAACCAAAGAACGGGGTATAATAGGTAGCCAAATAGAAACTCCTCTACGTTCTATCTTCCTATACAATATTCCGTGTCTTAAATCGTACGTATGTGATATCTCTTCAGGTAACTGGTTATTACGGAATTTAGATATAATTTCAGAAAGTTCCGAATCGCGCTCTTGTTCTATAACCAACCAACCTTTATCTAATTCAAGAAAATTTACTTTACGAGGTTAAGAATAATTTGGGTTTGATAAATTGCGAGACAAGAAATCTGCATGAGCCATCTTTCGACCTTCTTTGTACCAGAGGTGGGTTGGAACAGATAAAATTAGCAACGTGTTTCACCTGTTTCAGTTCCAAGAAAACTTCCAAAATCCTGTTCCAAAATAACAGCGTGTTCCACTGGAACTAAAGACTCATTGATTGCAACAGATTCAGAAATAGTACCTGGAAGTAGCTTCAGTATCTGCTACTGAAATGAAATAAAAACCACCCTTCATGTTTTTGCAGGCTTAGGAATGACAGCTTGACTATGCTTCTATTTAAATTTAATGTAATGGTTTTAAAAAATCCCCAATATTAATTATTATTTTCACAAGAGATATTAAAATTAAATAATTTGTTTTTCGAGTTTAATTCGCGACGTATTTGAACGTAGCTGAGACAGTATGGAAATGGCAAAGCCTGTCACAACCTTTTCAGATAATCCCGCGGCCGGGATATTTTCAATCAATTGCCAAAGACGCAAACATGCTTGGACGGGGGTCTCATTACGTAGTAAGTAATTTGAAATTTGAGGATAGAAAGTGATCCTGAATCAGCATAGGGCGAGAAAACTGAGCTTTTAAAGTTTCCTGTATAATATCTTCCCACTAGCTGTCCCCCGCGGCTTCGCTTCCGTTTTACCCGTACAGTTCCCGCCCCGTGGGATTTCCGGGATAAAAACCATCCCATGTTCTTCCTCGGGTCTCAAACTATCTTTGTACAAAATTTCATTCAAATCGGTTCAGCAGTTTCGGAGCCCATCCAAATCAAGCAAACAAACCCCTTTACAATATCAGTGTAGATTCATATTGATTGAGAGGTATCTTGGTCATTAATGGGGCTGCGCGGCCTCGAAGACAATGAGTCAGTGTCATGATAAGATCGACACCTTTCAAATTTTTGCTCTTAATTATGTCTGAATTGGGGTCGTCAGGATCAAACGGTACCAACGCCGTGAAAGGTTGTGGTGCTGCATTGGACCGGGGTAGTAGAGCATCAGTTAATTTTGAAAGAAATGCTTTTTAACTATTTGAGGGTAACGGAATATTTTTCCTGCATATTTTGTGACGAAGTGCCACAGGTGGGCGGAAAATCCGATCCAACTTCTGATGTCGGGTTAGGCCCAGGCATCGAAGGCAAAACTAAGATAATATGGCAACACAAATTATTCTAATCAAACAATACAGCAATAAAATAAAATAATCAAATGTTAATGACAGTGAGGGCGGTCACTTAGGGCAGTACTGACTGTCAGGGACAGTGGTCCCTGCACCCACCGCAATAAGGATAGTACTTAATTGTCAGAGACAATGTTCCACATCCAATAACCGGGCAGTACTGACTGTCGAGAGACAGTGGTCCGTGCACCAAGACGCATCCGTTGGAAATGCGTGCCGACTCAACTGTGCGGCTCGTTATAAAGGCGATCGCTAGTGGGAGGGAGAACGATACAATATTTTACTGGGTTGGATATCAAGTCTTTTAAGCCAAATGACAGATACAGCGGATGATTCGTCCGGTGCACGTTCCACTAGCGCCTTCTAGTCGCCGTCTCTCACAGCTGTTTAACAATGTGGCTGCCGTCACATTCTCTACCAGTCAACTGAGTCAACCTTTGGGTTAAAAAGACAGGGTGTACAACAACAAACAATAAAAAAAAACAAAAACATTTAAATTGAATCTATGCATACCTGATTCCGAAAAACTTCGCTTATTTCACTGCTATGAAACTACACTATAGCTAAGTTGTGTTGTGGATACTTTTTTGCATAACCGATTCCGAAAAACTTGGCTTATTTCACTGCTATGAAACTACACTATAGCTAACTTGTGTTGTGGATACTTTTTTGAATAACCGATTCCGAAAAACTTGGCTTATTTCACTGCTATGAAAACACACTATAGCTAAGTTGTGTTGTGGATACTTTTTTGCATAACCGATTCCGAAAAACTTGACTTATGTCACTGCTATGAAACTACACTATAGCTAAGTGGTGTAGTGGATACTTTTTTGCATAACCGATTCCGAAAAACTTGGCTTATTTCACTGCTATGAAACTACACTATAGCTAAGTGGTGTTTTGGATCCTTTTTTGCCCCGAAAAATGATTGATTTAGAAAAATCACGAAAAAAAATCTACTAATTAAATAAACTAAGACGACCCACCAGCCAAAAACTTTTTACAAAAAAATACAACCGACTTCCAAATAAAAAAAACACTACAAAGTAAAACATAACTTTAATTTCGGAAGTCGATATTTTTGTTAGTTTCTTTCTCTTCGTATTTTGACACCGACAAGAATTTTTCAATTCGGTTCATAAATGACAGAGTTATGACGTAACAAACATAAAAAAAAATACAACCGAATTGAGAACCTCCTGCTCTTTGAGAAGTCGGTTAAAAAATGTCCACTCACCCCAACCAACGGCTGGCTACACCGAGTAATAGTAGCCTGCGAGCTGGGATGTATCCACGCCAGCACGGGTATTCTGCCTCTCGACCTGAAAGTAGCCACGGCGCGCAGCAGGTCTTCGCCGGCGGCTGCTGGCACGGCCCAGACCGACGGGTAACTGTCGCACACCTCGTACTTGTCATTGATACGGGCGATGCGCCACATATCGTTATTTACTCCCTGAAGACCAAAGAGAGCTTGAAATGTGGAGATTTAAAAAAACCTTTCCTCACAATAAGAATTTCTCCTGTATCATAGGTATGTTAAAAAAAAATTGCATACACAAACAGAACAGCCAGACCCAGAACATCTACAAATGCAATGCAAACATTTGTTACGTGAGGGAATCGAACCTTCAATACGCAGCATAGCAGCCAATTGCTTAAACACTGTGTCAACTATGCTGTCAAATATTACATGATGTACATTTTGAAAAGCAGTATTAATATCTAAACCCAATATATATCTGTCTGTACACAGAATGTAAGTAAAATATTTATATTTAATTTGAAGGAACTTTAGAAAACCACTTTTTTATAGCTCCATTATTAAATTCAATTTTTTTTTCTTACCATGCGCCTGAGCTCTGCTATAGGTTCATACACATGCCACCCATCTTCAGGAAAGCTCTCTGAATAGCTAAACGCAAACAAGGGAAGTCTATGTGATAGCGGAAATGCTAACTGCTGCAATTTCTCAAATATACCACGTCTAGAATGATTCTCTTGTTTATGGGCAAATCTCAAGTTTCTCATGTCCTAAAAATAAAATTATTATATAATTCGTGAATATTATAAATGTTAATAATTTGATATATTCTTAATAGATTGTTACCTTGCAAAATATTTCAATTCCATATGAGTTTTCACCTTTAGATGAAGCTCCACCTACCTTCTCAATACGAGATACCTGTAAGAAGTTTCTTTATTTGTGTTTAAGTTAACTTATACTGTTATAGATGGGCAATCCACCATGTACTTTCCTAAAACACCTAATATAGACCCAATTTTCTGGACAGATCTCCCATTTATATATTACTAGCTCAACCGCGCAACGTCGTCTGCGTCACATTTTCCATTACTGCTCCGCTCCTATTTGTCTTAGCGTGATGATATATAGCCTATAGCCTTCCTCGATTAATGGGCTATCTAACACTGAAAGAATTTTTCAAACCGGACCAGTACTTCCCGAGATTAGCGCGTTCAACCAAACAAACAAACAAACAAACAAACAAACAAACTCTTCTGCTTTATAATATTAAGTATAGATATACTGTAGTTTTACACCGTTTCTATATCATTATCATGAGCCTTAGGATTCTGCCCTAGGATTTAGGTTTTGTGAAGTCTACCTAATGATTATATAAATTAACCCAAGATTAAGATTATTTTAAATACTTCTCCGTACACAAAAAATTGTTACAACACGCTTTTTCACATACTTCAATCTATGAGTGCCAGCTATTCCAGGATAAAACCAACCCGCCCAGCCCGAAACACTCAGACTTTGTTTGGTTGAAAACAATATCCAGTAAAATAAATTCAGTTTCACAACACTTGATGTACACAAAGGCAACAGGACAGGATGACAAAGTAGTCTATGTTTATTGAAATAAATTGGTATACAACTTACAACACCGAGGGGCACACTAAGAGTACTCTGTAATGCAGCTGTATCTGTTGGCCTGAAGTGCAGCTGATAGTTGGTCACTTTAAGAACTCCACGGGAAGGGCCACTGTATGGACACAAGTATGTCACATCCCGGGCTAGACTCATCACTTTCTCGCCATCCAGAAGCTGGATGTCCCCAAGTACATGAGGCTGAAAACAAACATAAACTTGAATGTACAGAAACTTATCACACAGCAATAATACTGGGTGAAGTAACATGATACCAGCCTTGGACAGCTCTTGTTGCCTATGATTGTGTATGCAGTTAATAAATAAGCAAATATGAATAGACCTATTACTGTTCATTGCAACAGGGAAACACGAAAAACAAGTGGCTCTACAAACAAACACTATCGCACAGCAGTGACTAATCGCGAGCTTAAACTAAGTTACAGGAAACAGGGAAGCGGCTGTTATAAAATTGAATAAGAATAAATTAATCCTTTTAGGAAACTTACGGAATCTTGTCCGTGTTTAGAATTCAATGAACTCGATTTGGAGTCCGAGTCCAATGAGTCGGAACTGGCATTCTTTGATAACGAGAAGTCTGAATTTAATAATTCAGAACTGTTATGTTTGTCCATCGTCGACCGATTTTTAAGTACCTACTGAATGAATACGGGAAGTAAACTATTGAAATCCTAAGAATTTCCTTTTCAAAACATGAAATATTGTCAAAATAATGACAGAATCTCCTCCCTCGGAGTTCCACAAACGTCAAATTGATTGATTTTGATTTGGTTGACAGATTAATGATTTTGTCATGTTGTAAGATTGCAGATTCCGCATTTTAGATGTGGATTGTGAAAATTAAACCATACAGATGAGTTATGCCGAAGTTCATAATATTCCCTAGAAACAATTTTATTGATTTATAAATCTGACGATTGAATTGTAAAAGTGGAAATCAGAAAATGTTGACACGGTGTTGCAAGTATGTCACATCTAACTTCCCATAATTTAATTTGTCTATGAGTAAAACAGCATTTCCGGTTTATCATAAGTTTGAATGGTAACAATATTAGGAAGGATGCTTTCTGAAGCGCGATATCAATAAAAATATAATTGAACTCACAAAACTTTTGTTTCTATGGTTGCAATTTTTATTGTTGACACTGTCGGGTCAACAATTTATAACAGATTGCTTACAAATTCGATAAAATTAAATTATAGAATAAAGTATTTTTCATCTCAATTATTTAATTATGAAGTTTCCAGAAAGTGTTAAATTTACTACTTATTTAGCTTATAAGCATGCTAAAAACTTAGAACCTAGAAGGAAAATTCAATCAGAAGAATTTGACTGGGATTCCAAAATTCCGAAAACACTTGTTTCGATTTGCATTGAGAAATTATCTGAAAATTGGATGGGTTAGTAATTGGATCTTTATATAAAGTTTATTTGATTTATTGTTATTCAAGAGTTAGAATAACTGCAAACATCTTAGGGGAGTGAATTATCCTAACTTAAAAATGTGAAAGTGACATTAAATATGTTAATAATCGGGTTAACCACGAAATCGCTGTTAAATAGGCTGCTTTTAACATTTTTTCTGTGAATATAAATGTTTGTTTGTATTTGTTGCTATAGTTTACGCCAGATAAACGTGGAATAAAGTACATTGACCTTTCCCTAATATCTCTTCATAGATACTAGAATAATAAATTAAGAACTGTTTTTCATTACTAGAGAACGTAAAGGATCACGATAGAAGTCGATTCAGGACAGCTTTATGTCATTATTTCTGATTTTGATCTACCTCTGGCTAAAGTCAATAAATGTATGTGGGTCAATGTACTTTATTCCACGTTTATCTGGCGTAAACTATAACAACTTTATTGAGAAATTGATGAATATTATTTTTGGAAACATCATGTTAATATTAATTAGGGGCCGTACAAGTATTACGTAAGCACCAATGGGGGTGGGGGGTCTTTACACTGCTTATTTTTGATGACATGGGTTGGGGGGTTTAAATGGTGATTACATCAGCAATATTTACTTATTTTTTGGTTTACAAATCTGAGTAGATTATGATTTGACATAAATATGGCTAGTTATTTAGTTATACTCTCACGCAATGTTTCATTTTATGACACAAGTTGGGGAAATAGGTCCCGCATGAGTAAAAACTATACCAATACTTACGTAAGCATAGGAGGGAAGGGTAAGAGCTTTGATTACTATCGCTGACAAGGGGAGGGAGGGGTTAAAAATTACTAAAATTCGGCTTACGTTTTACTTGAACGACCCCTTATTTTCATTATGTCGCAAGAAGAAAAAAACATGTTTTAAATTGCAGGCTACCCGAAATTAGAACATTTGATTGCTAAAGATCGTGAGCTATTCCTGCAAATCTTGGACACTGATGTCCCACTTCAAATTTTAGTGGATAATATCAAAAGTGATATATTCTGGAAAAGATGTTACCACTCAAAATTCACAGATTCACCTCTATTGACTGATGATAAAAAATGCATTAACGTTTTTATGGAACGACATTTTGCTGATATTTTAGAAAATATGAATCCCAGGCAATATGATCCTGAAAAGGTCAGTTGAGAGAACTGAATTTTTCTGTGAGCCTGTTGGTGCATTCTAAATGTAGTGCTATATTCATCTTTCCCGTGTCGCGAAACTGAAGTTTTGTATAGCGTTATTTATTTTGGTCACTGGATACAATATTATTATTTTTTTTACTGCCAAACCACCAGAAAAAGCGAAGCAACCCCAGAAGAAACGTCACATAAGATCGCAAAGATTCACATAGTTATTAATATACTTAATTAAAATTATTTTTTAACTTACTACTTATTACAAATATTATGAAACTTATAAATTGTTAGGGAAATATAAATATTTTTTCGTTTTATTTAGGTGAATACCTTAGTGAAGCTTTGTGGACCATACATCCAAAAATTATCAATACGAAGCCTGATACCGACTGATATACCAGTACAGAGAATGGCTTCACCTGAATTGGCACACTTAGTGACAAGTCAGCGGCCAAATGGAAATAAGCAGCAAGCAAAAGATAATGAAGTAATATCTAGAGGTAGAAAAAGTGAAATATCTTTTTGTTTTTAATTTTAAATTACTTCGTTTAACATAGTTACTAACAAGTAGGTAACTAATATCGCTGAAAGTAATTATTTTGAGATAATATCAATTGATTGTTGTTTGGTTATTTTTATTATTTCACGTTCACCTTTTCAGATCACATATCTCTTCATGCCGCTTTGGGCAGTTTGACCAACTTATTCGAATTGCATATAACTTACCAACTCCGATCTATTGGAGTTGACTACCGCACAGATCAATTTCAATTTACAAATAACGATGCTAAGAATTTAGCTCGTGGATTAGAAAAATGTGCGCAACTGAAGATCTTAAGGTAATAATTTTATCTATTGTTCTCCATAATCCAATTCCACACCTTGAATATGTATTTTATTTTTACAGAATAACAAGAACTGACATGAATTGTCAACGTGTAAAATACATACTTCGGGGCCTTTCGGAAAACTTAAAGTTGGAAGTACTGGATTTCAGTCATTGCAAAATAGGTGATGATGGTGCTTCGTCAATAGGAAAATTTATTATGAGACGTGATGCTTTACGAACTCTAACATTGGCGGATAACATATTTGGTAATATTTATATTTTAAAATACTATGTGATACTACATACTGGTACGACTGATTTTGGATGAAATGCCCTGCGGCCCTGCCTGAACGCAATTTCGTAAAAATATTCAGGAAAATTTAAATTAGAAGCTATTCGACTTTCTTGATAAAAATATTCCAGCTGCAGTAAAACAGAGATATTTTATTAATTACTCATGCATTTGAATTGGCATTGAAAGTTTTACGACTGAAAAAAATCTTTTCAGGTCCCTCCGGTGCCGAAAGCATATCTCATGCACTAAATCATTCCGGCTGTGGGGTCCGTACCCTAGATTTAAGACTTAACACAAAACTTGGTTCCGAAGGAATCGCTCATGTCGCCGTATCTATTGCAAGAGGATGTAATCTGACCAGGTTTTCAGTACTTTTTTCTTTTTCGTTTGTTAATAATATAAAATGAATATTGTAATCAAATTAAATAACATATTTTACAGTCTAAATATATCGGGATGTGGAATTACACCGGGTCCTTTATTGAAGCCACCAGCAGGTGTATGGTCCACTACGAGTGCCGAAAATCCTCCAACTTGTGGTGATCTATTAGCACGAGCGATTGGTTTAGTGAAAACTCCTTTACGTTCACTTGATATAAGTGTAAATGATATTGGTTCCGTGCGTATTTTGTTTTGTAATTTCGTTTATAGTTGCTATTTCCAAAAATTATCATTGAAATATCTATTTGTATTGAGTTAAAAAATAAAATAATTAAAAAAAAAACAGATAGAATGTTTTCTGATTTTCCATAATTTTATTTTAGCCAAGCGATGATATCCTGTCTAATGCTATATGTCTAAGCTACATAGTAGATTTAAATTTGAAACGATCTGGAATGGGACCAATGGCTAAAGCTATAGCAGAATCAGCCGCTGCTGCTCAAAGATTAAGAAGAGAAGCTGAAAAAGGAATACGATTCAGAAGAAGTGCAGGAAAACTTGTACAAGCAAGTAGAGTTGCAAAAGGATTAAACATTGGTTAGTATAATAAATGAAAATAATACCACCTCCAGTATTTTAGTACCTATTTATTTTAAAAAATACGTACATTTTTAGATACGGACCCGCTTTTATTGGCTCAACAGCTGTCAGCCAGACCTTCCATAGTTTCCGTGGCATCGGAAGAAGGAATGCACAGCATTCAAACTCAACCTTTACCATCTGATTTTGGTTTTATACCAGCATTGAAGGTATGTTACAAAGTACATAGTGCTGACAAAAAAAAATGTTCTGTTTTTTTTACTAATAATAGGCACGCATTTAACCACTATCTCACTTTATGGTAACCGATGATGTGGCCGAAGATGGAGCACGCTTGCCTAGAAGTTTAAACTTCTAAGCAAGTGTGATATCTTATATATATAAAACAAAGACGTGTTTGTTACAACACTTATAACTCGAGATCTGCTGAACCAATTTTCATGGTTATTGATTCGTTGGATTTGTCTCCGACCCGAATACGTCTTAAAAACAGTGAAAACTCGATATGTGCAATGAATACTTAATTGACGGGAGCGAAGCCGCGGGGGACAGCTAGTTATTTTATAAAGATGAATACAACATTAATTAAATTAAATTATCGCAAAATATTATCCTACTAATATTATAAATGTGAAAGTTTGTATGTTTGGATGTTTGTCCGTCAATCACACAAAAATGGCTGAAGGGATTTGGATGAAAATTTAAAAACATTTAGTTAACATCCTGCAATAACACATAAGCTACTTTTTATCACGGTAAAAGGCATGGTTTTAGTGGAGGTGGAGCAGGAAGTGGAAATCAGACGCCACTGCTGCCTTAGTACTTCAGGGCTGAATTTGTAGGCGCTAAAGATTCACAAGTACCAAGAGAGCAGAAACATGTCAAAATATTTTTGGGCAGTTTTTTTTTAATCTGGAAAATAGATGGCTTTCTTCGCAAGCGCTTACGATTGAAAAGTACTAGGGGACCAAAATATGTCGTATTTTTTCCGTGCAGGAATTATGAGTGGCTTGGATCAATAGTACCAAGAGAATGAAAACATGTCAAAGTATTTTCGAAGCTTGAAATATGAGCGCTCAAATACCAGGAGAGCAGAAATATGTCGAAGTACTTCTGAGGCTGGAATTGTTAGCGCTAGTGTTAGAGGATGTGAATATAAGACAAAAAGTTGCGTGCCAGGTCTAAAGTCTATGCAGACGAAGTCGCGGGCTGTAGCTAGTTAAAAATAAACCAAAGTAATAATAATTTTATTTTGACAGAGTCTACTGCCATCTTCACGGGCTTCTTCGATCACAGGCCCACCTACATCACGAAGGTCAAGTGATCACGCTGGACTGGAACCAGTTAAAGTAATTATACAGGAATATTAAAAAACACTGAGCGAACACGAATTTATTAAATTTGTTAAAAATGAGCGTTTCCTTTAGTTTGTCATGTGAATTTGATTCTTTTTAGCTACATTCTCGGATGCTGTAATAAACAGGGTATTGTTTTCAGTGTTTTTCGATAATCCCCATAGTTTCAGATATGGCCATGCAGGCACATTTAGAAAATTCACCTGTATAGTAAATCATACTTACGAGATTATCAAGTTTCGTCCTTGGTCATACCTTCCCTTATTGCGTACCTAACGCACTCGTCATCAGATCGTTTCGTTGCTAAGATAACGATACGCATTGCACAATGTATTAGGTACAGTAAATTTTACTTTTCGTAGATACCTAGCGCATTATGCAGTTGGGCTCGTGCGTGAATTAATTTACGAAACACAGAATGAAACCATTTTCTATTTTTTTAGGAAATTCTGCGAACAGCACTCGTTCGTCGAGGGTCAGACGGATCTTTATTGCAACCACGCAGTGCACACTCACAAAGACATATCAAAATATTTGTTTCATGACTTTATTAAAAAGAAATAGCATTTCAGAGTTTTATTTTACCTCCATTCGTTGGAAATCCTCATAAGCTGGCAGCATATTCCATAGACAATCCTCAATAAACACTTACATTTTTCGGACTTCCGTCTGTCATTCTCTCAGTGCAATGTAGCCAGTCTTTCGAAATGTCATGTCAGTCAGCCATGTTTATTTCTATGGAATGTGTTTTGAAATGGTGGTAGTGATAAAAAACAATATATTAGTGTAAAAAAAATTTACTTGTTATGAACTGTAGTGTTTTAGTGAAGCTTCAATGTGTTTTTTTGTGTAAGTGTGGATTCTATTGCCGTGAAAATGAATTGGGGTATTGAGCTTTGGGTAAGTGACTTGACTACGACGAAATTCCGTGTCGGTTGTCCAGCAAATTGTAAATTGTATAGCTGCTGTTGTTAGGAGCATACGTACGTAGAACATGTACCGAAACACACTGATGTTTATTAATCTATCGGCTTCAGATAGTCACACATTGCACTTATTTGGTTTTTACGGATATTTGCGAAGATATTCTTATGTAGAAAGTTTATGATAGTTTCGTTGAATTCGCAAATAAAATTACCATAACTTAAATCATTGTGATGTTATAAGTTTAGCTGTATTGTGAAATCTAAAGGCTTCTCTTTTATAAGTTCAAATAGTTTGCTAAAGTTTCAGCTGATCATGAAATTCAAGACAAAATTCTATCTCATGTTTTATTATAGAACATAAAGATCAATAATGATACGATATCCATGCATTTTTCCAAACATAAATGTACATGGATCCTTACAAATGTGACATAGGTTTTTATTTTGAGCCCAACTTCAAGTAACAATAACGATAATTCAAAAGGTTCATCTCTAAAGCCTGACTTGTACGCCAAGCTTCAGAGATGAACCTATGATGTTAAATATGTTAAAATGAAATATTCACCATACTATGAATAATTCTGTTTGACCAAGATTGACCTGTATAGTTCTTAACAATTAAGTGTCTAAGCCAGGTAGCAGGTCACTGTTTTCAAAAAATATTTCATAGTCAGTAAAAAAAGGAGACTTACTTTCACATTTCTAATATTAATGAGGATGTTTCAAGACTAAAATAGAATGCCTTGAATTAATTAAAAATAGTTTGATTGATTTAGTTAAACATTTTAAGAGTACCTTAAACATTTGCATTGAGTAACTAATATAATTGAGCCCCTATACTATTATCCAACAGTATGGCCTTTTAATTATTTTATAATTTGTAATAATTAAGTAGTATTATTATGAATTACATACACTGCTACTTTTGGTAGTTTCTGTAGGTTTTTCCCTAATAAAATTTCCATAAAATTGATGTAAAAACAAAGTGACTAATGCTGGTTTGAAAATTTTATGATGTACCAAAATAAAGTCTAAACTGGAATATAAAGGGCACTCAACTTTCTTAATTGCTGAATTCATATCTCACAGATTAGAAACATACTGGCAAGTTTATGTGTCCAGAAATTGCTCAAAATAATAATCAAAGTACCTAACTCATTCTCAATTTCCCAAGTAATCATCATTAGTGCAATTATGGTTCCTTTTAATTTTCTTATGAATTTGCTTAATTACCTATATTGATTCATACAGCCAATCATTCATTAAGATGCCATAATATTTTGGTTATGTGGAATAATTAATTTTAGGAAAGTATTTAGAGGCAAGGACTTGATTATGATTCACAGTGTGTCACCAAGTTATCAAGCATTCAGTACATTCAAACGCCTTGAGTTTCAGTGTCACATTATTGAGTTATATTCCATCTTGATAACTGGGTCAGTATTCAGATGTGACATGTTATCATGTAGTGCCATGCCTCATACTCACAATAATTAATTTGATACCAATAAATATCAGACCTTTGTAGGTAAGCATAAAGCAATACATTATCACTAAAGTTTTTATGATTTAGTGTATCAAACATGAACAGTAGAGTAGCTACTACATTAATTTCTGTCTCATGGTGTATTTACAAACTTACTTTTATGATTACTGAAAAGTAAAATCTATACTAATATTATAAAGCAGAAGAGTTTGTTTGTTTGTTTGTTTGGTTGAACGCGCTAATCTCAGGAACCACTGGTCCGATTTGAAAAATTCTTTCAGTGTTAGATAGCCAATTTATTGAGGAAGGCTATAGGCTATATATCATCACGCTAAGACCAATAGGAGCGGAGCAGTAATAAAAAATGTTTCGCAGATGACGTTGCACGGGTCAGCTACTATATTATAAACACTACGGATTACTAAAAACGGTAAACAATATCAAAGAATAACTCTTTACTTTTCATACTTGGACAGTTTGTTGTCAATCCTTCGAGGAAACAGTAAGTGGTGCTTGTAGTAGAAACACAATGTGTCTGCCCAGTATTGTGTGCTAATAATCTTGGCTGAGACTTACAAGGTTCCATGTCATCCAATAAATTTTTGCATTTTGATATTCTAAAAAAACTTCAATTGTCTTATTAATATGTGTCATCCACTTATTATTATTGATTGATACCATTTCATTCAATAAATTGCCATTGCTATGAACTTGATGTAAAGTCCTTGCCAAAGAATTGAGCTCATTTAGCATTATCTAGCCTTTTAGAACAGAAAGTACAGCTACTTAGATAAATATGTAACTATGTAAGCAGGTATCAAGGTCAAAAATGTAAAAGTTTTTGATTTTAAATTTTTGGCTCTTGTCTAACGTGAATTGCTAAACAGGTGAAAAACGCGCCTTTTTTCGACCTAGAATTTTAGAAAATTTGCATCCGCGAATGCTTTGGAATCTCGCTTTAATAGGTCTAGCTAGGGTGTCGAGTGGTTTTTTTAATGGCCTGACCGAGCGACTCTGTTTAGTCGCTAATAAATAGCGAAGGTTGACATTGGGGTCATCGCACTCTATACGCGTACAGCAACACTTTGTGTCACTGATAGTGTATCTATTTGGATCTATAAGTGTGCGAGAGTGGTCAGTGTTGGCAAGCTGCAAGGCCGGTGGCGGCCCGCATTCCGCTCGACTTGCTGCCTAGTTGTGAAATGGCCCATTCGTTGCACCTACCCTATCATTATGTAGATGGTCTCTTGAGGTAAAAAAGATCAGCTTAACATCTTTTTCACGTACAAAAATGCGAAAGTGAGATTCGTATATTTGGCTGCGTATTTTGAAACAGCGCAAAGCCGGTCACCTTGCAATGTTGGTGCTAATTAGGTGGTAACGACTTTAATAATATTCGTTTTAGTAGCTCTTTCTTGAGAGAAAGTTTTGCATGTTAAACATTATGTTTGCTACTACTTTAATTCCAAACTGAAGATTTGCGAAATGTTTTTGAAACAGTAGTAGAGCATAAAAAAGTGAAATAGCGATAAATTGACATTACTCAGCAGTCAGTAGCCAGTATCATGTACAATTCAATTACAGTGCTGTCCCTGAACTAGTTCGTAAGCGTTTTGTAACGCGACCTGGATAGCGGCCACAGTCAGACTCGACGAACACAAGCACCACGGTATTAGCCCAGGGCTGTTCGATTGCATTGAAAAAACTGGAAAAAGAACTTACGTTAACTTTTTTCGTTCTCTGTACGGCCAGAGTGTCGAAGTGTTTTTATTTTATTCCAAAAAAATCCGATTCAGCATGCGCCAGACACCCGAATGTCTGCTAAAACAATAATATGACTCTCGGCTTGTCTAATTTGACAACCCTTTACGACCCCGCTCAACGGACCAGGCTTTGAATCCCGCACAAAACTAATATTTCATTTGTTGTTGCATATTTGCTTAGTTATCCGGTCACGTATTTATATTCGAATCAAACACTCTCAAGAACGAAACTGTCGCCTTTGGGATATCTTTACCAATAATGTATGCGTTTTCTTTTAGATTTGTTATGACATTTACAAAACTTAATATTTTATCAACTTTCTATGAAAAGCTGCAGTTATGAACTCGTGATTCTGTGGATGCAAGTATCTAGCTGATTTGTATGCACTGGTCGCAGTTAGAACGTACTGGCTGACCCGCGCAACTTCGTCTGCGTCACATTTTCCATGAATGCTCCACTCCTATTTGTCTTAGCGTGATGATACATACCGCGTGTATCTGACATCGACGCACAAACGATTTCCATGGGTCCGGGGCATGATTCTGGTCACCCTAGACTTAGAATTTTTCGTCGGCTTTTTTCTCATTTTTTTATTTTTTTCAAGGGTTTTTTTTACTTTAGACTGCTCATAATCGTTATTCTGACCTAACCCAATGAGATTTTTAATAAAAAAATAATTAATTAACTACTTTCACTAAAAAGAGCAATCTGAATAAAGCCACAAATAGATTTCAGCTCAGCTGAGCTGATACTTTGTGGTACTCTTGAAAAAAATTAGAAAAGAACCGACGAAAAATTCCAACACTGGTGTGTCCAGAATCATGCCCTGGACCCATGGAAATCGTTTGTGCGTCGATGTCAGATACACGCGGTATATAGCCTATAGCCTTCCTCGATAAATGGGCTATCTAACACTGAAAGAATTTCAAATCGGACCAGTAGTTCCTGAGATTAGCGCGTTCAAACAAACAAACTCTTCAGCTTTATAATTTTAATAATATTATAATATAGAATAGATTAATGCTGAATGTTATTGCGTATAAATACCAGTACCAGTAAGTATCTATGAGCTAGTAATAGGCGACAGCTAGCGTCTAGTTTTATTCAACTATGCACATAAACATGCATTGCTTTGGTGCACTACAAATCGAAGAGAGTTCCCCTCGTTATCTTCACCGATTATATATCAGATTAAAAGCCAGACATCAATCAGAATGTTAATAGATATGTACCCTTCGATTTTGAGGTGCTGTACAGTTACTTTGATTACTATTCTGCCATCATCTACGAAGCACTTCTCTCTACTTTTATGACCGATGATGAAGCAAATCTACATAATTCTAATAGGCACGGTATTTTTTTTCGTAATTGTGGTTTCAAATGTCTTTTTTATTTCGGACGTGTCTCTGTATCATTTAATTATTATCTAAAGTATGTAGGTTTTAAGCTCAATAGTGAAAATCTTTTAGCACTTAGTAGATTGTCGAGTAATAATTTGATGTCATTACGTCCTCGGTAAGAGACGTCGCGCTTGATTGGTTTCTATTGACGCGTAGTCACTAGGGCACTGGGTTGTAATGAGAAACTGACCCTCAATAAACATACAAATAGGTTAAAAGATTTAATTGAAGGATGTCTGTTAGCTGTTAAGTAGTTGTTGAACAATAACACTGATCTCAGTTCAGGATATCAAACTAAACTAACAGACTCGATATAAATTTGTCAATCATCCGGAAATCGTTTAAAGTTATCCGTAGACTGTGTAGGCTTACAAAAACTTAAAATGCCAGACGAATGAGTTGCATTGGCACGAAGTTTTTCCTTACAATATTTATCCGTCGAATAAAGAAAAAATAGGAACAGTTTTGTCGTAAAATACTGTTATGAAAAGTTTAAATATTGATATAATATTATATATTATAATACATCAGTAATTTCCTTGAAACATTATTAGTAAGTTGATAACATAATAAGTCCACCATGTTATGATTATAAATATTACTGCCATGATCACAGAAGCAGCATATCCTTTTTGCGTTGTGCAACAGTACAACAACGAAATTGTACCTGGATAGGACTATCTAAACTGATAATATTATTACTGATTACTACTGATTGATTATTATTATTATTTGTTTGTTACGATTTAACTCAAAAAGTACAGGACCGATTTCAAAAATACTTTCATTATTAGAATGCAACATAATCAGGTATTACAAGAAAAACTTAGGGATCCGTAATGAAATTGCAGCGCGGGCGAAGTACCTTACTAGGATATACGTGTATTAATAACGTTATTAGTATAATTAACAACATTTTCCTCGAAGTAAGAAAAAAAAATCCATAAAAAAAATTAAACGAGTTTTCGATCGTGGGCTGGCCAAACGAAAAAAGGAACCTTACCTAGTATGGGTTTCTCGCTGGACGGTGATGTCATCACAAAAATGTTCCATATTGTTTACTACTAGGTACAAAACGTAGATAGTTTGACGAAAAAGAATTGCATGGAACGCAGACACATTTGGAAATATTTTTTTGGGATAATTAGGTAATCGGCTATCTGAAAGAGTCCTTTGGACTCAACATTGTCATTTTATTATACACAATAGTCGTTCGTAATTTAAGTCAAACTGGTCTGGTGATTACAAATATAATTTTATATTTTTACGTCCCTCTTAAAAGAACCTAAAATTCTCCAATAGTAATGATCGTCGTAAAAAATGCTGAAAGTGAAACCGATAAACTCCAACCAATTTGTTTGATTCGTTCAAACAGATGAAAACTACTGCCTATAAAGTTTTTGGAAGTGTTAGGTATATTCTGTTATAAAGCTAATTAAAATATTAAAAAATAACTGCATGGTTGAATTTTTAAAAGGCTTTAAAAATGCCCCTAGTAGTCAACTAGAAGCAGGACAAGACAGTAGGTATAATGAGTCTACTTAATTGGATCAGGTTCGAATTACATTTAGGTGTGACCTTTATAAACGCTACCCTCAATAATCTTGATGGCAGCCACACCTGCGCTGTTCTATTTTACTAAGTTCATAGTGACATTTCAAGGTCTTTTGGACGTTTGTTGATGTTGCACAGTAGATTTAGTGAATAGCTTGTGTATTTCGTTTCTTTAGTTTTGTTGATTTAGTTTCTGATCCGTTGAATACATGCTGCCATAACATATTTGCGACGTAGGCGCGCGCACGACTCATTTGGCGAGTGGTAGCAGGTCCAGTCGCAAAGCCAGGCGTAGAACCGGTTCGACCAGAATAAGCAGGACCGCGCCAAATAATGGCTAAGTATAACGTGAATCGAGTCAAGCAAAAAACTATTCTAAAGAGGACAGTATAAGGTTTCATATAACAAAATTATGACAGACCCAACGGACGTCAAGTAGTTTTAGCATCTCGCGAACTGTGTTATTTTTGAGATCCCGCTTGAATCGAATGATGTATCCTCCCTCGTTACTACCACACATGTAACTTAGCCCGTTTCTTTGATACGGGTATTCTTCTTTCTTGATAATGCGTTTTCATTTTGTTTAAATGTATTGTAGCGGAAAGAAAACAACCTTAACTTGAAAAAGCTCACCCCAGCAAACATCCAAATCCATAATCGTTTAAGCTTACAGAGGTTATTTCCACATAATATCAATATCTTGCTTGTTACTTCAATGATGACGTAATCATTTGAATTGAGCTATTTTAAATTCAAAACCCATAAGATATCCATTTTATATGGAAACCAACCGGTGTTCATGGGCCGTTATATTCTTCGCGAAAGTTAAAACACATGGAATTTGCACATTACGAGAAAGTGTAACTAAATGTATCGCTTGAGATAATCTTCGATGTCGTGCCGAGTCGGGACGAGGACAGTCAAGTTTGAAGCATCATCCTCAGTCACAAAGTCAGTCTTAAATGTCACGACCTATTCAAGTTGCCATAACACACTTAGACAGCATTGTTGTTGATGACGATGAAAAGCAATAAACTTGTGTCGCAACCGAAGAAGTAAAGACTATACTCGACGAATGTATTGAAAGTAAGTTCATTACGTAAGGACAACACGCGAAGTCCACAATGTTCCCACAGAAAGGGAAGTAACAACGTACTAATCCAAGAGCAGCTTGATAGCAAGACTGAGAAAAACAGTGCAAGTCCCGCATGGGGTCTGACAGAGGTGAGACGCTGCTGGAGTAATTAGAAGGCGAGGGAGCAATTATATCTGATCCAGTGCACTCACACGCAATAAAAAAGTGGATTAGGAAGTGTTTTTAAATTTCACAAAAAAGTCGGCTATTTGCGAGTCGGACGTGCGAACGAAGGGTTCCGTACCGTACCATCTATACTAATATTATAAAGAGGTAAAATTGTTTGTAAGTTTGTATGTAGGGGGTAATCTCAGGAACTACTGGTCCGATTTGAAAAATTCTTTCAGTGTTAGATAGCCCATTTATTGAGGAATGCTATAGGCTATAAATTATAGAGATATCATGCATGTTAGCCAAATTACCTCAATTTTTGTCTATCCAGGCGGAAAAAAATAGCTCTTACAACAGAGTTATTTGCGTGCGCTGCCTTAACAGTTGTATATAATTGAAAACAATGTATGGCAACCTGGTCCGCTTTGAATAGTTCTACAAAAAAGTCCGCGGCACCATATTTCTATCTTTTATATTTTAGCAGATATAGTAGCTTTTATGTGTTAAAAAAAGTATTTTTCTATGTACTTATCTTTGAACGATTTTTTAAACAACAAAATATTAAACCTTATCGAAAACAATGTTATAATGATCACAAGAACATCATAGAGATACGATTTGCTCAAAACAGTATGTCAATTGGTTGAATAGTTTCGAAGATAATATAAAATTACTAAATCGCAAAACGCCGCCCGCGCCGTCCATTCACGAACCGCATTAGAAGATGCTTTGTGCAATTATGTAATTTTTCTGAATCGTGGTGTTAAGATTTTCCGCGGATTAATGACCCTCTCCAGTTATTATTTAACTTTTGTCGTTAGGTACGTGAGTTGTACGTAGTTGGTTGAATGTTGTTGGTCTATTGTTTTGGTTGCTCGGTTTCTCAAAACACAATTACAATATTACTTCGTTCTCATTCTTCGAGTTCGAAGCCTGCTGTGATATTTCTGTTTTTGGGATATCGGACAGTTTCAGCGATTGTTTATCATGCCTCAAAGGAAATCTCAACTTTCCCGTCAGACATCCCAGACATGAGACAAGAGCAGCTCGAGTACGCCGTACGGCAGAGTCTGCTCTTGATAATCATCTGCGCCTCTCGAGGAATAGAGAAAATATTTCGCAAGCACGCGCTGGGAAATCTAGCTCCGAGCGTTCACAGCGGCTTGCTAACCAAAGCTGGAGAACACCGCAGGTCCGTGCTCGGGAATCTAGCGCTGAACGTGCACAGCGTCTCAGTGATTTAAAGCAGCATGTCTCTGCAACAAGGGATAGGGAGTCTAGCGCTGAGCACTCGCAGCGGCTCGCTAGCCTAGCTACATACATATGCAATAAAAACAAAACCCTCCTTTTGGCAGTCAGGAAATAAATCATAGCACTCAGTACTAACCGAACCACACTCATCATTTCATCAGAAGTTAAAATGTTTACCGCCCAACGAAGTGGGCACGGGTCAGCTAGTTATCTATAAAAACGGCAAATGAATCACGTTTGTTGTATGGGAGCCACCTTTAATATTTATTTTATTCTGTTTATTAGTATATGTTGTTATAGTGGCAGCAGAAATACATCCTCTGTGAAAATTTCAACTGTCTAAGTATCACGGTTAATGAGATACAGCCTGGTGACAGATGTACAGACGGACGGACAGCGGAGTCTTAGTAATAGGTTTTCGTTTTACCCTTTGGGTACGGAACCCTAAATCGTTAACAACTAACATATGAATTCTTAACGATTAATATTATAAAATTGGTTACATAATGTCAACTCAGATATCTAAATAAATTCCGAAACGTTGCGCGAAAGTTCTGCTTTTCACCAATACGTCTCGTGATATCACGCACGAATTTATTTATTGTACTGTATAGTGTGTACACGTCTTCGTTCATTTGATGAGTTAAATTGTTTCGTTCTTGTTTTGATTTGAATGTATCGTGAACAGTTTGAACACTGTCACTCTGAAGGAATCTCTATGTACGTGGTTAGTCTCTATTGACGTATTTCGACCGTCGCTGTGGTTTTGGTATGATTAATCTAAGCTTGGAGCGCAGAATATATATATTATCTTTTCTGGGTAACTAAAAATGACACTTATTTTTCCTTTAAAAAATATTAACCGACCTACTTATAAAACTGCAAGTCACTTCGTTAGGTCGATTTCAGACTTCCCTATGAAAACTTTCAACAGTTATTTTACACCTTTTAGGATAGATCAACCTACATGCTTTTGTCCATTTAAGAATAATATTAAAAAAAAACCGGCCAAGTGCGAGTTGGACTCGCCCCCCGAAGGTTCTGTTCGAATTTGTACTACTAATAAAAATGTAGTCTTTAGTAAAACAATATTAGGTACTTTAAAAAAAAACTATGATTTAATAACAAATGTTAAGTTTTTTTTTGCCTTTTCTTGTTAAGACTGTATTACTTGCTAAATTTCATAGTTCTATTCTAGGTCAACGAAAAATACCCTAAACATTTTGATTCCCGTGAGAGTGTCCAAATATACGTCTTTTTTGCAGCATAAAACGTACCTTTTTTAAGTTAACATAGAAGTTTGATCACAGCTTCAAGGGACGGTAGACCTAAGTATAATTATGGTTTTAATTTCAACTCGATACTTCCACGCGTTCCCGAGATAGGTCTTGACAGACAGACGAACGGACAAAAAAGTGATATTATAAGGGTTCCGTTTTTTTCCTTTTGAAGTACCTACCCTAAAAACTAGCTGATCAGGTAAACGTTGCTTTGCCATATAAAATAATTAGCCTAAGACCAATTCTCAAACCTACCAATACAAAAAAAAAATCATAAAATCGGTCAAGCCGTTTCGGAGGAGTTCGATAACAAATACACGAGATTTTTAAATATTAGAAGATTAGATAGTCGTACCCGATGACTATTTTTTATAATTATTCTTATTTATATTTATAACACAATTAGATGTTATCCCATGTTACTTGAGGTCGGCGCAACACATTTTTGTTTCTTCCATTCTGTCCTATCACACGACCACTAACTCCCTTTTCTTTCATATCGCTCCTCACACAATCCATCCATATTTTTTCTTTGGCCGTCCTCTTCCTCTCCATCCACATTTATAATCATAACTCTTTTAGTAGCATGCGTTTCATTTCATCCTTCCTCTTTACATGACCATACCAAAACCAGCGGTTCCCTTGTAACTTTTCCGTCACTGGTGCCACTTTTAAACTACCTCCAATGTACTCACTTCTCATTTTATCCATTCTTTTTACTCCACACATCAATCTCAACATTCTCATCTTCGCTACCTGCAATCTATTTTCATCCGTCTTTTTCACAGCCCAACATTCTGATCCATACAGACAGTACGACAGGTCTTATCATAGACTTATAGATTTTCTCTTTCAACTTGTGGGCATCTCACTCAAGGAGCGCAAGTTGTTCCAATGTCCTGTCGCTATTTCATCCATCCTGAGTAGATCCGGTGCGTCCGAGCGACCCGAGTTACCGAAAGTCTGAGCAAATCGGGTTAGGCGTTCCGGTGAGAGTACCTATATCTTTTTGATTTCCATCTATTACCTTTAAATTAAGCGTCTCATTTTAAACCTTAATAGGAATTGGTAGCAAATTGATTACTCACGCCCAATGTTTGAGCAGAATTCGAAGGTCAATGTCTGTTTCACTTCAATGACAACACAGAATGATTCTAAACCAAAGAACATTGAAACGAAAAATATCATCATAGTATTTTGTGTCCTGAGAAGTCTGAAATTCAGTACCGTAAAACTTTCAAAATTCCGAAAAGATAAGATACCGCGAATTTTTTATTTATGTCCGTACATGGTAAGGAATTATCCCATTATTTTTATGTTAACGGAATGTTGCCGTTGCGCAGTAAAGAAAAGCAGTTCTTGCAAAACCGTTAGTGACGCATTGCACGGTAAGCTTGAAGCAGGAAGTTTGAAACACGTGAACTAACGAGTTGGGTTAATCATTCTAGTTAATATTACTTCGGGTTATCTCACAACGTTGCAATCCCGACATCTCGTAAGACAGATCGTGTTGCTTTCCTGCCTTCGATGCGCTGCTTATCTTTTGATTCAAAAAGTTATTTATGCATTTCAAACTTGATTCTTTTGAAGATTATGAGAAGATATCTGCAAATGTTGAAGGAACATCATTTGTAGATATCCAACATTATACAGATAGTGCTACAGTCATATCGTAGAGCTGTAGCGGCAGAGAGTAGGCGGACATAATAAAAGCGTTTCAAAAAGTGGATACAAATTATGTTTGCCGGTTGTACTTACGTTAGTGTAAAATAGAAATAGGCACAAGGGGCATGTGTGTGTCAGTGTGGTTCGTAATCGTACAGGATTTCTCCGCTTGGCACGTGCTGGTGAACGAACGCTCCGGACCGCTGCCGCACCTTTCGTCAATAAGAGTTTCATCTGCCCGAGCTTCTGTTTACATGTGGCAACTGTTTCTACGTTCAAGTTCGAGGTTATTCACTTTTGCAGGTGCTGTGACCAACGAGCTCTTGTTATTCTTACGATAAAAACAAACGTATTCAATTTTGAATACGTAATTCTTATCTAAAACTAAATAATACTGAAGGCCGAATACGACCACTAAGAAAAACTGCGGAAATCATCTACCCATGTAGAGCTGCAGGCTTAGTTTTCCGCTACCAATTAGAATCTGCATAAACGTGCTAATTAAATTATCGTTTGTTTTTGTTTCAGGCGAATAGGTAATTGTTACGCATTTTAATGCACGTTACCCTTTAACAGGTAACGATTCACTTAAACCGTCATTGACGTAATTAGCGAGTTATCAATGTCGATCACCGTTGATAGGTTTCAATATTTATTTGAAACGCGTTGCATTACATATCTGATGTAATTGAATGTTTTGTTCGAAGGTATTTTCGTCTATTTGATAACATGATATGATAACATTATATTTCATTATCAGTTGTTACATTCGATAACTTATTAGTCACCTATCTTCCGATTAATCAGTTTTCATTCAGAAATCTTAATTTTTAAGATCAGAGTCAAATGAACTGCTATAAAGTTCGTTATCGATCGTAACTGGATGCGAAGGGCCCGTCCTGCGCCCATTACTGGTGTTTACATAGCCATTAGCCTCTGGCATTAGATCGAGTTCCTGTTGCTTCAATTCAACCGGCGCACCACTGTATAGGGAAGAACATTATGATGATTGCATGAACTCGAGTTCAAACGACGGAACGACCCGAAGAATAAACAATTAACATCTTTTATCTCCTATCGGTCAAACTGTTTAGTATCACCACATGTTTCAAAACTAAATATAGCACGTCCATGGAAACGATCGACATTTCAATATTTATCACTTCGTTGATCGTGAGAATCTTCATTAGATAAACCACATTTTGTTTGATTAGATATACAAGTTATCTGATAAATCGGCAACGTGGCTATGTACATTATGTGGTATTAGCTCATCGTCATCACACGTTGATGTGGCTGCTATTTCGCCTGAGTATTTCTCCATATTTACGATGCTGCAAGAGGTTAAAGATAGACGACCGGTTTGCTGTTGTCTGCATGGTGCAGTCGTTGAGCATCAAACGCATCGATATTGATTTCACTTGTATTTATTCAATCTCATGAGTAGTCATGAGTCAACCTTTGGAAGTGTAATCATCTTGTTTTGTTCATATGTTCTTGTCAGTTTAATTTGCATACTTCCTGATGCTTAGCAAATAGGTCATGATATGTACTGGTCATAACAGAATATTCCGCGGCAGCAAGGCCACGTACTACACATACAGTACGTGTGTAAGTATGATAGTTGAGGTTGAGGCAGTTCATTCTTATTCGTATTCGCAACACCGGCTGCTATAAAGATATTATCGTTATAACGAATGCCTTTGAGTGCGTCGATCTTTTCCAGCGTCATGTTGCGTACTAGATGTTGTACTCATGTGGTGACGTCTTATGTCCAGGAGGCCAATCGCGCTAATTTTAAAAGTTTAGGTCCGCTTGCAATTCGTTTCCAATTCAGTTTTAGTTATGATCTAATTTCGATTCACCTGTAAGGAATTTGGTATCGCGCTAAAGTTTAATTAAACTTCAACCTAAGTTGCGTCAAAACTATATCGTAACCTTTACAAACATTTTCGTATTTTCCTTCAAAATCCAAACAACACAACGCGAACGACTGAGAAAAAGTCACGAAAAAGTAGCACTGTTTCAACTTTTTGTTAGACAGCGGTAACGTTACAGTTGTGATGCAGTTGCGTTCCAAGTTTCTGTCAAACGTTTAGTGCGATACGGAATGTTTAAAAAAGTTGTGAAATGGCTACAGTTCAGTTGCGTTCCAACCGAATTTTATTAGCGCGATTGCCCTCCAGATTTAGTTTGGTATTCTGTTTTAATGAAGACTGGAAGAGATTATTCAGTTGGTGCTTTGACTATTTGAGAATTTGAAACTTGAGTATCCATTCGCGATTTTTTCAATAAGTATATAAAATTCTGCATAATCAAATGTATGAGTTGTTTAAACAACTTCTGATATAACAAGCGATGATGGTGAGCGAAAGTGGCGAGCCGTGGTGCGGCGGACCGGACCTCCCTCGTGCAAGTGGGTGATGTGTCGCGCTCCACCACCACATCTGCCGTCACACCTGACTCGCTTTCCTAGAAATTCACATATTTATGATTGCAAACTCGACCGTGATATCAAACCGAGATTAGCTACTCACCTTAATTTACTGGCCACGCATTGTTAACTGCGAGTTTTGTTGAAAATTGTTTTCAACATTACTGCCTATACAATCGAACTGTACGAATATACTCTTACGTCACGCTTGATGTTTCAGTGAAAGGTTCCAGTGCATGTGACTTGAAGACAACTCCGCTGTTGAACATGTCCATAAAATGGCTACATAGTGTCTCTATAGTGTTAGGTTCATGCATTCACATTCCATAGTGCAGGTGAACGTGGCTTTTAACTTTGTTGTTGTCCTCATCACGCCTACTTGGAAGCCATCCACTCTATAGCGCTTGTTAAACAGTAAAGTGGTCTGTATTAAATCTTATATCGTGTAGGCTGTTATCGTACGAGACGGGATCGAGGAAGTGATCTGCAGGATTAATGATAGATTTGCTTAGTGAGGCTACGCTGGATTTTATAATCTTATAAATCTAAAGAACAGTTTTAGTTTCAAACTATCTCGGTAAAATTTCTCAGTCCATATTTATGAATTTTAATTGATTCGATAATCAGTTTAGTATCGTTAATATTGGAAAACAAATTCCTTTTCTACGCCAGTCTGCGTATTCTAAATGGAAATAAGTCTGAAAATGATATGCCACTCCATGCAAATGTATGTCATTATTGGAACGCATCATAGAAAAGTTCCCCTTGCTCTTGTAAACAATGGTCTTATGTGTCGTCGACTATGTGAATTCCCCGTAAGGTTATGATTGCGCGCATTCCGCGTGAGAATTTGCCTTCGCTCGATGTTGCCGGCTCAACTCAACGTTTATCTGCGCAGCTGCTTACCAACACTATATATTTTCAAGGTTCAATTGTGAAAGGAATCTACGTCAGATAAGAAGCCGATTTTACTACATTTTTGGTTTTTCTAACAGCCGTTCTTTGAAAGTAACCAACCATGGTTCTGTTATCTTCGTTGTTTACATAGCTTCAATGCTATATCTAGCAGTGTCATATAAAACACTTGTTCCCACCGACAGGTTGAAAGGATTGAATGCGTCACTTGCTGGTTACATGCTCTCATGTACTGTTTTGTGATTCAACCGTCCGAATGAATGGCTATTGCATCGATTGATGTAGCCATAGGAAACCTTTCCTCATTGAATGAGTGTTTAATATGGAACTCTAGTTTTTTATTTTATTTGTCAAAGATTCAAATTTCTTGCTGCAACAGAGTTATTTATAAACATTTTGACCACATTTCATCACATTCCTGTAGAGCATATGGTTTTTAGACTTTTTGTAAAATTTTAATATACACATTTGGTGCATGACACGTGCAAATGAATGCACCGCGATCGGAAGCCCTTCCTCATAACAAGCCACATGTTACACTAGATACAATATTGTAGATAACGGTGTCGTTTTTGGCGCAAAATTATATTGATGGGTTCCTCACTACGTTTCGTCTACATCCAGTACTCCATTTCGCGATAAATTGGTACTCCACCACTATATTCATGTGTTTATTGTGTACGGTATGTATTTGTAATGTTTAAAATATATTTTAGGCTTTTTAAATTGGTTTGTTTACTGCTCCGGTATCTTTCAGTGGCGAGGGAACCTGCGTGTTACACATTTAGTCCATATTATTGTGAGCAGCGTCCATCGTTTGGGTGAACGCACTCTTGCTCATCGGATATCTTGTATATTCTTCCGGGTTGATTTCATTTAGTGTGTTTTTTATTTTTATCACACCCTTCTTCTTTCGTTCATAAAATACCGCTGATTTAACATAGGGATATGAGATTTAGGTGTACGAATGCCTTTATTTTTCATAAAAGCCTCATTGTTTTGTTCCATCACAGCTAATGCGTCTGCTTTAATAATTTTAACATGACACAATCAGCTTAATGTTTTCTCGTGGGAAGTTCAGTAGTATGTACCTACCTACGTACGCAAGTACTTGGTTTAAGAAACAATAAATCACTAATTTGAAACGTCATCAGCTTTGATAGAGGTATTTTAATGAGCCTTGCGATGTTTACGACTGTTGCGTTTAATTTTAGCTTTGATTGTTCATGAATCGCTCTATTCTGACCACTTGAAATGCCAAACGTTTTTGCCAGTTCAGTCATCATAATAATACGGGCGCCGCTGAAACCGAAATAGCTGCTCCGGCGAGTTTTCGGCAAAAGCTGACGTCATACGGGGCCATTTGGCCAATGTTACAGAACTGTTGTCTTATAGGCGCATACTTATAGGTCTCACACTCGCTCCAACAACCAAAATATTCTTAAAAAATTTATGATTCAAACTACAAGCCTCATAATAATGATCTTAAGATGTACCATAATTTTGTTGATTTCCAGGCGACGATGTTTAGTTTTCATATATTATTGTTACTAATGGTAAAGTGTTGTCAGCGTGCACTGACGATCCCTAGCAACATGGTCGGACGATGCCATTACACCTGCTGCGGTTAGCCGACCCCTCTGACCGGTCTCGCGTCCGCTCTACTGTGAAATTATGCACATCTGCTCCATACAACCTTTGTAGTAGTACCTAATTTCCATTTATAGGTGGCGTTGTGTACACAACCTTACGATTGCATAGAAATCTTAAGGTCTTGCTCATACGCATCTATTTGTGTAAGATTTTTAAATAATTTCGGGTATCAAGAATTCAGTATTTTATTGTATTAGCAAATGCTGAAACTGAAGCATAATTTACATTGATCCAATATATTTATTCCAGCGCTGGAAGTCTAATGGATCGATATACATAATTTATGAAATTATGACCAATATTTAATAAACAATTAAATCCAGACTATCAATCAGTTTAAAGAGCTGTGTATCGACAATCCAGCAGCACCGGATCGAAATTAGCGGCTTCTGAAATCTATACATTGTAATGTAGTAAGTGAATTTGACCAATATTTTAAGGATGCTTGATATTGTTATTCCAACTTTACTGACCAAGTGAATAACTTTGTTGTAAACGTAAATAATATTGTTGTAAACATAAAAATGGGTATTGTTAGGAACTGAGGCCGTGGTTGATCGACCGGGCGGTTGGGTAAATACGTTAGTGTAATTGCGCTACTCACATCGAAACGTCAAGAACAGTAGGCTCCTTGTGGTGGTCCGGCGAGCTGGCGCCTATCTGACGCACACCCGTATCCACTACAACAGACGGCACATATTTCTTAGACCATGGTTGGCTCCTTGCTCTATCACGGTCTCAAGACCTTATTATAACGACAGACAGCAAAAGAAACGACAAGCAGCCCATACAAAATGTTAAGTGGAATAAACAATAAGTATTTATGTTTATTCTTTATGTTCTTGAAATCACCTCGGGTGCTTACGTTTACTTTCCAACAATGCGCTTGCATTTTTCCACGAGAAAGCGGAAACGCGCGTGTCTCAACAATGGCTCGAGACTCGTGCTGAACCACATTTTGTGCCCGTACTGTATATTATTCCAAGAACTACGGATAACTTACTACAAATGACGAAGGGGCTCGTTTCGGGAACGTTGTTATTGACACAACGGAGAATTCTAAACAAACTAACGGACCGAACTATTACGAATCCTGGTACTATTTAGCTAACCATTCAAGTGGTTGGAATTTACCCAAACAATTATTGTTGGAATGTGAATATATTAAGAGCCCTTGCGACAAGTGTTCTCCAAAATAATCGATTCCCTACGCATTTCGATTTCGTTCAAGTTCGCATTCTCCCTTAAACCAAGGGGCAAAAAATCTTAGGGCCACTAATCCAATAACATGTCCCTCTTGTAGGGGCGATCGTGTTACCGTTTACATTTTGCGATACTTTCTATTCTAAAGCTACCTTAATTCTACAATCTTCCCACAGTATTCGGAATGAATGGTAATTCCGTTATCATCAGCCAGCCAATTACAAAAAAAAAACCAATAGTTTTCGAAATCGAATCTTAATCATTAGAATTTTGGCATCATATACCTAGTTTGTTCTTATTTATGGCCCAAGTGGTTGGCACTCCTTAATTCGATTCGGATTTCTCCTTAATCGAAGTTTTTCTCAGGATTATTTAGAAAGTTATAAGATTCCGTAGTCTCATGGTGTTGTGGAAAAATGTTCTTTTAGAATCCTAATTCATCCGGGATAACGACTAGTACCTGCTGCATACACCAGAATTTTGTTTATCCTAAAATAAAATGAATGTCCCAACTATAATGTTCGCCCTATTGTTATGTGCGGAGAATAAAGTTAATAGCAGGAAACAAGTCCTTTGTGTTTCAACAATGAGCAATAGAATGACAAAAAGTTTTTTTTAGTATCCAGGCATGCACAATGCACCCGCGGGCTGTCTTCGTCCGCCTTCCCACGTACTTTTCTACTGGATCTGGAAGCATCGTAGACTGCAAACGTATAATCATCTACTAAAGAATGAAAATTATTCCTTTGGTTGCCGAAAAGAAAGGACTAATGAGAGAATAATTGCCGTTTTGAACCTCTTTCGTGCTGCACGATTTTTTGCTCTCTAAACTTAGGATAAAAATCTTCCCACTGAAATGACGTACAATATTTCAAAAAGATGCAGTTGAACTGATAGCTAGAAATGGATGTCATAGACAGGATGACGCGATTTGCGGCTGCGACAGAGTTCCTCGGTCGACGAGAAACATTTTCAATAGTTTTTTTGCTTGGTCTGGCGAAACTACAATTGACTAACTTTTCTCGCCTGTGGTTGGACTATAAAAGTGCAGACAAGGATTATTTCGAAACTGCGAGTTTATTACATAGTTAAAGCCGCTGTTGTAGGCATGAATTAAAAAACCGTACTTACCTATTATGAACTTTCAGGGTTCGTGAGCAATGATATTGTGTTACTATTTGGGTTTGTTAACAAGTATAGATCTACGTGTGGTGAAATGGAAATTATTTAAAAACATAGTCAAGTTTTTATTTGAATTTCTTTAAAAAGAGTTAATCTATTGAAAAAAGGGACATCATAATAATGATGATGATGGTCAATATTGATGGCTTTTGAAGACGAACTATTTGTTATCTCGGTTTCAACATAGTTATTGTTTGTAAATCTAGCAACCCAACTTGTAATATGGTACCTAAAAGTTTTGTGGGTATTGATTTTGTAACAAATCGATCGCTCCTTATGTAACGAACGGCTGTGTTTGGCACAGTTTTGGTCCAAGTCGTTGCACCTGAGCACCTCGCAGATCTCGTGTGCGACTTTCACAACTTAACTGTTTTGTTATGAAGGCCTTGTCCGTGCATGCACCGTGAACGATTTACTAATAAACGTTAATTCTCTTGTTTTTCATATTTAGTTCTTATTGCTGATACCATATTACCACTTATTTTCTTGGTGCATTGCTGTGTGAAAATATGAAATTTTTGTATCATCGTTATTAATGAGAAGTGGTGTCCTCGAGTTACTTTCTACCGGCGCGAGAGCTGCTTTCCACGACTTGTACCATCAACGTTGGGTCCCTTACACGCATGGTCAACATTCACACAGGTTTCTGGTTCGAAATTTTCTGCAGCTAGAGTGTATTACTAAAACCAATGCTAAAAGTGACTGAAAGTTTGACTAAAATTTTCGTATTTCCCTTCTTGGCTGATGAAATAGATCTGGTTATTCGCCAAGTTTGTTAAGGCGGGGTTGCAGTACTTTTGAAGATTTTTGAACGTCTGAAAATCTAATTAATTATGAGTATTCTAATAAATAAAAATCATTACATAAAAATGTAACATACCCTCAAGTAAATCGTAAAGATAGAAACGCGATTTAGAATGATTGGCTCGATACTTTTTTTTATCAAACATGACACTAAATTACAATTTTAAACGTGTACTGCTAAGAGATTTTATCACGAATATTATATAAAAGTTATATCAATAGATAGAGCTTTTTATGGCTAGTCGCTGTTGTTCGTCAAAACACACAGTACTGCAACCACGCCTTAAATACTTTATACATACGGTCTCCATCGTCGTCCCTATGAAGATAATCCACAAAACTAAGTATAACATTGTATGTTTCAGTTAAGGGATTATGAGTAGGCATAAGTTATTGAATTGATAGATGTAACAACAATAAAATTAATGCCCAATAATATATTCCAATTACATCATTCTCAACGATTCCTTGAGGCTGTACTGAATTTTGATGGCAAATTAGTTTTCTTAGCGCATTGCATAAACGTGTAGACAGCAAAAGTAGTGTAGAAAGTACCAAAAGTTACGACCATAAAAGACCGTACGTGCTCGTTGGATTTGAATTAAATAATGAAGGTGCTGGCCGGCCCGTGATGATGGCACGTTTTGTTTAGTATTTTGCAAGGTTTAGCATGAAATGTCGTGGTTTTTGTTCGAAACAGGTACCGATTTATCTCGAAATATCTTTAAAAATATTTTTGAATTTGTTAAGTGGCACAATAATTCATTGATTCTTAAATATGGTCTGACGAGTTATTCTAAACAGTTTGTACATGATATTTATGTCTGTGTTTATGGCTGAAGTGGTGAAATATCTACTTTCGAATTCAATAAGTATGTTGTAGTGTAATTAACTTGCGTAGGTGTTTGCGAACCTTAACCTAATTGAATGATAAAATGTGTTGGAAATCTGGAATTAGTTGGAAGGAGAGGCTGGTATGATTTTACGATCAGAATATGGATTCTGATCGTAAAATCATACCAGCCTCTAAACAGGGTTCCTCCATTGATAGAGACAACTGTTCGTTTGTTAGGTGTATTCTGATGTTGTGCAAGTTAATTTAAATTTTGTTAGTGAAGATGAAAGTGAAATTGTTACGTACGCATTGAAGTATTTTGGGACGTGGCTTGCATTTATTTATGGTGAATGTACATTCATAAAAAGAAAGCTCTGCATATAAGTTATGTTTAAACCTGCAAATACCGACCAATGATTTTAACGATTCCCGCCTTACGATTCCATCTAAATCATTTCAATCTTATTACAAGTGCATATTATTAAAATACTGCGTTTTCTCGCATTTTATGCTTATCTGAGAGTAAACATAAATAAATAGAATGAAGATCTTCCGTAACCTACATTGATAACGCCGGAAATCGGACGAAAGTTTGAGATAACGTTTCTTTATTTAGTAGAAATAAGACGACGACTATAGACAGAAATATTCCATGAAGATATCTTTCAGTAAAAAGCTCCAAACTCCATATTGGGGAAAAGCAAAATGCCACGTACTATTTTGGTATCAATTTATATTTATTTGTGTCTGAGCGGCTGTCTGGCCCAAGGCGAATGGTCGGGGCCTCGGGGGCGCGACATTGAGTCACGCAGGGTGACGCAGGCGGGGTGCGCGCCCCGACACCCCATGACGTCATCAATCGTGACTCACACCACCAATATAGGATTCGACGACCTCGCTTGGACTGAAGTACCGAACCAAGTTTAGACTGCAAATAAAATGTGAAACGTTCTGAAAGGAAGTCGTAAGGTTTTATTGTAATTTCACCCTTTCTAAGTTTATTCTGCTGACGATGACGGCTAGCAATTTTATTATGAATGAAGCGACAAACTTCTCGTATCATTTTATCATTCACTGTCCTCTTGAAATGTCAGATTATCGTATCAATTTGAGATCATGATCGTAAACTACTCGAAAATTAATTCAAATAGCTTTCTAAAAACCTTCATCAAATTATTGCTTTGATGAGTTAGAGTCATTTGCGTGTTGATTTCTTTAAAGTTCGTTGTTGGTCATTAAGTATTAAGTAAAAACCGCAGTATTTAGCGTAAGTGAGACAGCAGCATGCGTCATATTTGTTATAGTTTAAACAAACTATGTCATCGGCCATTAGGACTGTGAACTGAACACATTTATAAATTAATTTTTGAACATCATTGCGATAAAATAACAATCAGTATGTAGGTTGACTTCTAATCTAAAAGTAAACTGTGTATAGTTAGAGGTTTATGAACTCTTATGGATGGAAACGTTCAATTCGGCTTAGTGAATGTTGTTAGTTAGCAGACCATGAAGATAAATGACCAGAACGTATTAAATATTTTACATAATCCACCGAAATTAATGTTACAACATTATGACGTATTTGTTTACGTTTTCAATCTTGATTGATTATACCAAAACCGAAGTCGAGAACTGGTATTGGAAAGTGTAAGTATGGTTCGGTTGGCATTTGTCGTATTATGGATATAAATTATGTCACCTGTAGAGGGCTGTGTTACGCAAGTCTACTTCAATTACATAAAGTAAGAGAAGAACCTGTATGCCGTGGGGGTATCAAAGGGCGCGGGTGCCTTGTGTAACTGTGTGGGGCTCCATTTTTGTATACAAAGCAGTATTTTTTAATTTGACACGTGCCTTTACTACTTGTAATGGCTTTAGCTGTGGCAAGGATTGGATTGACTAACCTAAACCTACAAAACCATACTCAGTCCTCATTAAGGAACCGAATTTTAGACCGTTGAACAATATCAAAAATCTAATTTTGCCCGAGTGCGTTCCCATTCCCGTAGGAATTTTGGGAAATCCTCTCTTCTTCTTCTAATCGCTTAATGCTCCCCTGCACTTCCCAAGAACCTACATGTCAAATAGCATTCACGACCGGTAGTTTCGGCTGTGCGTTGCTTTGTCTGTCAGTCGCTAACCCAGTCAGTCGCTCAGTAACGGAAGCCAAAGCATTTTATGTTATAGGATTGATGGATAATAATTATAGACTTGATAGAGCATCGATATGTTCTATGATGCATAAAGCCTGATGACATAATACGTTATCAGTAGGATAATCTCTTATTTTTCTAAAAATATGGCCGCTAGTTTACAATACTTTAGTTGAAAATATGATTATATGGGATATGGGACGGACGACCACGCCACGGTATTATTGTGTTGAGTATTGTTTTTTTTTTGCGTTCAAAATGTGCACCTAAGTACCTACTTTTCAGGTCAGCCTACAGGCGCAAGATCGGTAATTTTATGTCTTGTCAATTATACTTTCCACAATGTAGTATTTGAAACCTGAGGAAATTTTTTTTAACTAAATCATCAAGGACTGCCATCAAGAACACCCTTTAAGAAAAAAAAAATCCTACAATTTAGCTCCTTTCTTATAATTTCATTGATCAATAATATAAAAAAGTTAGCCAACAAAAATTTGTGTTCGTCCAATCAATCAATGGAAAGACGGAACAGAAAAGCAACAAACACGGTATCCACATTCCTTATTTTCTAATAATGATAAAAACGAAATAATTCAAGAATCACGCGAAATAAGTAAGTATCATAGCAAAACCAACCAAGTGATTCATTGAATTATGAATTAAGCTGATTGTATTATGTTTGTTGTATGACATAATTATGTTTATTAATCTTTATATCTTACCCATTCTATTTTTTCTGGGAGATCTGTACCACTTGTTGTTTAAATAACATTTGTCCAGTTGTTTTGGAGCTTAAACGAAAACAGAAAAAAGTCACACCTGCACTCGCTGTCTGTCACCAGGCTGTATCTCAAGAACCGCGATAGCTAGACAGTTGAGATTTTCACAGATGATGTATTTCTGTTGCCGCTATAACAACAAATACTGACAAACAGAATAATATAAATTTTTAAGGGGGCTCCCATACAACAACCTTCAGTTTTTTGCCGTTTTTATAGTATGGAATGGTACGGAACCCTTCATGCGCGAGTCCGACTCGCACTTGGCCAGTTTATTTCTTTCTTGTGGAAGGCCTCATTCATGTCCTCCACTCCGAGGCAGTCTCAATTTCATTGGAATACTTGATCGTTTCTTTATGGCTGATAAGTTTTTTTTTCTTCGAGTATTATTTTTTTTTAATTTAATCTATACTAATATTATAAAGCAGAAGAGTTTGTTTCTTTGTTTGTTTGGTTGGACGCGCTAATCTCAGGAACTACTGGTCCGATTTGAAAAAATATAATAATATAATAATACATAATAATATATCCTTGGACATTTCACACAACGCCATATAGTCCCAAGCTAAGCAACTTAATGCTTGTGTTATGGTAACGAGATGGCTGATAAACTACTTATATACATTTTTTTTTTTTGTAAATACATACAATATTATAGATAGAAAACACCCAGACTCGGAACAAATACATGTAGGCCGTACAAATATTTGTTCCGTGCGGGAATCGAACCCGCGACATGCTGCGCAGCAGTCAATCGCTCAACCACTGCGCCAACCGTGTCGTCAAAATCTTTCAGTGTTAGATAGCCCAATTATCGAGGAAGGTTATAGGCTATATATCATCACGCTAAGACAAATAGGAGCGGAGCAGTAATGGAAAATGTGACGCAGACGAAGTTGCGCGGGTCAGCAAGTTATTTATAAAAAAAAAAATGCTTATAACAATAGTAATCATTCGTTTGCAACTCGTCATTAAGAAACATCTATGCCTACCTATTCGGCCAGTCGTTTCTTGGTCATGCATGCTCATATTCTACTGTTTAAAATAGCACATTAAGGGCGGGTTGTATCAAACGGTTGTTTAACGTAACATATGTACCTACGTCAAAAAGTAACAATTACGGAAGATCTTTAACGTTCGTTAAATAAGAAGCGTTGTTTAAAAACATTCTGGTATAAATTCCTGCTCATCCCAATAGCTAAGTTATTGACACCCTAAACAGCTTTTCTTGCATTCCACCACTTATTTGTGTCATCAGAAGAACTGGTATTGAGGAATTCAAAAGAAATTTCACAATATTATTCTATTTGACGCAACTAAAGTTACGTTAACCAGTGCTCAGACCATCTGTTAACGTAAACGTTATATTTTACGTGCGTTAACACTGACATTTTGTGAAACAACTCAATTTTTTGATTTAACTATAGTTAACACCATTTTTAACGTTTACGCATGCGTTAAGTGAACGTGAAACAACCCGCCCTTAATCTGTCTATTAACGTCCTCAAAGTCCAGTAGAAAATCTGAAATCCCGGGATTTTAAAACGTTATTTTGATTTTTCTGGTATTTCAGAGGAGGCATTATACTCGGCATAAGTGCCTATTCATCGCTGGCCTTTAGGAGCAGCAGCTGTAGGTAGGGAATTCCCGTATTCTGTTGACGTAAATAACTCCATATAAAACAGAAATATTATAATAAGTCATAAAATTATTTTACAATTAGGTACATTTTGAATTTTAGTCATGGAACGCAACTTTGCCTGCGTCACATTTTTCATTAAGGTTTGCTCATGTTCGTCGTAGCTTGATGTCGTCTATAGCGTTCCACGAAATGTGGGCTATCCGATACTAAAATAATTTTTCAATTCGAACCAGTAGTTCCTGAGATTAGCGCGTTCAAACAAACAAACAAACTTTTCAGCTTTATAATATTTAGAGATTAAATTTATCAACTTTCGGATATCAAACTCAATCATTATTCATTCGGTGAATCCTATAAAAATATCTAGGCGATGTAGATTGGGGAAAACCTGCCCATTGTCACACATTTGTAGAATTAATTCTTCGAGATCATTTTAAAACTCTGCAACTTTTTCAAACAATATTTGCTTTGTAGAATGTGTACATTTATGGTGATTCCATAAACTTCACATAATCTTATCTAGTCGTGCGGGCATTGTTGTCTGATTAACAAACGATGAGTAATGAGTTGTAATCAGCAAAGGACAGGGGCAGGGCGTTCCTCCACTGTGACTCATCGGCGGACGAGCGTTCGATCAAACAAATCTGCTTCGCCGACCCAGACTGTTCCGGCATGACTCCGCCGTCCACACTTCCAATAAATGTTGATGAGTTCGAGATATACAGGAAGTGTATATTGTGCAAAACGCATGAGAAAACTGGCGAGCAGCAACTCCCTGCATCGATGACATACGTGCAGCTACGTATAGTGTGTGTCGCTCTTCACACGTCTGTCCAACTATGAGATATACGAGATATAATCTCGTAAACCTTTCGTGTTATACGATACACTTGCCGTGGTGTGCGTGACATTGGCATTCAGGTGAGACGTTCAGATACCTAGAACGCAAGGTCATTTGCAATACTCGTTAACAGTTAAATTATATTGTTAACTTTAACAATATAGCTATCCGCGTTAACCAAATAGCTTGATTATTGTTGTAAGAATTAAATTAATTTAGAGAAATTTTTAATAGCCGGTTTTTGCAAAGTAGTCCACGTCCACAATCAGGCCGTTAGACACCCAAAATACTAGATGACAAAAATCATGTTAGGCAATTAAAATTAATAGACCTGCCAACTCTCCAAGATCGTAAAATTATACAGATAGAAAACGATTTGTGTAACGATTATGGTCTAGATTTAATGTGGCAGACGTTGTTGATGTTGTGTAGCTATGACAATATTTGGTTATCGCGTGAAGAGAGTGCCAATTACAGAGCATTTGATGGCGACGATCGTGCACGAACGCCGGGACAGGTTCACTGACACACCCGCCCCGGCTGCCAAATATAACATACATTGTATTGTATGGGAAATTGGGAATTGAGAAATAATCGTAATTAGACAAAATTATTGTAAAACTATATAAATGAGCTAAGACCATCCCTTCGACTGTAAAAAAAACATGCAAATGAGTGTTGAGAGGACGGGTTAAAAATAGAAGACCCGTTTCTATCTATAGATTATTCTATTTCGATAGTATGTGTAATTGAAAGTCGATGAAGGCATTTGTTAATAACAATCTTCGTTTACTAGAATGTAATATCCTTTGTTCTTATATTGTCGCATTAATTGTGTGCACTAATAATAACGTATAACAATGGCTATATAATATCATAAAAATGTTACAACTCATATAAGGCAAATTGTCACGTATCGGTTGTCAAATATGAATCGTAGTAATTAGCCAAGGTAACCGGCAAAACACGTGTCGGTAACCGCGCTGAGTGTGCTTCGCATACTGATGACTGCGATCATGGTGAACATTGCGTATGCGCATTCCTTTGCCCCCGACGCCACCCACCAACCGCCTTTTTGAACCACACTCGTGTGTAGGACCACAGACCTCACGATCATTCAACGCTTCGTGACAATTTGCCACTTGCTTGTATCTAGTTCACGCGTTTCTAAGATTGAAAAGACTAGGCGACCCTGTTTTTAAGATAAGAGCTGCTTTTAGGCTAAGAGACAAGGCGGATTCATTGTTTTAAATGCCGTTTTCTTTGACAAAATTGTCTCTAAAGCGCATTGCACAGGCAGACACATACCACCAAATACCTCTAATTAAGTAAATTACTACAATCATAGTTCTCAACGTAATAGTATAAGGTACGGAGTATGTTTCGCACTATAACGTACGTCAAACGTATCTCATTTGTCGCAAATCAGGTTCTCCCACGTCCAACCGAGCCACTCTCGCACTGGGGCGTGCGGACTTGTGGTCTTGTGCGACGTCGCTCCAGCATCAGGGTTAACGAACCGACCTACCACACTGACACATAACCATTGTATTTTGACCATTATATTACCTACGACAGCGACATACATCCATTTCTTAACTGTAAAGAGACATTGGTAATTTATTATTGATAAAATACACAATAATTTTCACTCAATAGCAGTCAAGTACCTTATTTTGCAAGTCAAGTTCATAAGTATCAGATAAGATATCTTTTTAATTTGCCACGTAGTTCGTGGCCAATGATCGGCTATTCATATTTGACGTTTAATTTGGTAAAACGCTAATGACAGGCTTTTCAACGCAACGGTACATTCTTCGGTCTGTATAGACCGCATATTATCATAAGAAACACCTTTGTCTACGCTCTGCCATGATACTCTAGTCTCACTGCCTCAGACATGGTTTGATGCCGTTACTTAAACATAGAGATAAGAATAGCAATTTTAAATTGATGAATAAAGATTAAGAAATGTGAAGTCGAGATTTTCGCTAGCAACGATAATTTTCTACTAATAAAAGTTGCTGTGTGATTGTGTTTCGCAAAGCAATTGCAATAGTTTACTGCCCACGCAAATAATGCCAGTGGTCAAATGTTGATACTGAATACTAATTAAACATCTATGTACTTTAAATTGTCTACTTAAACAAATTCTAGTCTTCTATTAGTCCTTGGCAAAATAGAAAATTGGCACAAATCTAGAAAAAATAAGCAGCCCGACATTTTTTAGTCCGAATGAACATCAAGAAACCACATTAATTTGTGTCCATTGAGTCTGTTGATTCTATTCAAGCAACGTACAATAGCTTCTTCGTCGTCTATTATTTCTTTATTGTTCCACTTCGCTTTTATTAATTCATCAACTATTCAGTCTGACTCTCTCCACACGACATCGAGATACTTAAACGTCTCCATTCCAGTGTTTTAGAACTTTTTTGAATATGAATGTTTGCGAGACACTGTCATGTCTAAAAATATTCCATTCACATTTCATATAATGCGTGCCTACAAACCGCTCATTGCAGCTGAGTAGCGTCGCTACGCATTCAATTAATGCTATTAGACGCCAAATATTATCACGTCCGTTATTTGTGTGAGCGTGTAACACTGGAGCAATAATATATTATGTTATTCACGAGTCATAATGCAATATTAATGAGGTGTGCAGGAATGAGCTTTTAAATTGGAGGTGTTTAAAGTGAGAGCCGTGTCGATGCACTCGCGTACTCGGTACGTAGCTGGAGAGTCAAGGGCGACTGGGAAGTACAGTCGCGTGCGCATCACAGCACGCGATCACTGTATTCCCGGGCGCCTCATCACCGTCGGTGGGAATGGAAAGGTCTTTAGTAGAGTACACCCAATTATGAAACATGTTTTGGGAAAAACGTAGGAAAAGAGCACGGATAGAAGTTAGTCATGATTTCAAATTCAGCAATGAGAATGAATAACCTTAGTCGAACAACAGCAGTTATCGGCATTACAGTTTCCCGCTGGATGGCCGGCTATCGCCAACCGTTTCCTCTGGCTTTTATAATCATTAGGTATTTCATTGTTTTGCTGTTCAATTTATAATAAAACATCATTAGTAAAACCATGACTAAACTATAAGCTAACAATACCGTAATTATAAATATTGTTTCTCTTTGTTCACAGGATCAGTATGATAACTTAGCCGCCCATACACATAAAGGAATTGATTTTTTAGACAAATATGGAAACTTCGTGAAGGAGAGGTGTGCTATTGAATTAGAATATGCAGGAAAACTCAGGTGAAGAAACTCATTAAATTAATAACTTTCGAAAACTCATTCAACTAGATTTTTTATATTTTTGTTATCAAAAGTCGAATACTAATAATAGCTAGATCAAAAACAGCTTTTATACGATTAAGATGCAATGCTCCAAATCTGCGATAGTGCGATACCTTTATCATACTGGTATAAATGGTATTATCTAAATTATCTTATAAATAACAATGACTGTAGCGATTGCGATTATTACGCTAATTTTATAGCGTGTTGTTGTTTATACAATAGCAGTTTATAAAAACTGTCTTATTAATTTTGTTTGTGTTTTGCAGGAGGCTTGTCAAAAACTATCAACCAAAAAGAAAAGAAGAAGATGAATACCAGTGAGTATTTGAATTTTATTGAGGTTCGTGCCGGATAGGGTATGAATCATACACTTCTTTCCACGAACTCTTATTTACCGACCAGCGTCACAAATACCTGAACTTTTCCTTTGCAAGGACGTTGATTCATCGCTAATCTTAACTTTATAACGCCAGCCAAGCGATAAAAAGAATAGCAAAATGAAAATGGAACTGTAAAAGTTGTAGTGTAGAACATCATATACAAGTACCTTATGTTATTTTAACTTATGGCAGTTATCGCTGTAAACTGAATTTGGCACGCCAATCGTACGGCCAAGCATTTTTACGATGGTATTTTGGTGACGCTTAACTTATGAGTTAATGTCGTTGGTTCGTTGCACAACATTTTGTGCACTACACAAACGGGTTTCAGTTCTTGCCGAAATCGGACCAAGGAACTTGTACGTTGTTGAAAAAAAGAAACCATTTTCAGAAGACTTATCATTCAGTAACTTACAATGAGTTAAGAATGTCAGGTTTGCTAACTTGCTAGCATTGTCAATGGGACGTTCAAACACAAATTATTCAAAGCACTTCAAAGTTAGAGTGAACAGGCTTCTTGTGGGTATGCTCGCTCCATCGTAGACGCTGTATCTGTCACCTATGACTAATAATATATAGAGTGCCTATCAAAAGTAAAAAAAAAAAACATTAAAATTTCAGATATACGGCATGTAAAGCATTTAAACATTTACTTCAAGAGTTAAACGATTTCGCGGGCCAACGGGAAGTGGTCGCGGAAAACCTACAATCAAATGTAGTACGAGAGTTGCATCTACTCGCCAAAGAGCTGCGAGAAGAGAGGAAGGTGAGGAAATCATAAATATTATTTTATGAATAAGCTTTAGCAGGACATGTAGCAGTTATTTTTGTAAAATGTCAATGAACATTCTCGATGGCCTAGTTGCCGCAAGCGCAACTGCTGAGCGCAAGGTCCTGAGCTAAATCCTCGGGTCTGGCAAATAACACTTTGCCGGGTTTAGCTGCTATAGTAAATATTTAGGAACAGCCTGCAGTCTGGATTTCTGTCTCCATTACCTACATGAGATCTAAACATCTGGCGAACATGCGAAATGTCAGGGCAAACAGGCGTATTTCTAGCATTGTTTCCATTAATTGGCTCAACATGGAATATAACAAAGTATCCCACGTAACGTAAGTCGTGCAGAAATTGTGCATAAATAATACCTAATGTTTATTAAGGAAAAATGTAACTAACACGTATGCAAACTGGTAGGATGATAAAAACTGCAGCAGCTTGATACAAAAACCACATGGTTGTTTTTATTCGGGATACCTATGTTAACGGAAATAGTCACGTAGACATCTGTCTATGCTGTAATTATCACCTGATGTTATCACCGTCTCGAGGTTATATTCAAATAAACTTGAGTTTTAATGCAGTTCGTTGAAGGTCAATCTTGAAAAGACTAAATTTTTATTTCAAATGCGTTTCGTTGAACTGAACATACTCTGAGACGCCACAATACAGTATGGCGTGGCCGGTACCTTAACGCAGGGCTTCCAAAAATAAACATGACTACATCGAGCCGCTTATAATTCAAAATCGAATCTTGGTATTCAAATAACTCTGATCTTGATTGTCTTTCTTGAAACTGTTTCGTTGTTCTTTTGATTATCCAACGTTGTGTTTAATTACAGCAACATTTAAACGAAGGTGCAAAACAAATGGGAGTGTTGAACTCGTCGATAGGTTCTCTGGAGCGCGCGCGGAGATCGTACGAGCGGGCGGCCAGGGAATCGGAGCGAGCTCTGGAGACCTTCCAAAAGGCAGACGCCGACCTTAATCTGAGGTGATTATCTAATACACTACTCCACGACTCCACCGATAATACTGACTTGACCCAGAAATTGTACAGCTGACTAAACAGTGCGTAAAGTGTACAGCGAATTGTAAACGCCGTGGTAATCGAATTTTAATGCTATGTTATTTCAATGTTAACTTTGATTTCGTTGGTAACCGAATTAGTTCTGCGGTGCTTAACTTCTTTTAACTTAGAGACAGTCTAACTAAATAATACTTCTATTTTATTGGCGTATACGTAAGCTGGCAGCCAGATAATATATTCTTGACCTCATAAAGAATGACGTGTTGGCATAGGTTCAATACTTAACGCAATACAATAGCAAGGGTAAACCGTATGGGGTTGAGGATGCCAGTGTCAGAAGTATTCATGCCAAGTTTTCCTTTTGGCTTCTAAATAAATAACATGAAATATACTCCAACGAAGCTAACTTTAATAGCTCCTTAAGATGGCGATTTGCTTGATACACTAGCCAAATGGAGACCATCATCTTAGACCGCTGCCGGTTACCGTTGCGGTCATATGGTTAACCTGTAGGAACAGTATATTTTACTAACCAAACACGGAAACCATCACTTTATCGGCCCACTAAATGTTCACTATCTTTAATGAGTCTGTTAATGAACGTAACCATTAAAATTCACCTCGAAGGGTACATGTTAGTCGTCTTTTACGATACCTGTTGATGAACGATCGTTCATCACAACAACTTCGTTGAAACTTCATGGACTATCAGTACCTATCGGTTCTTGCTGCTCTTTCACCCTTCGACTTAAATTATACTCATCTTTGTCCTCGTACCCTTATACTAATTTATTTGCCTTATACCAATATATTCTTTCAAATATCAATTCGCCATCATCTCAACAGTAATAATTCTAATACAAAAATATTGATTTTCAGTCGAGCGGAGGTGGAAAAACAGAAAGCGAATATGAAACTTCGGAGTCAAGCGTGTGAAGACGCGAAACAGGAGTACATGGATCAGCTGCGCAAAACAAATGATGCACAGCGGCAGCACTATGAGCAGAGGCTGCCGCATGTATTCAAACAGTTGCAGGTGAAATACAAGCTTCTTTTTATTGCTGACTATCGACGCACCCAGTTTCGCAGTTGCAAATTAAAACACACTAGCTGATTCGCGCAATATCAATTTAATGCTCAGCTTCTATTGGTCGTAGCGTGATGTTATATAGCCTTTCTCGATAAATAGGCTATCCAATACTAAAATATGTTTTATATTCGAACCAGCACTTTCTGAGATTAGCTCGTAGAACCAAACAAACAAAAAACTCTTCAGCTTGACGTATAATAAATTATTACTATAGAAGTATAGATCTTCATCATTTATCGCTCTTTCTACTAGTGAAAATAATTTCAAATTCCTTGTGTGGTTTAGAAGAAGTGAGCTGAGTTCGCTTTTGACTTCAAATTTCATTGATAGTAAGTGATGAATGAGGTCTAACATGCCATATTCTCTTGATTCGTAGGCTTGACGGGTCAGTGCTAGTAGGACCCACATACAGCTTCTTTTCCTGCTTCGTCAATATCATCAGTTTTCACTCGAAAGGTTCCACTGGACAAGCGTATGAAGCATTGTCGATGAATAGATTTATTTATCACTTAGATATTGATCACTTAAATGACTTTATTCGTGAACTTTGTACCGCATTAACCACAACAGAAAAAAAACGAAAACGTCTCATTCACTTTTGCTTTTGGATTAGAAAAAAGTCATATTTCAATTAAACAAGAAACGATCTTTATTTTTTATTGACACATAACATAGTTTTATTTTCCAAGAGATAAAGTAATCGAAAAATAATAATCTCTTAGACAGTCAGACACGCGTCGAACTACAACAGCGCTTAAAAGTTTACCTAATGAATAGCCATAATTCACACCTAAAGAGCGCTTTTTAACCGACTTTCCAAAAAGGAGGAGTTTTTATTTTTATTTTTTTATGTTTGTTCGGGCATAACTCCGTCGCTTGCCAACCGATTTTAAAAATGATTTTTTTGTTGGAAAGGGAATACTTCCCAAATGGTCCCATGGTAAGGAAACCAGGATCTGATGATGGCATCCCAGAGAAGTCGAGGGGAACTTTCGAAAATCGTATGGGCAACTAGTGCGTTTGGAGTGTTGTTAGGTGTGGTACCACTAAAAAGTGAAAAATAAAAAACTTTTTACAAAAAAATACAACCGACTTCCAAAAAAAAACACTACAAAGTAAAAAAATAACTTTAATTTCGGAAGTCGGTGTCAAAAAACGAACAAATTAACAAAAACACCGAGTTCCGAAATTAAAGTTATTTTTTTACTTTGTAGTGTTTTTTTTTGGAAGTCGGTTGTATTTTTTTGTAAAAAGTTTTTTGGATATGTCACTTTGGTTTCGAGTGACAAATACCGTTGGGACATAATCTGCGCATCTATCGTGTATCCTAAAATAATCTTGTAGACACTAACCCGTTACCCGGACGACCACCCAACCAATAAATTACGATGCTAATAATTTACTGCCTCGCACGATAATACACCATATTTAAATAATATGCCCAGTTGCTTCACAATTTATCACTTTTTTCTTCCCATATTACAAGAACATTATTTGTCGCATTTAATTGCATTTGTCAAGAATATTGAATTATAATTCATGACATTTTAACACGTTGATTAATGAAAAACTGTCATATTGCTTGTAAATGGGTTCGATTACAAGATCTCGCTTTTATTACGAGTTTTTCTATGAATTAAGACTCGTAACTTTCTTCTGGACGTCTACATGAGTCATTGTGCGAGTTTGAAGAAATTCAGGAAAACGTTGGGCCCGAAAGTGCACCCACTTTGTATGGTGCATTCTGGCGGGACGCCAACTAGGTCAAATGGGAGAGACATGCATAAAACATGTCCACTATTTACGTATAATTTTATACGGAAACATATTTATTCTTTTAACAAGTAAGTAATCTTTATGTTTGCAGGACTTAGATGAGAAGAGGATAAAAAATATAAAGAACTTCATGTTAAGTTCAGTGGACGTGGAAAGGAAGGTGTTTCCGATAATCATGCAGTGTCTCGACGGTATGGAGACTGCAGCAAATAGTATTAATGAAAAAGAGGTAAGAACATTACATATTTTATATGAAGACTAGCATTAGAACGGTTTAGAACCCAATTGAAAATGTAACATGGTCTTTAATTAACTAGGATTAATTTAAGACTTGTGTCAAATCGTGAAAACAGCACGAAGATTCACTAGATCATATTCACTATTAGACTTATTAGACTTGAAACTTGACTTAAAACACTCAAGTTTTAAGTAGATGAGACAGTGATTCATAGAGATTGTTTAATCTGAAACTTAAATCGCGTCGTAATTTTGGTATTGATATTCTAATGCAATTATCCACTTATGTTATACACGTGGTTTGAATATTGTATATTTTGATTACTGGTAGCAGACATCTTTCAAGTTTACATAACATTAGAATTGGTGTCACATATTACATGGTTTGTTGATCAACTATACACTAAATAATAATAGCTTAATGCTTAGGTGCCGTGATGCTCTCTTGATGATACATGGTTAACTGTTTAGTGATTCAAAGAAAATAGTTTATTAGCAGCATATTAAACGTTTTTTAAGGATCGTAAAACTAAGAAATGGGTTAGAATTATAGTTACGGCAAATTTGATGGCCTATCAAGATCTTACAGCTTTGAGCGACCTAAAAACTAGTGCCAATTAATTCTTGGCATCGTTTGAATTCTTTTCACGAAGTAATGGCTATTTACTTGTATTTACAGGACACAAAATTAGTTATAGACAGGTATAAGTCAGGTTTCGTGCCGCCGGAAGATTTTGCTTTTGAAACGGCGTCAGGGGCTGACACCACGGACTCGGCGACTACCCACCACCACCCACACAACCACCTCACCGCCGCCAGGGGCACCGTCTCCGGCAACAAGATCAAGAAGAGGGGAGGCCTCCTGTCCATCTTCAGCTCCAATAAGGTGAGAGGAACATATTGATGTCCACAAGAGTGACAAGGACAACTTTGGGTTACTTAATCATACTTGTGTACCAGTGCTTAGATTCAATAGAGGTATATTGTAGTCAATGGGTCTTTATTATTGTAGTCAGTGTTTTATGAAGACAGCATTGTTCCAATAAAGGTTCGCACATTTTGTATCAAGTTGATTCATCTGCCTTTATTGAATAATAATAATGTGCCGCATGTGTGGGATCTAATGCTGGCTTCACAACGTAGTTAGGATGTTATTATTATATTTTTTAAAGCTTCTATCTTATCGTACTCAAACATATTGTGCGTTCAATTTATTTCGGAAGCAAATTATAAGGTTATGGGGCTGTGTGCTTGAAATTATTAATGGGCTTCATATCAGCTTATATTGTCATGAATTTTTTAAATAATAATTACGTAATGCATGGTATCGTTATATATTTCATTTATTTTATTTGTACAGTACGATTTGATGTTATATCATATTTATGTTATTACATTTGTTCAAGTTTAAACAGCTGGCGTATAGTCATGAAACGGTTGTTGTAATAAAATCAATTGAACAAGGAAAACTGAAATGAAAACACAATGACTAAACGCCAGTGAGGTTCTTATTTAATTTTTTTATTATGTCTAAGTTGGAGGAACTAATTTATTTTTATCTTTCAATCCCTGTTCGATCCCAACCTAACATGGGTACATATAACAACCAAAACCAATGATATATTGGCTGTCGGCGTTGGTGCCATGTCATGTGGAAAAAGTAAGTGGCCCCGCGGTGCTGGGGATGTAAGTCATTAGCATGAGTCACTAGCTTCTGTTACTGTTGATAAACAACAAGCAATTACGAATAACACCGTCTTAAACAATGTTTCATACAATACTTTACTTTTTTTTTTCCAATCTATCAATGTTATTTATAAACGTTATTTTATGATTCAAGAGGTGCGCGGTCTTTTATTAGAACTCATATTTCTGTCCAGTGATCAGTTTAAACTTTAATTGTACGGAAATAACTGTCTTAAGAAGAAAAAATACTCAGCATGACATGATACAAAATTCAACTGAAAATGAAGTGCTGGAAAGGTAGATTATTTGTAGCAGTCAGAGCAAGTTAAACATGCAGTCGTTTTGACCATACCAGAGATATTATAGAATTTACTGCGTCTAAGTTCATAAAATAACGTTGACAAACAAAACTACGACACCCAATCCACTATCAAGCAAACACTTTTTAAGTTGCGTGGTCTACATACACCTACATCAGTTTAATTAGTCAGGTTCCCAACCTATTTTGGATCTGGCACCACTTTGACATCTTGGTTGTTAATAAGCCCCAGAACTCCGTATGATATTAATTTAACTGTGTATTTTAAACCATTCAAAACTTATAATAGTTTAAATCAAGAGTAACATATTAAAGCAAAAATAAGCGTTGTCATAAAAAAAACTTGTAGAAACTTAAAATTTAATTATTCAGTTGATTTGTCTTTTAAACCTTGCGCGGGCCATTTTGCGGACCACTAGTGGTCCTCGGATCCCAGGTTGGGAACCAATGACCTACAAACTCTTGCTTGTTGCGGCCGCTGGGTCGGTCAGGTGTGTTCCATTCCACCCCATGCTAATGTTGTCTGTTTGCCTCCCCCGTCCCGCGTGCGCCGCTAACGCTTCCTCCAGAAGATTGTCGAGGCCTGCAACTCGATCAAGGTCAGTCCCGTGTGACGCGTGTGGCGTGTGGCGTGCTGCATTCGGTCATGTGACCTGAGACTGTTTATTGGTTTAGTAGTATGGCTAGTTACAGGTTGTAGTTATTGGTTGGTTGGTTATGTGTTATTGTTGGTTATGTGTGCTTATTGGTTGGTGTAACCAGGGTTGGCATGAATGAATCATTTTGATTTACTTAAATCATGATTTTTTAAATAAAAATCTATGATTTAATCAAAAATGTTTGATTTCACTTTCTTTCACAGATATCAACATTAAAAAAAACAGATTTATAAATTATAATTAAGTTAGAAACTAGGGTCGTTTATATAAAATTTGTTGCAAATAGCCCGACAGCCAGTTTTGATAGTGCTTTTTTTCTGTGAAATGTGTCCAAATCCCATCATAAATCCAAAATAAATTGGTCACGCACGCATCAAAGCAATAACAATAGTAAACAAAACTGAACGAATGAATGCTTGGTAGACCGAAAGTAAGACCGTAATTGCAAGCGAAATAAACGAAACAACACGGGGATTTCCGTTTTGCTTGGCATTCATTTGTCAGACAAAAAAGGAAACCCCGCGCTGTGTCCGCGCAAAATCCCTTCAGGACGCTTTCCGTTTTGCGCAAAAATTTAGTTAAATTTAATAGTAAAAAAAGTCTTGATTAATTAGGATTTTTTCCAAAAATCGTAATTTATTCGTTTATTTTTTTTGAAATCATGATTTTTCCATCACTGGTTGTAACAACGGTAATGTGTGTTAATATTGGCGTGTTGTGTGATGTATGTAACTCTTTGAGTGGCTGGTGTAAAGCATGCCAGTGTTTCTGTAAGACTTCTACCATTTATAGTTATCCGTATCCATATTTCAATAATTATGCTGAGGTAGAACTGGCAAGAGACTTGTAATATAGATGATGTTATTTAAAAAACACCAACAAATTAATAGAGATTTCGTTCGTCACCAAAGATTCCTGTATTGTAATTACAGTCTGACTAAACATTCATAAATAGTCACAATACAGTAAATCAATCGTTGTTTGTCAGTTTGCGTGATATTTCACACAAATTGCTTTTAATGGCACAATGTTGATGTATTTATATCAGAAAAGGTGAAGTAGTAATGAGTAATGTGCTTCTTTCATGAGATAACCAATAAACTTTCTCTTGGACACACAGTCGGTTGGTTTGTATCGCTTGGTCTAACTTACCATGCCTGCACGGCTTCCATTGGTTTCAGTGCACTCGCATTGTGTTTTTTTATATTAATTTGTTAATAGATGTTGTGACTAAGTATTTGTGTAGTTTATATACCTACAAATATTTATTATGCCATTTATAATTTGATTTATAGGTACGTGAATTAAATAAGGTCACTTATATTTTATTATTCTATGGTATGAACCGGATAATGACCATTTACCTGGAGTCGGACAGTTGACTCCTGAGTATCGTGCAGTTGTGTAGTTTTAAATAAACATTTAGAACGAACAGTTTCGGTGATTTTTAAGTGATTGTAGATTAGTAAAGCATGTTTAAAAAAATTTTCAAATCCAAACACAGTGTAAGGATGTATTTACAGAATTTATTTAGATATGATTTTTGAAGTTTTATGACACAGGGTGGTATTTTAGTGGAGTTAGCTGATTGGTGGTGTCTGGTTGCATTTTGCACTGCCCATGGAGTAAAGACTGAGGGCTAAAGTGTTTGTTTGCGTTACAGAATAACATGTCTATGGATGGAAAGGAGGATTATTCAGACTTGCCACCGAACCAGAAGAAAAAGAAACTTCAAGCGAAGGTGGCAGAGTTGAGTAAGCAGGTCAGTACGATTCATTTTATTATTACATAATTTTTTATTTTTGTTAGAGCATACAACTGAGGGCCTAGCTCAAATGTTTTGACTTATCTACGTTACAGTATCTTTAACGTAAGTGAATTTTTTGAATATAATAAGCGCAACCCTATGGTATTTTGGTTTAATTTTATGTGACATACGAGTATTATATTTATAGCAATATTCTACGGTGCTTGGCCCTCTGATGTAATAAAGTAATAATAATTTCCTGAGGCCGTTTTGTCCTAGAAGATATACGTCAATTACTAATATATTCGTAGCCACCATGATAGCTCAAGGAAAACTATATTATTTTGTTTAACAGGACACTATGAGGTATAATAGTATAAGGTTGAATTGTGACTTTTCTAGGCATCATATTCTCACCAACTTTTGAAATTGACTGTTGTCGTACGAAATCCGACGGATAAAAAACGAATGACTTGACTACTGTCTGTCGTCCGTTGCGTCTTCGCATTGTTGATCCGCATTTGCCGAGCTGCAAAGGCTCATTTGGTGTATAATCACTCGCAAGTTAGTGTCAACAGAACTCTTCATCAGCGAGATTCGTTACTTACGGCCAGTTTCACCGGTTACGGATAAAGTGTCGGTTAGCCTATTAGGAACTTATCTGGCAGATGAACTAAAACGTTTGGTTTCACAGGTGTCGGCTAGCGATATCTGGCAGATTTATTAAGTATTTGAGTATTATAAAGTATTATAGTGTTATATAAGTGTCGGTTAGTTATCCATCAGGTTAGTAACCGTCACTTTATCCGTAACCGGTGAAACTGGCCCTTAATATCTTTAATTTTTAAATAACCTTTCACCTTTCCCCCAGCTTTCACCTTCGACTTACGAAGTCGCGCATATCCCGTTTTTTCCTGTTTCCGTAGGATTTTCGGGAAATCTCTCAAGGCTCCCATACACGCCCCAAGACCTACATGTCAAGTTTCAGCTTTCTACGACCTGCAGTTTCGACTGTGCGATGTCTGTCAGTCAGTAACGGTAGAATTTTATACTGATGTCCATGCGATCTCTAAACATTAGTCAGTCTAATCTATGATTTGTAATGCTTAACACTTAGTGCATAGACATAGACGTTATAATTATAGTGTTCTTACTACAGTTTATCATAACATTATGTACTAGTAGAATAATGCGCGTAGTTTGTATGCAAAGCATTTATATAAACAAACTCGCTTGAAGTTGATCGATGACACATACTCCGACGCACTGAATTAATGAGAGGTGTACGCTTCTAGGGATAACATAAGTAAACTGAATCAAAGCTGGCTAAATGTTGGTGTACTATGATACACTTCTGCCTAATCTTTCGGAGAACAAGTGTGACCCGCGCAATATCATTGGCGTCACTTTTTTCTATAACGCTCAGTTCCTATCCGTCGTAGCGTGATGTTATATAGCCTATAGCCTTCTTCGATAAATGGGCAATCCAACACAAATTTTTTTTTTCAATTCGAACTAGTAATTTCTAAGATTAGTGCGTTCAAACAAACAAACTTTTAAATACGTGCAAATTACGTAAATACATAATTACTTAAGTTCGAACGCATCATGCAAAATAAAAAAAAGCTAAACGTTCTGCGTTTGACAGGAAAACCTAAGTATCAACGTTTGTTTAGTAATGCCTATTATTTTGATAACTAAAAAACCTACCAGCTTTAATTAAAATCCGTTTCCTTTAGTCGATTTTTTTCCCTTTTATGCGTTCATCAATGTTCTACAATGTTTAATATTTTAAACATTCACTTTATCAAATCAAACACTGCTACTGCTAAGCATGCAACATTGGAATCAATTCCCGACTTCGACAGAATAATGTTATTGAGTTTCAAGCATCTGGAATTCTTTCATTCATCTTGGCGGCAGGCCGTAATCTGAATTTGTTCCCGTCTGATGGCAATAGGTTCGCCCTCTGATAAATGCGAATAATAAACAATAACAAGCAAAATATACACGTCTGCTCAATTTTTCGGGGTACTTATACAGGCGTGATATTTTTTTTATAAAATATACGTATACTTACACCTACAATTATTCATCGCAGTTTGAACAAACGTCTTTCGCATACAAATGTTTTTGTCTTATAGATATAGAGTAGGTATTCCTTGAGACGACCTTCATAGTACCTATGTGATCTCATCAAAAGATTTTAAAATTTTGAGGTCTGTGGCAGAGGTAATTTTTTTGCTATAAGAATATTTTAATCACTGCATAGAATAGAGAAGCCACAGATAACTTTGATGGCATATTTAAGGCTTTATGAAAAAATATTGTTCTAGTACTTTTTGAGAAAATCGTAGCCATTCCGACGTACATACACGGGTCTAAACAGGAGTTTTTTTTAACCAATAATTTGTTTTTGTCCGACACTATACTTTCACGGTGTTTTCCGATTTTTATCTGAAGTCCCCGTCACAAGAAGCTATACATTTTGTAAACACACTTTCAAATGTTTTCTTCCGTGAGTCAAACACTAAAATATAACCCGTCTAAAAAAGTGGAACTTTGAATGAATGTTACTTTCAGTTGATTGAATTTAGGATTATTTGTTGTTGATTTAATTGTCGCTACGTAACCTAGTAGAAGTTCTCTGTGTACAAGATTTACAGCTTCTCGTGACGGAATATAAAATGACTATTACGGACGTTTGAAATGATGATAACACTTGCAGATTTGCTCATACCGTTAATTATTTTGCAGGTGGCTCAGGAGCAAGCTGCGATGGAAGGCCTCATGAAGATGAAAGGAGTTTACGAAACGAGCCCGGCACTCGGAGATCCCATGACTGTAGAAGGTAATTTGAAGCTTTTTTAGATGTTTAGGGGCAGTAAGTTTTAATGCCATCATGATTAAATTGTGAAAAAGGGATAAGGCTACACGTCCTGTATAGCTCCGTCTGCCTTTCACACTAGAACCATGATAGCTTTAAGACGTCAGTAAGTTCCCACTACTTAGTTCAGAAGGAATATTAAAGTTTCAATATATAATTTAGAGTCGAAAATACAGCACGCTATGGAATTATGATGAAATTTATGTAGAACTCCTACTTCTTAAAACGCTGGTCACTGCGTTTTCAACCTTATAAGGCCCACTTGAACAAACCAGTGTAAGTTTGAGTTAGTTGCTGACCACACTAGGCTATTTTAAAATGAAATGGCCCCAATTTACAATTATTAAAATAACCCTGTTTTAAATATTTGCTCAATGAGCCTTTATGTGGTTTGTTAATTTTGCTTCACAATACATTATTTATGCCTGGTTTCTGAGGTACTTTGTCCGCGTTTATATAATTATATATATATTGTTGCTTGACAGTTTCTCTAATACATACCTAATAATAATTTAAGTGAGTAAACGGCGGAAGTGTAGCTCAATAAATTATGAGTAAATAGTGAAATCTCAATACAAGTACTGAACTATAGCAATTATTGGTTTAATATAGCAATTATTGCTGATACATCTATTCTTATTCTCAATATTTAATTATAGTCGGTCATATTTATGTCGTAATTAATACGCTCGTGCTTTTGTAAATTACTGTAGCCAGAATATGTATTTGCAAAAAATTGTTTCGCTATTAAAGTTTCGTCTATGTTATTTATTACAAGTCTTTTTACACATTTCCGTAAACATACATAATTTTGTGGGTCTTCTTGTTTTGATGACTCATAGTTTGTCCACCTAGTGCGTAGTAACCTGGAATGCACTGTCGTTTTCCGTATTTAAATCATGAAGGGTGCAGATATTTTTTGCACTTCCCCACTTCTTGATTAATTCGGGCGGAGCTAGGTCAATTTCGAAATCTCTTAATCGATTCATCAATATTTGATCAAAATGGAGTATCATAAAGCCATCCCAAACGCAGTGCCAGTGCATGCTCCTTCCTATTTTCTGACGCTTTATGCCGAATACTGTGCGGACTAAAGGACGACCGGCAAGAATCTATGGAGCCCACCAACCAATGGAAAGATTTCTAGGTATATCGTTTAACGTAATTGAAGATTAGGCTGAATTATTGTCATTCCTTCTTTGTAAAGTTAAGTCAATCGTCTTTTTATGGGTTTGCTTTTGACTCTAGTCTTGGTCAGAGATAAATTTGCGATGGAGCGAGCTTATCCAGAAGGAGACTGCACACTGAAGGGGCATGTGGTTCATCACGAAAAGAATGTTCTAAATATCAAATTTTTTCACCCAGGACAATTGAATGAGTGCTGTGACAAGTTAAAGAAGCTTCGCGCTCAGTTGAACAAGTTCGAGGAGTTGTTAGCAGAAGCCAACAGCCAGGTCGGAGCGCCGACTCTACACCCCACCGCCAGGACCAACGGACAAGCGCCCACGCAGGCCACCAGGTAAAGACGTGACTTGTATATATATGTTTTAGTGCTGATACCCCCATAACCTAAAATGAATATCAAGCAATATGGTAAGATACATCATCAAAGTAGGCAAAAAAGCTCATAAATTAAACTGCTGAGTCAAACTGAATTACATTTTTGTGGGGCCATATAGCAAGTACCGCATCGAACTAAAAAAAGAATCACAGAAATCAGTTCAGAAACTTCTGAATAATCGGTTGACTTACATTTAAAAATAAATACCCGCCATTCGAACTTTGGAAGTCGGTTAAGTCCAAGCTATGACCTCTTTCAAGAAGTACACTAGACTGGTCAACACCGTAAGAAAGCCTTAGCAGCTGAAGTTGGTTCAGAGTTATAGACGTTCGATGTTTCGTGTACGCAGTATTGACGCTGACCAAGCGAAATCATAAATCAAACCAAATAATGTGTACGTGAGACTGAATGGCGCTAGCGTCCCTTCAAAGCGACTTCACAGCCTATGCTAGACAAACGCTCGGTGCGAATGCTCTGGCTGAGACATATTTTTTCCAGCTAGAAAGAAAGTGTTTATTGTCAGAGAACTGACATGCTTACATACAAATTATAACTTAACTACTTCACTGTCCCATGAGTCACATGTGATACATGCTGATTGTTTTACTATTGTGTCTGCTTTGCGGACAGTGAAATTGTTAAACTAGAATTCCTGCCAAACAAGTACCTGTCTCGGTCTCCGGTCGAAACGCTAACCTTAAGCTAGGAGATGGATTATTATAATCTACACTAATATTATAAAGAGGAAAACTTTGTTTGTTTGTTTGTTTGATTGTAATGAATAGGCTCAAAAACTACTGGACCGATTTTAAAAATTCTTTCACCATTCGAAAGCTACATTATCCACGAGTAACATAGGCTATATTTTATTTTGGAAAATATAGGGTTCCGTAAGATATTTGGGTTTTTCGGACACAAGGTGTAAAAATCAACCAGAAAAGTTACTTATTTTGCGTACGCTGCCTAAACTATAAAAGATAGAACCATAAATTGTTCTAATTAATTGTAGATCTTATAAATATCTACAAAAAAGTCCGCGACACGCTATACCTATCTATGTCGAGTGAGGCACAACAACCATTTTTTTATTTAAAAATCTTGATTTTTTTTTGGACTACATTTATATGCGTTTATTTTGCTCATGCTATTAATCCTTATCAAAATAAAGTGTTTCATCACTAAATACAGTTTATGTAGATAATATTTGGTAGATGAATGATTAAAATCGGACGTTTGGTTTTGAAGTTATGGCGAAATTAAAATATTACGATTTCTGCTGCACGGCCCGTTGCGAAGTGGACGTCACCAAGGCGGGGGTGCGCGTGCGGGAGGGGAGTTTAGATCTATGAGTAAGGTACAGTAGTGCGATTCACTAAGGAAGAACATCTTTACAACCAAGAAATCATCGTTGAAACATCTGATGTGGCATATATTTAACAGATGTTTCAACGATGATTTCTTGGTTGTAAAGATGTTCTGCCTTAGTGAATCGCACTACAGGTCGGCTCCCTACGCAGCGGTCGTGCGCAAAGTCTAAAAATTTTCGTGCGATTTTTTTTAGATTTCGTTCGAACTACACCGACGCAAAAGTTCTTCTCAGAACTAAACAACAGTTCTTCTTAGAGCCAAACAACCAGTTATTTTCAGGGCTAACTAACAGTTCTTTACACGGCTAACCAACAGTTCTTTTCAGGGCTAACCAACAGTTCTTTTCAGGGCTAACCAACAGTTCTTTTCAGGGCTACACAACAGTTCTTTTCAGAGCTAGAATATTACACGCTATTAACATTTTCTTAAACATTTGAAAATGCCTAAGAGAGCCAGGTCTCAACTTACTAAACATAGTTCTCAAGCACGGGCAGTAAGAATACGCCGTATGGGAGAATCTTCACCTGAACGTTCACAACGCCTTGCTGAACAGAATCAGAGAAACTCTCAGGAAGGTACGCGCACGAGAGTCGAGTGTCGAACGTTCGCAACGACATCTGAGAACCTCTGAGTTATATAATATTCTAATCTCAGGAACTACTGGTCCGATTTGAAAAATTATTTCAGTGTTAGATAGCCCATTTATCGAGGAAGGCTATAGGCTATACATACATATATAATTAAGCTAAGTCAAAAAGGAGCGCAGAATTAATGGAAAATGTGACGCAGACGAAGTTGCGCGGGTCAGCTAGTCTTAAATAAAAAGAAGAGTATGTTCTTCTTGGGGTCACGCGGGCGAAGCCGCTAGCAGAGGCTAGTAATAATAATAAAAACGTTTATTTTCCACCACAATATTTAACATAAGCAGTAACATAAATAAATAAATAAACATATTTAATTGCCAAGTAGTACAACATTGAAAATATTGTGGGGACTGGTGCCAAGCTAGGCCAATGGCCTGTGTTTCAGGTCACCAGGTCTCCACACCGTTTTAATATGTCTAATAGCTTACGTACTAGTGCCAAAAAAAAAAACAATAAGGAATACTGTGATGTGAATGGGAGTAAAATGGACAAACAAAACTCTCCTCATTATTACTTAATAATGAGGAGAGTTTTGTTTGTGATGTGTTGTGTAAGTTTGTTGTATCGTGTGTAAGGTTGAGCGTTTTTTGTTTGAAACCAACCAGCAACGAAAGTTTGCTTTTTCATTCCGTCCAGAGTTAGAATACTGGTTTAACAAAGAGTCCCTTTCAGCATCGGGTCCAACAGCGAGTCGCTGTCCCGCTCGGCGTCCGAGTCGTCGGTGAGCACGGGCACGGGCACGGGCGGGCCGGGCGCGCGCGCGGCGGGCGGCTCGCCCGAGTCCGGCCTGGGCGGCGAGCTGGCCGCCGTGCACCACGACCACGCCAACGGCGACCACGACCACGACCACGACGACAATGACCACGACAATGATCATGAGTCCGACTTTGATTATTATTACTGCGAGCCTGATCTACAGCCGGTGGGCTATTGCAAGGCGTTGTATGCTTTCGAGGGTGAGTTGGTGCTTTTATAAGATTTTGTAGCATCTTTAAAAACAGCAAGTAGAGTACAAAAATGTTAAAACTTCATCATCATCATCATGTCAGCGGAAAGACCATTGCTGGCCCATACACAACGTGTAACAGAATAAACGCAATACCTCTTAAGGGGTCATTGAACTCGTCATTATAAACAACTTTTACTATGGGACCATCACGGAAATCGCGAAAAAAAAAAATCTGCTGTTCAGTACATTTTGTCGAGTTATGCGTACAAAAATGTATGGGGCAGTCGATTTTTTTTTCGCGATTTTATCCTTGGTACATAGGCCTCCCCCAAGCGTCGCCACAACGACCGACTCTATGCGTCTCGCATCCATCGGCTACCAGCGACCTTCACCAGGTCATCGGTCCACTTTGTAGGAGGTCTTCCAAAAATGTTGAACTTAAATCAGTGATATGCCAGTCTTTTGTATGGTCTAATCAAAAATGCACATCACCTATCTATCTCTAACCAAAAATGAAACTTCGGAAGCCGCCCGAATTTCGAATTGTTATTGCTACGACAATAAGGGGCTTAGTTGATAGGGTCTTAGATTTTCAAATAAAATTAAAAAACCGTAGTATAAGGGCGGATATCATAAATCTGAAACTGAACGCGATGAACATTATTAAGAACCACGTTTACGAGCTGTCAGTGTCATTATTTTCTGTAATATGGACACTGACAACTCTTGAACGCAGCTTGATCGCGATCAGTTTCATTGGTGAAATCCGGACCATCCATCCATTTCAAAGTTAACTTTATTGATCCTTAACTAGTCTGAAACTCAAACAATTTTAACAGAAATATATTGTCTTCCTCCAGGAATCGGCAGCGGTTCGACAATGAAGATGGAGTGCGGCGAGCGGCTGCTGGTGCTGGAGACGGACGCGGGCGACGGCTGGACGCGCGTGCGGCGCCAGCACACGCGCGAGGAGGGCTTCGTGCCCACCACCTACATCGCCACCACGCTCCACGCCGACGCCAACGCGCACTAGCTGGTGATTATCACATATTTATTTGTTGCACCCATCTCACACTTTCATTGTACGCATAGCTAAGGAATTGAATTGGCGGGTCGGTTTTTTTTCCGTCTGGATTCTTCATTAGCAATTCTAGGTCTTCATTTGTGCCAGTTGGCAGCAATAGGCTCGCCCTAAATTTAATTTATCTTAAAACAACGACCAAAATTTAGGTACGCTAAAGGTACTTAGTACATAAGCCTTTTTTTGTTTTGTTTGTGCTGGAAAAAAAAGCATTACCCACTTGGGGGAGTGGGGGGCTATGTGGAACCGGGCTGACTCGGTATACCCACTAATACAACCCAGCGACAATTCCCGCATCATCTGAGTGGAGTGGGACTGGGAGATTGGCGTAGCCTTTGCGTCCAGTCCAAGGTGTACATAAGCATAACCTACTACATACTAACCTAACCTAACCGACTACGCACATTCACCTCTAATGTGCCAAGTCAAAATAGCAGGAGTTAGGGACTACTCACATTTATTCAGCTCCATTCGCGTTTCGCTGAACCATTTTGGTCAGTTATACAGGTCTGCTTCTATCAGACGCGTACAGCGCCGTAAGAATAAGAAAATAGAAGGAACTATGCAGGTCGCAACTTGTCGACAAGTAGTCGGTGTGACTGACACTGGCATGGTCACCATCAGGGATTTTAAATTTGACAACATATAAAAATTGTCGCTAATTAGTCGCCAAATATCGGAATAAGGCCACGTTCACACGGCCACATTTTCTCCCGTATACTGATATATACACTAGTGTTTATCGCACATAGTAGTGGTAGTATACAATAATAATAATACGTCAAAATGTTCACATCAATTCTATACGGGAAAACGTTGTGTGAAACATTTTGTACCGTATACCGTACGTAATTTTATCGAATACGACACGCAGTGGCGGTAATGTTCATGTTGTCTCATTCACATGACTCGCCCAGTCGAGAATCGAAGGCACACGCGTGCCTGCCCGCAGTTGTCCTTGTGCGTTGCATCAGTCGGCTGTCGATGTTATGGAGGACATAATTCCAATATTGATCGAGCATTTTATTTCCTTGATTGATGGGCGTTGTTGATATTTGTGTTTGTTTCAGAAGCTGCGCCCCCCACGCTCGCTTGCGGCGGCAAGCTGACGGCGCCGCCAGAGGGCGCTGCTTGCGCACGCGCTACCTTCAAATGTTTTGTGGCCTATATAGTAACAAGTATTTTTGCTATAATTTATCGTATCGAAAATGTTCGCATTATTTTTTTATCGTGTTCTTTCTATTCCGATTGTTATCCTGGCATAGGCCACCATTGAACAAAAACGGAAACATTCCATGATCTTATTTATTGTGTATATTGTTGGTTATATGGCGTACATATTTTCATGTATGAAGTATACCGTAATAGCGTAATGTTAATTGTAATGTGGTGTAACTCATCTAGATCTTCATTGTGCCAGCTGTTTACGTAATAAGTTTATATTTCGTACTTATGATAGTTGTAATCTTGCTTTTATGTTATTTGCCATTGAGTATTTGAAATTATAGCAAAAATAGATAAAGTGTAGGTGTTATGAAATGTGTAAAATATGTAAACTTAGACTTAACTTCAAATGCTATCGACATATTATAATGATTTATGAATAATAACATGTAATATGGATTCCTGTGTCAACTATCACATGCGATGTATTGTATAATACTTACTTTAATTGAATTTTATATAGGATAATAATTATCTAATAAAGCTAGCTAAAAGTCACGATTAGCCGATGTTATTTTCTGAATATACGCTGTTTGCGGGAACGTATATATAGTTCATGTATTTATATTTAGGTGAGATGATGTATGAGAGTGAAGCATACAATTTTTCTACAAATATAAAATTATGCGACAATCACGAGCTTCTTTGATTTTTTTATGCACTGTAGAACACTGATCCCATACAAATGAAGGGACATACATTCATAAACACCACACGACTACACGATTAAACCGAGGTCACTGGCCTTACTGTGGCAAACTTAACTATTGTGTGAAATTAAGTGGTGTCTGGCGTTTGCAAAGTAAAAATAGAATCTCAACACCCAGGTAAAATGAAAGAAAAACAAATGAAGTCGTTTGTATGTCCCTGGAGACATGCTGATCTGAAATATTTAGTATAATAAATTCCTCTAACTAGTAGCTTTCATTTCTGTAAACTGGGACATTATTGAAAATCACTGATGATGACTGTATGTCTCATCAACTCATCAGCAACACGAAGTGTAGATGTGGGAAGTGTAATAAAACAGTATCCTAATAAAAAAAATTGTGCGCAAAGTATTACAGACAACCTGAAATAACAATTCAAATAAACTAACCAATCTACCCAGAGTCCAGTGCACGCCAATTTGAGCCCATACAATCGTTTTGTCGTCCGATTGTGCAAAAAGATGCTAAGTTCCTTTCTAATCGGGGCACCGACCTAGCGAGCCGGTGGCCTTACACCACCCGCCACCGGCACCACATGACCTTAATGCTCATAGGTTCAGAGTACTGATGCAACGAGAACGTGACTACGCAAATATAGACAGCAATTAGGCATACAAGTGTGTATATGGGAGATGTTTCAGTGGCAGATCCAGGATTATCGTTTGAGGGGAGGGGCATCCTGCTGGAGGTAGGTTTAAGTAAACATTAAAAACCTCATCAATTTTTTTTTCGTATTTCAAATACTTCGTTTAGTGTAGACCACCAAAGATATCTTGGTCTTTTGGAGGAGTAGAGGGTTGAGCCTCTTAGCCCCCCTGGATCCTTTAGTGAGGTATTATTTTGGTCAAATAGCGTCCGTTTCAGTGCCCAAATCATATCACAGCCCGAATAAATCTTTTGTTGGTCATAGCCAAAGTTTTCTCGTGCTTTTTCTGTTTTTTTTTTTGTTGGTATTATCTACACGATAAACTTTAGTAAGACGCTACCAGCCAGCTAGCCTAGCTGAAACCATGAATCTACAGGCAGCAAGTTCCATTCACTTCGGCTACCTAGTTCGTGTACAAAATGATAGATGACACCTGCAGAGAGGATGCAGAATCGCAACCACCGCCCGACAGTGGGAAGGTACTATATTCGTTTTATGATAGATGGCGCTACGTGTTTCCTATAACCTAACGGCCACAGTAGAATCATATTGGGATCATAATATTAATGACTAGCCGACCCGCGCAACTTCGTTTGCGTCACATTTTCCATTAATGCTCCGCTCTTATTTGTCTTAGCGTGATGATATATAGCCTATAACCTTCCTCGATAAATGGGCTATCTAACACTGAAAGAATTTTTCAAATTGGACCCGTAGTTCCTGAGATTACCCCCTACATACAAACTTACAAACATACAAACTTACAAACAAATGTTACCTCTTTATAATATTAGTATAGATATAGAAGTATAGACAAACAATCTATCAAATTTCATTTTCACTTTATTTCAAACGCATTACGTTCAAGTTTGGGAAAAGAATTACAGATTCGGTTAGTTTGAATTGCTGGCTGATTCTACTAAAGTGACCTTTTTAGTTTAAACCTTTCATGGTCCCTAACATTAGAATAGTTAATTACGGGATTGCTACAATGTACCTCTTTATTTCCGAGTTTCCGATATTTCGGCACAGTTGCAAGCACCATGATCGCGGAGTAAAAAAAAGGAAAAAAAGGTACATGGTAGCAATCCCGTTATTAACTATTCTAATGACCTTTTTAGACCCACGGATAAACTGATAAGAGTGGCCAGCAGGGGCATAGTTACCGCCGTACCAGCCGTATCAAAAATACGGGGCCCCCGGGCTACAAAGGCCCCCTAGTGCGCAAAGCTATACGTTTAGTCCCATCATCTCCTTCGTGGCCTTCGTAAAATACTAGTACCTATTCAGCTGAAATTGGTTTGACTGGAAGCCGACCCCAATTTAGTTGGGAAAAGGCTAGGCAGATGATAATCTCCTTCGTGGCCTGCCTAGACAGTTCCGAGGTAGTAGGACCTATTTTGTTTAAAAAAACCGTACCCTAAAAACGGGGCCTCCAAAAATGATTGATACTGGGTGGGCCCCTTGGAGCTTAGCTACGCCACTGGTGGCCAGTAAACAGTGGCTGAAGTTAATTAACTATAAGAACGAATATTTGATGGTTTATAAAGATCGTGACAGAAATAGTCGCGAAAATTTTGCACAGTAATCCTAGACGGTTGTCAACTTTTACATTTTCACTTTCAGTTCCTTACCAAAAGATAAAAAAATTATGCAATCGTGACTAGTCGACATAATATCCTCACGTTTTGGAGAAAATTCGGCATGACGTGACAGTAGATTAATAGTTTCTCGTATCTCTAGCGCCACGACAGTGACTGCTTTTATAAATATTTGCAAACACAGAGCGTCCGTTGACACGGCGGAGCGCATAATAAATATTGATTGATAAACTAATTTCCTACCGAACAGCTTCACGTCAAATTAATTAGCCAATTTATAATTTAAAAAACTTCCCTCATCGTGTATGTTCGCATGAGACGCAAGGTGCTTACATTGCGTTCGCTGCTCCATTGGCCGACTGCACCGCCTTCCGTGTCTCGCCACGCAATCATTGCATAATTGGATTCGCTAACCATCAGACGTTTACACGCATTAACCAACCATTGCAGACTAGTTAGCGCCTTCCTCCACCATCATCCATGCCTACTAGCCGATGTACGACAGTTTCAGCGAGTTCTACATCATAGTCGGACCACTACAAGTCCTGAGCTAAACGAGTTTTGCGGGAACTGCGGGTACACCATCCCGAGGTCGGGGCTTGTGCAAATATTTAAATGGTTTTCCTGCTACGGTTGAAATAGCTGGGGATATTGTATAATAGCTACCCTGGGAGAAAAATTGCAGCTATCATTGGAATGTGCAATTTTGGAGAACATTACTGAGACAGATCGTTGAACTCCATTATGTTTGCCTTTAAATTGGATTTTATAATGTCACGTGATAAATGTAGGGCTAGAAAGTTATATGACGTGAACAAGTTCTCATTGAATAAGGTGCTAAGCTAAGGCACCTAAGTACGACCTAGATAAGTCATAAAGTTGCAGGTGTCCTACAAGATAGTGTTAGCGCAACCACCAGCCTACCTATTTCAAGCACAACAGAATATTGAAATTAGGTACCAACTGTGTTTTATAATGGCTCAATAAAAACTGTCTCAGGTTATGATTTAGTTATAAAAGTAAAATAAAGTAAGTAGCCATTATGGTGCAAAATTGCAGTTTTTATTATAACAGTACTGTTTTCTGGAGAACACCTGATGGTAGAAAAAGATGAAAAACATGTTGCTCTAAGGGACGTGTGCTTACGGATGAAATACTTTTTGTTAACACATAGGTATATTCAAAATAAATAAAGTCATACTGAGTCAGATCATCTTACGTGAAGGATATTTACCTAAATGTTTCACAATCGACGAATTATTTTAAGTAATTTTGATTTTTTAGAACGATCAACAGTAGTGTTAGTATGTACCTACTTACTTTAAGCATAGGTACCTACCTGCGCATCATACCTGCTACCTTGTGGCACATTCAACGTTGTACCGAATTATAACATTGTTTTTATTTCAATACTACTGTATTTTTCTTACCTTTTATTAATACATTCGAATTCAGCTAGAAAAATAACATTTTCCTGAATTTTCTATCATGGCTGATTTTCATATAAAAACAAAAATTTCGAACACAGGCAAAAAATAACACATAGGTAACTATTCCAAAATAACAAAAACCGGTCTAGTGAGAGTCGAACTCTCTTTAATGGGAGCGAGCACCCTTTTAAATTTAGTTTAATCTTTGTTAGGTATTTGTTGATACTTACTACCTACAGCCGAAAGCGGATCATCAGAAATACAAACTCCGAAAATGTCAACTGTCTACCGTTCTACGGTGTTTGAGTTACAGCCGGCTGAGAGACGGACGGACGGACAGCGGAGGTTTAGTTAAAGGGTTCTGTTGGTTACCCATCGGGTACGCAACCCTAAGAATCACAAACATCCCGGAAAATGATATTCTTCTTGTACACCTATGCCAATAGCATGATATGGAAATAATCAGTTAATCTAAAATTTGATTGACCGATAACTGATTAGTTAAAAGTTAACACGGTCCGCGGCCGCGCATTGGTTGAAGTAACGTATTATGTAACCCTTCCATCTGTTAAACCACTCCAACAGGTTTTCATTGCAGTAGGTACGTAGGTACTTACTACAACTACGTAGACAAGTGAAATGTTGGTCGTAAACGTGCCTCACTATATCCGCGGACCGTGCGATTGCGACCAACGGCCAATTGTTCAGATTAAGAGTCGTTTGTTGCGGTTAGCTACAGTTGCAGAATTGCTCCCTGTTCCCAATCCACTGCGGAAGTTACCAACTACGCTTCGTGAACTACTCTCTTCTCCACATTATACGAATAAAAGACGAGATCACGAACAGGGAATAAAATTCTGAGCTGTTCAACTTTGAATTGCATGTGGTAGCAGTTGTTGTTGTTGTGGTAGGTAGTTGCTGTTGTAGGTAGGTACGTTAGGTTACGTAGGTACATTGCAGGTAGCATCAGATCGAGTTGTAAGAAAAACCAGTAGAATATGGAAAGCACTAAGGACTAATTCAGGCGTATTAGGCTCAATTCAAACTGACGCAGAGTCGAGGCGTCGCGAAGCGTCACGTTTTTCAACTGTTCTAAATTCATCTCTATTCCTCTATAAATACGGTACGAATTTGTGTTGCGTAAATTTGAAAACGCTCGGCGACGTGCGTCTGCGCGCATCTTCGCCTGTAAAGGTCGCCGGCACTGACATCATTTTTGGGGGCCGAGTCACCCGCGTCCGTAGGAGAATACCCTTCAGCGAATCCCTACACGTGGTCCCCGGGTGGTGCTAAACAGGTGACAATAACCGCCTCCGTGGTCTAGTGGTTATACCACTCGATTCAGACCCAGAGGTCCCGGGTTCAATTCCCAGTGGGGGCAAATTTTTTGCTCGGTTTGGTTGGTGGTAGGACTTCTAAGTCCGCCTGGCAAGCTACCACCATCATGTCTAAGTCTGTCGCCATAACAACAATGTTAACAGAATTGTTGTGTTCCGGCAATTAGAGATATGATAGCCAGTTCCTCTATGTTAGAGGATTCCGGGTGAAACTCGCTTCCATCTTCGGCCTAATCATCACTTTCCATCAGGTGAGATTTGGGCCAAGAGTTTCCCCGTTTTAAATAAAAAAAAAAAAAAAAACATCAGACGAACTGAGTGTAGACAACGCGGATGCGTGCAGACGCGCGCATTCACGCGTATCTATTTCGCGTCGCGACGCTTCGACTCTGCGCCAATGTGAGTTGAGCCTTAAGATATCTAATGATGCTCGATAATGATAAATTTGGTCTATCTTGTGGAAGCTCCAAAGTTCGGTACCTACTTTCCTAATTCTGGTTATTTCAGGTTGCCACGACGGTTTAGGAAATTCTTCATTTATCTACAATACCTAAGCACGACACGAAAGCAAGATTTAAGTAATGTAGACAAAACCGTATCCGTCTTCGTTAAAACTAGAATAACTTTTTTTTTTTTTTTGGGGGCCGAGTCACCCGCGTCCGTAGGAGAATACCCTTCAACGAATCCCTACACGTGGTCCCCGGGTGGTGCTAAACAGGTGACACTAACCGGCTCCGTGGTCTAGTGGTTATACCACCTGATTCAGACCCAGAGGTCCCGGGTTCGATTCCCAGCGGGGGCAAATTTTTTGTTCGGTTTGGTTGGTGGTAGGACTTGTTATAAGTCCGCCTGGCAAGCTACCACCATCATGTCTAAGTCTGTCGCCATAACAACAATGTTAACAGCATTGTTGTGTTCCGGCAGTGAGAGGTATGATAGCCAGTTCCTCTGTGTAAGAGGATTCCGGGTGAAACTCGCTTCCATCTTCGGCCTAATCATCACTTTCCATCAGGTGAGATTTGGGTAGAGTTTCCCCGTTTTGAATAAAAAAAAAAAAAAAAAAATAACTACTTACAGGATTTGCGTTCAGTTTCATCGATGACCCTGGATTTCTGTGATATCTATCATTGACGGACGGACTGGTTGTTAGCTGCGTAAAAAATAATGGCTGAAGTCTTAGTTGAACGACAGCAGTATAAATAAATTGATTATAGGGATCTAAAATCTAGGCCAATGTGTTAGATTTTACCTTAAAACATACCTAATTGTAGATACTTACCTAGGTTGAAGAAATTATATTAAAAGTAGGACATGTAAGAAAAAACCATAAATAAATTAGGCATTTTACTTCTGTAGAAACCTGAAGATAAATCCGTATTCATGATTGCGTAAAGATCGAAGATTGCACAAATATGTACCTACATACTTCTGATTAATAAAAAGTTTCGTGAATGAGTCTAAATTATTAGCTTTTTCAACTCAAACTGAAAATCCACATCATTCTCAGTAGGTAAATCCTAAATGACGTCGAATTCCCGGAAAACTGATGGCCTCATTACTTCAACATAGTTATTTCAAGTCTGGGTAATCACAGAATATTTATCTTCCTACAAATGAGAACTATGAAGCCGGAAAATGAAGGATAGTATTATTACTAAAAGCCTAGCTTTTTCTAGTCGAAAAAGTTCCAAGGTAAGTCAGAAATGTTTTGAAATTCTCCGTGAATAATAAATTTACTTACTAGTATTTGCATCATAGCGCCTAAAGAGGTATTTTGTTGTTAATGAGTTTACAAGTAACTACCTAATTGATTAAACAATTGTCATCAGTTAAAATTCAGTCTCATCGTCATCATTTTCATAGAATCGGAAGAATTGGTAACTTTTGCGATTTCATGTTTTTAAAAATCTTACGTTTTAACTAGGATTTTCTTTTGAAGGAAGTTACAAAAACCTAGCTCAACACACAATACCTATCTATCTAAATAGTAATACTTAGAATAATAACGCATAGAAGCCGCGTCTAGAACAAAACCCGAGCAAAATCGTGTGTCCACTTCATTTTCTTTGTGTGCGTGAGCCGAATGTGTCTACGTTCCTCTAACGCACATAGATTTGATATAGCTTTCAGTGATACCATTACCAAGCCGTTACCCACAAAATATGGGAAGACGCATTACTATTTTGCTATCAAGGCAAGTATTTTATGTTGTTGGAAACTGGAAAAGGTAAACAGGATTTTTTATGTAATGACATATTTTTTCAGCAATTCAATTTATTTAAAAATAAAAGGAAATAAATCGCATAAAGAATGAGATATTGTTCAATGCGTTTAGAATGCTTGATGGGTTATAATTATAATCAATGTTAAAACATCGGGTTTGATATGAATTAACTGTAAGTATTGTATTTTAAAATTACAAAAATGAAAAGCAATGTGGGTATTTTTTTCCTCACAAATAGCAACACTGTGTTATGACAAGTTAGGTGAATGGAATTTTGTTTTAATTATCGATTTACGTAAAAATAGTGCATAGAATGTCAGTACTTATTTGTGAAATGTTATTTTATCACATTTTTTAATGTTTTCCTGATGTGCTATACCATCCTTTCACGCAACAAACTGTCATTTTCAATTATTTACTCGCGAGCTGTGTTCGACGGAACGTGACCTTGAGTACTGATGGCTAAGTTTGACGGATTGACGGATTAGGCTAAGTTGTAGTTGCCTCACTTTTTGCACTCGTACTAGGTTTCTATGAGTTATTATTCTAAGTAGTAATAGCAAAAAGTGTGTTTTTTAATCCCTGAGACTAAATTGACAAGTGAAAACTGACAACTGACATAGATTAAAATAGCATTAAAGTCAGTTTTGTCATTTGCACTTGTCAATTTAGTTTCCGGGATTAAAAAAATATAAATTAAAATTATAAATACCCCCGAAAAAAACAGTAAAAAATAATATGATTGATCTTTGGGCCAAGCATCATCGCGTCGGGGGACCGTTAATATGGGTACTTAACAAAATATACAACAATTTGCGGTCATTGTAATATAAATAAAAAACTATTGATACAGTCACTAAATGTTGATTTTTAACTACAAAAAGCTTTTTACAAAAAAATACAACCGAATTCCAAAAAAAAACACTACAAAGTAAAAAATAACTTTAATTTCGGAAGTCGGTGTTTTTGTTAGTTTCTTCGTATTTTGACACCGGCTTCCGAAATTTTTTACTTAGTAGTTTTTTTTTTTTTGGAATTCGGTTGTATTTTTTTGTAAAAAGTTTTTTATTTTTCACTATTTAGTGGTAAAGACGACCCACTGACCGTACCCCACACCTAACAACACCACTGCAACGAATTCCAGCTATTTTTCGATTTAAAATCCAAAGTTCGTAACAGATTTTCATAAAATTTAAATGGCACCAATCTGCAAGTATATCCTTTCAGATAAATCAAGAATTTTTCAAATCTGTTCATAATTGTCATACAACCGAATTGATAACCTCCTCCTTTTTGGGAAGTCGGTTAAAAATAAGTTGAACCACTTGGCTTCTACTCGAATGAGATCTCAAAACTTTTTACGATGGAAAGATTGCATAGAGAGACTTGGCTTTTTTTGTTACATTTAATGTTTTTGTTGGGTTTTGTTTTCTTAGATAGGTACTCACTTTTGCAAATGTACAGTATTGTGTAGTAAGGGTGTAGGTAATTATTTTGTGGCCGTTCGTAATGTTAAACATTGAATTCACTAACCTTTACACCATTTTATTACTACTGAGAGGGAAAAGCTCCTATAAATCCAATCACACACCAATAGCGTAATTCAAATTTTGATATTTAAACTCATATTGACTTTTATGAAATCCCTATCTTATTTTATCTATTCGCTTTACGAGAATCCGCTGATTCCGGTCTTAAGGCCGTACCCTGACCAAATAACCTTGAGATTTTTTTCCCTCAAAAACAGCGCAAGAGATACAATAGCGAATACGCTCAGAATGTTGAATAAAATCGTTATAAAATCTAAATTTGGTCGTTTGAAAAATTTTTTTCTACCAAAATGTTCATAATTACTTAAATTGCCTATCCATTAGTGTAAGTACAAAATCAAAATAATCGTTAGTTTTCGAGAAGATGCATGTTTTCAGTATTTTTTTCCCATTTCTGTGGTTTCGTTGTGAGGAGATTACTTAAACATTATACTTAGTAATAAAAAATAAAAATCTTCCATTTTGAAGCCAAGATTATGTAGAATTTCAATGTATTTTTTATAAGTTGATATTTCTTCTGGATAAAGAGTAAGTACATAGGTCCAAAAAACTGCACATAAAACGGCTAGCGCTGCGTTTTGATCGGGGACGCGCCTTAACCGGGGTTACAAAACGAGTGAATCGAAGCAAAGAGAGGGTTTTGAGTCTAAATGTCAGGCCATAAAAATAATGGGAATCCACGGGTATGGAGCACGGATTGTGTGAAAGATATACCTAATAATAATAGGGCAATAAAGTGGCTGAATATTGAGATGACGGTTGATAAAGATCAATGGAAGAACACTAATAAGAACATGTATAAGAAATGCTCTGCCGATTCCATAGGTACTTGGGATAGCGGCTAGAGGACTATGGTATCTATTTGTTAAATACTTAACTAGGAATAGAAACATAAGATGGATAATGATGTGCATGTGTAGCTACGTTTTGCGAAGTAGGTAAGTACATATATGTATTTAATACGTACGTATCTTACGTATCTTTTTTCCAATAACGAACAATTAATATTATTATATGTTAATTCGTTCAACTACCGATTACGGACAATTACTCACCGACAGCTAATTTCATTAAAACCATAATTGAGTTTCATGTTTTACTCGGTATGAAATCTATTTTTGTTACGCATCTCTTAATTTTCGTTAAAGACAAAATATGAACCACAATTTAGAACTTACCTACCTTTTATACCTAACCCTGGTATCTGGGAATCAATAAATTATCGACTCATCACAAATTAAATGTTAGTCAATGGAGTGATGCAATTGTCTGTTGAATAGAACTGGGCTAATAACCATTAAGAGTTGTTTTTATTGTAACAAACTAGAAGTACCTACATCCAATATTTACACACTGGTAGAATATGACGGAATCCCTAATATATATTTGTCAGCTTGTTGTACCTATTCTAGCAAATAAATACTATTCTTATTCTAATAGACTATTTGGTAATAGTAACTCGATGTGAAACTATAACATATCACATTAAATCCAACCACGTTTCGGCGGTAAGCCAGGCACCAAGTAGAGCAGCGGATTACAGGCTCACTCCTGTGGGAAAAATGTCGCACCTGAGGCTACAAGCCACACTCATGGCAAATGCGTATTATGAGGATTACCTGCGCATGTGGTTCCAACGGCAACCATTAACCATACACAAGGAACCATAGAGAATATAACCACAGTCTTTGCAAGGAACCAAGCTATAAATCTGCTGGGATATATAAAAAAAATAGAGATCGGATATATTCAAAACTCATACCGAATATCAGGAATAAAGCCGAATACATTGAGCGTTCTCTTGCGATTCAGCTGCTCAACAACCGCAAACATTCCGGCAACGGATTCCGACTTTCGACATGATATTAATTCAAGACCCACTAAAAGAATTCAAATCCTTCTGATTGAGCAATTCGAACTGTTATCGGGGTAACCTACTTGTTTACTGATATTTCGAAAAGAAAATTCGTGTTGATATTTATGCGCTGGGCGGTTCCAACGACGACGGTGGCGTGTTCTGTAATATACGAGTAGTCGAGTAGTAATGCGACTTTCCTCCCGGCGCGGAGGCGGTGAATACTAAGGGCGCGTAATTTGTCAGGCCCCTAATATTGGGCTGGCGTCATCATCACGGTTATTTGTTATTCCAGCTTCAGTCGCTTACACAGTTCGTCTAATGAAACTTCTGTGCTCAATTAATTATATTGTTGGTAAAGGCTGTTTTAATTTTTAACTAGATATTCTTTATTTATTTGTTATTTTTTTCTTTTCTATATCTACACAAAATATTCAAATTATTTGGCTCCTGCATAGGTGTACAAAGGCGAGCGTTACCCAAAATAGGGTTTCCGAACATAGTCAATGATTGCGAAACAAATCATGAAATTACTGAATCCACGATTCATTATCCCGGGTTGCTTACAAGATCTTGCGTAGTTTTAATAGGTAGAAGGAGAGATAGATGGGCATCTATTTACCTACGCACAAAACCTCACGTTGACATAATAAGTGGCAAATGTTAAGGCAATCCGTTGTAAGTGATATTAATTTGATGTAACACACTTTCATACCGGTCGGGTGGTGTTGGTCGGCTCGGCGCAGTGTCCGCACGACCGTCGACTCCTGCGCAGCACGCGCGACCTCCGCTCTCCGCTGAGCAAGCACCGCGGTTACCGCCGCAACGGCTAACTTCTTCAAACAAACCGTAGAGACAGTGAATTGTAGTGACCATTTAAATAACTGGTTAGTATTTTAAGGGATATTAAAACCACCAACATTCAAGGTTCGTATCTATATTTTTTTATTGGGAATTGTGGAAAATAACTTTATTGTTTATGAAGTTAGAAGTGGGTTTACTGGAGACATTAAAACCTAATGTCAGCATAACATTTAGGTGAAAACTAGAGCGGGTTGTATAACTTCGGTCCCGGACAAGGAGTGGCTCTAGGCGACAATAGTCACTAAGCAGTAATGTTCTACTTACGGTTTACGAGTTAACTTTACACCTAGAGGTACAGAGCGAGTAGCCGTTGTTACAAGGTAGTAGGAGAAGAAAGTGTCGTCGTTACAAACTAACGCATGCCTACAGGTCACAGACGAAAGTAGGTACCTAATGCTTAAGTGTGTAAATATCAATAGCAAAAAGTCTGCACAATCTCATCAAATCTAGACATTTCAATCATTATAATCGTCAAAAGATGTGTCAACATTTCCACAATTAGCTTAGCTAAAGCACTTAAAGTTTAGTATTGCTAAATGTTCGGTATAATCGACGTGTTGCAATTAGTGGCAATCGCGATTGTCACTAAAGTCATTAAGCTTTAGGTAGGTACTGGCCATTGGCCGCAAGCGCAAGCTCCCCAACTTAGCCGACAAGCTCACTGCAACCGTACAAGTTATTGTAATGGTCACAGTTAGTGCTCCTATAACGACCACAAACACTCTCGGTGCACTGCTGATACCATTAACCACTTCTACACAACTAAGTGGCTTTAATAAATTAGACAACAAACACTTTGTCTCCAATCCAAAAGAAAAACAATCACTTAATTTAATTATCGCCGTCCAATAATGGGCCCGTGCCATTCAGCCAACGAAGTACGAAACAAATAAAAGCTAAGCCCTCAATATCTTTAAAACCAATTCACAATTCCAATTAATCAATGTTCATGAAAAGTGATCTATCTTAATTCGGCGGTGAAACATTACGTCGAAATAAAACCACAGCTGAAAGTTTCACTAACAATACATCGGTAATAGACAGCATTATCTAGACGTTATAGACAACCAACTTTGTTATAAGTTTTGATTTTATTATCGTGGGTCGCCGTGGGAATATTAATACAGGTATATGCTCCATGTTCCCAGAGTATAACATAAATTAAATAAACTTTATAGCTCAGAATGTCGGGTATCCTTTCAAGTTAAATAAAAACGTAAGGGTAAATCCTGAAAGGAAATTCGGGAAGGAAATGACAGCCGTGATTCTCCCCGGAGCGTCATCCGCAAACAGATCTCGAGCGACGCGGCACATTAACTTCGTTGTAAACAAAACGCTGTAAAAGAGTTTCAAAATCAATAAGTGCTTATTCACCTTAAACTCGAACCATTTCGGCATCCGATTCATTATAATGCACACGTTGTTAAAAAGTAGGCAGTGTTTATCATAACCGACTTAATCATCGCCGCGGAATTCAGGCAATATTATTGCATCGACCACTTGCGTAAAGTGGAACAAAAAGAACCAGTCCTAAGTTGCGCTCCATTTCATACGATACGCACTCACGATGAAAGTGGAAAAACATTGAACATTTGCCGCCATATAGCTTTATATCGCAATATCGGATGCGCCTTGCTGCTCGAACAGAGGCTTCTAGCAAATATCGACGTTTGAACAACCGATAAAACTTGGGAAACAGGAGGCATCTCCATGAGTAAATAAGAGATAGCCGCGGCGTGGCGTGGCGGGCTCGCCTCTGAACTTTCACCGATTGTTAGTTTGCTCCTCCGACAAAGATGTCATGTTGCGTCACAACATTTATGTCACTAACAAGCACCTTTATATAAGTGTATAACAGATTCCACGGAGAGTATATATATAGCATGACGAGCGACGAGCCTTGTCAGTAAAACCTTACTACTTAGTTAATTGTGCAATTTAAGTTTTCTCTGACCGCGGTTCTATCGAGAAGGCGAGGATCCGTTTTTGTGTGAGCGATTGACCCTATTTGGAGGCGATCGTTCCGGACTCCGACAATGAATGCCGCCCATTATACTGGTCGGCGACTGATCGCGACTTAACAAACTATTCAGCAACTCCGCCCACCAAGAATACGATGATCCTAGAGAGTTTAAGTTCCCTTTAAGTAGAAGCTACAGAGGGATGTGGAAATAAAAATAAAACAGGATTTTTAAACTCTTCTCTGTAGATGTTTTTTAACAAAAACAAAAAAGAGTTGTTAAATTTTGTAGAGTTCGAACAAAACTAAAAAAAAAACAATGAATTTTAATCACTGTAAAGGGCGCTGCTCATTGCGTTTGAGAATGGGTACAGGAGGTCTGCTCCCAATAGTATTCTGCGTTTAGAGGTAAGTATTAGTTTTCTATGTAGGTACCCCACTAAACTCCAAGTAGCTCTATTCATCTTAACGTATCACATTAAAAAAGCTCATAATAACCATAAAGATGACACCTAAAAGCAAGTGAAGGTTGTCGCCCGAACCTTTACAATTTTACGTCTGAATTTCTTTAATTTTTCATTAGGGGTGACGATAAATTCATACTTACCTGGGGAAATCTGCTCAGCCATCGTTTTTTACCCGTGAATAGGCAAAACACGAGCTCAACCCATGCAATATTTAAGCAGAGTCGTTTGCCTTTTGCGAGTATATTTTCTATTCTACAGTCTTGTGTTTTTTGCCCACATTTCCTCTATTTTTCTTCGCTCGATTCGGAATTCATGACAGGTTCTTCTGAAAATACTACGTTATTGATTTACTTCGGACTTTTGTTGTTTATGAAGTACGTAGCTCAAATGAATGGTTTATTCTAGAATCGATTCTTACATTCTGTAAGTCCCATTTATGTATGGTTTGTTAAGATAATTTGAGAAAATATCTTAACAACCAAAACTTGTTTTTGGAAATTGTTCTTGATACACATTTAAAAAAAAACATAAATTAAAAAATATTAGATCTCTGTAATCAAATCTTATCTGTAAGCAGCATGTAATTGGTTTACAAAGTTCTCAATTTAATTAAAGACTAATCCGAAAAAGATTACGAGGTAAATTATAAGTTCGCGTTCCGGATTAAGATCTAACCCTTGTCTTGGAGAAATTGTTTGACTGTTCTTATAATAACAAAAACAAACAAGATTCTAAAACTTACTTAATTTAGATAATTGAAACCCGATATTGTTTTCTAAACAATTTTATTTTTCGTTGTGAAGCTGCTGTAAACCATTACTGTGTCTATTAAAAATATTCTTTTATTTCGAAACTGTAACTCAAGACTGTGTAAAAATAATGGATCGTTCACTCTTTTCTTACAGTATTTTCTTAGCCAGATTAATAATCCGTGTCGGATGGCCGTGCCGGGGCGGCAAACGGTCCGGAGTAATCGTCTTATTTCCAAAATAGCTCGTTATCGCGTTCCGCAAGTGCTTAGTAGACTTTCACTGTGTTCTAATGATAAACAAATCCTCATACGTACCAGTTTTGTTGTTTTCCTACAATAGTGGACATGGAATGGTGTAATTTGGTATTTATTTTAATCATGTTTGATGAGATGATTTTTTTGTGACGTAAGAGAGTAATAACCGTGCAAGTGGGTTAATGATCACCCCTCGTTCACACCATACATACCTACATACCTACATACGTATCGCAATAATATAAATTATGTAGCATACACGTGAGACCGCGCGGCTTCCCTCCATGCGCTCGCCTTTATTACGCGAACTCAATTGTCATGATTCCACAATTTATACATTTTTGTAAGCCAGCTACCTGAGTTATGGCTTCGTTAATATAACCTGGAGCTAAACCGCTTTTTAAGCACCTACCTCTACATCAACATATTTTTACACAGATTTATTTCTGAAGCAAAGTAGCTGAAAACTTTTTGTTTTACCTACTGTGGATTTTAACGATTTTTCCTCGTTTGGATTTTTATATTTTTGATATGGATGTATGTGTCACCGGAAACTTGCAGACTCCGTAAGATTGCAATAAATATTTACTTATTAGATTATGATTTCTGAAAATATTATGAAAAAATAGTTTTGTACACAATAAATTCCAACCCAGATTCAATAGTTCTTCTAGTTTAATTGTAATTTTTGTGTATTTTTGGTATGCGTCATATTGACCGCAAATAAACTCTTTTTCTTTCTTTCTTTCTAATATGTCCGAGGCTTATTAAGAAAAAATATTGAACAATTTCACGTGATATTTTACAATTCTCCGACGATTGCAATTTGCCGGTGACATATATTATGCATAAGATGTGTAACGAAAGATGAAGTTACATGACATGTAATTTTAATTATAACAAATTTGCTCGTAATGGGTCTCTTATTTCACCAATTTCAGTATCGTATTGTATCTCATTACGTACTTGTGCGTTATTGTAATGTAAAACACACGAGTTTCTTTTTAATAAGGAAAAACGCACGGTTTACCACGATGCTCCGTCTAAAACGAACGGTACGTTTTTATGTCAGAAAATTGGTCAACTTTTTATGAATAAAATTTACTTTGGGAGATAAAATATAATAAATAAATATTTAATTCTTTAATTTAATGAATTTTGACCATACATTACAACCATTTATCTGTAACTAGAGGCCGCCCGCGACTTCGTCCGCGTATAAATTCTCGTTATTCCCGTGAAAATCCCGATCCCTCGGGCATTCCGGGATAAAAAGTAGCCTATGTGTTATTATGGGTCTTCAGCTACCTACATACCAAATTTCATCGTAATCCGTCCAGTAGTTTTTTCGTGAAAGGGTAACAAACATACATACACATACATCCATCCTCACAAACTTTCGCATTTATAATATTAGTAGGACAAAGCTTTCTGCTTTGTTGTAGCCCTCGCCTACGGCTCGGGCTAGCAATGTCGCCTCGCCTGTAGTTTTCAACTTACCGCACTAATTATATCATAATGTACTATTACAACACATTTGCTCCAAAATGCATTTACGAAGCCTTACATTGTTCGAAAGTTTACAATTACGCACCATACAATGGAACGTGCGGAAAAGTAGGTAATACACCTAAGTACTTACTTTACTGCATGCTCCGTTGCATGACACCGTGCGTATCCTTTACGTTTTTGTTTTAATTTTCTAAAAGAATATTGGTAGGTACAAGAATTCCACCAGGGAGTTTCACAATACGAGAATAAGGAAAGTTCAGAAGTTAGGAGATGAAATAAAATGCAGTACCTATACTTTTCCATTGAAAAGTATAGGTACTGCATTTTATTTCATCTCCTAACTCATCCAATATAAGGAAGCATTCTTCCTTATATTTTTCATTAATACCTACTCAATTAATTATTAACAAAATAAAATTAAACTTTTCAGGGCGGGAAAATTGCGAATCCATAGATTAAAAATGACTGCCACGTAAAACTAAAGCTCATTCATTTTAAGTAGGTAGCGCTCTTGCTCAATACCTTTAACTCAATTTAATACTAAAGAGAAAATAAGAAAAAGATGAGACGACGATGTAGTTCTAATTTGAAATTTGCAAATTCGTTCCACTTTTATATTGCAAAGATTGTTGCGACTTTCCGACTGATATCTAAAAACAAATAATTTGTCTCATTACCTACATATTAGAATAGAATAGAATAGAATAATTTTATTTCAGACCGGGGTCCATAGATATATTACGATATGTTCTTGCAAATGTGTTGTAAAACGTTGTATGACATACGTGTGGATATTGGTATTTACAAACTTGTAACTATGGTTGCATTCGAATAATCGTTTGTAAAATGAAACTTACCGCACAAATATCATAAATAACTATTATTAAACCGGCCGCAAGGCGGACTCTCCACGAAGAGTTCCGTTCTATTAACCGAAAAAAAAGTTTCTTGTATCCCACACAAGTAATGTGTTTTGTTTTTCGGTAAAAAAAATTATAGCGGCTGTGCAAATACACACTATGTGAAAATTTCAAATATCAACCTATCTTTCTGGTGTCCCAGTCTACTTTAGGCACCAGTCTCCTCTCTCAGAATAAATAATGTATTGCATAATATTGTGGTGAGAAAATGAACATATTATTATTAATATTTAATATAATAGTATATAATATATCCTTGGACATTTCACACAACGCCATATAGTACCAAGCTAAGCAACCTAATGCTTGTGTTATGGTAACGAGATGGCTGATAAACTACTTATATACATTTTTTTTTGTAAATACATACCTACATATTATAGATAGAAAAACACCCAGACTCGGAACAAATACTTGTAGGTCGTGCAAATATTTGTTCCGTGCGGGAATCGAACCCGCGACATGCTGCGCAGCAGTCAATCGCTCAACCACTGCGCCAACCGTGTCGTCGTTATTATTATTACTTTTTACTTTCTCGGGTCCCTGGAGACCCGGTCCTTTGGTAGGCGTAAGAGGGGCTGAAACCAACTCACAGAGGCCCCGTTAGACATTTCAAATGTAATGGGGCACCAACCGGCGATTATCCCTGGATAATTATTATTATTACGGGTCTTGAGATACAGCCCGCTGACAGGAGTGACAGACGGACGGCGGGGGCTTAGTTATAGGGTTCCATAGTTTACCCTTCGGGTACGGAACTCTTAAAACTAATTAAAATTGTCTCACAGCACTTGTTCGGGCGAACGCACTCTCGAGCTTCAATGAATGGGAATGACCTTGCAAAAATGCCACTGCTTTTCGACACAAATATTTAATAGCTTCCAACAATATGACCAACGTTTCTAAAGAAGTTCTTGATAGCTTCGATCGCTTTAATTGGCGCTACCGCTTATAATTTCCTACGACGCTTCACAGTCTCGAAATCGAAAGACCACTATTATAACCCCACTTATATTTTATTATAAGCTAAATAAACTCTTGTAAACTACTGCCACAGAACGAGCCCATTTTGCACAGATCTATACTCCAACAAATTCTTTTTTTCAGCCCACTTACAAAACATCCAAACTGATCCTTTTCGCAGTTCGTCTAAAGAAAAACTAAAGCGTTTTTGTCAGTACAATAAACAGCCAAAAGGTTCACAATACAAATAAAAACGTATGTAGGTAAATAACTAGGGCGATATATTAACGGAGACATTTGTGTCTCCAAATTATACATAAGGAGGTTGAGGAAATATATCCTTCCGGCGTGACGTCATGTCATCCATGTTTTCTCATTTGAGAGTAATAGGAATTATGGAAATAAATGAAAAGTCAACTTTATTAAATTTTCATTTAATTTTTAGACCTTCATAAAACAACATAGAAGTTTGATTAGCGCTCAGCTTTCTCATTATTCTTCCCGCCGCAGTAATACCTAGCTTATGGGCTTATAACACCATTAGTAACTCCGCCATCGCCAGAGCAACTTTGATATTAATCCTATGTTATAGTTTTTGTGAAATCCCTCTATCTAACATATTCGATGTAAACGAACTGGGTTATTAGTGATGTATGTAATTACTTACCTACTGTAGTCGGTAATATGTACGTATAGTTTATATAATGTGAGTACACGAACGTGTTATGGTACGGTGCAGGTACAAAATTATTAAGTAAGCAAGTACATGAGATAAGTAGGAGCAACTACGTCAATTTGTTGGTCGTTGGTTCATCAATTTTCTTATATGCAAGTAAAAATATGAGTATGACATTGAAATAAACTTAAAATAGACAATACTTACTTCACTAAAACATATTATTTATTATCCTTGTGTATTTAAATCAAACTATAACAATCATATAATAAAATCGCGATACGCAAACCAGGGGCCCGAGTCTGCTATTTTTATAAATTTGTCATTCCGACACGATCCCATTGTCATGCCATTGTCATTTTGCTAAAAGTTCGTAATCTGCTAAATTCATAATCGCACGGTCACTGGCACGTCAGTGGCCGGTCACTGGAACGTCAATGGTCTCATAAAAGAATTGCGGTAGGAATGCCGTATTGCCATTATTATAAAACCGAGCTAATTTTGAGCATATTCATGCCAGATTCTATTTATATTTAGTTTTACATATTATTTATTAGTGTTATAAGCAATCTGAAGTAGTGAGAAGTTCGTAAATACTAAATCTGTCATTATGTACGAGATTACCATTCATATGGCTTTCTTTCAATGGCGTGTCAGTGATTGATCATTGGAATGTCATAATGACGCCATTATGATGCCATTATGTTAGTAGATTATCAAACTTGTCAAAATCAACCATTTTGAAATCAGTGACCGACCATTCTGACACTATTGTAATAGCAGACTCGGGCCCCAGGAGAAAAGTATCTAAAAAAAATAAAGTCTTTTGCTATAAAACGGGTCACAAAGTGGACCTATCTTTGTTCTTTGTGCTAGATGAGTAAGTATTTTAGCTACGAGTGTAATCCTGATGGTTTTAACCGATCTCTAGCTAAATCACAAGGCACACAGTCTGTGGTTTCAACAGTAAACGTAGACAGCCGTCTCTTGACAATTTAATCTGACTTTTCTTTATGTAAAGTCTAGCTAAAATCCTTGACATGATTATAAATTGAGTAGTATATAATTTTTTTCAACAACAACTTTCTACTATTGACATAAAGCCTTAGAGGCAATCCTTTCTGTTTTGTGAAGGCTATCGAGTCAGAATATATGAATGGTTAGATAAGTTTCACATGACCTTGTGCAAAGGAAAGGGTGCCATCGGCGTTGTCATAGAAAGCGGACAAGCGTTGCTAAACTTACAATGACGACAGCACTTCTTGCGGCTCTACTAATTCCGCAAGATTTAGTGCCGAACTAATTAGCTATTTATACAGAAACCTATATTTTTTAAGAAAAATATTTTGTAATGTTTGAAAAAAATATCTCTAATTCCTACTAAGTCGAGCGGATGACTCCATATTAATGTATCTCCTTTACCAAATATAAATTTAGTGGTACTTGGTCTTCTATAAATTTAATTGGTCTTGCTTATCTAACTACCAACTCCTGTGGGATCAAAACTTATGTGAGCATGTGTTAAAGTGACAGGTGGCTTTAATTAAAAGCTGTCCTCCCTTAGCATACATGTTAAAAGCATCTGAACCTTCTAAGGCAATAAGTTAGGAGGGAACACTTTACTTTCCCTAAGTGCGTCATATCTTTGTCTAAAAATAGTACCTACTTACTTATTGCGGTATTTGTACCTGATGGACCGCGTTTCCTATGCACTTGCAGCCTGCTATTGCAATTATGGTAGATATCGTGTAAGGCGGATATGGTTCCAGCACGGAAATTGAAAACGGAAAATCGTTGTCAGATTATGCTCTAGGGTCTCTAGAAGCTTTGATTCCTACGTTCCTCTCTTTGTTGTCGATGGCCGGATTTCAAGTGTACCGGAATTTTCATTTTATTTATCCGTTGGGGTTTACTAGGTAGGTACCTACTTAACTTCTACCTATAGCTATGATTTGTTCTCGTTCTTCTCTATTTTTGCCTAGCCTTATCCCGTCATCTGCCTTTGGATAGCCAAGGGCTCGTCATTCCTCGCCAGATGTGTCTGTGCTGGGTCGTCGGGATATTCACATTTTCTGTCTGGTTTTCGTTCATTACGAATGAAAAGTCAGCTAGTAGGGAACTCTAGATATCGAACACCATTGTAGCACTCGCTAAGTACCTACATGCACGAGTATGAAACGGTGTTTTAATCACAATTTCACATGTTATAATTATTAATTTATTATGTTAATGAGTAACGTTAGATGTCGCATCGTTCAAATTCCGCGAAGGAAGCTAAGTATTTAGTCATTCACAAAGATGAGATATTCCAGTGAGCCTTGTGATATATTATTCACAAAGACGATTATGACACTCCTGAGTTAGAGTTAGCACAGAATTTCTACACAAATTATGTCTAGAGATCCGTACTGGACAACAATATCCTAGACCAGTTTTATAAAATTGGTCTATTATTTGCTTCGATCATTATTATTGATCGAAGATTATTTGGATATTAAATTCATTGAATATCAATCATTGGAATCTAATAAATCCTGCCCATTCAATTATTGGAATTCGAATGTTGACAGGTAATCCTGAATAATATTGGATCGGATTTCTACTACAGTTTGACGAGATTTTCGTATTTTTAACCGACTTTCCAAAAAGGAGGAGGTTCTCAATTCGGATGTTTGTATTTTTTTTTTTTAATGTTTGTTCGGGCGTAACTCCGTCGCTTGCCAACCGATTTTAAAAATGATTTGTTTGTTGGAAAGGGTACACTTCCCAAATGGTCCCATGATAAGGAAACCAGGATCTGATGATGGCATCCCAGAGAAGTCGAGGGGAACTTTCGAAAATCGTATGGTATCTATTTTGCAGTGGTTTTGTTAGGTGTGGGGTACCACTAAAAAGTGAAAAATAAAAAACTTTTTACAAAAAAATACAACCGACTTCCAAAAAAAAAAAACACTACAAAGTAAAAAATAACTCTAACTTCGGAAGTCGGTGTCAAAATACGAACAAACTAACAAAAACACCGAGTTCCGAAGTTAGAGTTATTTTTTACTTTGTAGTGTTTTTTTTTTTAATCAATCAGATTTCATAGATACATATTTTTTTAGAAAATTATAAAAAAAATATATATCTATGAAATGTGATGGGTACTACGTATAACCTACTATCATATTATCCTATCATATTCTAAACACATTTTAATAGATCCTCATTAAATAAACGACACGCCAAAATAAACCTCAAAACTTGACAAAGCGAAAATGGACAAGAAATTATCCGTTGAACGTTCGGGCAGCTAAGACGGATTAGTAGGGTTCGCGATGGACAAATGCTTATGCTTATGTACCCGACATACACATTTCTTTATTCAGAATGGTCGTATATCAAGCGACAACAGGATAATAAGGTTGCTTTCGTTTAAAAATGTCCCGCAAATAAATTCCCTGGTGCGTAAGTAAAACAAAAAGTAAGATAAAATGCCTGGCATGAAATATAAATTTAACGGGAAGTAAGTACATTGGTTAGATAAAGTTGTTAAGAAGTAACACGTGTAAGGGAGACGAAAGCCAAATGGGGTCAAGTGTGTATCAGTACAGTGTGTCCGTTCATGATTTTCTTGGCAAGACAAGTTTCTCAATGCTACACCAATTACTCCGCAAAAGTGAACTATTCTGTAGGCTAATTCACGTAACTAAATAAGTGCTGTTGCAGTGCAGTTGAAGTTAAGTTTCGATCAAAACAACACTTTTCGTATTCTCTACCGCTGTCAGACACGCTCGCGTCAAGTTCGCATCACGCGAGCGCAATAACGTAACTTTCATTGAAATGTTATCGATTCTTTTCTATTATTTGGTGGGTAATATTTTTTCTCCACCATAAGTAAGTTTGGTTGTCGTGCAGTTGACGTACAGTTTACGCGCAGCTTACGCGCAGTTCAAAGATTACAAGAATACCGCCTAACACTCAAACTTAAACTTAACTGCAACTGCATTAAAACTTAATCGGCGCGTCATAAAATTACGTGAATTAGCCCTCAGAGCCCTTTTAAAGAGATGGAAGAGATTTTAAATCAGCCTGAGGAGGCTTCGTTTTTGATGGAAATGTCACATCTTTACTTTACACCAACCTCATCATTATCTATTTAGCCTTTTTCCACTTATTTTGAGCTCAGCTACCAATCTTATCAGAAGCAGCTGAATATCAAATGGAGAAAATGCCTATTTGGCTTACATAACTTTCATAAAACTTTATAAAATAAAACCTATTAGGACTTGTAATTAATCGTCTTTCAGCAACTAATCTTTTACATTAATCAATGGGATAATTACGTATCATTAATGAAAATATGAAAGCTCAGCAACCCTACAATTTCAGGAACCTTCATGAAACATTCATTTATCTGGCTAAGTCGAGTTTAAACCCGGCTGGGTTCTGTAGATTAACACTGGTTTAATATCCATAATTAAGACAAATATATTACTATTCAAACTCGTGGTTTCGGCTTTTTTTATCACTTTTAATAAAGGATGTTGTTTTTGGTTTTGGGTAGAAAGTGGTATTAAGTAGACTTTTATTGGGTAGGACTGTCTTTAACCCAGGCTAGGTACCTTTTGAAGGTTTCCCGCGGTAGCAAAAATAAAAACCGGCCAAGTGCGTAGCAGGTCACTTGCAGTGATAGGGTTCTGCAGTGCGATTCTGTAAACATGTCGAAGTGAACACTTAGGCGTAGTGAACTACAAAGTGAGCTGCCAAACCATACAAACAAGATTGCATGACAGCTCACTTATCGTTCACTCTACCTAAGTGATCACGGTGAGATGCCAATAGAATCGACCGGATGTAGTTGCACGCACATCACTTTCCTTCTCCAAGTACATTTTATAGGTTGGTCGACTATTGCTCGTTATCTTGTACAGCTAAGCTGTGACAGTTTTCGTTTTAAAAACATTACAAGCCTATGCGACTACCATGATTTTTTATACGTCTCAAAAACAACCGTTCATTTGGCGGAGGGTTTATACTGAATTAGAAAGAATAGATAGGTACGTGAACTTGTTGTTACCAAAATAACAAGCTACAAACGTGATCAAAATACAGACTCGTTCTCCACAGAAACCGTGCATTTTTTTGGGATCAACGATGCTGTATTATTCCATCAGTGAAAGTATTTTCGTAATCGCATCAGGAATTCTACCTCATTCAAATAGAGGTTTTAAAATATCGTGCCAAGGGCAGTGTAGAGTTCCGTAGTTGCACGTCTTAATTGCTAATTTGCAATGGATTTTGTACGAAATCTTCCTTTTTCTCCTTCAAGTACATTTTATAGCTTGGTCGATGATTCCTCGTTAACTTTTAAAGCCTTCTTGGCTGTTATAGTTTTTCTTTTTATTGTATGGGGTAGGGTGGTAGCCAATGAACCGCGTGTACAGTATGAACCATAGTACCTACCGGCCATACGCAACGTTGCCAGCTCGCGCAAAAAACGTGTCGAGACTCGCTTGCCACGTCGTGAAGTTTGGTCTAGTCGCCGCGCGCTTGTCGCGAGATACGTACGCGTGAGCCGCGTCCTTGTGTTTACTCAAGCAAAAACGACGAAAAAAACGTGAGTTTCTTTTTGTAGTTACTTTAATAATCTAACTCTTATTTAACTATGAGTGAATTGTATGTGTAATGTAGGTCTTTAGGCATGTTTCAGACTATTTTTTGGAATTAATTCTCAACGTTTTTGGTATAAAACATAACCTAACATTTTTTGAGAGGAGATGGGTACGCTGTGAGCCATTTATCCTGGGTAAGCAATGAACCATGGTTCATTGTGTACCACATCTAAGTGCTTTGTATAATGCTATATAAACAGGTGGGGAGTGTTATGTGAGTATAATTAATTAATCAGTATTTGTCTATTTCAGCATGGGACGAAACACGGTAGGGAAGGAAGCTCGTAAAAAAGGGTATCACACCGGGGAAGCTATACAAAGAGGTATAGAAAAACACTTGTCGGGACTAAGCATTCGAAAAGCAGCCAAAGACAGCAACCTTCCCTATCCACTAGCACCCCTATACACTACTAACACTGCGAAGATACATCACAAAATACAAGAACAATCCGTCGTGCAGACTAGAGCCCCATTATGATGCAAGTAAAATTTTTACTGACCAACAAGAAGACAGCATACAAGAATATTTATTGGATTGTGCAAATAAATTCTATGGCCTTACTTCTAAAGACTGCCGCAGAATTGCATACCAAATGGCAGTGTTTAACAAAATCGAAATGCCGCCATCGTGGAAAGTTCATGAAATGGCAGGCCGAGATTGGATGAGGTATTGGATAGGTGATTTTATAAATGCTCATTTTAATATTAAAAAGCAAGTACAAACAGTTTTTTCTTTTTTCTGTAGTTTATGCGTCACAAAATTTTTTAAAAGTTTAAAATTATTGTCAGAAATTAAGTTTTAAGACTGATTGTGTGGTTTTTATATAACCCGAAACTTAATAAATATGGAAACTTATAAATGTTGTATTTATTTTCCATTTAAAACAAACAATTACCAGTTTTTATAATACCGTGATTCATTGTGTACCACCTGGTTCATTTAATACCACCCCCCCGGTTCATTGTGTACCCTTAGGAGTACGGTATGAACCATTTCTCTAGTTTTAAAAAAACCTGTATAAATTAGGCAATAGCAGATATTTCCCATTTTTTTAAACACAATTTGGCAGCTTATTAAATAACCTATCTTCTGAGATAAAAATATTTTCTTAGACTTTAAAAACGAGTGCGTTAGAGCTCTTCAAACTTTTGGTGGTTCAATGGCTACCACTCCACCCTGCTACTACTATGTTTTTTTTTCACGTCTCCAAAACAACCGTTTATTTGGCAGAAGGATTATTCTGAATCAGAATGATGACAAAACTCGAATTCATTGTTACCAAAATAATAATATTAAAATAACAAGTTTAACTAGACTTTTCTGCGGTCCTGTGACCAAATACACAATCGTTCTCCAGTCTCCACAAGAACCGTGAAATTTTCTGCGATCGGCGATGCTGTAGTATTACATTAGTGAAAGTATTGTCTTAATCAAATCAGGACTTCAAGATGTTATCTCCTACAAGCAAACCATTTTACCTTTTATAAAATAAAAAGGAATTATTAGTTCAGATTTTATGTGTAGGTCGTCATGCGCCTCAAAGAAAACTACAAAGAATATCGTACTCGCGTGATAGAATTACAATTATACACTCTGGCTTCAATCCGCCAGTCCCTTGTCTTGCAATATAACATCCCATATAAATAATATTTATATCCAATTAGTGCCTTATTGAGTCTCAGCAGTCAGCAGCGTTGACAAGGGGTGAACAGTAACTGGCCACGAGCAGATGAGCGCCGATATTGGGACCCGATGAAATTGTATTAGTTCGCAATTACACAACCCTTGCTTGTACTCGCTGATTGATTAAATTAATAACTAATCTGTGAAGACAAGTTCAGAATTTAGGATTAGTATATAAGCTCCTTGGTGTACAATAGGGATAAATTAAATTGAGAGGCCTGCGGGTGAAGAACTATCTATATATTTAAACAATCGAGTCCTTTTCAAGAATTCGAAAAATTCTTGAAAAGGACTCGATTATTTAAACGGAGTCGTTTCGACCAAACTCCTACTTTTCGGGGTATATCTGTTCCTGTGACTGATCGGCTCGAGCTTCTAGGCATGGAGTTGACATCCAGTCTGAATTTCGGCGCCACCATTGAGTACAAAGCCAAAACTGCAGCCAAAAAGCTGCATGGGCATCCTGAATAGAGTGAAGCGATACTTCAGGCCTGGACATCTTTTAAGCCTTTACAAAGCACAAGTACGATCTTGCATGGAGTATTGCAGCCACCTTTGGGATGGCTCAGCTAAGTACCTGCTTGCCGCGCTTGACTCAATTCAATTCTCAATTCTTTATTGCGTACCAGAATGAATACAGTTGGAAGTAAATAATTATATTAGTCACAATTATGGACCCTGTCGGGCACAGCATAGATCAAGTAGGAGAGGAGGAACAGCACTGGGGCTTAAATGTGATAATTTTAATGATTAAGTAGTTAGTAAATTGTAAAATTTTATGAACGCAGAGCTAAGAGGCTCATCGGCGACGAAAAACTGGTGGATGCCAAGCTTCACAGCTTGGCTCATCGGCTCATCGCCGCTTCTACAGATTGTACTTCGGTGAGTGTGCCCAAGAACTCCACGACATTCCACCGGCCCCCTTCTACCATCGGACATCCAGACGCACTGCAACTTACCATCCCTACTTTGTTGCTGTTCCACGAACTGCCTGCGTCTGTGTTTGCGAACGCTTACAACCCTAATCTCTTCAAAGTTAGAGTAAACAGGCTCCTTCTGGGTAAGCTCGCTCCATCGTAGACTTTGTCTCTGTCATTTCTGACCAAGACTACGGTCAAGAGCAAACCCATCTCAAATAAAAAAAAACCCTACTTTAGAAGCAGGGAGGTAGTACTAGCAGTCAAAAGCGTTCTCCTGAAATCACATTATATTTTGCAAACAAAATATCCGAACGTCAAACGGGTTTGGTAAACATTTGACCACAACACGGTTCTCAATTACCCATTTAATACACTCACTAGGCGATGCCAAATCACTAAGTGGATCTGCAGAAGTAAAACAACTGTTTTTGAGCGTCTGTCTACGTTAGGTCGTTCTCATAATGTGCCTTTATCGACCTATTTATGGAATGTCGTGTTTCAGAATGCCCGTTTTAACTAACACCCATAATAAATATTTAAGTAACTGAAATACCTAGCTGCGGTAACAAGTAGCCTGCTATCAATGAAAAAAAAAATCGAAAACTTATCAGTAGTTGTTAAAAAAATACTTACATCTAGTTATCAAAATAGTTAATGGCGGCCGTCCCCGACTTTGCTTATGTTGAACAATTAAAATATTACTTTATGTTTATCTTGTCGGTATATAGTGAAATATCTCTCCAAATAGGTGAAGTGATTCCAGAGATTGACTCTATGTTTAGATCACCCAAGAATTCTTATCAACGTAACTTACATCCGTGGGTACAGTGTTGCATAGGCATACCCAGCTGGTACTCAAGTTTTGATGTTCAACAAAACTTGAGGTAATATACGAACACGAGTTTGAGCTTAGCTGCAGCCACACATTGCAATAACGTGTTGAATTCAAATCACAATTTGCATAAGTCGTAGTTCCATACAACACGTCGTGATGGCATACAAGTTACTGGGAGCAGCTGAAACATTGAACTTAATTGAGTGTTCTAGTTTGTGTGTTAGTCACCTGTGATCAGAAATTATGTTAGATAATGCACAGAAATTCGAGAATCATTTGCAGGGTTGCGTAATTTGTTCGAAAGAGTCACCGCGGCCCTGGGAACGCATAGGGCATTAGGAACACGGATTGGTTTTAGTCAGTAAGTCACAACGTTCCGCTCCGTCCTGAGCGGAAGGAGCCATTCTTTGTTTCCAGTCGGTGTGTTCAGACTAGTTTTCATCCAGAGTAACAAGACACACATTACAAACAGACAGATAAAACTTTCATTATCTCATCCTTCCAATCAGTCATCAATTCAATGTTCTTTAGGAAATCCTTCAGAGTTGGAGAAACTTCGTAGGTAGTGTGACGCAGGTTACTACCGCTGCGATATTTAAATAATTATTAGGGCACCTTGCCCGGTTCAAAGCTACACATTCTAACTTTAAAATCTTTAATATTTGTCTTCGAATTTACAAAGCTATGCAAACAAGAAGGTTCACGACAGTATCTATTAAAAATTCTATATGTCTGGGGACATCGTCCCCAATTAGTTGACCTAAATTCAAATACCTGGTCACAGCCTCACACATCAGACAGAGGCTTTGTAAAATTCGACAGAACTGGAGGAGTACTTCATGAAGTTCTAACAATTGCTTTTAAAGGCCTGAAAGCCTTTGATATTCAAAAAGCTAGGCACCTTTGTGTACGGTGTTTGATCTATCTGCTCGTGTAGGAACGTAGGTATTGTCAGTAACGTCGTCTTATATCGATCTAGACCAGTTTGAAAGCACTGCTTTTTTAACCGACTTCCCAAAAAGGAGGAGGTTATCAATTCGGTTGTATGTTTTAAAAGCTCAGTCTGAGTTCATCTTTGAACTATCGTGTGTATGGAAGCAAAGAGAAAGAGAAAACATTTTTGACGATGCAAAATTTAGGCATTAATTAATGTATTTAGACCAGTATATTTAATTCCCCAATTAAGTTATTACTACATTTTCATATCTCGGTCAAACTATTATCATAAAATTTATTATATTTCACAATTTTTCTTACTTCTTATACAAGAAAAACGATATTTCAATGTACCAGCACCTAAATCACAGTTGAATAAAAGTTTTGTATGACCTAAATCGTTCGTAACGGACGATCGCGCGTCTAAATCACAACATAGCATGATCTCCGAACATCACATCTTACCATCATACAATCGATCTCGTGATAGTGATGCGAAAAATTATTACACGCTTAATCTGTTCCATTTATAGTTCCGCAGTCGACTGTCGATTAAGCGCCTCACTGGTTCATAACACGCGTCAGATGAGCCGGTGGCGTATCAACAGCTAAGCTAAATTCGATGAAGCTTAGCCCGTATTTATGTAGACAGCAAATCATTTATTTCTAACTTTGCGCAAGCAAATGTACAGAGGCAGACTTAATACCTAGGTACCATAAACACTACCAGTCAAAGGCATGGAAAGTAGACTATAGCTAAGTTAATTTTCCATGCTGGTAGAAAATAAAAGCAAAACTGTAATAAGATAACTCATGTTAGCTCGCTGTTATAGTGTTAGTATGTATGTAGCTAGTTTAGGTACTTACATAACATACTTTTATATGGTTGGCGATCTGCACATAAGTATGAAAAATCCCTCAGCTATGCTGATGAAGCTCAATCTAAATTCGCAAGTACTTTTTCATAATGAAACAAGCGTTCAGAGTTTGCGGTATGTACATACAAGTACATAATATGTACGTCTCCAGCTATGCAAGCTTATCTTAAGAGTCCTATTACGAATCGTAAATGCTCGTTTGCAATAGACGAAGTTACGTTGGTCTGCGTTGGGAGTACATCTGTAGTCCGCGAAACAATTTTGATACTTACTAGTCTGAATAGGATTATAGTTTATTTGGGCGCTCGCGCGAGACTGAGGAGCGCGCGCGCTGAATTGACGCAGAATATATAGTACTTTAATTTTATTTATTGTAATTTTGTTTAATTATATTGACAAACGAAAACTAATGACACGTATTCATTGTAGATTGAAATTTTATATCATATTAATTTATTTGATAAAATTGTTTTTATTTGGAATATAATGGACGCTGAATCAAGACATTTCTGGCTTAAATTAGGCTTTCTTTACGTTTTTTTCCGTGAAAACTCAAGGAATTTAAAGAAATTCTAGAACTCCAATAAACAAGTAAAACATTCAACTTACCTTTTAGTAATTTTAGCTTTTAAAAGAATTGATTGTAACAATGTGAATTAGACCGTCAGAGTTCCATCGCCGACATTTTTTCTTGCAAACTGAGTTCGTAAAATATTTATAGTAAATTACACGATAAGAAAAATGAAAATGTGTAACTCTAACTTACAAGAAAGAGACTGGCACTATCGTTATTCAGGATCAAATAATTAAAATAAAATATAATATATAAAAAATGTAATAGGACTCTTAACCCTAATTTCTAAATTAGGAATTTGAAGTTCAATTTGTCAAATTGTTCATTCTTCATTATTCTGGTTTTAATGTTTGACATGTTATTAAAACTCTTTATTCAAGAACTATCTTCCTTAGCTTAGGTTATGATATGCAACTAGCTTTACCTGCCTACAGTAATGAGATGAGACTTCTCGTTTGAAAAATCAGTCACGTCGATCCTCGATGTTAGACTGGACCTTTTTGGACCCTTTTGGTATGACAACGTTATTATTGTTGTTCTATCTTTGTACATAGTTCACCATTGTGCTTTGTTCCTTGGAGGTACGATATAGATTTTAGGTTTCTCCCCACAGGAATCGTGAACTTCTTCGAGGTAAAATGTAGCCTTTTGGGGACTCCGTGATAGTTTAAATTTTTACCAATGAAAGATCTTTGTAATCGGATAGGGACTGTTAACTTTTTCTATGGAATTGATTTGGCAATAGTGAAAGTGTTTACAAAATTCATCCATTTCTTTTTGAGTGAGCTGAATACAAATGTTTTCTTATTATTTAATGAATTTACCCTTTGAAATCAAAAAAGTATCTTTGTATTAGCTGACCCACGCAACTTCGTCTGCGTCACATTTTCCATTAATGCTCGGCTCCGTTTAGTCTTAGCGTGATGATTGTAGCTTATATCCTTCCTCGATACATGGGCTATCTAATACTGAAAGAATTTTTCGAATCGTACCAGTACTTCCTGAGATTACCCCCTACATACAAACTTACTCTTTATAATATTATTATAGTATAGAAGTATAGATGATATTAGAAAGAAAAAAGAAAGAAAGAAAAAGAGTAGATTAAGGTAGCAGTAAAGTAGGTATTTTCGATTTTATTTGAGTTAAATATGGCACTACTAATGTGTAGTGGTTGGAATTATTGAGAAGCTTATTTCATTCTGTGCTCATAGCCGACAGACTGTAAAGCATCATAGTTACGCGCAATTATGTAAGATGATTAGAAGTTCATAAAAACTAAGCGTAGGTAGGTACATGATGTTGCGCCATCGTAAAGATTAATAACCGTAAATTGGTACAAGTGTCTACAGACTAACCGAATTGAATATGTGTATAGTATGATGTCCCATATCCGCGTCTATGTACTTATTCCCCGATCAATCAGATCAAAACACTGATATTCGGCCGCATCTGTTTATATTGGGAGCCGACCCCAATAAGCTCGGCAAAAAGACTCGCCTGATCATATTGATTGATCAGTATCAAATAACGCGCTCCGGGAAAAAAGAGAAAAGGGATACGTCAGTGTTATATTTTCATTAATCAAAAAATCAATTAATTACTTCAAACATTGTTAATTAAGTTATTCGTATCTAAACACAGCTCGGTAGCAGCGCTGCGGGCGTATGATTGATTTATTAAATGTTGTTTCAAACAACAATGAAAGTCACAAAGCACGATCTTCGAATGTGACGTAACGTTCGATATTTGAAATTATTTCCAGTTCGCAGACAATACTGACAATCGATGGACAGTCAAGGTATCGATTTGGACGTCGCTTGTCGATTAGTAGCTAACAAAAAGAGTCAATTGAGCGACTATTACCTAAGAGATCTCATAAATCAATAAAGTTAAAAGTAACTAAACAAACCTGATTTTTATTATTTTTCGACTCTAAACTAACGTATCATCTAAATCTATTAGACCGAATAGCGTTCGCTGAGAGTGTTAGTGTCAGCTTAATTACAACACTTTGGTTTCCCGGTAAGAAAGGGAGGCGGGTGCGCTTGAGGAAACGTTATCTGTCAGAGTCATTTGTTAAATGGCCCCGTTGAGTGTAGACTATTTCACCGGCTTTTGTACCACTTGGCTAATCACTGTATGGTCAAAGCTTGTGTAATAGCAAAACAGATATATTTTGCTCTGAGAAGAAGTATTTGCCTATTATCACATAACTGAACAATGTTTACACCTCGGTAATGGAGAGACCATAGTGCGGTAACAAATTGCGTGGGAGGCGATTCTTTAATTCTTCTCAAATTGGAACTTTCTTCCCTTTTTGTCATCCTATTTAAAGTTTGAAAGGTAAAAATTTTAGGAATTTGACAAAACTCCTTCAAATACACAAACCTAACTTCCGCATAATCACATTTGGAAAAACAACGGCATGTTTTCGAAATCTTTAATTCAAATAAAAGCCAAATAGCTGAAAAATCCGATATCCAATAATCGATATGCAAAATCAGTTGAACAATTATTGGTTCGCATAAATTTCTGACATTATCGCATCAGCACGTTATTCGATTGTGGAGCAGAATGTGTTGCGGTGAGGAGCGACACCGGCCGGCACTGCGGACCACAGCTTCACTCCTGACGCGGAAAGCCAGCTAGCCAGCTATCTAGGTCATCCCGGCACGCAGTTATGATAAGCCGCAATCACGCGAATGACCACAGAATTATTCCGTTCCCACAGTTTAAATGAATTAGCGATACTACGCACCTCTATAATATGAATTTATGTAACTAAATAGTTACGTATTACTTACCACGGTTGCTTGCAACTTGTTGTTACGATGGATTGAAAGAGCACCTGTCAGCTTGGTACGAGGCCATGGTCAGATATACGATCTCTTATATTATAATTGTGTAAAAAGAAACAGTCCAAAACGAAATAGTTTATTTTTCGTAAAGACCTCTCGCTTGGCTCGCATTAATTTTCTTCGTATGAGCTGTATAATGTAACATCCGATATTCAGAGCGATATTGTAGGGAGGCTGCTTATAAATTCTAAGAAGAAGGATTTTAATTTTAAATTCTTCGTTTTCAGTTCGTTCGTGAAACCCCAGTTTGACTGATGTGTGCTGGTTTATATTTGCATTATTTTTCAATTCAAAGGATATTATTCTTTTAAATGTTGTAGGAATATTTAAATTACAAAGAAAAAATTGTAAGTCTCCTAAAATGCTCCCATGGATAGGCGCGACGCGACAATGCGACACTAATTCGACGAGCGTTTGTCGTACTTAGATTTTTTTTTGTCCATAAATCACCAATACCAAGTATGAATTAATCCACGGATTATAATTAGGGGAAATGCAATCAGTGGTCACATTGGCAGTTTGTAAGCGTTGCACAATTCATTGCATAAACTAATCGGCAGTAAATCGCGAGCAACAATCGCGCGCGTGTGTAGGCCTGTTGGACCGTTACAACAACTTGATTCAGACCGACAGGCTGCCTGTGACCTATTGCTTAAGTAGACTTAAATGAATTAAATATAGCCTCTAAATCGTATGGAAAAGTTTTGTTTGTTTGCACAATTTCTCATGCTCAGATCACATGAGATTGCGAATTTAGTTAACTCGTTCCAATTGCATAATAATCTTGTTACAAACACGGCAATTTCATTTCATTTCATATCTGTGGTTGAAAGGTGTGGATGTGGAATTGCAGTCCAGACTATGTCCTGTGCTACGTCCCACCTGCTTCTCTGCCTCTGTGCTGTGCCATAGAACCGTGCGCTGTCACTGATGATGCCATGGAAGTGGCGAAGTGTCCTTTTAGTTGTATTTATGAATTCAACCGACATACTATCGTGCACACAACAACTGTGAAAGTCTTTGAGGATGGTTGTTCACACATAGTTGTTAGTAGTGGAATAACACAGTATATTTCTTATACTGGGAATACGATCCTTTAGTATAATTTCAGTCTCTCACGCGGGCGAAGACGCTGGCAGAAGCTGTACTGCCTTGGCAAATAATGTTTAGATAAACCATAGACGCGAAGAAGATTTTATATCTATGGACCTAAAATAATATCTTAATTACCTAATAAATGTTTTTTTAGTCTACAGTTGAAACTCATTGTTGTTTGAACCGCTATGTTTTAATGTATGAAACATTCAACATAGTGGTTTACCGAAATGTTTCTCTGGTGCGGTTTTCCACGAATGCGAACCTGCGTGTGTTTACGCCATCCAAACGCTAAAACCGCATGCGGAAAAAACTGGCTTGTTTTATTTTTGATAAACACCAACTGAAAAAAAATATTGTGTGGTTGCAGTACTTAGCTCTATCAATAACCTCACACTTTGTAATTCTCTCAACATGTAGGTAAGCATTTTGGCGTCTAACTCCTTTGCTGCAAAGCTATATTACATGGTCGGCGCCAGATAAACGTGCAATAAAGTACATAGATTTTCCCTAATAATCCTTCGTAGATACCTTCTCGAACATTAAATTATGATCGGTTTTTCATTAATAGAAAACGTGACGGATCACGATGGAAGTCGAGTCAGGACAGCTTTATGTCATTATTTCTGTGTTACGTGCATCAAATTAAATCTGGCAAACAATAATTTTAACATACATGGAATATTATTCTGATTAATTTTGGCAATTCTGAGTAAACAATGCAAAACAAAATATTTTACCAACCGTTTAATTTGGAAACTAAAATAAACCAAATTGTTTGTTTGCGCACTCAAAGCGTTGGCCGCACGTAGACCACTCAGATCACAATTACGTATTCACAGCAGACTCCATGTTTATGCAAAAAAGCATCTTCAATGGACTCTAATTGCCTTCGGTTTCGCTTTTGTGTTGTTAATCAACGCACTGCGATTGTTCAGAACCCATTGTCCTCCGCTGTTTGGTCGACCCTTGGGTTTATTACGACATTTTTGTGAAGACAACCCTGTCATAGGAAGAGAAATATTGTAATAAAGGCCGCGGTAAAATATGCGTCACTTTGGATCTTACGTAATTTGCTTGTTTTAGGAATTAATATTGTTAGGTTAGGACGGTCGCCGTGGCTGGATGCTACTAATCACTTGCCATTATTTAAGTTCATGTTATACTGGAAAATGTTTGAGCTTCGAGCGATACCTATGTTAAGGCGCGTTCCTTGGATACCTTCTATAGTTACAAACGTAGGGATTTAATTTCAGTTAGAAAAATACTGGCAAATGGGTTAAAATTGGAAATAACAAATGGTACCTCTTTTTGAATGGAAATTTTTTTTTGGTTTTAAATTGAAATAATATTTTGCAGGAAATGTGATCCACTGTCTTTTTAACCGACTTCCCAAAAAGGAGGAGGTTATCAATTCGGTTGTATGTTTTTTTTTTATGTTTGTTACCTCATAACTCCGACAATTATGAACCGATTTGAAATTTTTTTGTTTTATCTGAAAAGATATACTTGCAGATTGGTCCCATTGAAATCATATCAAAATCGGTTACGAACTTTGGATTTTAAATCGAAATAGCTGGAATTTGACTATTTATATGATTCTTTGATAATCGAAATTACGTATTTTGCTTTTCTGCGATTTTGTAGTGGTGTTGTTAGGTATGGGGCACCACTAAAAAGTGAAAAATAAAAAACTTTTTACAAAAAAATACAACCGACTTCCAAAAAAAAAACACTACAAAGTAAAAAATAACTTTAATTTCGGAAGTCGGTGTCAAAATACGAAGAAAGTAACAAAAACACCGACTTCCGAAATTAAAGTTATTTTTAGTGTTTTTTTTTTTGGAAGTCGGTTGTTATTAAGTAACATCACAAAAACTCTATCAATGGTTTTTACCACTGATAGAAGTTTTGTGATATTTTCTAAGTATCTAAATAAATTACTAACATGTGTGTATGAAGTCGCGGGTAGACACTAGCACCTGAACCTTACTTTTTCCGACCCTAATAATTTTAATAACAGCGCCAGCCAATATTAAGTATTCAGGAAATGTCCGGGTAACGAGATTTACCAATAAAATTTTGACAAAATTTCAATTTGCTTGGAAAACAAAATTATGGCGCCCTCGTATTTGTCAAATAGAGGGACTTGTTTGATGTTAAATTGTATTTGATAAACAGCTTGAAAAACATTGGTGTAGTAGCTTCAAAAAATTAATAGCCAGATACATTTTTCTTATCGCCGACTCCGCAGTGACTTTATGCTATTCACAACGTTCTTTGAGAGCTCGCAAGGAAGGGGCAGACGTTTTTTGGTGTTACATCCATTACCGACGAACGAACTTTAGAGAAGCCCATATTCTTCAAAAATATTTTTAACACATCTACTTTATTTCTGAACATACCTACATTTTTTCCTTAGCTTTTTGCTGTCGAGTTTTGTTGTATATATTTTTTCTTCCTTTTACAATTGTTTTTGCAATATGAATAAGTATAACAGATTCAGAACATCACTCTTCAATATGTCTTATACCCTTCTGAAACATCCTGTATAGTCTTTGCTTTAATCTGAATAAATTATTTCCATTGGAATGACTGTAACATAGACAGGATGGCGGAAATTGAAATGAATAAACGGAAAATTAAAATAAATGGCACAATGACGCGAGTTTTTAACTAAACTATGTTACTGCAGAGTGCCTCGGGATTATGCAGTTTAAAAATTCATTCTTTATTTTCAGAACATTTAAAAAAATTAATGAGCCACCAATATGTTATAATTGTTTTTTTTTTTTAATAAATCCGTTATTTTAAATTAAATTTCTATGGTTTCAGGTATTACTGCAGCATGGTGAAATTGTGATAAATATTGAAGCACTGTGTTAAAAGGAATGTTTGTGTGATAATTCTAAGATGTGCGTACAAACACTCAATTCAAGAACGATGTTTATCGCTACGATATTAGTGTTAGTGAGTGTAGTGAGTGCGAATGTGAACTCTACGAGTGCGCCGGCACTGGCGGCGTCACGTATGGCGTGGATGAAGTCCCTGCTGGACCACCATAACTGGATGGAGTACCTCAACAACGGCAGCCTGGCCCTGCCTGTGAGCTGTGAGAAGGATCTTAGGACCTACCTGGCAGGTCTTAACGACGGACAACTGTGGGCCTCGAAAAGTAAGTCAATCTTTTTAAAATCAAGTTCCAATTTATAAAAGTTTTGCAGATTCTCAAAACATGTGAAGATTCACAAATTTTCACATGTTTTGAGATATTATTTGTAATGATAAACCATAACTACCGTACTGAATCTAATAAAAGTGAAGCGATTAAACAAAATTGCACTATAACGATAGTAGTTTCTGCTTACCTGATCTATAATGGCTGCGGTATTCTCGCTCGACAAGTACGTTCCTCACTTGAGTTGCATAAGCGTCAGATAAGAGTCGTAAAGAAAGCAGCTGGAAGCACCCGTCGCCCGCGCCTCCAACCTTGCCCCAACTAGGTCGCACACTGCATACCTTACAAGTTTCTTACAAATTACTTTTATACACTCGTATTTTGAGAAAGGTTAAATATGCATTGTCCAAGCAAGTGGACCAAATAATCCCAGTGTTAGTTATTGATAGATAATTTTCCACTCAATTTTCTCGTTAATCTATGTCCGGTAGATATATTTTCATAGATCTTTAGGACCATTTTCTTAATTCTTGTACTCCCTAAATGCAGCCACAATTTGCTAATGACAGCGTTAAATCCGAAAGTAATAAGGGATAATCTCTTTCACTGAAGCCTGTTTTAATTCCGTGATAAGAACTTCTCTGACTGAACATTTCAGGAAACGTCGGGGTACTGTTTATGTACATGTATTTGTACTGTTTGTATGGTTCACCGAATTATTGCGAATCAGAGCCGCCATTGAGGCGCAGGCGCGATGTTTTCATTCGCATCACATCCGATCATTACTGTCCGTTCATCCTCACCAATCATGCATAAATGTATTCTGGAATACATCTCAAATGTATTAATATTAAACATGCTGTGAATGTTTATTGGATTTTTGATGGGAGTATTTTTATCGGCAAGTGTGCCGCTTGATGGGCTTGGTTGACATGCAACAGCTTGAATTAAGTTGAGTTACTCTCGAGTGCAGAGAACTTTTCATTTCCTCGTATTCAATAGAATATTACCCAGCGCTGCGAGATCATTTTGCCGCGCTGCCATTCCCAGCCACCCTTGGTAAGTCGTAAATATCCTCCGACCTCTTGAATCTTCACTGAACGTGACCAAAATGAGAATCATATCTTTTCGTCACGGTCACTGTTTGATCGAATATCATTTATCACGGCGCTATGGTTTCACATCGGATTCTTGACTGGCTTCATTCATCTTGTATCTCATCTGAAGGTAATAGAGCAAACAAACTTTCCCTCATACCGGATGATTCATCGTTTGTTTCGAAACGTGATTTATCACAACGGAAATGTTAAGCTAGTAGACGTTTCTAAAAATGGGCTTTATGCGAAGTGATTAAGTACCTAGTTCAATTTAGAACGAATCTGACAGATGATTACTAGAAGTAACAAATACGGGGTTCGTCACCAAAAAAGGACAGTCTGAGAGTCAATTCTACTATTTTTTATAAAGCAACGTTCGCATTCGCATGTCAGTCGCAAAATTTAATTCGTATATCTGTCAAAAATGCATGGAAATGGAGGCTTTTTTGACAGATTACGACTGAGATGCGAATTTTATTTCATGCGAACTGTTATAAGCGGACTTTGTAGCGCATCAAACGCTGACCATACTAAAAACCCCGCCGCTTCCATAATCATGTCAACGTTATAAAAGGGCATTTCCATGTGCTCAGATAGACACTTTGACGCGCATTCACAGTACAACACAGTACTTTCATAGACTATTTTAGAGTCAGTCATATACCACCTAAGATTCAGTGTACCTAGTGTAATCTTTATTTTTATTAAATACCAGTAGCAGTGAATAAAGTGTTTTTTTTAAAAGGACCCACGGAGTGCCATCCTAACAAACTGGTGTCAGAAGTGCTGGGATCTATATAGGTGTAGGCGTCGCGAATTATTTCCACGTAACTGCACCATTGTGTTTGTATACTCCGTGGACGAAAAGTCCTTTATCGACGCGGTCGACGGTAAACCTTAGGCTTCCTAAAACGCCTAAGTCCGCGCTGCTGCTGCCGTGATCGACGATAAGCCTCCGCTCTGTAGCGTGAGCCCGCATCACCCCCGAATACATCTGCTACCACGTGGTTGACGGTCAGCCTCCACCTTCGAGTGTGAGCCCGCATCACCAGGTCAACACAGGACATCCGCACTGCATCAACAATCTCGTAGGAGATTTGTGACTGGCCCTCCATCCATCACCAGCCACGTGTTCTCTGCGCATCACGTGCAAGAACTGCCTGCAATACGACTCTCTGGGTCGCCAGGCGCCGGCGCCGCGTGCTTCGTGACGTCATCTTTCCAGAATGTTCCCGTGTGCTGCTGCAGTATATCTGCTAATGTGAGTTTTTTTTATATCATAAAAGTGTCTTAGTGAAGTGAAGTGCCGTTTTCCAAATTTTGAAGTCACTCGTACTCTCTTAAAACTAATCTAAAATTTTATATTGTGCATGCTTTGTTTTAATCTGATGTTCTGTAAGTGCTCTAATCAATAATATAATCATATTGTTAATTTAATGTCTCCAAAACGAGAAAAATCAGAAGAAATCGCATCTTCGTCCAGCTCAGACGACATTTCAATAAAACAGAAATCTAAAATGTCGGACAAAATTACCCTTAATGTTCTCACTAAATTTATCAAACCCTATAACGGGGATCGCGAGTTTTTACCCGCATTTTTAACAAACTGCGAAAGTGCGATATCTTTAGCAACTACAGAACAACAGAACTTCTTATGTAAATACATCATCTCGCAGTTGGAAGGCAAAGCTCAGTTAGCGGCTTGCTTAAAGAAATTTGATAATTGGGCTGATATCAAACAGTTCCTTAAAACTACCTTTGGAGAGAAAAAACACTCCACTCATTTATTAGTAGAACTACAACAATGCAAGCAATTGCCTTCCGAAGACGCGATGCAGTATGCTCTGCGTATTGAATCATGTCTAACTAGATTACAAGCTGACATCCATTACAGCTGCGATAATGATAAAGAACTATTAGGTCGGTTAGCCGCTATGGAAGATCTCGCCCTCAATACTTTCTTGTTAGGGTTGAACTCCAATTTCTCATCTATAGTGCGGTGTAGAAATCCTAAATCGTTGTCTGAAGCAATAACGCATGCCATAGAAGAAGAAAATATATTTAATTTATCTAAATTAACCACTCGTTCCAATAAGCAATGCACACATTGCAACAAAAGTGGTCATATCGCTTCCGAATGTTATAAAAATAAGCGATCTTCTCCAAATTTGCATCATGTTGATTCGTCGAATAATTTTAACGATAATACTAATTCTAAGTTTGACCCTGAGAAATCATGCAAATACTGCAAAAAGCGCGGTCATTTGATAAGCGAGTGTCGTAAACTCAAAGCGAAAAATAACAATTCTCGTGCTAGTAATTCTACACTACCAAGTGCAACTTTACAAAATAATGTGCCAAGCGATAATCGCTCTAATGTACAGCATGTAGACACTCCGGATAATTCGGATAGTTTAAACTAAATAGGGTTCCGGTTCCGTGTCTACCGAAACCTACATATCATTTAAATGACACGAAAACCCTAACTTCTAAACACTGTGTTTCTAAATTCCCTCCAACACAGGTCACTGCAAATAGAGGTAATAGTCCTCCAAACTGTGTTCCGAAATTTTCTTTAATACAGGTCAGTGCAAATAGTGGTACTTCTAACAGTCCCTCATCTCGTGACAAATCGAGTTTTTCATTTAGGGATTGTTCACGTGAGCAAACGCTTAATATTAATAATAAAGTTTCCTTACCTCACGTCTTTTTAAAAACAAATTGTAATAGCAAGCCCTTATGCTTTTTAATTGACACTGGTTCGTCAGTTTCTATTGTTAAACTTTCTAGTTTACTTAATAAACCAGTGCTGGGCCCCGAAATTATAAAACTTAAAGGTTTAAGCGATAACGATTCCTATTGCGAATCTCTCGGGTCCGTTAAACTAATTTTTGAATATCACGTTTCGCCGAAGAGTAAAATAATGTTCGACTATTTATTTCATACTATTAACGATACGATCAACTTAAACTACGATGGTATTATCGGTAGTAATTTTATCCAACACTTTAAAATAGATATTCATTACTCTACTAACACTCTTAATTTAGAAAATTACAAAATACCTATTTGTCTTAGTAAGCCATCATATGTTATACCCCCGCGGTCAGAAACGGTCATTGAGTGTCCAGTTTCCAATCTCTCCGAGATAAAAAATCAAAAAGAAGGTTTGATCTTAGATCATATTATTCGTGACGGTGTTTTCTTAGCAAACTGCATAGTGAGCTTAAAACCTAATAATAGAGTTAATGTCTCTGTTCTCAATACCACGGAAAATGAGGTCCAAATTGACAACTACGAAGTCAAGTTAATTCCATTTGACATACCGCCTTCTAAATTAGATGACACTCAAACGGAACTTATTCACCAATTAGATTTCTCTAAAATTGACCGATCTAAAAGGGTTCTTGAGCAGATAAGGTGCTCTCATTTAAATCCGCAAGAACATAAAGCTTTGATGAACTTCCTTGCCAAATATACGGATATATTTCATCTTGATGGTGAAAATTTAACTCATACAAATGTAATTAAACATTCTATTAATACTAGGGTTGCACCCCCAATACACGTCAAGTCGTATCGTTTCCCTGAAGTACATAAAAACGAAGTCGAGAAACAAATTACAAAAATGCTCGATCAAAACATTATTCGCCCTTCAACCTCTCCTTGGAATGCGCCTGTGTGGGTGGTTCCGAAAAAATTAGATGCGTCCGGAAAACAAAAGTGGCGAATTGTAATTGATTATCGGCGGTTGAACGACGTCACTGTATCCGAAGTTTACCCTCTTCCTCTCATAACTGACATCTTAGACCAACTAGGTCATTCCAAATATTTCAGTACTCTTGATTTATCTTCAGGCTTTCATCAAGTTTTATTAAGTCCTAAAGATACTGAAAAAACTGCGTTCAGCGTAACGACTAACAGCATATCAGGTCAATTTGAATTTACAAGAATGCCGTTTGGATTAAAAAATGCTCCGGCGACATTTCAGAGAATGATGAATATTGTTCTCTCGGGACTTCAAGGTCTCCACTGTTACATCTACCTTGACGATTGTATCATTTACTCACATGACCTTGAATCTCACATACAGAAATTGGAATCTGTATTTTCTAAATTTAGAGAGGCAAACTTAAAATTACAGCCCGATAAATGTGAGTTCTTGAGACGGGAAGTTGCTTACTTGGGGCATATTATTACGGACAACGGTGTTTCGCCTAATCCAGATAAGGTGAAGGCTATCTCTCAATTTCCCACATCAAAAACTCCGAAAGATGTTAAATCTTTCCTGGGATTAACGGGTTATTATCGCCGTTTCATAGAGAATTTCTCTCATATAACTAAACCTCTCACATCTTTACTGAAAAAAGATGTCAATTTTCATTGGTCTCATGATCAAGAACAAGCTTTCGATACGCTTAAAGAAAAGCTCATCTCAGCTCCTTTATTACAGTATCCAGATTTTTCCCAACCTTTTATTGTAACTACGGATTCTTCCAATTATGCCGTCGGCGCAGTTTTATCACAGGGTGAAATCGGCAAAGATAAGCCCATTGCATATGCGTCTCGAACTTTAAATAAACAAGAAGGGAATTATTCTACAACTGAGAAAGAGCTCCTCGCTATGTTATTCGCCGTTAACACATTTAGGCCCTATCTTTACGGGTATAAATTTAAAATAGTAACTGACCATCGTCCTTTAACGTGGTTATTTAACGCTAAAGACCCAGGCGGCCGTTTATTAAGATGGCGACTAAAACTCGAAGAATACGAGTATGAAATCGTATATAAACCTGGCAGAGTTAATAGTAACGCAGACGCGTTATCTCGTTATCCAGTCAATGCTGTAACAACTCGAAGTTCCAAAATCAATTCTACTACTTATGAAGAATACTTTAAAAAGCAATTCACAAAAACTATTTCGGATTGCGACACTAAAATTCAAGAACATAACGAGAGCTTACATAAAGCAAAACAAAAGTGTATTGCCTGTCCAGTTTCTTTGGACCTAGATAATTCAATGCCATATACTGAGCAATTATTAGCTATGCTTGACAATTCCGAGGAATATCGCGCAGGTGAACGCAAATCTGACACCATGCAAACGGTGATCTGTAAAAACAATAAGATACTTTATTTCTTATATACTAAAGTCCATCATTTTGATGAAACAAGTTACAAAGCTATTTATAACCTACTAATTAAATTACGTGACGAAATTATTTCTAAAAATGATTATATAAAAGAATTAGCTTTGCCTGATTTTTCTGAACCATTCTCTAAATTAGTTTATGTTAAAATTTATAATATAGTTTCTTACATTTTCCATGGCACTAATATTGTGATCCATATTTATAAAAATCAAATACTTTATCCTACTCCAACCGAGATCTCTAACATCCTTAAGGAAAATCACGGGACGACCATAGCAGGTCACCCCGGCGTTAAACGCATGTTAAGTAGAATTAAAGCCTCATACTATTGGAAAGGAATGCGTTCAGATATAGAACGATTTGTTAAAGATTGTAAGTTATGCCAAGTAAATAAACCTTTAAGAGCATCAAATAAAGCACCTATGGTAATAACTTCAACAAGTACTAGGCCATTTGAAAGATTAGCCCTCGATATTGTAGGTACTTTACCCGAGGCAGGCCTACAAAAATTTAAATATATTTTAACACTTCAGGATGATTTAACAAAATTTTCATGTGCCTATCCAATGATAACTTGTACGACTGATGAAGTTGCACGCAACCTCATACATTTCTTTTCATTATTTGGTTTTCCCAAAATGTTATTGACAGATCAAGGTACAACTTTTACGTCAGAATTATTTAGGCAGTTAACTGAAATACTTAAAATAAAAAATCTATTTTCTACTCCTTATCATCCTCAAACTAATGGCGCACTAGAACGTAGCCATGCTACTCTTAAAGAGTATTTAAGGTCATTTGTCAACGAAAATCAGGACGACTGGCATTGCTATCTCGCAACAGCGATCTTGTCGTATAATACAACTCCTCATTGCACTACCGAATTCTCACCTTTCGAACTTTTATACGGTTATAAGCCGTCAATTCCAAGTAGTGTTTACGAGGCTAATGATAACACTACCTACCAGGAATATATTCGTGCTTTACAATATAGGATGAGATACTCCCGCGAAAAAGCTATTGAAAATATGAATAAAAGCAAAGAATCCTCAAAATCTTATTACGATTCAACAGCGCGAGAAAAAACATATAAAACAGGTGATTTAGTTTACTTAAAACACCATCATAGGCTCCGTAAAGCTCTATCCCCGGTGTGGAAGGGACCATTTAAGATTATAAAAACACACGGTAAAAATAACGTCACTTTGTGCATTAACAGAAAGCATGTAAAACATCACGTTAACGAAATTAAACCAGCGTGAATATTTGTTTCAGATGTCTCGTGTGTCCAAGTTTGTCCGAGCCAATCGAAATTATACAACATAGTGCAGGAATCTACTTTGATCCAACATCGATAGTCTATTTTCAAAACGATAACTGGAATGTTATTACTTATGTAGACATAATTCCTATCAGACCCTATATGGAAAATATAGAAAAAACTATTCAACGTTTATCAACGTTTTGCGATAAAGCTCGTAATTTTGCTAATATTAATGTAGAGTGTAAGGATACTATTAATCCCTTAGAAATACTTATTAATTCTAATAATCTTAAGTTGGAATCTTTGTCGCATCTCATTTCCGATAACCGTCAAAAACGCGCTCTTGAATTTGGAGGCGAAATCTTAAAGTTCTTTTTCGGTACATTAGATGCTGACGACGCTAGAAAATATGATGAAGCTGTTAGCACGTGTCAACAAAACGAGCATCATATTTATTCTTTAATGAAAGATAATATTTATGTTGTTCGTTCTACGATAAACAGTTTTAATTAGGGATGCATCCGATACCGATCCCGATACCGATATATCGGCGATACTTTGGGTTTGCCGATATATCGGCATCGGCGATATTTTTACTGTCGATACAACGATACTTTTCAAATTTCGCGCTTTAAAAAAGTAATGTAAACGCGCATCTTGTTTGATCTAGTTCGTTGCAAACGAGGCACGGACTGTCTATGCTCGGGGATTCCCCACGTTTTATTCAATTTGTTGTCTCTCTCACCCGCTTTGTCCCCGCGTATTCCATTTCGCCAGACACTTTAGTTGGCTTTTTACTGCTATCGCGCGTAGTATTTTTTAATGCGAAATAAAATAAAATACAGAATTACATACCTAATAATATCGTAATTAATCAGTTTGTGTGTGTATATCGTTTCTGACTGGTTGGTTGAATTAAAAAAACAGCCAGATCATGTCAACTTCAAAACACAAAAGTGCTATATGGAATCATTTTGAAATTTCCACATTTGATAATTCCAAAGCAATATGTTTGTATTGTAAAGAAAATGTGTCCCGTGGCATCAATTCTAAAAATTATAATACATCAAACTTGTGGACTCACATGAAGAGGCACCATTCGAGCGAATTGGACACCGCTTTAGCATCAAAAACAACTATCCAGAAAACAAAGTGTGATGACGACAATGGTCCACAACTTAAGAGACAAGCAACTCTGACGGAGATAATTGATAAGAAAACACTTTACACCGACGACGATATTCGGGCAAAAGATATAACTCGCACTATTGCTGAGGAAATATGTGTTGACATGGAGCCGTTTGATTTGGTCAACAAAATAGGCTTCCAAAGATTATTAAAAAAACTATGCCCAAATTATAAAATTGTTTCACGGTTCCACATTACTGAAAAAGTTATACCAGAAATTTATCAGCGAGTGAGAGCTAAAGTACTAGAACTGTTAAAAGAGCTACCGCATATTGTGATGACCACCGACATATGGACAAGTGACTCTTCTTCGCAATCCAATGATTTCATTAGTTTGACAGCTCATGGGATCAATGCAAATTTTGAATACAAACCTTACTGCCTTGAGGTTATGCCATTTGATGGACCTCAGCATTCAGGTATCAACATAGCAAGTAATCTAAGCAAGGCTTTTCAAGATTGGAGTATAAAAGATAGAGTTCGAGCAGTAGTTACTGACAATGCTCCAAACATGGGGGTAATTCTCTCAAAGAGGAAGTCGAGAGATACCTGAGATCTCCTAATATATTGAGAGACGCAGATCCGTTTGTTTTCTGGCGCAATGACGTTTTATACCCAAACCTGAAAAAACTGGCGCAGAAGTACTTCAGCTTTCAAATGAGTTCTGTCGCATCTGAGAGATTATTTTCCACCGCAGGTCTTATACAGACAGACTTGCGAAATCGGCTTTCTCCCCAAAACATGAGAATGCTCTGTTTTTTAAACAAAAATCTTATTAATGTTAATTTTAATGATTAACAGTTATTTATTTTAATTTAATTATTACCCTTAATTTTTAATATCTTATTCAAAGTTTGTGACTGTTCATATTTTTTAATAAAAATTAACAACTTTAACCAAACTTGTGTTTTATATAATTTCCCTTAATTTTGATTCACAAATCGTTGGTATCGGTATCGGTATCGGTATCGACGATATTTTTATAAGAGTATCGGTATCGGTATCGTATCGGCAAAAAGGCATATCGATGCATCCCTAGTTTTAATGTTTCTATCCAAAAGTTAAATAATAATGAAATTAAACTTAATAACCAAATTGAAAAACTTAATTATATATTTGCAAGTAGTTCTAAGACGAATAACAACTTAATGAATCTAGAGAAAATCAATTCCATGTTTAATATAATTGAAGGCTCATTACTGTCAATTTCCAATATTTTAGACACAATACTTAATTCTATTTTATTCGCTAAAGCAAATATTTTACACCCATACGTCATAACTCCTAAGAAATTATACAATGAGTTATCAAATAACAGTCAAATAAAGAGAACCGCCGAGTTCCCGGTTTCGCTAACATTGCAAAACATCCACACTATAATCGACTTATCTAAACTGACTGTGTATTATTATAATAACAAACTCATGTTTATCGTACAAGTACCATTAATGTACCCTATTAAGTTCAACCTGTATAAGAATTTGCCGCTACCTACTCCACGCGACACTAATCAATATTTAACTTATGTTTTAATTCGTCCTTCAAAGTTATATACAGCTGTAACGGATGACAGATTGTCCTACGTCTTATTAGATAGTATAAGTGAATGTAAGCATGTTAGTAATGATTATATTTTATGTCCTTCACCATCTATCTTGTCAACGATTAATAATCCTTCATGTGAATCTAAACTATTAACCGAAGTCACTTTATCACTTCCTGAAATTTGTGACTCTAAAGTTATTTATGGTAATATAAATGTTTGGCAAAAATTGAATAAGAACAGATACATTTATGTACAGTCTAAACCTAACAAACTAACCATGAAATGTAAAAATAACATTACTGATTATATTCTACAAGGAACAGGAATTTTATCCTTAGAAAACAATTGTGTTGCATATTTTCAAACATTGCAATTTTATCCTTCAAATGTGTATAAATCTACTGTACCCAGTCAGATAACTCTAAATTTTGATCTGACCTTAGATGATTGTTGCAAGTATAGTATTCTTAATGAAAGTTCACATTCTATCAATCCAATTAGCTTATCAAATATTGATCTGGAGTCTTTAAAGTTGGCTTCACATAAATTAGATAATTTAGAAAATGAAATTCGCTATAGCGAAAATCAGTCCCATATTGTTAAATACGGTCATTATTATTCAGGACTGACTTATGTTATAATATCAGCAATCATTATTTTTATAATTTATAAACTGTATACAAAATGTTTTAGTTTAAGAAATTCTTCTTGTTGTATTCAGATTTATAATCAATGCTATAGTACTAAGAAAATAAAGAAAAACAATCATGTTCACTCATCAATAGAACTTACTGAAATTTCTGATAATCTTGAAAATGATGACAAATCTGTAAAAAGTCTTCCAAATATAGAAATTGGTAAAAATCAAGCTTTGTTCGGAAATTTAAGAAAATCAAATAGAAATGTCAGTAACTTTTAATATTACTTTTATCTTAAATATAAGTTTCAATTTCTATTTTTGGGTTCAATAAGTTTAGTTTAATTTTGGGTGTCTTAAATAAGTTTTCAAAGTTATGTATATTATTAAGTTAAGAAATACGCTGTAAATGAGTTTTATTTATGAATTTAATATTCATTTTATATTCCTTCGCTTTTTATTAATTAAAATAAATTAAATAAAGCTCAGTCTTAAGGGGGGAGATGTTATAAGCGGACTTTGTAGCGCATCAAACGCTGACCATACTAAAAACCCCGCCGCTTCCATAATCATGTCAACGTTATAAAAGGGCATTTCCATGTGCTCAGATAGACACTTTGACGCGCATTCACAGTACAACACAGTACTTTCATAGACTATTTTAGAGTCAGTCATATACCACCTAAGATTCAGTGTACCTAGTGTAATCTTTATTTTTATTAAATACCAGTAGCAGTGAATAAAGTGTTTTTTTTAAAAGGACCCACGGAGTGCCATCCTAACAGAACGTAACTTAAAAATGTGTAGAATTGGCCCTCTAGTCGTACGAATTAGTATCGATTACGAAGATATTGTTTTAAAGAAGTGTAATAAAACTTGAATTGTGATACTTATGGTGAAATAAGTGGATATTGGTGCAATTTGTGACTTTTATAAAAACGTCATTTGCAAAACCCACGCAGTATGGCCTCTTTTGACAAAGATGACCGTGACAAAAACGAAACAAGCTCATTTCGGTAGTAGATTATTGTTAACATGGTTTATAAGTGGATTTTAGATCCTTTTGACGTTCTACACAAAAAATACTGTAGTTCATTATCTCTGGTTTCAATGTAATATGTATGGGCTTACAAAATAAGCTTGAAAATTATTTTGTAAGCCCATAGATAATGAGTATGGAAAAACAATTACTAAACGAACAGATGTGTACTTTAATTGTACTGTCAGAACAAACACCTGTGGTAATTTAATTCCGCCCAACTGTTACGGGGTTTTAATTTAAAGATTGCCCTGCAGCAATCCCATTTTAAGAGTCAAATTACTTAGATAGGTACTATTTATAAATTTTATGCTAAGATTTTTTCCTTTTATGGCAACTGAGCCGGTTCCGGTTCCGACTATACTGCCAGTGTCACGTCCTGAATATACAAAAGTTTCAGTTGAGTAAGTAGTGAGGGAGTGACTGAGTTGAGAAAAATAAAGTTACTAACTATTGACACCGTGTAAATAGTTAGTAACTTTATTTTTAGTAAAGCTCGTGTAAATTACACGAACTTTACAATATTTCAGAACATAACGTAATATTCTCTGTTCAACAAAGTAAATAAACACACATTTATTGCGAAAACCGTGTCTCAGAATGACTATTTGCCAATATTCAGCCGTTGTGCTGTTTTGGGCTCAAGGGAGCTTCACCATGAAGCAGAACGGTTGCAATATATTGCTATTGCTTGCCATCTGTGCAAATACTCGTAGATTTAATTTTCAATTCAATTGTAACCACATAAACGTGAATGAACGGGGTTTTGTGTTTTTTTAACGCAACGTAACCTTTATGAATGGCCTAATATTTTATCCTTTTACAAAATTGCAGGTACATACTTTGTTTAGTTTTGCCTAGCCTTTTCCTAATTAGTAGTAGTAGTAGTTATAGTCTCGGATTCCAATACACCAAGACAAGACCAAGACAATATCAGTATTTTTAATGAAGTGACTATTTATCTGTCGTCCACAATCCAATACATGGGCGACACAATACCGTGGCATGATTGCTGTTAGATTTTGTAGTCTCTGACTATCCGTCATAAAATGTGCAAATTACAGCCTGGACCAACGGCTCAAGATGCATTGCGAGGCTATTTAGCAATAAAACAAAATAATAGACACAGAGTATATATGCTATCAAGGCAAAAGCGCAAACAACAACGAGCACGATTAGATTGATGTAACTTTGATTGTATCTGTGATTGTAACGGAACATTTCACGCTTCACTGTGAAACAGTGAAGCGTCGACGTCGAAGTACCAAACTCGCCCGAGGGAAAAGTAGAGACGTCACTCTGAAGCAGGGCCGTTAATCGACTGCCAGTCATTCACAGAGAATTTGAGGATTCCAATACCACGGCCAATTCGATGATGTAGCTAGTTCCTTGAGCTACTTAACTAATTCCAATAAATTATTTACTCCCGTTGTTCCAAAAGCCAATATCTGGAGATGTACGTCTTATCGCTACTACACTATCGTTAAGAGGGTTGTAAATAACGTGTAAAACTCGCGTTATCTCTGTCCTGCAGCGCCCATGCCGCAGCTGACATTATTTCTGACAGTTTACATCCATCGCCATAAATGATGAAGTTCTAATAAACATTTCGTATTGAACTACAGTACTGAATGTAATCCACTATAAATTGACAGACAGGATGACGTACAGATCCGAACGAATTTATTTACACTGTCTCCAATTTAAATCTGCATTCCCCATCTGCGAATTTACACGGCTTTACAATGTACAACAGAAACGGGAAATGGGAGAATCTATTACGTCACATTACAATCAGCGGGAAAAGATTTCAGGAAAGTGGTCCGGGTAAATGAAGCTAGATGAGTGTGCTCAGACAAATGAATAGCCGAGGTGATGTCGGGATGCTGCGCGCGGTCGCACGAATGTACAGCTATCTGGAAATAATGCTCATTGTGTGGTTTCTCTCTCAACATCTCATTTATTTAACACGGTAACACGGTTGTTTGTTTGTGTACTTGTGAACAATGCGCAATACGGAACCGGGTATATTAACATACCTAACCCTATAAATAACCCCATTTCACAATCGGTAGGGCGGTAAATCGGGAAACACAGGGCAATTAAGTTCTTGGCATTACGACGAAGTGCCGTTTTACCTACAAATTACGTAATTTGCATCTTACTGAATATTGTTGTATAGTCCGAAACAAAAGTAGGTTAATAATATTTAAAGTCATAGAGGAGTTTAGAGGATATTCACATACCCAAACTAAATAGATTCACTAACCTAATCTGGGGAATTATGTGACGTCATAGTGCCCCAGATCAGGTTAGTGAACCTATCTCCATCATGCTTCAGTCGCAAGTCTAAATTTTATTTTAATTTATATATATCACTATATCCTACTATATATTATAAAACAAAGTCCTCCGCCGCGTCTGTCTGTCTGTCTGTTCGCGATAAACTCAAAAACTATTACACCGATTTTCATGCTGTATTCACCAATGGATAGAGTGGTTCTCGAGAAAGGTTTTAGTATATAATTAGTCAAGCGGGCTAAGCCGCGGGCATTAGCTAGTTCAATATAAATGTCTCTTTCTTTATGCAAGCCTAAAAGCAAAGGTTAACAAAACGACTTTATGGTATAAAATGTATTAGTATTTCCCACAACTTTTTCACAGGATCCAAAAGGCTTACTTATCCAAGAATATCAGACACCTTAGAATAATTACACAAATTAGAAAAAAAACAAATAAATATAATTAAATTATGTAATTATTCCAAGTCAGAAACCATATTCGCTTAATTTCACTACAGACTTCTTTCTTTGTCAATAAAACAGTCTTCAACGAGCCAAGTTTCAGGTGGGCGCGAGTTACTTCACTTTTGGAATTATGTGACGTCATAGTGCCCCAGATCAGGTTAGTGAACCTATCTCCATCATGCTTCCTCTGATAGAGATAGAGACAGAGCCATATTGGATGAATAGCACTATCCTTTTCTCACAACGGAATCATGGCTGCATTGGCACTTCGCAGTAAGGCCACAGATCTGAATCATTCTATTAAATCCAAATCCAATGCTATAAAAGTTACCAAGAAGCCATTTCTTGTGAAGGCAGAAAGGCGATAGCTACCATAAGATCTATAAATATTAATGCAATGGCCCCATTAGTTTGTTATATTACCCCAAACAAATACTTCACAATTAGAAAAAGAAAAAAAGAAAAGGAAACAAAAACGAGCATTTGAAAGATTTATGAAGATTTTTCGAGTTTTGTTTACTGGCGAGACACGAATATGATAATTTTCGCTGGAAATAAACCGGTTTCCGAACATTCCGCTCCATAAATCAGGAAAGACGACTTATTGTGAAGTAACTCGCGCCCACCTGAAACTGGGCTCGTTGAAGACTGCTTTTATTGACAACGAAAGAAGTCTGTAGTGAAATTAAGGGAATATTATGGTTTCTGATAATCTTGGATAAGCCTTTTGGATCCTGTGAAAAAGTTGTTGGAAATACTAATACATTTTATACCATATAGTCGTTTTGTTAACCTTTGCTTTTAGGCACATGCTTAAATAAAGAAAGAGACATTTATATTGACCTAGCGAATGCCCGCGGCTTCGCACGCTTGACTAATTATATACTAAAACCTTTCTCGAGAACCACTCTATCCATTGGTGAATACAGCATGAAAATCGGTGTAATAGTTTTTGAGTTTATTGCGAACAGACAGATAGACAGACGCGGCGGAGGACTTTGTTTTAAATAATATTAAAGTATTTATATTTTAAAAATATACATAAGCTGAGCTGTAAGTCTTCCATATTGCCTAAATAAATAAATAAATAAATTAAAATAAAATTTAGACTTGCGACCACAATCTCACCTGATGGAAAGCGAAGATATGGACGAAGATAGATCACAGGTTGACCTCCAGGTGGTAGCTAACAGAAACAGAGAATCCGGCAGGGAATTCCTCTTGATGTCATTAATTGTGAATGTATGGAAAACAAGCGCATAAATCTTACTTTACAAGAAGCCTGCATGCTTTGATTAGGAACCGCAGCCCTCGGGGTTTACGAGCGGTAAGTAAGTAGCTAGTAATGCATAACATAGTATGCAACGGATTGTGTTAAGGTGAATGCTCCAACCAGCCCGTGAAATTCAAAATTTCTTAGCGTAAGAAAATTTAATTTCGCGGGCTGGTTGGAGCATTCACCTTAAGAAAATAGTATTAGAGTACCAATTTCTTCACTTTTAAGCAAACATTCTTTTGTAAAAATGTGGCGTAAGTGTTCTTTTATTTTCTGGAATAAGGGCAACGCCATGAAGTTGACCATGTTCATCACTGAACTGTTTAGTTCAGTAGAAATATTTATATCAGGAGTGTATTTCACCCTTGTCAAGTTAGAAATGGACTCTTCGTTACTGTGACAACCGATTATCATGGGAATGTTTCAACTTTAGGAATGTATCCCAAATACTTGAAATATTCATATAGTTTTTCCAGGCTGCGTTGGGACAAGGTCAGAATGACGTAAAACATTGGACCACAGGGATCAGGTATCTCAAAAGTGGATTGAAAGGTGTCCATCCCACTTTTTTATTAGTTTGGTCTTGTTTGAATAAATTAAACTTTTTTTGTTAGATCTTCACAATTCCAGGGATGTTTAATGTTTCCAGGACTTTTAATATCTCTTATTGTTTCACAATCAATATGGAATATTGCATGTGACTGTTGAGGTTGTGCTGTTCAAATTGGTATGTTTTACCGGAGCTATCAATTTACAGATTGCCTGCTGAAAAAGTAGTTCAGGCTAGTTTTGACACTCGTATGAATTTAGAATTATATGTTTTTCGGGGAAAGTGTGAATGTGTTTTTAAAACCTCATGAATATAAGCAAGCTTATGTACCCAAGCGCCAAGTTGAAGTACCGACTACGCAGGTACATTTTCCCACAGTAGTCGAAAAACAAGCCCACATAAAAACGAACAGTAATGTTCAGTTTGTGTTAGTGTTTTAGTAACAAGCATAAAGCAGAAACTGTAATTTGAAAGAGAAGGTCCATTTAAACATAATTTTAAAATCGGGGGATGCTACAACGCAATATATTGCGTTTCTATATAATATATTCTATAGAATGGAAAAATCCTGCAATCCAGACATCACTGCTAAAAAGTTCCAATAGGCAATAGCATATGTTAATCAAAAGTTTTTTTTTGGTTCGATACTAATAAGCAATAATTTATAAGTTAGAGTAAACAGGTTTCTTCTGGGTAAGCTCACTTTATCGCCAAACTTGTCTCAATCTCCTCTGACCTAGACTTGAGTCGAGAGCATACCCATCTAAAAAAAAATTAAAGCTAGCAACAGGCAGATCTCTAAGTTATACCTAAAGCTACAATAAAAGCTTAACTTAACCTGTTTCGCAAAAATACAGACAGGGTACAATCCACCGCATCAGTTGATTTTCTCCATTCAGTCCAATTAATGATTTCGCCGTACATGTTTACCATTACCATGTTCGTGCGACGACGACTTAGCTTTCTGTTTGAAGTTGTGCGGTTTCAGGCGGCAACGTCCCGATCTGTAATTTACTTACCGTCAACCTTTGTCGTAGCGTCGTGTACATCACTGATTCTCAAAGTTGTACACCTGGGTCCCCAGTCATAGGTTAACGCAGTCACATAAGGAGTTTATAAAAAAGGGCATGAGAGGTAAACTGATTTATTTATTTAAACTTAATGTAGAGTAGCGGTACATATGTACGTGGACTTAATGCAACAAGGCATTCTCTACCTGGCAACCTTTGGGATAAAAATATTACACCATAGAAGGTGTATAGCAAATAAATAATATAAAAAAAAATAGTCATTTGTTTTTGAGAAAGTCACGGTAGGTACAGTACAACAGTAGCGAGAATCAACTCGAAACGGAATCGCCAACGGGTCCAAAGTACAAAAGCATTTGAGAAACTGTGGTGTATACTTGTGACGCAACCCTTCTCGGTTCACGGCCTATACTCACCTCTATTTCGCAATTATTTACCTACAACCCCGCCAGAGGACACTTTGCTTTAAAAGAAGATTAGTTTTTTAATTTACGCCGCTTTGTGCGAGATACGAGAAAACTTTGGACGTAAAACAACAAGGTGCTTAAACAGTTTATTTAAATATTCATTTATTTTAACGGGTCACAATATGCATTGGTTTTTTTATGCACTGTTTTTGTAAAAGGCTATTTGTCTAACTTTAATTTTCTTTTTTGTTTTCGCTTGCACTTTGCTAACAGTCTTGAACTATGTAGGCATGACAACTATAAAACAACGATATGGTAACCAAATCAAAAACTTTAATAACACAAAATTTTCATATAGTTAGAAAACTGTTTTCAGCGGGTTTCACTTTGCTGGAAGCGGGAAAACTTTGAAAAGCCACCGACAAATGTAAATAACCTCCACCTGAGTTCAGTTGGAGAAAGTTATTTATTCAGTGTGAGCTTCACATTCCTTTACTGATTGTCTTGGACCAAGAGATTACTATTAGGTACATTATTATGTGGTGCCAGTTTCGAAACATGTTCAAACATTCGCAGTTACCAGAAGTATTTAGGTAACTGGAATTTTACTTTAGTCTCTACGATGTTTAATTTTCTTACAGGTCAAAGGCTTCACGTTATCTTTCCCCCATGTCGCTTTGCATGGACTAATTAACTCAACAGTTTCCACTTAACTGAAATTTTAATTGAGGTTTGAAATAAAAGATCCGTGCATTACAGCATTTTCCAAGAAAATTCCAAATAACTGATGGAGATCAGACTTGAAATTAGCCTGTACGAGAAGATTGTTTTCTCTGTTCTTTCGCCTGCTTGATTCTATATCAAGTACAAGATAATTTTGAAACCATGAACACTCTTTCAAAGGTTGGATTTGCTTTTAAAACCCTGAAAATAATATGAAATGCTTCTATATCTATTGTTATCTGTCGAAGAACAATAAGTTTTATCACGGCTGTAGTATAGACACTTTTCCCAAGCGTCTTCTAGTATTTCGCAATAGTAACAGAGAGTTTCATCATTATTTCGTTGAAATTGATTTAATACGTCCGAATACCCAGATCCGTTATGCCCTTTCTAATTTCACGCCGGCCTACTCGGTATAAATGTACTTCACAATATCCGTCAATATTTATACAGATTGCAATAAGAGATGACACACAACACATATTTTAACGGAACAAATATTGCATTTGGATATGTTTGCATATCTATTATCATAACACTTCCTTCTTTTTTAATATTTAATAATTTTGTGTCTATTAACATCTATTGTTAGTTGTGAAATCATTGAAATGCCATTTCCTATGTTAAATCGAAATCCGCTTACACCACATTTGTACGTACCTATCTACTTGGTAGTACATATCCGCTTAAATATTACCGAGCTACGGTCAGCTTATTAACGTTGTAGTGAGAATAAATTTCCTCACTCGTCCACAGAGGTGCAGTGGACCTACGGGTTACATAATACACGAACTAGTTTACGTAGGTACCCAGTTATGAATGAGATTATAAGACCGACCTACTTGGAGGCTTGGCGCATATTTTGTGGAGATGATCGTGTTTGCGAGATGGAGCGCGGCGGCGGCGTGCCCCTGCATCTCTCGAGCGCTTCAACTTGATGCGTCTAAGGGTTTCTTCCACCTGGAACTCGGCCAGTTTTCATGGTATGCAGAATATCGACTGTCTGGATGAACTTTTGTACTCTGAAACTGCTGAAACGATCGGTTCTGTAGTTTAGGCATGAAATCATATTTTGGTAGGCTTCGTGATTGTGAAGTACATGGCATCTTTTCCTCTTGGTTATTTTAAAACATTGAAATCCGGAATACTATAAATATTATATATGAAGCAAATACGTAATGCAGATTTATGATTCAGAATTAAGTAAACGATTTGCGTGGGAGACTTCTAGTAGCTTCACTTACTTTTCGTTGTGTGACGATGTATGCTGTGATACCGCAGGGTACCACCGCTGCGGCATCACTTACAAGCTAGTAGAAATCAAACAACGATTGCGTTCATGAAGTAATTTAAGGGACCTTGCCCAGTTCAAAGCTTTAGAATACATGACTCATTTTATCAAACAAACCACTATACACATCTATATATATATTTAAAAATGAATCCCTATTTCCCTTGGTCATCCCATTACGCTTGAAAGGTTGGAGCGGTTTCGCTAATTCTTTTTTGTTGTGTTTGTTACTGTCAGGAGAAGGTTTTAATGAAGTAATAAAATAAGGAAGGTTATATTATTTGTATTTCCTTTGACCTTACATAGCTATGCAGACATTGCTAGCTAATATATATAACTAGCAGACCCGCGCAACTTCGTCTGCGTCACGTTTTCCGCTCCTCAATAATATTGCAACAAAAAAATGAGATGTAAGCTACCCTATCTTTCAAGTTGGATCAAACTGCACACGGTGTGCAAATTTTATTAAAATCGGTTAAGTAGTTTAGGAGTCCATCGCGGACAAACACCGTGACACGTGATTTATCTAAATTAAGAATATTATATTAAGATTTTAAGATGTAATAATGCTGTAGTAAGTTTTGATAATTTAATTTAACTAAATGACCAGCTATGTATGATTAGTATCTGTGAAATTTATAGTACCAATTCAAGCTTAGTAATTTAGAATATGTTAGAAGGTAAGGCAGCAAACATTGATAAACCGACTCGTGTACAAGGCGACCGCAGAGCGCTCATGTTTAATTAGAGGTATTATTGGATCGCCGACATTGCTCCCGTGGTGCTATTCAGCAGACACAAAGGGAACCTGTTAATGCCTGAATAATGTAAAATGTTCCATCACGCGCCTCACCTCTTTGTTTCCCGTATAGTTCGTAAATGCCTTCATTCGCTGTCTGTGTCGCTTCAAGTATCTGTTATTTTCAGTAAAACTTGTTTCCAGTTATGGTTTGCTGTAAATGCGCTTTTGTATAACACGTCTCTGTATTTTGTGGGGTATACTTGTAGCAATGTGGATTTTTAAATTCTTAAGGTCAAGTTCGTAGTTTCGAAGTTTCTCTAAGATATTACTGACAAAGGAAAACATCATGAGTCTAAAATTGTCAGCGTAAGTTTGAAACAGCTTTTTGATACATTTTCGTGCATAGTTACTGTGCATGAGAAAAGTCCTTTGCTCAGCAATACTCAGTAACGAGAGTGTATAATTCCGAAATTCTTTTGATTAAACGCTTGCAATAAAGTACTCCCCTGAAAAGCGTATTGATTTTCCAATTCGTTCCGCTTATTTATGCCAACGTGTATACGAGTGTTACAGCTGGTATAACATTCAGTGGTTAGTCGGCGAATGTTTTGGTTCAAGCTGTCGCGTGTTGTAATGGAACCGGTTCTGTTCACGAACAATCGATGAAATTGTAACGCGAAACGAATAAATCTAGATTAACAAACACTGCATATATAGGTTTAGCACGTAAATTATCATAAAGCAAGATAGGTAGTTTAAAGCCTAGTAGATAAGCCAAAGTCAATTTCGTAGATTATCATCTTGCCATTATTAGGTTAGGCGGCCATTGTATAATATTAATACCGAACTAATAGCACGATTTTAGAATACGTAACTAGAGCGTAGGAAATTACGCACACAATTTGGAGATGTGTAATATTATATGTACTAGTAGGCATAGTAATTATGTAACAATTTAATTAAAAGACAAAGAATTATTCTTTAAGAGACGAGCCTTGGTGATTGAGAAACGCGTGCACCGGCTAGTGACGTAAGGAGCACGCTGGCTGCGGCCGCGCGAAGCCAAACTCTTGCGCAAAATACGCCTCATAACGTAAATCGCAAATTTCATAAGTAACCCGTGAAAGTAAGCGATTCATTTCACTCTCACGCACGGCGGTGGCGGCGTATCGACGGCTCTTGTAAACAAGCCACGCTTGTGGACGGCCGCGGCGGTGACATAATCCACGTAGATCTCATTCCATCAGCTGATTCACAGCTCTATCTATATTTTATGTTAATGTTACGATTATTGTATTTGCTTTTCGCGTATCAAATGAGGCGCCAGTGAATTTCTCTTTGAAATGTAACACACGGTTATCTGTTTCCGTATTAGTAGGTACCTACGGAGATTCTTGTTTTTCCACATGTTTTTGGGGACAACTAGTTCAGCTTTGATTTTTCGGTTCGAACAAGATTGCTATTGGGTTTTAATCTACAAAAGTTTGTGTTCGGGATTGGAACAGAGCTCGGCGAATGCTATAAATAAACTAGCTAACTACCGACTGCCAGCTTCGCCTGTCAGCTATGAGTAAGCGATTAAATGCTCTGCTCACCGCTAGCAGCGGAGTAAGCGTGACGGTTATGTTATGAAATTAATTGCTAGTTGCATGAGGAAAATGACACTATTATTTTCTGACGAATATCTTTAGCAAGATCCGGTTAAGAAACTTATATTTTGTGGAATTGAAATGTTGAGATCAAACATTATATTGGTAATCTACATCTACACCAATATTATAAAGAGGAAATCGTTGTTTGTTTGTTTTTTAGAAATGAATAGGCTCCGAAACTACTCGACCAATTTGAAAAATTTGTTTCAGCGTTAGATAGCCCATTTGTCGAGGAAGGCTATAGGCTATATATCATCACGCTACGACTAAAAGTAGCGGAGCATTAACGGAAAATGTGGCGCAGACGAAGTTGCGCGGGTCAGCTAGTATTTTTGTAATATAGTAATTTTGTCGGTTCTGTAAACATAATGCTATACCTACCTAGTTAACATTATGAATACAGAATCGACAAAATGAATGCTGATGAGGTAAGTTGACTGACAGGAAACTTCGGTATTTTTAACTTTCATCAAAGCAGGAAATTTTTATTCAATATATATTCTGCTGCGTCAAATTAAACAAAAGTTCCTGCAATCTTAACTCAAAACTTCATAACCGATATTACCAATTCGTTGACGTCATAGTCAGCGGCCACGTCCCGGATAGATCAACCGGTCCCGGATGATATTTTGAGATCTTTTGCAGCCGTTACGGATGGTCAAAAGTCAGAAATTCTGACACCAGTCTTGCAAAGAAGAACCGTGTTACCCAGTTAGTGGGCTGTGGAGGTCAAATAGGCATTTTTTCCACGTTAATACTGATATTCAGCTGAATCCGGTTTGACTGGAAGCTGACCCCAATATAGTTGGACAAAGTTTAAGTAAATTATGATACGTTAAAAATAATGAGTACGTAATGTCAGAGATAAATACAGTCAACATAACGTAAAACAATAATAATAACGCCCCGTTTTGGACAGTCGTGTAATAAAATAATTTCATTTGACCCTGTACATTTTACGTACTTTGTCGAAGCTAATGTAGAGTGTCTATATCCAGAGTGCCATTTAAATATTAACAAAGCGTGATCTAATAAGGTTGAGAGTAATGGGAATTAATTAAGTAAGTGCTACCTTATTTGGTCCGTTTAAGGTTTTAATAGAACAATCAATGGAAGCGCTAGCCTAGCAACCACGGTGTATAGATGTAGGGTGAATTAATTGGTCATATTTCATTGGAGGAATTCACGAGTAGGTACCTATAAACTACTTTAACCATTTAAGTTCGCAAATCAAGAAAACCCAGGGAATAGTTTTTTATTTCGCGAGTCAGGTGCCCATAGAAAAAAGTTATAGAGAATATTTATTGTTACAAATGACATCATGACTCCTTTCATAAGTTTCAACCCCTGAAATATATCCAATAAATTAAAAGTCAGTCTGATTAATTAGTATGGCAGAATTGACTCAGCTCCACAACTTACTTAGCCTACCGATCATAGGTGTATTGTACAATGTAGATAATACAGTTACCTTCCTACACGCCGCCGTCCATAATTTGATAACATCGTGTGCGCCTGCCTAACATCGCTAGATCTAATTCGACAGTTTCTGACTGAGATAAGTGATTTTCTAAATTGATATTGGCTTAAGGTACAAGCTTTTCGTGAATTGTTTTTTTTTCAAAAATATATATAGCATGGCCCTGAAACGTGGATTTTAAGCTAGAGTTCAGTTATACCAATCCGGATAAAGCAAAAACTACGAGTAGATACGATATCGTACACTCTTAAATAAGCTTTCCGGTAAAGAATTCCTAAAACTGTTGCTGAATTTGGAAAGGAAGAAAATCTGGTTCAACTGTCGGTAGAACCTTTATATTTTATGCTGTAGTTTTAGAACTTTTTCAACAAAACCTGTCATCATTTTTGAAGATTGGATATCTTATCATATCATTAAACCATAAAATAGTACCACAAAATCTTTAATAACTTATAGTGGTTCGTGTCTTAAACTAGAATAACCTGAACTTAGGCAACAAACACTCGTTATTGTGGAGATGTTGACACGGACTCACGGAGAGACTGCGTGCATCTACAAGCACGCATTGCACTCCGGAGAGCCGGGTGGCGGTTGCCTCACGCCAACCACACAGCGAGTGGTGTAAGCCAATCGGTCAATTAACAGGAATTTGCCCAATATTTCACAACACGAAACGTCAATCCTTTGTAATGAAATACTTAATGGCGGCCGGCAAGTGGAACGGATGTATGGACACAGTCATGTTTGTAGGTCCTTAGAAAGAATGACTGAGTGATTTGCCAACTTAATTTTTCGTTGCGCCGGTTTATTGGGATATAGAGTGTATTCGGATGTTTGGCCAATGCTTTCGACAGGAATGTTTTGTTACTTTAAATATCATAGCTAGAGACGTTTATTTGCAATAATATGTATGTCAAGTTGAATGACAAGTCAGGTCAAAGTCAGGTGGTTGTCAAGTTGTATGTTGAGTTGTTCTCCTCCGCTGTACTCTTCTGATTAATTTCGTTGCGGGATCCAAGACAGTTGAATCGTTTCTCCGGGACTCGTCGGGTTTCATTAGCTCGGCGTTTTTCTGGTGGTCGCCACTGTTGATTCTGGCTTTCAGGAGTTGCAGTGGTTGGGAATGTGTGGCGGGCTTGTCCCAAGTTGAATGAAAGAAATCAAACGTCCAATCTACATAATCACGACACCGACTTTCATCTCAACACATTTAGACACAAAAAGTACCATATAATAACTTGTGCCCTTCAGAATATACTGCACCGATTTGTTAACCCTCCAGGCTCCAATATTATTCGATGAAACGCGACAAAGTAATAAATAACAACATAATCAAAATATCAAATTGAAGTGCCATCCACGTCGCCACAAATTATTCGTTGTTCGCGAAGCGTCATTTTTGAATTGTTGCCGCAACAGCAGTGTTTTCAGATATGCCTATCTATATATTAATATTATTATTTATTGCGATATTGAAATAACGCAACTTTTGCAATTTAAGCTTACCTTCTTCTCCTGATGTGATACATGCAAGCAGTCTTTTGAAAGATTGAATAGCTTAAAAAACTCTGAATAAAAAATAAAAGTTATGACCACGACGTTGAATTACAGTTCAACGAAAAGTTTTTATTCTATCTCCCCATTGCAAAATTTAAAACCATTTCCCCAGTTTATATCGTACATGCTACTATTGGGCACACATTTCCGTATTTTTTGTTTGATTGCTCGTGAAAACCGAAAGCTTTTAGAAAGCTCTACTACATATGTTTTAATATTGTCATGCCCGCCGGGCGGCGTCATTTATATTTAAATAAAGTGTAGTGGATCGCATATTTTCATACACATCTCTGTATCCCAAGTATGATTGGATTTGTTTATGAAGTCACGGCGCCAAAATATTATATTAAAGCGTCTTAACGGCGCCACACGGAATCATGAAGATATGAAGTGACGCGCAAGATATTCGTTGCTTACGTAGATTATGAGAAAAATATTCAAGCAAGTGCAGAATTCCCAACTAACATTTTGGTATCAGTAACAGGCTTTTTTATGAGTTTAAGTGATATTAAAGAGTTACAATTATCTCAGTTCTAACTAAATGCGATAAAGAGGAGGCAACAAACAATTTTTAACTCCAATTGCGGCACTAGATCTTTAATGAACCATGTAATATAGGTTTGAGAGTTAAAATGGTGCCAGTGACAGCAGCTATACTTAAAACGTTACAGCTTTAACCTATATTTAACTACCATGTCTATATAACAGTTTTCGCTGATTACTGTTAACTATTGGTGTTGCTTAGTTATTGCAATGAAGTGTCTTATACACCTTGAGGTAGTATATTGACTATTATTGCAGACATATGTTATAAAATAGAGATTTTCGAGACTATAGTAACACGAATACAAAAAGTGTCAAACAAACTGCTCTATCTAGGTTTAACCTGTAATACAGGATTTAACTAAAGCTTATTACGTTAGGCGGTACTCCTTTAATGATGTTCTAAAGGCATTGGTGACAAATAACGCATGTATGGGTCGTTATTAACACTAACCTCACTTTTGTTCGACGGGACGTAAACAATTATGTGAAAGTTGCTTTTTTTATAATTGATTATTACCTACATGTGGAGAACTGCGTTGTTGGGGGCTTCAAAGGGGGCAAATTTTTCATTATTTTTGTGATAGGACACGCCGTTTTCGAGATACAAGTAAATATAGAAAAAAATAAAAAAGTACAGTTATTGCAGTCCCAGTCAAGGAGTTGGTAGTTTAGGCACTCCCAGGCCACTTGACCATGACCTCCAAGGTCACCCGACCTTCACATCCAAGCTATCATGACTTCCAGGATCACTTGGCCTCGAGTTCTAAGTCACTTGTCTTTGACCTAAAGGTCACTTTGATCTTGACCTCAAGTTCACTAACCATGAATATTGACCTGATACCGTTCCTTAGAATCGCGAGACCTGAGTTCAAGGTCAATATTTCTGAGGTGTTCTATGGTGTTCCCCTACTGCCACGCCCACGTCCCAACGGGTCTAACTAGATTGTATAAAATGGCTATATAATTTAATACATTCTTTGATCAAAGTTATTTATTTATTTATATATATACTTTATTGTACTTTGTTAGTTATAATCACTTTTTCCAAATTGAGTTGATATTATACATAGCGGCTGTATAATATATATATTTTATCGCATAATCACTCACTGTAACATATATAAATACATAAACGGATTACGTCATGTCGTAGCAGCTTTTCATTATTTCGATGAAGAACCCTAATCGAGTCGGTTTGTAAAATTTTAAGGCGGCTGTATTGTCTTCACTGTGGCAAATGTATTTAGCTAAGTCTATTATGACAATGTTAAGTCACCAATGGCAGCACCATACTCGTGACTAACGATGTTGTAGCTCAAAGAGTGGTACAAATGATTTAAGTGAAGACTTAATATTTAAAGTAAGTTCGCCATTGTTTTGGTAACCTAACAATAAATATTATTTCGAGTTATTCAACATTTGACAACAAAATACTAAATTTCTTATATCATTTGAAGCGTTCCTTGAATACCACTTAATTTTACATGCCACTGCTCAGGAAGAAGAAATAAATAATAATATTTGCTTGTGGTGTCTATTTTATTTGTTATAACTTTTCTTGTAAATCTTTAATAAATCCTAGGCGCGTTAAAATTGAGATGAGAAACATGGTATAAATATACCATGAAATCACAAGGGCAGTCATTTTTCACTTCACAAACTCAAATAACGTAAATACTTAAAATGGCTCCTGTTTTATTTCATATTATTCTGCTATGTTGAAAGATAGTTGACATTATACGCTTACACTACGAACAGATTTAATTTTTTAAGGTTACAGGCTTTTTAAATCATAACGTGGGCTAAAAGTTATACAGTTGTTTTAAAATGAAGTCAAGAAGCTACAATACACTTACCCGAGTCCATTTTAGATAGCTAATATGAGTCACGGTATCAATATTCTATTCTTAATAGGTCTTATAAAGGTTTTATCGGCAAAGCATTCTTATCCGATGCTTTCCTACCACCTGTTGTGTTTACCAACCCGATATTACAACAGTAATACCGGTTAAAGTAATAGCTATCACTTATTTAACGCTCTTGGGCTTTGACACATTTGTATCACCGTACTATAGGTTTTCTATAATACTTACCTGTAAAACTGTGGGCCTCTTTCGTGGTTATAAGTGAGTTAGAACATGCTCTAACTCTGTTGTAGAGGTATGCGTTAACAATTTTATACTCAAATGTAACTGATATACGATTCTTTTATAGGTTATTTTACCGCTTTGGTGTTAGTTGGGTTGACCGCAAAGTGGGTCGTTGTCCGACCGTGACTGCAGGTGCAGACGACGCGCTGTGCGCCCGCGCACTCGTCGGCCGCGGCCTGCGCACTGTGATGGTGACGGTCGGCGACGTATCACCAACACGCCTTTAATTACAGGCTTGTGAAACAAATGTACGCAAGGAAACCTTCAGATCAAATACCCCAGTCTCCCCGTTTTCCCACTAACTGTGAATGTACCCGACATTGACAAGGGTTCCTTAAATATGTAACATGCGACCTTTTTATGAGATAAATGTATGCACGTTTTTAAGGTCTGTCCATGCCTGCCAGATGGACCTTACAGAACTCACCGCAAAGGGGACCTGCGGCCTGTTAAGAATTCAAGCAAAAACAGATTCCAATGCAAACATAAAATTCATATCATTCGGAGTGCGGAACTTCAAAGGTTCCATCGAAACCCCTTGCTGCGATGGCTCGCTGCCATCTTTCATTCTGTCACTCGACTATTCCAAAAAGTCCAAAACACTTTTCGAGATATTCGTTTCCATTTATTTGTACATGTCATAGAAATGGTTGCATGAAATGCAATGTTCGTCAATTCGATTGAAAATATATATAGATAAATTCATTTATTTGCCCGAAATACGGGATAACATGCCAGTTACTAATACAAACTCATTTAAATTATTCAGTTGCCTTTTTATTCTTTTTCATAGCGAAGTTAGAGAGATGTAGACTTTGTTAATTGGATACAGGTCTATAGACCTAGCTATATTGGAATCATAATTAACTCGAAAGACAAAGCAAATAGATGGCAATGTGCAGGCTGAACCAGAGATTACATTACTCTATTCATAAGATCTAATATCGTTGTAGCCTGGAGGTCTATTTCCTCATAGTGATTGCTCTGTGGTGTGTGACGACTCGTGTGGTTATCTGTGTCAACCCACACATATCGTAGTTCAAACTTTAATATCAATTTACAAAGTATTCATATTTGGATACTTAATTGAATCGAATAAGTATGTTGTAATGTTCAACGTTTCAACCTCGTGTGACTTTGTTTATGAAGTTGTAATACGTAGTTTGAGCTTAAATATCAGCTGGTGCTCCGCAGACGAAAGTTTTGTAATCGTGATAATATTTTAAAGGAATAAATACTTACCTTAAAACCCCAGAGGGACATGAGGGGAGTTTTCCTGGAATCTACTTTGACAACAATCAGTGGTCTTTTTTGAAATCGAAACCATCCCGGGGAACTGTTCGCCCCTTAGTTGTCAATAAAAAAGAAGTTTGACGAGTTTTTCTGTATCCTGCGTGACTTTAAGAAATTGGACGTCACAATCACGAAATCCAAAATATTGCGAGGGACACCTGCTGATATTGTGCACATGTGGATAGTATTTTTACTTTAGTAGAAAGTGTTGAATAATTTATCCCCAGTCTTAGTTATTTATCTCTAACCCTTACATAGTTTTAAACAAAATAATTAAGTTTCACAACAGCGATAAACATAGCAATGTTAAAATTGTAATAAAAGCAACTTGAAGCACATTTATCAAAACTTTTTGTTAGTAAGCACTGTATCATAGGTAGCACAAGAAACTAAAACACGGGTTATAGAGTCGCTCCGAGTTTTGCTCTACATCTACATTATAACAATGACTCTCGTTAATTTATTACAGAGAGGGTTACATTCATTCTAATACCTCACCCAGAACTGTGACTCTCCGCCGTATTCGCAGATAAAAATGTTCTTTTGGATGGCTTTGCATGATTTAATATCTCCGATTCTCTAGCCTTGTTTTATAGTCGTCGTACGAATCTTATTTAACGTTCTCCTTTACTGCACCTGCGAACATTTGTAGTTTCCGGAGCCGTAAAAGTGTCCGTAATAGAATCGAAATTTTAGGCCCGCCGCCGGTTGCCGTTCTCTCGAAGTGAAACAGTATAAAGCCGAATACTAGCTTCGCTTTAATAAAATACCACGAAATAATGCTTTTGTACCCCGGCTTGATCGGAACCGGCTATAGTTTTCGTGGACGAAATTTTCAACCTTCTAAAGTGTGCTGATAACGAAAAATATTGCGGGGAAAATGTGTGGACACCACGTAAGTCCTTTAACAAAAGGCGGTTTACCTCGGAAGCTTATAATAACACTTAAGGCGAGGATAATAGAACCTCCTGCGGGGTTCATCTAGAGAGAGCAATATTTCACTGAATTAATAAGTGTGAAGGCTATAAATCAGTGGAACTGCGCTCCACGGGGCTGGTACTCAGGATCACAGAATGCATTGCGTTGGGTGTCCGGCTATCCGAGGATCCGTCTGCAGCACTATTGTTTTGAAAGCTGCGACTAACTAATCTCATCGAGATTGTAAACAGAATTAGCCAACTGTAACGAAACTATTTATCTGAGCTCGACTCTAGCATTAATTTATTTACGGATCGGTATCTGACTTGTTTCTGTAATGTCTTTTATATACTACGGGTTTAGGATTAAGACATTTTCTGGCTTAGAAAGTAAAGTCTTGAGGTAAAGGTATTTTTAGCTTCAATTAATTCCTAATGCTATTTTCCGAGGGGCATGAATAATTCTACATTCCTTTCCGACACAAACAAAACGGAAGGTCAGAAAAAGGTTATATTTTAAACGTTAGGGTCCCGCTAAATTATTATTATTATTATTTTTTTTTCCTTTTCCTAGGTTTCATCAATACGATGGACCCTAATATTATTACAATCTAGCCCTATAAATAGACTAATAAGTAATTTAATTATAACCTAAACTATTAAATTGTCTATACTAAGAATGTGTCCAATAGCACTTTTCTTATTGTCTCTATTAAGGCGAATACACTTCGATCTTGTGTTCGTTTGGCACTTTTGTACTTTGCACTATTTACTAACACTAAACACTAACTCGAACGGTTTTGTTCTTTTTAGTCTTCTCACTATGTTTGTGTGGTCAAGAAGCTGGATTGCCTCGACGTTCACATGCTGATGAAGTCTCTTTTCGTGAGCTTCTGCAAATTTCTGGATAACTGTTTCGATGAACTCAACTTTTAGGTCCCGATGGAGGTCATCATTTCGTATGTACCAAGGAGCATTTACAATGTCCCTTAGCACTTTGTTTTGGAATCGTTGTATTATTAATATATTGGTCTGTTTGGTGCAGCCCCACAGCTGAATACCATAAGTCCAAACTGGCATCAGGACTTGTCTATATAGCAATAATTTGTTTGGCACGGATAGCATGGAGTTTCTTCCAAGCAGCCAATACATGCTTTTGAACCGAAGTTCGAGTTCATCTTTTTTCTTCTTGACGTGAGCTTTCCAGCGTAGTTTTGCGTCAAGAGTCATACCGAGATACTTGGCTGTATTTTCGTATGGTACTAGTTTACTATTAATGTAAACTGGAAAATACTGATGTTTTTTGTTGGTAAAGTTAATATGAACAGATTTTGACTCATTTAGTTTAATCCTCCATTTTTTGGTCCAGTCATAAACTTGATTCACAGCCATTTGGACCTTTTCTGCTGCTTCTTCGTGGCTGTCTCCTACAGCCATTATAGCTGTATCATCAGCAAAAGTCCCAATCGTGTTTTGCTCTAATTCAGGAATATCGCAAGTGTATAGTAGGTACAGGACCGGACCTAACACGCTTCCTTGCGGTACGCCAGCGTTAATTTGTTTTAGTTCCGAGTAGGCATCTCCTTGCCTTATTCTAAAGACTCTGTTCAGAATGTAAGATTCTAGTATATCTGCAAACTGTTTCGGTAGCAAGCTCTTTAATTTGTGTATGAGGCCTTCATGCCATACTTTATCAAATGCTTGCGCCACGTCTAGGAATACAGTAGAACATACTTTCTTGTCTTCAAGGGCGTTTTCTATCACTGTTGTGATCCTATGCACTTGATCGATGGTAGAGTGATTTTCTCGAAAACCAAATTGGTGCTCTGGTATTATGTTTTTACTATCTATAATTGGTTTAAGCCGTTTGAGTAATAGCTTTTCAAATAACTTAGACATGATTGGTAGCAGGGAAATAGGCCTATATGATGAAGTTTCGTGGGCAGGTTTCCCTGGTTTAGCTATCATTATTACTTCAGCCACCTTCCATAGGTCTGGTACATATTTAAGCCTCAGTGCTGCATTGATAAGGGTTGTTAACTTAACCAGGCCCTTTCTTGGGAGGTTATGAAGAACTTCTCCAGTTATTAAATCGTAACTTGGTGATTTTCTCGTACTTATATTACGTTTAATTTCTCTTACGACTTCTCTGGGTGTTACTAGTTTTATGTTAGCTTCATTTTCTGATGCCTCTATATGAGCCAATGTGTGATCTTCAATCACTTCATCGACATTTGGTTGAAATATATTTTCAAGATGCTCTGCAAACCTCTTAGCTTTCTGCTCGTTACTAATTGCCCATTGCCCGCTAAATGAGAATATTAAGAATTTATAAAAGGATCTTCTTCCCCTAATTCTTGGGATTAAGCGAATTACATCGTTTAAAATAAAAACTTCGATGAGATCGCTTGGCTTCCTGTTCAAGAGTCGTAATTTTCCCGTTTTCCTCCTTAGCTTAAACAAGATCTATTAATATAAGAACAAAAACCCACGTTAAAATGAAAACGAAACCGAGGAGTGTTTATTCTAATTTATTGCAGATTGAATTTGATTTGTTAATATTTGTCCGCCTTCAGGATGGGATTTTTTCCGGGCTCTTTATAAGAATTTATAGTGATGGAAAATTCTAGGACGGGTTTCCCAAATCTAGCTTTATATCCGAGATTAGGCGAAGTGCCATATAGATCCTTGTTTGCTTACTATCTAGGTCTTCACAATGCAAATTTTGAAGAAGGGGGAGAATTTAGTAGGTAATAAATACTTCTTGGCCAATTATATTTTTGGTTATACCGATCAGTAAGAAGAATTCAGTACCTATCTACACTTTTACTGTAAGAAAATAATAGCGGTTTCTACGGAAATTCCCTTTCCGTCTTTGTTGATAATTATGTAAAAGATAATTTTCATTCAGAGACAATTCCTATTATTATGACAATGTAATTGCCGTCGACGTCTCTGGATGTTTCTTACTATCGAATTATAATTAACTCACTTTTTTTTTGGCAAAATTTGAATCCTGTCTTTGGTGAAAACTCATACTTTAAAGGATTTGGAAGTCTTTAGCCTTATTAGATGAACAACAAGACATATTTCAACTTTGTGTGAAGAATGTTTTAAATAAGCTCAGCTATCCTAATATTCCTAAAATTCTTCCGTTACTGAGTGGCTGACAGACAACGCACAGCCGAAATTACTGGTCGTAGAAAGCTGGAATTTGGCTTGTAGATTCCTTGTAGGGGAGCACTAAGAAAGGATTTCCCGAAATTCTTACGGGAACGGGAAAAAACGGGACATGCGCGTACAAAGTCGCGGGCAAAAGCTATTCGTGCATATGCCATGTCAACGAATCAATATTCCTTCGTAAAAAAGGGATAGCGCTATACGTCTTGTATAGGTCCGTCTCCGTCCATAACTGGAATCTTGATGGTTTTAAGACGTCATAGAAGGCCATGTCCGAAGTCGTCACTATCTTACGTTCGTTAATTACTCAATGTATCTCGTTGATTTGTGGGTAATCACTATTTTAGGCTATTAATCTTTAATTACCTAGAATATTGAAATGGATTGCAAAATCAATTAATAAACATAACGATGTTTTGAAACATACTGCAACATAATCGGTGATATTAGAGTCGAAAAGTTTCTCTGAAAACCCTCAGTAAACATAGGATGGAAATAGTTGAACAAATTAACAAAGTTTGATGAAGTGTATGGCCGCGCTAAAAGTAGCCAGGTCGATGGTTATTGCCAGCATTTTGGAGTCAGTTTAGGTATCGTTTACAGAGGTAGATTTTTATTTATGTACTTCTTCTTTTTAGGGTTCCCAAAGGTTAAAACGTGACCCTATTACTAATACTCCGCTGTCCGTTCATCCTTCCGTCCGTCGGTACGTCTGTCACTAGGCTGTATCTCATGAACCGTGATAGTAAGACAGTTGAAATTTTCACAAATGATGTATTTCTGTTGCCGCTATAACAACAAATACTAAAAAAACAAAATAAAATAAATATTTAAGGGGGCTTCCATAAACCAAACGTGATTTTTTTGGCGTTTTTATAGATAATAGTACAGAACCCTTCGTGCGCCAGTCCGACGTGCACTTGGCCGGTGCTAAATTTTTTCGATTCTTGAAAAGGATGAAAAGAAACGTTAGTCGTCTCGCTTACCTTTAAGTTTCAAACTATATTTTCCGAAGAAAATTAACATTTTAGTAACGCTTAGTGGCTCAAAGTATACATTTTATAGTTTAAAATGTCAAGAGGTAAAACTGTTTGTTTGTAGGAGGCCATCTCAAGAAGTCGAGATTTGATTTTCCGAGTTCAGATTTTTGTTTTTCACGGAAAAAATACTACTTTTACTGAGAATCATGCGATTAATCTGACCCAATGCACTATTCCTGTGGACGAGCCTCGGGTGAAAGCTGGCACTTGAAACAGACATATCACAATACGTTGAGGCAATTTGCGACCGTACGGAATTATGATGAAATACTTTTTTGCGAATTAGGTAGGTATATTCTGAAATGTACGTCAAAGCTTAACACCAGACATTAAACTGCTTTAAAACGAACCGCAGGAAATAGTTTGACGACATTATGTTGCACATAGTGTGAAATAATGTCACACTGTGGAAGGTGTAGGTATAAAGTGAAGCAACTTGCCTTATTATCCAAAATGAACACACAGCTCTGGTAATAAATCTCATACAGGTCAGACAAAGTCAGTTGTTAAGAGAGGACTAGAAAGACAGAAATCCAGTAAAATCTTTGAGGTGGTAATGTGGTCAAAGGAGTAATTAAATCGATTTCGAAGTGAAGTGAAATCGAATACCAAACAAACTGTCGGTCTCATCTGTCAACTGTCGGAATCTTTTAAACATGTTTTATTCGGACTTTTTCTGAATAGGCACGAGGTCAGGGCGGAAACGAATAGCCACTTTCCAACTAATTTGGGTGGACAGTATCAAAGACAGAAATAATTATAATCACGACTAAAGTTTTCATTATCATTGCACTTTCTGCCGTAGTCTGAACAAGCACTCATAAAGAGAATATCTGCACTTTCTGGGGACAGTAGAACCCATTTGTGTAATGTAAGTATTACTCCCATTGGCACTCTGGACATTAACATCCCTGTTCAGGTTCGCTTCGCAATATTTTGGGTAAAGATCATTCAGTGGCGCAACTACAAAGGTGCTTAGAGGGTTAGGGGGTTAGAGGGGGCCTCACACTTCCAGAATTCAGCCACGTAGGAGTCCCATAAGAGAAAAAAAACCATCCATCCTTTCAACGTTTCAAACACAGAATGTCGTTCAGAAGATTATTATGCATGTTTTCCTCACCAAAATTTATCTGTTAATTTTTTCAGTATTCGACGCGTCTGGCCACTACACCCCCAACGTACTCTTCGGCAACGAGTACTGGCTGGGCTCGCAGAACGCGTGCCGCGACCTGCAGCTGAAGGAGTACTATGCGCACACGCCGCCCTTCGCCACTACCTTCTACGTTGCCAAGATTAACATGACCATGGATAATGATCATCTGCCACAGGTAATTTACTGCCTTAATATATTTTTTTTTGTGTTTTCATAAAAATCTTACTGAAAGGAAAATATTACGGATGAAATTAATATTTGTTAACCTACTCACTTTTCTTAGTCTTGTTCAAATGCGAAAAAAAGTTAGTAGGAATTCGTAAGTGGTAATTTGAAAACTGAGATAAAAATAGAGTGCGAAGTTTTATTTTCCTCTGACGGATGGTCGCATAGCTTAACACTTTTGTAATGCTGACAGACGATACATTTTAAATAGACTTTTTTAAGTACCTTTTTATGTTAACTTATTCAAACTGTCAGGTAGTTGCAACATTTCGAATATATCACGTGCCATCATCGATTTAGGTACTTTCTATTTGATGGAAGATGTGAACGATTGCGTGAACTTCACACTTTCCCTCCATGACTCAGCATTGGAATGTCAATTTAATCCGAGTTACGTGGTTTCTTTGACCTCTGGAGGTTAATCATGCAGACGTATGCAGGGAGCTAAAATTTACTTTATAAACAAACCAAAGGAATGTTAGGCACACTTTACTGTACATTAAAAAAACCGGCCAAGTGCAAGTCGGACTCGCAAACCCTTCGTTCCGTACCATAAAACTTATTTTTTTGTTATAGGCAATAGAAATACACAATCTGTAAAAATTTCAACTCTATTACGGCTCTTGAGATACAGCCCGCTGACAGGCGGACGGACGGACATTTGAGGCTTAGTGATAGGGTTCCGTTGTTTACGTTTTGGGTACGGAGCCCTAAAAAAACGATAGTAGGCTCTTATTTCCTTACAATTTAATTTAAAAATTTTAAGTGCGTACCGATTAATTAGTTATCGTTAACTTTCAGGGTAATAAAAATAATTGACAAAACACAATAAAAACCCAGCCAAACAAACAACTATAAACAAAGTCCAAGTCTCTCCATCGTAAACGCGTCGTCATTCGACCTCATAATATCATGGTGTGGGCACAAAAGACAAACAGCCCGCAACAACTCGCCCTAGCCTTGTTGTGTGGGCCTAATTCACCCTTACGTCAGCAAAGTTTAATATAAAAGTTTTACTACCTCGCGGCAAGTTTCAGCCTTCTGCTTCGATAGAGTCAACTTAATTTGCTACTTGTATTCCCTGCAGTATTGAGTGAAAACACACCAGCTTCTACGACAAGGTTCATTATTCATGAATCCATATTTTATCATAATAGGGTGAATTTTTAATTGTTGGAAAAAATTTAGATGGTGAAAGTATTAAAAACAAGATGCATAGTAATAATTTACGTCCAATCTAACAATGTTAGTAAACTACACCAGAACGTTAGTGCCATGCTTCATGGGTCATATTTAGAGCAAAAAAACTCTTTTCATTCTTTTTTTCGTCAACTAGTGGTGTACAAACGTACAGTTTAGCCTGCTAGGGTTGCTTGTTAGATACTAGATTACGATCAGGTACTGTTGGCGCTAGTTCGCACTCTACGAACCAAGGATGCGCATTGCTTCCGCAGGACCGCGTAGAAGCACGTGTGCTTCTGCGAACATCCCGATACGCTGCAGTACCGGATAAACTTACCCAGTCCATCCCTCCATAAAAGTTGATCATGAATACATTCAACCCTTAAAGGATTGCCAACGAATTAAAAATCACCCTATTTAGTAAGGTACGATAGCTGCAAGGTACTGTAGGAAGTTAATGCGAAAAAAGGAAATTCAGATCTATTTTCAGCAGCGGTAAATGAAGGCAACGAAGCTTAAAGCCATGATATGAATTTATATGAACATCGTAAACGTTAACTTGGACTGCTTCCGATGGCAACCGTTCTTAGGATGAAGGCGCACGATTAAATAAAAACCGATGTCCGTTTGAGATAGGCTTGCCAAAATGAATATATTCCCGTGACTTTTTACATTTAGGTAAACTTTTGTATGAGAAGTGTGAGAAGCTAATGGTAGCTATTTGGTTTATACTATGGAGCAACTTTAACTAATGAACTTGATACCAGTATGTATTTAATTTTGGGTATTTGTATTTTCGAAGATCATTTGTAGCTACACAGTATTAGGTTAGATAGGAAACTTTACACATGTTGGCAGGAAATGCTTTTAAAGAATCGTGCAAAGTTCGCCTTGGATTGAATTTTTACAAGAAAAGAATTTGTTTTTAACCTTCAGACTTGTTATAGCTTTGAAGCGTGTCTATTTAATTGCGCGGTTTTTCTGCAAAAATCGGTCGCTTACAGCTTCTGTTCTGGTGGTGGTCTGCTGAAGAATAGTTTTCTTTCAGGCTGATTAAAAAATTAATCTGGCTAAAATTCAATACTCACGCGATTTCAGTAGGTATTGGTCCAAGATTATTTAGTGCGGAGCAGATTGTTTTAAGTGTAAAAAGATGGAGCCGTACCTAATTTGACTAAATATTTGTTAAGTCCGCCGGCCGTTTCTAATTTATTGAAGACTAGGTTTTGCCCGCGACTTCGGACGCGTATATCCCGTTTTTCCCGTCGGAATTTTGAGAAATCCTCCCTCTACGGAGTGTAGGGAAACGATATGCCAACTTTCAGCTTTCTTCGACCACCAGTTTCGGCTGTGCGTTGTCTCTCAATCACTCAGTCAGAAACGGAAGTATTGCATATAATTTACGATGAAGAAACGGTACTGACTCAGGCACTACCAGCTCCAACTACCAGCTTATGACCAAAATAATATAAGTGTGAGTAAATAGTCGTATATAAGAAAGTAATATTACATATAGGTCTAAGTATATAGATTAATGATGGTCAGAACGTTTTCATACCCCGAGAGGCGCGAGTGAATCAATATTTATAACTTGGACATCCAACGTACGACACACATCAAAAAAAGGTTGCGATCACTTTGAAAGATCGAAAACTTTTTTGTTACGGTAGATTGATTATGGTTTCATCTTATTAGATGCTTTATTTAATAACTAGCTGACCCGCGCAACTTCGTCTGCGTCACATTTTCCATTATTGCTCGGCTCCTATTTGTCTTAGCGCGATGATATATAGCCTATAACCTTCCTCGATAAATGAGCTATCTAACACTGAAAGAATTTTTCAAATCGGACCAGTAGTTCCTGAGATTAGCGCGTTCAACCAAACAAACAAACAAACAAACAAACAAACTCTTCTGCTTTATAATATTAGTATAGATATATAATTAGAATATGAAACAATAAGGGACTCATCATCTGCCTAGCCTTTTCCCAACTATATTGGGGTCGGCTTTCAGTCAAACCGGATTCAGCTGAATACCAGTATTTTACGTGGAGTGGCCGCCTACCAGACTTCCAACCCATTAACTAGGTAATACGATAGGTACTCCTTGGCAAGACTGGTGTCAGATTTTCTGGCTTCTGACTATCCATAACGACTGCCAAAGATCTCCAAATGACAACCGGGACCAACAGCTTAACGTGCTTTCCGAGGCACAGAGGAAACTAGGTATGTTAAGATGGTCACCCATCCACAGACCAACCTCGGCAAGCGTTGCTTAACCTTGCAGATCGACCTGTGCGGCTGATATTATTTAGCCACGAGCTCCCAACAATAAAACAATAAGGGACTACTCACACTTATTCAGATCCATTCGCGTTTCGCTGACAATACAATTCCATTCTGATTAATTAGGTACCTACTCAATTTTTGTTAATAAAAAATTGTTTTATTTTTAAATTTCAAACAGGGTTTTTCTATTTAAAGAAAACACACAACAGAGGTTTTTTCTGATAAAGTTTTGAAAACTTTTTTTGACGTGTGTATAATTACTAATATTAAATGGTACCTATTTAAGGTTGTTCATTTAAGTAAGTACTTTCTGTGCCTTGTTTGAGTAAAGATTTAAGATCCGAAGGATGGTGTGATTTTTGCAAAATTTCATCTTGTAAGTTTTGGCTCTTCTTAGGAAAAAAATTAGGATAACACAACATCACCATGACCTTTTCCCAAAGGCTTACGCTTGTAAATATTATCTAACATAGTAGCCACATCATAATTTTTCAAGTTAAGTTCTGACTTTGAACTCATCATCATATCAGCCGAAAGACGTCCACTAGTGGGCATAGGCCTCCCCCGAGTGTCGGCCTAACAAGCGGTCCTGTGCCTCTCGCAGTCACCGGCTACCCGCGACCTTCACCAGGTCATGCGTACACCTTGTGGGAGGCCAAGTATGTTAGGCCTTTGTTTTACAATTAAGAAATTCCAGCTCAGCAGTAGAGCTTGCGATCGCAACATCAATAAGGATAATTTAAAAAAAACACACAAACGTCCTAGATTTATATTTTTACACAAGCATTTTATTAGTCAACATCAGGAAAAATCACCTGCGATTTGGCTGTTATTGCGACAGCAAGCAACCATTCTAATAATCACATGATGTCAGAACCTGTCCTAACATTGTGGCTAATGAGTGCTGCGATACCTAATGACCTGCTTTTAAAGTCCACTCACTGTCATTTTGACACTGGTTTAGTAGACGGTTGGCAATGCTTTCAGATAAATATGCAGAAATTCTGTAATGGCCAAAAGTTTTCAAAGTCAAGTCAATCTTCTCAGCGACAATCAATGTCAATTAATGTCTTGAGAGTTGCTATTGGCATTTGTGACTATTATGCGAATGTGAGCGCTCCTTAAGCTAAAGATACACTACAGGGGACAAAATTATCCCCGACATTACGCACAACCACCGCTCAAATCTACACGGTGGCCAGTACCTTGTAACATTCCCTGCAACATTTTACGTAGCTCGGGACGCTTTGCTTGCTCCCGCTCCGAGAGCGAGCGCACGCGACGTGTGTGTGGGGCATTCCACGTAGTTGTTGAGGTATACGTTCCGCAAAATGTTGCTCCATTTGACCTTTTGAGTATTGCCCTCAGCTCTTATTTCCACATTTTTAACCGACTTCCCAAAAAAGGAGGAGGTTCTCAATTCGGTTGTATTTTTTTTTCCTAAGCCTTTAGCGACCCACATCACAAACCTGCATTTGTTTACAAAAATTGAGAAGAAAGTCTGTCAACCTAATCAAAATAACGTTAACATAATAGATCATCTTAAAACATTTAACTTAGGTGTTAATTAAAAGATAAAAACAACCTTTTACACCGTTGGATTGTCTCAAATTCTTAAACAAAACATCGCCAGGAAGCTTGTAGCCTGAAAAAGAAAAATCCGTAGCATTTGTATACTTAATGCCTTAAAGACGAAGGAAAGCGATGGGAACCGCCAGCTGACGTCTGTTTCCCTGGTCGTACACCGATACATCGTGTGGTACATTCGTCACGTTGACTGACATTCAATTACGTACCTTGAGCTTACGCAAAGGTCGCCTGGCGATATCTGCTAGGTTAATGAATGGAGTGCATTGCGCAGGCTTGGAAGCAAATTGGTCCCAACTGTTATTAAAGCTTAGCACGAAATAGTGTTATAAACTTGCTGTCCACGAAAATCAGAAGTTTTCCCATTAGTCACGCACTTGAAGTGAGTATGAATAGACGTCTTTAACTTTGTAAAACGCCGTAATAGGTGACGTTATGAATGTTATTGCATTAAAATCTGTTTCTATAAAACATCTTCTGAAAGCCCAAAATTTTAACAGTTCGTAGTTTTGGTTTACCAGATAAGACAAGAAAGAAAACTATTGGCAGGTTTTTTCCGCTTCAACACTAGCTCTATTGGCCCAGGCAATTGATTGGACCCAGGCTCATAATAGATAATCTTTCAAAACTCATTTTGTTTTTAATTGGTGCTCCGGGAAACTATAACATAGACTGGTTTTAATGTTGTTTATGAGCTTTATGCCGCTCGTTAGAAGAAAAACAAAGTCATTTCGACGACACGGTTGGCGCAGTGGTTGAGCGACCGACTGCTGCGCTGCGTGTCGCGGGTTCGATTCCCGCACGGAACAAATATTTGTAAGACCTACATGTATTTGTTCTGAGTCTGGGTGTTTTTCTATCTATAATATGTATGTATTTACAAAAAAAAATGTATATAAGTAGTTTATCAGCCATATCGTTACCATAACACAAGCATTAGGTTGCTTAGCTTGGGACTATATGGCGTTGTGTGAACTGTCCAAGGATATTATTATTATTATTATTATTATTATTATTTCAGATAATTCTTCTCTTGCTTAACTTTTTAACTAGCCCAACCGATGTTGAGCTTTAGTATTTGAACTTAATTAAACCTAGCTTCTGTTGGTATCATAATAAAACGCTATAAGAGTAACTTTTTGGCGGAAAATTAACCTTCGCCTCAATTATTTTATATCAACCGACTAAAGCTTAATTCTAACATTTTTAAGCACACATTCGAATCTTCGTCGCAATCTGTCAAATAAAGCTTTAATTTCAATTCATCACAAATGATGTTTTAATTATAGGATCCTTTTTAGGGTTCCCTACCAAAATGGTAAAAAGGAACCCTTATGGTGTGACTAAGTCTCGAAGATCGACCGGAGGACACGGTAGAGCACACTGTGCAGGTGTGCCCGCTTGGGCGGCGCACTGCCGTGTCCTAGAAACGGCGATCGGCGGCGACCTCTCGCGTCCGGCCCTGGTCCAAGCCATGGTCCGGAGCGAGACGGAATGGGACGCCGTTGCCTCCTTCTGCGAAGCAGTCATGCTAGCGAAGGAGGTGGCGGAGCGGGAGAGGAGACCCTCTCGTCCCGGCCGCCGTGGTAGACGCCGCGGGCGTCGGGGGCCGCCACCTGGTGACCTCCGGCCACCGTAGGCGCGGGCCTGTGGGCGGCGAGCTATGGGTGGCTCGCCGTCCGTCCGTCTAGACAGGCCGTGTCGACGGCGCGTTAGTGTTCCACGTGCGCCTCAAAGAGAGTCAGCAACATAGAGGGGCCCGAAAGGGCCGACGCCTGCCGGAGTCGCGGGATTATTCGCAAGAGACACCGTGGCTCCGGAACACAAAGGGCAATGAAGGAACATGGATGGGTTTTAGTCAGTAGAAGTCTGACACTCCCTCCCGCTACACCCAGAGCGGGAGGAGTCATTGGATGATTTCCCATCCCTAAAAAAAAAAAAAAATGGTGTGACTAAGTCTGTCCGTCTGTGACGGCTAGATATGTCATGAACTACTAATGCTCTCAACTTGTTTTTTAACTATTTTAGGTAATATGAGCAATATGCTAGCTAGCCACACACTAGTGCAGCGATACTCTAAGTGTGTTCCGCGGAACCCTGGGGTTCCGCCATACCCCTGTAAGGGTTCCGCAAGAATTAAAAAAAAATAAAATCAAAACACCTCTCTGGTCGACCGTTCTGACGCGGCGTATCATTTTACTATGCCGTACAAGCGATTTTTGGCTCTAATTTCAAAATGTGAAGTCGAGATTGTTTACACCACATTTTTTTAATTTCAATTTTTATTTTGGCTTTTTATTTATCAAAGACTCGAGTACTTATTTCGAATTTTCGACGATCGCGCCTTGTTACTAGTCAGTCGACGATTAGCGTTCGGAGCAATAAGTAGGTACTCTTCTACGCAGTAATGATAGTGCATTATTTTAACCCCACCATCCTGACAGAATGGAAGATGGCTTAAAGGCGTTAAACGTGTTGCAACAACATCTTCCAACGAAGCCGAATGTTCAAAAGCAGTACGCGCGGAGTACAGCAGTGTCTATTCGAAAGAGATACCGTGACTCTGGAACACAAAGGGCACTGAAGGAACATGGATGTGGTTTTAGTCAGTAAGAGTCTGACACTCCCTCCCGCTCCGCCCAGAGCGGGGGAAGTCATTTGATGATTTCCCAACCCCTTAAAAAAAAGGGGGGGCTACTCTGTAAGCCCGACGACGTCAGTAGTTGTAGTAAACTGCTTCCTAATAGTTCCATGGTACCTGCCAAGTTGCACCGACATTTAGAAACTGTACACCCCGAGTCTAAAGACAAGAATAAGTAATCGAACGAGATATATGAATCTCTTTTCAAAATGTCATCAGAAGTATGGAGTCCATGGAGTCACTGTTCAAAACGACACCTCTCAACGATTTTTGGTGCAGAATCCGAGGTGAATATCCAATGCTTGCCAAAATGGCTCTGAAAATTCTTCTCCCGTTCCCAACAACATGTTTGTGCGAAACAGGATTCTCAACCTATGCAGCCATGATAAAAAAATACCGCAATAGACTGGACGCCGAACCTGATATGAGACTTCAACTGTCCTCTATCAAACCTGATATCAACCGATTGATGAAAAATAAAAAAACAGTTTCATACCTCCCATTAGTTACATATTTTTTCTTTTTTAATATCATCTATTATTTTACTTGTTATCTAAGTAAGTACCTAACAAGTAACTGTTACATAGTAAGTACTTTTATTATGCTTATTAATAAAGAATACACTTCAAGTATATCGCTATCCAAAAGGGTTCCGTCATCAAAAAAGATTGAGAACCGCTGCACTAGTGAAACACAAATTCAGGCAATTAGCAAAGAAAGAAGCTGTTTTGTAGTGAATGTGCCTTAATTTATTAAAAAACATTATATGTATAATTGGCACTCTGAGCAGCGTTTAGATTTACACCCCAGCCGCTAATTATCAAAAAAACCTTTGATTTCCCTACATCTTGACAATGATTGTCGTTGAGATGACATTGCTTGAATTTGAACCCTTTTAAATAGGTACAAGAATTGACCCTGGACACAGTGAACTTTTATCAGTGATAGCGATTTCGGTCATCCAGAACATTTCGGGTCTTCACCACTTTTTCTACTAACCTCCTTCTATTCACTACAGAGCAGACTGATGCTGGTCGGCGAGTGCGTGCCCGCGTCTTGCGACAAAGGCGCCATCACCTCGCTGCTGGGCGCCGCGGAAGGCACCGCCTCTGCGCAGGCCTCCGCTGCCGGTCTAGCCGCCTCCTTCAGCACCCTCAACGTGCGACCCGTGCCTGGGGACTACGACCTCTTCGCTGACCCTAAGCTGCAGATATTGGCGTAAGATGCTGTTCATGTTTTCAGTTAATCAAACTGGTAAAACTTATTGTGTTAGGTTACGTAGCCGTAAACTAAAGGCAGGTGTTTCCTGCGTTTCTAATTATACGATTCTTGAAACGTCCGTTTCCACACAATGTCAGAATCTCTAAATGTAATATTAACCGTTCCACCATCGGACCACAAGACGTACGGCGACGCGCCAGCGGTACATGGTGGACATCCCACCTATACGCACAAGGCGTTTTGGGAATACATTAATTGTGCGTACAGCTAAGGAGTGGAATTCCCTGCCGGATTTTGTGTTTCCTGATAGCTACAACCTGGGAGTCTTTAAAGTCATGAGTAAATAGGTTACTTATAGGCAAGCGCGCTCTATCTTAGACCGCATCATCGCTTACCATCAGGTGAGATAGTGGTCATACTTACCTATGCCTATCAACAGGTAGTAAAAAAAAAATGTTATTTTAACAAAATGTCATAATGTTGTAAGTATTCATTTGTACACCCAGTCAGAGGTGAAACATACTTTGTCACCTAATCTGTTGTGGTGCGAGGAATGAAATGAAGACATGACCTATAATGGCGTCATATTCAACAAGGAACAAAAGTGTTACCTTCGTTTATTTTTCTTGCTGACCACTGCCCAGCTTGCATATTAGGTACAGTTTTCTACGGTGTCAATACACGAACTCTGAAAATGACAAATCTCAAAATGACAGATCTCTATACACTAATAGGTAGTTTAATATAAGATTCATCGTTTAGAAAGGTCCTTACAAATCACACAAGGTCATTCGTGCGTCAGATAATGATGTCCACGATTCCTAACAAAAGATGAATCGTTCTTGAAAGGTTGCTGGCCTTGAGGTGGTATTTTGTTTAGTGTTTATTTGTAAGGTCCTAACTGAGTTGATGTACTTGACATGAAATTAAAATAATGATAGGACTCATGTTTGTATCTAAGCGTGAATGTAAATTACCTATCTTATTGTAAGTATTTAAAATGGACTTAGATAGAAACCTTGTCACATAGTAACGCTGAAATTTACAGAAGCCTTATTCTGTATTTATTACGGGATAAATATTTTCATTAGGATCAGTGATGAAGATGTATTTGTGGAAGCCATTTTATATTACTGATCAATACCGTTACAATTTGTACCTAAAACATTGCGAAATTATTAAACAAATACGACACTAAAAATATATCAATATAGTTTTTACCAAGTTAGATTTAAATAGAACTAGGTTAATTTTCAAATAATGAGCTTGGTAGGTATTACGTACAGCTACCTATCTAATTAATTAATTCATCTCACTGCGTACCTATGACGTATTATGTAAATCAGTGATTAAATCTGGGTCTACATTATCTCATCACCATTCTAGGTTGATTTACAACTCCGAGAACATTTACGTACTTATTTAATAACAAGCTATGATAATAATACAAAATTCTGAATTCCAAATAAATGTAAAAACTTATCATTAACTGATTTACCATAGATAACTTCTTTTAAAGGTTTCGGTTTTCATAAATTTATTAAATAAGCAAAGAGGTCGTACCTCGCACTATTCCTTTTTCAAAAGGGGTATCATTTAAGCTATCGCCAATTTAATTAGTTTTGTGTTTCTTGAATAATAGGGTTTGCCCACAAAATAGTAGATTTGTCACCAAAATGAAGTCACCAAATAATATAAAATCAATTCCACAATAAATCACCTAAAATCATGGAGATATAGGAATATATTGCTCGGCTCGTGCGTAGGTCACAGTTCTAACCTAACCTAATCATTTTTCTTTTAATAAATCAATTTATTTAGTGACAGATCTACCATTCTGAGTACAAAGCTATTATTTAAGTAATAAAACTTTGATAATTATTCATACCTGGGAACACTTTTTGTTTACTGGAGAAAGTATATATTTCGTGGCGATAGATCTATTTATTAGGTGATACAACTTGAAGACAAATATAAATTTTGGTGACAAGAAATATAGTCCCCTTTCAAAAGTACCTGAGTGTGTAACAACAAACTTTAATTGTTTGTTGTTACATACTTTTGCCTTTTGCCCAAAAACCCCAAAAAGGCTAAAAACCAAGACCTGTGATAGCTATAGTTAACCTTTTAATTTAGAATAAACATAAGATTTTATTTTGCATAAAATATAGCTAGGTATGCATAGAACTGCAAGTAATCAAAACGTAATAATGATGTCACGGCCGTATTTAAATAATTCTGAATGCAACCAAACGCATGCATAAATTATACAATATTTAAAATTGATTTTCCGTAATTGAGTACAGACATGTGAATAAAAACTATGTATTTAATACTAATGGATATGTGGAGTGGAATGGTGGATTTCGCAACATTATGTACCTGCTGTGAAGGTTGCCGCCTGAAGGAAACCTTACAGCTTGCTGGCTGGCTGAAAATAGACTACATTTACATGAGTTAACGTTAATTTTAACACCTACATTCAATTTGATTAAATACATATACAGTTTGATTTTAAAGCTAATTTTATCGATGGAAAACGTATTAAAAAAATCTATGTATGTTATATGGATTTTTAATAAGTTTATGTGAAACTGTGACCCCAGTGTAAACAAAACTGTGATACTTTTCAAGTTAATGATTTATCGCAATGAAACAAACTAAATAATGATTGGAAATAATGAGTCATTCTCATCAAATGAGAATAGTGAAAGAAACTACCCTCAATTGAAAATAAACATGTTTTTAGCAAGAATATTTTTCTTCAGTTTTTTCTTCATCATTTTTTACAATAATTGTAAAATTTCTCAATAGACGCCGGGCCCATTACCTATCTTTTTTATTGCTTTAGGTTATTCTTCATTGTATAAGCTACCGAATAGTTAAAATTTCATATTTATAACTCAGTCCCAACACATCTTATCAACTTAAAAAAAGGCCCAGCGCACGTCTACGCACATTGTTTAGTAAGTAGATAGCCATTTTTTCTATGAATTTTGCTATGAAGGTGTGCAGGTTGTATTTGTAAAATTATCAATAACACAGGCGTCGCTTTGCGAAATTTTACGATTATTAATAAAACCATCCTTAAGAAAACAATGAATGACGCGTTTGGAGTGTCTACTTTTGCCCCAGATGGAAAATGTTATGTATCAGTTATAAACCTGCAAATTTTACTATTGGGTAGCTAATATGATGAAGAATAGTTTAAAGTAATAATAAAGGAAGGTACCGCGGGCATCCTTTTGAGAAATTTAACGATTATTGTAAAAATTTATGAAAAAAAAAAAACTGATTCTTGCTAAATTTTCAATTTAGGGATTTTTTTCCACTATTTTCATTTTATTAGGATGGCTAATTACTAAGTTGAAATGTTACCCAGTTTTATTTACACTGGGATAGCAGTAGTGAACAAACTTAAAAAAAACATTAAAAAAAAATCAGTTTTTTTTGTATGTTTCGTGTTTATTTTATTGTCCACATAATAATGTGGACAATAAAATAAGGCCAGCCCTATTTTGAGGTGTCTCGAATACTCCGTCGTACGTAATTAAGAAGGTAACCTCTACTAGTATTTATTTTTTTGTAAAATTTAACATCTTGAAGAAGGTCTGTATGATTCAGATTGCCTGAAAAGAAGCGTAAAAAAATTGTAATAACTATATCTCGACAGTTATTTCAAACTAAGAGTGTTTGGATAATGGTATGTTATTATAACCTAGTGTGAGTGGTTTTCGTTTTACTGTTTTGCACCAAGTCCATTTTTTCAAATTGCGTAAACCTGAGTAACCCATTTTCCTTTTATTATTGTCTTTTTTAATAGCTAACCAAAATTTACAAATAAAAATTAGACACAAATTAAAATGTATTCAACATAACAACTGGGTGTCCTAATGCTAGAGAAACAGACATTGCCTATTTTTTGTAGACTTGAGGTCTTGACGTACAGTCACAGACATCACGCACACACAGTTACAATGTTCTGAATGTCACACATTCTCTTCACTCAAAGTCTTTTACAAAACAAATATCTCTGTTAAGGTCAAAACTATCATTACTAAATAAGCAACACATTAGCATCGTACGAGAGTATAGTCTGACAAACCCTTTACAAAGGCTGATGCTGAAATATCTAAGACGAAGATATATTATCCACATGAACCGTTTAGCAATGCGACCCCAGTACGAACAGCTTATACTATCACGTATGTGCGGTCACGCACTTATTCCGCCAGGAGAATATAAGCACTAAACTTTAATTCTGAGCAATGAAAACACGTAGACCATTAGGATTCTGGATTTAGAAATAAATTCAGCAGATGATAATGGCAACACTGCGAGCAATTACAGTTTTTATGCACTGTTCTCCTACTTTTTTGTTCTTTATTTAAATGTGAGGTTGCTGGCTGTTTTGTTTTGCGCTAAAGTGTGAGTGTGGCAAAACACCTCAGCAAAACACCAGTAGTTAAACAAGGTTCTGAACGAGTGCCAAGAATCTCGTTAAAGCCTCTCGTGGCTGTCGCCGTGCTTGCATGATAACAAGTGTTTGGAAGCTGTTCAATTTTAAATCATTTTAAGAGCTTTACTGCTAACAATGTCATTAAAGATTTTGAGAGATGTCCTACTTAAATTACACACAAAATGCTCTTGGAAGAAACGTACATTTTTGTTCGTAGATTTTGTTTCACTCTCTTTCTCGAGGGAAAACCTTTGATGTGATCGACTGTACCAAACTTTATGATGAGGGAATCATAAATGTTTGATAATATCGTTCGCTAATATTATCTTCCTATCCTTGTCACAAAGATCGGCGGCGTGTGTTTGACTTCCATACATCTCTTTTCACCTGTTCATCTCAATAGCCTCCTTTCTCGCCATAATCATTTAAATTCTCTCTCTTGTTACAGAACGGTGGTGACTCTGGTACTAATCCTGATGTTCTTCGCGTCCCTGTATGAGGGCTACCTGGAGCGCAAGTACCGTCTGATGAAGGGCGACGACCTGGAGGTGGCCACCGACGTCAACCATAAGCAACCTGTTGGTACTTTCGTTTATAATATCCTCCTTTTAGTAGCAAAGAGCGTCTTCTTGAACCAGTCCGTAGTATGACACGTTGAGTTTCATTCTAGAACGTGGTTCCCATTTATGGAAGCACACTCATCTTTTAGACCAAATGGATCAAATTATCCGACGAAATTTGTCATTAACATTGAACGTACGTGAACGATGTTGTCTGGTCCGATAGCAATAAATTAGGATGACCTGCAAACAACGAGATTGCTACAACAAGGAAAAAACATTTTCCTCGATCCGAAATGAAACACCTCTCGTGTTACATTAAACATACGTGTGATTGAGCATGGCGTGTTACAACCAGGCACGCCCATCCCAGGTCGAAAGGTCGCAGTATTTTTCAGCCAACGGTTCCGTTCAAATTAATTTGAAATAAGCCCAAAAACAAACATGACCGAATGGCACTGTGCGGTCCACGAAACAGTTAAGGGACATTTATTATTAAACTGAAAAGTTCCGTACCCACTCAAATATTAAAATCACCAACTGTTTAACAGGAATCATTGAATTTTTATTAAGTCCTTGTTAAACCGTCCTTTCACTTTTAATCAAAATGGGAGTATGGTTTTATTTTAATATCATATTATTTAAGCAGTTTTTCTGTTTACCTACAGTCTAAACTAAATAAATTCTGATCCTGGATAAACATATTATAGTTAAACCATATTTGATTAAACGCCACAATCTAATATCAATCTGGAGCGTGTTAGCAGCGTCGAAAATAAATAGACTCGTTGAACCACGCGGGGCCTGCGTCCAGCAACTGGGTGAGCGAATCTATTGTGCCATTTTATGTTTTACTAGCTAACCCGCGCATCTTCGTCTGCGTCACATTTTCCATTAATTCTGCGCTCCTTTTTGACTTAGCCTAATGATATACATATAGCCTATAGCCTTCCTCGATAAATGGGCTATCTAACACTGAAAGAATTTTTCAAATCGGACCAGTAGTGGTTAGCCCTGAAAAGAACTGTTGGTTAGCCCTGAAAAGAACTGTTGTTTGGCTCTGAGAAGAACTGTTGTTTAGCTCTGAGAAGAACTTTTGCGTAGGTGTAGTTTTAAGAACGAAATCTAAAAAAAATCGCACGAAAATTATTAGACTTTGCGCACGAGTCCGCACGACCGCTGCGTAGGGAGCCGACTTTTTTTTTTTTTTTTTCGGACGGACCACTCGCAGTTCACCCCCTCTGAGGGACGGAGATTGCTGAACCGGGCTAACCTGTGGTGGCCTCAAATGAATTTAAGGCCCCCAGCCAAGGCAACAAAACTAAAAACTACAACTCCGCTCGCTGGGGGCACCCCCTACGGGGTACGGGCCTCGGCTCAGCGACATCGTTATAGGGAGGACAGCAAGGGACAGGCTGGGTCATGGTTCCATTATTTAGGGAGTTTAAAACTACTGGCTCAGCTTCGCGGGCTGGCTCGTTTTGCAAAAGACGGGGAGTAATATCGTTACTGAGTCGTCGCGATGGGCTTCGACGGCGAGGCCGGAAAATGGCGGTGTAGGGAGCCGACCTCGCGTCTACCTACCTATATATAAAAGTACTCAGTGCTCGCGTCTTAGCCGCGCGGGTACCTTACTCATAGATCCTTTCCCGCACGCGCACCCTCGCCTTGGTGACGTCTACTTCGCAACGGGCCGTGCAGCAGAAATCGTAATATTTTAATTTCGCCATAACTTCAAAACCAAACGTCCGATTTTAATCATTCAAAGACCAAATATTATCTACATAAACTGTACTTAGTGATGAAATACTTTATTTCGATAAGGATTAATAGCATGAGTAAAATAAACGCGTCTAAATGTAGTCCAAAAAAAATCAAGATTTTTAAATAAAAAAATGATTGTTGTGCCTCACTCGACATAGATAGGTATAGTGTGTCGCGGACTTTTTTGTAGATATTTATAAGATCTACAATTAATTAGAACAATTATGGTTCTATCTTTTATAGTTTAGGCAGCGTACGTAAAATAAGTAACTTTTCTGGTTGATTTTTACACCTTGTGTCCGAAAAACCCAAATATCTTACGGAACCCTATTTTTTCCAAATTAAAATATAGCCTATGTTACTCGTGGATAATGTAGCTTTCGAATGGTGAAAGAATTTTTAAAATCGGTCCAGTAGTTTTTGAGCCTATTCATTACAATCAAACAAACAAACAAACAAAGTTTTCCTCTTTATAATATTAGTGTAGATACCCATTTTTCCTATATTTCCACCAACCGGCTTTGATATTTCAATTAGTAGGCAAATTTTAGGATCCCCATTATTGGAGTAGAGCCAAATTAATTACGAACAACCAATTACATTGATAAACCTATATACTCACTATCTCACAATATAGTAGATCAAACAAATGTGGGCTTAAAATTATAATTGCTTTTATAATTAAGTGTTAGAGGGTAGTTTTAATAAAGATAATATTACAAAGCAGAAGAGATTCGTTATCAGTGTAAATGGACCATTATTATCATCAAGGTCTCGCAACATGGCGGTGGGATGCGGATGTGGGGGCTCGCTATCGTGGACATCTGATTAACGAGTTTGATAAAAAAGGGAGACGTGTTTATTGAATGTCCCCGTCAGATTTTGTTTACACATCCAGCAAAGATTTAATAACATGAAATAGGTTAACCAATTTTTTTATAAGGACTTCTAGCTTTCTAGATTTTCCTACTCCTCCCGTAGGGAATGTGTAGCGGGCATGTCTCAAAAAAAAAGGAGTTCTAGCATTTTCCAACATAATTGTGAATACAAAAGATAAGAAAAAAAAATTATAACCAATTCAATTGGTTATAAATTTTTTCCCAAACGAATAATTATGTGAAAAGGGTTGGATACTCTTCCATTGTTTGTAACCAATGAACACTACTGACGTAACGATATTTGCAGGCAAATAACAATGTGCCGGATGCCGATGAGAAGCCAGTGAGCGCAGACAATGGCGATAGGGACCTTCGGCGGGAGACTTGCGGTGAGTACCTAATGCGCCATATGTGAGACGCAGCCACTACCACTAAACATATAGCAACATACACAGATACTAGAAGCGAAAAGAAGAACCTGATTAATTATGTTTGAAGAACTCTCGACGACTAAGGTCCTGAAGTAATGTCTGATAATAATTAAGAAGATAATGAAAAATATACGGACCTTTTTAATGGTCCCCAAACAAAGAGAACAGACAATGAGCCCGGCATGATGTATGGACCCCAAAATTAATTTGGATTCTCACAACAAAATGAGAATATAATAAAAGAAAATGAACCTTGAAGAAAGTTCTCAAAAGATAATTATCAAATTATAAAACTACTTATTCAAGGCATTATGCAAAGAAAATATTTTAAGAACTGACGAAACTTTCCACTTTGTTCGGGTATAAAAACCTGCCAATTCTTCATAGCTCTGAAAATAAACTTCGTTCATAAGCCGACAATTAAGAAGTTTGAAAAAGTTAGAAGTCGTAAGGTCAAGGAGTAAAATCGCTGAGAGGCATAACTTTACGACCAGCTCGCAAATTACGACGATGGGTTTTGTATTTAGCATGCATACGTTCTTACGTGTCTTTTAGAGAATTTGTCGTAAGTATACGTGGGTAAGTTTTGTCAAACACTTCTAGAAAATTTAATGAAAGTTATGAATTCCCTTGCACATAGAAATTCGGTAAGATAATAACCGCTAGCCTGATAAATTAAACACACAATAATTTCAACGGATTGGGAATAAGGGAGTTTACATTCCGAGGCTTTTCCAGTATTACCTGCATACATAACCATAATAGTTGATAATGTTACTAACGAACAGGGAGAATATACAGGCGATGCTATGAAACATAACTAATTGGCATTCACGGTGCTAATAGCATGTTAAGTAACCCTAATGTTGTGGCTATATGTCTGCGCTAAGTAAGTTATCCAAGTGAGGCGAGCATTAAGCTAGCGGTGGCAGCATTTCCCTGAAGATAACCTTACAATTAATGAGTAGGTATCAGACTAAATTTTCGCTAACGTGACGCGTTAGTTACAACGGCTAGGTTTTCCTTCTTTACACCGCCATTTTACCTATAAGTATATTAACTCCGAAGTAATTTCTTGGACGTAAGGCCTCTATTTTTATTATTTGGAGAAATCACCCCCACAAATCCTATTCCCGATTTATACGTATTTTTACAAAACCGTTGCAGGATTCATTGTTTGTATGGCAACTCTTTAAAATAAATAGCGAACTGAAACGGTTGACTCAATAAATCGAAAACAAGAATCAAAGTAATTTCCTTGTTCTAGGAAAGCGTTTTCAAAGAACTTTGAAGTTGTGATCCTTTAGTGGAATCTTGGAACTGAGAAATTTATCTTTATTTCAATTCAAATTGTTCTTTTCTACAGGGGTCTGGTCGGAGGTGCTGTTATCGTTCTCCATCTTGTCGAACGGGCGCACGATCCTCAGCACGGACCCTCCCAACGATGGGGCCCTCACATGTCTACACGGAATGAGGTACGTTTCTTTTATTACGGAACTTTTTCGTGCCCTATCAGCTTATGTAAGTATATGAATGTAAATGTAAGGTCCCTATCATTTTGTTTTACATCAGCGTGTTCTCTTCCTATCTCGATCGGTCTTGAATGAATCAGCTCTCGGACAAAGTGTCTGTTGATCTAAAGTGTTTGTACTAAAGCCTGATTGGGACGTATTCTGCTCCGTTGTTTACTTTTACATGCTTTTAATGGTTTTCCAACGTAAACCTCTGATTAATGGGCTATTTTTTGTACCTACCTATTGTAACTTGCTGTAGAACTTCAATATAGAAGCTTGCTTAATAATAGTGTTAGTATGCAATCAATAGATTCGTGTACCTAGTTAGTTCCTGCAATAACACGGCGCGGGAGCTAAAGTTAATCAAAGTTTACAAATTAGTTCCACTTTAATGGTCAGTAGTTTAGCACAGTAAGTATTATAAGGGTTTCTATTCTTTGTTAGTATGTAGATATGTACAGGGCTTCAGTACATGATATGGCAATAAGAGCTATGTTAGAGATGGATAATTGGTGTTAAAGTCTGTAAGTTTGTTAATAAATCAGAGAGCAAACTCTACTTTCAAACAACGTACGCATTCCCATCTCATTTGCAATCTGTCAAAAATGTATGGAAATTAAAGCTGTTTTGACAGATTGCGTTGAGATTTGACAGATCAGGACTCAAGGTCTGACCGGGCTTCAAAAAAAATTTAAACACATATACCATGTATTACTTAAAGAATATATTTATCCTAGTAGTTCGTACTCGTGGGATAGCTTTCGACTTCCACGTGAACGAATCCGATGCAGTAGGCAAAAGCGCTAGTTTACTAGCTTCTGCCAGCGGCTTCGCCCGCGTGATCCCTAGGGAATATATTCCCGGGATGAAAAGTAGTTTATGTGCTATTCCAGACTATAATCTATCTTTGTTCTAAATTTCATTAAGATCCGTTAAGCCGTTCTGGCGTGATTGAGCAACAAACAACCAAACTTTCACATTTATAATATTACTCGTTTGGTGTAAAGCGAAATTATAACCATCTTCCCCTTGACATTGTAATTATTAAAGGATATTGCAAACTGTCGTAAGCCGTTTTCCGAAGCTACTCGCTAGCCTCTAGACGCCAAGCTAGCCGCCTGCCTGTGCGTTCGCGACCACAAAAATAATCCATAAAGCATGATTCAGTAATCACGCGCGATGGCTTATTATTAGCGTTTTTCATGTATATCTTTGGTGTTTCTATACCGATTTCTATGATTCTTTTTTTATGGAATAGTTAATAATGTTAACTTTTATTAATGTTAATTAGGGACGACTGAGAGTTTTATAAACGTAAGAGTAGACAAATACAATCAAAAAGCTTCGAACTGCTAAGCTATCGGGAGTTACACGTGTTATTGTTCGTCAATCATAAAAGATAGACATATGCTGTCGTTGGATATTTTTTATATAATTTTAAGGAGAACATTTCCGTCATACATGATTTCTGTGTAGCTTTCACCATTAAGGTTGCACACGCGACGGAAGCTTAAAAAATGGAGTAACTTCTCCCGTTTTCCCAACATTTCCCTTCACTGCTCTGTTCCTATTGATTGTAGCGTGATGAAAAGTATACTATAACCTGCTCAGGAGTATGATTAATAATTATACCAAGTTTCATTAAAATCCGTCGAGTAGTTTTTGTTTCTATAACGGTTATACAGACAGACAGACAGACAGACAGACAGACAGACAGACAAAAATTGTACTGATTGCATTTTTGGCATCAGTATTGATCCCTAATCACCCCCTGATAGTTATTTTGGAAATATATTTCATGTACAGAATTGACCTCTCTACAGATTTATTATAAGTATAGAAGATCAGTATTGATCCCTAATCACCCCCTGATAGTTATTTTGGAAATATATTTCATGTACAGAATTGACCTCTCTACAGATTTATTATAAGTATAGATAGATAGATAGATATAGATAGATAACGTACAGGCAACAGTTAAAGACAGTATGTTTAGTATGACAGTGAAGTTTACATACTGCACGAAGCCTTACACTGTCCGTGTTTCCAGGTTCATGTCGGTGATCTGGGTGATAATGGTGCACACGTACCTGACTATCTTCTACGTGGCGGACAACAAGACCATGCGCGTCATCACTGAGAGGAACTTCTGGTACCAGTCCGTGGGCAACGCGTCTTACTGTGTCGACACCTTCTTTGTAATCAGGTCAGTTAGGCCCTTTTTATGTGTTTCATCTTCTTGTGCTTGTCATATGTTAATTGTTCGGTGGTCGATGCAACAGCACGTTTTCTTCTTCTATTCTTCTCTGTCAACTGCCACGCTATCATTATTAGATTATCCTTGTTCTCTGTTACAAAATGAGAGTCAACTTGACACTTTAAATGCATGTTTTGAGAGACATTACATAAATAAAGTATTCAATTAGCGTTTGAATGGGGCTTATAAGAACAAAACGATAACGTTTCGTGTGAATAAATTAGAAATGAGTAAATTATGTCATTATGTTATGAAAACACCCTCGTCTAAAATGTAGCTACAACTGTAATGCAATATGAGTGATATTATGTTTTTTATTGCGACACACTGCAATATGAGTGATATTATGTTTTTTATTGCAACTTCCTATTTTTTATTTCATAAGAACTATTTTCTGATAGTAAAATACACAACAAAAAAGAATTAGCAAAATCGGCCGAGTCGTTCACGCGTATTCAAATCTCAAATCTCAAATTGTTTATTGCTATCCATAATGTACACATACAGGTGGTAAAAGAATAAATAGAACAAATTATGGACCCTGTCGGGCACAGCAAAATTTTAAATAAAAAGGAGAGAGGAAGAGCGCTTTAATTAACTTTCCTTGCAAAATAAATGCTTTTTATTTAACTTGTACCTATTTTCAATTTTTTTTATTTTTTTTTATTGCAATGACCAAGGGAAAAAGGAATTCATTTATACCTATATATATGTCTATAGATGGATTAAAGCAATGCCTAAGATGTTCATTCCAGTTTTTTATGGTTACGAGATTCTAACTCTTCACTTGACATTTATGTAACAATGTAAACTAGGTATATATATCTAATGCATTAACTTGCTCAACATTGGCCTTGAAGAGAATTAGAAAGTAAACAAACTTAATATTCATTTCCTTTCAAAGTTCACACAATAGCGTTTAATTTACTTAAATACCCGAAGCATCTCAACCGTGAATGGTTTTTGATTTTCCGGTATAAAACGCACTTACCTCATTTTATACCTTCCAGGGTTTCGAAATTTCGCTCTAACATTCCATTAAAATCGTTTCAAACGTTTAGCTGCGAAGTTTAAAAAAAAAAACTTTTGTTAACTTTCTTATGAGAGGGAACAATACCGACTTGACCTCAATTATAAGTTGAGACGTTTGTATTTATGTAAATTTACCGAAATACCTACATCTTGAGTTAACTTCGGCACATACGAATAAAATAAAATGAAAGGTTTGTTATTACGCTGGTGAATACGGTACATATTTATGTTTTGTTCCGGTCGTACGAATACCCACGGGACTGTCCAAGTGTCCACACATTTTCGCTTCACAAACATTTAATTAAGATTAAATACAAATGAATATTTAATCAACGATTAGCTGAGCTTCCATCCGAGCGACAATGGGACCCTTATCGGCTTTGATATCCATCAGACTGTTTGACCGTCAAATCCAATTACGACCGAAAGGACTGCTAATGCCCGCCGCCGCCGCCGCCGCCGGTGTCAATTTAGAATAGTTAGTTAGACAGTTATAGATTTTCGTGCGGTAAAAAGCCGCGGACGTCAATTTCGATTGTCATTTAAAACTGTTTTTTTTTTTCATTTTAGATAGCTCTACTAGGGTTGTCTTTCTATTTTTACGAATCATCATTACTGTTTTTGGTACACGCAAAAGACCAAAAGGAGCAACAAAATTGCGCAGTGTATCGTTACCTGGTCTATATTTGGTACAGAGCTTATCAAAACACGTGTAACCATAATACAATTGTTACAACAATGTCCAATTTATTTGGGCAGTTCGAGTAGTTTGTTTTTCCTCCTTTTGCTTTTGACAGCCCTGTGTAAGACCGGCTGCACGAAGTAACTCCGTACGTGTAATAAGACGGGTGTAAATCAAATTAATGTGGTTCACTTGGGCGATGTAATCAAATAGATAAGTTATTTTTATTAGCTATAAAAGAGGATACGATTTAAGAGAACAAATGGGATTTTAGATGTTTAGCGGTGGGTGCAGAGAACAGGCTGAATTTAGTGTTAATACTAGCTCAAATTCTTTGTAGATGTAAGAGTATTATGAATCGATTTCGTATTCTTAACAATATTTATCTTTTATATTCTCTTCCACGATATCATCTAAGAGAATAGGTAGCCTTAGAAGGTCGGACATTAGCTTAATAGTTACCTATTTCCTTTATACGGCCTCTCTATCCATTGTTACATGAATTGACCGACTCATACAGTCCTTCAATTGAATAGACCTCGTAACAAAAGTCTTCAATAACCTCTCATTTGTTACAGCGGCATACTCGTCACAATCCTATTCTTACGGACAGAAGACAAAAAGGCTGCGAAAGCTGCGCAGCTGGACAAACAGGACATCAACAAGAATCTAAACGGCTTTAGTAACTCTGCACTCTCCATCTCAGTGATAAGCCAACAATCTTTTAAGGAGGATTTATTGGACAAGCCAAAGGGCAGCGCTTACTCCATAGCGGAATTTGTGGCTATGATTAAGTCTTTCTTCATTTTGTTTTCTTATCGATTAGTGAGACTTACCCCAGCTTATGGGTTTGTGATCGGGCTAAACGAGATTGCTTTAAGGTATACGCACGATAGATCAGTGTTCGAACCAGCTATATTCGACCATATCACGTGTGATAAGTACTGGTGGCGCAATTTGCTGTACATCAACAACTTGTACCCTCAGCGAGAGATGTGCATGGTGTGGTCGTGGTACATGGCCAACGACACACAGTTCTACGTCGTAGGAATTATTCTTCTACTCATTTCTGTGAAGTAAGTGACAATTTAAAATATGAAAATAAAAGCAATGTAAAAATACAGCGACACAATGTTGCGTATATTTTTACTGACTTCCGTATATCCAAGTGTATAATGTACAAATTCTCTGTGCTTATTTCCGCGGACACTCTTTTCCTAAAGTAGAAAAGTTTGTTTACTGAATTCTTACAAGTTGTCTGAGGAACTATTAAGCCGATTTATGTTATGAATCCGTTTGTAGAATCTTGAAACGGTATTCAGCCGGCGCGGTCCTAATGTAATACACTTTATTCAACGCGCCACCTACTTTTCTTGGCTAACTTTGCGTATCGTGTTTTCATATCTTTGTTTTATTTGTTGGTCTTGTTTCTTGCGGGTGTATTTTATTGAACAGAATATTTCTGTTTCCAGGCACCCAAAGTCAGCGATGATATCGCTAGGGTTGCTAATGGTGAGCTCTTGGGCCACCACCATCTACATCTCCGTGTGGCATCAATACAAGGCGCGGATACAGGAACCTTTCGAGATGTTCGACCCGCTGTATGACAAGCCTTGGTCGAGGATCGGACCCTATCTAGTCGGTAAGAGAATCTAATTTTATAAATATTCTAATATCACATAGATGAAACCTAATCTAACAATTAAAGAAATTACTTGGCGCTCGTCGATCTTAGTAAGTATAACTTGTACCAAATTATGAATAGACTGTGATGGATGAATGTTGTAGCAAGTAATTACCAATTGACCAAGTATTCCAAACCACGGCAAAGTTACACATGTTCCGTACTCTCTTAAGTTAGCCGAGGTTTTTTTATTGTATCTGTATCGGAGAAGCTTTCAGCTTCTTAAATCGAATAAGTCTCTGAAGCAATTTCAACTTCGGTAAATTATGAAGAGCGGCCGAAATTGGATGACTGGCTACTTTGCCGTTTTTTAATGTATTTGCACGTCAACCTTATTCTCTTTTAAGTATTTTAAAAATACTCATAGGCTCGTCAGTGTGAAATATGTTTAAATGACAAAAATGAAAATACGATCATTTTTAAGGATTAGGTTCTTTAACTTGGTGAAGATAAATTAATCCTTAACCAATTTTATACGTCATTTCTGTCCTTATTTATCATAAGCTTGTTTTGTGTAACGTGTATTTAATTATATATTATTACGCAAGTAGGTGTCATTTGCAAAAAACATCCGTTATCGCATTGCGTAAAATAAATTATATTAAACTGTCAATAAATATGTATGTCTTACTCAACATATAATATAAACAGCAAATCAAACAACTTTCATTTCCCTGTTGTTAACATTATTCTAAACTCTAACATACCGCGTGTATCTGACATCGACGCACAAACGATTTCCATGGGTCCAGGGCATGATTCTAGACACCCCAGTGTTGGAATTTTTCGTCGGCTTTTTCTAATTTTTTAATTTTTTTCAAGAGTACCACAAATAGGTATCAGCTCAGCTGAACTGATATCTATTTGTGGTTTTATTCAGATTGCTCTTTTTAGTGAAAGTAGTTAAATAATTATTTTTTTATTAATAATCTCATTGGGTTAGGTCAGAATAACGATTATGAGAGTACCACAAATAGGTATCAGCTCAGCTGAACTGATATCTATTTGTGGTTTTATTCAGATTGCTCTTTTTAGTGAAAGTAGTTAAATAATTATTTTTTTATTAATAATCTCATTGGGTTAGGTCAGAATAACGATTATGAGCAGTCTAAAGTAAAAACGCCCTTGAAAAAAATTAAAAAATTAGAAAAAGCCGACGAAAAATTCTAAGTCTAGGGTGTCCAGAATCATGGCCCGGACCCATGGAAATCGTTTGTGCGTCGATGTCAGATACACGCGGTATATGGAATTCCACTGTCTTCATAGTTAGACAACATTTGTTCAACTCAGGGGCTAGGCTATGTAAGCCTACATGTGCAGTTTTAGTTCTCGAAAGAATTTCGGCGGGGAATTGAAAAGCGCATATTAAAATAGGTCGAAACGGTCGGCCCAGCTCGTAGGTATGCAATAAAATAATAGCTCGGTTAAAAATTATTTAGGTCGAAGCACCGCCGCGCCGCGCCCGCACCGAGAATGCCCGACGCGCCACTGATTGTGTAGCCCTTCCGAACTCGCCTTCTCGCGTAATCCCCAAAAATAGACTTTTACTGAGATTTTATCGATCGTACCAGAAAGCTATCCGCTTACTACATTTCGGTTTCCGATCGCTGGTCAGTGAGGGAATCATAAACGCGCTCGACAAAGCGTAAATGGTAGACTGAACAACCCGATAACTCCACGCACAGCTTAGTCCGATTCACACGATACGAGGACGTACCCAACATGAACATTGATTATTATCAATACAACCTCTTTTCTTGTGCAATTTGCATGAGAACAATCTTCCTTCCTATTTCAGCATTTACTTTTGTCTAGAATTGTATTTGTATTTTGTAGTTTGGACACACGATCATGTTTAGTGTGTTTTGTCCTACAATTTCCTGTTGATATTGGGTTCAAAATAAACGAATGTTTGTATATTCTATTTGAGCACATTTCTCGGATCTGATTCAAAGTACGTTGAGAAGTGGTGTCTGCAAGGTAGTCTGAAAGTAGAACGAGGGTGTAAAAATAACAAGCGCAGCACAAGCCAGCTTGCCGAGAGACATCGCGCGTCAGAGACGGGGTCGTTGAAAAATTTATTGGAGTTTTATTATCGGGACGATGTACCTACGGTCTGTCACAGTGTCACCCTCAACCCTCTCATGACTGGATTTATTCCTCCCGTATAGTATATAACACATGCGTAGATGTCTGTTCAAATCAATTTCGTGTGGCTTCCGATTGTAATCTTCGTGGCTTGCCAATTTACAAATATTTACATAGATTATACTGTAGCAGCTTTGAAGTGCTTTATTTGGTATTCTAACGAATGAAAACACATATTTCGATGTTCAAAACGAATGACTAATTTATTTCAATCACCATAATTGCTCACGGGTTGTAGAGCGTACCTACACTGCCGCTCAAATATATTTGGCCACCCAAAAACGTATTTTGTAAAAGTTTGAATAAAACTGAAACGACTTCATAGTAATTGCAATTATTTATTAGAAATCCCTGAATCATACTGTCTGTTTTTAATGACGGCAAAATACTTTTAAATAGTAGTGTACTTTTTTTTGTTTGTTAGTCAAATTTAGTTCCAGGGTTTTCACTACAAACCCCTCCCCATTCTCTATCCTAAGCGATTTCTGGTCAAGTTTTACTAGCTCAAAACACATAAAATATAACGGAGCAGCTTTCTTACTTCAGGAATATAAGATTGCTGTATTTGTTACAGGAATGGTGGTCGGGTGGTACCTGCACAAGACGCGGTGCCAGCTGCGGCTGCCGTACTGGGTGGTGGCGCTGGGCTGGCCCGTGGCGCTGGCCATCATCGGCAGCCTCATCTTCAGCATGGTGGACGGCTACTTCGAAGTGTGGCCCACTGCCTTTTACATTAGTATCGGGCATACAGGTAATAACAACGATTCTATCTTATTGTTTTAAATCTCGATCTAATTATCCATTGCTCAATTAGTTAATAAAAACTACAGTTATTTTATACAAAAAATGGATAAACCAAGTTTATTGAAACTGAACTTGTACACAAAATACCAGGTCTAGAAAATTAGTTCAGATTTTTCTCGAAATAGAGTTTAGACAGACAGTGAGAGCAATTTAAGTTTTCTATAGAAAATAAAAATCACTGTACACAGGAATAAGTACAGGGTGAGATCCTTTAGTAAAAGTTGAATTTTGGATTGGATGTTTTATGAGTACTTTGCATGCCAATGAATTAAAAGTCAGTCTATATAGTGTTGCTACTAGCGAAATTAAGATATTTCCACGTCTTCCACTTTGCTAAAATCCCCCCTTTTATTCATCCATTCGTGTGCAAAGTATCCGAATCCGATTAGTTCTACAATGGAGTGCTGACGTTCACGTTACCACCCCACAGAGAACTACTACAGTATCTTCAATCCTATCTAAACGATCAATTTAAAAGGTTTTTGGCACACTTACTCAAGAATTTATTATATAATTACCGTCAGCATGACAAAAGCGAATTGATAAGAGTATTTAAAGGCTCCCAAGCCTCATACTAAAAGTTAAAGTCTTTATAATCTTTAATCAATGATAAGGTTTCCCAAAAAGAGAACGTCATAAAGATCACTCGGATTCTTTCCTTTAGCCTATTTGTCGAGAAAGACAGTACGTTTATGTGAAAAACACAGAGAAAAAATACTGTTAAAGCATTACAAAATAATGACATAGCAAACCTGACCTTCCAATATTTGTGTACAATATGTGTTTGTTTTTACACATATTGTACACAAATATTGGAAGGTCTGAAAGAAAGACTTAAGAGTCCTATTACATTTTTTACGGAAATTCATGATGATTTTTTGACGCTGTAATTATCAGCAGCAGTAAGATATTTTAATTATTTGATCATGAATAACGATAGTGCCAGTCTCTTTCTTGTAAGTTAGAGTCACACATTTTCATTTTTCTTTTCGTGTAATTTACTATAAATATTTTACGAACTCAGTTTGCAAGAAAAAATGTCGGCGATGGAACTTTGACGGTCTAATTCATATTGTTACAATTAATTCTTTTAAAAGCTAAAATTACTAAAAGGTAAGTTGAATGTTTTACTTGTTTATTGGAGTTCTAGAATTTTTTAAATTCCTTGAGTTTTCACGAAAAAAAACGTAAAGAAAGCCTAATTTAAGCCAGAAATGTCTTGATTCAGCGTCCATTATATTCCAAATAAAAACAATTTTATCAAATAAATTAATATGATTTAAAATTTCAATCTACAATGAATACGTTTCATTAGTTTTCGTTTGTCAATATAATTAAACAAAATTACAATAAATAAAATTAAAGTACTATATATTCTGCGTCAATTCAGCGCGCGCGCTCCTCAGTCTCGCGCGAGTGCCCAAATAAACTATAATCCTATTCAGACCAGTCAGTATCAAAATAGTTTCGCGGACTATAGATGTACTCCCAACGCAGACCAACCTAACTTCGTCTATTGCAAACGAGCATTTACGATTCGTAATAGGACTCTTAAAACAAAAGTCGTAGCACTTTGCTACGCCGTAGCACAGCGCGTAGCCGAGTGTAGCAGGACGCTTTTGCTTAGACAACACACGCACAAGTACTGGAAAAAATGTATGCGTTCATCGATTTTATTACCAAATCTCTAACAAATGCTAGCAAAGACTTATTAAATAAATGAACCACCCAAGCTAAAATTAAATAAAGTCGCCGTTAAAACATCGCTAATTGCTTTACTCTTTTACTGTTGTCCCAGAGCATTTCACACTTTTATTATTAAAGGCTTGGAAACGTGTTTAACATAATCTTTTAATGATTGCTCTGTTATTTCAATTAAACTTGGTGTTTACTGGGTTGAGTTGTTTACCGTGGGGTGCCGTAAAAGTGTAAGAGGTTTCCACAAAATGATGAGCAGGAGTGTCTTTAGTGTCTTTCATAAGCGTTAATGGGAAAATTTGCAAAGTGTTAGAAGGACTGACTTACTGAAGAATGCTATTCCTCGCAGTGACGAGGGATCGCAGCGGATTTAGCTTAGATACCGCTGGTGTTTTAGTGTGTGAGAATACATCAATGATTTTGGAATTTGAAATTAACGTTACTATTTAACTCCAATCATTTCGGGCCTAGTAAACTTTCTAGTGCTATAGACTAAGTACTCGTATTATTTTGTTGTAGGGCTGCGTTATTGTATTCTTTAAATACCGCAGGATGTGCTGTAATAACAACCTTTTTGTCTTCGCACAGGTCTTTTATTACATCGTTATTATCTTTTATTCATTTCTTAACCTACTTATCTATATTTTTAAACATTTCCAAAAAAAACGAAAAATAAAAACATTTAGAAAGTAGTAGTCCGCCGGTGTCGGGAGCGGGGGGTCCAAGCTACCGGTGGTTAGGGCTCCAGAGATCTGTTAGTTATTTTATTTTGTTGTTTCTCCTGTGTAATTCCTAAATAAACATTTGTCTTTCTTTTTACACAAGAAATATAGGATAATTAATTTTTCCACCAGCCTGGGGCGTAGCAGTAGCATGGGTGGCGATCTCCTGCTGCAGCGGGTACGGAGGACTGGTGAACTCCGCGCTGTCGTACCGGGGTCTGCTACCCCTCAGCCGGCTGACCTACTGCGCCTACCTGGTGCACCCCACCATCATGATGTACACCTCGTTCTTACTGGACGGACCCTATCACATGCAGAACTCCACAGTGGTGAGTAGAACTGTGTGGTGGAGTGTTTTATAGGGGCAATGGACCAGTTTGTATTTTATAGTCAATTCTATGAGTTTATTCAAGGCCAAGATCATTCTATAAGGTCAACCTGCAATACAAGGTAAGTTATTCTGACAAATATATCAACTACATGGGTCTAGCACAACAGTATTTTTGTTACTTCATTGTAACACGTGGTATGAAGTCCCATTTTCCACGTGAACATCCACTGTCTCTAACTCTAACTCGCCTGCACAGAGTGATAAGAACATAAACTCCACATTAATTGCAGAAACAGTATATATGCAACAGTAGATAAAACGTAGTAAAATTTGATACCTGTCCGTTAACAAGGGAAGCCGGTGACTCATTATCGGCCACTCCCTGACTTCACCCTTTTCAGTAAATATACGCGTTAATTTACTGCCCAACATAGTATCATAAATATTTCGGAGGAGTTACAATTACGAGCAAAAATACTTACTCCGTCAGTGAGAGTTTGCTACTCAAATGTCAGTTTTTTGTGAAAACATTCTGCTTGCACATCACATAGTTTCATTCAAAAGACAAATGTCTTTTTTTTTGCAATTTGCCTCTCAGTAGGTACTTGTAACTATTAGGTTGAACATTCACATGTTTCGAAACCGAATTTCTCGGACTCAGGCTCATCACCCAAAAGAGAAAATCGTTCTGAAATTTCACATATATTATCTTGTTCGTGACTGTACTTATTGTTCCACTTTAAGAAAATAGTGTCGATATGTTTATTTCATTTTGCCGTAAACTTTCAACGTTTAGTTTGATGCCGCACAATACTGCACGACTAATAACTTTACGCCTGAATAGACCTAACAATGTACAATTGGCCGGGAATTCTTTTCAGTTCTCTTATAGCGTTTTGAATTTTATTGAAAACACAAACTGTTTATCGGATACTTTTTACAGTACATCTCACATGTGTATACTATACTCGTATTGTTATTTAGAACCATTCGATTCCGGACAAAGTTCTCAGTGGAAGCCCGAGTCTGTATTTGTGCCTCCCTGTTACATGGGACTTAAACATACTGTCGAATGTGTACACCCAAAGGCGCGATGTTTGTGTATTTTGTTTTTTTTTTTGTTGTTGTGAGAACTAAACCAACCTACAAGATTTTGTTACGATGGATTCTGTCTAGCCAAGCAAAAATCATAGTTAGAAAATTCGTCCAGTAAAAATCATAAAGCTTAGTTTTATTACCGCCTCATAAAGATAGGAGACGTTCCGAGCAATCTCACAAATAGATACACATTTCCTAGAAACAGCGTGTACCTAATAGGAAACAGGCAACAGCTGTCGTGTGTAACTAGAGGTAGAACAACTCCTACCCCTCTTTTTTGTTCTTGCCAGCTAGGACGCTGCGAAACCTTTATGTGACTTTATGTAGATAAAACATCCATTTTATTTCGGACAATATTTTATAACATCGTTAATGTCTTGCCAAGTTGAATGGTGCATGTGGATGCTTTAATTCGAAACCATTCCGGAACTCGACGTACTTCCGAACTCCCTTTCATTTATTTAATGTCCTCAACTCGAGACGACGGGTTAGATAAACACAGGGCTCCACAGAGGAATTCGGGACAGCGAGATTAAACTGCAGCCGTATCTTATTGCCGACATAAATCTCTCATTTGGGAGACAACGGTAGCACTAAAATATTAACGAAAACTATCAGTAAATGAGAGATAAATATTTCAATACAGTCGCCTACTCACGTGAAATGTGTCGTAAAGAATGGTTTGAAAGCAATACGCTTGAATAGCTGGTTGCTTGAGGGGCCCAGATTTATGCCACGGTCTCGACATCCATTCAAACGCTGGCACATGAAAGGCGGCCCTTGAATTGTGTGAAAAACCTGTGATTCATTGTAAAGTTCACACATTTTTCCACGACAGAGGACTGGTAGGCAGTCACTGGTCATTCTTTTGTTAGTATTTTTGGCGAGTAATGTACCTCGCCGGCACTCATTAGTTGATGTCAACGTAACTACCGTACTTACTGAGTTGTGAACTAGTTACTAGTCCCCCGACACTCCTAATTGACACTCGAGACTGATTTTTGTATCGAATAGCTTAGAAAAGAGACCAAACATTTCTGGATAATTAAATAACGTAGCGTACAATATTTCGGAAGTGAACAAAGGTGACGAAAGGAAATAATGCGTAGAGTTGTTTTGCCATTATATGCTACTTTAGAACAAAGTAAGTGTTTGATCCTTCTTAATATTTAATGGATTCGTATACAAAATGTACGCATTTTCACCCTTATCTGAAAAACCTTTCGTAAGGGATTTGCCTCGTGACTGTTGAGTGTTGATATGTGATATGTTGAATGGGGTCGGCGTAGCTCTTATTAGTATCGAAATATGACAATATACTAACTCTGTCATGAAAGTACCGGGAAAAGATCAATAATACAGAAAATGTTAGTTATCTATTCATCCAATTTTATTTTATCACCTTCAAAATGTGTTCCTTCAGAAACGATACACTTACGCAAACGAATTTAAATCCAACCATCAAAACTTTTTTCAAACGCTTATTCCGGAATCGAGTTCAGTTCTCGCCGTGAATTCTATGTTTTCTAACGAATGAAAACGGGCACCACGAAGTGGTAATTTGGGTTTAGGAAAAAGAAAGAAGTCGGCTGGAGCATATCTGGTGAATAAGGTGGTATTTGTTGAGTTTATGGTCAAAAATTCTTTCGCAATGACGGCATTGTGCGTTCGATCATTATGAAATTCGCAATACGCACGCACTAAATAGAAATTATTTAACTAAAAATAGCAAAGAATTCTAAACAACAACTGTAACTCATACTCCGCGCCAAAATGGTGGTGCGTGGTGGTGGTTGTATACCTACACATGTTTGAGCAAATAAAATTTCTATTCTTACAAATAAAAACAAAAAATTGAATTTGGAACCATAAAAAAATCATCTATTCCCAAAACTTTTGGCTGAATGTATATTATATTATTATAATATAGCAAGTACGTAATATTGATCGAATAAAAACCTCCAGTATCTTTCAGAACGACCTATTCAAAGAAACATATCCCAATACACATACATAATAATTTGCTTCGTTTTCTCCTTTTATTTCGTCGTTCGCAAACCTTTTCAGCTTTATTAACCGACATATAAAAGCAATAACGAAGTGTCATTTCATTTAAAATGATATTCAGAAAACCCATTTCATATCCCTGTTTTATCGCCGCAGAAATATAAATACGTATTCCATATGTTTATATAACTATAAATGTTACGTGGCTTTCAGTATGATTGTTATTTTCGAATCATAATGTGGCTGTAAAATTTCACGCCTACTAATCTCATAAAGAAATCTATTATCTAGCACTAATAATTGTAAAAGGTTTGCACAAGATAAGATAAGATAAGTAAGCATTTCTAGTTCAAATGAAACTTGACATATTGAAGTTTGATAATAATGCACTGCGAAGTACAGCAGCTGTGCCATATCACAAAGCTTAAGAACAACTTAAGAACACATTACAGAGTGCACAGTAATGGTTTCTGAGTAAGTTCTTAGTACTGAACTTAATGGCAGAGTACTATTCTCCTGAAATCTAAAAAAGAACCTCACCGTACACTGTTTATATCGACGCATCTCGCCAACGCCCGCTCTCAAATGAATGAGTAAGTAGGTACGTATGGACAGAATTATTAAATATTTTTAGCCGCCACCGTTAATCAACACGAAGGGTGAAATGACGCATAATTAAACCAAAACCAAAAGTCGAGGTGATAAGTTATCCCATCAACTTTATCCCGCGCCTCCCCCGGGCACCGACAGTTTGCGGCCAAAAGATTTATATCTCGTCGTCACCTCAGCCAAGAGTTACTTGTTACACTTATACTTTACTGCTCTAGTTAAAGGACAAGGGGGAACCTCGTTCCTTATACGCCCCTTCTCCTCAAAACGCACATAAAATTCGTACGGACTCATATAAATGTTGAGTTATGAAATTGCACTCAAACCATAACCTGAATTTAACTTTTACGTTCCCACATACAATCAGCTGAAATGCTTTCCTCAAATAACATTTCGGTGAATGAAGTTGAGACGTATTCAAAGTTTTCTGGGAAACACTCCAACCTGGGCCAGTGTATTACTGTGCACTGTTTCTAATATTCTAATATTACTTAGGCGGTCTAAAATTTGGCTCGAAACCTTTCATATCACATTAAATTTATTATCTTTTGTTTGAATCTACTTTCTTTCACGGCGACTAAACAAAATTAAACATTAAGCATAGCGTTTTATAATATTAAAGCCTTAAAGGTGTCTGTAAAGGACTCCCTGTTTGCATTAACACTAATTTGGTGATAATTAAGAGGTAATTAATGTGGTTCTCTGCTAAATTAACGAGCACTTATTAGACGGGCTGGGAGCGGAACTACGACTCGCCCGGGAGGCTTCTTCCTCACGCACATAAACCCTTGGCGGCCATTAATATATAAACTTGCAAAATAATATTCTTTGCACATTAGTTTTAGTCAAGGCGAAATTTATTTAAATTTTTTACCGTTTGTTTCGAATAGGCACCTATGTTTTATCAACAATCTGTGATAGTCACCTAATTTTCAAGAATTCGTATATTTTCCAAATGTATTTTTTACAGAAAACTTGAACTTTTAGAATTGACTACGATTTTTTATTTAGGCTTCATTTACTTACAGTAGTAGTTAGTATATCTTTTTTTTTTCTATAGGATAGTCAACCTATCAATTAACTCAGAAAGAAAAACCTCGTCGACAACGCACGCCTAAAATAAGCAAAAAACGAGCCACCACACCACTTCTTTAGGAGGAGTCTTTAATGTAATACTTCTGTGTTACAGCTCGCTATCTACGCCGGGTATGCAGTGATGGCCTTCTTGGCATCGTTCGCCATCTCACTGGCGTTCGAAGCTCCCGCCGTCCGACTTCTCAAGATCATCAGCGGTGAGCCTCGGAGCAGGAAGAGCTCTTGAACCACACAGCAGAGAGAAGAAGACAATCGTAGCATCGACACGCAAAATACACGTGTTGACACATGCAGTAATTGTTAAACGCGCACTCATTGATTTACAACAATAGTGAATAAAAATTTAGGTTATCCGTTTTCTGAAGTCTCATACACAAATGTTAGTTCGAAAATCACATAATAATATCCTGTGTATTTGGAAATTTAATTTCCTGTCTCTACTCTCTACTGTCACCAAACCATTCCTCAATAGCGTGCGCTCGATCGAAGCTTTATTTAGGTTATAATTTTAAAACCCAAAACGTTAAGGACTTGATAGTTACCAATAAAGACTGTACATGTTACCAGTGTGAGTTCATATCTTTTTATGTATCGGTTTGTAACATAAAGTTGGCTGAATGGTTGGGCCGTTGGTCGATTCGAGCCGATGTGACATCGATTCAAAGGGTAATGCTTCACTGCTTTATCTATAGATGGCACATTGTCAGAAGTGCCAGTCATCACGAGCTTGCTGACCTACTTGCCAAGTTAAACACGTGCTTGTTCAAGTACTTTGATTTAGGCAACTGATTTAACACAGAGTACTAAGTGTATACCTACAATATAGTTTCACAACGCTGTGAACGGAGCGTAGCATTCTTGATTGTATGTTCGTGGATTAGATTAAATCTTGCTGTTGCTTGCTATTTTGCTAAACAAACAGAATGTTTAATTCAGTGATGGGAGAGTGCAACAATACGAATTCCCTTATATGGGATTCTATTTATTACAAATTTTAGTCTCGCCATCTAAAAAGCACGCTATCCTCTCACCACAGTCTACTTTAATCAATAAAATGATTTCCCCAATTGTCGTGGCGTGTCGCTCCAGAGTATGATAATTTATTATGATTACTTTCCATAGCTGCGCCTGCATGCAATGAATCAATCATGCTGGCTCACCGCGCGTTGTCTCGCCGCCGCACACATAAATCCTAATAACTAAGTTCTTGTGAGGTCCCCAAACCGCACGTTCTTTGTCTCCAGCGACAATGTTTTTGTTGCTAACACAAGTAGGCAGACGCTACTTGAATACAAACCAACAATTGTCTGTTCAAGAAGTATTTTTCATAGTTTGTACGTACTCTGGAAAATAGTGAATGCTGCACTGGTTGCTCGTCAATGGTCGATGTAGTAAAAGGCATTACCCTGCAAACACAATGGGTTAGGGTCAGAGCTTATAAACATGTGTTAATATGAAATTGTGTTTTATATAATTTCGAGGACCTATTAAATATTTTCTACCTCTAATAAGTACCTCGTGATTCAAGCACAGTAAGTCCTTATTTGACGGTAGTGTAGGCGTAGGTCCAACAGAAACTTTGCTTTCATTGGTAAGCTTGTACAATGATTTTATTTTATGTATTTCTTATCAATAGTTAGCAAAGAGTTTAGCGTTTAGATTATTTTTATGGTAAAATATGTTTAAATGTGATATTTCATTGAATATTTAGAGGTCCTTGATAAATTGTTTATAGAATTCGTCAGATCTTAGAGGTTTTACTAATCAGGAATTATTTGAATCAATAATTATATTAATTTAGCTTTGTATAGAGACAATAATATTAATGATATCATAGAACGTATCTATCAATCACCGACCTCAACTGAAAAATAAATTGTAAATATTTGACTAAAATACTCTGAAACCTGTACGTTACATAATATTGTAAATAGAACATTTTATAATAAAGCATTATTTAATTACTCTCCAGTGTGTTATTAATTTCGTTCCTGTTCGAAAGCGCTACAGATTTACGTAATGAATTGCTAAACAAAAGGTAATTAACTATTGCGAACGTGATTCAATGTTTCTAATCCCTGTTAACTCTATCATGCCTCCCCAGCGGAAGTCAATTTGGAAGAGAATCTCAGCAATATTCAGTGGAGTTGGCTACGATATCAGTCAATGTGGAAATATGATTGTCGCTGTATGTATTATTCTGAACAATTTGTTCACTCAAGATCTAACGAACGTAGTAGGAGTAATCCCCTATTTCTGAATTAAGCATTTGAAGTACAGTCAAATTTGTGAAGCCGACATTTAGGTCGGGTTTGACACGTTCTTAACTAAAAATACTCAATTCAGTACCTACCCTTTAGTCTTAAGGTGACGTCGAAGCACTTAGGCTTATTAACTGCTTGACTCTGCTCACTTTGAGCAGCCAAACGAAATGCTACAGGCATAGCACAGTCGCATGCCTACATAACAGAAGTTTATAAACGTTGGGTCGGGACAGAGTCTGTTTAAAATACTTGAAGAAAGTTTTGTTCACGAAGATCTAGGCATTTAAAGCCCAAACCGCAGGCTAAATATAGGATGCTAAGTAAAAAGTTTATACTTGGTTTTGTTGTATTCCATAGTGCTGGCGCCATCTATAAAAGTAATAATTCATGTCGCGTGCCGTGGCGAAAAGATTAGTCTGTCAGCGAAGTTAATAGTGGAGGCTATCGAGCCTAGAGTGTGCCGGACGAACCTAATTATGTAGGTATCATAGTAGTGAAAGCCCCATTTACTGCATCGTATAGCGTAAATAATGTAGGTACCGTATTCATCGCTCATTCAACTCCGAATAAAGGATACTATTCAGGCAGTATAATAAAATTACCCCATATTTCGCCAGAAAATAAAATAAAACTGTCGGTTCAAAACTCCACGAACACTGTCGATTCTAAAAGCATTACAACACAGCGAAACGAATAAAACTAATGGGCTGTAAGAGCAAATCGCATCAGCATAAACGGAAAAATAATACTGAGCTCCTGAAATGAAATCAGTGGATAGAGTGAGATTAGATACGTGAGCGTTGCGACTCGGGCCCGCAGTGTGCGACAGAATAGTCGCGCGATCGATCGGCTACTGCCTGCCTTACGCCTTACGCCCCGTAGAGATTACCATCGGTTATCGGTTATAGAATACGGATGTGCCCCCATAAATTGATAACACTATAAAGAATTTTGATTTTCTCCAAATAAACGTGGATCACGTGAAGACGTGATGTGAACACGAATAAAATGTGGGTGTAATTTTGGTAGATGTACTCAAGGTATATGTGTGTGTTTCCTGATCCCGATGCGGAGGCAATAAAAACGAATATTTTAATTCTTGAAGCCTTCGGGCGCGAGCTCCGGGCTTCGTGTGGAAAATAAATACTGAGCACTCTCCAAATGTTGTTTTTTCACTAAAGGATTGGCATTTCCTTTTTAACCGACTTTCCAAAAAGGAGGAGGTTCTCAATTCGGATGTTTGTATTTTTTTTGTATGTTTGTTCGGGCATAACTCCGTCGCTTGCCAACCGATTTTAAAAATGATTTTTTTGTTGGAAAGGGAATACTTCCCAAATGGTTCCATGATAAGGAAACCAGGATCTGATGATGGCATCCCAGAGAAGTCGAGGGGAACTTTCGAAAATCGTATGGGCAACTAGTGCGTTTGTATTTTGCTTTTCTTCGATTTTGCAGTGGTGTTGTTAGGTGTGGGGTACCACTAAAAAGTGAGTGAAGTTTAATTGAGGTATCATATTCATTTTTGAGCTGTGCGTCTCAAATATTGTTTGCCCCTGGTTTCTGGGAAATGAAAACTCATTCAACCAATAAGAAAACATGAATTAGGGCGGGTTGTATCAAACAGTTGGTTAACGTAACATACGTACGTCAAAAAGTTACGATTACGGACGATGTTTGACGTTCGTTAAATTAGAAGCGTTGTTTCAAAACATTCTGGTATAAATTCCTGCTCATCCCAATAGCTAAGTTATTGACACGGGTCCTACCTAAATAGCTTTTTTTGCATTCCACCACTTATTTGTGTCATCAGAAGAACTGGTATTGAGGAATTCAAAAGAATTTTCACAATATTGTTCTATTTGACGCAACTAAAGTTACGTATAACGAGTGCTCAGACCATCTGTTAACGTAAACGTTATATTTTACGTGCGTTAACGCTGACATTTTGTGAAACAACCCATTTTTTTGATTTGACGATAGTTAGCACCATTTTTAACGTTTACGCGTGCGTTAAGTGTAGTTGAAACAACCCGCCCTTAGTCACAATAATGACATACGATGCATACGATAGATATGTTTGTGAAACTGGGCAATTTAACTAAGTATACACTATTAGATATTACCCGCAATAAAATAAAGATGACCTAAAAAATCGTATAGAAGCATGCCGTTGCTCATTTTATGTCCCATAACGCATAATATTTTCTCTGCAAACAACAACAAAATAAAACTTTAACAATAAGATTAGCATAAAGATAGATACAAATACTATATAATACTATGACAGTAATAAAACTAAAAAAATTAAAATATCGCCTATTGTTATTATTTATTGCACATAAAAAACATAATGGTATCATGGTTCTGTAAACATGTCGAAGTGTACACTAAGGTGAAGCGATCACGTAGTGAGCTGTCAAACCATACAAACAAGATGGAATGGCAGCTCACTTGTCGTTCACTCCACTTAAGTGAACACGGTGAGATGTCGACAGCATCGACCGGCATAACATCCAGAATTCTTCAAGAAACCACTATTTAATTTTGTTCTTAGCCCATTCTCATTGATTACAGAGTTTGTGGAAATTACCTATAGCCCCTATAGATCCCCGCGGGTATTTTCGAGATTGAATTTTCTCCCGATCTGGGTAAAGTTGCCCACTCGAAATAATGAAGTGGCGGTATGCAGTCAAGGGCAACCTTACTCGAGTATTTATTTGGAATTGTATCTTATTGTTTTCAAATTTTTTAGCTAACTAAATAGTTTTCTTGTGACTATGAAATAAAAACAGGGTTTCGCGGTGCATACTTAAGCACCATGAAAGTGCATGTAGAGCCTTCGCAAGTAGAATAGTTAATAACTGAATTAATTTTAATTTTAGTTAGAACGGGATTGCTACCATGTACCTTTTTATTTGTGAGTTTCCGATATTTCGGAGTTTCTTCGCAAGTAGGTTCTTGAACTTAAGGGATTTTAATATTCTAAGTAGTTAAAATTGCCCGATTTGCTCGTTATACCATAATTGCCTGGCCCTACCTGTGCCTATGTTCTTGTAAACGAATACATATATAATGCCGACGAGGGAATACATTATCTGATTAACTTTACGTACTCACGACTTAGGTATATGTATTTGCCTACATTAAACATGGCCTTTATACGGCTTGTTAACAAGAAACTTTGCTACGTAACGTATACTTGTGTTGTTAATAAACCTTAAACATTCAGCATTTACCTCTGTGTTGATTTAGTTAACACTGAATTGCAACAATTAATGTTCTACCATCGGTACCTGAAGTAAATCGGTCAAGTAGTCACATTGTTATGAAAACTTATTGTCTGCCACAGACACCCCACAAAACGTAGAATTGTAACAATAAGTCCAAAAGAACAAAGATGTCGTTATGAAAGGGTTAAAATATACTTATTCGTGAAATGAGCATTTCACAAAAGCCGCTCGAACGGTGACTTAGGTACTTTCACTTTAAGATTCTACTAATTGCTTTGCCGCTTCCGCTGCAAAAAACTGCCCTGACTGTTAATTAAAGACATTTTTGCAGTGTTAATGGGAGCGCAAGTCGTTTCATTACCGACGGGCTGCATCCACCAGCAGCGTGCCGGCACTGGTGCTGCCTCGACAACTTTTTGAAATTCATAAATTATATTTTGTAATTAACACTCGGGCTGTAGAAAATATTGGCTCGGAAATAAAAATTATTAATGCATCTTGTAGTGCTTCTTTTTTAAAAAGTAGTTTATATGTATGGTGTGGATGTTCTTTTTTAGGGTTCCGTAGCGCAATGGCATAAACGGAACCCTTGTAGATTCGTCATGTCTGTCTGCCTGTCTGTCTGTCTGTCCGTCCGTATGTCACAGCCAAACTTGGTTAGTAGATGTATTCTGTGAACCGCATTAAGATTTTCACGCAAAAATAGAAAAAGAGCAATACATTTTGGGGATACTTAGAACTGAAACTCAAAATTTTTTTTCATCAAACCCATAGGTATGGGGTATCTATGGATAGGTCTTCGAAAATGATATTGAGGTTTCTAAAATCATTTTTTTCTTAACTGAATAGTTTGCGAGAGAGACACTTCCAAAGTGGTAAAATGTGTCCATTTTACAACCCTGTAACTTCTAAAATAAGAGAACGATAAAACTAAAAAAAATATATGAAAAGTATATAACCATTACTAAACTACCAGCGAAAATTGGTTTGAACGAGATCTAGTAAGTAGTTTTTTTTAATACGTCATAAATCGTAAATCGCAACTTTTGCTTATAAAATAATACCTACAGGTTTGTACGGAGCCCTCGGTGCGCGAGTCCGACTCGCACTTGGTCGGTTTTTTTTTGGATGGGTAATCGTCAGAGAAAAGCCACCCATAACTTCGACTTTAAAAACCCTCTGTGGTCCATGGCCGCGGTAACTTCGGACTCTTAGTTTTTTGTAAATTTAAAAAACCAAAACAACAAATATCAAAGAAAATTATCCAATACAGGATGATCGGTATATCGTATTCGATAATTTTCTCCGACTTCTTTACAGGATGTTGTCTTTGTATCAACCTGTTTATAATTTACTAGATTCAAGCGTTTAATCAATCCTAATATATAAAATACTACCGTTACTGAGTGACTGACGGACAACGCACAGCCGAAACTACTGGTCATATTATAAAGCTGAAAGGGGAATGCCCATCAGCCACACACAAAAATGCCTGTAATGAACAACAATGAAATATGCGCCATATTGCACTGAAAATCGTAGGGAACCCATTACAATTGCAATAATTATCAAACACTTCTGTAGAAGCCAGTTACAAACATTTTTTCTAAAATATAGGTTAAGAATTAAAATGCAATAATTAAATAACAAAACAGCATTCAAATGTTATAATCATCATTAAAAACCACTAATTTATGTCATCATGAAACTCGAAGTATCGTTATATTTTCACCCTTGGTATACAAACTTGAAAAATATTCCGTAATACATATTTTATTCTAAATAGAATTAAGGACTATTAGTAGTTTTTGTCCATTTCAGGCATTTTTTGGGCGTTTGCCTTTGGCATGTAGCTTCCCTACACTCCGTAATACTGCACTAAGAGAGGACTTCCTGAAATTCCAACGGGAACGGGAAAAAAACGGTATGTGTGCGTACCTACGAAGTCGCGGGCAAAAGCTAGTGATCATATTATTATTATAATATTGCGAACAGCTAAGTTATCTCAACTATTCAGATTTGGGTCACAGTTCGGAGGATGTTATACTATTTAACGATTCTTGGTAAGCAACATCTTAGCTAAGTATTTGGCTTAACGGATGATGTGAAATTATTTTACTATAAATTATTATTAGGTATATAATTATTTTACTATAAATTATTATACCATTTGAGATAAGTATGATGTTTTCATTAAAACTCGGTTAATTTTGAAGAGGATAGAAAGTATCTCTGGTGAAGGTATCATGAGTTAATTGGTGAATGGTTGATTTAAAGTTAAAAAGGATTTTCAGATTTTCCGAAATAGTACATTGTTATCCAGAGGTGAAAGTAATTGATTTAGTCCTGAGATGGCGTTTCGATCTGACGAACTCATCGTGTTAGGTAATACAAATCTGCTCTATGAAAGTATGACAAGACTCGAAAAAACAAATGAAGATCAGATTACCGCTTTCCCGACGATTTTGTTTCTCTGTGACCGGCAGCGTATTGCCATTGTGTATATCAGTACAGACACCCATAGTCTGTACTCGATCACTTTGTGCTCTTAAAAATAACAAATACTCTAAAGCAAACTACGTATGACTACAGACCAGTCTGTATAAGTATACAGTTTGCTTGCATATTTTTAAAGCAAACTACGTATGACTACTGCAGACCAGTCTGTATAAGTATACGGTTTGTTCGCATATGTTATAACCTCATCTAACCTAAATTATTCACCAACAATAGAAGGGATCTGGTGCTCGGCGGCCGCTGCCGTGGCACGCTCGCTTCGCTCGCTCGCCTTCGCACGCTAATGGTCATGGTTCTAACCTAACCTAACCCACATGATTAACCAACCATAGAGGGGATCTGAATCTGACGATCATTAAATGCCAAAAACAAAAACTCAAATAGCAACTCGTACGTATTTTGCTCTAGTATTTTAAAGCAAAATGTATATTGATTCAGACACTCTCTGAATAGGTATACAGTTGGCTCTTCAACTACAAACGCAAACTGCGATCGAACTCAGAGCAACCCCGGTCTGGGTCAGTACACAGTTTGGCAATACGCTGACCGGCAAGCTATTTAGCCATCACATTACACACATTTGCATCTTGTTTTATTATGATTTCATGGCTGTCAGTTGAAAATGATTCTCCCTAGGGCTGCAAAGTAATACTTTCAAGCCGCTCTTCAGGCCACTTCAGTAGTGTTATTCTGTAACAACATTTCCGTGTCTCGACAGCAGAATCCGACGTGCGTACAAATTCGTGTAAACATAAGATCTTTATGTTGTTTGTAATAAAGCTCACTCTTTGTGAGCTTTGCCACTCAAGTGGAGCTCGATATCGAAATAGTTATTTACAGAATAGACTAGCAGGCCTACTTTCCAAGCATGACTAACGAAAAGGTTATTTTTTTGAAGTTTAAGTTAGAATATCCTACAAGTAAGTATGCGTGTACGAATAAAACCCAATAAAAACGACGTTCCTATAAATTGTCACGAAAACTTTTCCATATAGAAAGCTTTTGAGCTTTTGCATAATATTCGGACGCCCAATTTTTACCTTGGCCTCAGGCAAGGGAATCCTTTCAACCTCGACGTATGCGGTGCTGGCGGAAAATAAAAAAGTTATTCATGTTTGAGATTACACAACATTACAATTGTACTAACCTACTAATCCTACTTATAAATGCGAAAGTTTGTGATAGTGGATGGATGATGTTGGAAAGGATCTTCATGAAATTTGGCATAGAGGTAGATTATTACTTAAGGATTACTACTTACCATTAATAAGCATAGAAACTAACTTAGTGTAAACGTGTCAAAGTAGGGCAATTAAGGGCATGAGAAGTCACGTACCGTCACGGGTTTGTAAAGGCTCGACATGAGTTCGGTGCTACCAAAACATTTCAAGTACTTGTCTCAAGTTCCCCAAATCGTTAATCGACGTTCGATGTTGATTCGATACCAACAGTTTTCTTTCCTGTTTCGTTTTTCCGAAATTTTCTAAACCGTCCGCTAAAATAACCGGACGAATTCAAAGTAAAAACAAATAAAAGTTGTTGTATAACGGAATTAAAAGAAAATGGCGAAACGATACATAAATTCGAGTTTCCGAGTTAGAATTTTATACCCTGAAGTCCGTTATAAGAGTAAGTAGGTACGTTTACCTGAAATTCATATATACAGTATGTATGTAAGTTAGCTTTCAGTACATTATAACATTTCAGCCACTGATGCGTGTTTTGTGACAGTTTGTATGGTACCTTCAACTTTTCTCGAAGCGTTGGTACACTGAAATGGAAATGAGCAAAAGTTTTAAAATGGCTAAATCTCATCCAACCCGTGACGTATTTTTAGAATTTTATAAAGGTAGGAAAGTGGCTGTGAGGTAAAAAGTAAAATTCCTAAGTATCTTTTTTTCATTTAGGCGATCATCTTCTAATAATAGAGATTTTTTCATCGAAACAGGAGGTTATTGGATTTTAAGATTGATTGCCTTATTGTATTTGGTTTTCACGTAGTTAGGAGAAGATAGAGCTAGGTATTTACCTACAAAAAGAGCAAATAAATGAAAGAAGAAATTTTTACAAATAAATAATTTGATGCGCGTAGTTTACGACCGGGATATTTTGGGACTATGCAATAAAAAATATATTTTTATATTCTAACTAACTTTATGTCTTTAATAAGAATCCCTCACCAGTATCGGTCGTTTATTTGGATAAACTATAGACTGCGTCTTCTAAAAGCAATTCATAGTATGGTAGGCACGTAAGTATTATTTGCTTCAGGGAAGGTGTGTCCCTTTTATGGTTCTCATCAGGGATATCTTTTTTATTTTATGATCGTTCAAGAGCCCTATATTTATATTCCGTAGAACTGGGGCGAGGGAAAAAACGTGGTTAGCTCCACGCGAAATGATTAGAACGATAAAATCAGCTTTCGTTTTCGAGATCTTTTTTATGAAGTATCTAAAGTTATAAGGTCAACAGGAGCTGGCCACTATCTGAATGAGTTTATGAGATCATTTCAAATATCAGAAAAAACTTTCGAAAAGAATATTATTTTTACAATAAATGATTGATGAGATTGACCTTCGTAGCTTCCAAAATTTTAAGGCGTCGAACACACTGCGGCGCGACTGAAAACCATCGTTATTCTATCTAATTTAAATAATGAATGTGATTTGAGTAAATCTTATAATTGTTCGGCTACTTATTAATTTTGTGACGGAAATTTAATTAGACGTTATCCTCCGCTACTCGTCTTACAGCACAGAGTACTTTTATATATATTCTTACAGCCTGAAGCTTACATCAAGTTCCAGCTCGGTGTAACGTGGACGATTGTGTTTAAAATAGCTAACGGTAATGTGGTAGGCACACGCCGCCTCCCCCTGGGCATACACTACGCGAAGAGTACAGGCAGGAAGGTGCCACACAACAGGCGCTAGCCATCGAACCGTTTATCTGATGGTCCCTCGTCACATCCCTCCCCTACCGCACCCTTTGTCCACATTCACCCCCGCTGAAATTAGTTGACGACTCGACGCGCTTCACGTCAAACAACGTCGGTTCGTTTGATCACAACCTTTGAGAAACATTCTTAACGAAGGACATCTTTCAAAGGGCCATTTATTGTCACTCGTCATTATTTCTCCTGTGAGCTGCCAGTGTCGTCTTTAGTAAAAAGAAACAGACTGGAAACTGAACAGCGGGAATTTGTTTCAGAAAAAGTTAGAGGGATTTAACGGTATTGAACGTTACTTAAGTATATTTATTCTCAGAAAGTGTTGTCTAACGGAGTCGCCATTCTCGGGACTAAATAAGTTACTTTCAAACCTAGGATAACAATGTAGGTACTATAGTAATAAAACAAAAACTATCTCGGCCATTATAAATAAAAGTTCTTGTAAAATATAAAATACGAACTTTTTATTGGATATATTCATCTAATATATAAAAATCTCGTGCCAGGTTGTTTGTTATCGAACTCTTCCGAAACGGCTTGATCGATTTTTATGATTTTTTTTAGCTCTATTCGTTAGATCGTAGGGTATTTTAGTTTTCTATGGCAGAACAACGTTTGACTAGTCAGCTAGTAATAAAAAAATACGCAACCTTTTTTAAATCGTTTAATTAAACAACACTAGCGATTACGTTCAAAATAAATTAAGTGAAGCAGTGAAGCCATTAAGTCTAGTTCTTTTTTTTTAATAAATAGCTGTGACAGATTTTTTTCATAAAATCAGCCCGTTACTATTCATTTTCCAAGGAACCTTTTTGTAATAATCTACTTTACTGCTTTCTACATTTTATTTACATCAATGATTTCTAATTTTTTGCAAATCTAAATGGCAGTAATTTTTATAATTGTTCAAAAATAGCTTCCATGCTTGTCACTTTATCACTATAGACTTTTTAATTAACGAAAAAGTTCAGGCTTCAGTCAGTGAGATAATAAACTCGGCTTCCTACTGGAAACAGAATTCCTTGATAAATATTCAGTGTCATGATTTTAGAAACAATAATAAATTAAACACGATGCGACGGTTCGTCGTAACATGAACCGGACGAAATACTTAGTAATCTGGTTGTTGCTGGATAATGCCCCCTTAATTGGGGCACCAGTGCTTTAATAACCAGCGGCCAAGTGCGAGTCGGACTCGCGCAGTAAGGGTTCCGTAACATCTATTATATTAAAATGAATCGTTGAATGTGGTGCTAAGCGCAAATCTCGAAAACAGCTGAACCGATTTCACTGATTTCTTTTTTGTTTTGTTTGTAAGAAAAAATAAGAAAGTTGCCAGTTGATGGGAGCGAAGCCGCGGGGGACAGCTAGTTATCTATAAAAAAAGTTTTTTGTATGGGACCCCCTTAAATAATTTTATTCTGTTTTTTAGTATTTGCTGTTATACTGTAATACATCATCTGGGAAATTTCAACTGTCTAGCTATCGTGGTTCTTGAGCTGTTCTCGGCTGTATAGCCTGGTGACAGACAGACAGACAACGAAGTCTTAATAATAGGGTCCCGTTATTATCGTTTGGGTACGGAACCCTAAAAAATGGACGAGAGAGGAGACGGGGGACAGAAGGACGATGGCACAAAGGCGGATGCTCGCTTCTCACGACCGGCACTCCACAGTAATTAGCAAGACTAATCGTTTGCGTAAACTTGGAATTACCAAATTTAATAGATCTCGCTTATTTTCCCGCGAACCTCACTGATGTTACAAACAGACCGACCGTTATTATATTTTCACAGAGGTATATCTGAAGATACGTAGGGACATATTTTATTCATGCAGTGTCTGATCGCTTTCAACCTGCTTCAGCTTTCCTACGTAAATAAGTATTTTCCGATGCTTCGGAAATTGAGCTTGTTTTCATAACAGTTTAAATATTTTATTTTCAACCGCTTCTGGTCGCAGAAAATTGCTGTGGTTTTGGTATATGGCTTAACAGAGTCGAATAAATTGATTGAATGGCAGTGAAACATCCTTGTAGCAAAAGACACTTCCTATAGACGCTAGTTTTTTCATGAAGTTGGCTGTAACTACTTAGCCTCACATAAAAACAGCCAGCTAGTTACGAAGTTTTCAAATGACTATATGAACAGATTACCTGCCCGTTGCTGAAAGATTACAGAATCATTAATCTCAATTCAAAACAAGGTTGGGCAATTATTTAGCAGCCTGGATGACCTTCTAATAGGACTTTTTTGCAGTCGAAACTTGTGAGACATCACTACATATTATGAAACAAAGTCCTCTGCCGCGTCTGTCTATCTGTCTGTTTTTTTCGCGATAAGCTCAAAAACTATAGCACCTATTTTCATGCTGTTTCCACCAATGGATAGAGTGGTTCTCGAGGAAGGTTTTAGTAAATATCTCTAGTATATCAATAGTAGTTTGTCAAGCAAGCGAAGCCGCGGGTAAATTATAGTACATTTATAATTTACCGCTGGAGTCACACACCTAACACACATGTATCCCTAGGTTGGGTAGAATCCAATAATTATGCAAAAACTTCTTATTGCGAACAGAACTAAGAAAAAATACAACCGACTTCCAAAAAAAAACACTACAAAGTAACTTTAATTTCGGAAGTCGGTGTTTTTGTTAGTTTCTTTGTATTTTGACACCGACTTCTGAAATTAAAGTTATTTTTTACTTTGTAGTGTTTTTTTTTTGGAAGTGGTTGTATATTTTTGCAAAAAGCTTTTTTATTTTTCACTTTTTAGTGGTACCCCACACCGCTGCACCGGTGCAAAATCGCAGAAAAGCAAAATACGCAATTTCGATTATCAAAGAATCATCTAAATAGTCAAATTCCAGGTATTTCGATTTAAAATCCAAAGTTCTTAACCGATTTTGATATGATTTAAATGGGACCAATCTGCAAGTATATCCTTTCAGATAAAACAAGAATTTTTCAAATCGGTTCATAATTGTCGGAGTTATGAGGTAACAATCATAAAAAAAAAACATACAACCGAATTGATAACCTCCTCCTTTTTGGGAAGTCGGTTAAAAAGAGTTTTAAAGCTTTGATTTTAATATTATAAATCGAAATACCTGGAATTTGACTATTTAGATGATTCTTTGATAATCGAAATTGCGTATTTTGCTTTTCTGCGATTTTGCAGTGGTTTTGTTAGGTGTGGGGCACCACTAAAAAACGTCAAAATACGAAGAAAGTAACAGAAACACCGACTTCCGAAATTAAAGTTATTTTTTACTGTGTAGTGTTTTTTCTTGGAAGTCGGTTGTATGTTTTTTAACCGACTTCCCAAAAAGGAGGAGGTTATCAATTCGGTTGTATGTTTTTTTTTTTTTTTTTATGTTTGTTACCTCATAACTCCGACAATTATGAACCGATTTGAAAAATCTTGTTTTATCTGAAAGGATATACCTGCAGATTGGTCCCATTTAAATCATATCAAAATCGGTTGCGAACTTTGGATTTTAAATCGAAATAGCTGGAATTTGACTATTTAGATGATTCTTTGATAATCGAAATTGCGTATTTTGCTTTTCTGCGATTTTGCAGTGGTGTTGTTAGGTGTGGGGCACCACTAAAAGGTGAAAAATAAAAAACTTTTTACAAAAAAATGCAACCGACTTCCAAAAAAAAAACACTACAAAGTAAAAAATAACTTTAATTTCGGAAGTCGGTGTCAAAATACGAAGAAAGTAACAAAAACACCGACTTCCGAAATTAAAGTTATTTTTTACTTTGTAGTGTTTTTTTTTTGGAAGTCGGTTGCATTTTTTTGTAAAAAGTTTTTTTTTGTAAAAGATTTTTCATTAAAAGTCTGCCTAAAGTTACTTTTATTGGCGCATAACGCGCGTTTTGTCTGTCGGTATGTCTGTTCCGGCTAATCTCCGATACGACTGGACCGAGTTTGACCGGACTTTCACTGGCAGATATTTGATGTTGTTAGGAGTACAGCCCTCGCCAAACTTTGTGACCGCTCTAAAGTTAACAACAACGGGGGCGCAGTAATAAATCTCATACAAAAACAGCACCGCGCGAGACTTGCGCATCGGAAAATCTAACTTCAGGGCGGTCACAAAGTTTGGCGAGGGCTGTAACACAGGTTACTTTTATATTTCAAAATAAGAATTAAGCGCTATTTACACGATGCGAGTTTATCGAACGTTTTAGTGCTAGAAGTCGTATGCGATTGTCGTAGGCGATAATCTTCAGACTATTATCGCATCCGCACGTATAAATTCAACCAAAAATTAAAAACTCGAGCTACGATTATGCGATAATCATAAGGTAATTATCGCCAAGAGTTTTGTTTACACTATGACACAAATTGCAATGCGATATTTGCCTACGATTTCTCGAATCATCACATTTTTTCAAGTTCATGTGAATATCGTACAAATCGGTTGGAACCGATCTGCACGCGAGAATCGCCTTTCGAGTTCATAGTCCAGGGCAATTAAGTTTATACCTTGAAACCTAATAATGTGAATGAATAATTAAATGTTTCGGATTTTTTATCATAGGTAAAAGTAAAAAGTTAAGGTACCTTTTGAAACCTTCCACTGTAGTTTATTTTTGAAAATGGTGCTTCTTCTTTCTCAATTTACATATAAAATATATGAAGGGACAGCAAAAGTCCTTGGAAAAGTAGATATATAGCAGATGTTAAAAAGAGAGTGTGGAGGATTGGGAAATTTACTTTTGCTTTTTTTATACCAAAACTGTTTTAGAGATTAAGTGGCACTGAAGTATACAAATATTTTGTTTATGCTGCAATAAATGTGTGGACCGTAGAGTTTTGAGAACAATGGCTTTGGGGTTTAGTGGAATTAGCCAAAAAACTGCGGTAATAATACTCCAAAATTGTTTTTTTATTCTTTCTGTCCATTTTTTAACCCAACACCTCTTTTTCCGTTTTCGTTTAATTCATTCTTGTCTTCGAAGAGCAAAGATAATTAAGACACCTCGCACTCGTGATAGCGACTGGCTGAACTCGAATTGCTGTCAAATGTTGTTTACACGGAAACATCCAGTATTCGAAGACAAGGCGATTATTACCCTTCCACGTACGATATCGTATACTTATGTTTGAGAATCGTATCTTCGAGGCAAAAAACTGTCCCCGTGTAAATGGCGCTTTAGGTTTCTGTGCAAAAAAGTAAAACCCATGAAGTTCTTAACATTGCTATTATGCGTCTGCTACGCGTTGCAACGTTCTTATGGCCGAACAATCATTGGGTCGAAAGGTTTTCGATCAATCATGACGCGTTTACACTGTCTGCAGTAAATCGTTGAGTTAAACACTGTAAATTATTACCTGCATCTTTCCTCAAGGCTTCGCAATATAAATGAAAGATGACATACCAAATGAATACATCGTAGCGTTGAACCTATTAATAAAGTATCGGAAAACACAAAAGTAATGAACGATGTTAATAAAGTAATAACAGACTTTCATATCGGATCTATAGATTGTGGGATTATCAGAGACAAACTTTCTCTCTTGGTAATGTATGTAACGCAATAAACATGCCTTTCTGGACCATTTGGTTCCTCTGTCGAGGACCGCAGCCTCTCATATGAGCTAGTTATCAGATTTATGCTTCAATAAGCCTACTAGACTTTCTTTTGCTTTATTTTTCAAGAGGAGTAAAGTACGAGTACCTATTTATACGAGTATCTAGGACTTATTTGCTGTGCTTGTAACTGAGCTCGCTTAGTTCTATTCATCGCTAATGAGACTAGGGAGAATACCTACCAACGCCCTCGTTTACTTTGTTTTCAAGCTAGATGATGGTCAGGTATCCTACAGAACACGGTTCTTGATTTTCCGTATTTTCATCTCTTACTGTGTGTCTGTTAAAAGCTTTCTTTCTTCCTTTCTGTTCAAGAATTCCCAAAAGCCGAGCTTTAAAGTTAAAGTTGACATACGAAACTATTCCTCGCCTTCGCATTGAAGCTGCCATGAAATGTATTCCTCAATAGAATTATTTATTATCTCTTTTTCGATGCTCCACAGCATTACATACCTAAAGTTTGGATCCAAACGACAGAAGTATTATACTAATTTGCGACAGAAAATCATATTTCTCGACAAGGCGACGCAGAGGCAGAATACGCGATAAATCATCATTATAATATTGCTTTAAACATTATAACGCGCGAGAAACCCAATATCTTAGTCTCTGTATTAAAATAATGAGCATCGAGCCATAACTTACAAAGCTCCGACTTCAATTTTAATGCCCAAGGCACATAGGTATTTAGTTTCAGTAAAAGTGTTAAAGCACTACAAGATAATGAGAAAACTGATGTTGAATATTCATGAGATAAGAAACTATTGTCTTAGTGGTAACAAAATAAACATGATAATTTACTGGTTTAGCCTGACTAACATCCATTTCACGTGTACCTAATTTAAATAATCACTTACGAGCGCCGAACCATCGTTATGAAAAAAGTTATAAGATTGCGTAAGATCGTATTAAGTATTTATGAAAATTGAAAACCGAGCTCTCAGCTAATATATGCGTTACAGTGTAACTAAAGCTAGTACTTAAGAAAATAACATCATGAAAGCTCTCATAACATCATGAAATCTTTTCACCCGAAATATATATATTGTATTCAGAAAAAAGACAACTTTTTGGTCCACAGTATCTGTTAGTAGCACTTAATACTAAATTAGTAGATATTTTTAACAAGTAACAATAAAATCACAAGTGAAAACAATTGAAATTTAAAAATTTAAATCGAAATGAATCACGTAATTTTTGCTGAGAAAGTGATCGGTTCAAAGAAAAGAGTTGTTAGATCGACCAGAAACCTTACAAAATGTATCCCTAGCAAGCGTCCCGGGAATTAATGATACATTTTAATTATCCTGAACACAAAAAAAAACGACGCAGCGATGACGCCCTTAGCTCGGCCCATACATTTTGGCTTATAAAACTACTAGGTAGCCGGTTGAATAATAAATGAAGCAAGAATAATGGTCTATTTATCTGAAAGCAAAACATTTTTCATTTTTTTAATTCTTTAAGCATTATTCATCTACGAATGTTGCAAATTGTGCTTTATTTAAAATGAAAATGTTTTCTAATTGGTGTTAACTACTTGATTGAAACTTAATAGTGCTGGTGTTGGGTGCTGTATCGAATACATATTGGAGCGGTATACGAACACGCTGTTAATTTGATCAACAAACTTGTTCTCGGTGTAACAATCTCGAAATTTAACACCAATATCCTACAATAACTTTCAATTAAATCGCTTGAAACAATTTGTAAGAAAGAAGAACTCATCATAAAATTAAAGAATTTGTTGGGAAAAAAGATTGGTAAGTTGAAGAAGTATCCAAATAGAAATGACGCTAACAGATATACTGAACAATAATCTATTCTATCTTCTATCTTCTATACTTATAATAAATCTGTAGAGAGGTCAATTCTGTACATGAAATATATTTCCAAAATAACTATCAGGGGGTGATTAGGGATCGATACTAATGCCAAAAATGCAATCGGTAAAATTTTTGTCTGTCTGTCTGTCTGTCTGTATAACCGTTATAGAAACAAAAACTACGCGACGGATTTTAACGAAACTTGGTGCAATTATTTTTCATACTCCTGAGCTGGTTATAGTATACTTTTTATCCCGCTACAATTAATAGGAACAGAGCAGTGAAGGGAAATGTTGGGAAAACGGGAGAAGTTACTCCATTTTTTAAGCTTCCGTCGCGTGTGCAACCTTAATGGTAAAAGCTACACAGAAATCATGTATGACGGAAATGTTCTCCTTAAAATTATATAAAAAATATCGCACGACAGCATATGTCTATCTTTTATGATTGACGCACAATAACACGTGTAACTCCCGATAGTTTAGCAGTTCGAAGCTTTCTGATTATATTTGTCTACTCTTACGTTTATAACACTCTCAGTCATCCCTAATTAAAAAAGTTAACATTATTAACTATTCCATAAAAAGAATCATAGAAATCGGTATAGAAACACCAAAGTTATACATGAAATACGCTAATAATAAGCCATCGAGCGTGAATACTGAATCATGCTAAGTATAAGGATTATTTTTGAAGGTCGCGAACGCACAGGCAGGCGGCTTGCTTGGCGCCTAGAGGCTAGCAAGTAGCTTCGTAAAACGGCTTGCGACAGTTTGCAATATCTTAATATACTGTCGAGGGGAAGATGGTTATAATTTCGCTTTACACCAAACGAGTAATATTACAAATGTGAAAGTTTGGTTGTTTGTTACTCAATCACGCCAGAATGGCTTAACGGATCTTAATGAAATTTAGAACAAAGATAGATTATAGTGTGGAATAGCACATAAGCTACTTTTCATCCCGGGAATATGTTCCCTAGGGATCACGCGGGTGAAGCCGCTGGCAGAAGCTAGTTTATAAATAAAATGAGGAGAAGGTTCATAAGTCATGACTTCGACAACACAACCCAATTTCTTGTTTGTATTTTTTTTTTACTTCTAACGAAAATATATCCGTGTTGGGTTATAATTTTATTTAACGTGTTATTATAAATTATTTATAGACGGGTAACACGATCATTCGTAAAAAAAAAAACGACTTGAAGTAAGCTGTGCTTGTGATTAAAATTACGAAATAATTCACATGGCTGTCTGAATTCTGGAGAAGTCAAGATAAGATTTTATTATTATCTTAAATATTCACCTTTTTATTTCGGTTTATCCTTTTATTTGACTTTATTGAAGGCGAAAATTCGTCAGCTTTTTTAAATGAAAACTTCTTTAGCGGCTTTGAGCACTTTTCTTGGGATGGGTATAAAATGTTAAACTCGCGTCAGGACACGTGACCTGATCGAAAATTCATAAGACGGATACTTCAGAAATGCGTTTATGTTCAAGTTTTCACTTCTGCCGGGCACTCCCGGAGTGCAACCCGTTGTTGTTTTTCTAGGTGAATTTTACCTACTTACATAATTTACAGCTTCTATTACTCGCCATTCATAATATGTCGCAGTCTCATTGGATCCTCCGCATGAGACAAGCAACTACACCTCTACTAAAATAACAGTTTTATCACTTTAGATAAGTAACTTGTAATTCTACAACCACTCAGTTGCCAGAATATGTCTAAAAGTATAATCTAAGTAGATTTTTATATTAGGTGCATAGTTACATACTACCAGTTGCATAAACATCTTATTTTATTAATTTCTTACAGAGATCAAGTAGTCACTACATATTTTGTTGCCTTTATGAAATTATACCTACTATCCAATAAAGAATTAAAGCTTTTTCGTCAAAAGACTGACAAAGTGCTGGATTCCATCGAAAAACTTTTAAATCTTTTATATAGTTTTAAAGCAAAGGAAAGTCTGAACAATCAACTCGAAATTACAGCAGAACTTCTACTGGATAATCTTCAATATGTTACGGCTAGTTAGAGACAGTTTCTTACTTTTCAATCGTTCGACTTCTTTAAACTCTTGACGTAGTTCATTGTTGACTCTACAGTGAATACTTCCATTCTTGTACCTTTAAGTACAGGAACACAATATTGTGTATACGTCGGAGTGTATAAGTTACTACAATTAACCGTTCCCTAAGGACACTGTACTTTGTACGAAACTTAGTTAATGGACTCTCGGCAGGTATTTGATTGTATAATAATTGGTCGGAACGAATTGGTTGTTAGTTTAGGAACTGGATGTATAGTACGAAGTTTATTTATGCCTACCTTGCAGCCCTGGTCTCCGCGCACGCTCACTTGACTTATTGCCTTACTTATGGACCCTTGAACAACTACCTTATATACACACCCATATTATTGCTTTTCGTATCTTTAGGGACAAGTGGAAATCACGGAACTCGCCTTGCAGAATTCACTATGAAAGCATTCCGTAATATGCTCTGTCAAACGATGTATTTCTACGTATTTTCTACCCTGACTCCTAATTAACCACCTAATTTAGAAGCAGATTGTACCATCGTAAGGATGGTAAAACTTAGTTTACGTTTACACAGGAAAATCTCAAAGCGATGTGATTGCGAAGCTCTTTGACCTAGCCGAGCTTTGAGCCTCGTTTTCCGCACAACAAAAGACACTCGAGTTTTAAGATAACGCCCTCATGAGGATTCGAAATTTTACGGATTCTGACGTTACAAATCACGGTTATAATACCAGGGAGACTTCAAAAAGTTGTGCTTTAAAATATCCTAAACAAGCCGTGATAATCTGAAAAGTACGAATACTTTCAAAACACATTTTAGTTTGTAAATAGTTCCCATAGCTTTTTGCTACCATGAAACACGTTTCTCCGTAATAAGTCTTGTGAAAAATGAAGTGGGTCATAGGAGTCACCCCGGGGGCTATTTGAGCTTACGCCTCCGCCATCCATCGCTCGGCTCGTTCCCGTCCAATACCGTATATATTTAGCGGTCCATTGGACCCTATAAATCAAATTTCTCATCGGCGGCCCTTATCTAAATCACTTTCCCATACTTGAAACGTCTCACATTGTTTTTCAAGAAGTGTACCTACATAGTTTTCCGTATGCAGCGAAAATATTAATATGAACTTCGAACAATTGGAGGAAGCAATGGGAGGAAAAAAGAAAAAAAAATACTTTGCGAGTTCTGTCCAAGGCTAAGCTATGATTGTAGAATGTAATCAGTGGACTTTGGTCTGAATGATATGTGCTCATGTTGTGAAATGTCATGTCATGTTGTAAAAAGTAGAATGGCAACAAAAAATAATCAAGCTTATTTACGATTTGCGCTTGTTAAAATCAAAGCACATTTATTTTAAAACAATATAAACTATTGTTATTTTGCTAAAAAAAATTAGTGATTTGGAGCAGTAGAAACATGTTGCACCAATTATGAATGAATGAATAAAACACAAACAATGAATAAAACTAAACCGAAAACAAGTAGTAGCCCTCGGAGTGATAACTCGGTCAGCAATAGCCAAAACACAATAGATCGGCGTGACTCCAGCGAGGCTGTCCTATATGACGGTAGGCAAATTGAATAGACAATGGCAGAGCAAGAGGTACCTACTAGCTCGTATACATGCACTCGAACATTCGACAGGATTATCTGCAGTAAGCCGCACCGAATTCACGACAGGCTGTATAGCTTCCAGCATCCATCGTGCTAACGATCTCTTCACTAGCTGGGAGCTTTCTGCCTATCTGAATGACGTATGGCTGATGCCATTATCTATGCCTTGGAGCTACAACACTTATCTTCTGCTAAATATGTTCAGGGTACTCAAGTCGCCAAAACATAAAGCATTTAAGCAGTACAAGATGAGACGGATACCACAAAAATGCTCAAGCAAATCTCAATTTCCTACTTTTTAAATTGAATCTCAAGATTAAAACACCCGAGTTGAAGATGTTATAAAATCTGTAAGGAACTTTAAATTTTCTTTAGCAAGTAGACTTAGAAAAAAGTTGTTCATACAATAGCCAAAGTTGTAGCGTCCCTGCGAGATTTCCCTCGGGAGAAACAATTAACAGATTAGGGCAATAGTGTCTAATATTTGTACATCGTAGCAACAGACACTCAAGCTAAGTGTGTTGTCGTGTCAATGAGCTTCCAATTGAGCTCTTTATCACAAGCCTGCAGGCACACTGTTCTGTTCAGTTTACTGAGAAATTGCCATTGTACAGTCGCGGTCAGATGCACACCCACCCAGGAACGTGACCCACTTCGCTAAACCATTCGGCGATTCTTTCATCTAGTGACGTTGATATATGCAGTTTTAACTGAACTGCTCGACTGTCTGCAATGTTTGTAACGATTTTTTTTTAGCATTCTTTGATTAGCGAGAGCGTGGTATCGCTACTAGCAAATAAATGCTATACGAACTAGTGAATTTTATCCTGTTTATTTATACATAATGAAAAAGACCCTTCACAAAGTCATACCTTAGGCATTTTGTACAGAAAATCTTTTAGAAGTAAAGTCTAAAGCTTATTTTGTTGGAAAATGTCAAAAAAGCTTTGAGCTTTAAGTTGTCGAGAACTATGAGATGAGCAATTTGCGACCGCAGCTGTAACTGCTAAATACGATGTATTTTAAAGTTTCTCGCTTCGTGTTAGCACTGCTTGAGAGGAGATTATCCTCTAGAATTTTAAACAGCTATTAAAATTATGGTAAGGTTATTAATTATGTCGTAGCAGTAAAAGAGTAATATGAAATTACTTTTCGTCATGAGATTTTCGGTCCTGAACATAAATAAGCGATTTTGGTAGGTTTACTTTTAAATCCAATGTTTTCACATACTTTAATGAACATATTTCAGAATGGTTTAGTAAACGGTATACCGAGTTCATTTCGGAAGGTAGGTACTAAAGTTATTTTGAGAACGCGGCAGCTAAATACTCTTGGTTATTAAACTTTTTAGTTCATGCTTATTTAAAGTTTCCAGTATTCTGTGGCTCAGAAATATGATGGTAATTCGGATAATCTATACTAATATTATAAAGAGTTAACATTAGTTTGTAAGTTTGTATGTAGGGGGTAATCTCAGGAACTTCTGGTCCGATTTGAAAAATGTTCTTTCAGTATTAGATAGCCCATGTATCGAGGAATGCTATAGGCTACATATCATCACGCTAAGACTAAAAAGAGCCGAGCATTAATGGAAAATGTAACGCAGACGAAGTTGCGTGGGTCAGCTAGTTAGTGATAATGCTGCATAATGAATGCTCTATTGTCAAAATAACACTGCTGTAAGTGCTAATCCAGTCGATAATCGTTTAAAGATTAAGTTTATAGCAATGATGAAGCATCCGCGATCAAGAGATTGAAATAAATGAGGGCTTATGCTTGCGGTGACTGAGATCTACAACTTGAACCAAACTTTAATGCTGTCCAATTCATTCACTGGTGCAAGTAGTTATAGGCAGATTAGTAAGTACTGTAGCTATTTAACTGGGTTCTTTAAAGTAGGGAGTACTAAAGTTCTTCTAGCTTTTTAGAAGCTTGGTTTTTGTGCGGACAAGTGCCACCGGAACGCAAACTAAGACCTACTGCAACTAAGTGATAGGTGCTAACATAGTTTTAAGTTTTATTTACCAACACTTATAATTATGTATACTTAGGTTAATAAAGGAAAATAAATGTACTATTATTTGTGAAAGCCAAAACTATCTGGTTACGTACCTAGTTATATTAACTAGATGAGGCCGGTGTTTCCTGGCTGACTACCCTGAGCAGAAACACCAAAACTAACTCAGAGGTCTATGTAAGTCTCTTTTAAAGTCCATACAGTCGTACTGGTCAAATCATATGAGAACCATGGTGGTTAATGTATTAAGTGGTCTTTTGAGGAAAGTAAATCTAGACTACTTAAAAAAGTAAACATTCATGTCAAAAGTACACAATAAATGAGAATATAAAATATGTCAGTGTGTAAAAATATAAAAGTATAAATATAAACGAAAAAAAATAACACTGGGCCATGTACATAATTGAAGCAGCTCAATCCCAAGCCGATCCAGGAAATCTTTTACCGTTCACATCACTATTACACACTGACATTTTTTTCATTCTCATTTATTGTGTAATTTTTTGCATTAATGTTTACTTTTTGAAGTAATCTAAATATATTTTCTTATTCACGATTGTGACTATGTGAGTTATTTTCTTTTCTTTTTGTTTTTATTTTCTTCTCTTCAAATTATTTTGAATTTAAAATATGTCTGGTAGTTTGAGTACTTTTGTGGCCTATCGAAATGTCCTTTCATTGGAATTGTTCGTCGAGTCGTTAACCTCCCTATCGGTTCTTACTTGAGCTAATCGACTACTGAGGGCCACGCACGAACATTTTTTCCGTATTGCAATGTAATGTAAAATTTTTAACCGACTTTCCAAAAAGGAGGAGGTTATCAATTCGGTTGTATGTTTTTTTTTTTTTAATGTTTGTTACCTCATAACTCCGACAATTATGAACCGATTTGAAAAATTCTGTTTTATCTGAAAGGATATACTTGCAGATTGGTCCCATTTAAATCATATCAAAATCGGTAAAGAACTTTGGATTTTAAATCGAAATACCTGGAATTTGACTATTTAGATGATTCTTTGATAATCGAAATTGCGTATTTTGCTTTTCTGCGATTTTGCAGTGGTGTTGTTAGGTGTCCCACACAGGTGCACCACAAAAAAGTGAAAAATAAAAAACTTTTTACAAAAAAACATACAACCGACTTCCAAAAAAAAACACTAAAAAGTAAAAATTACTTTAATTTCGGAAGTCGATGTCAAAATAAGAAGAAAGTAACAAAAACACCGACTTCCGAAATTAAAGTTATTTTTTACTTTGTAGTGTTTTTTTTTGGAAGTCGGTTGTATGTTTTTTTTGTAAAAAGTTTTACTATAGCTACAATACTCGTTTCGCACATAATATTTATTTGAATTAGATACTATATCCATATTTTTAAATGATATAAATAAATTGTGTATGTCCTATAAAGCTAAACCAAAATCATCTGTCTAGTCTTTTCCCAACTATATTGGGGTCGGCTTCCAGTCAAACCAGATTTAGCTGAAAACCAGTGGTTTACGTGGAGCGGCTGCCTACCAGACCTCCACAACCCATTAACTGGGTAACAGGGTTTTGCTTGGCAAGACTGGTGTCAGATTTTCTGGCTTCTGTCTGTCCGTAACGACTGCCAAAAATCTCCAAATAACAGCTGAGACCAATAGCTTAACGTGCTTTCCGAGACACGGAGGAAACTCGGTATGTTACGATGGTCACCCATCCACAGACCAACCTCGGCAAGCGTTGCTTAACCTTGAAGACCGATCTGTGCGGCTGTTATTATTTAACCACGAGCTCGACAATTTAAACCAAACTACTATGAGGTTACCGTTTTTCACATTGAATATTCACTTATGTTAACGTTACTATACGTCAAAATATTCGTGTTAGCCCCTCTGATCAAGGCTTGCATTGACTGGACAGGTCCACTCATATCTGTGTGGTTCTTTATTCCTAAAGACCATTTCAGTCACTGATCTGTATGATCCTCATATAACGTATTGTGAATATGAGGAGCATGTAGATTCCTATGTTAGGAATTAATTACATTTAATGTTAGTTTGGCGGTTTGAGTTCTTTGTGCGGCCAACACAAATGTCCTTACTTTTGTATTGTTTGTCAGTTCGTTGAGCTGCCTAAGTTTGAGCTACAAGATAACTGACAAATGCTTGTATTGTCTGTACATGTCCATTCAAATCTGTATGGTGTCCTTCTTATATGATTTGACTCGCACGCAAACCAGTGCTTGGAATTTAAAAGAGACTTTGACCTCTATGTTTGTTTCGGTGTTTCTTCTCAGTGCTGTCAACTAGGAAACACCGGCCTCATCTAGTTTAAAATTAACAAAACAAAGTAACGTGTGAAAGTGTTATTAACAACCTTCTTACAAAATAAATATCATTTATCACCACGGTCAATTTAAGTAATAAAAATAAACAGCTAACTAGTGTTTCCAAACTTAATCAGTAGCTTATATCTACGAGTACATTAAGTAAGTCTTTGCAGCGTGTTCTCCGTTTGATCCCCAGTGCGAGCGGAGTGATTTAGGCTTCTCCATTATCCTATTCATTTTCACGAAGATTTTTCACACAGCATACGTGACGAAACTCCTGTAAAGTAAGTATCAGGCGTATCGGGAAACTACACACAATAAATGATTAGCGAGATTTCCACGAAATCAACGCAGTCTGTGTCGGTAATTCTAACTACTATCTACAATGACACAGGTAAATTCATACGCAGCTAAATATGTTTGGGTATTTATGTTTATAAAAGTTTATGTCTAGAAGTGCCTACTGTCGGTCGATTCTGTCGATATCTCATCGTGATCACTTAGGTGGAGTGAACGACAAGTGAGATGTCATTCCATATCATTTGACAGTCGACAGAATCGACGGGCTGATCCGTTTTCAATATTTCCTCACAGAAAATTACAATAGCGCTGGGGCGTGTGTAGGATTTTTTTATTTTGAAAAATGGTCAAAAAAGAATAGACCACGGGAGCAAAGAGCAAAAAAAGCATGGTCATACATGCCAACGAATGACTTGCGAAATCACTTCCTACTAACCCATTCACATGCTCACAGAGCACTTCCCACGTTAATACATATTCAGCATGCGCAAATCCGACGCGAAATGACCCTTGACTAGAAAAGTTTGGCAAGTGAGACTATCGTACAACTATTGATATGGAAGTCGGCATCATGTGGTGGAAGTCGACTTGTATTTACATAACGAAGCTTTGAAAAGAGCTTTGGCTTAGAGCAGACATTTGAGCTATGAGAATCGCATGATCTTATCGCTCTTTGCTCCATTCGATCGAGAATATCTCTTTGTGCAAACGAGATCTTAGTGACGCTCAGTAGAATTACCATTCAGTTGTAGATTCAAATCGTATTGTAAGTATTTGTACGAAAAGGTCATTTGTCTTAGAAAATGCAGTTTGAGGGTTTTAATTCTCGTTTTTTAAATCTACATGTGAAACTGGTATCGCCTTGTCTCCGTACTGTGTAGGTAAGTGCGGATGCTCATTAAATACGTAATACTTTCAGCCAGAGTTAACTCTTGAGTTGTAAAAAGTAATTAATTTAAATAAAACGTAGTAATAAAAGAGATAAGATAAAAGATGCTGTCATCACATTTGCGGTTTAGGAATAGAGAGAACACCGTAAGTCAATGAAGGAATCATTGACTTACGGTCTCCTCTCCATTCTCGGAGAACAAAGACTAGCCGCAAACGATTTAATTGGTTTCCGTAATTGGTTTGGCTGCACTTCACTACTGTCTCTAGAAGTACTTCGAAAAGGAGAACTCTGAAAAGATTAATCTAAAGATTATTCTGAAAAGTTTGTTATTGAGCGCTGCATATAAACATGAATATTGAACGTGTTCTGTAAAGAAATTGAGCGTGACAATTTGAAATAGAAGACTGCTGTATTATGGCAGAAAATACAAGTGAACAGTTGAGTGTTGTTAAGAAAATAACTATTTGAAATTAGACTGAAATAAAACGTTATGAAGTTTGTTCGACGATAAAAACATCGTCGTCGGCCGCCATCCCGACTTCTCGCGCGTACACTGGGGTGACCACCAACAGTCGCGATATTTCATTGTCTGGCTGAGCTAAACCTACGACTGTTCAGGATTAACTGACGTAACAGTACTTCGGTTGCCCCGTCTGTTTTTAATTTGCCACTTCACGACGTAACTGCTTTGTGAGATTCACCCAGTGAGTTATTGCAGTTTCATTGAGGCCGATGTGAAATGGAGCTCCAGTGGCTCAGTTAAATCCTTTTGTTAGTCTTTTATCTACTTCACCCATTTATTAGCGTGAGTAAAACGTTTTACTTTGAACATAACTCAAGTAATTGCTTTGCATAAAGCTTCAGATAGCTTTTTCATTTCATTTTAATTTAATAGAATCCAATATTTCCCAAGCAGTAAAACTGTTCAGTGTCATCTTTCAACCGGGTGAAAACTAAATGTGTCATGTCGAATTGGAAAAGCAATTTCATTTCTCACGTGACTTGAAATTCATAGCATTAAATATCTTGAATGCCCCGAATTCATTCATGAAACATGTGAGTTTCGAGCGGAGCACATTTATGAATGCCACCGTCGTCGACGCCCTAGTCTACTGGTCAGTGACGTCAGGCAGCCACCGCCATCGCCACTTGTGATTCAGTCAGGCGACCGCGTTGGTGTTGTTGTTACATTCGGCTCTTTAATTTCCTGCCTTGTCGGTCCACTTCACTCATTTATAAATTCGGTTCGGTTAAGTCGAAATACATTTATTTCGACTTAATAACACTAAGTTGAATTCACAATGGTAACGCTACTTCGGCTTAAATATGTTAACATTGACTTGGTCCTTCATAACGATTTAATATAAAATCAGAACAAAAATAGATGCCGAGAATAGAATGGCTGATTGAATACTTGAGACGTTTTCTAAGTCTATCAGTGAACGACTTATTACAACAATAACAATGTTAATTATAAAGCGTGACGTCACGCTTTGTACGTGCCGCAGTAATTCCACACATACTTTTATGGGTTTCGTAGTTAATTTATGTTTTTATTTCATAAATTGTTGTTTGTTCGTGTTATCGAATATGTACTTATGTCAAAATGCAAACGAACTTACTCGTAGGACGATAACCCTAGACAAAATGCATTAAACTGACAGATAAGAATCCGACCTCAAACCTAGTTCATATTATCTATGAGTTTAGGGTCAAAGTCATAAGTGTAAACAATTCGGTACTTTCAATTAGTTAGGTGTCATTTTGAATTACCTACATTTACATTTTTCGAATTATATTGCGATAATACAAAGCGATCAATTTGTTCAAGTTAGTGAACTGAATCCAATCTTGCGAAAAATCATGTTAGGTATGTGAAATATGGAATATCTCGAGTCATTCTTGCAATCAAACGTGCGATATTTTCAAGCATAAATTTAAATAAATTATCACTTATACCAGCGGGATTCATATAAGTAGTTAGTAGCTCTAGGTAGGTTTTGGACACGTAGTGTTGCCAATATACAAATTGAAAGTGGCAAGTGGATTACTACAGATGTTTTAAAAAAACTACAAGTTAAGCCCTGCGCTAAGTTGTACCCTTCTCCCCAACATTAGGTAATATCTGCGTTTCTAGGTTTATTTTGAAGACAGTATAAATGTTTATATTCGAGATGATAAGAGAAAAAATTGGAATACTTATTTGTAATGCAAATATTGTTGAAATCTAGAATAACACTGGATATCGTGTTTTTGTATAGCCACTTATTAGCATACCTTGATTGCTCCAAGTTTACCTATATTATGTAATGTCAGGTTATATACCAAGGCATTATACGATAAGATAAGCAGTATTATGCTTTTTTTAGTCTCACTATCACTTTCTACAAGCAAATAAGATTTTGTAAAAGAAATTATGTCTCGTACCAGTCCTGGTACATAGGTCAATTGAAAAGTCACAGTAAAGGTCAGGAAGCATACAGCTTAATATGCTGACAGCTGGCATCGGCTGGCAAAGTCACAGGTGAACACCAGTACCTACTTACACGAGTTCAACCAAAGGTTTTGACAGATGATGCAAAGCAAAGGAAACACCAGTCAGCCCGACATTATGACGATGCAATGCAAAGGCCGCACTAGTTAGCAGCGCCACTCGGCCTACTTGTCATGATAGTCTCTGGCCACAGAAATATTATATCTATTCTGTCTCTGGCAGTAGCTGTAGTGACTACACCATCTACTCACATAATGTCTATCCGTGGGCTACACTTGTTGCTTATTAATTCGATCTACATTGTATTTACTCTTTCGTTATGGAAAGTGGCTTATCATCGAGCATGTTACATGAAAACTATACTCACTACTTTACTTTTGATGAGGAAATGCCAAATGAATGAGACTTTTCCACATCAAATGTTAAATATTAATCTCACAAAAAGAAGCTAGCTGTTGTTTCAAGGAAAGCGATATTTCGCAATATTTCGAAATTCACATGAAATAAGTCTCGTATCATTTACAGACCACAGTTCCAAGAACTCGCGCAATATTTATTATACATCCTACTTTCTGTCAGTATAAAATGTTTTATGTCTGAATGTTTGCAAAGCATGAATATAGACAAGTATTTGTAACAGAGCTGGACGATGGTTTGGTTTAGCATAGTGTCGATTTTTTTATACCGACAATAGGTACTCTTCGTAGAATAGGCACCTACTTCTCCATTGCCTGCCGTAGGCAGGCTCTGGAACCAACGCATTATGTACTATTGTATTAACTTTACTTTGAAAACGAATACAGCTACCCTGATATAAAACACCCTTTGACGACGGTCGTTCCACGAAAACGTTTAATTTTACGTTAGGTCATAAATTAATTGACATTGATAAAGAACAATACCTATGCCTCAAATGAGATACGAAAAATTCGTGGACACGTATGTGCATGTTAATCAGCTAATTTCACAAACCCTACCTACTCGGTATCTACCTACCAAGGTACAAATGAACTAAACTAAACTCTGGCGATCGATTCATATAATCATCGATCGAAGTGTTCATCTAAACGTGATAATGCGATTTTAAATGTGATCTTAATAACAATAAAATAAGGGGATAAATATAATGACCACCATAAAATGCTTTGATACCCTTTTGTAACCAAAAATATCTACTTAACACCAGAAAAATAAAGTCTAAAAATACAATAGTACCAGCTATTTTAGTCACGACTCCACTTTAAATTGTATTCGACCACCAAATTTAGTAAATGATCACCAAATCTTAGCGAGAAAATTAATATTCAGTTAGTATAATATTCAAATTCTATAGTAACGTGTCTGCGTCAGATCCCCTCTATGGCTGGTGAAACGGTGGGTTAGGTTAGGTTAGAACCATGACCAGTTAGCCAGATCCCTTCTATTGTTGGTGAATCATTTGGTTTAATCGGATAACGAGATATAATTTTGGTGATCATTTACTACTTTTGGGATAACAATGATTTATTTGGACTCATTTTGCTTAAATAGGATAGCAGAATTTAAAAACTTTGGTTATAATTTTACTTTAAAATGTTGGTTTAATTTTGGTGATCATTTACTATTTTTGGGTTACTCATGATTTACTTGGAGTCATTTTACTTAAATAGGATAGCGAAGTGTTAAAACTTTGGTTTTAATTTTACATTAAAATGCGAGTTTCATTTTGGTGATCATTTACTACTTTTGTCTGCTATTTGTTACTATATCTGGTGGTAAGTTAAACATAAGCTATAAAATAATGACAATTGTTTGAGGAAAGAATTGGAAAAAGTATTGTTGGTTGGAACGTCGCTCTTTCAAACAGAATGTGATATAATGAGTGAAGGTGATACCTACAGTGAATACCTAGCAGTTTTATGATACTTATTCGCTGTTGTGCGTTGCAAGTGCATTTTTAAATATTATACTGATTGCATCCAAGCTATAGGCCTACTGACTAAAATCATCGCAAACTAGTCATAAAAATAATCTAAATAAGTACATACATATTTCGACCTGCTAGCCTCTTCATCGAAGTATAATATTAGTAAAATACGTTACCTATACAAACATTAATTACTGATGATTGCTGTGTATTTACCGACTGGGATTACCTGCCTTTGCCTGGCTATTCATTTAGATAATGAGTTCCATGTACCGAATCGAAAACCGCTGTGGGACTCATTTCTGTAGAATCAATATTCCTATAGATGTCCTTTTACACACTAGCCAGTAGGTAATCAATCACAGGTGCTAGTTTGGTTTATTTCGTTCTAATTTGCATGACAAAGATTTATTTTGTATCTCAAATACATCTGTGTACTCAAAAGCAGTTACTATGCATAGAAGATGCGAGAGACGATCACGTAAAATATCGCTTGCAAATTGTCATGCAATATTTGGATAGGCTATGAGACATACAGTGAAGCCTGGCACAGCGCTCAGTGTTCATGAGTTTGATAGCAAGCCATTCCAACAGGCAAACCGGGCAATATTGCCTGGAGCCGGAGGATATCGTCCCTGGGGACTCGTCACCACGTCCGGTAGCGATAATCTGTGGTTCTCGCTACTGACGTTGGGACTGGGAGGCCGCTACTGCAGCGGTACATTCGTATTCAAACATTGGTTACGTAATATCGAAATCATTCATCATTTGACCATTCCTACATTGGTTAGCTAAAAAAATACCACCGACTTCCAAATATAAAAAACACTACAAAGTAAAAAATAACTTTAAATAACTTTAATTTCGGAAGTCGGTGTTTTTGTTAGTTTCTTCGTATTTGTCCACCGACTTCGTTTTTTTTTTAAGTATTTTATTTTTAATTTTTTAGTAGTACCTACCTTACAACACCACTGCAAAATCGCAGGAAAGCAAAATACGCAATTTCGATTACTTGGATGACAAAATAGAAAGCTGAAAGGGACCAATCGACAAGTCAGATAAAACAAGATTTTTTCAAATCGTTTCATAAATGACGGAGATAGACGTAACAAACATAAAAAAATACAACCGAATTGAGAACGTGGTACTTAAAAATATGCGTAGGTACTAGAACTGCTTTTAATTAAGTGATGAGTATCGAGAAATGAAATCTTACAAATCTAACAACGTGATGATAATCAAAAAAATCTACATATATCTTTAGATAAACCTAACGGATGTTCGTTGTTAACCAAAAACAGTGTTAGGTACTGATGAAATCACAAAAATGTTTTTATAGCTCGGAAAGTAACAACACAACAAAGTAACAGTACAATAAAGTATTTAATAAATAATAAATAAAGTAAGCTTTACTTATTGGCTTTATAAACATCCCTTCAATCTCGAGGACGCAGTGGCAGCGGCTCATATGGTAGTGCCAAGTCAACCTGCCAAATGCGAGTCGGACTTTCGTCCAAAGGGTTCCGAACGAATATTTTTTTAACATGTTACTTTAAAATCATAGACTTCTCAAAGGTTTTCCTGTAATCAACCTCTATGAGTAAAGACCTATCTGTATTTTTTTCTAACGTTATGGAATAGTTTCGGAGATAAGGCTGGGGAGTGGTCAATTTCCGTCTATTATCTTTAGTAACTGTGGTCTGATTTTTTCGATTCTTAGAATAAGCCCTTTAATGTCACACGACAGGTACCGTTGGAAAAACTATTTTCTTCTTTTTCCTTCAAAACGTGACCTCGTTTTCAGATCTTATTTATCTTATTTATTTTCATTACGCATCTTTGTTTGGGTCAAAGAAGGTTATATGTATAGGTACCAAATTTCAACTGAATAGGGCGAGAAGATTCGGAGAAAATTGGCTGTAACAGACAAACGTGTGATCCTAAAAGGGTTCTGTTTTTCCATACAGAGGTTCGTAACCCTAAAAAACCATAATCACATTATGGTTTAGAAATTCCTTTAACTGAGCATGTACCCTACCTATCTACATATTATATACGAGTATAAAGCTATTTAGCTAGCAGTACAAGAAAGTACCGTGGACACAAAAGGTGCACTCAAGCAGTGTCTCTATAGACGCTAAACTTAAATGAATGGTAATCATTAATGCCAAAACGCGTCCTGGACGCTGATTATTCCAGCCTGCGTTTCGTGGAAATGCTTTTCCCACGTTCATATTTACTACTTACCTAATAATAATTACAAGTAACTAAAGGTATTAGTTTGTGTAGAGAATACTTATTTACAATATTGTCAGTTGACTCGCCAACGCACCACCGCACAGGCCGACAGTCCGACAACGACTGCCCGCCCCACCACTCGTACCGGTATTTATAACCGAGCGACGTGTGCGCCCGAGGCAACGTCACAATACTGTTATCAGTTTGTAGGTAGTTCGATATATTGATATCTACATACACTACATTCCCTTCCTTGTTTTAACTAGTTGTATGTAACAAGATTTTTTTAGTAAAACATTTAGCATATTTTTTTATTTTTTTATTATTATTTTGATTAATAATTTATTGACATGTCTGGCATAACAAAATCACCGCAGAATAATATTTATAAATAATTTTATGGTTTAATTCAATGTTTCCTTTTACCCTTCCTCTTCTTCTTCTATTTCATTTTCTGATTCGTTTATATCTTTTTCTGTGTTGATTTCTTTATTTTTATAACTTATGTATGTGTGTATGTGTGTGTTATTATCATAATTAATCAATCTCATTAATGAAGTAGACGTATGATAGGATTTAATGCCTTGGTTTCTTTATCATTAAAAACCTTCTACCGACGCTTGTTTACTCTCAGAGTTATTTAAAACTTTAACTTAACTCACTAGTTGTTCAGTCAATCAGCCGTTTGACAGTTCAAAACTGGCTGTTATAAATCCTTTAGGTTTGACTCGTGATTCACTAGTATTCGTGATTACCAAGTCCAAGCACCACTGAAAGTCACTAAACTCATAATTATTTGAACAAAGAAATTAAATAATCTTATTCACAGTCAACAGCTAACTCATAGCTCAGCACAACACACTTCCTATACTGGCACTGCACTTCCCCATGGGAAGAATACCGAGAAAACACTTATTTGTACCACCAATAGCTACGACAACGACACCCTGATACAGACTCCCTCGTCTATATCACTCTGGGATGCTGATATGATACCCTGGTACGCTCGCCAACCCACAGAAACAAGAACCTGGTATTTCGAACTAATTTGATGCTAACTCTTAATCTACTTCATAACATTACGTGATAATTGACCTTGGCCATCTTCCCGACAAAGAGATTTTAAAACTCACCAACCGGTAAGCTATGCACATTAGGGCCCACAAAGAGAAGAGAAACTAGGCCTGACATGTTTGTGTCTAACGTTCATGTGAAGTAGCTACTACGTAAACGAATTACTACGGCAATCTACAAGCATTACGGTCATGACTGCACCGCATACTTCGAATCAATGATTTTATTTCGATCTAACTCATAGTAGCTAAAATGTGTAACTAACAAGCAACCCGAAAGGGAAACATCTATTTAGAAATTGTAATAGTTCAGAATTCTACACACTCTTATAGCTTTATTCAATGTCATTAAAATCAAGTTGCTATTTTAAATCGTTTACAATCGAATTTACTAACTGAATTTAGTAACTGTTGTTATGTATGGAAAACTGTGACCCACACGTTTATATAAAAAACCTAGGTTCAATTTTTTCACTAAACACGTCGCATGCGGTCAGTTTGCTTGTGTGGCCATCTTGCCATCCAATATCTCATTATTTAAGTTATATTATTATTCTAATGGGAAATTCTTAAATTACTCGCTTATTTTTTTTTAATATTATTTTTGTTTTATTTATCGGCTCGCGATTGACCACCATCTCACCCACGGGCAAGCGATGACGCGGTCGAAGACGGAGCACGCCTGTTCAGACCACCCAATAATCACTCCTGATCAAAGACTCCAAGGATGCAACCATCGGGAAACACAGACTCCGACAGTGAATTCCACTCCAAGTAACTCACGTTTGCACGAGCACTCACTTTGCTCCCCCTATGAAGCCTGTATCTAAAAGATATCAAAGGGAACCGACGATGATGGTTTCGTGATGGTACAAAGGAGAGAATGCCGCCAGCGAACCAACTGGAACCGCTGCGGCACGACACCTACCGAACCCAAAGTAACAATACGTACCGCGAAGCCGTAAACACTCCAGTATATATCTCGCGGCTACACTACACCACTAAGGCAGAGGGAATTGTGGAGTATGTGCGCCAAAAGACAAGCTACACGCCGAGAGTGCAGTTGCTGGAATCGCGCCCTAATGTCAACGTCAACGCGTTTGTGGTGCGGGTACCAACATGTCATGGAGGAAGACTTTTGACCACAGGTGTCACCGTCACTCCCGCGGACATGTCCCACCAGAGCGCACAATGACGTAATGCTCAGTGAAGTTTTTTACTTAATTTTGTAAGGTACATAATATCTATGTGCCACAATAGCCTGAAGATAAAGAGATTTACTATTTTTATAAGTATACCACGGCAGTTTCTTTCCCAAGACATGACGTTTAAAGTTGCATTTTCTAAAAGTGTTTACTATTTTTATATTTGCGTCAAATGATCCTGTTAGGTTCAAAGGTTTAACAATAATAGTGTTATTGCACTGGATGTTTGGTTACGAGCCTGTACTTTATTTTATTTCATATTTTCCCAGGTTTTGTGTGTGACCAACATTATTGCATTTACCTACATCTAGAATCTACTAACATCAATCGAAAAGATTGACGTTCTCAGATCTTACTTTGTTTAGATGTATAGTTTGGTAATAGCCACACCAAAGACATCCACTCCATCAGCTGGTGACATTTGCATTTGCTGTATTATTAAACTAACCGATCCACGCAACCTCGTCCGCGTCCGATCCGCGTCCGATCCCCCATCAATGCCTCGCTCCTATTGTTCGCACCGTGATGTTAGATCCTAAAATCTTCCTCGATAAATAGGCTACCCAACACTAGAACAGAAACAGACATTTTAGTCCACAAAATTTAGCAATTCTAGTCCACAAAATATAGCAGTGAAGCACGTTTCTTCTTACTACTCTCGATGTCAGCAGCCATTCCAGGTAGATCAAGAGTACCAGCTTCCAACGTTCCCCTCTCTTTCTTCTGTAGTTCAATGACGACTTCTCAATTAAATGACCAGTAGGTATATTCTACTGCAATTATTGTCATTCTATGATGACTTGACAATTTAATGTCCGGCAGGTATATTATACTGCAATGATTGTCATTCAATGATGAGTTGTGAATTTAATGATCAGTAGGAATCATACCACAATTACTGTAATTCAATGACGACTTCTCAATTAAATGACCAGTAGATATTCTACTGCAATTATTGTCATTCTATGACGACTTGACAATTTAATGTCCGGCAGGTATATATTATACTGCAATGATTGTCATTCAATGATGACTTGTCAATTTAATGACCAGTAGGTAATTATTCTACTGCATAACCGTCATTCAATAATGACTTGTCAATTTAATGACCAGTAGGTAATTATTCCACTGCATAACCGTCATTCAATGATGACTTGTCAATTTAATGACCAGTAGGTCATTATTCTACTGCATAACCGTCATTCAATGATGACTTGCCAATTTAATGACCAGTAGGTCATTATTCTACTGCATAACCGTCATTCAATGATGACTTGTCAATTTAATGACCAGTAGGTAATTATTCTACTGCATAACCGTCATTCAATGATGACTTGTCAATTTAATGACCAGTAGGTAATTATTCTACTGCATAACCGTCATTCAATGATGACTTGTCAATTTAATGACCCGCAGCAATGCTGCTTAATATACGTATGCGGTTGCTTGTTGGCACAAACAAGCAACACTTCACGTTGGTCGCAACGTGCTGCTCCAATGCCAAAGACCAAGCCCAGGTCCGCCAGTACGGCTGTGCAGGCAGGTTTGATGAGGAGCGCCAAGCCACGTCCGAAGCACAGGCAGAGCCGATCGTACGCAGACGGGAAAAGTGATGGCCGGATGAGAAGAAAGGACGTGAGCTGTATCGCTTCTTCCCGTACGTGGCCTCAGCTCCATGTGATTTAGGAAAAGATTGCATGACATTCAATTTAATGATCAGCTATGCTGCGTTAAACCATATCAATTGAATTATCAGCAATGCTGCTTAGTATGGTATCAATTTAATGATCAGCGTTGCTGCTTAACATCGTATCAATTTAATGATCAGCAATGCTGCTTAGTATGGTGTCAATTTAATGGTCAGCAATGCTGCATAATAATTAATCCATTTAACTATCAACCATGTTGACTTAGGTCACGTGTCATATCAGCGTTGCTGCTAATGATTAAGTCAATGTAATGATCAGGTATAGTAAATAAATTTCAAATTAAGTTGTTCGGAAAGAAACATTTTTCCACCAACCCATGTTTATGCAAGCGGCACTTCATGGCAAGACTGAAGTCAGATTTTACTGGCCTCCAATCATCCGCAACGACCTAAGTTCCACAAATGACAGCCGGGGCCTACGGCCCAACGTGCCTTGAGGCACTTTGGTCTTAACACTTACTTATGACGAAAGTGTAAAAACATATAGCCGAAATGATAGAAAGCAGCACTTCGTTCCTATTCTTTCCCCTTTTTTTTCTAGGAATTACTTTAACTCACAGTTTAATCCTCGTCGCCAATGTAGAGAATACTTATTTACAATATTGTCAGTTGACTCGCCAACGCACCACCGCACAGGCCGACAGTCCGACAACGACTGCCCGCCCCACCACTCGTACCGGTATTTATAACCGAGCGACGTGTGCGCCCGAGGCAACGTCACAATACTGTTATCAGTTTGTAGGTAGTTCGATATATTGATATCTACATACACTACAGTTTGTTTAGGTAAGTTTCATTTGTGTTTGATAAGGTAATCTTGGGAAGAGTCAAAACGAATGCATTTTTCGAAAAAAAAAAAAAATATCCGCGGAAGGTTCATAAAAAAGAACAATTGGAATAAATTGCACGAATAGCAGATACAAGACACCACCCTCTACATGACCACGCACTAATGGAACAGAATGTATAAATAAATATTTTTATTTCCATCAAGGTAGGTACAACAATTTCTTAATCTCGTAACAATTTAAATTGTACAATGTCACATAGAATTATGAGATTCTCTAACTCCTAAACTGAGTCAAGCTTGTATTATAGGACTTAGTGACACACATACCTATAAAAATATATATGAATTAATGCGTTCCGAGGGATTTTGGGAAAAGTCATCATCGTGAATCAAGTGATCAAGGGGTATCTGGTTCTATACAAAGCATTGGTACAAAAAACCTTCCCGTCTAGAATCAGCAGAAGTTTACTTAGGTATACAGCGTGTGGGTCTTTCACGATATATGGCTTTTTAGTAGGTATTCCATCTTCAGTTAGTTCAAATCACGTGTTAATAAATATAAATACTTATGACTTTTTCATCCAGAAGCACTATCGATTGACATTATGGTAAATTAGTGTAAATGGCCCAACTTCTTGCTGTAAATATTTCTAAAAGCTGTGAATACAGTCAAAAAATTAAGGACAGTGTCCTCCGACGTTTTCCTGGAGCTACAATAGTTTTATTTTACTCTCCCTTCTCAACAATGCAACCTGTATAGTTACAAAATAACTTACCTTCTAAAGGAGCTTTTAATAGTGCCCAAGCACTATTAAAATGCATGACCAGCAACCTGCCTACTTCGTACAAGATACAAATGTGTTCATTATTCAAACCACTTTAATCAATTTTAATGATTTTGCGCTTTTTGCTAATATATGTAGCTGTACCAGCGGTCGGTTTCGATTCTGGAAAGAACAACGGCTTATCTAATGTCAAAACCAAGGTTAAAAATAACACTTTATATATTACTACATCCACACTTAAGTATAAAAACTCTTAAAACTAACTAAAACTAAAAGAAAAACATAAATATGGCGTCGAAAAATTCTTCCGCATCACTGGCCTAAACAGTGCCTAAACAGCTGGCAGCATTGCCACGTTGTATGGCCATTCTTCGAGGTAAAAGCCAGCACTTAGGTCAAGCGAAGTGTCAATTTTAAAATAACTCTTACTGAGCGACAGCCTATTTGACCTTCACAGTTACTGGGTACACAATACCAAAACAATACCCATTAGGAAAACTGATGATCAGAATATCACGATTGATAATATTTAAACCGGGACCAACGGCTTCATCATATCAGCCGAGAGACGTCCACTGCTGGACAAAGGCTTCCCCCAAGTGTTGCCACAACAGCCGGTCCTGACAACAACACAACTACGGACTTCGGTCTTAGAGAGTAGACCAGTTAGATCCGGAGGTGGAACCATTAAGGCCACCTGACGCAATTGATTTTATACTTTATTTTTATGATATTACGATTTATATCAGTGACGTCAAGTGGAACCAATGGTTCCACTCCGGGCGCAACCGGTCTCGTATCCATCGGCTACCCGCGACGCTCACCAGATCATCGGCCCACCTTTGAGGGAGGCTTCCAACGCTGCGTCTTCCCAGTTCCGGTAAGTACACGGTCGCCACTCCAGAACTTTTCATCCCCTACAACTGCGCTTCTGACTGGCTTCATCAAAGATTAAAATTTAACATAAGTGCAGTCTTTAAGATCTACGTAGATCGTCGTCGTGCTAGATTGAACCAAGTAATTATAATTACTTTGTTAAATAGCATTAACCTTTCTACAGTAACCAATGTCACACAAAGGATATGATTTTGTTGAATGCAGCGATACTAATTTAATGCATTTTTAGTTATCACCTTAATTCTTATCTATCTAAGGGCATTGCACACGGTGTTTTCATGAAAGTAACGCACAGACAGTAGACTGCAATTTTTGTTTCAAATAAAAGCTTAGAAACACTTTATCAATAGGTTTTATTTGGTGATTCGTTAACCAACCGCCATGAGTGTACTGTATGGAACGAAGAATTATAGATTTTGAATAAGAAACATTCAGATGGCATGAACTGAATGACGGTTTCAGGCCGTTTTGGCTGATTGATGGATTTAGGCATGTAATATTGAGTTATTTTATTTCAAAATAGCACAGGTAGATACTAACCTAACAAGTCAAACTGTATCAATCCATTTCATCATCATTTTGTTAGATGATAAAAAATACACACGCTTGTCCGATTTACTTTAGGTATTGCCAGAATGGTCGATATCGGCTCTGCTTGCCATGAGTAAAAATATATTATAATATTGAGTTATTCTAAGAAAAAGTCATATTTTAAAAATAAAAACACTTTTTACAAAAAAAATACAACCGACTTCCAAAAAAAAAAAACACTACAAAGTAAAAAATAACTTTAATTTCGGAAGTCGGTGTTTTTGTTAGTTTCTTCGTATTTTGACACCGACTTCCGAAATTAAAGTTATTTTTTACTTTGTAGTGTTACCCCACACCTAACAACACCACTGCAAAATCGCAGAAAAGCAAAATACGCAATTTCGATTACTTGGATGACATAAAACTATCATCTAAGTAGACGAATTCCAGCTATTTCGATTTAAAATCCAAAGTTCGTAACCGATTTTCATAAAATTTAAATGGGACCAATCTGCAAGTATATCCTTTCAGATAAAACAAGAATTTTTCAAATCGGTTCATAATTGTCGGAGTTATGAGGTAAGAAACATAAAAAAAACATACAACTGAATTGATAACCTCCTCCTTATTGGGAAGTCGGTTAAAAACTGCTTCAAAATGTTCATGTTAATGAACAAATTTCTTAAAATCTCATTTTCAATTACCAATAAAATGGTTGTCCAATGCAAAATTAGGCAGCAATAGTTCTAAAAATATGACTACACCTGTCCACTAAACCACCAAGAGCCTGAAGGCTCTTGCGGTCAGCGGTAGATAACCATGACAAATGACAACGTAAGGTCAAGAAACAATACATTTTCGCGTTTTAGCAACGCTATGTAAACGCTAAGCGATGACGTGTTCACTGGTCTTTATCGCACCACTACGACTAGGTATTATACGTAATAAGTAGATAATTTTTATCTACAAAATTCCTCGTTTTAAATGCACAAACACACTGGTTTATAATCATTCAGTACCTAGTACTTAGTTAAGTGACACGCAGACGGACCGGGCGTCGCCATGCTCGGCCTTATCATTCAATTGTTTCTTGTTTTTGTGATATCGTGTTTGTCGATATTCTATCTTTTCGCGCGGAGTAACTATGGATACTGGAAGAAACGCGGCGTTCCCTACGAGGAACCGACACTATTCTTCGGGAACCTTTCGTTCCTAATGAGAAGAAGTTTCTGGGACGTCTTCTATGACCTCAGTAAGAAGTACAAGAAACATGATTACTTCGGAGTATTCCTGTCATGGAAGCCGCTCCTCATTATTAACTCGAACGAGCTTGCAAAAAAAATCCTAGTGAAAGATACTGAAAGTTTTCAAGACAGATACAGTTACGCAGGAGTAAATGATGACCCGTTGGGCTCGTTGAATTTATTTACAATCAAGGTATGTGTGAGATTTACCTACTGGAATCAGTGCCAGATAAACTCGATAAACGCATTATTTAATCTTAATCCTGTATTAGTAAATTCAAGTCAAGTGTAACGTCACGACTCAAGTCTTTCATGGATCATTAATTTGACAATTCCAAATAATCATCATACACACATCAAAAAAAGTTTGTAATCACTAGCATAAGCTGATATACTTTTTTTTTAATTTAACTTTATCAGGAAAAAATCTTTGTTGTGCGAACATCCTTCAAATAGAAAAACCCTGTTTGAAATTAAAAAATAAAACTATTTTTATAAACAAAAATTGAGTAATTGATCAGAATCTAATTGTAACAGGAATTTGATAGAAAGAAAAAGACTGTTTAATCAAACTTAAACTACAATTGATTAATAAAGGGTTTATATTCAATATAATATTACTCCTCCCCTGGCTCGAACACATGCGGAGATCCTCCTGGACATGCTGAGGATCAAGTTATCTAGCATTTCTTGGGGTAACCTGTCCAATTCTCGAATAGCGGCTTCCCAGAGCTCTGGCACTGTCTGAGGACGTGGCTGAGCGTTCCAAATAGCTCGCTTTAGAGCTTCCCACGCATGGTCTATTGGGTTTAAATCAGGCGAGCCGGCAGGCCAGTCTAACCTTGTGATGTCGTATTCTTGGAGAGCAGGACTCGTTGAGCTCGATGTGCGGGCGCATTTTCATTGACCAGTACAAATTGGTGCCCATGGTTTACTCGGAATGGTCTGACAATTCCATCAATAGCAACTGCTTTATAAATTTTTGCTGTCATGAAGCCTCGATACGAGAGCAAGGCGTTCTGGCTCCAATCATAATACCACCCCGAAAGGACACCGATTTCCTTCCTTACTGAACTGTTTCAGTGGCAGTTCTTTGCTTTTCACGGTCTCCTGGTCTTCTCCAGACTCCAGACACGGACACGGTTCGCAATTCGTCAACGAAGAGACAGTTCTTCCAATTGATTTCTTCTTCATCTTCTTAATTTTGCCGAAGCCTGGCCCACTGCAATCTTCGTCGCTGATGTTGCCGGGAAATCAGAGGCGCTCGCCAAGACTGTGCTCGCAAGCCAGTGTAGTACAAACAATTCCTAATGGTTTGATTTTAAGCCCAGAGGCGGCCCGAACTTCTGCTTTTATTTTAGTAGCGTTGATTGTTGGGTCACGGGCTGCCAGCAATCTAATATAACGCTTTTGGGCAGCAGCATTTGGGCGACCACTGCGGGGTCGGACAGGTAAATTACCCATCCCGTGGTACCTCCGCAACGTGGTCACGACACAGGATTGGGATAAAGCAACTCTGCGTGCTATTTCTCTCGTGGTGTATCCGTCTTCCCTCAAAGTTACTATTCTTGCTGAGTAAATTCTGATAATCCTCTTGGCATTTTTTCAATTACTCCTTTCCGCGAAACAGTATTTTAATCCGTTAAAATTGACTCAATCAGAATTCTGAATGAGCGTAAGCTAGGACTGAAAGCCTTTTTAAATGGAAAAACAATTGAACTGTTTTATTGTTTTATATTCTAATTCTATATTTTTAAATAAACAGAATATTATATTCTTTTTATATTATATTATAATCTACCGTAACAAAAACAGTTTTCGATTTTTCAAAGTGATCGCAAACTTTTTTTGATGTGTGACTTTTAAAATTGTAACCATGAGCATTAATTAAAAACGTTTACAAAATCAGTTTTGGATCTCGGTGCTTTTAATCTTGGTCTGTAAATTAATCGTCGGAATTCCCAGCCGTAACACCGGCTGGTTATCTGCTGTTCAAGAGTTCTTCCACAGTTTTATACAGATTGCTCTTTTTAGTGAAAGTAGTTAATTAATTATTTTTTTATTAAAAATCTCATTGGGTTAGGTCAGAATAACGATAATGAGCAGTCTAAATTAAAAAAACCCTTGATAAAAATGAAAAATTGAGAAAAAAGCCGACGAAAAATTCTAAGTCTAGGGTGTCCAGAATCATGCCCTGGACCCATGGAAATCGTTTGTGCGTCGATGTCAGATACACGCGGTATATACTTGATTTGTATTGAGTAAATTTTGGCACTTGCGTTTCAAAGTACTGGACGGTTCGACTTACGGTTCAGGCTTGGAGGGTTTCGTATCAAAGGTGCTGATGGGACCCTACTATATTATATTAAGCCTCCGCGATAGATTCTATTTTCGGAAAAAACTGAGAGACTTGATTCCTGAACCGATTTATAGATTCGCGAGTCCGACGAATATTGAACATTTAACTATCCAAACGCTTAGTTGGCGACTCGGTAGTTTTTTTATAATTTTTCCATTATATTTTTATAAGTATTCCTGTCCAACAGTTAAGCAAAAAAATGCTTAAAAGATCTAATCTCAACTTTCTAGAAATAGTACCCACATGAGGGCATCAAAAATACGTCGTAATAGAGAATCTTCATCAGAAACTGAAAATCGTCTTGCAAGTCAAATAGAATACGCGCCGCAATCGCGAGGCAGAGAGTCGAGTATCGAGCGTTCGCAGCGGCTTGCTGGACAAAATTTGAGAACCTCTCAAGTAGGTAAGTGCGCGAGTGTCGAGTGTTGAGCGTTCGCAGCGGCTTGCTGAGCAAAATATGTACCTAAAAATAATAACAAAAAAAATCATATGATGTTTAGGTACCTACCTACTCTTTTTAGTCACAGCTGACGAAAAAAGAAGGATATGAGTAAAAGAGACATGTAATTGTGTGTGTATATTTAAGAAAAGATTGAAAAAAAAAAGAAACAAAATAAATATAATGTCTAAATTATCTTCTTTTACAGAAATAATTACTTAACTTATCTAAATTTAGGTATCTATTTTTATATACTTAGGTATATACTATAAGAAGAGTATTTAAAGAACAAACTATATACACTTAAAATAGAAAAAAAAAACTCCTAACTAAAAAATGGCATCAAAAAATTCGTCCCCATCGCTATCGACTGGAAGTGAGCCCAAAAGACTGGCTGCATTGCCACGTTGTATGGCAATGCTTATCCTCTGTCCAAGGTAAAAGCCAGCTCTTGGGTCACGCGAAGCGTCAACTAAGCGTTTTGCAAGATCTTTAAATAGGACGTGAGCACTCGGACCCCACGGTCCAAGAGTTTCAACCCCAAACGGCTCAAAAATGTAGTTGCCAATAAGGCTACTATATTTCCGCCGTTTGAGGTTTTCAGCAGCCGAAGCCGCAGAACCAGCACAGCACGACGAGCTAGGAAGATGGGATGGCGCAAGAGTATCGACACAAGTAGCGTCCCACACTAAAGGCCTACCCATCTTCCATGGAAATAAAGACATACCGTCCGGTCTTTTGCCATCGTCGCGTGCCAGGCCAATGGGTTCTAATACGGCTGGCACGCCGACGGCGACAAGAGCACGTCGGATAATGTCGTTGATATTTGCGTGCCGTGCTATACGACCCGCACTTCGACTGCATGACAGGCCGTGGTGCCCGAGGCACAAAACTCTTCTTTTTAATATACTTACTACTATTTTTTTAATAAGTCCCGGCACAAAAAGAGGGGTATTATAAGTATGACGTGTGGTCGTGTGGATCTGTGTCTGTGGGTGGATCTTTCTGTGGGCTGTTGCGGCATCATAACTCCCAAACGGATGATTTTGATTGTTTGTTTTGTAAAAAGCAGACTTGATCGGGAGTTCTAAGCATGAAAAGTCTGCCAAGAGTGTGTCAAAAATTTTAATCGTTTGTTTAATACACCCGGGCGAAGCTGGGGCAGGCCCAGTTAAATATATTTTTAGTTATCACCTTAATTCTGATATATCTTAGGGCATTGCCACACGATATTTTCAAATTGCCTGAAAGTTACGTACAGAGTAGAGTCACGGCTTGAGTCTCAAAGAAAAACTTGAAACACTTTACCAGTAGGTTTTATTTGGTTATTTGTTCAGAGCGGAGGGCGGGGATCGCCCTGTGAGTACAACGCCCGGGGCGTCCGGAGGTTTTACTCTCTCACACGTGTTCGACCTCCTCTTTCGTTAGCATTACTTCTTCGCAGAAGGAAGTGACCGCTTCTCATGGCTCCTCAATCCGGACTATGGATCGAACCAGGGCCGAACGCGAGAGGTCGCCGCCGCCGATTGCCTCGATGAGGACACGGCGGTGCTCCGCCCAAGCAGCGCAGACCTCCACCGTGTCCTCCGGGCGATCTTCGCTGTGTTGACACCCGGGCGTATACTCCCGCCAAATTCGAAACAGTTCTCTGCCGAAATAACCGTGTCCAGTGACTACCTGCATCAAGCGAAAGGTGAGCGCTGTCTCCATACCGCCATGAGATCCTGCCGAAGCTTCGTCCGCCGTTCTGCTAAATGCCGCGGCAGAGCAGTCTCGCCCCGTAAACAGTTGGTCTAGATATTGGTTTTTAGGATCGAGCCCTGATATAAGCGTAATCTAGTAGTAATAGGGGCGTAACTCGGAAGCTCTATACAAAACATGATTTTTTTAATTTAAGTGTGTAAGTAAATACTTTTTTCTTTTATCTTCCTCATGCGCCCTTTTATAATCTGGCGCCCCTAGGCACGTGCCTACTTTGCCTTACGGATAATACGCCTCTGGCGTGTTCCATACAAAACCAGGCAGGAGCTTGCGGTAGTTACCTATATACCGTACATGGCCAAGTCTCGTCTTTTACCGATGCTATGTAAACACTAAGCCACGCGACACTGGACTTTTGCACACTTAGCTAACCCTCAGTCGACATTTAATGATATTCTACAGAGAGCACTACTAATATTCTAAATCAGACACGCAGACGGACCGGACGTCGCCATGTTCGGCCTTATCATTCAATTGTTTCTTGTTTCTGTGATATTGTGTTTGTCGATATTCTATCTTTTCGCGCGGAGTAACTATGGATACTGGAAGAAACGCGGCGTTCCCTACGAGGAACCGACACTATTCTTCGGGAACCTTTCGTTCCTAATGAGAAGAAGTTTCTGGGACGTCTTCTATGACCTCAGTAAGAAGTACAAGAAACATGATTTCTTCGGAGTATTCCTGTCATGGAAACCGCTCCTCATTCTAAACTCGAAAGAGCTTGCAAAGAAAATCCTAGTGAAAGATACTGAAAGTTTTCAAGACAGACACCTTTACTCTGGAGTCGATGATGATCCGTTGGGCTCGTTGAATTTATTTACAATCAAGGTAAGTATCAGACCTACTGGAATCGATGCCTGATTAACTCGATAAATTTACTTCTGTATTTGTAAAATGCAAGTCAAATGAAACGTCGCCACTTACGTCTTTCATGCATAATTGAATGCAATTTGATGATTCCAAATAATCAGTATATTTTACCGGATAACCATTAACAGCTTATGATTAATGAAAAATGTTTAACAACATCAGTTTTGTATCACAGTGATTTTATCTTAGTTTGTAAATTAATCGTCGGAACTACCGAGCCGTTACTTGAATATTAGACAGCCCTCATTTTTAACTTCAACCGCTTGACAATTACACCTTCTCCGAGAACGACGCTATACATTGGTGCAACAGCATTAAAATCGGTGCAGTCGTTTTTGAGCTTATCGCGAACAGACAGACAGACGAGGCGGAGGACTTTGTTTTATAATATGTTGTGATGAGACTACGCATTAATTACAGTAAATTGACAAATAAACCAGCTATTCCGGCTGGTTATCTGAACCATTCGCCGGTTTATTTGTCTTGTTCAAAAGTTCATCCACTGTTTTTTCCTTGATACCTAGGTACCTAACTAGGTACCTTCACTATTAACATAGCAAAACGAATTTTCAGTTGAATTGAAAACATCACCACTCTTGCAAATCATCTCAAACTTGCAAAAAAATACAATTATTTTGTCTTTGTTTGACCTTGAGTGCGCACTATTAATGTGCGAAGTATTCATATTAGGAAGCATGTAGTAATTTACTTAGCACCGCCGCATGAGATTTTGTCTAGCATCTCTATTACTTAATGTTTTTGTCATAATTTTGTACAGTTAGTGGTGAGAAAGTTTATATTTAGTATGTGTGTGTAGCGATTTTCTCATCGCTTAAAATTAAAAAAAACTGGCCAAGTGCGAGGCGGGCTCGCGTGCAAAGGGTTCCAAACGAATTTCAATTTTTTGACATATTATTTTTACACTACCATGACTTCTTATAGATTTTTTATAATCCAAAAGTAAAGAGCTTCTCTTCATCTCAAATAAATAAATCAGTAGTTTCGGAAATAAGAGGGGGATGATCACTTTTCGCCTAATTTCTTGAAAGTTCTGTGTATTTTAAAATTATGAAAAATATAACTAAAGATCTCACAAATGTTCTTTCATTTGATCACACGAAACAGCTTGAAAAACTATTTCTTTAATTTTCGTAACGCGTCCGTGTTTGGGTCACAAAACTCCATATGTCTACAAAATGTCTACTGAGTCGGTCCAGTAGATTGATAGACAGACAGACAGACCGACACCCGAATGATCCTATAAGAGTTCCGCTCCTTACGGATATTCAGAACCCTTAAAAATCAACAATAACAATATCCCAAAACATACACAAGACACAAACAGTAACTTATACAACTGTAACTAAAGTTAAAGAAATGTTACTACATGTCTATCAAAATATTTGTTTCAGAGTCCAATGTGGATACAGATGAGGAACGAGATCTCTCCCATGTTCACGAGCTCGCGCCTGAGAGGCATCACCGAGCTGATGAACATCAACTCCAGCGAACTCGTGCGCAGGATCCAGAAGGACTACGTCGATAACAACGAACCTGTAGATCTTAAGGTAAAGGAAACTACACTTTCTTTGAAAACAGTCGAATTCCGATCCCAGCCCCAACCTTAAAAAAAAAATACTTCGAGATAACCTATGTTTTTTAACAAGTTTCTGACATGATGCTAGGCATCCTTATCATTGGATAGTAACAACAACTGGTCTGCTTATAGCAGTGCTTTTCCGAGCGTTTCATGTTACCTAGATAAGCTTTTAAAAGAAACCATTATGATGAGTGACCCAGGGGATGATTTTATCTAAAGGTAAAACATTCTAAGTGGATAAGCAAGAGCTGCCTCGGAGGACACACTAAGCAGTTGATCCTGACTATCATTCTTGAATGCTTGGCGGTCGCTATTGGTAGGTGGTGAGAAACCGGAAAGCTCGACACCATTCTCAAAGACTATCGAGTAACCTAATAACGTTGTAAAGGTCAGACATGCAACTCGCTCCATGTAAAATACTGATAGTCAGATGCTTTTACTTACATAGTTAAGAAAAGGCTAGACAGATGATTTAGCTATTTATTTATTTACTAGCTTCTGCCAGCGGCTTCGCTCGCGTGATCCTTAGGGAACATATTCCCGGGATGAAAAGTAGCTTATGTGCTATTCCAGACTATAATCTATCTTTGTTCTAAATTTCATTTACTCGTTTGGTGTAAAGCGAAATTATAACCATCTTCCCCTCGACATTATAATTATAATAATTATTTGCGACCTTATACAAAAATAATCCTTATAGCATGATTCAGTATTCACGCGCGATGGCTTATTTGACTTTTTAACTTTGGTGTTTCTATACCGATTTCTATGATTCTTTTTTATGGAATAGGTAATAATGTTATTTTTTTTAATTAGGGATGACTGAGAGAGTTATAAACGTAAGAGTAGACAAATATAATCAGAAAGATTCGAACTGCTAAGCTATCGGGAGTTACACGTGTTATTGTGCGTCAATCATAAAAGATAGACATAATAATATGCTTTCGTGGGATATTTTTTATATAATTTTAAGGAGAACATTTCCGTCATACATATGATTTCGGTGTAGCTTTCACCATTAAGATTGCACACGCGACGGAAGCTTAAAAAATGGAGTAACTTCTCCCGTTTTCCCAACATTTCCCTTCACTGCTCTGCTCCTATTGATAGTAGCGTGATGAAAAGTATACTATAACCAGCTCAGGAGTATGAATAATAATTGTACCAAGTTTCGTTAAAATCCGTCGAGTAGTTTTTGTTTCTATAATGGTTATACAGACAGACAGACAGACAGACAGACCGACAGACAGACAGACAGACAAAAATTTTACTGATTGCATTTTTGGCATCAGTATCGATCCCTAATCACCCCCTGATAGTTATTTTGGAAATATATATATATATTTCATGTACAGAATTGACCTCTCTACAGATTTATTATAAGTATAGATGTTTCTATAATGGTTATACAGACAGACAGACAGACAGACAGACCGACAGACAGACAGACAGACAAAAATTTTACTGATTGCATTTTTGGCATCAGTATCGATCCCTAATCACCCCCTGATAGTTATTTTGGAAATATATATATATATTTCATGTACAGAATTGACCTCTCTACAGATTTATTATAAGTATAGAAGATATAGAAGATAGATTTTTATAAACTTACTATAGTTTACGCCAGATAAACGTGGAATAAAGTACATTGACCCACATACATTTATTGACTTTCTTAAGATCAAAATCAGAAATAATAACATAAAGCTGTCCTGAATCGACTTCTATCGTGATCCTTTACGTTCTCTAGTAATGAAAAACAGTTCTTAATTTATTGTTCTAGTATCTACGAAGAGATATTAGGGAAAGGTCAATGTACTTTATTCCACGTTTATCTGGCGTAAACTATAGCTGACCCGACGAACTTCGTTCCGCCTAACAGTCGATTCTTTAATTATTATTTTTTCTAAAACAAACGTAGCCTTAGTTACTCCTTATTACATCAGCTACCTACCAGAATAAGTCCCGTCAAAAACGGTCCGGCCATTTCAGAGATTAGCCGGAATAAACAGACAGACAAGAATTGTAAAAAAAAATATTTCGGTGTATGTACCGTTTATACATTCATTTACATGTAGTAAAAAACCGTTATTTCAATATTACTAACAGACACTCCAATTTTATTTATATGTATAGAGTATAGATGTATAGATATAGATGTATAGACGTATAGATGGGAGCACCCCTTAAAAAATTCTAAAATATATTTTTTTTTGGCTTTGGGTCAACGAGTTGCTTATACTGTGAATATTTGAAGGTGTAGCTTCAACCGTTTGGCTGTAAAACCTGTGTGACACACCACGGACAGCGGACAAGTGAGTGACAGTAATAATGCTCCGTTTGGATCTTTCAGGTCCGAAACCTAACAAACATAAAGGAGACCTTACAAACATAGCACATAAGTATTTGGCCTGAAAAAAACTTGAATGCCATAATTACGAAACCTCTTCCTAAATTACTTGACATATTTTGTTTTCGATGGCCTCCATCTTCATACCGAGACTCGCAAAAACCGTTGTTGATATAAGTGGAACAAAAACTTTAAGCACCTCTCGAGGAACCAAACTTCAAGTGGAATAATATTGGTGCTTCAAAAATTTTAGTAAGAAAATTTATTGCTAGATGCTTTTAATAGAATATAATAATATTTTATCTGCACGAACCTAAGAAAAATGTATAAATTATACGAGTATTTGGAAACATCTATTACGGATGTGTAATGTATGGTATAATAGCAGATAGTTATAATACCACTGGAAATGACGTTCATATGATATAATTTTCATATGCTATAAAAACAAATAACCCGATTTCATGTGATCTAATGTTATATTTCGTATAACCTTCGTTTTCTCTAATTACATTTAGTATAACGTTCCTTTCATATAATTTTCAATTTGTATAATGCCCTATTTATATAGAAATTTTGACATAATGTTCACATTTACTAGTTTTCTTAAAGAAATATAGTTATTTAAGGGAATATATTTATTTCACTTTATGAAGCATGCACAAGCATGCATGCAGAACGTATGCAACATGGAAGAAAGCATACACCCTAGGGATAGGGCGGCAAGTCTGCTTAGCGTTGGATTTACAGCGATTTGTTTCCGTCACTAAAACCTAAATTTTAGCAAATTATGTATTGTCATAACAAATCATTTGACTAAATGTTTACTGTCTATCTAAATATTGTTTGCTGTCATAAATCATGTGATTAAAGACATTATCCTTGGTAATATCCTGCTGAGTAACATTTTACAAATCATCCCAAATGTTGCATTGATATAAAAAAATATTATGAAATGTTGTTAAAACCATTTTAGTAAAACGGCAGCCTTCTAAATTATTTTTAACGTTACTTATAGATCTAGAATATTATTGTACTTAACTGAATATTACACTAATTTAATATTACTTCAAATGTTCAATAAATAAAATGTTCATTATACCATATAAAATTAAGTAAAATGAAATTATATCAACAATTAATTATTTCATTTAATCGTTATATTCAAATAAATTATATTAAATAAAATTAGGTCATATGATCATTACAACTTTTTTTATTATTTAAAAAGTTACACACTCCATCTACATCACAGACTCGTACGCCTATTTTAAAATTTAGTTAAGTCGCGATTTCTGTAGAGTTGCGATTTTTATCTAAACTACGCTAAAAAATTTTTTGAGGAACTCGCCATCATTTTAAGTTATCATTCCGATAGCTTCATGCAATAAAGTTTTTAATTATTAAACATTCATTTAATAAAGAAATCTCGTTGTTTTCTTAAACTCGTAAAATCCGTGCAAAGAAGAGGCTGGTCGCCAGTAACATAAATTATTTATAAATACGATAGTAACGATCAACATTACGTGAGCCTGTGACTCATAATAATACATAAGCCATCATCAATAGGTACTAATCTTTTGTGTGTACAATTTATGTAGAAATGACTTTGCAATTTTGGATCACGTACTGACCACTCTTTATGTAGGATGTTAAGTTAACATACGAGGTACATACTAACAAACTTAAATTGAGTTTGCATGGGATATTATGCATACATAAGACATTTTCGTCTAAGGGCTGATTTTTCACTTTTATCCAACGAATAAAAATGGCCGTCTGACAGCTTTTGTATGGAAAATATGTCAATATGACGTATTTATTCTACCAATAAACGTTATTTGATAATTGAAAAATCAGCCCTAAAGTAACAATAAAATTCAGATAATATAATCAATCTATTTATTTATTTATTTATTTTACAATTTATGTACACACAGAGAAACGGTACAGATATAACATTATAATTATTGGTACAAAGGTACTGCTTATTTCTTAAGAAATTTCTTCCAGCAGACCTGCGAAAGGAAGAATGAAAAAAGAAATGTAGACAAAAGTGTGTAAGAAATAACAAGAAAATGGATATGTGAATGAAGCCATAGACTACTTGAATTATCAAATAAACCTACATAAATATAGTAAATATTAATTTCAGAATGAATACATACCTAAAACAAACACATACATAATATAATACATACATAAAATAAAATTAACACTGTAGAGAGGAAAGGTAGTGCTCTTTAAGACGAGTCTTGAAAAGAGAAATAGTTTTCAAGTCTCGAATGCTAGGCGGAAGTGAGTTCCATAGTCTAACTGCAAGGACAGTGAAGGAGTAAGAAAAGTAGCTGGTTTTATGTGGATGGGTTTTAAGGATGGATTTAAGGTGTGATCTGCACGGTGCATTACTAGGACGAGCGTAGGAAAAGCGCTCACGCAGGTAAGAGGGATAAGACGGATTGTGAAGGATGTTGAAAAGGAGACATAGAATCCGAGTGTTCCTGCGAAGACGGATAGGGAGCCACTTGAGTTGCTTGCGAAGCTGAGAAACATGGTCATACTTGCGTAGACCGAACACGAACCGAATACATAAGTTTTGCAGGCGCTCAAGCTTGTTTAATAGCTCCTCAGTAGCATCCAGGTAGCAGGCGTCGGCATAATCTATAATTGGCTGAATAAGTGTTTGTGCTAAGGAGATTTTAGTTCTCAACGGCAAGAGACCCTGGAGACATTTCAGTGAGTGCAGAGAGAAGTAAACCTTCCGACTGACCTCATTGACATGCGCACGCCACGAAAGATTGGAGTCAAGAATAACACCCAAATCTTTGGCAGTTTCGGCATAGTCAATACGAACGCCATCAAGATGTAAAGGCGAAAGAGATGAGATAACAGCAGCATTCCGAACGAATCGGCTACCTAAGATCATGGCCTGTGATTTAGTTGGGTTGATCTGTAAGCCGAATGATTTAGCCCAAGCGCTGATACAACCCAGGTCATGATTCATTGCAGCAATGGCAGAATCCGCGTCAGAGACAGTAAAATGTCGGTAAAGTTGCAGGTCATCTGCATAAAGATGGAAATTGGAGGAGATAACTTTGGTAACGAAGTTAATAAAAATCGAAAAAAGAAGAGGAGAGAGAACACTACCCTGAGGAACACCCTCAGTGAGGTTACACCAGTCAGAGAAGGATTCATCAAGGTGGACACGCTGAGAGCGTCCCCGAAGATAAGAATTGAACCAGGCAGATGTCGAAATCCACCGAGTTGAAGGCGCTACTAAAGTCAAGCAATACTAGGACAGTAAGCGACTTGTTCTCCATAGCCCAGCGGATATCGTCGGTTACTTTTAAAAGAGCAGTAACAGTACTGTGACCCGCGCGAAAACCAGATTGAAAAGGGGATATTATTGAGTTAGACGTCAAGAAAAGAGATAATTGTCTATGAACCAAGTGCTCAAAAACTTTTGAAAGAAATGGAAGAATAGAAATAGGTCTGAAATGAGATAATAATGATGGATTGTTAGTTTTGGGTAACGGTAAAATGTGAGCCTGTTTCCAGACTGACGGAAAGGAGCAAGAGGAAAAAGAGTGATTGAAAATGTGAGTGAGAACAGGGAGCAATGAAGGAAGGATAAGAGTAACCATTCTGGAGCATAACTTATCATTGCCAACTGCAGAAGAAGTAATCGCGAGTACAGATTTCTTAACGTCTTCCTCGGTAACACTGCTAAACTCAAAATGAGAACATTGTGGCAACGGAAAGTCGGATATTCTTTCCAGTGTCGCAGCTTTTACACAAGGGTCAAGAGAGAAGGGAAGGTGAGAGAAGTGCTTATTAAGGTCATTGAGGTTCACATCCTTACACTGGCTGGCAGAAGACTTGCCTATGCCAACAGACTTCAGAAATTTCCAAATATCGGAAGAACTGCGGTTGTCGAGTTCATGTTCATGAAAATAGCGTCTCTTAGCATCTTGACACAGATGCCTGCAGCGATTACGAAGCGATTTATAATAAGAGAGGTTCAGGTCTGAAGGTCTGCGCTTACACCTGCTCTTAGCCTTGTCCCTGCGTGCCATAAGCTCTTTAATTAGAAGCGTGATCCATGGTGCAGGGTTATGTTTTACTTTAACACGTCGGATAGGGGCATGCTGGTCATACAAGTCGAGGACGGTCGCGTTAAAGCAATTCACCTTGTCATCGATGTCATCGATCTCAACCAGAGGAGTCCAGTCGAGATCATCTGCATCACAACGCAACGCCTCCAGGTCAATGCCCTTGTAGTTACGCAGATATAAGAGCTGGGGCTTACGTTTAGGAACACGGATACGATACGTCAGATAAATGAGGTCGTGGTAAGAAAAGGTAGCAGTAAGTTGACCATAGTTAGAGACGTTATTGGAAGAGGATCTATTTATTTTATCTAATTTAATTATGGTTATTACAAATTGAATTTTAAATATAGATATTCTTTAATAAGTATTTTGTATGTACATAAATAAATAAGGACCGAAACTACCTTATTAATTGATCAACAAAAAAACTTTTATATGTTATTTAAGTTACCTTACTTTTTTTTTTGTCGATGGCCACTCGCAGCTACGAACCCTAGAAGGCTGTAGCTACTTAACCGGACTTGCTACTCTTTTAGTTCAAAGTAAATTCTTCAAGGTCCTTTTCACGTTGTGAAACTACGATATCAGAAATACCTATCAAAAAATTACAAAACTACGGTGAAGTGAAAGCAGGAATTTCCACGAACTTGTATCGGCAGTGGCCAACTAAAAAGGAAATGATATTGGAGATCGATACCTTGCCAGAGGTACAAAACATCGCTCTCTTATATTTCTTATTACTCACGCTTTTATTTCATTCTGAAATTATTTCCAGGAAACCTTCGATTTCGGGCTTTGGTAGAAAATAATAAAGGATACCGCTATTTGTTGAGAAAAATAATAAAATGGTTGATTATTATTTTATACTTAAAAATCAGTCTCATAAAAATTATATTATGTAAAAAGCGTATCTTAATTCATTGTCATCCAGTTCAGTCCAGTTGTTGTCCAGTGTTGTTGTTGTTTCTCGCTTATTCCTTTAAGACAAACCCACAATGGATTTTGATACGATTTTATGGAGTTAAACGAGGAACGTTTGTTTAAATAATTAACACCCGTCCGGACTAGAGGGCTTCGATATTTTAGAAATTCCGGATTGTTTAAATCTAAGTGAGGCATCGGAATTACTTACATTAAGTACATTCAATTAAATTTAAATATCAGTTTATGCAACTCAAGACGCTAAGTCATCATAATCATCAACTCGCTGTGAGATGACTACTGGACAAAGGCCTCTCCCATCACGGGTGATGCGCGATATCTTGGAAGCTCTCATTCGTCGGCTACTGCTAATTAAAAGAAGTAATATAGAAGCAATCAAGAGAGCATCTAGCTCACCTCAACTTTGCCCGAAAGGGCCGACGCCTGCCGGAGTCGCGGGATTATTCGCAAGAGACACCGTGGCTCCGGAACACAAAGGGCAATGAAGGAACATGGATGGGTTTTAGCTCACCTCAACTTTGTGTTTTCAGAAACTGTTCTCAATGTACACCTCTGACACGGTAGCGTACACCGTGTTTGGCATCCGCGTGAGTGCGCTGAAGGAGCTCACCTCTCCCCTCTGGTTCATCACGCGCCACATGGTCAAGTGGACCTTCTGGAGAGGCTTCGAGTTCACCATGATCTTCTTCCTCCCTGCCATTGCTGAAATTCTCAAGTATATCATACTTTTCTACTTGAATACTCGTTAAGCTAAATAATAACCTAAAGTAACGATAAATTTTACCATAGCTACAATACTCGTTTCGTTTTTTTTATTTTTTATTGTGGATTTCCCATAAAAATTAACCAAAATACCTAACCCTACCTAATACCTTTTTTGGGGGCCGAGTCACCCGCGTCCGTAGGAGAATACCCTTCAGCGAATCCCTACACGTGGTCCCTGGGTGGTGCTAAACAGGTGACACTAACCGCCTCCGTGGTCTAGTGGTTATACCACCTGATTCAGACCCAGAGGTCCCGGGTTCGATTCCCAGCGGGGGCAAATTTTTTTGCTCGGTTTGGTTGGTGGTAGGACTTCTTCTAAGTCCGCCTGGCAAGCTACCACCATCATGTCTAAGTCTGTCGCCATAACAACAATGTTAACAGCATTGTTGTGTTCCGGCAGTTAGAGGTATGATAGCCAGTTCCTCTGTGTAAGAGGATTCCGGGTGAAACTCGCTTCCATCTTCGGCCTAATCATCACTTTCCATCAGGTGAGATGTGGGCCAAGAGTTTCCCCGTTTTGTATAAAAAAAAATACTCGTAATATGGGGTTGTAGTTTTTCACATTCAAAATTCACAATGATTAATACGAGGGTGTAAATTCACAATGATTAATATGGGGTTGTAGTTTTTCACATTCAAACTTCACAATGATTAATCAAAATTAACAATTATTGATACGAGTACATACTTTTGACAGATTTTTCTTTTGACTAATTTCTTATTTTTGACATAGATTTAATTTTTTTGACATTCTTAAGACACACATTATTCACATTTTTTCTTGAAATTTAGCGTTTTATTCGAATTTTGATGTGTGATTTTGCTTTAGATATAGCCTTAAAAAAAAACAAAAATATGCCTAAGATAGTTTGATCATTTATCTTGGGAGTGTTCTAAATAAATATTTCAATTTGTTCACGTACATCAGTAAAATCCTTGACTCCGCAAAGGATGTTTCACAAAACGTTGCTTTAGGGTATCTTTTGATACCTTGGTACACCGAAGATATTATAATTTAATCATTTATAAAAATGTCCACGGTACAACTGTATCTTCTACTTTGGAATGCTCAAATCAATTTATTACGATTCATACAATAATACACCAAAAATAATTCTGTAAAACTGAGAGTTATTGACAATTTTCCGTACGAAACTATAATTTTTATCTATGAAATTATAATCAAAATTCAAATAAAAAATATTTAATAATTAAGGTGGCATTGCTATATTGCTTGAAAAAAAAATTGGTCTAATTAAAAGTAAAGTAAATATTTTTAAATAATTGTCGAAAATCAATATAATCTTGTGACGCGCGGTATTCAACTTTAGTCAACCTGAGCAATTCGATTTTGTAAGAGCGCTTTGACAAAACTGTCTTAGGCATATTTTTATTTTTTGTAAGGCTATATCTAAAGCAAAATCACACATCAAAATTCGAATAAAACGCTAAAATTCAAGAAAAAATGTAAAAGCGCCCTTAATAATTCCTCATTTGGGTCTGACATAATTGAAGCTTTCAATAATATGTAGTCGTTCAATTTATTTTCTACTTTAACATGATTATGCATGATTTTTCAAACGTTTTTAATATATTTTAATGTGTAATTCTAAGCTAGATATGCACACAATGTTTGCATGCCTCCTGGCATAACATAGCGTTCTGTTAATTAAAAATAAGATCTGTATTTTCTTTACATAAGTTAACAAATAAATAAATACAATACAATACTTACGTTAACGTTACTAGGTATACGTCAAAATATTTGTGCTAGACCCTCTGACCTGTAATGTACACACACTCTTTATTATTTGTATTTTTTTTAACAATACTTTGTAAACCATGTAATTGAGGAAACGTGAAACTAGTTGGAATATGCTTTTTTTTTCTAGCAAATCTTAAATCACGCATACTTTCAGATTGAAGTTCTTCTCGCAGCCAGCTACCGAATACATAAGAAAGTTGTTTACGGAAGTTGCCACAGAACGACAGAAAAGTGGCCAGACTAACGACAAGGATCTCGTTAATCATTTGTTGAAGTTAAAGGCGAACTTGAAGCTACCTGCAGGCTCCGACTCAAGTAAGTGTACCTGCGGGAACCAATGTGATAGGACTACAACTTATGAAATAACTACTGAAAAATTCCCTATCCCCAATCCCAGTTCTGGGTTTGTACGTATATATTTTGTGTGTGCAATAAAGAATAAGAATGCAGCAGAAAAAAGAACCTTGACTCCTAAGCTAACGTATTTTTAACTAGCTGACCCGCGCAACTTCGTTTGCGTCACATTTTCCATTAATGCTCCGCTCCTATTTGTCTTAGCGTGATGATATATAGCCTATAACCTTCCTCAATAAATGGGCTATCTAACACTGAAAGAATGTTTCAAATCGGACCCGTAGTTCCTGAGATTACCCCCTACATACAAACTTACAATCTTACAAACATACAAACTTACAAACAAATTTTACCTCTTTAGAATATTAGTATAGAAGTATAGATAACAGTCGGTAAAAAATCTTTGATAAAACACAAATCTGACAAAATCTTATCAACTATAATGATTTAATCGTGGGACAGATGAAAACATCTTATCACTTACAAAGAATATCGTAAATCAAATTGATAACATTATAGAAAAGTCAATTCCTAATTGCAATTTAATCGCTGTACCTTGTTATCTTTCAGAATTAGCTGATAACCTAATGATGGCCCAGGCGGCTGTGTTCATATTGGGTTCCATCGAAACGTCGTCCACAACATTAACCTATTTGCTCCATGAACTGGCGTACCATCCGGAAGAACAGGTATCAAAACATCGTTAGCATGAAAAATGATTGCTCATTAAAGTACCTGATCAACAATACGTGTAACAAAATGTAATTATGTAGTACTACCATCGAGGATTACACGCCATTTAGAAACAGCTGTGCATTTAGATAATGAGTCGTATCCACAAGCTGTTTTTGTGTTTTTATCTAATAGACTCGATTCCATTACACATGTCCGTTCTCGTCCCAAAGTTGGCGAAACACAAAATGTCACGTTGCCGTTGCTACAGTTTCTTACTAATATTTACCGTGTTTTACAAAGGACTTATTTCTTCCAGGAAAAACTTTATAAGGAAGTCAGCGAGGCGTTAAAAGAAAGCGGGAGAGACGTTCTAGAGTACGACGATTTGTTGAAAGTTAAATATATTACTGCGTGTATGCATGGTGCGTGTCGCAGAATGTAACAGATTTGATTAAATTATAGTTTTTTTTAAGGGTCATAAATGTTAAATAATGTATTGCAAATATATCTTTCAGAAACATTGAGGAAGTATCCTCCAGTGCCTCACTTGGATAGGATTTGCAACAAGGCATACCAGCTGACCGATGAGCTGGCCGTGGAGCCCGGCACGCCAGTCTTCGTGAACGTGGTGGGCATCCACTACAACGAGGAGTGGTACCCTGAGCCCGAGCAATGGCGACCGGAGAGGTTCATCAACTCCACCGACAACGATAATCATGACTTCACATTCTTGCCCTTCGGTGAAGGACCCAGGTTCTGCATCGGTATGTATAACTGCAATTAGGTAGATATTTTTATGGTGGCGCAACATGCGTGGAAAACCCAAACCCACATGATGGAAGGACAACTGGATCTGAAGTACAGAAGCAATCACAGTGTCGCTTAGAACATGCTTATGACCAGTATTGGAGCAATTGGTTGATTGATGACCATTATTGTGAACAAGTTAATATACTGTAAGATTCATAATCTCTACTATTAGCATAATCTGTGTTATTGATAATCAGATGCATATTTATTTTATTCTTTTCAGGTAAACGCTACGGAATGATGCAAATACGTACAGCCATCGCTCAGATGATTATGAAGTACAGATTCGCGCCTGATGGACCAAAGCATTTGGAAACTGACTCGTACAGCGTTATCTTGGGACCCAAGAGTGGTGGCAAAGTCAAGTTCATTCCTCGTACATAAATGAACCTATATTATATATTATGTAAATGTTTATGATTGTATGTACGCGCAAAAAATTAAGAACTAAAATGTGTTATAACTAAGTTTATTTGTTTAGTGATTGTTCTTTTTTGAACAAAATTAACTCATCGACTTTAAATGTAAAACTTTGTTTTAATTATTCCACGTTAAGTGAGATTTTTTGCGAGACACTAAAATGAACATTTTTTATGTCTGTTCCTCTCCGAGGCACTCTAATCAATGCGTTAGTGCCCCCAGCCAATTCTGCGATATCCTCGATGGGATATCGAAAAATATTCCTCAATTGCTATGCATGGAGAGATATCCAATACAATTTCCTATCAGCCTGCAGTATTATAACAACGCTTATGAATTTTTTCTTAGCAGAAAATTAAACCGGTGGAACCTGAGAGAATTGTAGAAATATTTACGGAATCAATATAGTTATTTTTAACTTGGACTAAATATATTACGAGACAGACCATTTTGTGAGAGCAGTTTTATTATCTAATCCATTATGAGAACAATTGCCAAGTTCCATAAAATGTGTGCCTACCCAGTCTAGTGATACACTGAGAGAGAATTCAGGAATTCTTCGGACAGCATGCAGCATATTCTGGCCCTGGCAATTTTTAAGACATAACGCCTTCTAAATTTTATTCGAGCCTGAAAAATACCTGTGGCTGTAACCTAGCAAAAACGAGCGTCGATAGTTATGATGGATCAACCGTTAGGATACTTCCTTAGCGTAGGAGTTACGAATGACGTGTATTAGTCAGACTTATTTGTGTCAATTCTACTAATTTTCACATTCGCATCTCAATCGCAAACTGTCAAAAATGTATGAAAATTAAGGCTTTTTTGACAGTTTGAGATTGACATGCGAATGCAAAAGTTGTTTAAAAATTAGTCGAATTGGCCCTCTGTTAGTAACTGAACGCTTTACCACATCCGGATATTAACAATTTCAAACGTAGGTCCTATACATTGCTTCACAAACAGAGAAAAGGAAAACCAAAGAATGTCTTATAGTTTACCCAAGCTGATTTATCTGGCTAGAATGTTTCATTCGAACAAACATCCAATAAATAGTGTTTGAATATGTACATTCAAATTTCGTGTACGAAATTCGTTTCAAGTTGTAAACGAGGGGAAAAAGGGAAATAAACTTGGCCATCGATAAGTGTCAACTTCACAACACCGCCGAGAGTGTATATTTCGTATTGATAGCTTCTATCCCCTTTAGAGGATATTTTTGACAACAAATAGAATATATGAAAGGGACGTTATTGTGATATTTTTATTGTTGGAGTTATATCTACATGTTCTTATAAGAATATATTGCAAGTTTTTTTATTAATTTGGGGAATAAGTTTCAATATTCAAGATTGATTTACTGTCAAACGATTCGTAGGTCAGAGGTGAAGGTTTCTAATACATCAAACAGTTGTTACTCGCACACCTGAGCACCAATCATTCGCCTTACGAACCTATTTATTACATAGTTTCTGTGTAGAACAAAGAACTAGCCAAATAACACAATTTTAATATCAAACATTCCTGTAACAGAAAATTCGCTTTTGTTATACGCCAGAATACCTACTTTGTAAAAGACTTTTCATGGAAAGTATTGATAGGAAATTCCTGGTACCAAAAAACGAGCTTAATAGCGTCATCTCTCCGACATAAAAGTATTTATTTATAACTAGCTTCTGCCAGCGGCTTCGCCCGCGTAATCCCTAGGGAACATATTCCCGGGATGAAAAGTAGCTTATGTGCTATTCCAGACTATAATCTATCTTTGTTCTAAATTTCATTAAGATCCGTAAAGCCGTTCTGGCGTGATTGAGTAACAAACAACCAAACTTTCACATTTATAATATTACTCGTTTGGTGTAAAGCGAAATTATAACCATCTTCCCCTCGACATTATAATTATTAAAGGATATTGCAAACTGTCGTAAGCCGTTTTCCGAAGCTACTCGCTAGCCTCTAGGCGCCAAGCTAGCCGCCTGCCTGTGCGTTCGCGACTACAAAAATAATCCTTATAGCATGATTCAGTATTCACGCGCGATGGCTTATTATTAGCGTTTTTCATGTATAAATTTGGTGTTTCTATACCGATTTCTATGATTCTTTTTTATGGAATAGTTAATAATGTTATTTTTTTTTAATAGATTATAAGAGTAGACAAAATAATCAGAAAGCTTCGAACTGCTAAGCTATCGGGAGTCACACGTGTTATTGTGAGTCAATCATAAAAGATAGACATGATATTTTTTATATAATTTTAAGGAGAACATCTCCGTCATACATGATTTCTGTGTAGCTTTCACCATTAAGGTTGCACACGCGACGGAAGCTTAAAATGGAGTAATTTCTCCCGGTTTCCCACCATTTCCCTTCACTGCTCTGCTCCTATTGATTGTAGCGTGATGAAAAGTATACTATAACCTGCTCAGGAGTATGAATAATAATTGTACCAAGTTTCATTAAAATCCGTCGAGTAGTTTTTGTTTCTATAACGGTTATACAGACAGACAGACAGACAGACAGACCGACAGACAGACAGACAAAAATTGTACTTATTGCATTTTTGGCATCAGTATCGATCCCAATCACCCCCTGATAGTTATTTTGGAAATATATTTCATGTACAGAATTGACCTCTCTACAGATTTATTATAAGTACTAGCTTCTGCCAGCGGCTTCGCCCGCGTGATCCCTAGGGAACATATTCCCGGGATGAAAAGTAGCTTATGTGCTATTCCAGACTATAATCTATCTTTGTTCTAAATTTCATTAAGATCCGTTAAGCCGTTCTGGCGTGATAGAGTAACAAACAACCAAACTTTCACATTTATAATATTACTCGTTTGGTGTAAAGCGAAATTATAACCATCTTCCCTTCGACATTATAATTATTAAAGGATATTGCAAACTGTCGTAAGCCGTTTTCCGAAGCTACTCGCTAGCCTCTAGGTGCCAAGCTAGCCGCCTGCCTGTGCGTTCGCGACCTTATACAAAAATAATCCTTATTATAGCATGAATCAGTATTCACGCGCGATGGCTTATTATTAGCGTATTTCATGTATAACTTTGGTGTTTCTATACCGATTTCTATGATTCTTTTTTTATGGAATAGTTAATAACTAGCTTCTGCCAGCGGCTTCGCCCGCGTGATCCCTAGGGAACATATTCCCGGGATGAAAATAAGCTTATGTGCTATTCCAGACTATAATCTATCTTTGTTCGAAATTTCATTAAGATCCGTTTAGCTGTTCTGGTGTGATTGAGTAACAAACAACCAAACTTTCACATTTATAATATTACTCGTTTGGTGTAAAGCGAAATTATAACCATCTTCCCCTCGACATTATAATTATTAAAGGATATTGCAAACAGTCGTAAGCCGTTTTCCGAAGCTACTCGCTAGCCTCTAGGCGCCAAGCTAGCCGCCTGCCTGTGCGTTCGCGACCTTATACAAAAAAAATCCTTATAGCATGATTCAGTATTCACTCGCGATGGCTTATTATTAGCGTATTTCATGTATAACTTTGGTGTTTCTATACCGATTTCTATGATTATTTTTTATGGAATAGTTAATAATGTTAATTTTTTTAATTAGGGATAACTGAGAGTGTTATAAACGTAAGAGTAGACAAATATAATCAGAAAGATTCGAACTGCTAAGCTATCGGGAGTTACACGTGTTTTTTTTTTTTTTTTTTTATACAAAACGGGGAAACTCTTGGCCTAAATCTCACCTGATGGAAAGTGATGATTAGGCCGAAGATGGAAGCGAGTTTCACCCGGAATCCTCTTACACAGAGGAACTGGCTATCATACCTCTAACTGCCGGAACACAACAATGCTGTTTTTGTTTATCAATCATAAAAGATAGACATAATATGCTGTCGTTGGATATTTTTTATATAATTTTAAGGAGAACATTTCCATCATACATGATTTCTGTGTAGCTTTCACCATTAAGGTTGCACACGCGACGGAAGCTTAAAAAATGGAGTAAGTTCTCCCGTTTTCCCAACATTTCCCTTGACTGCTCTGCTCCTATTGATTGTAGCGTGATGAAAAGTATACCATAACCTGCTCAGGAGTATGAATAATAATTGGACCAAGTTTCATTAAAATCCGTAGAGTAGTTTTTGTTTCTATAACGGTTATACAGACAGACAGACAGACAGACAGACAGACCGACAGACAGACAGACAAAAATTGTACTGATTGCATTTTTGGCATCAGTATCGATCCCTAATCACCCCCTGATAGTTGTTTTGGAAATATATTTCATGTACAGAATTGACCTCTCTACAGATTTATTATAAGTATAGAAGATAGATGTTAACTTTTATTAATGTTAATTAGGGACGACTGAGAGTTTTATAAACGTAAGAGTAGACAAATACAATCAGAAAGCTTCGAACTGCTAAGCTATCGGGAGTTACACGTGTTATTGTTCGTCAATCATAAAAGATAGACATATGGTGTCGTGGGATATTTTTTATATAATTTTAAGGAGGAGGATTTTATAGCTTTCACCATTAAGGTTGCACACGCGGCGGAAGCTTAAAAAATTGAGTAACTTCTCCCGTTTTCCCAACTTTTCCCTTCACTGCTCTACTCCTATTGATTGTAGCGTGATGAAAAGTATACTATAACCTGCTCAGGAGTATGAATAATAATTGTACCAAGTTTCATTAAAATCCGTCGAGTAGTTTTTGTTTCTATAACGGTTATACAGACAGACAGACAGACAGACAGACCGACAGACAGACAGACAAAAATTGTACTGATTGCATTTTTGGCATCAGTATCGATCCCTAATCACCCCCTGATAGTTATTTTGGAAATATAATTCATGTACAGAATTGACCTCTCTACAGATTTATTATAAGTATAGATAGATAGAAGAAGATAGATATACTTAATTGTACACCGATTAAAACATGAAAATAAAACGTTTTAGAACGTGTTCGTTCATTTCATGTAACATACAGGTAGGGTCCGTACTGTATGTTTGTCAATTATACAATATTTTATGGAAAACAATACAAAATAGTACGTGATGTACATTTTTTTTTTATAAATTTTGAGAAGTCTTTTTAAAGTCTTTCAAGAAGCTTAATTTCATTTTCAGAGTATTGCCTTATCATATGTATGTATGTATGTGTTTCTATTCAATAGGTAAAAAATTATGATCCCTCTTTTTCAATCACCTTTTGCACCGTGCAACATAAAGAAAGCAAACCCTTTTGTTCTCACTGGCTCCAAGAATTAGGTACACTGAAGTCCAACTTCTCTACTTTTTAATATTTCCTTAAGAATGTGTTGTGCAAAGAACAAGCATTTTCTTCATACTAACACAGAATGGGTTTTAAGCGGTACACTGTTTACTATTCTTTTTGCGAGGGCACATAGCCGCGTCACAGGCGTGTTAATTGAGTGGCGAGTTCATTTAGGATAAGCAAACATTCATTGATTGGAGTGGATTGATGAAGTATGAGTAGGTACGTCACCCACTGCGACATTCTCGTGAACACGAACCAATGTTATCCGAATCGTCTTCGTGCGAATTCAACTTGTTCCAAATTCAAAGTGTTGGTTGGTAAGCTGCAGTTTTCTACTTAGTAGCACCGATACAAATCATGTCAAAGAAAAAAGCGAGTTATTTGGAAAGTCGTTTTTAGCGGTCGGTATTTTTGACAAAGTCATTTTTTTGTTTCCTGCATTTTAGTGAAGAACATAACCCTGTTTCTGGCGCAGTCGGGTAAAAACAAAGAGCTTGTGTACCTTTCAATAGGCTAGATTCCATCATCCACAAATTGCAAAACTATTTAGTCCGTCAGTTAGAGTATTGAAAAATAATGGACACGTATTTTGCGTTTTTGCAAATCAATGAATATTGACAAAAAGATAAAACGCATCAAAACTCGGAAGTGGGGGCTCGTGACGTCACGACTCACTAAAAAATATGCGAAGGTGTGACGTATTGAAAATTTAAAAAGCGTCGTAACTTCGTCAATTTTGGTAACAAAAGGAAAAACACGGGTCAAATATTTTTTGATAATATAACTGACGGATTAATTAGATTTTTTCGTGACACAAGCCTATTTAGGTAGAGAACGGAACGACCTGATTCTAGTACGTATTTTTCAGGAAAATTTAAGCTTTGCCTTCCAGATCGGTACTTATACATGTAGCTCAAAGCACTTTTATCACGGAATTCTGCTTTGAGCTTCTTTAATAAAGCTTTTAACGTTTAGTGTTAAAAAACTCGTTTAAGGTTCGTTTTCAAGCGATACTGCAAGTGTAGGCATGGTTACGTACGGCCCCTCTATATGTACAGTCAATAAAGCTATTTTTAAACAGGCAGCTAACTTGACACTACTTTTAAACAATGTTGTGAGTAGACAATTATTAAACCTACACCACACTCGAAAGTATGTCATTAGCTTAAAATATTATAGTGCACACACGAGAAATAAATATTGGCAGTACAGTGGAAAATTAATATTTTTTTATTTACACCAAATAGCTTTGTTGACTGTACATATTTACCTACATATTTATGTACAACCGTGCATTTACCAGATAACACCATAGACCTAAACCACCCAAACAAGAATTCGATAGCTACTTAATGGTCAATTTTGTAACAGAAGGCTCGCCCTTTGTCTTTACAGACTCGGCAAATGGATTTATCCGCAGATACTCGTACCATTGTCACTGCGTTCTTTTCAGTCGCCCTACGTAGGTATACGAATCTGTACAATGTCTTTACTGAACAAAAGTTTACGAGGAAATAAATTACGCCTTAGAACAGCGAGAAAATTAGGAGCTGTCGATAAATTATTATTGATTTATTGTGGTGATGGACAGCTTTGGGAGATCAATTATCAACAAAGCATTTTTTAATTTTCCCTAACATTTATTAAGACTGATTAAAGCATAATTTTGTAAGATATGGCGGTATTAACTATTGTTTGGGGTTCAGAAGTAGTAATGTTCAATAGTCAGAGTTAGTAGGAGTTTTATCCGATGAAAAAATATTGCAGTTTGACCATTTTGTAAAGAATATGCGCCGTATTGATATTTTTGACTATTGAAAAATCATTCTAAGTCCACAGCCCAAGCTACAACTGTTAGGTTGGTAGGTACGTGATACGAACAACAAGCTCCATGACTGACGTTTTAAATCATTTCTTTTCTTACCATCACCGATACCAATATACCTACTTATGATAATAGTAACAACAACGATCACAATCTTCTAAGAGTAAAAACCTGACAACGAGAACCTAGAAATAATAAAAAATCAAACCTTATAAATTCAAAGTCCATCATTGTACAATAATAACGAAAATGACGTAGACCTACACATTTTAAGACAGTTGATCTCAACCTTTGCCTGTGTTTTATTAGAGCACATCTCGATGATAGTTTTAAAAATACATTGCGGAATTGTATATTAGTGGCAACTTGACCTTTTGACCCGAACATGACTTGCCAAAATATTACTAACAGCCTTCGACATACGATTGAATGTCACTTGCCGGAATTAGCGGCAGTTCCTAAATCTGTTACTTATTTAAAAGCCGACACCAACATGGTTGTAACAATACAAAATTAATTATTCTTCGATGTCTTACAAGTATGAGGTCTACCTGATGGTAAGTGACCACCAACGCATTATGACATCTTCAACACAAGAGGCTTTCCAATCCACGTCATATAAAACTATCTCAGAACTTAGCATAACAACAGAAAATATATGACTGTATTTGTACACAACTACATCATACATCCCCGGATAAAGCTCTTCAACAGTAAGGTTTGCTACTCTGTAATCCATTTAAGAAAACACGTTAAATTAACACCACTTGAACAAATAAACCAATAATAATAATAATAATAATACATAACACACTACTCGCTGCATTTACTTGGTTTCGGCCCGTAAATGTAGCTTAAAACCAGCCAAAGAGCTGAGAAGAAAAAACACAAACCAAGATAATAATAATAATAACCCTACCGCAGTATCTCTACGTTGACGTCGTGGTGGGGCTTGCGCGTCCCGATGAACCTTAGGTCATACCTAGGGTGAGGGGCCAGACAAAGAGAGATACAATCCGCAAGGCAGTTTTGTGGCGAACTGTTGGGCAGTAGCGACCCCACGAACCTTATCTCCCGGGAGAAGTCTTGTTCCTCATCTACGGCTTGCCTTTATTGGCTGGCCAGAGTGAATACTGACGAGGAACAGAGCTCCCACCTCTCTCTTGCCTTAATTGGCCGGTCTGAGTGGAGATTCGCTAGAGCACACGTGCTCGGGAGAAGGATGTATAATCCAGTAAGATGCTGGTAGGGATCTTGACCGCACTTCCGGGATTGTCCTGATAGCCATGGTATACCTCTCCACTCCTCTAGCACCTCAGGCTATGTTGCCTCCTTGGCGCTACGTCACTTTGTGCTAGCGACCGTTTTCGGGGGCCCATTCATTGAGTGTGCAAGTCACCCCCTGCCATTTAAAAGCCGTGTATATTGTTAGTGGTCAGGCAGGGGCCAATAGTTCTATAATAAACGATTATCAGTCCACTAAACCGCCCAAACCCACAGCGTTTCATCTTTTTTTTTTCCATATTCTGCAATATTCTTGCTCCAACCGGGGATTGTCCTTGGGAATACTTTCACAGTGCATACAGGGATAATCGCCGGTTGGTGCCCCATTACATTTGAAATTTCTAACGGGGCCTCTGCGAGTTAGTTTCGGCCCCTCGTACGCCTACCAAAGGACCGGGTCTCCAGAGACCCGAGAAAGAAAACAAAAAAATAATAATAATAATATCCTTGGACATTTCACACAACGCCATATAGTCCCAAGCTAAGCAACCTAATGCTTGTGTTATGGTAACGATATGGCTGATAAACTACTTATATACATTTTTTTTTTTGTAAATACATACATATTATAGATAGAAAAACACCCAGACTCGGAACAAATACTTGTAGGTCTTACAAATATTTGTTCCGTGCGGGAATCGAACCCGCGACATGCTGCGCAGCAGTCAATCGCTCAACCACTGCGCCAACCGTGTTGTCAAACGAAACGAATAAGATCGGTACAGCGTGAACCCGCAATACCCGACACCCATCAATAAGGTTGCCACCTCAGCCCGAAGAAAACCCTCTAATTGAACCTCTTTAATTGAAATAGAGTTTAGAGCCGCAATGTGCGGCAGTCTTCTTTAGCACCCATAAAGCAGACAGATGACTTTTTTAAATTAAATTATTTAGGTAGGTAAGCATTGCGAGAAGGTATTACTGGTAGAGTTTATGAGTCACTACGTTTCATATGCTACTACCGTACTATATAAACCTTGAGTATGAATTTCATAATAGTGTGAGTATATAAGATAGACGATAAACTGTAGATAGCATGATCGATACGATGACGATGATTAACTGATAACAACCCAAAATAATTTTAATATCCGATGCTAGTTAATTCCTCGGTCCTGTGATTTTAATCTACACGATTATGCTGATTAACTAATCTCGTTAATCGCCAATCCTATCCTTACAAAGAATAGAATTGGCGAACTCGCGAAGAAATTAATTGAAAAACAGGCACACCCTCTCCGTGTAGAGGCGGGGGTGAATCAGCGCCATTATAAGCATTTTTCACGCGCCATCTTGCCACTTCCCAGGTACCTATGCATGTACCTATATAGCACAGTTTGTTTGGAGAAACAGAATAAATGTGCCAGTAATGGTAGGTCACGTAATGGTAGAAGTTTTGGCTGAGATGAGGAAATGTTGCTGTTACTATGCAAATACGACATGAAAGTATAATGCGGTGATGACCGTGTCGCTTCAGTTAGCATCCAGATTAAATTCACATACGTAATGGATACTGTTAGGCAGATGGGCTGTGGCATCCATCTTTCCTAGACCTAAAATTGCGAAAAGCCTGATTTCCCTAAGGATTGCGGTGCCAGGCGCATGTACTCGCCATGTGGTTTGGGATAAACGGTAGCCCGACAAAGAACGAATACTTTCACAAATAAAGTACACATAATCCAAGAATAAAATAGGTATTATTAAACAACGACGAATTCGTACCGATGCGAATACGAATTCACCGGTGAGACACTTAAACAGTGCGTGTCGAAGTGCGAGCATTTGGAAAATGTTCAGTCATCCTCATGTGCGCTCGAGATGAAACTACGTAGTTTCGAAATGTCTCAAGTCGCCAGGATTGGAACAGAGTCCTAATAGTCACGTGAGCACGTCAAGATAAAACCAGGACGTGAAATAGATACAATGCGAGACGGCGGAAAGAAGGGTGAAGGGATAACAAGACTACTTTAACTCAATGAATGAATAGGACACGGACTCTTAGAATGTGGATTTTTTGGGAAAAGTCTGTCAGTGAAAAATTGGAAAATAAGATATTGGCAGTTTGCATCGATACCTACGCCTACACGGAGAATTAATTTATACTAAAACACACAAAACAAAATCGTTATTAGAAAAAAGTTTTAACCTAAAAATTTATTGTTCCCTTCATGAAAGCATTTTCAACAAATTAAAAGTAAGCTCGATATAAAATTAAAAGTAAAAAGATCTAAATTAATATAAATGCCAGTGTAACATTAAAAACATATTTTAAGAATGTTGAAGGGTTAACACTTCAGAAAGTTATTGAAACAATGTTTTACAGAATTCTCTAATATGCGTTAAATTTTGAAGAAATGTTGCTTTGAACAATTTCCGATTTTTCTTTGAAAAAAATTTCCTTTGATAAAACTTTTGTTTTTTACTTCAAACCATAAAGTTACTGAGCGTTGGAGTCTGTGTGGATAGATATTTTTTATTACTAACATAAATCCAATCTTATATCTTTCATCGGTCTATGTTATCCATAGATATAATGATGTTATCTGTCAGTAAATAAATCCAAAAATGATCTAGTTTTTATTTTAAAGTTAGTTTCCTTATCTAACAGAAATTTCTGTTAAAACATAATATGTACTCTTTTATCTGTATTTTATCTCTTTTAAGTGTTTTGTGTTTACCTACATAAAAAAAATATCTTTAGAAGTCAACCGTAAAAGGGGCGATATACTTCTGTCAGATTACGGACTATCAGTCAAGATTTTTCGCTTCAGTGAAAGCATTTAAGCCGCACCTGTTCTCAAACACGTGACTTCAAGACATAGGAACATAAACTGTGTGCAACTTGTTAAGCGTGTAGGAGCTAATTCGTGCAACTTCTGAAGCCCTATTACCAACTTACTGGGTAATTCAACGTTTATGAAATTTTGGAAACTCGTTAGCTGGTTCACTGATATTGTTGGTATTCGCGGGATGATGATTTGATTCGTGGTAAAAGGCCTTTGCTTACTAACCAACATTAATGTAATAATGTATTTTTTGTTAGCCTTTATAGTATTGTTTCAGTTTTCACCCCACAATATCCTGCATCTATAGTCCAGTGTAGGTATTGCAACTAAGTGTCTTACTAAAAAGTAATTTTATAAAACTCGGAAAAGTTAAGAAAGCACTATTTTCCTGAAAGCAATTCACAATGGTTTTATCCTAGAACAAAATCCTGAAACGTGGAGTTCTTTCCAGCACTCTGCTTTTATAAAACTTTTGTTTTTATCTTTCTTTACACTTAAGATTTATAAACTTGGTTATCAACACAGAATTTATAAAAAAAAAAAAAATAATTATTAAAAACTCAGATTATTTCTAAGCAGGTATAATCTAAGTTTGAAACTTTTTAAATTTCAACAGCTGTCACTCATTCAACCTATTTGGTCATTAAACTATTTTTAACCGACTTCCCAAAAAGGAGGAGGTTCTCAATTCGGTAGTTTTTTTTTATGTTTGCTACCACGTAACTCCGTCATTTATGAACCGGTTAGAAAAAATATTTTATCTGAAAGGATATACTTGTCGATTGGTCCCATTTAAATTTTATCAAAATCGGTTGGGAAGTTTGGATTTTAAATCGAAATAGCTGGAATTCGATCGGAAATTGCGTATTTTTCTTTCCTGTGATTTTGCAGTATTGGTGTTGTTAGGGTACCACTATAAAGTGAAAAATAACTTTAATTTCAGAAGTCGGTGTTTTTATTTATTTTATTATTTATGTACACACAGAAAAATAGTAAAATTTAACATTATAAATATAAGTACAAAGATACTGCTTAGGTATTGCTTGTTTTTGTTAGTTTCTTCGTATTTTGACACCGACTTCCGAAGTTTAAGTTATTTTTTACTACGTAATGTTTTTTTTTTGTAAAAAGTTTTGTTAAATAAATGACTGGCCAACAGCCGTGAAAAAATAGAAAAGCCATTTTTGTTTTCTTTTTACGTTTTTTTTTTCGAAACTCTAATGGCTATTAACACTCTTTTTTAGGTAACGTGGCCAGTACTTTGACATTTATTCTTGAGTAAAACCTTTTCAGAAAAAACCTTTTTTAGCTCCATATCCTACTATCCTATCCTACTAATATTATAAATGCGAAAGTTTGTGAGGATGGATGTATGTGTATGTGTATGTATGTTTGTTACCCTTTCACGAAAAAACTACTAGACGGATTACGATGAAATTTGGAAAAATAACGCATAGGCTTTTTATCCCGGAATTCCCGAGGGATCGGGATTTACACGGGAATAACGAGAATTTATACGAGGACCAAGTCGTGGGCGGCCTCTAGTTGCTTTATATTTTTCTGATTTTTGTTACTGTTTTATTTATAGTTGATCATATCAATATTTTGTAAGCCTTTGTAGTACCTAGGAGTGGGATATTAACAACAGCAAAAAGTTTCTAGCACGTTGTAATTCAACAAATAATGTAAAACATCATTTGCACATTTTAAATTAACTAGCATAAATATTGTTACAGTTGCTAAATCATTATATATTTCTAGATTATCGTTAGGTACTTGAATTTAATGAGGGCTACCGTTTTTGTACTCACCAGTTGGGGCGTCACTGTCGGATGAGGTCTTTAATCGTAGCATTAAAGTACGTACCTAGTTATTGCGCATGTGAAAAAATTTTGAAGAAAAATAATATAATTCATGATGCGTGAACTTGCGATTAATGCAACATAGATATCGTCGCAGTATTACGTGGACTCATCATAACGGAAAAAAGAAGGACATACCTACCTATACACAATTTCGAAAAAAAAAAGTTAAATGCAGTGGTCGGGAGAAACGTAACTGCCATATATTCTAGACTGTTTTAGAAAAATTCTATACAAAAAAAAAAACAAATAAATAAATAAACTCTTGTCAAAAGCCAACCAACAGTAAAAAGACAATGTCCAGATTGGCCCTGTACAATAAAAGTATCGGACATACACGATAACTAATTGTCTATTTTAATATATTATATATTCGTTGCAAATACTTTTGTAGAGTGGACTAGCTTCATGCCAAAATGAACAATAAAAAGTATTTTACGCGACATAAAACATTGATCGCCGCCATCTTTGCGAAACGTCATGTCGTTTGAGTTTGAGTTTTCATGAAAATAAATCTGTGTTTTATTGCTTATTCTAACATAATAGGTTAATGTAGGACTGTGGGATAAAAAAAAAATTACTACCTAATCGGTAAGGCTGGTTTTATAGTCACGCGTTTGAACAGGGCCGTCCAGAAGAACTTGTTTGCAAATGCACTAGATAGATGTCGCGTTTTTTAAAATCACGCCGTTCAATCGCGCGCACTTACATACACTTCTTAGGCTTTAGAAAAAAAACTACAAAGGTACCTAATTATCTTGGTAGGTACTTAAAATAGCTAAATGAATTATGATACTGTTTTCAGTTTCACTCAGAGCGATAAAAAACTATTAATGGTTCGGTTACTTTAACCTCAAAATCTGATACTTTTTTTGAAATATATCTATCCTGCAGCTAGTCCGCTATAAAACTAAGATCTTATAGGAGTTCACTAATGAACGACAATACAACACATAATTTTCCGATGCTCTTGGTTCCAGGGCGAACAATGTATGGGCGCAGAGCAATGTCCTTTGAAATATCGAAAACCTCACGCTACACTAGCGCCTCCAGCAGCGAATTCAAACGCGACAGCCCTCATTAGGCTAGGTACCCACTAGATATGCAGTGAAACGTTGTCATAACTGTTTATAAAAAAATAAAGGCCTCATTTTTTTTAAGTGAGTACTAAGTATACATATTTAAGTAGGTTAGAACTTCGAATCTGTATTTGAAAATAACTATCGTTAACTATTTCTAAATTAAAAACATCAGATGAAGAATGTCCCAATAGAACGCCAACAAGGCGTCAATCATTGGCGTGGCGTGTGTGCGACGAGAGACCCGAACTAATGTAATAAATCCCCTTTGTACACGCTTCCAGGGTCCCGAACATTTCCACGGGTATTTCTCCTTCTGTCGCATGTTATACCACATCTTACGAACGACACGTAACAGGCGTACATGCAGTACAAACCTGTATGTTTCATCAGCTACGCCTTGACGGTCGAACGGATTTGCATGAATTTTGGAGCACAGATAGATCATAGCCTGGAATAGGATTTCGACACTTTTTCATAAGTTTGCGATCGCTGAGACAAGATACGTATAGCTAAATATCATAATATCTCTTGTTACAAAAGCCTATAATGCTCGAACTAGTCTGTAGGTACCACTAATAGCTTTAGGTTTTCCTTTTACAATATCATTAATAAAAAACGCAATGTATTTTCCCGTACTGGATTTTGCTCGGGGCGGCGAGGCTACAATAAACTTTATAGCGAGTACAAGTAACTACTATCATAAAGGATCCCCTTGGTAATATTTTACTGAAAAATTTTCCTATTTAGCAACAAAAAAATTGCAAACAAAAATTCACCCAAGTCCTTCGATAATAATAATACTTGTTGTTTTGAATATAGGTTAGAACCGGAACAGAATAACTGAAAACAATGTCGAAGCATGAACTTGTGAAATAGTTTTCAGCATAAAATTACTGGTAGCAGGTAATACTTACACGGCTAAAGTTAAAATCTCCTGGCTTTTAGTTCGCAGGGACTGTTAACCTAAAACCTACAGCTGGGCGAAGTCAGTCACGTGAGAGGGTCGATTCACACGTCAACGACTCTTTGACAAGTTTAACTTTTGTATTACCTAACTCCGCCACCGATTGAGGCGGTCACGAAATTTGAATATTTATTCACTCTCCAACCAGATTTATTATCGAGATAGATCTTTTTTGAGCAACAAACATAAAAATCCAATTAAAACTCACAAACGCCACGACAGGTTCAAAAACGTAAAAGGAACTAAAAATTTGCTTTGATTTTTTCATAGAATGTGTGTAAATATGTTTTCATGCAAAACAAGGTTCACCTCTCGTCGAGTTTTTGTTAGAACATTTAAACATGAATACAATTACATTCCTTATTTTATTAAAGGTCCTACTGCAGAGTAACGAAACCTAAAAAGTATTCTATCTTGGTAGTTTTGTATGGGTATTCAGTGGGCCGCCCAGATTGGTTTCGACTGTAAAAGTATCACTACACTTGTCGGTATACGCCGATTCTCGTCAACACACTGGTATTCAACGAACCGTGTGCAAAATTATTCCGTACACAAATGTAATAAACGTGCCACCATGAGATGTAACATATTTACTTAAGGAATTCTGACTAATATTTTGGCAGTTAATCGTAGAAGACTATAAATAAAACTAATATTTACGAGTGTTGAAAACTATTTCCTAAAAACACTAGTGACTTATTGCTTTCATTTGTTTAAATTTACGATATTTTCGGATTGTATAAACTTCGGCATAAAAATACTTTCAATCTCTTGTAGTTTGAAAGTGTGTTTATTGTAGTTGAAAGTTTTTTCGATAGAACCATAGCGATCGACCTAGTTCATTCTCCGACAATAGAAACAGCATTATTGTTGAGCCTTAATAGTTTATATCTAGTACCTATTCCTTAGTTTTCGTCCACGCCTTTGCTCCCGCTTTCTATCCTGTAGAAACGGTACATTTTATTCAGGATAAAAAGTAGCCTATGAGAGCCAGCAATAGTGTAGCTGTTCATCAGTGAAGAACTTTCCAATGACCGAATCACATCAATACTTCTAGAGATTACCCTTTATACACATTAACTGACAAATATATAATTTTGCCTGTTTATAATATAAGTTAAGCAGTCTAGTACTTCTCAACTAAGATAATAAACAGGCAATGAAATAAGTGATTATAGGAACCTTTAGGTGGAAGTATGTAACTATGTAGCATTATCATAAATGATTTATGTTGTAACTGATCGGTTCGACGCTTATAACACGACACAAATCGTAACGAGCCAACCTATTCTGAGATAGTAAACACACGTGAACGTAAACTACGTCACTGAAAACGTGAAGCTACACGGGAATTAATATGACTCATCGACCAATGTGGATGTCATACAGGTATGAACGACAGAATAAACTCTGTACAAAGCCGAACTTTCCTTAAGTGTCCGTGTACCTATATATTTGTCGTTCAGGTTCAGAAGGGGATTAAACTATTTTTAGTGGTCGGACCACAAAAAATAGTCCAATCCCAGGAATTTTCAATTCCCAAAATGCCCCCGCTCCCAACTACCTCATAAAATAATTAATATCTGGAATGTCCAATATCCAAAATAAGTTTGATGATGTTAGCTTCGTCTCCTTAATACCCAATTCCCAAAACGAGCAATCTTTCTCGGTTCCTAAAGACTGGGAACTGCGCATATAAAGTCCTGAATACTCTTCAAGTTTATACCGCCAATTCTTCAAAACAAAATCGTTATAACAACAAGACAAGAGTAACAGATTCCCTTTGTCATTCTATCTGAATATCATTTACTTTATATTTGACGGGTGTTCGCATCATACGCGGCATAAAAGCTTTCTTATACTTTCATCCCTAGGGCGTGGATCGAGTTTCGAAATATGTGCTCATCTCACGGCACAGCAGATGACAGGCTCTGTCCGGATTACGTGTGTGATGTATGGTGATAACACAATCATAATATATCTGTTTTCTTTCAAAGGGTAGACTTTTTTGTGTGTATTTGTTTTAATCGCCAGTACAGTAGTAGTTTGTAAGGTTGTATTTAAAGGGGCAAACGCTAACGATGTAAATGTAGCAGCAGTCTGCTTAACATAAACGTTAAAGAAGACGGTTAGCCCAGTTGCCTGGAAGATCATCAGACCTTATAGTAAAAGGCTTACGCGGACGCAGAGTCGGATGGTAGTTTTTTTATGGGACATTTATATTATACTAGCTGACCCGCGCAACTTCGTTCGCGTCACATTTTCCATTAATACTCTGCTCCTAAATAATATTGCAACTATAAATTGAGATGTAAGCTACCTATCTTTCAAGTTAGATCAAACTGCACACGGTGTGCAAATTTGATTAAAATCGGTTAAGTAGTTTAGGAGTCCATCGCGGACAAACATCGTGACACGTGATTTATAAATATTAAGATAACTTTGTGATATATTAACTACAATTTTAATGGAATCAAAATAATAATCTGTAAGTATGAAAACCACTTGTTCAGTGGTAAAGTTTATTAAAATGACACAAACTGCGGTTGTTTTAAGAAATTGCTAACCTTTTCAAATGGTAGAGTAATAGAACAATTAAGTGATTTCTGCTTAGTTTTTCTTCGGGTAAGAGACTTGAAAGTGAACGAAAATTAAACTCGTTAGCGATATTTTTCAGCAAAACATAAAATTAACATTAAAAAATTAACTATATTAATCTAATTAAGTAAAAGGCTTTGAGCCGCGCGCCGCTCAGCCGCGCCGTTCAACTGTAGCGTTATAAGTGAGGGCGTATAAATAGTCATCATTGCTTATATTAAACGAATTCTTTCACTAAAGCTATACAAAATTAGGAGCCATTTATACAAATTACTTGATCTTAGAATTACAAGGAAAATGAAAAGGCTTAGTGAGCCCTGTCATTAGCGGAGAGAAAAATAAAACAAAGTTAGAATTGTGGAATTGCGGTAAGAATCCATTAGCTTCGGTGACTGTCTGTTCGGAATTGTTTCTTGTACTCTGACTAGCAAGAAACGGCCATAATGTCCGTTAAAAATGATACCCTACTGAATTATTAAGCAAATTATTATCGTCCCTTGTACCGTGAACAATGATTAAATGTTCAACTTTGACAATTAAATAGAATGATGTTTGAAAGTAGAGATAAATTATGCTCTACATTTATTTTATAGCCGTCACTTGAAAGTAATGAATCGCATTATTTGAACCAAAAGTAGGTACGTAATAAATAACCAAAAGCCCATTTTTCAGCACCTGAAAATGTTCGTAATGTACACAACTACTTCGAGCGTATTATTATCAATCCTTTTATACATAATGAATGTTCAACCCTTCCGGACAAAGCTTTTATCCATTCAGGCGATGAGTTTCCGTTCGGTAAGTTTTGTTTGATTCAAAAGGGATTGTCTGAAATCGGCGTTAGTGAAATGGCACGAGCCGGGTCGTCGGACGAAATGCACCGACTCCCCAATGTTTCGGTTTCAGTCGGGCTCGGGCTGCCAGTGTAACGGCGGGAGAGCTCCGGGTCGGCCGCTTGTCGCTCAATCCCGAAACCACTCCGCGTAAACCTTCAAACACGAAACATATACGGACACTTTCAAGAGATAACTCGAAAGTAAGATTTATAAGTTTTCTAAAACAAGTTTTGAAGTGTCAACTATGGTTGTAGCGAAAGGATGGCTCCGATAAGTGCATAACAACGCGCTGCATCGGTGAGTGCAGAATGACATGTGTGCAACTACTGGCTCACTTGCTGCGGAACACCAAAGTATTTCAATTACGAGCCCGTGTTCAGCACGAGGCGCTATTTTGGTAAAATTATGTGACGAGAATTTCGATGGCAGCAAAACTAATTAAGAGTTCCTTCTGAAGCATAACTTTGGAGATCAATTGCCTAAAAGCTTTCCTACGTTTCGATTAAAATATGATTGCTCTCATTAATCAGATTAAAAAATTAAGAGCTTTTGAACAAAGCCTTTTTGGAATTAGCGATAAAACACGATCAATCTTGTAGAGAAGAAATAAAACTTTAATCAACACATTGATTTTACAGTTTATCTTCTCGGTACCCTTAAATGGTTCGAGCCTATTACTTGTCATCAAGAAAGTAGAACGGTAAAGGGTACGGGATTGTTGCCAGGCTCGGCCATAATGGACCAGCTGAAATTAACATCATTTGATTCTCATTTACGTTGCTGCTCATCACGGCTAATGGTAAAATTGTCCTTGACAAAACGAGTTTCACTAACATAACTTTTTAATTAATGTCATAAATTAGTTAGGCTGTAAACTGAAATAACTAATCACGTAGAATCGAAAATTTAGATTGCTTACCTACTGTGTAAATTATTCTGGGTTTTAATTATATTATTGGATTTTAAAGCCCTGAAATAATAATTTGTTTCAAATATTATTTCAGAACTGGAAAGTCTTCTCAAATACTCTTGAAGATTCACTACTTACTGACTAATTTAAAATGGTAAATGTTTGATTTATTTGCTTACATCAAACCTCAGTGATGTAATGGAAGCAAAATTTATTTTTCAACACTTTTGCTCAAAAAATGCATTAACGAGGTCTGTATACATTGTGCGAAAGTTGAAAATTAGATACGCACCATACAATGGAGCGTGCGGTAAAATAGGTACTCCCACATAAGTACCCATTTTACCACACGCTCTGTTGTATAGCACCGTGCGTATCCTTTACGGTTTTTTTTAATGTCCATAAACAATATATCAAAATTCCAATTCTCATTGTACTGTTTTCTCGCAAATGTGTTGAAAAATGTTGTATGATATAAAGTGCGGATATTGGTATTTACAAACTCATGACTATGGTAAGCCCTCGACTTTGTCTTGAGCTTAAATACGTCTACTCGTTTGTAAAAACCAACTTACCGCACTTGTATCATAAATAACTATTAAAATCAACTTGAAACGTTTGAGTTCTCAATCTCCGTGAAGTCGTTTTATTTTTATTTTTTCGCCCTGTTTGATGTTCCACGTTGGAATACAGGGTTAGATATGTCACTGCATAATGGTTAACTCGAATATCTTGAGAGATTGTAAAGTACACCCTCGATAAACTGTCAACTGAACATTTTAAATACTTTTATACGCATCAAAATTGAAAAGTATAATCTCTCGAAGAAATTCCGAGAAATTGTGGAATAGTAAGTACCTAACTATCGAACACTAAGTATAATTATATAGTTTCAATATTCTAACCTCGATGACAGCCCAGCTACGCGGTGCTCCTACTTCTATCGGCAGGGTTTCAAGGTCGTAAAAAGCTGAAATTTGTCATGAAGGTTCCTTGGAGAGTGTAGGGGAGCACTAAGAATTTTTCCGAAATTGCCACGAGATCGGAGAAAAACGGGATATGCGCGTACGAAGTCGCGGGCAAAAAGCTAGTCTAAAAGCATGCAGCAGCAAAGAAAGCATATATGGCGAAAGAAAAGTCTAACATATATGGCGTCATACCATTCGAGCTTAACCTATCCGTGTCGGGGAGCCGTAAGCTCCCTGTTCACTAAGTTGTGTTACTTGGCTAGGCAAGACAATGGTAGAATCTTACACTGACGGGAATGACTTCGAGATATTGATTATAGACTATGATGCAAAAAAAAATATTCCAAATATTCCGTTGTAACCATTTATCGAGAGATTACAATCTCTCAAGATATTTTATAATCTTACGGAGTTTGCAATTACCCGACACTGACAGATTTGCCACATAGGGATAGGGAATTTTCCTGAAAAATATTTCAGGAATGGTCTTTAACGCCTGATTTCTCAAAAGACGGCAAAATTTTACCCCTAGTTTGACAGCTTTAGGAAGTCAGGTATCTGTCGATTTAAAAACCGGGCCTAAACCCAATTTTACTACGCCTACGTTCGTATTTGCCAACCAAAAGCTTTAACTTTACTATTATATTATTTTTACTAAAGTCAATCATCGTCAAAACCTCAATATTATAAAACAAGTCAAGACCAAACTTCAAAAACTATGCTATCATACACTGACTACAGGCAGTACGGTGATTGTTAACACAACTTTGAGCTGAGAAGTTCAGCAACTCGCTCAATAGAAGCGTGTGTGTCTATGGTCTAAAATAAGATTATCGAGGTAACAGGCTGTTTATTTACAGCCAGCTGTCACTAAAAGATAAGCGAAGGATTTTCTTTCATTGCGTTTTATTTGATGTTTACGTACAAACATCAAAGTAGACGTAGTGTGCATGGCTGTTTGACGTGTATAACGAAAATGGAAAGTAATATAATACATATAATAAGATCGTATACTTGCTGTGTCTGGACATTGAATATTTTTGCGTAACAAATACATAGAAAAATGTTAGAAAAAAGACATAGCACACACAAATGCAATTTTTGAAAATTTCGTCTGTCTGTCTAGTGTTTATTTGTCTCTGCATTTGCACGGGACTCGTCGGGCTTCATTAGCTCGGCGTTTTTCTGGTGGTCGCCACTGTTGATTCTGGCTTTCAGGAGTTGCAGTGGTTGGGAATGTGTGAGGGGCTTGTCCCATAAAAATAAAAGCACCCTCGTCGTGTGCGAGTCCGACTCTCACTAGGCCGGTTTAAAAAAAAAAATAACCTTTTAAAATGTATAAAAAAAAAGTGAACATGTTATTATCTTATCATTATAATATTTTATTGTAACATGTGAGCTTCTAAGTTCGAAATTCTATTTGACAGTTAAACCATATTGTCCACAGATGACATTGTACTGATTACGCATTATTCTGAATCACCTTAGCCAATCTTTAAAATTGGGTGTTGTTATCATTAAAATTGTATTTTGTATTGCCAAGAAAATTACTTGGTACTTTTGCTCCAATCTATACTGTCAGTCGATAATATAATCGATAATACGAAAATATCGATCGTTTTTCGATTTGGCGGAGAGTTGTAAACTGCATCCATACCATCTGGTAAACTGGCTAACTTACATAAGTTGTGTATTTTTGGTATTATTTTATGGTGTCTAAACTATTACAGCCGCACGGGTCGATCTTCAAGGTTAAGCAACACTTGCCGAGTTCGGTTTAACGATGGATGCCCATTTTAACATACCGAGATTGTTCCACGCCTCATAATATATAACATCCGCACGGCCAAAGCTATAACAGTCAGACGGGTCGATCGTCGATCTTCAAGGTTAAGCAACGCTTGCCGAGGTCGGTCTGTGGATGGGTGACCATTTTAAGATTCGGGTGTTCTACAATCTGCAATACTGACAATATCAAAACAAACTAAAAAACTAAATCGCTCGTTTAAATCGAAGAAAATGCGTTTCTTTTTGGGCTGGGCTGGATGAATTAAGAATCAACTTGATTCATCAATTTCTTTGTTTCGTAGATTAAAGACTACCACCATTCGTTCGATAGTCAGTTTTGTTGATTATGATTCGAGGTAGGTTTTTACCAGGAGATTACCTGGTCCGGTCGGCATTTCACCGGAAGAGATGATACATTGCCTTGCATTAGGTACCCTCTCCCTATTTTTTGTTAATTCTGAGAGAGATCAGAATACGCAAGGTAGATGGAAGTAGATTTTGTACATGCAACACATCACGTCTTTTTCCGAAATCCACGAGAACGACGTCGCGGGCACAGCTGGTTTTGAAATAAATGTGTACATTTCTTTATTAGCCTAAGTTGCCAAAATTTTTTGTATTAGTAGTGTGAACAGGCTACTTCTGGGTAAGCTCGCTTCATCGTAGACTTTGTCTCCGTCATCTCTGACCTAGACTAGAGTCAAGAGCAAACCCATCAACACACAAATAAAAAAATAAAAAAAGAAAATGTATAAATATATTAAAGTAAGTAATTTAATATTGTCTACACTAATATTATAAAGAGGAAAGATTCGTTTGTTTGTTTGATGATTTGAATAGGCTCCGAAACTACTGGACCGATTTGGATGAAGGAAGACCCGAGGAAGGACATAGGATAGTTTTTATCCCAGAATTCCCACGGGAACGGGAACTGTGCGGGTAAAACGGGAGCGAAGCCGCGGGGGACAGCTAGTTATAATATAATTTGATCGTTAAAAGTCATAAAATGTTATGTCACTGAAGTAAATAAAATGTGATGATAATAATAACCGGGTTATGATTAGATGTTTTTTAATTGTTAATTGTCTAGACAAATCGTGACTATATACTTTTGGGTATGCAGACGACAGCACTGTTGCTGAAAGATACGTGTCTGACGCACGAGCTGGTGGGTCACAGACCCGGTCTCTCCGGGAGGTTATGGTTGAGCGCTTGAACGTGTACTTACAGGCTGTCTCCGATGGGGCGATGCCAATCTGGTCAAGTTCAATGCTGCGAGGACCCAAGCGTGTCTTTTTTCCGCTAAAAGGAGTCAATTCGACCCTGCTCCATCTCACCGCGGTGTAACCGTGCCGATAACCGACAGACTTGAGTTTCTTGGTGTTACATTAACATTACCCTCAATTTTGGCCCCTTCATAGAGGCCAAGGCTCAAGTGGCTGCTAGAAAGTTGGGGATCCTGGCAAAGGTGAGACGGTACTTCTCGCCGGAACAGCTTCTTAAACTGTATCAAGCGCAAGTTCGATCGTGTATGGAAAACTGCTCTCATCTTTGGGACGGATCTGCCAGATACCAGCTTGATGCCCTCGAGTCAATTGAAAAACGAGCCAAGAGGATCATCGGCGATGATAAGCTCGTCGAATCGAAGCTCCAAAGTCTTGAGCATCGACGCCGAGTTGCTGGCCTGTCGGTTTTCTATCGGTTACATTTTGGGGAGTGTGCGACGGAATTGCATAACCTAATTCCGCCAAGCCCGTTCCACCATCGGACCACAAGACGTACGGCGATATGCCACCGGTACATGGTGGATATCCCACCTATACGCACAAAACGTATTGGGAATACATTCATTGTGCGTACAGCTAAGGAGTGGAATTCCCTGCCTGAGTCAGTGTTTCCTGATAGCTACAACCTGGGAGTCTTTAAGTCAAGAGTGAATAGGTTACTTCTAGGCAAGCGTGCTCCACCTTAGACCGCATCATGGCTTAACATCAGGTGAGATAGCGGTCAAACGTACGCCTATCAAAATTAAAAAAATAAATTTTAAAAAATCGTCAAATATTTTCCGTCTATTCTTTTATGTGTAGGAAATAATATCTATTCTCAAATATGAAGAAAACCGCATTAAAATCAATTCAGCAATTTAAAAGAACGAGAGATACATAAACACGAAGAGCGACTTTGTTAGTTATAGAAGTACTAAAGAGATTTATGGTTACATAATGAAATACACCTTGTTATCTTGTGTGTCTTATTAAACACTAGCTGATGCCCGCGGCTCCGCTCGCTTGACAAATTATAAGTATACTAAAACCTTCCTCGAGAACCACTCTATCCATTGGTGAAAACAGCATAAAAATCGGTGGTGCAGTTTCTGAGTTTATCGCGAACAACAACCAGACAGACAGACAGACGCGACGGAGGACTTTGTTTTACAGTGATAGTGATTAATAAAAGGGATGATTCTCTACTGGGAAGGTTCAAAAGTATATACCTAAATAAGATTAAACTCTACCAGCAATCAATATCACTACACAAAAAAAAAACATTCCGTCAGAGCCTTCAAACTTGTATGTTTGAAACCAAATTAATCTTGTAACAACTGACTAACTTTTTCAATAGACGTCTAGTGACTACGTTGTGTTGGGTTCCGCCGTCACTGAGCACTCTTACATATCATGATGGCATCCATACAAAAGAATCCCAGTTACATTTTGTAGTTTCACATTTGAATGAAGTTTTAACTTGTTTACCTACATATTTCCTTGTTGAACTGTGGCGAGTTATAAAATAATGTGTGAAAAACTACAACTTTTTGAAGCATTAGGTATTCTTTTGGTAATTAGTTCAATGATTCTATATTGGTAATATTATTATGTACGACGATCAAATTCGGCATAATCTACTGCTGATTTTTTTACATAAACTGCCATGACTGTAAAATCAGGACTTTTATATAGAACTATTTTCAGCGTTTTCCAGGAAATACTGAAGAGCCCAGCCATTGTAATTTAACTCCGAATAAATAAATAAATCAAGAGTCATTATTATTTCCAAACGTCAAACATTTCCAAAACAACTCATCGGATTCGGCCGACCAACAATAATAACGAAATCAAATTGACGATTCCGATTCAATATTTGATATTAAAATAGAATTGATTGACGCTCGTCAAGTTGGAGGTAAACTTGGGCGTCCAAAGATGAAAATTTAATATTGAATTATAACACTGGTACCTAGCAGCCTTTATTATTTACATACCTAGATGAATGACAGAGAAATCCATTACATTACCTGAGGTACCTAAGCCTGCACTGCAACAAATACCAGTCGAATGTGACCTTATGAACACACAATAATTTTAACTTAGATAGCTGCGGCACAGCAAGTCCTACCCGTTTTTAAAAACCGTACGCTACAAAGTACAAAACTACAAACGAACCTACAAATAGGATTGCATTACCTTTGTTCCCATACAGTATAATACAATTATGTACGTGTTACAATAAAGAACAAATTGGCAACACGAGGATCTAGCGAATATTGGAGTAGCGCCGAGTACGAGCTCCGAATTGCTGCGAACACCTCAAGTGTTCAGCGATACTCAACCTTTTTTGTTACGTTTCATTCCATCCTCTTTTATCATTGAAGCGGTTTTATTGACATAAGAACAAAACTCTTAAATGGGATTTTCTAGAGCTTACTCTAAAAATAGAATTGTTCCCCCAGTTATCGGGGTCAAAACCTTATTTGATGGAACGCACTTAACTACTTATGTAAAGTCAACATCTGAACTAATATTATGATAAAGTAAAAATTGTTTGATAATCTCTAAATATGTACTTTTTATTTTTTACTATGACGTCTTAATACTTTAATGATTCCGGTGTGTTAGACGGAGCTACATATTATGTACAGGACGAATAGCAGTATGCCTTTCTCACAACGAAATCAGGTTGGCATTGACACTTGAACGGCCCCTGAACTGGTAAGCGCCAGATAAATGTGCAAAAATAGCCATTAACCCATATTAATTAACAAATATAAAAATCCGAAATAAAGACTAAAGCTGTCCTAAATCGAACTTTATCGTAATCATTTACATTCTCTAGTAATGAAACACGGTTTTTTTTTATTCTAGTTTCTCTAAAATACACCACGGAAGGAAAGGCTCGGGAAAAGACTACTCTCAAATTAATATACCTCTATACACACCCTATTAACTAGTTAGTACAGGTATTAATTACATTATGTTTAGGGCCTGCAATAAAACTAAGCGGCTTGAACCCGTACCCAGGTTAACTGCACCTGATTCACTGGCTCACTGTGATGCAGTGCAGTAACATGGAATCTTAACTTACACTTGATTATTAATGCTTACGGTTAAAACCGTAAGCATTAATAATCAAGCTCGTAACATTAACAAACTCGTAAGCGTAAACGCTTACGAGTTTGTTTTGAGATATCCTAACTAGATTGTGATTCTAATTCCAAGTTTTGAATTGTGATTCTAGTTCACTCCGCAACCACGTCGTTATCCGGAATCTCAGAATAACTTTCGGGTTTATTTCGGGAAATCCTGTAAATATGTAAATTGTAAGATACCTGCAGTACCTACATTGATTTTATGTGTTTTCCGCAGTTTTAAGTTAAGTATCTGGCAGGAAACATTAGAATTTTATGACATTTTTCACTTAATAATCGTACGTTCACGCAGCTTGTTTATGGACTTATCCATATACTATAATTATAAAGAATATCGAACACAGGCGCGACGCGACTTCGACTATACGACATCGAAACGACGACCATTTTCTTAGCAAATGTAGAATCTGTCATGCTGTCGCGTCGCACCTGTTTGTTCTGCCTAAGCTTTTCCCGACTATTTTACCCCAAGATAGGCGGGAAAAGGTTATCGGCATCCAGTCTTATCGGTATTTTACATGAAACGACTGCTTATCTCACCTCCACAACCCAGTCTTTGAGAATTACAATACCTCTTAATTTACCCTGATTTCCTCGATTATGCCAATGTGTCCACTAGTTCACCGGTTGACTAACACCTTAACGGTGCTTTCCGAGCTACGGAAAAATCTCCCAATAGTATGAAGACCCATCCACGGATCGAGCTCGGTTCTCTCCATAGAGTATATAACCACTAGAGAGCGTATAGGCCGATTTTTTCTAAGTACGCGGCTCACTACAGCGGGCCGGGGGACGAGGAACAACGCGCGGCAGCAATTGGTCCGTTCAAGGTCAAGTTGCATAGGTAGCCTATGGTTAGTGGTGGCACTACTTGATTAGAGGAAAATAGTCGATATCGATAAAATGGATTTTAACATTATAAAAATACTCAATCCAAACAAACAGCGCTATATCTTGTTTAAACAAAGTTTCCCTATTAACCTTATCTTTCCACTTTTATTTTAATTCTGAAATCTTCAAATCAAATCAAATCAAATCATTTATTCGCATAGAATGTGGGTATTTTAACAAAAGTTGGTAAAAAATATATCGAAAATCTAAAATGAAAACTTAGAATAATAACGCATAGAAACCTAGTACGAGTGCAAAAAGTGAGGCAACTAAAACTTAGCCTAATCCGTCAAACTTAGCCACCAGGCCGTCAGTACTCAATGTCGCGTTCCGTCGAACACAGCTCGCGAGTAAATAATTGAAAATGACAGTTTGTTGCGTGAAAGGATGTTATAGCACATCAGGAAAATAAAAAAATGTGATAAAATAACATTTCACAAATAAGTACTCACATTCTATGCACTATTTTTACGTAAATCGATAAATAAAACAAAATTCTAATAACCTAACTTGTCATAACACAGTGTTGCTATTTGTGAGGAAAAAATACCCACATTGCTTTCATTCATGTTTTTCATTTTTGTAATTTTAAAATACAATACTTACTGTTAATTCATCAAACCCGATGTTTTAACATTGTTTATAATTATAACCCATCAAGCATTCTAAACGCATTGAACAATATCTCATTCTTTATGCGATTTATTTCCTTTTATTTTGAAATAAATTGAATTATACCTTCCGAAAAAATGTGTCATATTACATGAAAAATCATGTTTACCTTTTCCAGTTCCCAACAACATAAAATACTTGCCTTGATAGCAAAATAGTAATGCGTCTTCCCATATTTTGTGGGTAACGGCTTAGTAATGGTATCACTGAAAGCTATATCTGTGTGCGTTAGAGGAACGTAGACACATTCGGCTCACGCACACAAAGAAAATGAAGTGGACACACGATTTTGCTCGGGTTTTGTTCTAGACGCGGCTTCTATGCGTTATTATTCTAAGAATGAAAACATGTATGTCAAACGCACAGATGAAAAATCTGAGACCCTCCTCCTATTTTTAATGTCGTTTAAAAGTAGTTACGTGTTTAATGTAAGTATGTGAATTGATTAAAAATTGTATTAGTTGTAATTTTATGATCATCGATAAATAGACTTCAATCATTAAACGTAACAGCACAGATTTTTACGATAAAAATACAAAGGGGAAGAAAGGGATAAAAATATAAGTATTTCCTAATGAAAGAAAGAGACTTTTCCAAAAGACATCAACGCGCGCTTCTCACAGTGTGCTCGTTCCCATAACCACCATTTTATTTAGACCCCTGCAGTGGCTCATCATCTGATTCAAATCAAAAATATTTTGCGTAGTCTTTACTCTCCGATGAAAAGTTATGCCATCATTTTTTGTAACAAAAGGTCTTGTAATGTTTTCCACACAAATTCACCGGGTGTGAAGGCATTTTATGCGTTATAAATTGCATAAAAATTAAAACGATTTGTAAAAACTTAGCATGCCCACAGGTCTAACAATTGGTTACAACTAAAATGGTTACTAGTGCCGCTGACTAACATCTGAGCAAAAACACTAATAGTTTTCGTGCGTCGGGGCACTGTATGTGCAGTCAAGTGGTTTAATAGTCTTTGGTTCTCTCGGTTCAGGATGCTGTTGGGGCTGCCACGCTTCTGTAGTGCTTCAGGGATTTTCGTGGACACCCAGTCTGACAGCTTTGCTGCAATCAGGCGCAAGCGATCAGCATCATTGTTGCACAGGGTGCATGCCAGTACCAACGGTTACCTCCTGAGTGTCATTGCCAACAAACTAGATTGTCATAGGAAAATAAGTAAAGGCTTAAGCTAGCTACATGCCCCTGTAAAAACTGTTAAAATCTCCTAACATAGTTGTTAAGTTTTTATGTTACTAACATCTTTTTATTTGTGTATAGTTAGTAAGTTGTAATGAAACTAACAATGTTGAATAAATAAGGAATTTACTTCAGCATCAAATAGATCGATATCGATCGATAATCTCTAAGAAATTACGACCCGCGCAGTCGTTATTTCTTAGAGAGTAAAACAGGCCCTAAGATCAGCTATATATTCCAAACCCAGGTGTGAGGATGACGCGAGCATCGACGTCGCCACCGCTGCGCGTGCTGGAGCGCTTCGCTAACAGCACGCCAGCGCCAACCACCAGCACAACGGCCAACAATGTTGCCCCACCCGTGCCTAAACCCAGCGCCAACAACAAGAGGCCGACGCCCATCATTATATATCCCACTGGTAAGAGAACTACAATATAACCTTGGGCCCAAGGCAGAGTTCAAAGAAGTTCTATGAGGAAAGACGATTGTCAAAAATTAAAATCGTTATTGCTGGTAGAATTTAAGTAAAAATTGTTACTAACCCTATGGACCACGGTCTGAAATAAAATTATTCTATTCTATTCTAATGTCACTTCGTCTAGAACTCTTTAACATTATAAGCGATACACTGCACTGTTTCGTTTCTGTACAATCTTGTATTTAAATATAAATATTTATTTGTATTCATGGACACCGGGAGGGGGATGCAAGGACATTCGCACCCACAAAAACATGAAACAAAAAATACCTATATTTGATAAGCGGAATGTAATAAAAGATAATCTAGCAAATACGAAATGTGGTAAGTACTTCGAGCTCCCTTGGCTTGGCCTTGCACCCGTCTTCTTTAGTTCTGAGTGACTGGGTATAGGAAAACCTATCCACCCCCCTGAAAATAGTTCTGCCGGCGGCGCCCATGTTTATATTTAAAAACCACAGAAATACAATATATCTATTTATAACAGATATAATACAATTCAGCGTAGTATATTTAGCTATATATTTAAGTATATATACTACGCTAAGGTATATAAGTTCTTCTTGAAAATAAGAAAAGGCAAATCAAAGATGTACCTACTAATTCACTGTTGTTACCTAACTAAACTAACTAAAAAACCTATTTACCTCCCCGAGCCCCAACCTTTATACCTATTAAGCACACCATATTTATAAAAGCGAGAACAATTTTTCCGGACTGATATGTAAGTGGGACAGATATTTACTTTCCTGTGGAGGTTATCTGAAACGACAAATACATGATAATGGAGGGCTGAAGACTGCTTTCACACAATAGAAGATATGGTTCAGTGTGAATTGCCTCGTTATATTTTCGCGACCTTTCAACTTTCTGGGAGCTTTCCTTTTTCTGTATATTTTAACTCTACTATTATATTGTCACGTATACCGAATTTGACAGCTTTACATATTTAGTTTGTTCACTTTGAGAAGGGGTAAAACGTCAAGCAAACAGTCCCATCCGTCCCTTTCAAAAGTTATTTTAGAATACACATAGGTGCTTTACTTCTTACTTTCAAACACATCGCAATGACTGTAATTTCCGTTGACAGGGCAGGGATTTCAGGGAGAGTTAGTCTGAATCTGAAATATAATAAACATATAAATTACCTTGTTATCAAAAGACATGAACGAAAACTTTTGGGGGCCGAGTCACCCGCGTCCGTAGGAGAATACCCTTCAGCGAATCCCTACACGTGGTCCCCGGGTGGTGCTAAACAGGTGACACTAACCGCCTCCGTGGTCTAGTGGTTATACCACTCGATTCAGACCCAGAGGTCCCGGGTTCAATTCCCAGTGGGGGCAAATTTTTTGCTCGGTTTGGTTGGTGGTAGGACTTCTAAGTCCGCCTGGCAAGCTACCACCATCATGTCTAAGTCTGTCGCCATAACAACAATGTTAACAGCATTGTTGTGTTCCGGCAATTAGAGATATGATAGCCAGTTCCTCTATGTTAGAGGATTCCGGGTGAAACTCGCTTCCATCTTCGGCCTAATCATCACTTTCCATCAGGTGAGATTTGGGCCAAGAGTTTCCCCGTTTTGAATTAAAAAAAAAACTGTACTAGTTAGTAACGAGTCTAATGACCGACTACAAGAGTGATTAAATGGGTAATTTGCAGCAGCTTAATCGTGTAAGTTCAATGGTAACCGGAATCTGTTTCTGCTTGACGTTCCAATGTGATAAACCAAGTTAACGGCTCTTACATGCCACTGATTAGACTGAGTGGGCCGATCGATACATTACGGGCAATGTGAACCAATTCAGGAATTAATGGTATTGCTTTTAAAACAACTTAATTACAAAAGAAAACAACTTAATTACATAAAACAAAGGTCCTTTCAGATTAATAAATACCATGAAACCGCAGGTGTGCTAGATTAGTTGAGCCTGAAATTAAAAGTCATTTGTTTTTCATAAAACTCGGAGCTGTTATCGCGATATTTTGAATAGCACCATTATTGCAGCAAAACATCCTGGAGGCTTAAAATTTGCCTGATTATTATCACGAACTGGGGCGGCAGTTTGGGTTGCCAACGTCGTCATTATGCCGGCCGGCTCGTTTGGGGTGGAAAGTGAAAAAAATGAAAAAGTAATTAGGATGGAAGGGGAGGCTAAGTTACGTTCTCACGAAATATTCTCCATTTTTAGACAGGAAAGGTTGATTTAATTATCGAGATCAGTGTCAGATTTATTTATGAAGGGAAGCGAGAGATGTTTTTCGTCTGGGTCTCAAATTAGCCAGCTCGTTTTTTATTTTGGCCCAATGAGGCAGCTATTTCTAATTCTGGTATATGATTGCGTTTGCAGTATGATTCTTTCAGCCAGCAGCCGTAAAAGCAATATGTCATGAGATAAGATATAGCCCGCAGTGCTGGTACAAACAGCCGGTGTCTTGTTTAATATTGGTCTCATTTATCGCAGACAAGGCTGCGCACTTAGCTGCCCGTGCCTCGAGCTTCCACGTCATAAGTGCTGCACACGCTGTAAACCCGGCCATGTTGCCCTACTGGCTTTAGATGATAAAAGACTATTTTTAGACCAACGACGACGATGGAAGATTAAAAATTCGCTTACTTTCTTTGAAATTGACGTTATACAGTTGATATAATATAAGATTCGAAATTGACAAAGTTATTATCCTCCTTAATGTTTTTATTATGTTCTATAAAAATTAAGATAAGTATGTAATTGCTTAAAGTAAGTAACTTAGATACATTAAAAAGCAGCCATAATCCCCTTAAGGTGTTACAAAATTTTAATGCAAACCTATTAGGTAGATATTCAAGACATTCAAGTTGCTAACAGTGCAATAAGTTTTGGCATATTTAATTAAATATATTTCAACTAAGATTAAATTAATGTAAGTTTATTTTTAAAGTAACTTAAACTTAGCACAGCGTTTACCAGTTTTCAATTGTTTTAAACTTTAAATGTTTTCTAACGATCAGCTGTTTTTACAAACAAAATTGGAAAACGAATTAACTGTCTGTTAGTTTTTAATTAATATTTCGGACTATTTATTTAGAAGTAGTTAAGCTCATAGAAAAAGTTAGATTTTCTTTATTTCAGTTCTGTTGACCGTGAGTTTTGTATTTAAAAGCAATTTCAAACACAGAGCATTCGTTCTTAAATAATATTTTTTATGAAAATCCAAACCTAAACGTTATTTGACAAACAAACAACCATCAATCATAAACCACAGAAAATGTTTTCCAAATAGAAAGATTTTAAAAAGAACAAATAACTACGTTAAAATATAAAGGAAATCTTCCAAATATGCAAAATATTAGCTCGTTGGTAGCGGCTCACTATCGCATCGTCAGCTAGTTTGTTCACTTATTTAGCTGCCACAAAGTGTTCAGAAAAATGCTTATCTCTCGGCTCCATTTCACTCGCTCCTATTTCCACAAACTCGGAGCTATATTTAAAATAGTAGGTACGTAGTTTATCCGACCAATGTATAAACATGACTAAATATTTATGTTTTATGTAAATTGTATAGTTGAGTTCCAACATGCGGTGAATGTCGTCAAAACATCTGAATGTTTCACGAACCCAAATGTGCAATTAAACAAAAAGTTTTACTGTTTTCAGTAGCCTATGTGCATGTTGACACACACCTGTTGTTGAAACACAAATATGTAAATGAAACATAAATACAAATAGTGAAACGAAAACGACACGCCTTGTTTTTGTTGGCTCAACTCCGTAAATTGTTGGAGCTCATTGAATCTTTTGGTTTATACCCAGCTTGGTACATGTATAGGTGGCCTCACTTTTCGCCGCCCTTTGTTTACGGTAAATTGCCGGAGGAATAGACTATAAACGTACTTTTTATTGTTCCAGTGACGCCGGAATCAATAGTAGTGCCGATAGTATCGTGCATATTTGGCTTCCCATTGTTAGCGCTCACCGTTATCTGCTGTTTGAGGAGGAGAGCCAAAATGGCGAGGTGAGTTACGAGTATATTGTAATGACAAGGACGTCATGAAATCACAGGCCATTTACTGAACCACTATGGTCGTATAGGTACTTCACCGGCCCGATAACGTAATGTTCTCCACGATAAACCCTTCAGGGATCGCTCGTTCGCTTTTAGGTCAAATTTCGTTGATTTAGGACATCGCGAGACCTTTTCACATGCTACTTGATTCAGTCCCTCTTCAGCGACTACTTGTTCGATGGAGTATAGGTAAAATATGGGGAAATAAGGCCAAATACTTAGCGTATTACATAATGTAGGGCTATACGAACAGCTATGACGAAGATATTATTATAAAGATTTTGGTAAATGATTTAGCCTTAGGTACACCGTAGGGCGCTAAAACCCCATGTATGCGTTCCGCCGGGGAAGCAGTTACATGTAATGTGCGTGATAATGATGATTGATTCCGCTGAGATCGCACACGGCTGTTGTTAAATTCAGCTTCACTGCTCCTACGGATTATGTAGAGCAATTTTGCGCACTGCAGACTAATAAAGTGAATATTTTATCGCATAGTACCTACTGGAAAAGAGGTTGTTGTGCCTTATAGCCATGTGAGAAAATATAGATAATATTCCAGATTTAGACACCTTAGTAGGAAACCATAATTAGGAAAATGGATTACTGAAAAGCTGCTGTAGCTACAAAAGCAAAAACTGAAACGGAGTCATTTTACTCATAAACAACTTTTACTATTCAGCTGTGCCATTTCAGGATTGGCTTCATACTAGAAGTGGTTCATAATTAGGTTAGGAGTACAATGCGGTCTTTTCTTGTTTTGCATTATTTCTGATGATAACCCCTACCATAGAGATAAGTCCACCAATAGTCTTTGACCCCTACCTACAGATAGGTAATAAGATTTTGACCGCCGCAAACACTACCACACGCGTAACTCCTCGCCACGTGCCGCAGCGTCACTGAGGTAAGAGGGGGGTGCAACTGAGCCGTCACGGACTCGTTACGACTAGTTTGGGTGTTGCAAGCTTGGACAGTTTTGGAAATACCTTGGTGGTCCAATGAAAGAGCTAGTCCAATGATCGCAACTTTCCCCTAGATCACGAATAGAATAAAACCTCTTTGCTTTACTGGCCGCAATTTAAAGCGCCTTTCAAATCCTACAAAATCACTTCAGTGAAAAATCCCTAATCCCCAAACCTTAACCCTAATCTTTTCAAAGTTAGAGTGAACAGGCTACTTCTGGGTAAGCTCGCTCCATCGTAGACTTTGTCTCTGTCATCACCAAGACTAGAGTCAAGAGCAACCCCATATCAAGAAAAAAAAATGTTCGCCATATTATCCTATCTCGATACAAACTAAGTGTACTTATCTAGCAAACTCAAACTCAAACATTTATTTCAATTAAACCATTTACAGGCAATTTTGAATTGTCAAGGTAGGTCGGTCCAAAAAAAGATGAAGCTATTTGCACGTTCCAAAGCGTAGATCTCTATGGAGAAGATCGTGCATGAAACTCCACGGACACTCTTTTATCTATCTGCAAATCCAGATATCAACCAGCAGCTCTACTTTTGTTCAAGTGTGTAACAAAGATATGTCCAGGGAACGTGCGCGGCGGCGGAACTGCGAGCTGGACCGAGGGGAGCTGTCAGTGGTGAAGATGTCCCCCGTGCGGTCGAAGCAGCGCGCCGTCAGTCTGATCCGGTCGCCGCGCCCGCCGCCCACGCTGGAGCTGGACACCGTGCTGGAGGAGCGCTCCGACCCTGAGCAGACCACACTCTCACAAGTACGGGTAAACAATCCTAGTATATAAAATAGGCTTGTGTCCTGAAAAAATATAATTAGTCCCTCAGTTAGATTATCAAAAAATTTTTGACCTGTGTTTTTTCTTTTGTTACGGGAACCAAAATTGACGAAGTTACGACGCTTTTAAAATTCTCAATACGTCATACCTTCGCATAATTTTTACTGAGTCGTGATGTCACGAGCCCCCACTCCCGAGTTTTGATGCGTTTTATCTTTGTCAATATTCATTGATTTACAAAAACAAAAAATACGTGTCCATTATTAATCAATAATCTAACTGGCGGACTAAATAGTTTTGCAATTTGTGGATGATGAAATCTAGCCTATTCTTCCGTTGCTGGGTGATTGACAGACAACGCACAGCCGAAACTGCTGGTCGAAGAAAGCTGAAATTTGATTTGTAGCTTCCCATTCACTCCGTAACCAGCACGAAGAAAGGTTTTTCCTAAATTCTTACGGGAACAGAAAAAAACGAGATATTTGCGTACGAAGTCACGGGAAAAGCTAATGCATTTAAATAGAGAATGGAAGAGCATTTCCTATTTAACTAATAATTATTGTAACTCAGTGTAATTCGTCGCTCTGACCTAACTTCGTAAACTGACCTGACTGAGGAACATAATATGTTTGCAATTTTAATATCACGACAAAACGGATGAACGCACTGCAGGAATTGGTCGCACTGTGCTTTTGCCTCTTTCTACGAAGTGGTCAGTTTTGTGAAGGTGCTGCTCAGTCGATTCTCTATCTCGGCTGACTTGGTGGACTGTACCTGCCATTTCAGACTCACATCGTTTTACATTTTTGTGTTTTGTAGTACCAGCATACTTTTTGTAGGTAAATCGTATCTGGAAACAAAGAGATTGCCAAAGCTCTGGGAAATAAAGTATATTTCAGAGCTGCGGTTTATCGTGATTTGAAATAAAACAATGAAACGTGACTTTTATGTAATGCTTTATTATTTATTTAACGCTTAGTATTGTTCGCACGGATTGACTTTATTATGAGCCTACATACCACCTATATATTAGGTAGATGGTTGGTATAACGGACTCTCTACCAAATAACCTTTGTTTCAGTATTTACAGTTCTGCTTGCTTATTTTTTTCAGATTGTTCGATTAGATTTTCAGTAATATCCACGCTGTTCAATGCTAAAAGACTCTTTCTGTTTAGAACTCCTCGTTTGTTTTATAATTGAAAACAGTAATGGAATGTGTAATAAATTCTCAAATAATATTTGTATGGCTCCATTGTAGTTTTGACAAAGGTCGCGGGTCCATCCCACGACCTTCCTTCCTTTCCGTTCTCATTGACGACATACTAGATACTAAATCTAATAGTAATTTAACTGTCATAAAGAGCAATTTATGTGAGTTTAAATCTGCCTTCTAAATCCAGCTAAGTCTGAAGCCCGGACATCTTACTCTCATGAACATTATTAGAGACATGGAGTCATAGATGGATGCCTAAATAAAAACGTGGTGCAGGATTTCCTACACTAATCGTAAGCTACGGTCCGTATCACCGAAAGATGAAAATACAACAGTGAACTAATATTTAGGCCTTCATTCCTGTTAGTAATCTTAAGAAGGATTTCTATCCGAAGGTGGAAGTCACGCCAGACCGCGAGGTGGGCACGATACTGTTCGGCGCGGTGGGCGCGATGGGCACGGCAGCGGCGGCGGCCGTGTGCAACCGGGACAGCTAGCGGCGCGGCTCGGTGCAGCCCGGCGCGCGCTCGCCGCTCTGGGCCGCACTCACCAGCCAGCCGCTGGACGAGGACGACGTCGATGACGACGACACGGCTGGCGAGGACAGCTAGCAGCTGGACGAGCGCTCCATTGTCGACATCGGCGAGCGCATGAAACTTTTCCTGGACATTCCTCTTCGATTCTAAATCAAAACAAACAGTGCCCATCTTCAAATACTCGAATTGTGTCGAATCGACTGTTAACTGATTTCTAAACAATTTAAATCAATTCACAAAGGAAATCCGACTTTAATCAATTCCGTCTGGATTCAATAACTATGTAACCAATATCGAAATTGAGTGTTTCAATAATCGATTTCTCTTACAGCGAACAAGTGTAAGATATGTGTGTGTGAGATGGGAGGCAAGCTACGTATAAAGTGGCAAGGTGCTGGTCACATCTGCCCAAGAAAATAACTGAACATTGAAAGAATTTCAATAGTTTACTAAGAAGCGGGTCCACTCGTTCCGGATTCGCTAAGAATGGCGAACAAAGTACCTAATACCAAATGAAAGGCACAATCGAAATTTTAGACTTGAAAAGGCCTACGTAGACTATGTAGGTACATCAATTAATAAACGCGAAATAATGACGAGTCTGAATAATAATTTTATCCATGAAAGCTCTTTTGAGCTGAAATTCATCTAATGCGCAGATGTTCTATTTTGAAAGTCACGCCAAAAATGTATTATAGACGGGTCAATTTCAAATGTTTAATATTAATTATCTCTGCTGATCATTGAATTTTTAAATAGTAGGTTAACAAATTAACGGGTAATACATAGATATTTCAGTATTTTATCAACAAGCTTCGCATTTGTATCTAATATAATGATATTAGTTCAACGTGTATTGACTACACAACGAAACTGAGGTAGGAAGATATATTTAGAATCATTTTAAATTATGGATAAATTAACAACTTTTGTAAAGATGAAATGACTTAGATGATTTTTGTATAATTGTACATAAACTATCTGATAGGTACGTAGGTAATTCAGTAATGTACATATTATCGTGCACTAACTTTAACACTGCACAGAGCTCTTGAGGCTTGACCCTTGTGCATAGCACAATATCACATAAAACTATTAAGTAGGTAGGCATATTATGTACAGGATGATGAATTTAAAAACTTAAACCTACGCTATAGATTCGTAATTTAATCGACGAAATTATATTTAGACTAAAAATCGAGGAATATGAATTAGTCCCATAGAGAAACATAGACAAATTTCAACACTAAATTTGACAATTATCATGAGGAGACAGTAGATGTATTCCTAAGTACGATGAAACGAGACCAATTGTGAATTCAGCCAACGTTAGTTAAAATTAAAGTTGCATATTAACTAATACTAATAGTATGCGATTTAAATTTTGTGTAAAATAATGAAAAAACCGAATTTCAGCTTTGTTGCCATTGTAAATAAAACCGGTAGGTAGACGATACGATAAATAACGGAGCATAACTCGTAGTTTACACATTGAATTTCAGCGGACTGTGTAAACTGAAAATAAAAACTCTTTTCAAACAGCCTTGTACAAAAATAACTTGGATGACTAACCAACCGTCTTATTACAACATCTACAAAAACTCTAGGTATATCGGAAAAATCCTGAGAAAAATATCCTCCTGAAAATTTAACAAAAATGTTACTATGGGTGACTTAACAATTCTCTGTGTAATCAGGCCGGTAAAGGTGTGTAATTTTGGCATAATGTTCAACTAGACCCTTACCTCGCCGCTACAGACGGTCCTATCTGGTGGACGTATCGTACTGTAAGAACCACATAATTAAGGGCTCGTTATGAGCACACCAGCCAGTGGCGTAGCTAGCCGCAAAGGGGCCCTGTATCATACCTTTTTGGAGGGCCCCTTTTTAGAAGTATTGTTTTATAAGGAGATGGCGGGACTAAACGTATAGCTTTGCGCCCACATGCCGGGGCCCTTTAGTTCGGGGGCCCCGTATCTTTGATTGGTAGCTACACCCCTGACACCATTTGTAGTGTAAGTGGTCTACAGTCTAGCAACTAGCCTATACGATACCGTGTGTCTATTGCTTGATATAAATTTTCACCGCTGTACTGTACTAAATCGATTACTCGACCAATTTAAACGCTCCATGAGCTGATACTAAAAACTTTGAGAGAGTGGAGAGAGGTTTAATGTTATTACAATTTGTGAGTCTATGATACTAGTATTATGTCTAAAGTATTTGTTTGTTGGTCAAACAACAAAAAGTGACATCTGAAAAAGTTGCTGTGTCAATCACCTGTGTAAGAATAGTTATTAATGTACGAGTAGGTACGTATGGAACAATTGAAACGAATGTATATCAATAGATGGATAAAATTATATTTGTTCTTCTCACATTTTGTTTTATTTGGATACAACTTGTGATCTACCCCTGCTACACACGGTTTTCAGGACAAGACTAAACAGGGAGCATAGATTCTGTAAACGAAACCCGCAAGCCGCATCAAGATCCGCTGCAAAATTTAGTAGAACAACTCACTAACACAAACGGATACGAAAGCAACTTTTATGTATTAGTTGTAAATAAATAGTAGGAATCTATCTGACTGAACACTATTTGATCGCTACTGACTAGTTTACAGCTCAATGTGTTCTAATAGGCTTGTGTCCTTAAAAAATCTAATTAGTCCGTCAGATTATCAAAAACTATTTGACCCGTGTTTTTTCTTTTGTTACGGGAACCAAAATTTACGAAGTTACGACGCTTTTAAAATTCTCAATATGTCACACCTTCGCAGAATTTTTAGTGAGTCGTGAGTTTTGATGCGTTTTATCTTTGTCAATATTCGTTGATTAACAAAAACAAAAAATACGTGTCCATTATTTTTCAATACTCTAACTGACGGACTAAATAGTTTTGCAAATTGTGGATGATGTAGTCTAGCCTATTAACAATTCATGAATCCGTCAACCGAGTCCCTGAACAAGTGCTTTTGATTTCCGGTTCTGCGAAATCAATCCGTCTATCTAATGCACGTGTTACAATGACCCACATAAAACCAAAAACCGGTCTCATTCATTGGCCTTTGGATCGTTTGTCAAAACTAGTCTTAAAAAAAAACTGTAAAGATTTATAACAGCTAGAATTATTTAAGTTTTTATGTAACACGGGCTACCTTCGCTAAATAATTTAGAAACAGATGATCTATCAAGGTGAGGGTCGGGTAATGCAACCGTTTCGGACGGTGATTTGGTTCTAGTATAGTCGTAAATATGCAGCTTAGTCAAATGATGACTTTACAGTTTTCAATGTTAAGTTCAAATAATTCATTAGATATTGAATATGAATACTATTAATGTTCCTTGTGACCATAAATTCCATTCTAATTAATTAAAAATTTCAGAGTTCAATGAAAGAATACACATAAGTTTGTGCCTTGTAGCTTGCTATTTTGGCACGTTTTGAGATTTAAAAAGTTTCAATGTTTAACATTAACGACTAACTAATTACTAGTACCTAATGTAGGAGTAATTACAGTAAGTAGTTACCTACTGCTTAATTTAGCTGTTTTCATTCACAACTAAATGAGACAAGCCCGCCACACATTCCCAACCACTGCAACTCCTGAAAGCCAGAATCAACAGTGGCGACCACCAGAAAAACGACGAGTTAATGAAACCCGACGAGTCCCGGAGAAACGATTCAACTGTCTTGGATCCCGCAACGAAATTAATCAGAAGAGTACAGCGGAGGAGTAGGAAAAATAAATATAATTTCAACTTCCCTCCATATCAAGCAGGAGACAGATTAGAGCTAGGCCAATAGGCACCAAGGGACATATACAACTGGGTTAAGCTCATTCACAAGTAAATTAAAACAAGGACAAAGAGTTAATTAATTTTATCTGCATTTTTTATTTGCCGATAGCAATGCTAGATCGACCACGACCGAGTCAACCGACACATTCGGGGAAAAACTTGCTGCCTATATTTGCTGAAAACTAATTTGAACAAAATTTAGCAAAGCTCGATTTCCGAACGACATCGTGACTCTATTATCCACAAAATTACGGTTCCATAGGTACCCATGAACTCTATGCATAAATTACGCATAATAATATATAGGTATTAATCAATAAAATCGCCTTGATCAGTCCAGTTCTTACTTGTCATAGAGATTCTAAAATCCGAAGGTCTGTATTACTCAACATATTAGTGTGCTTATTATAATTTAATGTTTCCCCGTATCAACATGACTATGCATTAGATATTTATATTTTCGGCGCCATATTGTTTAGCACTCTCTACGTAAAACAGAATGGAGGTCGGGTAACCTATAATATGCAAAATTATTTCGGCTCAAATTAGGTCAACACCATGCCAAGTGATCGGCGCTAATCCGCTTTTAATAAACGTAAGCCGATATTTTAAAAGGCTCGTTATTTAACTGATTGCTAGTGAACTAGATACGTACAATTAGTTAAAAGCGAGTGCATTTTTTTTAAACAATTAGTTTATGCAAATTGCTTTATTCCTTCCTATATAATTTTTTTAAGTGGTCTAATTCTTTTACTTTTAAACTGAATAATATGCAGAAAACCTTGAAAGTAATCTTTAAATATACAATCCATTTTGCATAAACATGCATATATGTGACAAAATAAAACAAAAAAGCCCGAGTTTGACTCGTTTGTCGTAAGTATTGTGAAGGTTAAATTAATTGACTGAAACACGTAGGTAGGTAAGTACAATCAAAATACTATGGACATTGACACTGCACTAACCAGAAGGTACATGAGACACAACGAATAATATCTAAATGTCACACAAAAATTCCCTATAATCTGATGTGGTCAAAATTGTATATAGTTACACCGAAACCAGTTTATGCTCGCGTTCATAAGAATATTTTTTTGCCATAAAGGAAGAGAATTAATCAACACCCAACATGACCCAACCAAGGGAAGGCATGATTACCTCAGCGAGTAATTGAGTGACATCGTAACAAGTGGTAAGTGAGGCGATATGTTTGTGGCGAGGCGACCCTTACTATACACTGATAAATGACATCGCATCTATTAGACTCTATAGGGAAAGTGGAAATCACAGCAGTTGACACCGTCAACCCTTGCCACCGATACGGGATTAATCCACAAGTCGATAAAGACACATTTATGTGCCATCGATAATGAGCATTGGAAGGGTTCCGATGTTACGATATTGCGGGTTGATATTTTATGTTTTTAAAAACGCTCGAGAAAAGTGTGAAACTTCTGACGTGTCAACACTTTTGCTATAGTAGGTACGTTGCAGTCATGAACCACTATTTAGTACAGTGCAGATATATTCATTCTGACGTTTGCGTGTTTACATTTGGATACATAATAGCGAAAGGTACTTCGTTCCTTCCGGGTATCCCAGGACACCACTCGCTTTTTATTTTCGGCCACATTCAAGCGAATATAAAAATAATAATAAAAAGGCCTTCATACGAATACCTACTACCCCACGAATATCTTGTATTTACTTTCAAGTCGGTAGGTACCTACATGACCGGTCCCTAGACGTGTAAGATTTTATGTCTCCGGACCCTCAGGGCAACTAAAAGGTATGGCAGATGCCTTCCGTATTTCGTCATATGTCTAACGTCTAACCGGCCTTTTTGTGATCCTGAATGTTATTGTGACAGTTAATATTTTATTCGAAAAGAACTGAAAATATTCCAGAGCCACTGAAGTGAAAATGAAATTTGACGGGTTGAAAATAGAAGATTTCATTAGGTACTCGACTGGGCGAATTTCAAATAGAGGATACCTAATACAATTTTTTATGAAGAGCTCAGTGGTACCTTTTGCTGGATATTCCGATTATTAAGTATTTATAGCACCTGTTTATCAATAAGCGGCCATAACTCTTGGTAACGACCTGAAGATTATTCAAACTACGATTACTAAGTTCTGCACAAGATTTATTTTATGGGAGCGCCGTTGAACTTCGAAATCAATGATAGGTCGAACTTCAAACTTAGCAGAGCGTTACTTGACCGACTTTTGTTCAACTTTAGCAAAAGTTTTGAACAGCGTTTAGCTGTTAAAGTGATAATTAAAGTAATTAAGTATTATTTTACCTGCCGTATTATACCTATTATTCAATTATTACAATCTTCTACTGAGATAGGTATGTTGAATATAGATACGTTATAGTTATTTATGATATTAGCGCAGTAAGTTGGGTTTTTACAAACGAGTAGACGAATGTAAGTATTTCCGAGACGAATTTGAGGGCTTACCATAGTCACGATTTCTAAATACCAATGTCTGCACGTGTATCATACAAAGTTTTAAAACACATTTGCGAGAAAACAGTACAATACAGTACATGTATTTGTTCTGAGTCTGGGTGTTTTTCTATCTATAATATGTATGTATTTACAAAAAAAAAAATGTATATAAGTAGTTTATCAGCCATATCGTTACCATAACACAAGCATTAGGTTGCTTAGCTTGGGACTATATGGCGTTGTGTGAAATGTACAAGGATATTATATTATATTATATTATATTATATTATATTATATTATATTATATTATATTATATTATATTATATTATATTATATTATATTATATTATATTATATTATATTATATTATATTATATTATATTATATTATATTATATTATATTATATTATATTATATTATATTATATTATATTATATTATATTATATTATATTATATTATATTATGTTTTTTTGAAAGGGTTTTTCTACTCGGGATTGCTCCCGGTGATTTTCCTTACTCCCTCCCTGAGACCCTCAGGGAAAAGGAGGTTCGGATCCCCTGCTAAGTGGTTACAAAGACTGTGTCCCCCAGTACTTTGCTCAAAATGGTAACTGTATGAATGGCTGCTTGTTTCTGAATCGTGTGTATGTTTATGCCTGCATCTAATTTATCACAGTATCTATGTATGCTCTTAGCTACTATTCCTGTCGCTCCTATTACTACCGGTATAATTTCTGTAGGTGTGTTCCACAATCGTGTAATCTCTGTTTTAAGTAGGTGGTATTTGCTTAACTTTTCAATCTCTTTAGGCCCTATGTTATAATCTGATGGTACTGCTTTGTCTATTAAATAAGTTCTATTTTCTGTTTTATTTACGTAAATAATATCTGGTCTATTATGAGTTACTGTGACATCTGTCTGAACTGGAATCTCCCACATTAATTTTGCTGTCTCATTTTCTTTTATCTGCGGCTGAGTTAAAACTTCTTGCCACCACAGGCTAGCGACATTAAATTTGTGTTTCTTCGCTAGTGTCCAGAATATGTACTGAACAATATTGTTGTGACGCTTGATGTAGTAAGTGCCAGCTAGTTTTTCACACCCAGAGATGATGTGTTGTGTGGTCTCATCTTTCGTTAGACATAACCGACACTTACCATCAACAGGCATTTTTAAAATATCTCTTTCGAACTGTTTAGTCATTATAGCTTGATCTTGTATTGCAAAGATTGAAGACTCTAACGAAGATGATACCGGTTGTTTTTTTAGCCAGTTAAATGAATGCTTTCTGTCTATGTTTGCTTTTTCTAGTACTGCTTTACAAAATTGCCCATGTAGCGGCTTGGCTCTCCATTTTTCTATCGCTTTTTGTGTAGTTGCTGTTTTAATTTCTTTATCTGTGTAATTATTTCCTAGCTGTAACCCTATTTCTACTGCGTTTGTTTTAGATTCTTTATGTATTGAGTATTTATCTTTATCTCTGTCATGTCTAACTATCACTTTAATAATATCGTCCTGTTCATTATGTAAGTATTGGTTGTATTTTATTATTTGTGTTTTATGCAGAGTTTCTATATTGGTTAGGCCTCTTCCACCTTCTTCTATTGGTAAGTATAACCTAATTATGTCTGCTTTTTGTTTTTGTGCTTTATTCATTGCTAAAATTTTCCTAGTTCTAACATCTATGTTCTTTAAATCACTATTCTTGTAATTAATAATGCCAAATGAGTAGAGTAGAACCGGTACCGCATAAGTATTTATCGCTTTAATCTGATTCCTGGCATTTAATTGTGTGTTAGCTATTGATTTAATCCTACCGAAATATTCTTTTTTGAGTTGTTCTCTTATTCTGTTATGATCTATTTTACCCGCCTCATTAATACCTAAATATTTATACGTCTCGTCTTTTTTCAGGTGTTCAAATCTCAATCCGCTTAGTAATGTGTGTATCTCTATCCTTCTCCATGCTGCTCACTAACTCTACCGGCTGTTATATGTAGAACGTTACATTTGTTTAACCCGAATTGCATTCCTATGTCTCGCGTAAATATTTCAGTAGTGTCGAGTAAAATTTTTAAACTAGCTTTGTTGTTTGCATAAACTTTTAAATCATCCATGTATATTAAGTGGTTGACTGATAAGTTACTCTTGAGTTTATAGCCTTTTAGTATGTATTTGTTAAGTATGGTTGAAATTGGGTTTATACCTAAACAAAACAGTAGTGGTGATAATGAATCTCCTTGAAATATTCCTCGGCAAATAACTATGGGATCAGTGGTTACAGAAGCATTCGCGCCACGGGCCGTCATGATAACATTCCATGTAGGCATGACCATCTCTAGAAAGCCTATGATAGCATCCGAGCACTTGTACAACCTCAATACCTAAAGAAGCCATTCGTGTGAGATGCTATCAAATGCCTTTCGATAGTCTACCCATCCCATACTTAAGTTTTTCTGAGACTGATGTGCGTCTTCTAGTATGGCTTTGTTAATCATGAGGTGATCTTTGCAGCCCCTGGCGCGCCGCCGGCAGCCTCTTTGTTCTGGAGCAATAATGTCGTTAGTTTCACAATGTTTGTACAGTTCATTGGATAAAACGGAGGTTTAAAATTTATACATAGTCGGCAAGCATGCTATTGGGCGCCAGTTTTGTGGTTCGCTAGTGTTTTCATTTTTGGGTATCAGAATTACTTGTCCTGTTGTAAACCAATTTTCTACTGGATCTGTTTTGCTAAGGATTCTATTAAATAGTTTAGTTATGTGTTCGTGGGTGCTGGTGAGATATTTTAAATAGTAATTTTGTATTTTATCTATTCTAGGTGTCTTCCAATTGTGGGTTTTCCTTAATGCTGTTTTAACCATCTCTAAATCTACTTCTTCAAACCTATGCTCTTGTATACTATCCGCCTCTTTTTGTATCTCTGAGATCTATGTCGCGTCTTTATTGTAGGACACAGGTTGCGAAAGTATCGATGACCAGAAATCTTGAATTAAATCTTTGGTTGGGATTTCTGTCGGTGCTTGTTGCTGATAGCCATTAAGGGACCTGTAAAAAGAATGCTGATTTTCGCTAAATTTTTGATTTTGGACCTTTCTGTTGTTGATGTCGTCGTATCTTTTTATCCTACCGGCAAAAGCTTTAACTTTCTGATTTAACATTTCTACTGTATTGTCGTGGTCTTGCTCGGTGAAAATGTTATATTTAATGTATAGATTGTCTCTTATTTGTGTCATTCTTCTAGTATTAACTCCTCTTTTTATTTCTATTAGTCTCTCTAGCTCTTTCCTTATCAGATCTATTTTATTCTTTATTCTAATTTTCCACGGCGGATCGTTTTTAATTTTTAATATGGAGGGAGGAGTGTATGGCTTTTGCCCATTAGCTATAATAAGTGTTTTGGCTACCGAGTATATAATGTCATTAAGTTCGCGGAGACTATTGTTAGTTATTAGTAACCTTTCTATGTAAATATTAATTTTATTAAAGTTATTTATGAATTGCTTGTTAAACTTTGGTTTCGGTAATAATTTTCTATCTATATCTCTATTTCTTTTGTTTCTGCTAGAGTTTGTAGGAACTGAAGGATGATAGGGTCTTGGTAATCGTCTACTTCTATATGCAGCTGTGATACTGGATTTGCATCTACTATTGATTCTGGAATTATGTTCATGTCATATAATATTTGTGTATTAGGGGTGATGGGATTTGTAATAATGTCAAGTGTAGGATCTAAGGTTGGTGTTTGATGGGAGTCTGTAACTACTTCTATAGGTTCACTATCATTGTCTAAGTTTGCATTGGGGGTTGGCTGTTGTAAAGATCGTTCTGCTTTTAATTTAATTTCATCTAACAGTTGAGTAGATATGACTTTACGGGTAATAACGCTACGTGCTTGGTTTGAGAGGGTGTTTCCGGTGAATCTATTTGCTTTCGGGTTGTGTTGGTTTCTGTCTTTAAATAGTTTTTCAAACCTTTTTATGTAGCCTGAACCTTCTGCTTTTGCTCTAAAGTAACAGAACATTAATTCTTGTAACTCTTCTTGTGACCACTTTCGTCTAGAATCACCATTGTGCGAACTTGTCGTGGTCGTATCCGATGCACCGGCAGGACTCGTAGGACCGTTTCCGTCCACGTCCCGCAAAGTATCATCGGCATCCCTGATAATTTCGGCTGTGATCTCTTCGGATTCCCCGACTCTCGCCCGCCTGTTCAGCGAAGAGCCACTGACGGTCCGCATGCTGTCACGTCCAGCGTCAGCTCCAGACGTGCCCCGGCGCTCGCCCCCGGGCAGCGGCATTAAACGTAAATTTTCATAAATATTCTCCATAATGTTTGGGGTTTGCCATAGCCCTGTTGGTCACCTGTATGGAAACTTCGTTGCAGGTGTCCGCCTCTCACGTGAGCTAAGATGTTATACTCGGACGTAGGGTTGGCCTTCTGATATAATATTATATTATATTATATTATATTATATTATATTATATTATATTATATTATATTATATTATATTATATTATATTATGTTTTTTTGAAAGAGTTTTTCTACTCGGGATTGCTCCCGGTGATTTTTCCTTACTCCCGCCCTGAGACCCTCAGGGAAAAGGAGGTTCGGATCCCCTGCTAAGTGGTTACAAAGACTGTGTCCCCCAGTACTTTGCTCAAAATGGTAACTGTATGAATGGCTGCTTGTTTCTGAATTGTGTGTATGTTTATGCCTGCATCTAATTTATCACAGTATCTATGTATGCTCTTAGCTACTATTCCTGTCGCTCCTATTACTACCGGTATGATTTCTGTAGGTGTGTTCCACAATCGTGTAATCTCTGTTTTAAGTAGGTGGTATTTGCTTAACTTTTCAATCTCTTTAGGCCCTATGTTATAGTCTGATGGTACTGTTATGTCTATTAAATAAGTTCTGTTTTCTGTTTTATTTACGTAAATAATATCTGGTCTATTATGAGTTACTGTGACATCTGTCTGAACTGGAATCTCCCACATTAATTTTGCTGTCTCATTTTCTTTTATCTGCGGCTGAGTTAAAACTTCTTGCCACCACAGGCTAGCGACATTAAATTTGTGTTTCTTCGCTAGTGTCCAGAATATGTACTGAACAATATTGTTGTGCCGCTTGATGTAGTAAGTGCCAGCTAGTTTTTCACACCCAGAGATGATGTGTTGTGTGGTCTCATCTTTCGTTAGACATAACCGACACTTACCATCAACAGGCATTTTTAAAATATCTCTTTCGAACTGTTTAGTCATTATAGCTTGATCTTGTATGGCAAAGATTGAAGACTCTAACGAAGATGATACCGGTTGTTTTTTTAGCCAGTTAAATGAATGTTTTCTGTCTATGTTTGCTTTTTCTAGTACTGCTTTACAAAATTGCCCATGTAGCGGCTTGGCTCTCCATTTTTCTATCGCTTTTTGTGTAGTTGCTGTTTTAATTTCTTTATCTGTGTAATTATTTCCTAGCTGTAACCCTATTTCTACTGCGTTTGTTTTAGATTCTTTATGTATTGAGTATTTATCTTTATCTCTATCATGTCTAACTATCACTTTAATAATATCGTCCTGTTCATTATGTAGGTATTGTTTGTATTTTATTATTTGTGTTTTATGCAGAGTTTCTATGTTGGTAAGGCCTCTTCCACCTTCTTCTATTGGTAAGTATAACCTAATTATGTCTGCTTTTTGTTTTTGTGCTTTATTCATTGCTAAAATTTTCCTAGTTCTAACATCTATGTTCTTTAAATCACTATTCTTGTAATTAATAATGCCAAATGAGTAGAGTAGAACCGGTACCGCATAAGTATTAATCGCTTTTATCTGATTCCTGGCATTTAATTGTGTGTTAGCTATTGATTTAATCCTACCGAAATATTCTTTTTTGAGTTGTTCTCTTATTCTGTTATGATCTATTTTACCCGCCTCATTAATACCTAAATATTTATACGTCTCGTCTTTTTTCAGGTGTTCAAATCTCAATCCGCTTAGTAATGTGTGTCCTTCTCCATGCTGCTCACTAACTCTACCGGCTGTTATATGTAGAACATCACATTTGTTTAACCCGAATTGCATTCCTATGTCTCGCGTAAATATTTCAGTAGTGTCGAGTAAAATTTTTAAACTAGCTTTGTTGTTTGCATAAACTTTTAAATCATCCATGTATATTAAGTGGTTGACTGATAGGTTACTCTTGAGTTTATAGCCTTTTAATATGTATTTGTTAAGTATGGTTGAAATTGGGTTTATACCTAAACAGAACAGTAGTGGTGATAATGAATCTCCTTGAAATATTCCTCGGCAAATAACTATGGGATCAGTAGTTACAGAAGCGTTCGCGCCACGGGCCGTCATGATAACATTCCATGTAGGCATGACCATCTCTAGAAAGCCTATGATAGCATCCGAGCACTTGTACAACCTCAATACCTGAAGAAGCCATTCGTGTGAGATGCTATCAAATGCCTTTCGATAGTCTACCCATCCCATACTTAAGTTTTTCTGAGACTGATGTGCGTCTTCTAGTATGGCTTTGTTAATCATGAGGTGATCTTTGCAGCCCCTGGCGCGCCGCCGGCAACCTCTTTGTTCCGGAGCAATAATGTCGTTTGTTTCACAATGTTTGTACAGTTCGTTGGATAAAACGGAGGTTAAAAGTTTATACATAGTCGGCAAGCATGCTATTGGGCGCCAGTTTTGTGGTTCGCTAGTGTTTTCATTTTTGGGTATCAGAATTACTTGTCCTGTTGTAAACCAATTTTCTACTGGATCTGTTTTGTTAAGGATTCTATTAAATAGTTTAGTTATATGTTCGTGGGTGCTTGTGAGATATTTTAAATAGTAATTTTGTATTTTATCTATTCCAGGTGTCTTCCAATTGTGGGTTTTCCTTAGTGCTGTTTTAACCATCTCTATATCTACTTCTTCAAACCTATGCTCTTGTATACTATCCGCCTCTTTTTGTATCTCTGAGATCCAGGTCGCGTCTTTATTGTAGGACACAGGTTGCGAAAGTATCGATGACCAGAAATCTTGAATTAAATCTTTGGCTGGGATTTCTGTCGGTGCTTGTTGCTGATAGCCATTAAGGGATCTGTAAAAAGAATGCTGATTTTCGCTAAACTTTTGATTTTGAACCTTTCTGTTGTTGATGTCGTCGTATCTTTTTATCCTACCGGCAAAAGCTTTAACTTTCTGATTTAATATTTCTACTGTATTGTCGTGGTCTTGCTCAGTGAAAATGTTATATTTATTGTATAGATTGTCTCTTATTTGTATCATTCTTCTAGTATTAACTCCTCTTTTTATTTCTATTAGTCTCCCTAGCTCTTTCCTTATCAGTTCTATTTTATTCTTTATTCTAATTTTCCACGGCGGATCTTTTTTCGGTTTTAATATGGAGGGAGGAGTGTATGGCTTTTGCCCATTAGCTATAATAAGTGTTTTGGCTACCGAGTATATAATGTCATTAAGTTCGCGGAGACTATTGTTAGTTATTAGTAACGTTTCTATGTAAATATTAATTTTATTAAAGTTATTAATGAATTGCTTGTTAAACTTAGGTTTGGGTAATAATTTTCTATCTATTATCTCTATTTCTTTTGTTTCTGCTAGAGTTTGTAGGAATTGAAGGATGATAGGGTCTTGGTTATCATCTACCTCTATATGCTGTGATACTGGATTTGCATCTACTATTGATTCTGGAATTATGTGCATGTCATATAATATTTGTGTATTAGGGGTGATGGGATTTGTAATAGTGTCAAATGTAGTATCTAAGGTTGGTGTTTGGTTGGTTTGGTTGGTTTGGGAGTCTGTAACTACTTGTATAGGTTCACTATCATTGTCTAAGTTTGTATTGAGGGTTGGCTGTTGTAAAGATCGTTCAGCTTTTAATTTAATTTCATCTAACAGTTGAGTAGATATGACTTTACGGGTAATAACGCTACGTGCTTGGTTTGAGAGGGTGTTTCCGGTGAATCTATTTGCTTTGGGGTTGTGTTGGTTTCTGTCTTTAAATAGTTTTTCAAATCTTTTTATGTAGCCTGAACCTTCTGCTTTTGCTCTAAAGTAACAGAACATTAATTCGTGTAACTCTTCTTGTGACCACTTTCGTCTAGAATCACCATTGTGCGAACTTGTCGTGGTCGTATCCGATGCACCGGCAGGACTCGTAGGACCGTTTCCGTCCACGTCCCGCAAAGTATCATCGATATCCCTGATAATTTCGGCTGTGATCTCTTCGGATTCCCCGACTCTCGCCCGCCTGTTCAGCGAAGAGCCACTGACGGTCCGCATGCTGTCACGTCCAGCGTCAGCTCCAGACGTGCCCCGGCGCTCGCCCCCGGGCAGCGGCATTAAACGTAAATTTTCATTAATATTCTCCATAATGTTTGGGGTTTGCCATAGCCCTGTTGGTCACCTGTATGGAAACTTCGTTGCAGGTGTCCGCCTCTCACGTGAGCAAAGATGTTATACTCGGACGTAGGGTTGGCCTTCTGAGAGGCATATTATATTATATTATATTATATTATATTATATTATATTATATTATATTATATTATATTATATTATATTATATTATATTATATTATATTATATTATATTATATTATATTATATTATATTATGTTATATTATATTATATTATATTATGTTTTTGAAAGAGCTTTTCTACTCGGGATTGCTCCCGGTGATTTTTCCTTACTCCCGCCCTGAGACCCTCAGGGAAAAGGAGGTTCGGATCCCCTGCTAAGTGGTTACAAAGACTGTGTCCCCCAGTACTTTGCTCAAAATGGTAACTGTATGAATGGCTGCTTGTTTCTGTATTGTGTGTATGTTTATGCCTGCATCTAATTTATCACAGTATCTATGTATGCTCTTAGCTACTATTCCTGTCGCTCCTATTACTACCGGTATGATTTCTGTAGGTGTGTTCCACAATCGTGTTATCTCTGTTTTAAGTAGGTGGTATTTTTTAAATAAATAAATAAATAAAAATTGTTTATTGTCTCATTAGGATTACAAACATAGATGAAGCCCTGAACCCCACACTAGGATTCCCTGTGTTGTGGAGTTCAGTCTCTTTCAATCCATATTCAGATGGTATAATAGTTACAAAGACAGTTGTTTTAGGTAACTAAACTATAATTAGGTACAAAATTTCAGTAGTTTGGGTAGAGTGTGGTGTTGTGAATGTAGTGTAGGAAGTGTAGTGCGGCAGGTGTAGTGAGTGTGTGTTGTAGGTGTGGGTGTGTGAGTGCATGTGAGAAGGGTAAGAGTGATTGCAAGTGTTAGTGTGATACTTAATCGTATATCTATGCATTTATTGATATATCTTTGTTCTTTTATGACATTATTTTTAATACGTCCTCTGTTTTTTCATAATCCAAAGTGAGCAGCCAAAGGGAGATAATTTTAGAGCAATTTTTTTTTCTTAGTTTTAAAATTTTGAGGGTTTTATTTAATTTACTGTATAAGTAAGGTCCCATGAAAGCAAACGATCTCCTTCCAAAAGATTTATTAAAATGCGGTTTATCCCAGATCACCAGACGACTGGAGCGTTGCTGAGATCTGCAGCTTTTTAGTGATGTTTTGTGAAATCGCAGCGTAGCTGAGAGGATGTATAGCTGCCTAACTCTCAGAACTTTTGCGTCTGCGTAAAGTAGATTAGTGCGGTACCTAAACGGTCTCCTGTATGCAACTTTGAGCAGAGCACGCTGTGCTCTGCTCAAAGTTGCATACAGGAGACCGTTTGCTTAACTTTTCTATCTCTTTAGGCCCTATGTTATAATCTGATGGTACTGTTATGTCTATTAAATAAGTTCTATTTTCTGTTTTATTTACGTAAATAATATCTGGTCTATTATGAGTTACTGTGACATCTGTCTGAACTGGAATCTCCCACATTAATTTTGCTGTCTCGTTTTCTTTTATCTGTGGCTGAGTTAAAACTTCTTGCCACCACAGGCTAGCGACATTAAATTTGTGTTTCTTCGCTAGTTTCCAGAATATGTACTGAACAATATTGTTGTGCCGCTTGATGTAGTAAGTGCCAGCTAGTTTTTCACACCCAGAGATGATGTGTTGTGTGGTCTCATCTTTCGTTAGACATAACCGACACTTACCATCAACAGGAATTTTTAACTGTTTAGTCATTATAGCTTGATCTTGTATGGCAAAGATTGAAGACTCTAACGAAGATGATACCGGTTGTTTTTTTAGCCAGTTAAATGAATGTTTTCTGTCTATGTTTGCTTTTTCTAGTACTGCTTTACAAAATTGCCCATGTAGCGGCTTGGCTCTCCATTTTTCTATCGCTTTTTGTGTAGTTGCTGTTTTAATTTCTTTATCTGTGTAATTATTTCCTAGCTGTAACCCTATTTCTACTGCGTTTGTTTTAGATTCTTTATGTATTGAGTATTTATCTTTATCTCTATCATGTCTAACTATCACTTTAATAATATCGTCCTGTTCATTATGTAGGTATTGTTTGTATTTTATTATTTGTGTTTTATGCAGAGTTTCTATGTTGGTAAGGCCTCTTCCACCTTCTTCTATTGGTAAGTATAACCTAATTATGTCTGCTTTTTGTTTTTGTGCTTTATTCATTGCTAAAATTTTTCTAGTTCTAACATCTATGTTCTTTAAATCACTATTCTTGTAATTAATAATGCCAAATGAGTAGAGTAGAACCGGTACCGCATAAGTATTTATCGCTTTAATCTGATTCCTGGCATTTAATTGTGTGTTAGCTATTGATTTAATCCTACCGAAATATTCTTTTTTGAGTTGTTCTCTTATTCTGTTATGATCTATTTTACCCGCCTCATTAATACCTAAATATTTATACGTCTCGTCTTTTTTCAGGTGTTCAAATCTCAATCCGCTTAGTAATGTGTGTATCTCTATCCTTCTCCATGCTGCTCACTAACTCTACCGGCTGTTATATGTAGAACGTTACATTTGTTTAACCCGAATTGCATTCCTATGTCTCGCGTAAATATTTCAGTAGTGTCGAGTAAAATTTTTAAACTAGCTTTGTTGTTTGCATAAACTTTTAAATCATCCATGTATATTAAGTGGTTGACTGATAAGTTACTCTTGAGTTTATAGCCTTTTAGTATGTATTTGTTAAGTATGGTTGAAATTGGGTTTATACCTAAACAAAACAGTAGTGGTGATAATGAATCTAAGCCATTCGTGTGAGATGCTATCAAATGCCTTTCGATAGTCTACCCATCCCATACTTAAGTTTTTCTGAGACTGATGTGCGTCTTCTAGTATGGCTTTGTTAATCATGAGGTGATCTTTGCAGCCCCTGGCGCGCCGCCGGCAGCCTCTTTGTTCTGGAGCAATAATGTCGTTAGTTTCACAATGTTTGTACAGTTCGTTGGATAAAACGGAGGTTAACAGTTTATACATAGTCGGCAAGCATGCTATTGGGCGCCAGTTTTGTGGTTCGCTAGTGTTTTCATTTTTGGGTATCAGAATTACTTGTCCTGTTGTAAACCAATTTTCTACTGGATCTGTTTTGCTAAGGATTCTATTAAATAGTTTAGTTATATGTTCGTGGGTGCTTGTGAGATATTTTAAATAGTAATTTTGTATTTTATCTATTCCAGGTGTCTTCCAATTGTGGGTTTTCCTTAGTGCTGTTTTAACCATCTCTATATCTACTTCTTCAAACCTATGCTCTTGTATACTATCCGCCTCTTTTTGTATCTCTGAGATCCATGTCACGTCTTTATTGTAGGACACAGGTTGCGAGAGTATCGATGACCAGAAATCTTGAATTAAATCTTTGGTTGGGATTTCTGTCGGTGCTTGTTGCTGATAGCCATTGAGGGACCTGTAAATAGAATGCTGATTTTCGCTAAACTTTTGATTTTGAACCTTTCTGTTGTTGATGTCGTCGTATCTTTTTATCCTACCGGCAAAAGCTTTAACTTTCTGATTTAATATTTCTACTGTATTGTCGTGGTCTTGCTCGGTGAAAATGTTATATTTATTGTATAGATTGTCTCTTATTTGTATCATTCTTCTAGTATTAACTCCTCTTTTTATTTCTATTAGTCTCCCTAGTTCTTTTCTTATCAGATCTATTTTATTCTTAATTCTAATTTTCCACGGCGGATCCTTTTTAGGTTTTAGTATGGAGGGAGGAGTGTATGGCTTTTGCCCATTAGCTATAATAAGTGTTTTGGCTACCGAGTATATAATTTCATTAAGTTCGCGGAGACTATTGTTAGTAATTAGTAACCTTTCTATGTAAATATTAATTTTATTAAAGTTTTTAATGAATTGCTTGTTAAACTTTGGTTTGGGTAATAATTTTCTATCTATTATCTCTATTTCTTTTGTTTCTGCTAGAGTTTGTAGGAATTGAAGTATGATAGGGTCTTGGTTATCGTCTAGTTCTATATGCTGTGATACTGGATTTGCATCAACTATTGATTCTGGGATTATGTTCATGTCATATAATATTAGTGTATTAGGGGTGATGGCATTTGTAATAGTGTCTAGTGTAGAATCTAAGGTTGGTGTTTGATGGGAGTCTGTGACTACTTCTATAGGTTCACTATAATTGTCTAAATTTGCATTGGGGGTTGGCTGTTGTAAAGATCGTTCTGCTTTTAATTTAATTTCATCTAACAGTTGAGTAGATATGACTTTACGGGTAATAACGCTACGTGCTTGGTTTGAGAGGGTGTTTCCGGTGAATCTATTTGCTTTGGGGTTGTGTTGGTTTCTGTATTTAAATAGTTTTTCAAATCTTTTTATGTAGCCTGAACCTTCTGCTTTTGCTCTAAAGTAACAGAACATTAATTCCTGTAGCTCTTCTTGTGACCACTTTCGTCTAGAATCACCATTGTGCGAACTTGTCGTGGTCGTATCCGATGCACCGGCAGGACTCGTAGGACCGTTTCCGTCCACGTCCCGCAAAGTATCATCGGCATCCCTGATAATTTCGGCTGTGATCTCTTCGGATTCCCCGACTCTCGCCCGCCTGTTCAGCGAAGAGCCACTGACGGTCCGCATGCTGTCACGTCCAGCGTCAGCTCCAGACGTGCCCCGGCGCTCGCCCCCGGGCAGCGGCATTAAACGTAAATTTTCATTAATATTCTCCATTATGTTTGGGGTTTGCCATAGCCCTGTTGGTCACCTGTATGGAAACTTCGTTGCAGGTGTCCGCCTCTCACGTGAGCTAAGATGTTATACTCGGACGTAGGGTTGGCCTTCTGAGAGGCATATTATATTATATTATATTATATTATATTATATTATATTATATTATATTATATTATATTATATTATATTATATTATATATACTATATATTATAATACAAACTTTTTGGTTTTTAGATATCAGTCGAAAAGTCGCAGCAATCTTTGCAATATAAAAAAATGCCTAGATTTTGAAAAATATAAAATTAGACCTAATTCGTAGTAAGAAAATAAATTATTAAATTATATTATTATTTTTGTCCCAAGAACGCTTCCAAGAAGGTTCAATTATTCATCTGTTATCTTTTATTATTTTACTGATATTCTACTTTTAAATCCAAACTTCAAAATACTTCAAATGATTATAAGCATTAGTTTTCGAACGTATAATTTTTAATTTAGTTTAATTTAAAGTACTTAAAATGAATGAGCTTTAGTTTTATGTGCCGGTCATTTTTAATCTGTGGCGTTCATTGTATGGCGATAAAACGAAGCGTGTGGTAAAGTAGGCACTTAGGTGAGAGCACCTATATTACCGCACGTTCCATTGTATGTTGCCTAGAGTAATTAATTGAATTATATTGAAAAATATATATGTATTCGAATATGTTCGCAGTATATATTTCAATGCTACCTAGCATTGGAAAGTATACTGGGCTTTATTTCACCTCCTAGCTTCAGAAATTTTCTTATTCTCGTATTGTGAAACTCCTTGTTAGAAATCTTGTATATTTTTTTAAGGCAATTAAATTTAGTAATTAAGGCAAATCAAAACGTAAACTATACGCACGGCGTCATACAACGGATCGTGCGGTAAAGTAGGTACTTAGGTAAGAGTACCTATTTTACCGCACGTTCTTGAAATTCCTCCGTTACTCAGTGAATGAGTGACAGACAACGCTCACAACCGAAACTACTGGTAGTAGAAAGCTGGAATTTTGTTGAAATTTTGAAAATGTAGCTTCACTACTCTCCGTAGGCGAACACTTAGAGAGGATTTCCTGAAATTCAAAAAAAAAATGGGTAAAAACGGTGTGTGCACAGTCAGTACAAAGTCGCGGCCAAAAGCTAATTTCTCATAAAAAAAAAATAGTTTGTAATTTGTAACGTAACATTTTAAAAAATCCAATCTGAGGAAAAGAAAAAAACTGAGGAAAACGCGCAGAAATGAGTTTCTGCGCGTTTTCCTGCGTTTTCCCAGCCGGTTTGAAAATCATGTCGCAATAATGACACCTAATTCTTTCTTTGTTTTCACAATTCCACTGCTCATAAGCATAACACCAAACTGCGCTTTACCTATTGTCCTATTGTCATGGACACCGATGCAATCCAGTCCTATTAAGAAATAGCGGTATTTCTTTCGTGGTCAGTGTTGCTTTTCAAGCTGCACCGCATCAGTAAAATAGCATTATTAGGTACAAAATGTACTGGCAGTAAAGCATGACTAGACAGGTAGAAACTGTATAATGTTTATTCAAGTCCACGAGACATACAAACAGAACAGAAGGATAAAAAGTGAAATGGTTGTATTGTCGCAAGCAGCGAGCTCTGCCAGACACTACTGTCTAGTGTCTAGCTATGCAGTTGTAATTAGGCTTTCAGGTGCGAATAGTCAAGTCATGGTAGGTGTTACTCGAGTGCTCCAAGCTGTTGCTTGCCATACTTCTGAAAAATATAGTTAGTTTCAGCAATGTTTATCGCATTGCGGTTATTGAACTTGAAATTATTAGATAATCATTCGGCCTTATAAAATGCAACATAGCGCAGGTACCTAAATATCAAATTACTGAAGGCCACAACAAAAAATTCGCACAAAATTCCACGGTTGAATTCTTATATGTCGCAAGTCGAACTTGGACTTCAATGGCAGCATTTCTATGGCAAAATATATCGATCGTTGTTACAGAGATACGTTTACTGGTCCAGTAGCAAGGCCGGGCGTCTGACAGTAGTTTAAATTGCGTGTCGTTGCGGGCGCGCCGGACCAATAATCCTCAGGTCGTTCGAACGCCGGCGCGCATGCGTGCTGCATCCACACCATTCATCTACGAACATGCGAAGCCACAATTACACATAATTAACAGATGTGCTCGTTAACTTACATCATGTGTATGTAGAACGGTGTCAGTGCAGTGATTTTTCATTCAGCTTTTCACGAATGCAGTGTTACGGTTGGACTTTTTGAGAGTGGTAAGTTTTTGTTTATATTTTATTTTCATAATGTGAAATAAAGTTTTAGTTTTGATGAATATTTTAGGAAATTGAAAGAACAGTATACTTTTAAATGATAAGAAGTAGGTACCTAATCTTAAATTAAGCATTTACAATTTAAATTTTAAAAATCCTCAAACATAACAAAACCATAATTGAGTACTTATCAACGAACAACCAAATTAAAAAACAACAACTTTAAATGCTAATCCAGTTAACGAAAATTAAATTAATTAGCTTGGTGAAATAATGTACGTACATTACTTCACCAAGCTAATTAATTTAATTTTATCTACTTACTTTATTATAAAACATAGGTAGATACGTTTGATTAATACGCCTACTAAATATGTAGGTATACATGCTATAATAAGGTAACATGTGTATTGCTTAAGTTAAGCGATACTTAGTAGTATAAGAACTCTTGCGACATTTGATACAAACTAGAGTTACGCCTTACGCTTCTTGCAGTTTTCGCGACACAAATTTTGTACAAACTTTTAAACCTTAAGAAATGTTATTGTTGCTTAAAAATAACGAAAGCATGAAGTGGATTTGCAATAACTGTGTTAAAATTTTAAGTAGGAACATGATACCAACAAGTAATTATCGTTATTTCAATTTCTTGCTGCGTACCGCGCCTTAAATTTTCCAATATCATATAATATCAGGTAAATTAAATACCAACTTACCATATCTTATTCTATTACAACAACTAGCTTTTGTCTGTGGCTTCGCTCACGTTACTAAAGATTTTCGCAAAAAAGTAGCCTAAACATAACCCAAAGCAGGAACCCTTTTGTACCAAAATTCATCAAAATCAATTCAGCGATTTAGGCGTCAAACAAAGGAACTGAAAATAATCTCTACTTCCCTCCTGTAGATAACAATAATATATATGACAGGGAATTTTCCGGGATGTTCCGAAAGCAATTTTTTTTCAAATTTTGAAACTTAACTAAAGGAACTGACGTTCCGAGAGTAGTTTTAAGAGATCCCAGATAAGTTGCCGGTTAGGGCGCATCCTTGGAGGCACAGTAACGGGTGTCCCTAGAGCCCCGCTGTGCATGGCAGCACGTGCTCATTGTCATCATGTGCCATCGACTGTCATAAGGTCACTCGGACAGAGTACCCAGAGCTGCTCCCTCTAGTTACTAATTAGCCCTGTGGGTGACCACCGAAAACAAGAAGCATACTTTAAGGAGGCCTGAGACCCAAAGCCAGGCATAACAGTCTGACTACCAGACGGGCCAAAAAACACTTAACTGTTCGCGTCGTAGCTAATCATATTACTCGCTAGCATTGCGGAGAAGTGCTAATCCAAAAACTAGTAACTTCAACAATAAAGGTTGGGTTACGAACGGAGAGATAGCGAATTGTCGTCGAAAAGAGTCTCGTATCGTTGGCAATCTTACTAGTCTTCACCCACCCCTATTGGTGGGAAAATTGCATATATGGGTAGGAGAAGTAAACAGCGCGTTGCCATGGGTGACAGATTTCGGCAATAAGTCCAGAGATGGCTCTCTTGGGTGCAAGGAAGCTTCGATCACTTATAAAAACCAAACGAGTCTGAAGACCAGGGTCATTCTAGTGGTAGAATGTAAATTTAAAGGGAAAAGAAGATTTTTCTAAGCTCGGCTGCTATAGGTACAAGTCCATATAGGTAGATTTATTAATATCTAGGCTATGCTAAGACTAATTGAACACCATTTACATAACTTCGATATTAATGACTCGAGCACGAGATAAACCATCCCGTCAAAAACGAAAAATCATGCATGATACAGCACATATAGCGCTAAACCAGTGACACAGTCATGTTCCTTTGAATACCATGAACACATAAACTTTAAACGATATACGTAGAAACAACACAAATACATTTAAGAGGTATCGAAGTAAATACGGTGGTGTTAATAAGTTGCACAAAGTAACGACCAGCTAATTGATTTGTGACGTGCGTTTCCCGTACCAGTCCTATAACTTGCGTAATACTTAGTTAATACGAGCACATGCCACCTACTGCACGGTTTTGTCGATCCTTAAGATTTTCTAGACTCTAATAACTAACATGCCTAACACGACATATAGGTTACTGTATTGTTCGAAATGATAAGGAGAGATGTGTCATATCGCAGGTAATTAAGGCAGGTAAGTTCCATGCAATTGGGGGTAGCCCATTGCTATCAAACGGGCTCGAAACTAGACAATTTCAAGAAAGGAAATGCAACCGACAACCGGCACCCAGGCATTCAACGCAGGAACTCATGCTCAGTCAGCGGTAGCGCTTGCAACAGACCAGATTATTTTTAAAAATCTTAAAGAACTGTCTGTAAAATCTCTCATCTCAAAATTTCAAACTTCTTTTGAAATGTAGGATACTTACTTTAAATATTATAAGTTTATAATTTGGGATCTCTACCAAAAAAAATGAGCACCCATTTAATTTTCATGTGACCCTATTAAATTAGCCGTGGATCCGTAGATATTACTTATAATTATGTGAACACAGAATTTTGTGTTGAAGTTTTTCACAAATTTGCTTTTGGCACGATGCCATGCGAGCCTTAGCTGCTCGTTAGCGTCGGCAGCCTAAATTTGATCTAAATAAAAAGCAAAGTGTAGATACGCAAGAATACCTTACAAAGATAATAGCTGTGAGCAAAAACTGACTTTTAGAAGATACAACGCAGTAGAAATGGGCACCTACTTGAAGTTTAAAAAAATCCATATCCAATTGACACAGAGAATAATTCAACTAATAAACATGTTTACAATGTATTTTAATATAAAGCTATTAAAACTATAAGCTACATGAATATTGATGAGTTGACCTCTGATGTAAGTGATGTAACAGATTCCTTCTGACCGCAGTTACTCACATTCCTTCCACATATTATTTTCGTGTTACGCTGGCTCTCTTCGAGGACAAGGTTAACCTGTGTTTACAATGCTACAATTAAATGCAGTATTGTGTTTTCTCCTTAACTAGACCTTTACAAAACAGTTGAGCATTTGACTTCCAGTTTCTAAACTACCGGCCACAGTTTTGCAACAAATAAACCCGTTTGACGAACATACATGTTTAATGTTCACTTTGTGACTGTCTGTCACTCCTAGATAATTAAATACTTATTTAATTCGTTTCAAAACATTTCACATGTTGCCAGATACTTGAAGGATCATAAATTGCTGGGCCAGCCGTCCACTTAATTTCGAGAATCACAAAATATGTTAAGTATCTGCTTTTGAAATGTGTAGCATGAGATTTGGTACTCAGGAAATCAATCAATCTTTGTTTTAATGGGAAACAAACGCGCCATTTGCCAGACGTTATTCGAATGCAATATTTTACGTTAGTGGAAATACGACCTACTCCTCAATTCGTTAGAGTCGATATTCGTTAGCGGATAACATTATCGACTCAGGGGCACTTATGATGTGCACTTTAACCGGGGTAAAACCCACAGGCACTTTTGGGCTATTATTAAGAAATTGCAAAAAAAAGCCCAACAGGACGCCGGTCGGTGACGCTCGTGATTTTGGAAAAGCGGGGCACTTGGCGTTAGGGCTTGGAAGGATACGGAGCCAAGTTAGGATTGATGGCTCTGACATCGCGAGACTCTGTAAGCGATAGGCTAGTGAGAATACTGATAGTAGTCAATGCCATATGGCGAGATTGCGTAGAGCTGTTGTATCGCGAGTGCAAGTAGTATTTATTAGATTAATATAAGTTAGAAATAATTTAGTATTGAATACGTGTGTGTGTGTTTGTGCTGAGTGAATGGGTGAGTCTTTTATTGTTCTAATTTACTCTGGGCTGATATTGTGTTTCATTATATACAGTGACACTAACGGAGCCGCAGGCAATCCTAGTTGTCTATAGGTTGTATAACAGAACAGACAGATACGTGTTGCTAGAGAGTTTGTTGTGCCATTTCTTCTCTCTAGCCCAAACACTAGGAAGTGGCAACGGGTGGGCGCTTTAGGGGCTGTCTATAGGCTTGAAGAGTTGAAGTTCTCAACTATATTTACTTCTTGAGTTTATAACTCTCGATTGTAGTAACTATTTGTATTTTTATTGATTCTGAAATTTATATTCTCGACCTGCGACCACTGATTCGGTCAGATACGAACACTGTGTCTTACAGATGTACTTGTTGTACAAAGAGTGCGCTTCCTGGGGTTGGGTTGACTATATCTATCTCATATTATACAGTCTAAGGGCTGTTTAGGGACCGTGTCTCCATGAGCTCGATGTCGACGATTCTGCCGCTGGAACTAGTCGCTCCGTTGCTAGACAAGGACGGTCGCACGGTTGGCGCAGGGAAAGCCGCCTCGTCACGTTTCCAGCTTTGAGCAAAGCTGCTAGGGACCGCGTTTCTTATAAACGTGTTGCCGACACTTTGTTGCTGAAAAGCCGCTGGTGTCACTTAAGGAAGTGTTGCTCTGAGTGCTATGGGTGCAGACGTGAGGTATCGTGTGAGTAACTATTGACCTTATACCAGTTACGCTAGCGTAAAGGTTTCTCACACGATCTATTATTAATTAAAATAGAGTAATTGATTTTCCCTTTGTTATAAGGTGAGCTTCTGAAACCATTCCTATTTTATTTCATAACTATGAATTCCTAAGTCCTTCTATTATATATTTCAATCCAAACTTTGACCTATCAATGTGATAAGGCATTGGATTATTTCATACTTTTGGAATTCACTTCATAAAAGGCGGGAGGATGTCCAGTCTGGTCTGAGTCCTACGGGGACACGCGTCGGTTGGGGCGTGTTTCTCCCCCTTCGGGGGGACCGACCTTATCTATTAGAGTAATTTAGGAATAACGAAAATTTTATCAGCCTGGGGTAACTTAGGAACAGTCACATTTGGTCCGCGTGACCAGGATTCTCGTCATTAAATGTACTGACTGACGTCAGTGCAACGAGAAAGAACATTTATGGGTTACTACAAGCACAACACAACGTAATTTGAGGTTAGGGACAATAATAGTAAAACGGCTAAGACATATATAATGTAGATACATATCTAGTATCTGTATTAACTTTCACTCATTGTTTCGTAAATCGATACATACGAAATAAGTTGCAACGGCTAATGTATTAGTTTATAACAGAAAAATAACACAGCGTTATTTTAGGGTTCCGTAATAATCGCTGGGATTAAAGAAGAGGCTACTTAGTACATAAAATTTACACAACATATTAACTTATGGCTTTTAGCTCTCAAAGAAAACTTAGGTTACAATAGTTACACCAAGTAATGTTAAGCAGTTAACGGCTGATTAATTTAGTTGAATTCGATGTCGACAATTAAATAGCGAGTTCAAATCTCGTATGATTTATCCGTTTTAGTATGTGCTAGGACTAATAAATAATCGGAGGGCTAGGGAATCTTAACTCTTAAGATTCCTGTGTCAAAGATTATGGGTTAAATTCCCGCACTAATAATTTAAGAGGTATTTTTTAATTAGTTTATGGGTTGTATGTCTATCTGTTTGAATAACTGTATTCATAAAAGAGGCTTCAATTCTCATATACACAAAGTTATGGTATTGTAATTACAGGGGAAGGTGACTGTCCGTCACTTTTCACCTATATTGTAACAGAATATTATATTTATTTCCAATCTTTCGCATGGCATCGGGTTACTTAGAAACACATTGCGTCTGAAGTTTATGGCTTGGGAACCGGACACGTTACCGTAATTAACAACAAACATTCTTTCATCTAAAATAGTAAAGTAATATTGCACAAATAACAGTTAACTAAAAGGGTCCGGCTCAGCAACAAAAAAAGCAGACCCTTAGAACAAAGAGAAAGCTTTAGACAATAGCGGCAAATAACTCCGGAAGGGCTACATACACGTGGCAATTTTTAGTGTATACGTGATAATAGTACAACTGATTTTATGTTTGAGTTACTGAACTGTTAAATAAGTGATTAATTTACTGAATCGATGTAGGTAATAGTTTCATTGATAGGCTAATGTGCTAATCTTGGGTTCGACTCCCAATTGTGTTTTGTGTGTCTGATAATTTGAGACGCTGTTTTTAGATTTGTATAGCTGTATAAGTGAGCTAGGTAAACATCCTAGTTATTGGTCAGAGTGGTTGTGAAGATGAAAGGTGGTTGCGTGGTTAAGATAGGTATGGCGGTGTGATAAGTGAGCTGAACAAAAGACTTACCCTTACTTATAGATGAGCGTTATATAATATACTACATATTCATTACCTAAGGTCAGTAAAGGTGGAAACTACGAGTAGTTTCATAATGGTAATTAAATCACGGAAAAAGGGAAACTCGAAATTATTGTAGGATAATCTCAATATCGATAACTTGGCAGTGTGTCATTACTATGATTTATTGGAATAGATACTCGTGTGCTCTTATTTCAAATTCCAGGATAAGCGATTCATCACTAGGCTGCGACAACGAGATATCTAAACCTACGGTTCGTGTGTTGCACCTGGTCCATAGTTTCATCTTATTGGCTTAGACCGATTTCAGCGACTTCGACCGTAGCGTGGCTCCTTTTGCGAAGCTAAGTGTTTCTCTTATTAACTTCTGCAGTAATGTTACTGTACAACATAACATTTGGCATGTCACTGAAATCAATGTTGACAAGCTATGATGCTATGGTCTATGACAAGCTATGACTTCAAACTAGTATACCAATGAACTATATTGTCACTGGTGTTACAGTCTGAGGGGGGCATTATTCTAATTGATTAAGCCCTTGTCGAGAAGGCTAACATGCTTAAGAAAATCTGTCTATAGATTTTTACATAATACTGCAAGTCTTAATGGATTGCAAACCTGCTCTGTTCTCATCGTATTGATCTAATATAACTCTGTAACTACTGTACTCTGTATTCTACTTCAGAACCTCTCGAGACTATTTCATCTTATTGGAACAAATTATAATATGTTTATGTGCGAACTATTTCAGCTACACCTGGATACAAGTACGGGCAGCTGTCTATGAAGCTGACTCAGCGCGGGGCGCTTCGGGAAAGGCCTCTGTCCAGAACGAAGGAGCACCGTAGGTAGTGTGACCTAGTAGCAGAAATACTCTTAAATGAGACTCTGGTATGTAAATTCACACTATAAGCATGCGCAGTCTTCTCTTATTGGAATATGAAGAGTACTTCAAAATATATGTGATCGAGGACAGCAATTATGAATCGATTGAACAAGAGATTATATGAGATTAATGTGTTACACTTAACTATAAACACAATTGTCCTGGATTTTGTAATCAGATGTAGGCATTATTCAAGAGAATAAGTTCTAATAGAGCAGTTGGGTATCGAGTTGCAGATTAAGATAGACTTTGATGTGGCTAACTATTGGAGAGTATGAGGTGCAGTAGATGAAAAGCAAACGAGTAATGACACTTGGTTTTGGACCGGGGTAGAGGGCGGTCGACGTGTTGGTAATAACGAAGGCTATGTTAGGCAAGGTTAGGGCTGATTAGGGCTAAAGCTGTGTTTCTAACATTACTAGGGCGAGAGTATTATGATTAAATAATGCGTTTAATACGATAGGAGTCATTCGAAACAAGGTTTTGTGAGTCGAGTATTAATGTAAGGAGAGTGTAAGCAAGTGCGTGTTAGCGTGTGTGAATCTCAGTGATTGTGTCGGTGACCGAGTAGGGTGAGTGGAGTATGTATTATCCTTCCTAATCTCCTTCTATGACTTAAATGAGGTAATCAACACCTGTGTTTGGTTTTAGGGACTCGGAGAAAGCCTTTCTATAGGGTGTGCTTATGACCTAGCATCAGACTGCATGCAACAATGACTATTATCCTGACTATAACCTGACGCATGACGAACCCTACCAAGTCACTGCTTAGGAAAGGCTGAACCGAATGATACTCGTAACCAGTTAGGGCCCGTTTGAACAATAATGTTTACTTGCAAATGTGTAAGATTATGTCATATCAACCAAACATTAGTAGAGATTGCCTCTCCCTAGGACTGACTGAGTGCAGTATATACTTTGCACTGTTTCTGAAATATGCACACTTCCATTGGAGGGACCCACTGAAGGGGGGTAGGCTTCACCAAGTACGGGTTGAACTGAATTGATAGTTGTCCTAATGGACGATAGGGACTGTATCGTATCTCGCTAAATCACAACCGGCCCCCGAGGCCTCTCACTGATATAAAAAAATAATATTTAGCGAAATACATATTTTGGAAGCCTAGATGGAACGCTCGCTGCCAGACGTGGCAACGGTTGCTGCAGTACTCTATGTGCTTCCCCGAAATGGGTTAGATTAAGGAAGTGCGAGGTGACGATTTTAAAACCACTTCGGCGTATAGCGAATCAGTGTAATGTATTCTGCAAACGACTGACGATGCGGTACGCTTGTGCTAAGTTAATAATTGTATTGTCTTTGGAACTGAGTTGATGGGCCTATTCAAGGGGCTAATTTACATAACGCGCGTCCAGTATTACTGGAAACTTGTCTCGCTTAATAGCAGAGATACTTCGCAGTCCTCGGCCTTAGGATTAAGTAAGACAAGCTTGAGTTTAGGGAACGTGTACTGTTGTGACCGCAGCAGGTCCTCTCTAGGCCTATGCGCAATAGGATCAACGGCACACGTACGACGTGTTTGCTGTTGTAAAATAGTCTCACGTCACTGGGTTGGGACTTTTGACTAGTGTGAAGTAGTTTATTAACGTAATTCGAAATAATGATTAGCCAGGCAAGCGTTACGTATCATTCTCCTTTTTTGAAATCCTGTAGGATAAATGAGGCTCTGCTGTGTAAAGTGAAAACAAATCACACACAGATCATCAGAAAATTTGCAACGATAATATTAAGAGAGTGGATATTACGAAAGGAAATAAGTTGAAATACAACAGTTATGTGATGGTTCAAAATTAGATGAGATTCTGGTGTGTATACCTAAACGATAAGCAACTATTTCTCTGGAATTTTATATTAAAAAATGCGCCGAGAGAGTTTAGGGAGGAATAAGTTGACATAGGTTGAGTTTATTATGTGTCAATTGAGGACGTTTTTGTGAAACGTTAAGAAATTATAGAAGATATTGCTACTAATTGGATATGGGTTCCAACTATAAAAGTTATTATATTAGAATCACTTCACATTTAAGATGAGTATTTATCTACATCGGTATAAGACCAATATTAGTAGAGGCAAGGTTTAAGCTATTGTGAAAGCTCATCCGCTGTACTGCGTCACGCGTTTGATTTTCAGAGGGGGGAATGTGACTATCTGTCACTCCTAGATAATTAAATACTTATTTAATTCGTTTCAAAACATTTCACATGTTGCCAGATACTTGAAGGATCATAAATTGCTGGGCCAGCCGTCCACTTAATTTCGAGAATCACAAAATATGTTAAGTATCTGCTTTTGAAATGTGTAGCATGAGATTTGGTACTCAGGAAATCAATCAATCTTTGTTTTAATGGGAAACAAACGCGCCATTTGCCAGACGTTATTCGAATGCAATATTTTACGTTAGTGGAAATACGACCTACTCCTCAATTCGTTAGAGTCGATATTCGTTAGCGGATAACATTATCGACTCAGGGGCACTTATGATGTGCACTTTAACCGGGGTAAAACCCACAGGCACTTTTGGGCTATTATTAAGAAATTGCAAAAAAAAGCCCAACAGGACGCCGGTCGGTGACGCTCGTGATTTTGGAAAAGCGGGGCACTTGGCGTTAGGGCTTGGAAGGATACGGAGCCAAGTTAGGATTGATGGCTCTGACATCGCGAGACTCTGTAAGCGATAGGCTAGTGAGAATACTGATAGTAGTCAATGCCATATGGCGAGATTGCGTAGAGCTGTTGTATCGCGAGTGCAAGTAGTATTTATTAGATTAATATAAGTTAGAAATAATTTAGTATTGAATACGTGTGTGTGTGTTTGTGCTGAGTGAATGGGTGAGTCTTTTATTGTTCTAATTTACTCTGGGCTGATATTGTGTTTCATTATATACAGTGACACTAACGGAGCCGCAGGCAATCCTAGTTGTCTATAGGTTGTATAACAGAACAGACAGATACGTGTTGCTAGAGAGTTTGTTGTGCCATTTCTTCTCTCTAGCCCAAACACTAGGAAGTGGCAACGGGTGGGCGCTTTAGGGGCTGTCTATAGGCTTGAAGAGTTGAAGTTCTCAACTATATTTACTTCTTGAGTTTATAACTCTCGATTGTAGTAACTATTTGTATTTTTATTGATTCTGAAATTTATATTCTCGACCTGCGACCACTGATTCGGTCAGATACGAACACTGTGTCTTACAGATGTACTTGTTGTACAAAGAGTGCGCTTCCTGGGGTTGGGTTGACTATATCTATCTCATATTATACAGTCTAAGGGCTGTTTAGGGACCGTGTCTCCATGAGCTCGATGTCGACGATTCTGCCGCTGGAACTAGTCGCTCCGTTGCTAGACAAGGACGGTCGCACGGTTGGCGCAGGGAAAGCCGCCTCGTCACGTTTCCAGCTTTGAGCAAAGCTGCTAGGGACCGCGTTTCTTATAAACGTGTTGCCGACACTTTGTTGCTGAAAAGCCGCTGGTGTCACTTAAGGAAGTGTTGCTCTGAGTGCTATGGGTGCAGACGTGAGGTATCGTGTGAGTAACTATTGACCTTATACCAGTTACGCTAGCGTAAAGGTTTCTCACACGATCTATTATTAATTAAAATAGAGTAATTGATTTTCCCTTTGTTATAAGGTGAGCTTCTGAAACCATTCCTATTTTATTTCATAACTATGAATTCCTAAGTCCTTCTATTATATATTTCAATCCAAACTTTGACCTATCAATGTGATAAGGCATTGGATTATTTCATACTTTTGGAATTCACTTCATAAAAGGCGGGAGGATGTCCAGTCTGGTCTGAGTCCTACGGGGACACGCGTCGGTTGGGGCGTGTTTCTCCCCCTTCGGGGGGACCGACCTTATCTATTAGAGTAATTTAGGAATAACGAAAATTTTATCAGCCTGGGGTAACTTAGGAACAGTCACAACTTCATTTTGTAACTCTATAAGTACAGTATCTTTGTGTACGTGCAGAATATATGGTAAGACAAGGAATTTCGCCCCACCTTTGATTTCAAAAATATTTTGATTACATTAAATTTCTCGCTTAATTTTTGCTCGGTTTGGTTGGTGGTAGGACTTCTAAGTCCGCCTGGCAAGCTACCACCATCATGTCTAAGTCTGTCGCCATAACAACAATGTTAACAGCATTGTTGTGTTCCGGCAATTAGAGATATGATAGCCAGTTCCTCTATGTTAGAGGATTCCGGGTGAAAATCGCTTCCATCTTCGGCCTAATCATCACTTTCCATCAGGTGAGATTTGGGCCAAGAGTTTCCCCGTTTTAAATAAAAAATAAAAAATAAAAAAAATATTTTCATGCTGGAAATCAATAACTGCGAGCATCGTACTGAAAGTTAGGAATCTGTTTGTGGGGTGGCGCGGCTTACAACCCCATCTCGTTGGGCCGGTTCCCTTTTAACAGTCAAACTCGACGCGTCAAACATTTGACTGGCTTCCCAGACAATGTTGTTGGATAAGTTCAAGAACTTTTGAAACACTCTTTTATTGTTACTTTTATTTTAACGGTAAATAACGTCCTTTTTAACTTTTGCCTCTCATGTAGACATTCGATTAGAAATAGCTTCCGTTTATAGAAGTCTATTTTACGGTCAAAGTTTAAGTGAACGAAGCTATTTTGGTCACAGCGACAGTATGACGTAACGCCAGTGTCTGGAGTCTAGACTAGACTAGGGCTAGAAGTAGACAACCTGCAAGGCCTACTGATCTACAATACCGAAACTCGTCAAAAAAAAATAGACGAGTTTTCACGAAATTAGCGGAACTATGGTAAGTTTCCTTATATAACAACAATATCATATCCCGTAGTGATTGTTGATAACCCAGTATCTACCAAAGAGCAAATATTTAATATCTTTGCCGAGAAAACAATATTAAATAACAACTTTCTTGTCCTTGCAGCTTACATGTCATACAAAAGATCCAAGACTAATATCATTTACAATTAACTGTTTCGAAAGTTGCGAACAAAAGACAAAACTTGACGTTATTTTAGTTTTTAAAATTTATAGTCGTGGTGCATATTTGTGCAGCCAGCAAGTTTTAAATTAAGATTTGTTGGGCGTGTGTTTGTTTGTTCGCTGCTGGTGTCAAATATTTAGCGTGTGTTCCGATATATAGCCCAATATTCTGGCTAGTGCTCATGATGTCATAAATTGATGCCGCATCTCTACTTCATTGCAATTTTTTTTTTTGGGACAAGCCCGCCACACTTTCCCAACCACTGCAACTTCGAAAGCCAGAATCAACGGTGGCGACCACCAGAAAAACGCCGAGCTAATGAAGCCCGACGAGTCCCGGAGAAACGATTCAACTGTCTTGGATCCCGCATCGAAATTAATGAGAAGAGTACAGCGGAGGAGTAGGAAAAAATAAACCCCCTACCTTACTTTTTTTTGTAACTGAATTTCATGTCAATACTTGACGCATATTCATTCGCGCACTTTTCACAGGAGAGTGATAAAAGTCAAAAATAAGATATTTTTTTTAAATAAAAACAATATACCTACGTTAATTTTATGCCCACACGTTTTAGATCGACGTGCCTGTTTTAAAGTTCATTATGCTGCCGTCGTTTGTCTTTCAAAATTATTCAAATAAATAACATTTAAAAACTGCGTTTCACGCAAAGGCCATATCTTTCCAAAATCAAATTAGAATAAACTAAACTACAAGTTTATCTTATACTTACCATTATTATAAAAGAGAGGTAAATTGCTTGTATATTGACTTATGTTTAGGGTCCCTTACACAAAGGGTTACCAACGAAACCCTATTACTAAGCCTCCGCTGTCCGTCCGTCCGTCCGTCCGTCCGTCCAGACGCCTGTCAGCGGGCTATATCTTAAGAATAGGCCGACAATAGACTTGGTCATAGATTGTGTAATTCTATTGCCGCTATTACAAGAAATAAAAATTAAGGTTTATTCAAAATTCGAAATTCAAAAGTCATTTATTCAAATTAGACTGAGAGCCATCACTTTTTGAACGTCAAGTTCTACAAAAGACAGAAAACGCCCGCCCGTCACGTTATGGTACGGAATCCTTCGTGTGCATGTCCGACTCGCAATTGGCCGGATTTTTTTTGTATTGTCAGGAAGCTACCCCATCGCTGAATGTCACAGGGTACTTTTTGCCACGTAGGACAGGACACTTGAGGGGGGAGCCATGGCACTATGCTAATGTATTTGTTGATAAAGCGGCAATATAAATACACAATCTGAAGGTTTCTACTATTACGATTCTTGAGATACAGCCCACTGAAAACTGATGCCTTGTATTTTTTTTAGGTTTCCGTTGTTTACCGTTTGGTTACGGAACCCTAAAGCTGAAAGAAAAATATTTTTATCAAAATCTCGACAGAAAAGGCCTAAAATGTTTAAAATAACACTTTTCAGACAGTGTTTAACAATTAGTTATTAAACTAAAATAAATGCCACCAACTGCATCACCCTTGAATATGAGCAAGCACTTCTGAAACATCCTGTATAAGCCAAAGTGCGGATAACATCAGTCATTGCTCACGAGAACCATTACGAAGAGTTATGTTAAAACGGCCGCTAAATATATGTACTTATAAGCCTTTATATGGGTGGGTAAAGGTATATACATTTAATGTGCTGTGCAATTAAGGTTTCATACCGGTTACATTCATACATAGTGCAAATAATGGACAAAGCTTTGTTTTTAAATCGGTAGATATTACCGCGATTCCGCTCACAATGTTTTCTCACAAAAAAAATGTAACACAACAACGAGTTAGTATCATCCAAAATAGGTCTGGTGTTTTGTTTAGTTTCATGGGATACATTTCTACTTTAATACGGATAAATTAAATAGATATGTGAGAAGAGTCTCTACCTGGAGGAACTTGGACAGGCCTTTACCCAGCAACGGGATAAAAGACGGGACAAAGATCATTTCATCAATCATCGAATCATTTCAATCGGATTTCGATCGGATCATTTTCTAAAGTTTAATACATTAAAAAGCAGATTATCATATATACGGTTATGTACCTACCTAGTATTCAAGTGGGTAAATATAAGCCTAGGAACTGATAGTTTCATCATCGTGCGAATGCGCATGCGCCTATCAAGGACGACACGGCATTAAGGTCTTATGCGCCATTACGTGAATGATTTTACAATAACGTCGCTTTAAATGATAATCTTATTCCATTTAACTATTTATGGACACTGGACTTCCTTTGGTTTTTATTTGCGAAGCCCACTCGCTGAATTAATTATGAAGATATTTTTTTTACTAACAAGGTTCGGTAAAACCCCAAAGCATCTTTGTCTACTCGAAAATAAATAACTCTGTTTTTCAAGAAGGCGTCAGTTTAATTTCTCCGCTTTAAAACTGAAAGAAAATTACCACAATATCAACATAATAGATCAACTTCTCATATTTTCTGTTTGAAGGTATTACATTTATTTACTCCATTTAACATTTCTTTTTCAAACTCTCTGAACTGAAAAGAATCGTTTAGAAGGCACAAGCTTTGTCTACTACATTTCTTTCCATCTAAACTCTTATTATTATTATTATTATATTAAACGTTTTAAGTACTTGAATAAACGTACACCTAGGTAGGTACCTACCTACCTAACATAGTGGTAAACAAATCATCCTTTTTCTGTAAATGAAGAATATTGTGTCAGAATAATAGTATTTCGCAATAGTTTACATTATTTCGAGTAGATAAGTACCCACCTTACCTACCTTATTAAATAAATAACTGTTTGCATAGGCTCGGTGGTATGCAATGCACAGTGCTCACTACGGAGACGAACAACACACTTATCCACTCCGGTAGTGTGTTGTCATTATTAACACCACCATGCTAACAGCCGGTCTATTCTGCCGACATCTCACCGTGTACACTTAGCTGAAGTGAACGACAAATGAGCTGTCCTTCCATCTTGTTTGTATTGTTTGACAGCTCATTTGTCGTTCACTTTGCCTACGTTTTCACTTCGACATGTTTACATAATCGTACTGCTGTTGTCGATATAAGAACAAGGCACCCGTGTATAGGAAAACAAGGTCTCTTTAGCTTAACAAATAAAAGATATTATTTTAATTTATTAGTTTTTAAACCCCTGTGTTTTAAACATGTCCATAAACTGACCATTACTGAGATACATTACATAATATAGTGCATATGTTATCTAATTTTACCTAATGAAATGAAAATTACCTAAGTACTATCGTTTGTCTTTTTCGTGCAGCGATGGCAGGAGCGCTCTACTCTACAAATTTCTAAAGCGCTTTTTACACTATGTTCCAACATAATGTAAAAAACCGGCCAAGTGCGAGTCGTACTCGCGCACTGAGGGTTCCGTAAGCAGAAGTTGCGATTTACGATTTATGACGTATTAAAAAAAACTACTTACTAGATCTCGTTCAAACCAATTTTCGCTGGTAGTTTACATGGTTATATATATCATATATTTTTTTTAGATTTATCATTCTCTTGTTTTAAAAGTTACCGGGGGTGGGGGACACATTTTACCACTTTGGAAGTGTCTCTCTCGCAAACTGTTCAGTTTAGAAAAAAATCATATTAGAAACCTCAATATCATTTTTGAAGACCTATCCATAGATAACCCACACGTATGGGTTCGACGAAAAAATTTATTTTGAGTTTCAGTTCTAAGTATGGGGGGAACCCCAAAATTTATTGCTTTATTTCTATTTTTTTGTAAAAAGCTTAATGCGGTTCACAGAATACATCTACTTACCAAGTTTCAACTGCATAGCTCTTATAGTTTCCGAGAAAAGTGGCTGTGACATACGGACGGACAGACAGACAGACATGACGAATCTATAAGGGTTCCGTTTTTGCCATTTGGCTACGGATCCCTAAAAAGTATGTCGAATGAATGAAGAATGTCGCTAGCTACACTGTACAAGTTGGTATAGGTCTTTCATGAATTAATGACCACTCTTCGGTCTTTATTATTAAGTTAAATGCAAATGGGAAATTAGATTTCTGTTTTATAACTCCATCCAAGACTTTTTAATAATAAATTATAACAGTAAAATTAGAATAGTTTGAGATTCGTTTGGGTAAGCTAAACTAGGTTCATATTAGTCGGGTATTGCACGATCTACTACCAGGGCCCCACAAATTACTTGTCTTAATTAATTTATTATTTTATTGTATTTAATTGACAATAAAAGGCGCAGAGAGAAGGTCGCCTCGCAGCTTGCTGACCCGGACCATGGCCCCCTTGGCCCTAGGGTAAATACGCCCCTGGATCTGCACATATGGACATAGCTTAAAGCTTTAATCGTTCGAATGTCTCAAAGGTATCTAGATCTACCCAACTTTCTTGCCTAAAACGGAAGTGGGATCGCTTCATATAACATAAAGATTGTCTGTTTCTACGCACTGTGATGCTGGTTGGCCTACAGCCTACAGAGCCCTATTGGCAAGTAATCGTACCTCAATAGCTGTGATTACAATGTGATTGATCCTAATTCAGACCACGTAGGTGATCGCGGGTACTACGTGACTCCTGAGCTAGTATCGCACCGGGCGTTCCTTGACTTCACAGTGTTAGGTACCTTCTGGGTTATTTAATGAACCAATACACGATAACATATTACCTATAGGTAGGTATGCGTATTTACCTACTTGTGTATATAAATAGGTATGCGTATACGGAACTGTATTCTGAAACGATAAGGTCATTTTCCTACTGAGTCATTGATAACAATAAGTTTCAAATTCGTACACTGCAGGTTTGCAGCCATTTATTTCTACGTATAAAATTTATTATTGAGGAATGGACAGGACCAGTCCCTTTGTCTTACTTTAAACCCAATGAATAAGAACCAACTGTAGGTTCATTAGGAACAGCAACGCGATTCTGCCGGTCGATTCTGTCGTCATCGCACCGTGTTCACTTAGGTGGAGTGAACGACAAGTGAGCTGTCAAACCATACAAACAAGATGGAATGACAGATCAAAGCACTTAGGTACACCTAAGTACATATAGCAGACGTCGTGAGACCGTGAACGAACAAGACAATATTCAGCGATTTGTGGCGGTAGGGTCGTGCTCATAACACGTTTACCTACTTAAATAAACAATTCGTTGCTAAACCAATTTGGCGCAAATGGTTTGTTTTCAAAATAGTTCAGTTGACGTACCTATTCGTTAGAATAAGGCTACCAAAACTGACACACACGGTCACACACACAGCTTGATAGTAACCTCCGTACATTTCGAAATAATATCTAATATCTGTATATTGCCAAAAGAATTGGGTCACAAAATAAATATGTATCTAGGTAAATCAAAAGTTGACCGTGAAATAAAATAACAACTTACTAGGCATCTACGCGTCACGCATATTTAACCGAATTATAATGTTTGGTGAATAAACATTTCACACACAATTTTGATAAAAAAATCAAAGAGTTGTATGCCTTCGGATGTCGCCCATTATGCTGGCCTGCAGCTAGCGTGACTGACAATGACTTAATCCTTCGAGTATTAGGTGATGGTCATCCTCCTCATTTGCAATTTGGGTTATGGCATACGTCATAAAATATATGGCTGAATTATGTCCGAAGCTATTAATACAACAAGTTCGTTAGCAGAATCCCCAGGCAAACTACCAAGGTCATGGTACATTTTTAAACTTGTGGACACGTAGACGTACCGACCGTTGACCGTTACATGAATACTGACATAATAAGTATATGGTCGGATGAATTTATTTTGTTACTATCTATGTAAAAAATGTTCATTATTAATAAGCTAGATACGTAAGTAACTATAAAATACAAAATTGTTCCGTTACTGAGTGACTGACAGACAGCACACAGCCGAATCTACTGGTCGTAGAAAGCCGAGATTTACGGCATGTAGGTATTATAGGTTCCTTGGTTGTAGGGGAGCACTAAGAGAGGAGTTCCTGAAATTCTTACGGGAACGGGAAATACGCACGTACAGAGTCGCGGGCATAAGCTAGTCTGATATAAAGTTTGCCTAAAGCTTTTAACAACTTAATCAAGATGTTACACTTAAAAAGGAAGAAAATAAAAGAGATTTTTCTCTTTACTTGTTCATATGGAAAAAGATCGAGAAAGTAATTGGATTTCGGACGACGGCGCTGAAGAAAAAACTAATTTCCGAAGGCAGTCGTAATTTGCACAATATAAAACAGATTTCAGTAGCATTTGCAAAATTTACAAGCAAATTTACGCCCATTTGATATTTAAGAGAAGCAGTCTAGGTATGGTTTACTTTCTCATATTCCTACCTCTATTATAAAAGTTTTGGTCTAGATTCTTTAGAAGTTGTGAACTTTTGTATTTTTTTTATTTGTTACCAAACTGACCTAACATGACTGAATTGAATTGATTGATAACTGTGTTTGTGTTCGAGTCACTTAGCTATTTGGTCATTTGTATTCTTAAATAAACTCTAGACCTACTGAACGATCAGCATTAACCTTCAAATATCTGAGTGTATCTGTATACGTGGGTCGTTAAATACCTACCTACTACCTGACTGTCAAGAGAATTTAGATTGTTAAATTAAACATTGTCAGCGTGAAGATCATCCACAAGTACTCGTATACCTCAGATACCTATAACGTGGATCGGACCAATACCGACTGGACTAAATTAACATAGCTACCGAAGGACTGCCTTGCAACGGTATTGCTCCTCTAAGCCTCTAACTAAATATAAATATGACAAATTAGTTATTTGTTTCAGGAATGAGGATTCAAAAAACACATCATGCGATTGTTCTTCTACTTACTCTGCATAGCAGCAGTCCAAGCGCAATTCAACGGTCGTCGATTTATGGACTACTGGACTGACTTATTTCGACCTCTACCTCGAAACCCAAGAGAAGGTTTCATTCCTGACTATAGACCAGCAGACCAAGAAGAATTTGATTTCATAGTCATAGGAGCCGGATCAGCGGGTTCTGTAATTGCAAACCGCTTAACTGAAGTTGCACAATGGAAAGTGTTACTCATAGAAGCGGGAGGAAACGAAAACTTTTTTTCCGACATTCCCATCTTCGCTCCATTCCAGTCTCTCACACCCATGAACTGGGGTTACACTTCAATGCCAGAACAGCGAGCGTGTAGGGATCTAAGAGGGAAAGTGTGCTTCCTGCCCCGCGGCAGAGTACTCGGCGGTAGTAGTGTGCTCAATTTTTTAATCTATCAACGAGGACATCCAGAAGATTTCAACGACTGGGCTAGAATGGGTAATGAGGGCTGGAGCTATGATGAAATATTACCGTATTTCAAGAAATCAGAAAACATTGGTATCGATGATTTAAAGAACTCGTCATATCACGGCGTCGGTGGATATTTAAATATTGAATATTCACCATACCACTCACCTCTAGAAAAACCATTCAGGCAGGCGGGCGAGGAACTTGGATTTAAATGGAGAGACCCAAATGGAGAAAAAGTGCTCGGATTTTCTAAACCACAGGCAACAATGAGGAATGGAAGAAGATGTAGTTCCTCGAAAGCGTTTTTGGAACCAATTCGCTTTAGGCCTAATTTAAAAGTTACAAAATACTCTACCGTGTCAAAAATTTTAATAGACCCTCTCACCAAAACAGCTGCCGGCGTAGAATTTAGGAAGTGGAATATAAGGTAACTTTTTATTTGCCAGAATAGTAAAGTAAACAACTTTATATCTTACTTTGTTCAAAATCAAACTCTCAACTCATAAATAAATAAATATAATAATTATATAAACCAACTAACTTATTTTTCCAGTACGCAAGTGCGCGCTCGTCGTGAAGTCATCTCATCAGCGGGAACTATAGGCTCTGCTCAACTGCTCATGGTATCAGGAGTAGGACCAAAAGAGCATCTGTACGAGTTGGGGATCCCCACGGTGGCTGACCTACCCGTAGGATACAATCTTCAGGACCACGTCACATTCTCTGGCAACGCCTTCATTGTTAACCAAACTGGAATGACCATGAATGACGTAAGTATTGAAAGTAAAATCTGAGAAGTGTAAATAGAACAACAAAAGCCGATGTGTGCGAAACCCGGTCCTTTTCCAAAAGTATTCTTGTACTTGACCTACGAAGTGCTCTCAACTGGCCGCATTCGAATGTGCAGAGTAGGTTTTAGTACCTAGTGTACCTACCGAAGGGGGAAAACCACTTCTTTTCCGGCATTACCTACTTTATTTCCTGCAACTCACGGGTACAACACCTAAAATAGGTGGATAAGTAGGTACTGTTTATTAATTAACACGTTCATGTTATACGGTCTACATTGTGGTGTACATAATAGCGGTATGAATTCTCGTTGATTTAATTTTGCGAACCAAAACGTAAAATTTCGAAAGTTAACAAGGCGTACCGTTTTGTACACCTTGTTAACTTTCGAAATTTTAGACGGTATCAAATAAAAGGTACTTAATGATGTGCAGATTAATTTAGTGGATCATGAAATTGTTTACAGATGTACCTACCTATCTGCCTAAAGACGTCAGCAACAATTTTAAATATCAAATTCAGCAAACTTTAAATAAGAACGTTTTTAAACTGAAATTAATAACCTTTTCAAAGTTCAAGTTCAAATTGCAAGATCAGTGCTCGTCAGCAATAAATGATTAATTCGGCCAATTTTGAGAAGCGTCGATAAAATCTACGTCACTGTAGCGTTACTAATGGTGGCAAAGTGCGGGGCACCCACAGCCTTGGCTCTTTGGCAGTGTCAGCATGTGCGTAGCCAGCCATGGACTCAGGGTGGGGCAGCAGTTTAAAATAATATGTACCCAACTAACAAATTTTTTAGTACACAACATTTTTCTATAGTCTCCTGGTTACTACTTGTTGATCTTTAGCGTTCACAATTCTAACCCTAGAAAAATAAAATCAGATCAAAATGTGTTATCCTACTAACATTACAAATGTGAAAATTGAAATAGTTCTAAGCTGTTTGCTTTTAACTTTTGTACGGCTCATACTTATTTAAGCAACTAAAGCTCGTATTCAGATATGGAAGTTTTTGTCCCAGTAACCAGTAACAATAATATTCTAACCCAGAAATACTTCGACATGTTTCTACTTTCCTGCTAATATTGTGAATCTTGACCGCTCACAATTCCAGCCCCGGAAATACCTCGACTTGTTTCTGTTCTAAAAGAAACAAGTCGAGTTCCCCTTAGCTGTGAACCTTAACACTCACAATTCCGGCCCAAAACTACTTCGATATGTTTCTGCTTTCCTGGTATTTGTTGGATCGTTATTGCTCACAATTTCAACCCAATACTTCGACATCCGCTTTCCTGGTTGGTATTTGAGAATCTTTATAGCTCACAATTCCAGCCCCAGAAATACTTCGAAATGTTCTGTCTCCTGGTACTTGTGAATTTAAAACTCTCACAATTCTAGCCCAGAAATCGATATTATTTTGTTTTTGGTCTCCTGCTACGTGTGAATCTTTAATCCTCACAATTCCAACCCCGGAGATATTTCAAGACATGGTACTTGTGATTTTTTTGCGTTCCCAATTCCAGCCCTGGAAATACTTCGAGATGTTTCTGGTCACCTGGTACTTTTGAATCATAAACGTTTACAATTTCATACCAAAAAACACTGAGAGGCTTCTAGTCTCATATTACTTGTGAATCCTAACTGATCACAGTTCCAGCGCCAGAAGGGTGCCTTTCCACCAGAGGTGCTATGCAGCTAAGCTGAGAGAATGTGAAAGCTAAGCTACGGAACTATGTGACCGTTTCCACTGATGCTAAGCTATCTAGCGATGCGAGTAAGATGTGCTATGAATATGCGCCGCACACAGCTACACCACTCACGACGACCCATAGCAGACATCCATAGCACGCATCCTTCCACATAAAAAACATATCTTAGTTGAATCCGTTTCCACCAGTGCTAAGCCATGTGCACCAATGAATATGATTGGTGGATATCAAACGCATCCATAGCAATGTAGCATAGCACATCTCTGGTGGAAAAGCACCCTTACTTTGACATGTTTTTGGTCTCGTGGTATCTACTTGTGAATCTGTAGCGCTCATATTTCCAGCCCCGAAAACACTTTACATGTTTCTGTTCTCCTAATACTTTTATATCCTAACCGTTCCGACATGTTTCTGGTCCCCTGGTAGGCTGGTACTTTCGAATCCTAACCGTTAGCAATTTAAACCCCGGAAATACTTCGACATGTTTCTGCTCTCCTGGTACTTGTGAATCTACGTATAGCGCTCATAATTCCAGCCCCGAAAATACTTTGACGTGTTTCTGCTCTCCTGGTAAAAAAAATCTTGCTCAAAAATACTTTGACATGTTTTTGGTATCCTGGTACCTACTTGTGAATCTACAGCGCTCATTATTCCAGCCTCAAAAATACTTCGATATGTTTCTGCTCTCCTGGTACCTACATGTGAATCTATAGTGATGTAATTCCAGCCCCGAAAAAAAAACCGCGCAATCGGAGGCTATGTTTTGTTGACAATACAAACTACCATTGCCTCCGACTACGTGTAATGTAAAGTAACTTGCAATTTTAACTGGTTTTTCCTTTCATTTCGGAAGTAGGTATAGGAACTGCACTATTAAAATACATTATGTCTGTGAATTGTAGGTAGGTGTGGACGCGATCCTAGCCAAAACCGCGGCGCCTTAGGAGTCAGAGGCGCGGACGTTAACATGGTTAGAGTGGAAAAAACGGCAAAGCAATCGATATTTTAAAACCAACTTGAAAATTCATGAGATATGCTATGCTGCTGATTCTGGTACATAAAGTACTGTTACATTGTTACCTAATAAACAAATTAGAGTTAAACAGTAGATACCTAAATGACTCACGTGCCACTCATAACTAAATAGGTACTACCTATACTAACAAAAATGGAAGTTAAACACTGACTCGATTTGTGCGCCGTTGACCATTGTTTTCCAACTTTCGCAACAGTTTTTCTGCATAATAGGAAAATGCAAAGCTAGTGTTTTTACTAAACTCCGACACCGCCAGCTTTTGTTACAGTACTTACAACACAACGTAAAAGGTCCTACTAGGTTCTTATCTCATGTCTACCTACCAACTCATTTACTATTTAGTTTCTACAAAAAGATTAGATTTCGAGATTTAGATTCGGATAATCGGATAATATATATTTACCTATAGGTAGTCAATTTTTGGTCAATATAAATTATGCAGGCAGCTTCTTAGAATATTTTTATTACTTTACATATAAATAAAATCACGGAATATAGGGATTGCACAAGTAATCGTAAATAAATATACATAACTGAAATTGTGTGATTGGATCGCAGATTTCAAGTGAGATCGGTCTATCCGAGTGGTCATAGATGGCTGCTCGTCTAGACTGCTGGATATTAATCATAATCATTTTATTATCAGGCAACTGAGACCCATAGAGAAATCCACAAAATTAAAATATACAAAAAACAATAATAAACTAATACATGTTGATAAAATAGCTATAGGTACACGTTATGTTGTCGGCGTCGTGTTCCGCTGCGTCCTCATATTAATGCCAGTGTTCCTCAACTGTTCTTGCTGTATATGAATGAACTGCTTAAACCCGGTACATTTGGGTATGCAGACGATAGCACTGTTGCTGAGAGATACGTATCCTGCGCGCGAGCTTGTAGGTCGCAGGTCCTGTCTATTTGAGAAGTTATGGTTGGGCGCTTGAACTTGTCCTTACAGGCTAAATCTGAATGGGGCAATGCCAATTTGGTCGAGTTCAATGCTGCTAAGACCCAAACGCATCTTTTTTCCACTAAAAGGAGCCAATTCCATCTAGCTCCATCTTTCCGATGTATAACCATGTCGATAATCGACCAACTTGAGCTTCTTGGCAATTAGGTTACTACCCTCAATTTTGGTCTTTTCATAGGTTTGGTCTTTGCAAAGGTGAGACGGTACTTCACTCCGGAACAGCTACTCAAACTCCATCAAGCGAAAGTTCGATCGTGTAGGAGGGAGTACTGCTCTCATCTTTGGGACGGATCTCTACCAGATACCAGTTTGATATCCTTGAGTCAATTGAGAAACGAGCCAAGAGGATATTCTTCATCTTGAGCATCGACGCCGAGTTGCTCGCTTGTCGGTTTTCTACCGGTTGCATTTTGGGAGATTGCGACGGAATTGCATAATTTGATTCCGCCAAGCCCGTACCATCATTGGACCACAAGACGAACGGCGCCACGGGTACATGGTGGACATCCCACCCTCACGCACAAAATGTTATGGAATTTTTTTGCCAGCCTGTGTTTCCTGAAAACTACAACCTGGGAGTCTTTAAGTCAAGAATGAATAGGTTACTTCTGGGCAAGCGTGCTCCATCTTCGACCGTATCATCGCTTATCTTCAGGTGAAATACCTACCTAGTGGTCAAACGCGAGCTTATCAATAGTAAAAAAAGAAAACAGTATTTATATAGCAGTCATAGCTCTGCAGTAGGTATAATCCGCGCGCAATCAGAATGGTAGGTATGGAACTTTGTCAAAGTGAATCGAAAATTACAGTTTTTCTTCAAGTAGCGTTAGCAAAAATTTTCTGAATATTGATAATAAATTAGTTATTTCTACGATCTATCATATAAAGTAACTTATTATCAATATTTAGATCATTTTTGCTGACGCTACTTGAAGAAAAACTGTAATTTTCGATTTACTTTGACAAAGTTCCATATCATTCTGATTGCGCGCGGATTATACCTACTTACCTGTATTTTTTTTTTAATTCAAAACGTGGAAACTCTTGGCCCAAATCTCACCTGATGGAAAGTGATGATTAGGCCGAAGATGGAAGCGAGTGTATGTAAAAATACAGAACAGTGATTTGTCGGAGAATCATTTGTTTTTTTTCTATATTCTGTGCAGCTATCTGCGGCATCCCCGTTCGTGGCGGCCGCTTACATGTCAGGACGAGGTCCATTGACACTGCCTGGTGGGGCCGCGGGCCTTGCCTTCATGCACACGAAGTTCTCTCATGACCTGGACAAGACACGACCAGATATCGAGCTCGTCATGGGAGCCGGCTCCTTGGCCGGTGATGCTGTTGGAATACTACGATCTTTACTTGGTAAGTTTGCCAAATAAACGGGAGGAGGGTGCTGATCACTGTTGGGTTTGCTAACCAAGTTGCTTACACACAATATAATTTTATGGAAAATACCTTCATTCTAAACAGCTTTGTTCGTTCCATTAAAACTTTAATGGAAAGAGATTATGAAAGTTGACGACTATCAGTGATCCGGAAAATAACCTCTACCGGGAACAGGACAACAGCTTCAACTTTTAATGAATAACTTGAGTTTGTTTTTATTGCAGGAATAACAGATGACTGGTACTGGAAGACATACAGTTCTATTCCCTATACTGTGAGACAACGCACGTTTTCTTTAAACCCGGTGCTAATTCGGCCAAACAGCGTTGGTCGACTGATGCTCCGAAGCCGAAACTTTGCCGACCATCCCAAAATCTATTTAAACTATTTCGCTGATCTGAACGATTTGCGAACTATGATCGAAGGAGTTCGTATGGTGAGTATAGAGATAGTTACAGTTAGGAAGCTCATCAACTCACACTCATATGTAGGTAGGTACCTGAACACACGCCTTCGTTCCGTAAGGGTAGGCAATGGTAGGCAGAAACTAAACAACGTCAACTGATATGATTCGTTCATATACCTACTCTCAACAACCAGTTCTGATATTTCCGTTTTTTTTTAATTTCCAGGTAGAAAAAGTTATTAATACGAAAGCGTTTCAGCGCTATAACGCTAAATTACACACAACACCGTTTCCCGGCTGCGAGTCTTTGTTGTTCAACTCGGATGAATACTGGGAGTGCGCTATTATGCAGACGTCCATCTCATTAGACCATCAAGTAAGCTACCTACTATGTTGACACAATTTCGAATTGACTAGTATTCTGACTCTTAAGAAACCAAGTTTTCTTAGAACCCCAAATACTGGACCCATCGCAATGGAGCGGCTGTCAGACCAATAAAACTTTTATGGTTGTAGGTGGGCACATGCAAAATGGCTCCAGCGGGCGACCCAACGGGCGTGGTGTCCCCTCGGCTACAGGTCCACGGCATCCGCGGCCTGCGCATCGCTGACGCCTCCATCATGCCCCGCATACCCGCTGCGCATACGCATGCTGCCGCCCTCATGATCGCAGAAAAAGCCGCAGATCTAATCAAAGAAGATTGGGGAATCCCTATTTAATCTTCGATAGTTACATAACAGTTATTTATTTGACCAAGCCATGTTGCGAGATATGGTCATACAATAATTAGGTACCTATGTAGAATTAAGTAGATACCTAAGCGTACAAAATTAGTTTGTGAATTATGGTCAGTCTAGTCAAGTCAATGTACCAAATAAAACACACTTCTAGTTATTAATTTATTAAGAACGAAGAATGAGTTGTAGGTAAGTTAGTTTTAGGTATATAAGGACCTAGGACGAAACCGTGTTAAGAGAAGACAAGCCTGACAAAGTCGTTGCCAATGACATCTAGTAGGTACTTAGGTACTACGAGTAAATAGTGATGTGATACCAACCTTGGTTGATAGATATCCTTATTTTCTGAATACTCTTTCGTCTTGATAGGTACTCTGAAAAATGTTTCCAGTAAGAGTAGTTTTGAATAAAGTACTTAGCCCTCCTACGCACTAGCGGTTGACCGCTTTTCCGGTTTAGGTACCTATAGGTAATTTATATGCAAAGGTGCAACCGCTAGTGCTTGCACGCACAGAAACCGCCAATGACAAGCTGTTGCATATTAAACTGGAACCGTGTCTGACCGCTAGTGCGTACGTAGGCTTTGTACGCAACTAACAAGATATTTTTTGTGAGAAAAAAGTAGCCTAGGTGATAAGTAATGTAGGTAAATAGAATGCAGAATATTGAAAAAGGAAAATCCTACAATCAGAGGGGCGTAGCACCTGGCAACTGCCAGATTTTTGCTGTCGGTCCCTTGTATCAGTTCAAATCTCAACGAGAACTTTGATAACGCGATAGCGCGATATAAGAATTGTTTGACAGCGGGTATTTTACGCAGTGCGTATAGTGCCATGTGGTTGTTTAGGTGCCGTTGCAAATCTTACATTTTGTATCGTACCCATTTGTACGTCCTAACGTCGGACTGTAGGTACGATCCTTGAGTCTAGGATCGTACCTAGACTATCTATTAAGTTCAGCAAGTAGCCAACAGTTACCAAGCCGAATACTATTATCACGTGCAATACATAGGTAGTACCTAGATAAATACATACTTAGTAAATAAGTTACAGAATTTATAGCAACTAAACTTTATGTGACTGAACACCACATTATATACCTACCTAACACGGCTGCACAAAGAAATATTTATTTTTTAGTTCATGACTTTATATCCCACATAAGGTGCCACATTCAATTTATTGTGACTTCGCATAGCATAAAACCAGCGGACGATCAAGACGCTTAAGAACTGAACTATACCTTATAATTTGCCTAATTATAATAAGTGATTTTGAAGTTATGAGGGAACAGATGACATCCCAGTCAACGACATAACCCACCGTAGTCAGGTAATAAGCAGTCGCCCTAAAAAAAATTTTTTACAAAAAAATACACCCGAATCCAAAACAAAAACACTACAAACTAAAAAATTACTTTAATTTCGAAAGTCGGTGGTCGATGGTTTTGTGATGTATTTTATATGCTTTTATGTATCATTTGTGTATTGTTTGTCTATACCTACATGAGTCTTAGTTACTCGAAATAAACTAATTTATTAATTTAATTTTTTAGTTTCTTCGTATTTTGACACCGACTTCCGGAATTAAGTGTTATTTTTTACTTTGTGGTAGTGTTTTTTTTTATTTTGAAGTCGGTTGTATTTTTTTGTAAAAAGATTTTTATTTTTGATAATAATAATGATAATATATTATTTGCAAAAAACATAGTATACAAGATGGTAAGTAATATGAATACACTGGTTGGTTCTACATGTTTTGCTTCATGAATTAAGCGTGCAAAATTACTTAAGTACATGACAACAACATACAACCACTGTCATCGTCCGATTTTATGCTCTAGAAACTCCTTGATACTGTAAAAAATATTAGCAGATAACCATTATATAATTTACTTTTGAACAATCTTTTATTTAATATTTTAAATTCCTCTGGTATCTTATTGTATATCCGAACACACATAAACATGCAGCTTTTGTTATATTTTGCAAGTCTAGGTAAAACATCTAACGCGAGCCTGTGGCCCCCGACGGCTTCGAGAATTAAGATCGATTGCTTTAGTGAACAACTCTTTGTGCCTCCACACAAAGTTACAAATTTCCAATATATAAAGTGACGGCAATGGAAACAAATCAAGTTTTTTAAATATTGGCCTGCAGGATTCATCCGGTTGAAGTCCATATATAGCCCTAATGCATTTTTTTTGTGCAACAAACGCTCTATTTTGATCGGTGCTATTACCCCACATAATTAAGCCATAGCGCAGCACCGATTCGACATACGCATGATATTATGTAAATTAATACGACGTTATTGTTATCAGGAACCGAAAACCTTTATAAATTACGGTACAGGTATCGAAGAATTTTGGTTATTTTTACGACCTAGGTTACCGCTATCTGGGTAACCAGACAGAAGAAAAATGTTACCTCTGATTGAGGTTACAGTCTTAATACCGGTTACCTAAAAATGACCTTGATTACGAGAAAGAAACAGAATATCGCAATGCAGATAATTTGTATTTGTTGGCATAGTAAACATTACCAGGCAAATCTTCGTGTTGTGCGGATCCGTTTATTTGGTTGGTTCACCTTTTTGCGGAGTATTTATTGACAAACAAATTGTGAAATTGCAGAAAACGGTAAGAATTTTGATATTTACATCAGGACTGTGATGTATGCTCATTGTATTTTATTATGCCTTTTAATTTAAGTTCTCATATGTTATCTTAAAACGGTATTTCATTTACATGTAAAGTTTTCAATAACTAGGTACCTACATACAGGGTTTTCATCTAATTTAAACAAATTAAATTTTCAAATTGTATTGTTTTCTTTATCACTCGAGAAAACACACGAATAAAAAACACATTAGCACCTACGTTTTTAAAATTAATGTGTAGGTAGCTAACTAGCTACCGCTACTCGAGGAATGGGCCCATTCGCGGCCATTCCGAATGGCTGCGCAATGGCCAGCGCATGCCTGCACATGGACTTTTGAGCGAGTGGGAAGAGCTTAGCAATGGCGTCTACCCGTGCGTGAGAGTGATCAGCGATACACGCCGCCCGTCGCCCATTGCCCGCAAGCGCATTTAGAGTACTCCGCTTGAGGAACGAAAGAGACTATAGTATTCAAAAAAAATTTTGGAGTAAATATACCAAAGGGACTGTAGTATTCTTTGACGTTTGATCGCGACCCGTCACAAATTATGTCCATTTCTGTCTAACACACGGTATTTTAATCCTTTTGCTCTTTTCCACTCGATTTATTGACATTTCATACATGCTAAAAATACGAAACACGCCACAGGCGAGTCCATTTTTAGAAAGAAATTAAATGTTTTATTCAGTCTGTGGTATGACGCGAGTTGCGCGATGACGTAGTGTCGAATAAACTTGTTTATTATGTTGTTTGTGAGTGAATTAGTGTTAAGTAATGTTTTATGGGTGCATTGTGATGTGATTAATGTGTGTGCAAGTGAAAATAAACATGTTGGTAAGTATTAGCATGTTTTTTTATGATTTTCCTATCCCTTGTTACACAAGGCGTCCATGTTGTCAGAACGCTATCGTAATTGATTAATTATTAAGTCTAGCTACTTGTTCAGACTAAAAAGTAATTATTATCGCATTTTATGTTTACTGGGCAATAGATTTCAGCCAAAACATAAACAAAACAAACGAAATTTACGTTATGATTAGAATTTTTGTTCCGTGGGTCGGAAGGTAAATAATGCAAAATGGCGGGAAATGGCTAATGTTTGGTGGTAGTTTTTTTTTTTTATATATGTTTTTGTACGGTGGAGTATGTTGTTTGTTATTTATCGTTTTTAGATATAACCCAGCTACCCATACAAGTCATAAAATATATATGTTATCGATTTACTTTTTAAATTATTCCTGTTCAAAGTTCACGTAATGTGTTTTTTTCACCAATATTCAATGTTTACAAATTAGTTAAAAAATATAGAAACTAACCGTTATCATACACTTAACGTAACTATAAGGAGCCGTTTCTCAGCTATACAAATAACAATACACTTGAGTGGTAGCTCTAATAGGAGGCCACTAAAAAAAGGTTAACGTAAACATAAACATCTGGCTTGCAGCTGCCCGCGCTTTGATATTTGGCGCCTGTGCGCTCGACGTTATCACGTGACTCATGCTCGCCGGTGGCCAAGCGGTTATAATGAAAAAAAAAATATAGTAGCTATTTAAAAAATTAAAATAAATAGTAGGTATTGTTCTAACAAATGTTGAAGAAAATTTTGGTATAAATATTACGTGAAAACGATGGACAACTTCAGAAATATCGCAGCATGTTTCGAAGCTTTTTCGGTCAATAATTGAATTAGGTCCAGATATTTTTTCATTACATAAAAAATATTTAAAGCATTAAAGAAAATGATTGTATTCTATGATTACTTATTGTAGCAGATATATATGTGTTATGAAAACAAATATTGTGATAGTCTTTATTCAACAAAATCTACAAATTAGAGCCCTCAAATCAGGTCTCCGTGCGTTTTTGTCAAAACATGCCTCGGGAGTCGGAAGAATGATGATTACTAAATAAATAAAAAAGTTATCTTAAATTCGCTTTATGACTATTGTTAATTTAACCGACTTCAAAAAGAAGGAGGTTATCAATTCGACTGTATGTTTTTTTTTTTTTGTATGTTTGAAGCGATTACTCCCCCATTTGTAAACCGATTTCAAGTCTTTTATTATAAAGAATATACTCCTGAGGTGGTCCCTTTTAGTCAAAATTTAGTCATATTTGGTCAAAATCTGATGTGATCTGATGAAAAAAATTATCTTCGGAGATATACAAGGGAACTCTTCAATGATAGACGGCAAATCTGTCGTGATTGCTGCAATCGGTTGGATGTTTATTGTTTATACAACATCATGACGTAACATCACGCCATGGCGTGAGCTTCAGAAGTCGGTGACAAAAAAACTGAATAAAACAAACAAAAGTCACCGACTTCTGATGCTAAAGTTATTATTCACTTTTTTGTGTTATTGAAGTCGGTTCTATTTTTTAACAAATGCCTACCTAATTATTATTGTAACAGGTTAAAAGGAACGCTGACCATTGCGCAGCCATTCGGAATCCCCGCGAATGGCCCATTACTCGAGGCGGTAGAAGCTACAAATGAGTAGGTACTAATAAAAGTATTTTTTACATATGTTAAACGGTTAGCTGTCTCTCCCTGAGCCTTCTACCCGACGAAAACGATTGGGATGTTATGTCCCAAACAATTTTAAACCCATCCAAACGTTTCAAATTGATTGGGACATAACATCTCATCATTTTCGTTTTATTTCCTAAGGTAATAACTAATAAATAACCCAGTCACGACCGTGGTGTGCGGGGCACATTTTGTTTTTTTTTTACTCTCTCTTACCGAAAAATATATGAATAGTTTGACAAAATTTAAATACAAGAAAACATAATGAACGCCTAAGTAATGCAATAATAATAACTTAATTGATTGAGGAGCGCTTTGGAGGATGCTTTCCAAGAGTATCGCTCCACACCACCAGAGCTTAGGCCTCGGCTACCTCGTTTGCCCATGCATAAGAAAAATAAGGCGCTGGTGTGTGCTCTAGATTCGCAACTAGCAAATTATTTTGCTAGTAGCGAAGACCTCGCCGATACCCAGTCGATCTTGTACTGTGCGGCTGCAGCGGCATGTCGTGCAGCTCATGTCAAATTTCCTAACAGTGAAAGAGTTACACGACCAGCCGTACCAGCTTGGCAGTGCAGGATCGAGCGTCGTATCGGTGAGGCTAGAGCACTCATCGGCAAACTTATCTGCTTCAGGGAGGGCAACACTCGCCGTAGAGTGATGCACTGTGTGAGGCGGGCGTTTTCGGGGACTGACATCAGTCCTCGGGATTATCTGACCCGCGTCACAGAGCGTATCGACTTCCTGGAGCAGAAAACCTATGCATGGGCAAACCGTATTCGTCGGTAAAAGCGGCGAGTGGAATGATACCCTCAGAATCGCACATTCCAAAGCAATGAGAGGTGGGTTTATAGGGCTTGGGAGCGACCGGATCAAGGTGTGACTGATACGCGCCTACCAGATGATGACGCCATGTGTTCATTCTGGCGCAGCATCTGGTCGGTGCCTGTCAATCATACCGAGGGTGATGGACTCGGGAAGTCGAACGCGCGTGCGATCCGATACCAGAAATGGGGGCAATTACTATCAGCCCCAAAATGTAGCTTGTGCAGTTCGTCCGTTGCCTAACTGGAAATCTCCAGGACCGGACGGGCTGCACAACTTTTGGATAAAATGGTTTAAAGGATCGCACGCTCGCTTGGCATCTCAATTCCAGTCTGCCTTAGAGTCAGGGCCGCTGCCTCAGTTTCTAACTACAGGAATAACCAACCTGCTCTATAAATCAGGTAGTACCGCGGAGCCTAAAACTTAAAGACCGATCATGTGTTTACCGACGGTCTATAAAGTTCTTACATCTATTTTGAGAGCTAGGATAAACCATCATATTGATAGTAATTCAATTATGTCTGCCTCTCAAAATGGATGTAGGAACGGGTCCCGCGGTACTAAGAAGCTGCTCCTCATTGACATTGCCATTAGCCAGCAGATTCTTCGTTCCCGAAGGGATCTGTCGACATGCTGGATAGATTATAAGAAGGCCTATGACTCAGTGCCACATATATGGCTCATGAGGGTGCTGGAGCTGTACAAAGTTAATGCAGTTCTACGCACCTTCCTGATGTCGTGTATGGGGCAGTGGAGGACGGTCCTTCACTATCCAGGGTGTCGACAGACCCAGGTGAACAGCGACCCGATAAGGATCGAGGGTGGCATATTTCAGAGCGACAGTCTGAGTCCACTGTGGTTTTGTCTTGCTCTCAACCCTCTCAGTACATTGCTGGAGGGTTCAGGGCAAGGCTTCCGGTTGAGAAGAGGTGGTCAGGTCATATCGCACCTCCTTTACATGGATGACTTGAAACTATTTGCTCCTAACAACTTGCAACTGATGAAGCTACTGAAGGTAACAGAAAACTTCAGTAGCGCCATCAGGATGGAATTGGGTTGGATCAATGTGCGGTCATGCATGTAAAGCGAGGGGAGATTATGGAATCCGTGGGAACACAACTCTCGGATTCCATACACCTTAGGTCCCTCTCCTCAACCCAAACTTACAAGTATTTGGGTATGTCGGAAGCGTTAGGCATCAATGCTGCTGATATGAAACAATCGTTGAAGGAGCGCTTCTTTGGCCACCTGAATAAAGTACTTAACAGTCTTTTATCAGGCGGAGACAAGGTGCGTGCCTTCAACGGTTGGGTCATGCCGGTTTTGATGTACTCTTTCGGCATACTCAAATGGACTCAGACTGAACTTGACGCCCTGGATAGAAGGGTACGCTCACTGCTTACCGCAAATCGGATGCATCACCCACGGTCATCGGTGATGAGGCTGTATATCCCGCGGAAGTGCGGGGGTCGTGGCTTCTTAAATGCTAAGACCCTGCACAACCACGAGGTATGCAGCCTTAGGGAATACTTCCTAGAGGCCGACGTGGTTATGCATCGAGATGTGGTAGCGGTGGACAAAGGCCTTACCGCGCTCCCCTTGGCTAACGAGAACTGGCGCAAACCTGTGGTATTAGATACTAATGACCGCAGGGAGGTATGGCAGAGCAAGGAGCTTCGCTCGGCGCTTTTATCGGGTCCTACATGGGCCCGATGTAGACTTTTTAGCGTCCGTAGCCTGGCTGCGTTTTGGTGACCTCTTTGGGGAAACCGAAGGTTTTGTCTGTGCGATTATGGACGAAGTTATGATGACGAACAACTACCGGAAATACATTGTTAAGGACGGTACGGTTGACATATGTCGGGCATGTCACCGACCAGGGGAATCCATCCGCCACATTATTTCCGGTTGTTCTAGTCTGGCTAACGGTGACTATTTGGACAGGCACAACCTCGTAGGATCATCCACCAGCAACTTGCTCTGAGATACAATCTTGTGGAATCGGAAGTACCGTACTATAGGTATGTGCCCGACCCAGTTCTCGAAAATGGCAATTGCACGTTGTACTGGGATCGGTCTATGATCACTAAGAGGACTATTGTTGCCAATAAGGCTTGACATAGTGGTGATAGACCGACTAGAGCGTCGCGCAATGATTGTTGATATAGCAGTCCCTCGTGAAGTCTGAGAAAGAGAAACAAAGTAAGTATCTTGATTTGGCTTGCGAGGTTGTCGACATGTGGGATGTGAACACAGCAGTCATTGTGCCGATAGTCGCGACGGCCAATGGCATTATTGCCAAGAGCCTCGACCAACACCTCAAGAGGCTCTCGTTGGGCAGCTGGATCAAGGGCTTGATCCAGAAAGCAGTACTCCTGGACACGGCGCGTATTGTGAGGAGGTTCCTCTCTCGGGAGTCCTGACCACCGGTAGCTTTGATCCTGTTCCCGATGCCGGTGGGCTATTTTTTATATTTCCTCCCCAGCAAAGAAAATAAAGTTTTAGGAACTCCTTAATAGAATATCCTTTGAATAGGTTGCTGGAGTCGTCATGTTTTTTTATTAGTTTTATAGAAATGTTTAAAAATGTAAAATATATGTATATAAAATGAATAAATGTAATCAAAATTAAACATTCTTATTTAATTAATACTATTTCGTGAGATTAACATAAATAATTATTTTACAATTAACCAACCATTGTATTGTGTAGGTACTGTTCGACTATCTTAATTCGCTCCAAAGCATAAAAACCGGCCAAATGCGAGTCGGACTCGCGCACCGAGGGTTCCGTACAAACCTGTAGGTATACCTACATATATTATAAGCAAAAGTTGTTTATGACGGATTAAAAAAAAACTACTTACTAGATCTCGTTGAAACTAATTTTCGCTGGTAGTTTACATGGTAGTATACATCATATATTTTTTTTTTTATTTATTATTCTCTTATTTTAGAAAGCTACGGGGGGGGGGACACATTTTACCACTTTGGAAGTGTCTCTCTCGCGAACTGTTCAGTTTAGAAAAAAAAAATTTAGAAACCTCAATATCATTTGAAGACCTATCCATAGATACCCCACACGCATGGGTTTGACGAATTTTTTTTTTTGAGTTTCAGTTCTATGTATGGGGACCCCCCGCCCCGTATTGTTTTTTTCTATTTTTGTGTGAAAATCTTAATGCGGTTCACAGAATGCATCTACCTACTTACCATATTGTTTCAACAGCATAGTTCTTATAGTTTCGGAGAAAAGTGGCTGTGACATACGGACGGACAGACAGACAGACGGACAGACATGACGAATCGAAAGTGTTCCGTTTTTGCCATTTGGCTACGGAACCCTAAAAAACAACATGTTAGCCACAGTGACGAGAACGATGGCATAATATTATAAACAACAAGGGACATTATTTGATAAGGAAAATTTTCGTCTTCGAAAAGATATTTTATTTCACTTCTCAAATACCGACGAAAAAATACAAACTTTTTGCAACCTTCTATGTCAAATTTAGAGGAATTTGTTTCCCTTGCGTAGGTGAAATATGCATAGACATGTTTCATCCCATACACATTTTTAATAGTAGGTAGTAAAGTAAGAGTAACTTAGCCAACCAAACAGTTAGACTCGCTATCAAACTGAATGAAAGACGCGTTGTGCGTGGCGCGTGCCGCGCCAGCCAGGGCCGTGAGTTCGTGTGTCGACTTGATTCTTTGTCACACACACAGGCGATGCGCGCCCTTTGACTAATGCCGACGGCACGTGTAAGATAGAGGTAATTGTTACTTCGGTAACCGGTATTAATACTGGTTGTATTTCATTTAAGAATAAAGGTAACCTTTAAAAATAGTATGTAAAAGGAAAAAAGGTTGTTACCGAAAAAAATACTTGTATTAGTCATACCGGTTTCGGTCCCTGATTGTTATGTTTCTAATCCGTTTTAGTGCATATACAAACTTGTTAATTCGTTTGGAAACTGTATCAACATGTGCTTTCCATTTGATGTCTTGATCTAAGGTTACGCCTAGAAATTTAGTTTGAGTTACTTCGTGAATTCTATACAGGGTGTAGAGGACAGCCTTCCACAAATTAACAGGGTGCAATCAGCTCCTTATTTTGAATCATATTCCAGTGGAAATTTCCTCAGGATTTTTTTTTATTTTATTTTTTCGATTTTTCATTTTTTTTGCTTTATTTAAATGTAAAGTTACATTATCTGTATGCAGAACTCCATTAATGTAAATAACACAGCTAAAATGAAAAAATAAAAAAAAATAAAAAAAAATCTCATGAACGACGCATGAAATCAGCTGTTATAACGTAGCGCGGGCGCAGCTATCCTTTCGAAAGCTCGCTGCGCTGCCGTTCGCTGCGTGCGTTTTGCAGAGGTAGCGATACATTGCGAGTGAGGTAATTAAACAAATCAGTTTTATTGGATTCCCATAAAGTTCCTGAAATAATTTCATGTACCGGTCAACTTAGTACGATATGACTGAAATCACCCTATCAGTTTGAGGAGGGCGGTCCCTTACACCCGTTATATTCATTTTAATATTATATTTTGCATAATGATTTATTGAATTGTATATAAACGGACTTTTTAAGATTTATAGATAAGTAATTTTGATTTAGCCATTCAATCAGTCTCTCAATTACATTATTAATTTCAGTCTCATGATCAATTGTACTTTTTAGTGGTATCCCACACCTAACAACAGCACTGCAAAATCGCAGAAAAGCAAAATACGCAATTTCGATGACTTGGATACAATACGTCTTTGCTTGGATAGCATAAAACCATCATCCAAATAAAGGAATTCCAGCTATTTCGATTTAAAATCCAAACTTCGTAACCGATTTTGATAAAATTTAAATGGGACCAATCTGCAAGTATATTCTTTCAGATAAAACAAGAATGTTTCAAATCGGTTCATAATTGACGGTTATGAGGTAACAAAAAAAAAACTCCTTTAACCTCCTAATTAAGAACCTCCTCCTTTTTGGGAAGTCAGTTAAAAATTTCAAATATGACTATCGAACATTCCAATAATTACAATTCAGTCTCACTCTCTCACTTCATTGTGAATCTTTATCACCCTACTCCAATACAGTTTCATACTATTGTTTTTTGTAAATATCTTCTAAAATATGAACGCAGCAGTTATATTCGCCACATTTATATACGTAGTATCTCTATGTAGTCTGTGATCCAAACTAGGTAACATTACCTATCGATTAGTACCTACCTGTATACAATCTAAGCTTTTAAATTATTTAAACCTATTTGCTAGTATTTTTCTTGTTTATTCGCTGCAACAAATTAGCAACTATAATTGTCCATACACATTAGCCCAGAGTACTTTTGACATTACCGTAAAACCTGCTAGCTTTGCCAACGGTTGCCGACTTTGCCATAGCCAACTTCTGAGGGAAAAAGTGTAGTCACATCTTAATATCAGTTTTATGTCATGTATGCATGCCTTTAAAGTAAAATTTATGAGTTGAATGGCAACACCGAATGAGATGTGGCAACCCAACTTGTTCTTGAGATGTCATTTTCGGCGGTTACTTTTTTCGAATGTTGGTGGCGTAATACTTAGTGCTCCGGAACTTTTACAAAAACAAACGGGAAAAGCATTGCCTACGTAAGTACTTTTTTTATATTATGTTAGCATAATGTTCTTTAGCTAAATAAAAGCTGATTTACTGTGCTACAAGCTACCTGTAGTTCGCAATTGGTATTGGTAAATTCAACAACCCCAATCACATCGTCTGTGATGGTGACTTTGCCATGTTTTGTTGGAGGTTAGGGCTGCCACAAAAATTGTGATGAATATTTTAATTAAATTGTCATTGTAAGTACCTACTTATAAGTAGGTACCTACCTATTTATAAGTAGGTACTTAAAATGACAATTTAATTACCAGGTATGAAATACACACTGCATGTGCTTAAATGAAGGTTATTTACAAAAGGTACACGGGGAGTTGGGTAATTTAAAAAGTTTTTTTTTTTTTTGCAAGCTGTGGACTTTGCAGAAAAGAAATTTCGTCCCTTGAAGCTGAAAAACGATTCCACTTATCACGCAGAACTATGGACAATAAAGTGAAAAATAAGCATAGTAGGAAGCCAGGCGGACAGCAAAGACTTCCTGAAACAGAAGAACAAAATATTGTTAATGTCCAGGTGATTTCGGAGCACCTCTATCTCGTTTCGATCTAAGTCTCGTTGTGTTCAACTACCCAAGTTATGTTTGATGTTACTTTTTCTAAATAACTAAAAAAATTAAAGACTTTGCTACGTGATGTACCTATAGTTAATTTATACTATTTATTTTTTGTTTTATTATGTAAAACACTTCCAGTTAAGAAACTAATAAAGAAGTTAAATAAAGAAAAAAGCCTGATCTTACTATAATTCGTTGTTTTTGTTTTTACTTTTATTAAATTTTTCCTACTACGAAAATAATTTTATTTGACAACCCTAACCCTAACTAGGAAATATTTTGGAAAGGTTGGTGAATTTGCCACCTTCTTAGAGAGTTAAATTCCCAGTGCTAAATAAGATAAAGTTTTTACTTTTTTTTACGGGATATAGGAAGAGTGCAAAATTATATTACTTTGTAGCTTATAAACTCCAAAAATTTCATTATTTCTTTCATATGGCAAATTTACCAGAAGTGACAGCTGACTTTGCCAAATTTGTTTTTATGCTTAAAATATTTTAATTTAGATAAAGGTATTTAGTAATAATATAAATTTTCATGAAATTTACTACGTCTAGGTGTAGGTTACTCATTACGTTTTCATACAATTATATTTTTTTAAAGCAAATCAAACTTTTTGACACATGAAAAAGTGGCAAAGTAAGCAGGTTTTACGGTAGCCTCTATTAAATTGATATTTAAATGAGATAGTACCTACCTACCCATAACCTGGAAACTAAATATAGCATAACATTTTGTATATTAACATTTTGACGTTATTTATTGCAACAAATACATTATTAACAAATACAGTAAAATATTTGCAACAAATACAACAAATTAAGACCTTTATTTTGATGCATCATTCGCCTATCTGCATTATTTAGTTTCTGTGTGATTACAATGGCAAGTGGCGGTACTAGCAGCCAACTATTTTTGGTCATAGCGTCTTAGTTTTTTTTGTATCAAATTCAGGAAAAGAGGTGTGAATAGTAACAAATTACAACTAATTCCTGCCAAAACTTCATCAATTTTAATGAGTTGGCCGAGCGGTGGAAATGGACATCTACAACTACATACCATACCTAATGTAACAAGGTAGCTACAATAAATTCGGCAAAATCGAAAGCTTACTAAACAAAATGGAAATCATTGAATTATGTGATATTCACTCAGTGGAAAATTATACAAGAAAATAATATACTTCTAAGACACTTTATTCCTAACAATATATTATACAAACAACACTACAGTAATATAACTAATTAATAAAAAACTGTTTAATCAGGAGAAGGTCCTGTTTTTGTCTTCCTATTGAGCTTTCTGTACAAGAAGGATATTCTCTTCTCCATATCCTTCCATTTAGTTGGTCTGATTTTAGGTGAACCTGTATTAGCCCACATCTTCCTTTTTCTCAGCAAAATCTATAACATTAATGATAGAATAAGTTTATTTACCAATATAAATTACATGTGAATAATGTGAGTGTAATAAAATAACTATAGATTTGGCTGACTATAGATTGTTTCACTTCACACTTAAAAAACAAGTGTTCCCAGAACCTTATTTTATTTATTTTTAAGATGTTTATACTTACTTGATATTCATTGCCGTTCACACCTCTTATCCATGATGGCACAGTATACAGAGTCTTCACCGGATGCAACTCTCCAGATCCAAGTATATCAATATAATCATTTTGACCAAATAAAGCCTTACGCTCTGTCCAAGCATTTGCTGGTCTGAAACAAAACGTAATAATTATAGCTTGAAAAAGGTAAATAATAATGTAAAAATGTAATTGCTGATAATGCATGAAAGTATGCTGCCAAAATGTCATTTAAATTGATATATTTCAGATGACTTTACATTTATATAAATAGAAATATAATTGTAATTACTGGCCAAGCTCTAACACCAACAAAATCACAAAATAGATATCGAGATGTAAACGGTAAAAATAAAATATCACATCATCTTATGAACTTCACTACACTATGTATAAATATTTGAATTAACTACTACACTGTCCATGAGTCACATGTGATACATGCTGATTGTTTAACTATTGTGTCTGCTTTGCGGACAGAGAAGTTAGTGTGTTACCTGTACTCAGGAATGGGCAAAGGCTTCCCTAATGTCCGAGGAAGTAGACCACCACTCCAGAGCTTTTCTTCATATCCGTATCTTTTAATTAAGCGTGTCTTATCAGCATGATACCGTGTCCTACAACAAATCCAAATGTGAGACTACATAACCATAGTAATAAATACGGTACTGTTAAAAATAACAGTTAGCCCTAACCTCACGATGTTTACAGTGGGTTTCCAAAAGGTATTCAATACAGCAGATCCCAACCACGCCATTTTAAGAAAACTGAATCATAAGTCGTTTTCCAATTTATATATTTATTACTAGATAAAGATATTATACTAAATTAAATTCTTATTTGCATGAAAACTGTGCAGTGAACATGAGTTAGCTTCATCCGACGTATAAATCACGTCAGTGGCTTCATCAAAGCATCTAACTTCAAAATGACAGTGACATCTGTCGACACGACAGCAGGCTTGGCATAAATATCGACGTTTTTTTATTGATAAACGTCGATATTTTATATACAATATCTCCATGCTTCATAAAAACTGATTCCATATCGATACGTCGAAATTGTCTCACTCGATTTAAATTGATTAAATTCGACATATTGCAATATTTTTGGTTGTGATTGAAACGTATGCCTATCAATAGTAATAAGATAGATAAGATAAGATGAATTTAGTAAGCCATTGTTACAATAATTGCCTTAAAATTAGCTTAACCTAATGAATAATTTGACTGTAACTAGAAACATGTACATTAAGTCTTGCAGTGGTCCCCAAAATAGGCAGCGCCTGTATCTTGGCGGCCGGAGTTCCGATACATAAAGCTTTTGCAACAACTTTTAGAGCTTTTATAACACTAAATAAAGATCTAATGATCTATTAAATAATAAAAAAAAAGATAAGATGAGATGATGATGAGAGATACGACTGACCGAGGTTGGTTGGTGGATGGGCCACCAACCAACCTCGGTCAGCGTTGCTTAACCTTGAAAATCCCACATAGTTATGAGCTCCTCTGAAATCGAGAACCAACGCTCTTTATAATATTGTACCTAACTGTGCAGTAGGAGCGCTGGTCGGTTAGCACGGCACGCCAGCATTAATGACGTCATCCGTCGGGCTCTTGTCATCGCCGGGGTGCCAGCTGTTTTAGAACCCCACGGCTTGGCACGTGACGATGGGAAGAGGCCAGATGGGATGACCATAATGCCATGGAAGGTGGGTAGGCCTTTGGTGTGGGATGCAACATGTGTTGACAACCTTGCGCCATCCCATCTTCTTAGCACGGTGGGCTGTGCTGGGGCGGCTGCTGCAGGTGCAGAAATCCTCAAAAGGCGCAAATATAATAACCTAATTGGGAGTTATATATTTGAGCCTTTTGGCGTTGAAACACAAGGCCCATGGAGTCCGAGTGCACATAGTCTTTCGGGACATCAGCAATAACAATAACAGGACAAACAACTTGTCGACGGTTCACGTGACCAGAGGGCTGGGCTTTTCTTCGGCCAAAGAATCAGCATTGCCATTCAACGTGGCAATGCATGCTGCCAGTGTTCTGGGCACTTTTACTATTGACAGCGATGTGGATTATTTTTTTGATGCCCAATGATTTATTTTGTTTTTGTACGTGTTTGTATATAAATTAGATACTTTAGACATTGTATAAATACTGTACATAAAATAATATTGTAAGTACAGTATTTATATATTATATAGAAAGAGTCGAAATTTTAATAAGGCATGAGACGAGTTAGGAAAGCGACTAAATTACAAAGTGACGTTTTGGTGATTCAGAGGATAGCGACGAAAGCATTTAAGCTAAAATGCTCTAAGCGATGAAATGACTAATGAGATGAACTGAAATCACAACCATACTTTTTCAACTGGTCCGTCCTTATCTGGCAGTTATCCGAATATGACACCTGATACAAAATTTTGACACATTGCAAAATGAAGTAGCCTGTTAACTTCCTAATAGCATGATCTACTCCTAGTTCCAACCGAATTTCCGTAACATAGGCTACTTTTTTCCCGGTAACTTACAATTGAATAACTGCCTCTGCGGTCGAGTGGTTTAGGCGTTTGCCTTGTGACCCGGTGGTCGTGGGTTCGATTCTCACGTAAAGCATACTTTGTAAAGTTGTTTCCAGTTCGGTTAGGATATTGCAGGCTTGAATCACCTGATTGTCTGATAAAAACATGATTCTGTGCTTCGGAAGGCACGTATAAGCCGGTGTCGTCAAATAAACCTGTCAAGGGCCCATTCTATTCTATTTTTTATTAATGGCAAGTAGAGCCGATGTCGACTATTCTGCCAATGTCAAAAGTAAATTGGAAAAGCATGGAAAAGCAAGTGTGCATTAAAAAATGTGGTTTAGGAACTTTGACACAAGGGTGTAAGAAGTCGATGGACCTTACTGCCCACACGATAAAGAAGGAAAGAAAAGAAATCTTACTCCTCCCTCTTGACACGATGCAATGGCATGGTAATGAGATAAGATCTTAGATTATATACCTCTAGATGTAGCCATGAGACTGTAGGGAAGTGTGGAAGTGAGAAGCATATATACGAAACAAGTGAGAAAATTGAGACAAAACATAACATGCTCTGTCTCATACGGCGTGCCGGTTTTTTGCTTGGCGAACTTTGGAAAGTTAGCCAAACAAAGGCCTGTCACTGTCACTGAGAGGTCGACTCGAGTCAGTTTTTTATGTTTTTAGATAATTTCGGCAATTAAAGTAATAGTTTTAGTGCATTTATGAGAAATAGACTCCAATAGTTAAGTGTTTTGTGCATTTTGTGTGCTATATAATGGGATGCTGCAGTATTTTAGGCTGCAAAAGTCGCATAGAAAGAAAGGAAGATGAGAATGTTACTTTTCACTCGTAAGTATGCAAATGTTAATAGTTATTGTGCACTGATTGAAGAAATACATTTGTGTTTATGTAATGACATGGCTTTCGATGAAAATTAGGCGTAATTCTAGCGATATCGTTTATTTTTCTTTCCACATAACCTATAACTTGATATATTTTTTTTTTAATAATTTTATTCTTGACCATGGATACATGTCCTTCAGTCGTACCTATAACTTGATATTCGCTGTGTTGCCATACCTTGTCATCTATTTTTCCCTTAACTCTGTAACAAAAACTGCAAGTAGTAATAAATAAATAAAATTCAATAAAATAAATAGTTTGTTCACCAGATTACTTTGAATTATATAGTAAACTTCATATTAATCTAATATATAAAATTCTCGTGTCACATTGTTTGATACAAAAACTTCAATTCAATGTGCAAACAACGAGGCAAAAATAATTCATTAAAAACTTTTTACAAAAAAAATACAACAGACTTCCAAAAAAAAAACACTACAAAGTAAAAAATAACTTTAATTTCGGAAGTCGGTGTTTTTGTTAGTTTCTTCGTATTTTGACACCGACTACCGAAATTAAAGTTATTTTTTACTTTGTAGTGTTTTTTTTTTTTCATTTTTAGTGGTACCCCACACCTAACAACACCACTGCAAAATCGCAGAAAAGCAAAATACGCAATTTCGATTACTTGGATGACATAAAACTATCATCTAAGTAGACGAATTCCAGCTATTTCATAAAACTATCATCTAAGTAGACGAATTCCAGCTATTTCGATTTAAAATCCAAAGTTCGTAACCGATTTTGATAAAATTTAAATGGGACCAATCTGCAAGTATATCCTTTCAGATAAAACAAGAATTTTTCAAATCGGTTCATAATTGTCGGAGTTATGTGGTAACAAACATAAAAAAATATAAAAAAAACATACAACCGAATTAACCGAATTGATAACCTCCTCCTTTTTGGGAAGTCGGTTAAAAATAGACCTCTCGAGTCTCTGCGATTAGTTTGTTCAATCAAATAAAGTTTTAATTCTGCTTTGTAACAATAGTTACGTAAGTTTAAAGTATCATAATTATAACATGTTCCAAGATTGTTTTACTAAAACATTACTGTTAATATCATTAGAATCCTGTTGGCAATTTATATGTTGAACAATATATATAATTTTTCACTCTTCATGTGAATGACATTATGCGACTCATATTATAATTTAGTAGTTGTTACAACGAAACACCCTCACGTTTTTGGTCATATTTAGGGAAAAGTTTCCATAATAGCAACATTTAAGTTTTATAGTGCTGTCTCATGTGCGGCCACGAGGTGGCTACATCTAGAGGTATATAATCTAAGGATAAGATGGATGGGTGATAGCACCCCCCTCTCTCTTTACTATACTCTTTGGGGGATAGTGACGTATATAATACTCCTTTTCATATATTCACCTAATACTACTACTACTTCTAATATTATTGTTTCCTTGCACAGATATCCTTGACACCAAGGTGTACATGTTTCGCTAAGTTTGGAAATCCAGTTTTTGTTTATTTATTTGATGTGGCTGTTTCCTTTTCGCTGGCTTCAACAATCTAACATATAGTTACAAGATTTTTTTTTGCCACGCCAAGCCTAGTGACATACTCAATAATTTTACTTTTCCTCACACGAGGAGTCGCACCTAGAACCCCATGCTTTCATAAAAATAGAGCAGTTTCTCGGAAGCATTCTGAGAGATTTCATTATTTTATCTCAAAAGCCTATGTTTCCAAAACTGCAAGCAAAGCAAGTGTTTAAAAAAAAGAAACTAATCAAACAAAATGGCCGATGTCCTATAAAAATAGAGAAAATTGAGAATTTTATGGAAAGGCTTATTATAGTATGTATTACATTTCTTAAGTTATTTATTATAATTTCGTTTTATACAACAGTGTATTATCTCCTTGTTTTGTTTGAAAAAACTGTTCACACTAATAATTTACGCAAACAAGGGAAGCAGTGTTCCTTGTTTATTTATTCTCTGAAATTTATACAGATTATCACTGTCCTCATTTCAATTCGATTGAAAAGTTTTTTAAAAGAATTCGGTTTTGTTCACAAACGATATTGTACAAGCACTGCATAAAATATCTATTACAGAATATTGCTCTTGTGTTTACTTGGGCGCGTAATTGCGTTGTTTGTTTACGTTTCATGATGTTGCAGTTTACACAAAAATTTAATTGTTATGTAAATACAAATTTCGTTTCCAGATATTGTTCTAAAATAATGTCTAAAAGAGATCAAGGCGACCGAAATGAAAGAAAGTTGGATTCGAGCGACTATGAAAACTTGATATCTCAACACAATTTATTTGAATCGTCTCGATCAAAGAATCAAGAGTTGCCCAGTTTCCCCGGATTTTCTAATGCTGAAACACAAACAAAGACTAGCGATATAAAAGAACAAGCGGTGCACTCTGGTCTGGGCGCCTGGCATTACAACCCGTGGTGGATGCTGGCCAGTACGTCGCGGAACCTGCCGTCTCAGGATGACTACTCGGAACACAGTGATCAAACTAAAGTGAAACAGGAACCCCGTGGTGCTGGCACTCCAGACAGGGACCCATTACATACTGACTTAGAACAGTTTCAAGCAGAGACAGTAACTCCTCCAGTTGGGTTGGATTCGTTTTGTGATGACTGCTCTGACCCATTTTGTGACTCAAGTGGAGCAATCTGTCGCAAACTTTTTCACTGCCCTCACTGCAGAAAGAGCTATCCCACAATTTTGGAATTTAACACACATTTGACAGGTGTACATCCAGCACAAAAGCCCTTCAGATGTCAGATATGTTTGGAACCATTTCACAAGAAATCACATTTACGAAGACATTTAGATGCCAATCATACACGGAAAGATGTCAACAAATGTTCAGTGTGCTCTAAATATATAAAAGATAAGAGCAACTTACGCAAACACATGCAAGTACATACTGGTCGTGTACCCCAGAAACAGTTCAAGTGTGATCTGTGCAATAACAAACGTTACATGTCATTGGACAGACTTAACAATCATAAGGTGGTGTGCACAGGTGAAAAAGTATTGAAATACTGTGACATGTGCACTAAAGTTTTTGATAATTCAAGATCACTCAACAGTCACAAAAAAGTACATGCACGGGAATTGAAGTGTGACAACTGTGGGGAGCAGTTACGTTCATTAGAGCAGTTTACCAATCATAGAATGATTTGTCAAGGAACAACATCGGAAGCAAGTGGCAGTCACAGCCACGCTGGCATAGGACACGTTGGTGGCCCCTCCATGGGCCGCTGCTGCACTCAGCCAGGGATATGTGAACATGACAAACCGGCCTATCTGAACATACCTGGTTATGCGGCTGGCAGAGTGCTGGATGCCACTCTTTCCACTTTGAAATCAGAGCTGAACTGATGACACATGCCGCAATGGCTTACAAAGTAACTAATTAATACATATAAATTAAACAGTTTCTTTTTTTACAAGATTACCAAATAGATAAATAAATGACAGTAATAATTTTCACAATTGAGAATTTCACAAGACTGATGCAAATATCCCGCCTCACGACTTGCTTTATTATTACCATTTAAATTTAGCTTTAGTTAGTAGGTACAGGTAGAGTAAGAAACATAGCCATTTGAACATGTTCATAAATACAGATGAGGTTGAATATATTTGAACATGCTAAAATTGTTATAACCACCTTTAATTTTTAACTAAAAATAATTCATAGCTGTTCAGTGGACAGTGAAATAGAACCAGATCATACATGCAACAATTATTGTATGTTTATCAGATATATTTTTTTATTATTTGATATCTTTTCTACAACAATGCTTTTGACTGATTTAGAGTAAATGTGAATGTGCAGTATTACAAACATTAAAAAATTTTTATTTTTCTATTTTGGAGAAGTTATAAGAGTATGTTATTTTTATAATTTTTAGAATATTTTAGTTTTACATTATGTACCTAAGTTGTATGTTGTAAACAGTCAGTGGAGACGTATGAGGAGCATATTATTATATTTTCCAGTGCTCTGATGTACTTTCTTCTCCAAAGACATATTATGTAGATGTGTGTAGTTTCATATACATTATGTAAACATATATTTCGAATATTTTCTAAAGACATCTTTTGTACACATAGCTATGGGACATTAAGTTTGTTTCATAATGTTACACCTTTAGGGTAAGTTAAACTTGGTCAAGTGCAATGTACCGTTGGCAAAGCCTTGTGCATGTTATGGTTATTGGAAGTATTTGTTGTGTTCTCCCTATCCATAATATTTATTCTTGAAGTGTTATACACTGAAAAATTATTGCTGCAATTTATAAAAAAATATAAAAGTGTAATGTTTTATTAAATATTTAAACACATTATGTGTACACACACCATAATTATAAGATTCGAGGCTATAATATCTAAACTTAATAAGCCTTTATTATGCAAATATTTCATAGGAGTTTATTACTATACTCTCAAATTTTATCTTGTATGCTTATATTTTTTTAAACCTTATTATTTCTAATTTTATTTATTTTGTTCATGTTATGTGGAAGGAAGAGTACTTCTATTTGGAGGCTTTTTATTCATAATCAGTTGTTGCTATTTACAATTGTTTTTAATACTAATAGCTTAGTTTATTTTTAATATCTCTATCGCTTAGTTACGTAGTTTATATTTTGAAGAATTTTAATAACTATGTAAGTTCCATAAAGGAGTCTTGCTTTTACAAGCCACCGAAAAATTTATTGGGTTTATTATACCAAATTCGTTTTATAAAGATAATACATAATATTATATTGTAGTTACTTAACTGGTGACTTTTTAGAGACGTCTTGGTTGAATGATCTAGTTTTAACATTTGTATGTAATTTTATTTGTTCTCTTGTAACTATGTCACGCCTCGAGAAGCAAGGCAACCCTTATTTAAAATAAACGAGAATTACGTGCTTATGGCGTAAAGCGCCTAATAAAACATGTTACATGTTTTAGCCATACACTAGCTATCAGCCCAGCAAAATATTTTGCAGTTCAGATGTAAAACTTTTCCTTACTCATGCAGTTCAAATAATATTGTTTTTCCTGTAGAGTAAGTTGTTGCCCTGCTTATCGAGATGCGCACTGATACACATTGTAAGCGTAAAAGAAGGACAGTTTCAAAGTAAGAAGTGAATGTGTTCTTTAGTTCAGATAAGTAAAGTTAGACAAACATTTTTGGTACCTTCAGTAATGATACTAATTTTTTAAATTTTCAACATTCTTTAATTATTATTCTTAATATTTACAAATTCGTTCAAAAATAATAATTTTCAACACCACTCCATGGAAATCCCACAAACTTTTCTGTCGACTTGTTATTGGCACTAAGACACCTGTAAGAAAGTATAATGTAAAGAATATATTTTATTATGAAATATTCATAAGTTTAGCGTAGAAACCACTAAACAACTGAACTTAAATGCGATGGCGGCGGAAAATGACAATAATATTGTGTAAACTATTACAAAAACAGTCATGTTCTCTTTTGTATCGCCGCCATGTCCCCGTATATTTGATTAATCATAATTAGGTACACTGTTTAAAAATATAGCCCCGTAAGATGATGTACTTACCATCGGTATCATGACTATCATCAATACCAATACAAAGAAGTACTTTTTTTTGTAATCCACTTCCATAAGGTGAAGTTAACTCAAAATCTATAACTTTGTAACATAGTTTTATGATAAATTTAAACCACTTTAAAATCAGTGACTAAAACCATCGAGGCAGACATGGATAATCGTAATCTCAAAAGCGCATGTATGTACGCTTTTATGCACTTCATGTCAGTCATTTTATAAGTCTGCTGTATGCCATCGAAGGTTCAAACACAGAACGCTGAGACCGCAACTTTCTTATCAAGAAATCATCATTCTCAACACTGATTTTTTAGTATTGTGTTTTAACTGTATTTGGTTTATGAAAGACCAAACATCATACATTTTACGTAGGGCTAAAGCTTGACAGGATTGAAAAATGTACCTATGTAGGAAGGTACCAGTAATATACTTTCGGCTGAATGTACTCAATGTTTATCTTGTTTTTAGTGCACCACCAACAAGTAGCTTTCGGTGTTCATGAATGAAAGTTTTAGAATCATGTCGCGCGTCGCTAAGTATGGCTAAGCCGCTTTAATTGCCAATCTTCTGTAGCCGCGTTTCAAAGAACGATTATAAGAAGAAAATGCTTATCACACTAAAAAAAATTGCTATGGATGATTTGGTTAAAAGATCTACCTAAATCTATATATTAATGCCTACATTTAACTCAATTGGCACACTCAATACTGCCTAGACATCAAGCTGTTTATAATAAAATATAATTTATACCGCCGACTTTGTGACTGATTCTGCCATTTGTTTGGATTGATATTATACAGAAAATATATACCTACCATTAGGTACCTAAATATTTTGTCTTTGTAGTTTTTTAGCATGGTGTGTAACTTTTAATGCACCTAGGTATAAGAAAAAATGTGTTCATATGAATTTAGTTAGGTACATAGAATATAGTTCATCTATTTGATTAGTGACGTAGACTGTAAAACAGTGTAATGTGAATTACTAAATGGACGCATTATTTTCCGCCTTCCATTGCGTTTTACCTAAAATAGCCAAATTCGATTTTTAACAGTTAAATCAAGTTATAAAAGAGGCTCTTGTGAAAACAATGCGGCCTTTCGTTAACATTGACCGTTTATTTATTATGTACCTATTACTGTACCCGAATGTAGAACTTAGTAGGTACATAATTCAATACAAGATAAAGAAAATAGCGTACCTTCACGAATAAATTAAATTTCCTTTCTGTTAAAATGTTTTATTATTTTCCCTATTTTCATAGTCATGAAGTCTTCCATCAAGAATAGAAGAACGGACAGTACAGACGCAGACGCCAGCACATCACGCTACAGCAATCTGTAAAATTTCTTTAATAGATTTTCAACTTTATCGCTGAAGCATTAGGTTCAAGTTTGATTTGGAAAATTGACAGTTTCGGATAGCTTGATGTGCTGGCGTCTGTACTATTTTTTCAACACTCTGAAACTGGCTCCTACACTATCGCTTTTAGGTAAGCAATAGGAATTTTTTTATTTGCAAAATGAAATACTTATTAGCTCTAGTAAATAATGATGAAATTATTTTTCTAAATACCTTCATTCATCAGCGATGAACTTTTAAGCTTCAAAGGAAGAGAAGTCTGATATGAACTTTGACGTCTAAGTTCATGGCACCTATACAACTGCCATAGAACACAGCGTTTTCGCGAAAGGGACAAATATAATAATATTTGTTTAAAATGATGCTTCTTTTTTTTCTACTTATTTTGACTCTATTTTTACTGTTAGTATTGTACCTATTATATTTTTAGATAAACTGTACCAATAGATAACATATGTTTTTCATGCATTTTCCCTATAAGTTTAACGTTTTTGGAGCACTTGTACGGAAAACAGCGCCGGCAGTCGCCAACTATTTTATTAACAACTAGCTGTCCCCCGCGACTTCGCTCCCGTCAACTGGCTACTTTTATATTTATATACTAGCTGTAGGACCCCGCGGCTTCGCTCCCGTCAACTGGCTACCTGTCTACCTACCTACCTACCTACCCCACTACTCTCTTACTCTTAGGTACTCACAGACAATTTGTATTTGAATAATGTCAATATTTATACGATACAAACTTCACTCAATTGTTTTGCCTTCCCGAAACCTCTCCACTAACACTTAAACTTTATGGAATGATATTAAAGTTCAAATTGACTTTTAAGTATTATTACGAATCTTTTGTATGGGAGTATAGAAAAGTGTTGTTTTTAGTCTTTTTCAGGCAATTTTTAAATTTTTCTCTCCGTAAGAACCATCCTCGTACTTCAAGGAATATTCTAAAAAAAGAATTGGCCAAATTGGTCCAGGCGTTGTTGAGTTATGCGCTTACCAACACATTTAGCGATTCATTTTTATATTATAGAAGATAGATATCAGGCTGGTCACCCGGCAACCATTAAAAATCGACAAATACCTAGGGAATATGCATGAAAAGAATATTTATTATCTACACATTCTATCTAAAAATATAATAGGTACTAACAGTGGAAATATAATCAAAATTGCTCGGAAAATAAAGGAGATAATATAACCATTTTAAACAAATATATCTGTCCCTCTCACGAAAACGCTGTTTTATATAAAATAGAATAGAAAACATTTATTCGATACAGACACAACACAACAGCAAAACCACAATATGAAAAAAAATAATTAAGAAGAGAAAAAAAAAAACATAAAATTAAGCATACCTATAGCAGCTGTATCTTAGGCGTCATGGAATTTGACGTCAAAGTTCATATCGGACTTCTCTTTCTATTCGTAATCTTTAAAGCTTTATAACTTCACACATACCATGTTTACCGTGTTACCCAGTAAATGGGTTGTGGAGGTCTGGTAGGCAGCCGCTCCACGTAAAATATTGGTACTCAGCTAAATCCGGTTTGACTGGAAGCCGACCTCAATATAGTTGGGAAAAGGCTAGGCAGATGATGATGAAGCTTTATAACTTCATTGCTGATGAAGGAATTAAAAAATAATTTCATGCTTGTTTTCTAAAGCTAATAAGTATTTCATTTTGTAAATAAAAAAATCACATGCATATTCCCTATTAAGGTACAATTCCGAGATGGACCGCAGACCGCAAACTGCAACAGCAAACTGCAAGCGACAACACTTGTTTCTATGAACATCTATGAAATTGATTCTAAGCGCGGCAACACTGCTGCCTGCAGATGCAACGCGCAGCGTGCGGCCGCGGCGCGCAGCGACCGCAGACTGCAGCGCCAGTCGTGTCGCGAACCGCAGAGACTTCACACGTATAATAATGTCGACTTTTTCGGATGACGATGAAGAAAAACTTATTAACATTGTAGCTGGTCATCCAGTTCTTTACGACACATCCAATCAAATTACCGCAATAATTTGGTCAAAGATAATGTGTGGAAAGTCTGGAAAGTAATCTTCCTCTTCTAGTAAAAGACACATTAGTACACTATCGGTAGCGTTATCTAACATTCTGTCTCGCATGAAGCTACTGGAACAACTGAGGCACGGTTCTGTGCATTGTGCAGCCACGGCATGCAGCCGCAGTTGAAATAGCGACCGCAGGCAGCATTGCGGTAACCGCAGCCGGTAGCCACAGTGTCGCCTGCGGTTGCAGTCTGCGGCCCGTCTCGGAATTGTACCTTTAGACTCGGAACTTGTAGGTACTAAAAAAAATCAGGCGTCGTTTATTTCAAATGTGTATTCTTTTTAAACACAAGATGAAGAAAACTGTTTTCCTTGCTGATATTATATCACGACACGCCCTCTCTTAACCGAAGTTTTAATTATTTTAGATTTCTTCTCTTTCTTTTTCTTAGCAATATTTTCTGTCCTCTTCTTTTGCCTCTCGTCTTTCTTCTGTTCTACATTCTTTACTCGGGTGTCCCACTCTTTCTTACTCTGTTTCTTCTTTTGGTCCTGTAAAATAAAAAAAATAAACAGTTAGTTTTGTTTTTATAAGTTCTGGTGCGAAATTTGTTGCGCCACTTCTTCTCGCCATAGAGAGGTCAGGTCTAAATTCTGACGTTCATTATGTGAATTTGATTATTCTTTTTTCATTCTCATTAAAATACATGGACATACTTTAACACAGCATTCAGTATGCATAACCAAAGATATCAACCAAAAACACAGTAGTGATTTTATTTTGACCTAAAATAAATGGCCAACATTTTTAGTGTATTTTCGTTTTTCTTATACATAGGTATTTTTCTCATTTTTATTTTGCCATTGTCCTTATTTTGGTGGTTGGAATGATTTCAAACATTTGTCCATTACTTACAGCAAGCAGCAGGTGTATGCATGAAAATTATAAAATGTTAATAGCTAGATTAAAATTGGGGTTTTCTATATTACCATTTTCTTTATTGACTTCTTCAGTAATATAGGGTCATCTTTAACTTTTTGTCCTTCAGCTTTTTGTAGCACATTTTTCCATGCTATCTTTTCTTTTATTTCTTTAACTTTGCTGGTATCTTTTTTTTCTTCTAACTGTTTAAACCTGTCTTCTTGTTGTTTGAGATTTTCCAAAATCTTTTTAGGGTCTCTCTCTACCTTCTTGACTCTTTCTGTGCCAAAAAAAAAAGGTTCAATTATATTTCTATTTATGGTATTTATTATTGTAAAATTATGAGATAATAAACATTTTCAAATATCTTACCTTTCTTTCCAACATTGGCAAAGTCGAATTTAGAGAACACAAGTTTGCCTTCATTGTTGAACACTGGTTTCGCAATATTTACTTTTGGTTTCTCCTCTGTGTTTGACTTTAACATTTCTGCAAATGGTGCATCTACGACAGGTTTAAGTTTCGTTTTATTTACTCTCTCCGTTTTCTTTATCTTCTTTTTCATCTTACTACTCAAGCTTTTTTTCTGTAGTTTGTTTTTGAAGCTGAACTTGTTCTGTGATTTGATCTTCTCTAATTTTTCTTCAAGCTCTGCTATGCTGCGAGCTCGCTTTGGCATTTCAACATCTTCATTAATCTTTTGATTCTCATTCACTATTTCTATGTCCATATTATCATCATTTTCACCTTGAATCATAAAATCAATATTTTATACTTTTCAAAACAATTATAGTGCTCTATAGAGTTTACTGTCTCTACAACCAAAATATGGTTTGAGAGAAAGTAAATTTGATAGAAATATTATTTCATAAAAAAAAACCAAAACCAACCAAAGAGCTCTGAAATAAACACTTTTGTATAATACCGCGTGTATCTGACATCGACGCACAAACGATTTCCATGGGTCCAGGGCATGATTCTGGACACCCTAGTGTTGGAATTTTTCGTAGGGTCTTTTCTCATTTTTTCATTTTTTTCAGGAGTACCACAAATAGGTATCAGCTCAGCTGAGCTGATATCTATTTGTGGTTTTATTCAGATTGCTCTTTTTAGTGAAAATAGTTAATTAATCATTTTTTTATTAAAAATCTCATTGGGTTTGGTCAGAATAACGATTATGAGCAGTCTAAAGTAAAAAAACCCTTGAAAAAAAATGAAAAAATGAGAAAAGAGCCGACGAAGAAGTCTAGGGTGTCCAGAATCATGCCCTGGACCCATGGAAATCGTTTGTGCGTCAATGTCAGATACACGCGGTGTATGTTTGTAAGACAGATTGTTAACATCAGTCACATCCACATCTCACTTATTATTTAATAAATTAATGTTGAAGCAAGGTGATTCCTGGCTATCATACCTTCCCAGAGTGTAAGGAGTCATTTAATGATTATAAATAAAAAAGTACAAATAACTGCCTTCAAACTAAAAACCTTGTAGTGGAGAGAAAAAATATTTCAGTAAAAACAAAAAGCTATTTCATACCTTTCATCTGCAGTGGTAAAGACATAACTGAAAATACATTTTTCAGAAAAGTGAATTCTTTACTTAAATCAGCTTTGATTTTTTTTATCATTATTTTCTTCTGTTGAGTCATTGTTGTTAGTTATGCTGAAACAGAAGTAAACTATGTTTCAGTAAAAATAACTGCATGTACAATATTGCATAGTGTTTACCTCAAGGTTTTGAAAGTACTAAAAGGGCTTGGCAAGCAAAGTGCCAAGTTAGCCCAGCCGCTAAGCCATCCACAGAATTAATTAAAGTTACTATTTACTCATTCAAACCAATATCTACAGTAGAGGTGGCAATCGCAATCCTGAGCTCATCTTTTATACATATTAGCGCGGCTGCAGCGCTGCCGCCGCGCTGCTTTGTTAATCCATATAAATAAAAGACGCGCTGCCACCGCGCAGCACTTTGTGGCTAATTTGAAGGCAGGGCTTGCAGTAGGCACTTCAATTTTTCAATAGTGCAAAGTACAGCAACAACAATCTCACGAAGTTTCAAGTTTAGGAAATAAATACTTTCTGATATAACAAGATAAACCTCTAATTGCGTGCTTATTTTTTGACGCAATTTTGACAAGAGGTGTTCCTTTAGAAATTTAGACCTATCCGAGTCTGAGTGCCCCAAGTCCCGAAACATCTTGACTCAGTAAAAGGGCACAACTAAGGTTACTCAAATGATACTAAGTAAAAACTGTTAAACATGTAACTTACCTATATGACGATTTTATTTCAATCTAAAATATTACACATTCAAAAAGAACACACGAGTAAACATAACCTCCACCACAGACAGGTGACAGGAATTCTAAAGTTATGAGCTAACCTCTTCTCGCTCATAACTTTAGAATTCCTGTCACCTGTCTGTCAATGTCAAATCAGAGCTATAGTAGTGCGGGCGCAAGTCGACGGGAGAATAGAGGCGTGTGATAAATTACGGTGGCGCTATAATCGCATCAGGGTCAATTTTAAAAACAGTGCTAATAGTTGTTCGAGTTAACCTCTAGAACCCTGGCGCGTCAAACGTCAACATCTGTCAACGCCCGGCGCTTTTTATCGCAATTTGACACGCTACGACTGCTAACAAAAAAAATGGTTTGCTTACGTTTCGAGTGGCTCTTATCTTAAACTGTAAACTGTTTTTGGTTCTTGAATAAACTGACCATGCTATAAAATGTATACAATACTTGTAATATGAGAGTGGTATTTATAAATAAATGTTGATAACGGAGAACAGGCTGAAATATTGTTTGTTCCCTTGTTCTATCGATTTCTTATAAAACTACTGTAGCAATCCATGCGAAATTTTTGCAAATTACATTATGAATAAACAAATAATCTAATTACAGCGTTTTTTTGACAGTCCTATGTAAAGTTTTCATAATATTCATAATCAAACTTCATCGTCCGTCGAGCCGTTTTTATGAAATTGCGTAATAAAACGCTTGACTTTGTAAACGCTCATCCTAGTTATATTGAGTAGTTTCTAATAAAAAAATGTTACTAGGATACTACATAATCCTTTATTGATTGAAAACTAGCTATATGTCGTAAGAATATGCCACTATAATTGTACAATGATAAGATTTCCTTGAAGAGAGAACTAAGCGGCGATGTGTTTTGTATTAGCTAATTTCACATAGTATATTAGGTTTCAGAATTGGAATATTTATCAAACCTACACAACATTGAGCTATAATTTCATATAAGTATAAATACTTACTCACTTTGATGAAAAAAAATAAAGATACAAACCTCTGAATTCACCTAAAAAAAAATAACGGTTTTTCACGGTACATTCTTAGGCAAAACAAGTCAAATTATGAAGTAAAATGGTAAATACATTGTGCAAAACTATGTAATAACTACTTGTACGACTATTTATTCACATAAACGTTGATTATACTCCAAAAAAAAACAATTTCATCATTTTAATTGCAAGAATGGCGACTGACATTCACACGTAATGTTTCAATGGCCGAAAAAGTATTATTTTGATGTATTTCGTGCAAACATTTATGTAAAACGATGTAATAGCTACTCATAAATAAATATTCGTACACTTAGCATAAAATAATTTACATGCAAACAAAGTATAAACAAAAAGTCGACCGTCATCGACGTTCCAGAGACAAAGTAAGCGTTTGTTTTTTAAAAAAAATATTTCAATGATACCATCACATATTTTTAAAATTGGAATAGCTTAGTTGAACGAGAATATCATCCCGCAAGTGTGTAAACCTTGCCACATGAAATAAGACCATGCGTTTTTAAATAAACCGCATATTTCGCCATGGCACGCCGGCGTGCCATCGGGTTTTAACGGTTGTAACAGTTTATGGCACGCGGGCGTGCCCCCGGGTGTTGAGCGGTATAAAACAATTCCTCCAATTTGTCAGACTTATCGAAGAGTTCCAATTCCCTTGGAATCAAAAGATAAATAAAAATTAGAGGAACTGGTTAAAATGGACATCATTGAACCTCTAAATAAAACATTTGTTTGGGTTTCTTCTATAAGAACAAATACATTGATCAGATGAGAAAATGGTATGTTCAAACTAAAGAGAAATAAAGTTCATCAAACTCAGTACAGTCGCCAGCACATCAAGCTACAACAATCTGTCAAATTTCTTCAATAGATTTTGAACTTTAGTTCGAACGGAATAAGGAATATTAGGAAAATTTGACAGTTTCGGGTAGCTTGATGTGCTGGCGACTGTACATCGCAATCCGTCTACAGCTGCTATATTGAAACAAAACCCTGTAGCTACGCTAGCGCCATTCTGCAATGTTTTTGACAGTAAATATGTTCTGTGGTTTTTGAACTGTGGCTTTACATAAAGCTGATCACACAGCTGATCACTTTTGCTTGCAACTTGTCCACCGTAGAAGAACGTCTTCCTCGACTCTATTCTCCATGCGGTGGGGGTTCACAAATATCCGTCAAAAATACAAATTGCAAACCAGCTGCTCTATTCATGTTAGCACTAGTACTAATATTAGCCACTAGGTTATTGTGTTCTGTGAATATTATTCTTTTCTGAGATAACTCTTTGGATCTGTCTGACAGTTTTGACAATAGCCCAAAGAGTAAAGTAACTCTAGGGCACTGTAGGGCAATAGCTTAGAAGCCTTTGTCATATTATTGTCATTATAATCACAGATTAGAAATGGGATTTAGTTGCAAACGGATAATATCCGTTTGCAACTAAATACGAAAACGCTACATATTATGTAACCGATATTCAGTTTTCATATCGATATCGAAAACCGTTTTCAAATATCGATATCAGTAGTACGATTTGCACAAGTAACGTGAAACGAACGAAACGCAAACTAACGACTAGAGTTGGGTAGCACACACATTTATAAAGAGTATCGTGCGAGGCACTCTTTTTCTCAAGTGTGCTAGCACACTGTGCTAGCACAATTGAGGCGAGGCTGAGGGCCGCGAGCCCGCGAGGCGTGGAGACTCGCACAGCACAGAGACTCGTGTCAAATCGTGTGTGTTCCGCTGTTCTGTCTCACTCGCTCCCTCACGAATCGGCATTTCGGCAATGATCGGAGTCGCTGAGAGATTTCATTACTGGAAATTCGGCTTTAATACGTTAAATTAAAACAGAAATTTGATTATAGTTTCGATTGAAAATTTTTCAAATGGCGAGGCAAAAGAGTGAGTGACTCGTTCGTTTCGTACAACACGTACTTGATCGTAGAGGTGGGCAAAGTGTATCATTTTTGCGATTGGAACATTTGCATCTCGATCATTGAAATGTTCCGAAACACTGATATGTTTCATTTGGCTCATTTGGATCATCGACTCATAAGATATAAAACAGAATGTTTCGAATACAATGTTACGTCGCGGGTTTGTACGTGACCGAGTCAGTGAAACATTCAGCGGCTAGTCCATTATTTATTACCAGCTGGTCAATGCAAACATTACATGCAAATAACTACCTAATAGTATTTGATACGTAAGGACCTTAGTGGTAATTTTTACGTGCATATGATACACTTCTCATTTGTTATCTCTCTCTGACTTGTATAGATTGTAATTATTTCGCCCGCTCACTCGCCACGAGCGAGTCTATAGATAAATTACTTAGTGTTTCAGTTCTCTGTTCTCTCATTCTCTCTCACTCCCGGCCACGCGGCTCATTCGCCTCGCCGCTCGCGTGACGCGCCGTGAAACGAATTGAGAGAGAGTTATGTTCCAGATCCAAATGATGCGTTTGAAACGTTGATACTGAACGAATCTTTTGAATCACTTCAGTGATCCGGATCAGTGAGTCGGTTCCGTAAAGAGTTACACACGCCTACTTGATCGTAATGTTCTGTGGTGTGTGCTAGCACATCAAAATAAAAAGAGTGAGTGACTCTTTTCAGCCAAGTGAGTAGCTACAACTGTGCTAGCACATGTGCTGAGTTACCCAACACTAGTGTAAAAGTGATGAAGCGAATATTACGTAACTTCGGATAGTGATTGGTTATTTGGTTGCGTGCGTAATGTCTATATCTTAACGCCGTAGCAATAAGGTCTAGTTTCTATTCATTTAGTTACAACAAAGAGTCCATAAGTTTGCAACTTTTCGGCGGCTACTCGATATCAGGGAGAAATGCATTCTTTAAACTAGACCTACATGTAACAGATTTAGAATTTATTTTGTTGGAATAAGAATTGCAACAAGTGAATTTTGGTTTGTATTGTTTTGGACAGTTTTGTTTTGACTTGCACTTGACCTTGACGACACGTGCCGTACTTAACGATAATTATTTGCCTTTTTTTAGTTTTTATTTGGGTTCTTATTGTAAATAAAAAGTAATATAATTCTTTTAGTGAGTTTTAACTTTTAGTGTGCAGTGTATATAAAACTTTTAAATTAAAATCGGTCTATATCAATTTATTAACGGTATAAAAAACGACAAACGCAAACTCACAAGTTTGTTGTTAGTTTTGCATTTGTCGTTAGTAGTGTTGGGTAACTCAGCACATGTGCTAGCACAGTTGTAGCTACTCACTTGGCTGAAAAGAGTCACTCACTCTTTTTATTTTGATGTGCTAGCACACACCACAGAACATTACGATCAAGTAGGCGTGTGTAACTCTTTACGGAACCGACTCACTGATCCGGATCACTGAAGTGATTCAAAAGATTCGTTCAGTATCAACGTTTCAAACGCATCATTTGGATCTGGAACATAACTCTCTCTCAATTCGTTTCACGGCGCGTCACGCGAGCGGCGAGGCGAATGAGCCGCGTGGCCGGGAGTGAGAGAGAATGAGAGAACAGAGAACTGAAACACTAAGTAATTTATCTATAGACTCGCTCGTGGCGAGTGAGCGGGCGAAATAATTACAATCTATACAAGTCAGAGAGAGATAACAAATGAGAAGTGTATCATATGCACGTAAAAATTACCACTAAGGTCCTTACGTATCAAATACTATTAGGTAGTTATTTGCATGTAATGTTTGCATTGACCAGCTGGTAATAAATAATGGACTAGCCGCTGAATGTTTCACTGACTCGGTCACGTACAAACCCGCGACGTAACATTGTATTCGAAACATTCTGTTTTATATCTTATGAGTCGATGATCCAAATGAGCCAAATGAAACATATCAGTGTTTCGGAACATTTCAATGATCGAGATGCAAATGTTCCAATCGCAAAAATGATACACTTTGCCCACCTCTACGATCAAGTACGTGTTGTACGAAACGAACGAGTCACTCACTCTTTTGCCTCGCCATTTGAAAAATTTTCAATCGAAACTATAATCAAATTTCTGTTTTAATTTAACGTATTAAAGCCGAATTTCCAGTAATGAAATCTCTCAGCGACTCCGATCATTGCCGAAATGCCGATTCGTGAGGGAGCGAGTGAGACAGAACAGCGGAACACACACGATTTGACACGAGTCTCTGTGCTGTGCGAGTCTCCACGCCTCGCGGGCTCGCGGCCCTCAGCCTCGCCTCAATTGTGCTAGCACAGTGTGCTAGCACACTTGAGAAAAAGAGTGCCTCGCACGATACTCTTTATAAATGTGTGTGCTACCCAACTCTATTTTACACCAGTAACAGACAGAGACAAAGCGAATAAAAATCGTCAATGTCATGTCGCTCGTGATGTGAAGTTTGCGTTTTGTTCGTTATTCGTAGTTTATTCTCGTTTTATACAACATAACTCGACTAACTCGATGAAGTTATTGTGAAAACGGTTATTTATATTTAGATATCGATATGGTATGATACTAAACATATATCCGATTTAAGTTACGTAAGTTACGTTTTGATATATCGAACCCATGCACTGACGTATGATGCCTATCACAGATTATTATTTGTCAACAACGATTATAATTATTTGTTATCACTCCTTGAATCAGGATTCCTGAATATTCGTCGAACATTTCGTAGAAAAATAACTAGTGTACTTATTAAAAATGCGTCATCCTTTCGTATTAACTAGAAAACTTTGCACTAGTACGCCCAGTAATAATTTTATGGAAGAAATGAAGAGAAACTTCATTGCTACAAATTCTTTCCAAAAAACGTTATTATCATGTGGTTCAGCAGCTATTGCTCTACTAAATCCTCATCGTGGTGACATGATCGCTTGTTTAGGCGAAGTAACTGGAGAAGGTGCTATAAAGCACATGCGAGAAAAGATGATTGAAACTGAAGAGGGTGCTGATATATTGAAAGAAAAGCCCCGCATAAATTCTGCTACAGTCTCGTTCAATCAACTCTCTCAAATGCCGGAAAACACCTTGGGCAGAGTGTACGCAGATTTTATGACAGATAACAATATTACAGCTGATTCACGTCTGCCAGTTCAATTTATTGAAGATCCAGAACTGGCTTACGTAATGCAACGCTACCGAGAAGTGCATGATTTGGTGCACGCTACTTTATTCATGAGAACATCCATGTTAGGAGAGGTGAAATATTCTAATAGTCACCTTTAATTTGAGCTTGCTTGTATTGACTACTAGACTTTGGTACTACCTTTTGGCCGCAACTTCTTGCTCTACATGCATATAATATCCCATTTTTTCCATGACCCTTGGAATTACAGGATGAATTATATGTTCCTTTTGAATTAATAGCTCGCATTAAAATCTGTTGCAAAGTATAAAAGATCTAGCATACAGATGGAAAAAGCAGTTTAGATTTAATATGTAAAGGTAATACAAACATCTTGTTATAGGTTACAGTAAAATGGGTTGAAGGAATTCAAACAAGACTACCCATGTGCATCAGTGGTGGAATCTGGGGAGCAGCAAGGCTAAAGCCAAAGCATCGTCAAATGTATTTGAAGTATTACTTACCCTGGGCAATCAGAACAGGAAATGAAGCAAAGTTTTTACAAGGTACTTCATTTAAACGATGCATTAATATTATATTATAAAAAGTCATTATGTGATAATAATCCCACTTGTGTTATAAATATTGTTTAATTTATAATCTTCATGATGAATCTCTTTCAGGAATTTACTTTGAAAAAAGATGGGATCAAGACATAGATGACTTTCACAAGGAAATGAACATTGTAAGATTATTGAAAAAGTAGTTCTTACCCTGTATTAGATGTGTTTTAGTAAATGTATGTGTTAGTGTTATTAAACTCATAGACGATAGTTATGTTGTGCATGTACTGTACAGTACATATCTGTTGAAGTAATAAAAAACATTTAAACTTTGTCAGCAATTTAATTGCTAAATAGAAGATCTTTTATCAATATTTTGAAAGAAAGTAATCATAATAACATTTCAGAACTTCTACCATTTGAGTTATGCAGGGTTGTACAGCGATTACCCACTTCCACTATCCATTCATACCACACACGCCGTGAATCTATACAACGCCAAAATGTCGCTGTTATGGTTTCACCTTTTTCAACTCTAATAGGTGTCTGCAAATAAAAAAAAGAAGCCATTAATATTACATAGCATTAGGTTTTATTTAATTCTCAATGTTATTTTTAAGTTGTGGGTTAAGTACCTTAATTGGAATGAAAACTGGAAACCATGATATCATTCCTGGGCTGTGTGTAGAAGGAACTATGCTGATCTTTTCTTTCCCATACAAGGTACAGTCAAAATATCCTCCAAATCCATGCATAACATTATCTTGCTTAACCTCCCAAGTCAATACTTCTGCTCGTCTATTGTCTGTGGAGGGCAGTCCCCTGTAATCTGTCATTTCTTGACCCTGATGATCCTTTGAAGCTTTTGCTGGATGTACGAATGTGAAAACAGGCTGAAAAAATTTAAGTTATGTTTAACTATAATATCGTTCTTTTTTGTGTTAAGTTTACTATTATCTAATATTCTTAACCTTTGTTTCAGCTATGTCATGTTTATTTTGCATGTAAACAACCCACAATGTCTCTAGATTTTTATCCTTTTGGGTTGATTGAGTAACCGAAGAGGCTGCTTTTGCAGCTGTCCACAATCGTGGTGAAGAAATTGGTCCCACATAAGATGTATATTCGCATGGTATTGATATACCACCTGATTTCAAGAGACCAGCAGCCCCATCCAAACATTCTGGGGACAGTTCATTGTCACCCCATGATCCTGAAAACATCAAACAGTTATTTTACATTCACTGACATTCTAGTTTGCTTGCTAGTATTTAGGGATCAGAAATAAGGTTCTTGTAGATTAAAAATATTGGTTATCTTTACCTAGTAACTCGGACACAATAATATCTGCCTTTGGTGAAAGATTGATCTGCCGCATGTCGCCAGGTATGACAACCACGTCGCGGTCACGCCACACCTCACGAACCTGAGCCGCCAGCACAACCACAGCACAAGGATTCTTTTCTACTGCCACCACCTGTTGCAACATAACTTTTTTTTAAAGTTGATAATACTCTCTTGACTATGATAAAAGTTATATCTCCTTTATATACCATATATATACCATAGGAATTTTTACCTTGACTTTACTGTCAGTTATATCAGCAGCATTTAGTGTAGCCCTGACCAATGGACCTCTGCCAGCACCTAGCACCATTACTGTAATAGTTTTCTTTTTCTTGTCTACATGATCTCCCTGTCCCAACACATTTGTGGTAGAACTATCAGTGGTAGTCTGAAATTAAAGTACAGTGGGTCACGATAAACAGTTTGGATTGAGGATTCTTTGCTATGATGATTAATCACGTGACCTTTAGCAAGCTTATTCATAAAAAAATCTAGCTGATTAAGGTGAATGCTTCAACCAGCCCATGAAACTCAAATTTTCTTACGTTTTTTGCAATTTGCAGTACAGTGCTAGGTTGTATGTTGATTAAAATATTATTCGCGGCTGTAAGACGTATGTAGTTACAGAATTATAATCATCAAAATCACCAATACAAACGAATAATATTTTAATCAACATACAACCTAGCACTGGCCTGCAAATTGCAAAAACCGCAAGAAATTTTGAATTTCGCGGGCTGGTTTCTGATTAATTTGCTAATCAGTATTTAAAATAAGCAGGTTAAAAAACTTTTTACAAAAAAATATAACCGACTTCTAAAAAAAAAAACTACATAGTAAAAAATTACTTTAAATTCGGAAGTCGGTGTTTTTGTTAGTTTCTTCGTATTTTGACACCGAGAATTCCGAATTTAAAGTAATTTTTACTTTGTAGTGTTTTTTTTTTTAGAAGTCGGTTGTATATTTTTGTAAAAAGTTTTTTATTTTTCACTTTTTAGTGGTGCCCCACACCTAACATCACCACTACAAAATCACAGAAAAGCAAAATACGCAATTTCGATTATCAAAGAATCATCTAAATAGTCAAATTCCAGTGATTTCGGTTTAAAATCCAAAGATCGTAACCGATTTTGATATGATTTAAATGGGACCAATCTGCAAGTATATCCTTCCAGATAAAACAAAAAATTTTCAAATCGGTTCATAATTTGTCGGAGTTATGAGGTAAAAACATAAAAAAAAACACAACCGAATTGATAACCTTTTTGGGAAGTCGGTTAAAAAGTAGTCTGCAGCTGATCTTTCAATAAGAAATTAGAGCTTTTAAAATTTTTAACTTTTGGATTGTGGATCTAAGGAAAAGTTAAGGATAAAAATGGTGTATAAAAAAGTTACCTCTTGGGATGGTTCTTTCTGCAAGTCAGTCAAGGCTTGAGCAATGGCTTTCTGATATTGGTCATATTTAATTGGGTCTTTTTCAAACACATTGTAAGTATGTGTGTCCAAGTTATCTGCCAAAGGTTGGAGTGGGGTCTGTAGGTAATCTTCCCACCTAAAAAGAAACGCATTTCAATGTTTATAAACACTTATTTGCTTCACAAGCACTGACTGGTTTATTATATAATAACAGTTTACTCAAAACTTAAAAATATCATAAAACAGGTATAGTTAATACATTCAAATACTGTTTTCCTTGTTCCTTAAGCATTGTTCAGACGTCAGCTGTGAATGCATGTTCCGTAGTTTATTGCTTTTCCAAATATATTTAACTTCTCAATCACACTGATCTTAATGTAGTGTGTTGTTGCTGACTACTGCACAGTGAACATACCCACAGTAGGCGGCAGATAATACGTTTGGTGTGAATGATGCCTTACTTCCTTGTATAATCCAAATGAAAAAGTGTTTTGAACAGAAAATAAGGTCTACAGATTTAGATTTTGCTTCTTAGAGGTCTTTCAGAGTACAGGTATTGTTGTACAACCAGCACAACAAGAGGTAAGGCAGCAATCACTTTATAGGTCATTGGAGTTCCATCCACACTACTCGAAAAAAAAATAATATGAAAAAAGAATAACATACCCTCTAGCATAATTCAACATAGGATCGTCACCTACATTGGGGCGTCTATTCCAAATCCTAAATAGGTAATGCAGATAGAATTCAACATTGGCCCTCCGAGCTCCAGTCACAATGACCTGGGCTTCATGTTCTACCAAGCTTACCACTAAATGCTGATGTGCTTTAGACAGTACGGGGTAACTGTAACAATAAAAATTTGTGACTAATAATTAATTATGTATTAACAACAACTAACTTTTTTAAATTTTATGAGTCTTAGCAATAATAAGCTCAAGCAAAATCTAAAATATTAACTCAACCAAAAATTGCTTATAAAAATGGACAAATTTATAGACGTCCCTGTTTAGCACAGTAGAAGCAAATGCATTAAAACAACCATTTGAGAAGAAAGAAAAGCATACCCTTTTCTATTGTTGTGGAAAATAGATGTGGGCACAATGATAGCTTTTACTGGCTCTCCCAACCATCTTTGAACCACTTCATCTGTTGGCAAATCTGCAGATATTTCTAGAGCTACACCAACTCGCTTATCCCACTCCAGGCGCTGATGGAACTTTGACCACCATAACCAAGTCTCATTACAAGCAGCATCTTCCCCAGTTTCATTATCACAGTTTTTCATTGTTTTGGTGCATACCATGGGCACATGAACCCATATTAGAGATGGGTGGTGACTGAAATAAAGGAAACAGAATATTATTGCCAGGATACTACCAATATATTCTTCTGTTGCAGGTCTGCTGGTAGAAATTTCTTTTGAAATAAGCAGTACCTTTGTGCTCTTTTCTCTATACAATATTGTGTGTACATAAAATAAATAAATAAATAAATAATATAATGGCCAAATCCTTACTGGTACAGAAATGTAAGCAAACTAACCTGGTTTCATAATAAGCACTAAGAATTCTTGCCAAGTTTTGAGATTCTGTACCATACAAGGACAACATGATAGCAGGAAGCCCAAGGCCTCGGCAGTAACTTAGTTCTTCATTCAAGCAATCCTCATGACGCTGCCGTACGACGGGGCACGGTGAGTCTACGTCAATATAAGGAGACAACCTGCCAACCATTCTGTTCGTCCAGTCTTGAGGTGATAGTACCATATCTGATCTTGTAAATCCACCAACCCGGCCGGCAGTTGTTGGCCTCCGAAAACGTGGGTGAACTATCGGCGCTACAATGAAGGTGTAATTGCAGCGCAAAGCCTCTGATAAACATGCTTGCAAATCTGGAACAGCCGTATACTCCAAGCCGCATGAAATTTCTTGCTGCGACATGGCGAAGTTCTTCACTTTTTCACCTTCACTAGAATCCTCGAGTCTCCAACTGTCTCGCACAAAATCAACTATTGTTGAATAGTGTTGAATGAACTGAAATTAGTGACACCTGTGAAATTATGAATTATTAATCTGTTGCTAGACCACAGAACCTAGCGGTGCTCATGAAGGTATAGATAAATATGGACAATATGGACATAGAGTATGTAAATTCCAGACTTAGAACAACTGTTTTTTGAGTCAAATACCTACGCAACTCTATCTCACTCTATGGTGGCTGACTTATCTTTCTTGTGTGGACTTAGTCATAGAGTATGTAAATTGGACTTAGTGTGGAAATCTCTTTTATGAAATCTCCTCGTAAACCTCGTAAATTAGTTTACATGCAAACAAAGTTTAAACAAAAAGTCGCCCGTTGTCCTATAGTATAATATAATGTACTCTGTGTCGCCCGTCATCGACGTTCCAGAGACAAAGTAAGCGTTTGTCACAGAGTACATTTTTATATAGGGTATGTTTTTAAAAAAAATATTTCAATGATACCATCATATATTTTTAAAATTGGAATAGCTTAGTTGAACGAGAATATCATCCGCGAGTGTGTTAACCTTGCCACATGAAATAAGACCTTGCGTTTTTAAATAATCCGCGTTTTTCACCATGGCACGCCGGCGTGCCATCGGGTTTTAACGGTTGTAACAGTTTATGACACGCCCGCCGGGTGTTGAGCGGTACCTAGGATGTTAAAAATGTACCTCTGTAATAGATAAGAAGTGCCCGACAGATTGAAATTGATGCCTAAAGTGTTCACGACGTATCCCAATCACGTTTGCCGCCTCCTTTTCTATTATTATTATTTAGCGTGTCTATGCTTAGCTTGCTCTATGAATTTGATATTGACATATTTTAGGGATGAGATAAACTTGCAAATATCAATATCAGGGCTTGCAAGTCTTGTACGAGTTTGTAAAAAAACAGGTATTAAAATAAATACGTGTAAATATTTTGAGCTAAATGCGTATTTCAGTTTTCTAGTCTACAGCCCCCGAGTCAGGCATACTTTCATAGGAAATAAACCCGTGACTTTATAATAATAAGGAGCAAAAACGCATTTGCAAATGAAAAATAATTTGAACTTTCAATTTTTTTTTCTCATACGGTTATTCTACACTTATGGACACATCTATTGGCCCACCTTAGAGTTTAGGTTTCGATGGCCCCTACCGAAATATGATTGCTAGATTGAACAAAAACTGTTGATGCAGTTTTAAACCTGATACATTTTACCATCTTTTTCGATCGTATTGTTTTAAATTTGAATTCAGAATACCATACGACGTGGAGCTACGCCTAACAAGTCGGATATGCGCCTTGTTAAAGGCAATTGATTTTTGAATAAAAAACATGTTTTATCAAATAAAGGTTTAATAACGCGTGTTGCCTCCATGGGCATCTACCACAGCTCTCATACGATTAGGCATAGAGTTTATCAACCGCTCTATGAAATTTTGAGGGATCATCTCCCATTCCTCTTCTATGGCAGTTTTCAACTCCTGCATCGTCTGGGCAACTGGCTGACGAGCCCTAACACGTCTTTTTAGCTCGTCCCACATGTGCTCAATGGGGTTCATGTCTGGGCTTCTGGCTGGCCAGTCCATAACTGTGATGTTCACATCCCGAAGATATTCCCTGACGATGCCGGCCGCATGGGCTCTTGCATTATCATGCATAAAAAGGAAATTTGGGCCCACATAGTCCGCGTATGGTATCACGTGAGGTTCTAAGCACTCACGAATGTACCTTTCAGCATTTAATGTTGGCAGCCGTGGTCCTGTAACAACCTCAAGTTGAGTTTTGCCGCTCGCGGATATACCACCCCAGACAGTCCATGAGCCACCGCCATAAGCAACCTTCTCTTCAAAGCAGCATTGTGCGAAACGCTCTCCCTTACTTCGGTAGACCTTCTTCCTTCCATCATTGCCATGTAACACAATTTTAGACTCATCAGAAAAGAGTACACGGCTCCAATCTTGCTGTGTCCAATTTAAATGACTGCGTGCGAAATGAAGGCGCGCTGTTCGGTGGGCTCGCGTTAGTTTGGGCCCATTATCTGGCTTGTGTGGTACCATATCGCGTTCTTTTAACCTTCTCCGAACAGTTCGAGCGCTCACAGATACTCCGTGGAAGTCGCGAAGTTGGTTTTGTATCTCAATGGAGGTAAGGTGACGATTTCTCAAGCTGGTCGTCACGATGAATCGATCCTGCCTTTCAGTTGTGACCCGAGATCGTGGCCTTCCTTGGCGACGAACAAAGCCGCCAGTCTCTAGGTACCTCCGATAAACATTTCAGACCGCAGATCGACTTAAATTAAGTTGAGCACTCACGTTTCTTTGGCTGTGTCCGGCCTGAATAAGTGCCACAGCTTGGGCGGCGACTTCAGGTGAAGTATCCATAGATTATTGATAGAACCTCACCTTAATGTTAAGAATAAGTAATGTATGTTGCAAAACCAAAGATATCAATCACTTTTTCAAGAATTAGATCCAAGTAAACCAATAAAACCAAGTTTTCTTAGTATTCGATTGTTTGATATCAACAAACAGGCTCTCGGTGGGCCAATAGATGTGTCCAGAAGTGTATTTAGTACTGAGGTAATTTGAATAAATTTTCTATGCAAGTATTTTCACATCGGACGCTCAAAGTGCAGCCGCGTGCAGCGAGGGGCTCGTGGCGTTAGCAGAAACCAAAATACTTGCCACAGGAAACTGATTTGTGTTTTTAAATATATGCAACTGCCGCGCTGGAGATAGGGTCGGTGAGTTTGTTTTGTTGCAGAATAACTTGCTACTCTTGTCGCTAGCGCGGCAGAATTAGCTTCATCTATTTGACTGACATACCTTGACTATTCAAAAGTGCCTGTAAACTGGTCTATTTGAAATAAAGGATTTTGTATTTGTATTAGGATGATATACATGGATATTCAAAGGTTTTTTATTTACAAATGCGATTGTGCTCCTTATTATTAAGAGGAAAATGGATCAATTTCCTATAAAAGTATTTTCAAGCTCTGCCTGTGCACGATAGCGTAGCAAATACTTCCATAGTTGCAAGTTTTCCTGCCTCGTACCAGGGGCCTGAGTCTGCTATTTTTATAAATTTGTCATTCCGACACGATCCCATTGTCATTTTGCTAAAAGTTCGTAATCTGCTAAATTCATAATCGCACGGTCACTGGGACGTCAATGGTCTCGTAATAGAATTGCGGTAAGTATGCCGTATTGCCATTATTATAAAACCGAGCTGAATTTGAGCATTTATTCATGCCAGATTTTATTTATATTTAGATTTACATATTATTTATTAGCAATCTGAAGTAGTGAGAAGTTCGTAAATACTAAATCTGTCATTATGTACGAGATTACCATTCATATGGCTTTCTTTCAATGGCGTGTCAGTGGTTGATCATTGGAATGTCATAATGACGCCATTATGTTAGTAGATTACCAAACTTGTCAAAATGAACCATTTTGAAAACAGTGATCGACCATTCTGACACTAATGTAATAGCAGATTCGGGCCCCTAGGCGCCGTACTTTGAAGCAAAGCCCAGGTTTACAAACCTCGTATGGTAAATACGTCTCATCCCTAGTGACATTGTCAAATGGCTGTCCTGTCAGTGTCACCTGTGACTGACATACTGCACCATAAGAGAATATTGTTGAGATTTCCGTTTTATTGAATTCCAGATTAATGCAGGCATTGCATAATCGGAGTGTTTAAGTGTGCCAGTTGTATGAAGTGGTCTGCTGACAAACTATTTATTTTAACTAACTATATCATAAAACATAACTCAAAGGAATTAGAAATCATTACTCGAGGAAATTGAATATTTTTTGCATGTTTTGAATCTAAGTAATCCTATTTGATAAACAATATATTACCCTGTTTAAAACCTCTAAAATAATGGACGAGAAAAATCCATTGCAAATGTATCCGACACCATCATTACGAAACAATGCTGAAGATTTGAATAAAGGAGGAAGACCTGCTATGGATAGTGTTATCAAGTTTGGCCCACAACCACGATCTATAATAGCTCAGATGCTGTCAGAAATGAAAACCAAAACCAATTCAGAGGGTAATTTTATGGGTGGGTTAATAATTATTGAAGATGAAGAAGAACCTACTGGCCAAAATGAGCTATCACAGGATGTTATTCAAACAAATAAATTTGAAGAGTATGTATGTCTAACTTGATCTTTACACAAAGTTGTGCATTCCTTTAACCTGCATTGCCCAGATAAGATTGTTGTTGCTGTATTAAACCTGTTAACTGTTTTTCAGGAGCTGCAGTGGAGCAGAACACAAAAAGCATCAATCTTCAAATCATAAACTTTTATGTGATTTTCCTAAATGCCATTATTCTTGTAAATTGGCATCAAACCTCATAAAACACAGAAGGGTGCACACAAATGAAAAGCCCTATCTTTGTGATAGATGTTCCTTTAGGACAAATTTTGAAAATTCTTTGAAAGCTCACAAAAGAATACATACAGCTGAGAAGCCATACCAATGTGACCATTGCCACTATAGATGTAACAGTAGTTCCAATCTTAAAAAGCACTGTCACCTAAGGCATTCTGATGGAAATAGGTGCAAATATAAGGAACTACTAAAGTGACCATAATATGGTGCAAATAAAGACTGTTTTTAATCTATGTTGTTGTTGTAAAATGAATAGCTGAAATGTACACATAATTTCGTAAAGACAGCAAATTGAATAATTATTTGATGTTGTGTTTGTGTGGAATGCCGAGAATTGTATGAAAGAAAATTAAAAAAAAATACATCCGGGCAAAGCCTTAGAAAGGTAAATTGTTAAAAAGTGTTTTTACAAATAGTACTTAGTAAGTAGTGCCAATATTTTAAATGATAAATGAGTAAGGAATAAACATTTCATGTCCAAAGCATTATATTTTTTACATTTACCTAAGTATATAGATACATGATCCTAATAAAAGTATATAATAACTGGTATAAATGTTGCCCAAAGTACTTATATCAAGACTCCTCTTAAAACATGATAAAATATTCCATGATACTTGTAAAATATTTTGAGCTCAAATAGCAAGGTTACATGAACAATAATAAAAATTAAATTAAGAAAATAATACTAGTCTGGTTCACAAATCATAGGTAGTTGAGTGTGTATCAGTGGCAATGTTCTGTAAAGTCCACTACAACAGATTCACGCCATCCAAAGAGGAAGTAACCAGTTGCTGATCCCAGGACCACAGCTGCACATAGCCATGTATTGTATGTCATGAATACCAGCATCAACATATAACTCACTAACACTTGCATTCCATGAAGCACTGTCTGCCATGCATGTGCTGTACTCAACATAGTAGGACTGAAATTATTACAAAAAAACATGGTTAAACATAATGTCAATTAGAATAAACAGCTACATAATTAAATATGAATTTTGAAGTGTTTTATATACTTACACATTTCTTTCAAGGACATGGGGCACCGGCCTTAAAAAAATACATATTTATTAGTAAAAATATTAAAAGTTCTTAAAACCCAACAAAAAAATAATTTGACATTAATAAATAATTTGACATTAATGGAAAGATGTGGTTGTATTTTAAAAACTGCTTTAAAGATGGACTATGGACTACCTTCATTAACAAAAAAAATAAACAAAAACAAATGTTCCATACAAAGTTATCATCAGCTGATCAAAGTTAATATGGGAAATACTTTTTAGTACGTAAGGGAACTGTAAGACGAAAGAGGAAATATCAAAACTGTTCGAAACTCTACAACACTATCAAAACAATCAATAAATAAATTTGTTGTTTCGTTGTTGACTGATTCGAGTGACTGGCTGACGGACAACTCACAGCCGAAACTACTGATCGTAGCAAGCTGCGATTTAGCACGTAAATTCCTTGAGGAGTGTAGGAGAGAACTCGAAGAGGATTTCCTTAAATTCCTACGAGAACAGAATATGCGCTTACAAAGTCGCGGGCAGAAGCTAGTTATTTTATATTAAAGGTCAATATTGACAGGGTTATCTAAACGAAAATCGAGAAATAAGTAGAGAGAAGCAAAATACACAAAAGGAACCTTTAGACTGAAAAAAAGCCTGTATTGCAATAAGGATAGTGTTGCAGTTATAGATTTATTAATATTATACCAAAGGGATAGTCTATTTTTAAGTTTTCTATAGTACAAAAATAATTAAGCAAGTGGTAGCAAGTTTGATTCCCGCGTAAAACCTTCCTACGCATAATTTCGGATACCGGGCTGTTCCTTTGAAACTCCAGATGCAAATGATAAAACATTCCTGCTAAAATGTGAGTTTAAGGTGCTACAAACCCTTATGAGAATGCAGGCTCGATGTTTCTTTCTATAATCCTGGCACAAGAACATTAGGAGAAACTTAAAGGAGGGTTTTATCCTGAGGTCTTGGTTTCATTGACTTTATTCATTAGCCTAAAATAATTCTGAATCCCATAGTAAATTCTTGTCCACCTAATTCCAAACTGTGTTTAGAGAAGATCATATTTTCATGCTTCATTAGAGAATTCATGTAACAAACCATGTGATTCAAAATTTTACGCAATGGAACGATAACATTTTGCATTTCGCCACGGTAACTAATTAGTTAATGTAAACTACAACATTGATTAGATGTGCCTAATAATATTTCCGCTATTATAAATGTTCCTATCGGGTAAAGGCGATTCTAATGATACCTACTGTTTTTCTTTGATGGTAATGAACATGGTGATTAGGGAATCCAATTTAGCGCCATTTTGCGGAATCAGTAACGGGATATTTTGTTATGTGATAAAAATTGTACCTTCCAGAATACCTGTTTTTTTAGCGTTCCGTACCCAAAAGGTAACCGACGGAACCCTATTCCTAAGCCTCCGCTGTCTGTCAGCGGGCTGTAGAAATCTAAGAACCGTAATAGATAGATAGACAGTTGAAATTTTCAGTGTGTATTTCTATTGCCGCTTTATGTACAAATAACTAAAAATTTTGGGTAGTAAAAAACCCATTTCTTGTATGGGGAACACATTTCTTGTAATCCGACTCTCACATGGCCGGGGTTTTTTTTTTATTTGTAAATAATAAATCAATTTGTGTAGGAAACATAGTTAAAAGGTATTGCAGTCCCGCAAATTCTACGGATCCGCGGGATTGATGTCCTCAATGCCGTAGGCTTCTGGGATTGGATTCCCTAATTTTCATGAAGACATTAAATATTATCAGGATAGTAGAGAGCATGTTGGTGTCGTACGGATTTGTTCAAGCAGTACTGACTGTAAGACGATGCACTGCGGGCGCTGCGCATGCAGGCCTATCAGACATGAATGAGCCAACCCTCTTGCAAAACGCCCTAAGAAATAAAAAGAAATCAAACCCGAATTTCGACACAAGTTTAGGTCCATAAGGTACAAAATGATACTCAACTGTATAACTTGAGCCTCATCTGGTGCGCACAGATTTGAGACGCCTTTGTCTGGCGGTGCTACTGCACAATATTGGAGACCCGTATACGTTTTCCACAATAGATGTTTTCTGTAGTATTTTAGGCTGAAACAACGAATTGTTCAATTATTATTTTTGCTTTGTCATTATATTGTGGCCTCGTTTTGGTCATTGATCGATTAACTTTTTACAAAATTATAATAAGGATTAAAATGTAGGAGTTTTAAAATTACTATCGCAAAAAAAAAATCGGTAATTTACAAGCGAATATGGGCGTATGAGACATTGATAAAATTCGACTTCCAAATCGTTATAATTTTAAACACGAATAATTAAAGCATAGTTAGTCGTAGGACTACTAAAAGGAAATGTAGGAATGATCGGTAGGTATTATTACAGGTAGTAGGTAGGTAGAATATGTACATAAGTTCTAGCCGAAAAAAATGGGAAGCTGGGACAAAATACATGTTTTACTTCATCATCTGCCTAGCCTGTTACCAACTGTATTGGGGTCGTCTTCCAGCCAAAAAGGATTAAGCTGAATACCAGTATTTTTAGAGCGGCTACTACACACGGTACTTCTTGGCAAGACTGGAGTCAGATTTACTGGCTTCTGACAATCCGTAACAACTGCCAAAGATCTACAAATGACAGACGGGACCAACGGCTTAACGTGCTTTCCGAGGCACGGAGGAAACTCGGTATGTTATGATGGTCACCCATCCACAGACCAACCTTGGCAATCGTTGCTTAACCTGGAAGATCGACCTGTGCTGCTGTGAATGTTTAGCCCCGAGCTCCTCAAAATACATGTTTTACTTATCGCTAAATTTACAAAAAATATTTATTATGACATAAATCTTACCCTTCATAAAGTAAAGCCATTAAGAATACGGCAAGGAAAGATCCAATAAATTCTCCTATGTCTGTTACTTTCCACCAAGAAAAAAGAATAACTTCATCGTAACCCCCGTGAAACTAAAAATAGAAGAATACAGATTTATGTGATATTTTTTATTTCAATTATTATAAATCCAGATAGATGTACCAATATTTAACTAAAACCATGATGGTATACCAAGATGGTACCAATATTTAACTAAAACTGCGCTGTTGGATTTTCAACGCTCGGTGTCAACGCCCAGAGAAGAAAATCCAGCAGTGCAATAATATTTAGGCATTTATTTTGGTGCCGGCTAGTGTTAGTGAAAACAGGCTTTTTTAAAGCTTCGTTTCTATATAAGCAACTAGCTGACCCGCGCAACTTCGTCTATCTACGTCACATTATTCATGAATAATATCGCTATTAAAAAATAAGGGTTGGTGATAGAAGGGTAAAAATTTAGGGTTGTATGTATTTTTAATGCCACATTATAGAATAATAAATAAGTATAAAAATTTTGACCAAAAATAAAAAAAAATAAAAATGTTAGGGGTGGAAAACCCTTATCACTTCTATTAGGGATATGAAAAATAGATAGTAGCCGATTCTCAGACCTACTGAATATGCATATAAAATTTGGTAAAAATCGGTAAAGCCGTTTCGGAGGAGTAAGGTAACTAACATTGTGACAGAATTTTATAATATGATGTTATCTGAACCCCCAGGTATCGATTAGGTATCTTATATTTTAGTAGGTATTTTTTCAGTGGGTTTAATCTAATTCAAGCAAAAGTTACCCAAAAATTATAAATGCTTTGTATAAAGGTGATAAGCGATTTGGCTTAGCATGTAAGGAAAAATAAATTATATTTGGAAAAGTTGCTCGCAAAACAGTAATTTAAAAAATCTACGTTAGAATCGCCAGTTGCTCGTAGATTCTGATGAATGGCGCTTTGTATTAATACGTGTCATAAGTAGGTGATAGACCGACGAACAAGTACGGGTACTTTTGGATCGTCGACCGTTTCGCTCAACGCCGCAAGCCGCGAGCCATTACTTTGTTTTGTGACACGACGAGTGCTATTGTGTTGCAAAAATTACTGATTTTACAGCTATTCACACTAATTATTAACAGAATTCTTGGTTGTTTCAGGAACACGATTGTAACAGGTTCAAAAGTCGACCAAATATCACGACATCGTGGTTTCCCTGATACCAAAGTAATGAGCAAGCTTTCACGTATGTCACCGACGTCGAGCCGAGTAAGTGCGCTTTCTTAAAAACCGTGTACTATAAGTTCGTACGCCTATCACCCACTTAACAACTATAAAAAAGAAGATAGTTGATAGCAAAGAAGTGACATAATTATTACTGTCATAGCCATATCGTGACCACCAGCGTGATCCCCGTGAGCTCCATGGGCACCGTGACTGTCGTGTAAGTCATGTCCTTCATGTCCGCTGTGTGCATGTGCCCTTAACTCTGATCTGAAATCTATATTGCCTCCACTGGCATTAAAGTTGTTCTGAAAATAAAATAAATTGTTAGGTCTTTATTGGTGATACAAACTCCTCCCAAAATCCCGTGCCGCAATGTACAATCAGCTAAGCATCATATTATTTCGGCTTCATTTTATGGGTTCGGTGGCACATTCGAAACTAGACCGAGCTTAATAGGCTTGTGTCCTGAAAAAATCTAATTAGTCCGTCAGTTAGATTATCAAAAAATATTTGACTCGTGTTTTTTCTTTTGTTACGGGAACCAAAATTGATGAAGGTACGACGCTTTTAAAATTCTCAATACGTCACACCTTCGCATAATTTTTACTGAGTCGTGACGTCACGAGCCCCCACTCCCGAGTTTTGATGCGTTTTATCTTTGTCAATATTCATTGATTTACAAAAACAAAAAATACGTGTCCATTATTTTTCAATAATCTAACTGACGGACCTAATAGTTTAGCAATTTGTGGATGATGGAATCTAGCCCATTGCATTTAGGTGAAAATACGAGAGTGAACACTCGTAGCTTTCCAGGACCAGTGAAATGACATCTCACATAATATCGTTTTTTCTACGGAGAGATTTTTACGAAATAGACTGGCTGCTATTTGCTCGTAGCTGTGCATTTGCCTAGCTATGATCATCATGTAGGTGTGTAATTGCGTATGCATTCCAGTTAGTACCTACCTAACCATAAAATACATAACTACATAGTTTTCGATAAATCATCAACACCCCATGAGTGAAAATGACTCAACGGCTGCGCGTATGCAGAAACTCAAGTATCATATTGATAAACAATTGTACCTAACCATGCGCGAGATGTTAGTTCGTCGTATTAAAATCATGATTATCATGAACGATGAAACTGGCTCGTTTTTATTCGAAAAAATCGTAAATCTACATTTAGAAATAGATATTTACAGATTTTTTTGCAAAGGTACCTATCTAACGTTTCTAGGTTGAAATGCAGGAAGTAATATCCGAAACTACTCATCCGATTCCAAAAAATATGTCTTACCTTGAAAGCTACACTATCGCTGACACGTGCCACTCTAGTCTAGCCTGAAATAATGCTTCGTTCACGCAGGATAAGCCGCGGGAACGATGTCGCAGGAATAAAACCGGACAAGTGCAAGTCTGACTCGCGCTCCGAGGGCTCTGAGTCCGTACAAAACGTTTTGGGAATACATTCATTGTGCATACAGCAATAGACAGTCTCGTTTCCCGATAGCTACAATTTGGTAGTCTTCAAGTCAAGAGTGAATAGGTTACTTCTAGGCAAGCGTGCTCTTAAACCGCATCATCGCTTAACATCAGGTGAGATAGTGGTCAAACGTATGCCTATCAATAGAAAAAAATAATTCGTATGTAGATAGCTAGTTCCTTTAGTCTCGATTTTTTTCGAGTATATCATATTAGGTCCTGCAGCGGGCTGTGTGAGGCTGGGAGACGTCATTTCTCCGAAACTGCTCACGGCCACAATGGAGGATGTGTTCAACGTTTTGGACTGGTGAGGGCTAGGCATTAATGACAATGGCGAGTACATCAATCACCTTCGATTTGCCGATGATATAGTTGTCAAATGACTGAGACTACGGAGGACCTCAGTGCAATGCTCGGTGTTATCAATATAGCTTCCGAAAGAATGGGTCTTAAAATGAACATGGACAAAACCAAAACCATGGTAAAAACCCATGTTTCACTCACTCCTAACAAGATCGGAGACTCTACACTCGAAGTTGTAGACGAGAAGGTAGGTACGTCTACCTGGGACAAACGGTCCAATTAGGTAGGGCTAACTTCGAGAAAGAAGTCAATTTTCGAATCCGACTCAGAAGGTGCGTGGTATCTATGACCACTTTGCAGTGGTTTAAGAGTCGGTTGTGTTTCTTGTAAAAAAAAATTCCAACCACTCCATTTCTATTTACAGCCGTTTTCAATCCGCGCTCCAGGGTGTGTGTTTAATAGTGTAAGGGAAGAACTAAACAGGGTGAATTTTTAAAGTGTGCCTTCATGGCCAAATTCGAAACTATGAGGAATATCGAAAAATACTGAAAGGAGTCTCGAGGATTTAGATGAAAACTAAAATTACATCATTGGATTTTTGAAAAAAAAAAACCAGGAATTGACGCGGTTGATTTTGAAAAAAAAAACACACCTGTATTATTCCCATGAAGGTATAGATAAATATGGAGTCCAGACTTAGAACAACTGTTTGAGTCAAATACCTACGCAACTCTATCTCACTCTATGGTGGCCGACTTCTCTTTCTTGTGTGGACTTAGTGTGGAAATCTCTTTTATGAAATCTCCTTATAACCTCTTAAAAATACTCACCAAACTAACAGAATCTGAAGAAAAACACTTTTAGATAATGTGTCTACAAATAAATAGTTGAACTACGATTACTGATATAAAAACGTCTAAAATTGTAGATCACGGATGCTTATCGTGATTGGCATACAACGTGTATTTTAATCCCATTTCTTTGGGATTTGGTAATGTGGCAACATTGGCCGCCATATGTCAAGTTGTCAGTAAAAATTTTCCAACATGGCGCTTGTTTACATTACGGTTCACAGCTTCGTTTAAAATATTTGTCTGTAATTGAAGGTATAATCAAAGAAATGGTGCACAGTTGTGAAGAGCATGGTTACGGTAATACGTGGTGTCCAGGAGGTGATATACAAGTTCACGTGAAAGTGTTTAAATCGTGATTACTGACATTGAGTCAATTTAAACATATTTCTTTGTATTTTCTATGAATTACTTCACATAACGCTTAACCAATGTGTTCAACATACTAATAAACGAGTATACTGATAACTGTGTAAAGATCAAATAGGTTTTCATCGATTTTCATTGACTTAGTGCAATTTTATCTTTTTGTTTACATCGGAAGTAATTTTGAAGTAGTGTGACCATATTGAGGATATATCTGGGACTTTCTCCGGGATCTTTAATATTAAATGTGAACATGTTTCTTAGTAATTAAATCATACACATACTCATACGGGGAACGAATGTCTGTTATTAGATATTTTATAATTAATTATTTAGAGCATAAAATAATATGCCAACAATGTTTTTTTTTTTTATTTCCTAAAAATAGTACTCAGAGGAAACTGTAGTCATCCATTGCATCATTGAAAATGAAATTTTATGAAAGTGCATTTTCAACTACCTAACGGGAACCTCCTTATACATTATTATGTTTTTAGCAATATAGTAGTTGAAATATTATGGCAAAAAGTAATGTTCTTTAAATATAATATTCAGATATCAAGTAACACATGAGGAGTCTATAGTGAAAATAGCTGATCTGGCTATACCAAGTGCTAGTTTTGGCAGTTAGAGTAAATGACATCGAAAATTAATAAATATTGTATCATTTGTATCACAACATTTTACTCCTCTGTTACAAGAAATTAACCATCCGATCATGAACTCAATTTATTGCAATGAATTGCATGAAACCATACTGCTTAAAAAAATAGCAAATACTATTTTTAACAAGCATAAACGTGCTTACTTATATCAGTCATACAGAAAATATACTCAGTGATTAACGTGGGTGGAGACAGAAACTACACAGAGCAATGATCGTTAGTCATGTATAAAAGAATAGTTAATAAATGATTTTAATTTGGAAAGTGTTTTTATTTAATTTTTGAGGTTTTTATATAATTACTAGCACTTCGCCCGCGACTTCGTTTGAGCGGGTTAACTAAGTACTCCATGAACTTCATCTCCTATATTATATCCGTTTAAAAATAAAATAACCAGTCAAACTTTTATACTGGAACAAACGGCTTGTTTTATGCGTAATTTATACGCATAGGTACATATTGTCCAATCAACGGAAAGCAACTACCTACTTACAAGTGCTGTCCTGAGAAAAAAGAATAACGGTCACCCTACTTAGAAAGAGAGGGTTTGACCACATTGAGCGAGATAGCGATACTTCATTTCTGCTTCAAGTAGGTATTCGAAGTGTGGACTCCATATTTATCTATACCTTCATGATTATTCCTGACTGTCCATGTGTGGTTCACTGCTGTCAGTTACATCTGTCACCGTAACGTGTTATTTACTAATAGGAATCAAACTCTGGGAAGTAATAACACATGGCAACCCAAAGGAAAGCTCTCATTTCTATTTGGAGTGGTAAAATTGGCGTTTTTAGGGCTTCTGGGTGTCTGGCCTCCAACCTGAGATATGACGCCCAATAAGAAAAATCGTTGCGGTGTGCACGATCAAAAGTGGAATGTTAGGACAGCCAAAAATGTTTATGCCTTTTTTCGGATAGGTTGTTTGAAGAACTTGTGTGTAGAATGCAAAACCGAGCGAAACGAGCTCGAAAATTATTGCACCCTGAATATTTTTTCAATTTATGTTAGTTCTAAGTAACAGTATGCGTAAGAGGCGGACCCTGGGCTAGGTGCGCCTCTTAACCCACCTAACGCCCGTCTGGTGGTCTGCTGTATAAGAAATGCTTAAAAGTAACATTAAATTTCAAACTTTTTGGGTTAAATGCCCATGTAACCAGTTTTGAAGTGCTGTATCTCGACTTTTCGACACCTATTAAACCCACTTACCTACGCCTTTAGGTAAAATTGGAATTTTACCTAAAGGCGTAGGTTTTTTGGTCGAAGCTCCGGGAAAAACATCGAAAATAAGAGGTAACTTCATGATGATTTTGTTTGAGGAAATATTAAGTTACTAGGTATGTATGTACCAGTACGTATAGAGTAGGTAGGGAAAAAAGCTAATTTAAATCAAATCTACAATTGGAAATATTGCTTTAGGCTGTCTTTAGGAAGGAAATTCCATTATTAGATATTTTATTTAGTCTAGATTTTTTAGATAGTAGATGAAATTACATTTTTGATCAATGACAAGTTGTATTTTTATTTTGATTGTCAATGGAAACAGCCTTGCGTGCGCTGAGCTTCCCCTGTGCGAAGGCCCTTATGGACTAAGCTTAGAACTTAGTTTATTATCCTTTCACATAAATCACAGTTATACCTAACCATTGAAAATAATCCACAGTACCTATACATAATATCTACTATCTATCTAGTTCGCGCGAGTTGCAAGGTTCCGTTAGAGAATTGTATTATGTGCAAAGAGTGTGAATGGCAACTATACATTGAAGGTCGATGATCGTTTTATGTAGATACTTGTGTAACTACAGCAAAACGATAACAACAAGTTAAAATTAACTTGTTAAGACTGGGCCCCAAGCAAAATAACATTCCCTATTGTTCTGACTTTTATTTATTTTTCTTAGAGAGACTTAGGTTAAAAATAATGAGTAATTCTATACAAATACTTTAAAAGAATTTATCCCTGAAAGTAAGTAGGTACACATCAAAGCTGAACAAATTGCTGAGTGTCGTAAGCTATTAGGATGCAGCAGAAAATAGCTATACAGTACGATTCAAACCTGATGGAGACTCAGTACACTATGTGCAATATCAAATTCATGAGACAGTAGTACATGTATGTATAGTGTACTGCGCAGCGTTAAGCGTATTTACAGCCGCCTTAAGTTTGAATTATAGTATATATATATTTTTAAATTATACAAAACCTAATACAATTTTTAAAATAAACCATTTTTTTCCGAGAAATAAATAGTATAGTCATCTATCGTCATGTTTGCAGGAACAAAAAATATTATTTTAATCCATGAGTGACCAGGTGGTCTAAAAACGCCACTTGAGCAGAATCAGAAAGCACATCACGCTATCTGTCACAGTCGAATTTTGCCAATCAACCTTGAACCTTATGTGTTATGAAAAAAGATTCAAAATTAAATTGACAGATTTTTGTGACTAATTAAAACATTTAATTTATCAATAAAAATACATTAAAATGTGGCTATACACTAATAATAATGTGGTTACTCCCGGAAGAATTTAGAGAAATCCTCTCTAAGCGTTCCTCTACACTCCCCAAGGAACCTACATGCCACATTACAGCTTTTGATGACCATTAGTTTCAGCTGTGCGTTGTTGTCAGTCACTCAGTCAGTCACCAGTAATAGAAGGATTTTATATTAGGACTAGCTGACCCGTGCAACGTCGTCTGCGTAACATTTTTCATTACTGTTCCGCTCCTATTGGTCTTAGCGTGATGATATATAGCCTATAGCCTTCCTCGATAAATGGGCTATCTAACACTGAAAGATTTTTTCAAATCGGACCAGTAGTTCCCGAGATTAGCGCGTTCAACCAAACAAACAAACTATATGTATAGATAGTGATGCCTCTAATCTAAAATAACAATAAATAACTTACTTGAATATCATCTTGAAATGTACCATTCATTGACATGTCATGTTGAGGTGTTGGCATCATGTGGTCCATATGATTCATATGATTACCATGCTCATGGTTTGCATGACCCATACTCATATGATCCATTTCTGTAAAAAAAACCAGTTCTTGATTGCGTTTTATTAATATAGCATTTACCTAGTGTGCCTAACTACCTACTATATATTTTGTATGTATATTCTTGGAGTGTAGTCAAAAAAACATAAAAATAACCAATGTTTTTTACAAATAGATGGAAAAAACACAATTGAAGAGTTCCAGTGCAATCATTATTAATTATGATACTTTTGAAATTTATGCAGAACACAACCCTATTATTCTCTTGTTGTTAATTTTCAAGTACTATTCTAAATAGATCAAACATGTTGTTGAATCAACTATAAGATGTTTAAAAACTGTGCCATCAAACTACTAAAGCAATGGCATGTTTTTAAAACAGCTAAGAGAATAAACCAAAAACAAATCATGTTATGTTACAGTTAAATGCTTAGCTGTGGCTCAAAACAGATATAAGAATAAGTATGTAACTGACTTAAATATCCATGTTTGCAGGCAATGATTGCAGAGAGCACACAACTTTAATTTTAATACTTCATGATAGTACTCATTATCTATCACTAGTGATACCAAGCAATACAAATAAATGTAGTTACAGCAATGAATCACAGATTTTGTTTAGATCACATATTTTTATAATATTATGTATATATCATCATCTGCCTAGCCTTTTCCCAACAATATTGGGGTCAGCTTCCAGTCAAACCGGATTTAGCTGAGAACCAGTATTTTATGTTGAGCGGCTGCCTGCCAGACCTTCACAACCCATTAACTAGGTAACACGGTTCTCCTTGGCAAGACCAGTGTCAGATTTTCTGGCTTCTGACTATCCGTAACGACTGCCAAAGATCTCCAAATGACAGCCGGGTCCAACAGCTTTTCGTGCTTTCCGAGGCACAGAGGAGACCCGGTATGTTAAGATAAGCGTTGCTTAACCTTGAAGATCGAAATGTGCGGCTGTTATTATTTAGCCACAAGCTCCTCCTAATATTATGTATATGTCACTGGTAAATGGCAGACTCTGTAAGATTGTATTACATCATGCTTAGATAATATTTTCTCAATATATTATGAAAATAGTTTCCAATCTATCCATGTCTCATTTAGAAAATAATGTTTACAATTTCATGTGATACTTTATAATCTTATGATGTTTGCCACTTTCTAGTGACATATAGTATAAAATTAATAAAGTAATATTTACAAGGTATTTCTTTTTCACTAAATGACCTTGATTATTTTTTATAAATTAGAATAGATATTAAAGTAGTATACCTTGATTATTTGGAGCTCTTTAGGGCAAAAAAATATTTGTAATGATAGTGAAAGTACATAGTAACATTTAAATTAGAAAGTACCTTTTACCATTCACTGGTGAACACACTAGAGGCACCTAATGAACAGTGAAAGTAGAAACTGGAACCGTTTTAATCAGAACTTGAATTATTACCAACAAGACAAATGTTAAACAACATGCATACACACCTGTGTACACCCTTACAGGGTATATTATTCTATTTAACAATGAGAGACCTTGCAATCGTAAATGGTAGAATGTAACAAAAACAAAATAAGTAATATAGTTAATAACGTACACCATGCAGCATTTGATTCAATATTTATGTATAAAAATAGGAATTTCTTTTTAAAAAAGACGTCTATTTTATATTAGCGAAAGAAACACTGAAGTTGTAACATTTACATAATTATCATCACACGCACTTACTGGATTTAAAACTATAACGTGGCACTTATTGAAATACAATTTTCAAAATAAATCAACTGAATTAGATAAAATTTTGTAGGACTACGTTTTACAGATAGCAATTTTAAAGTCATTTCATGGTGTTAGAGCTCACCAAAGATCTCAAACCATTGGCAAGGCAAAGCAAACTGCTGTCGTCTCGTCTGATCACTGACCTGTGCTGTCAAACTGACAAGCTAATAATGTGTCAATGTGGTCAATCACTGACGTATAAAAATCAAGTCATGTCAATTTGAAAGTGTCAGTAACTAAAATGTTAGAACTAAATAGTGTATGTTCCGAAATATAACCCAGTAAAATAGCCAGTGCTCAAAAACGTCATGAATCCGAACGCCACTCGATGGGCAGAAAATCGGCTTTCATTCTACTATTTATATGTCTGTGCTTTCATTGACTTATGGCATATAGCAACACAGGCCACCGGCGGACCGGGGATTACCGGAATTTTTGCTGAATTTCGCTTCTAATAGTTATTACTCTATACAAAAATGACACTCGATTTAATTCTGCCCTAAATCGAAGGTATCATAATTATATAAGTTTTAATTAAAATCTGACTTTAACAACAACTAGGATAAAATGGAATCACCCCTATATTCCCGAAGGATTAGGCAGGTTTATAGTACCTACACCCACACTTTGACAACTATGTTTGATAAACTATATTTATGAACATAGAATGAGATGCATATAACCAAAATACCAAACAACAAATTGTTTAATCTTCTAATGAGTCTGAAAACAAGTGATTATGTAATCACAATGATTAGGCTTCTAATAAGTTTGAATGAGTGAATGATTTGCAATTTCGCGCAACAATATCAACTAAGTACCACATCTTTTTTCTGCTATGTAAGGTAATTTGTCGATAAATAATTACTACCCTACCCTCATAAGAGTTCTACAAGATGTGCTAATGAAAATTATGTCCGTGTTTCTCAACACTCTAAAAGGAACAGTTTCATTTATGGTAAAGGTAAAAAAAAATGATGTTTTTTTCTAAAAAAGACCGTGTGTCTAATTATGTAAAGTATGATAAAAATCTTAAAAAAATATTACTGTTATCACCAGTAAGGATATATAACTGTTTTCCTTCTCGTTTAAGGGGGGGGGGGTTGCAGTACTTTTTATGATTTTTGAACGTCTGAAAATTTTTAATAAATAAAAATTATTACATAAAAATTAAACATACCCTCAAGTAAATCGTAAAGATAGAAACGCGATTTAAAATGATTGGCTCGATACTTTTTTTAATCAAACATGACACTAAATTACAATTTTAAACGTGTACTGCTAAGAGATTTCATCACGATTATATATAAAAGTTATATCAATAGATAGAGCTTTTTATTTTGAAGTAAATGTTGAAACTATATTGTTTAATTTCTTTAACAGTTTTCGCCAAGAAGAAAAAACAATCAAAATTTAGGCATTATATCGCTCGCCGGACAGTCGCTGTTGTTCGTCAAAACACACAGTACTGCAACCTTGCCAGAGATATTTAGATTTTTCCTGCTTGCTTCGTACAGGTTGGTAAAAAAGTCTGGAAACGGAACTAATCTTTTGTCCACTGGCAACATTGCCAAAATAATGAGTAGTATCAAGTATGTTGAATACGACTGAAGGACATGTATCCATGGTCATGAATAAAGTAAACAACATTTCGAGATGTTTAAAAATTAGATAAGAAAACTGATCCTATATGTCCGTCCTATACCAAATTCCAATAAAAAAATACCATCTTATCACTTCGTTTCCCTACCTTTGTTTTCTTCGAAACCAGTAGACCAAACGTGACATTGGCTAAATGCACAAACCGTGCGTATATAGGTATGATAAAAATAAGTATAACAGATCTTTTTACTTTCATACTTTACCCGGCTTAGATACGAACGTAAGCAAGTAGGTACAAACATCTCTGCATCTCTATGCAGTCTGTGCATTGTGCGGAAACCCCATGAAGGTATAGATAAATAATACCTTCATGGGAAACCCACCCCAGCGCACGGAGAGGCTACGGATCGGGGTAAAAACTGCTCATTTCTCACACTAGATGTCGCTACTGTTGAGTGTTCCCTGTCAACTGTCATTATACGTAAAGTTGTTGTAAACAAGTGTAATATATTTGTTATATTTTCTGAATATGACAGTTTGTGCTGCTATTGATTGCAAAAATACAGGGATACATTTATTTCCTAAAGATGCCAAAAGAAGAAAACTGTGGGAAAACGCTGTTAGGAGAAAAAATTGGAAGCCTACAAAATGGTCGAGGCAAAATGGTCGAAAATTTGCTTTTTTGCCAGCTGTGGAAGCTTTTCTCTTTTTTAACTCTTCTTTTAACTTAACTACACTCCAAGTCGCGTACATTTTAGCTATTTAATTCATAAACAAACTAAGACAAACAAGTCGCATACAAACAATATGGCGGTTGGTTAGGAACACTCAACAGTGTCGCCACCTACATTATGTTTGTAGTTTTTAACCCCTGGCTTGCTCGAATATGGCGCTCACGTAGCTCAATGCTGTCAACTCTGAGCACGCTCAGCATGCGGTACACTACACAAATCTTCTAACCCACGATTATGTACAAGTTACAACTGTATTGCAGCACAGTGCCTGCGATGGACCACGCTAAGTTGTACATAAATGTATTGTGTTGTGTACTGCAGTGGAAACTTAGGCCCACGTTGTCAAACAAATGAAACCATACAGCCAAAATACGCTGCGTGCCCTTGCACAGCATACTGTGTTGGGTTTCCGCCTAACACGCACTTTGCACTTTTTTTTTCCGAGTATCTAATTAATCTTTGCAAATTCTTGCGGTAGTCAGACGAAAGAAGACCTTACTAGTCCTGACTAGTCCATGATCATGTACTGTCTAGTCCACAGAGTACATTATAATACTATACTGAAAGTCTAGTCCCAGATCCATGTAAAATACTGGTAATCAGCTGTAGCCGTTACCTCTAGCTAAATTGATTGACCTTTCCTATCGTAGAAAATTTTCATCATTAAATAAAAACGAAAATTTGCTACGCAAAGAAAGGTCAAACAATAAAGCTAGATCTAGATGCACAGACCACATAGAGGCTAGATGTTAACGGTTTGTTCGCAGCCGATAAAATGTTTGATCTTGCAACACTGAACTTTTTGAATCACAATCAGAAACAATAATTTCTACAATTTGTTTTCTATGCTCTATACATCCGTAAAAATCCTAAGAATCTCAAACAGAGCTATCGTAATCAATCCTATGATTAATATGGAATCCTGATAAATATTCTTATGAAAAATTAAAATACACACGTTTTCTACATTTTCTTATGCTGATTTTATAGAATTTTCCTTTACAGTGCAAAATGAAAATTTTTAGTATGCCTAGAGACGCTCGTCATTCTTGGCTCTTGTTTGGCCGCCATGTCTGAAGTTCGTTGTGTCTTCGGAGGTCGTGTTGTGCTACTCTTTAATGTTTATAGATTTCAGTGAATTTAGTTACTTTAAGACGATTAATTCATACAAATATTAAAGAACTATGATTTAGTTTCTTGTGTGGAGTGACTGCTAAACTGAAGCAAATCGATACATTTTGCGTTTGAAGAAGTTACTCTAACATCGTATTTTTAGTTCATCCGCCATATTGGCGTTAATATCTCTTCGTAAGTCTTTTTTCATAATTTTTAGCTTTACTGGTATTATTTTGATGTATTTTTCGTACTATTTTGTTGCTGATTTCATAGGGCTGCATAATTCGTTCAAGTAGAGAGTGCATGTTGCTTGTATAGAGCAATATTTTTAACTTTTTGTTCATGGCCTCTTTCAAGCAATTTTCTCCCATTTCTAGTTACTGGAATTGAGAAATTTTTAGTTGTAATAAGGTAGTATAGATGATCCCTCTATGATTTGACAAAAGTATTGGTCATAATCAATTTGTATTAGAATCAAACATTGTTTTGTAGATAGTAATAATTGTTTTATTGTACCTGATCATTTTCGAAATAGATGTTAAGAAACAAAGCTGTACGTTATAATTTGTCTCTTTGACTATAATTTTCAAATATATATTCGTGCCTAATCTGTTATCTTTTTATTGAGGTTTCTGCCTCTATACCTGATACCTGCATATCAATTGAATGTAAAACGAAGCCCAAAGAATGTTCTAGAACGTACATACGCTCTGAAGCGTCATGCTGCTATGTATGTTGCTGATGACTCATTTGACCAGTTCAATTTTCCGTATTTTAACAAAAGAAGCTTGGTTTAGTGTTTGGTGGTAGTAGGTGGTACAAAAATCCCAATTGTACAAAAATGCATGAAAGTTATTCACATGCATGGTGCATGGCAATGTTAAAGTAATCTAGAAAAAAGCTATTTAATGTAAAAGTAGGTGATGTCTAAATATTATAACATTTTAGCTGTTGGACAGATGATCTACTATACAATTTATTTAAAAGGTTTTTTAATATATTAATGCTTCACATTCATTCACACCTATGTATTTAACTTAACTTACATCAATTAGAAGGTTCAGTGCATTGGTCAGTCAACCTTGGACACTCAAAGGTGTTGAAGGGTGACAGTGAATTATGTGATTGTTTATACCTACATCTTTTATTTACAACTAATTTAAACTTTCCCCATAGCTTACCAACACTCAGATCAGTGCCATATCACAAGAATAATTTAGATTCTAAAAAATATGATACCAATACAATGTTTTCAGAGGATGTTATTGGTAGTTGTTTACGGGACTATTTGAAACAGTAGCCATGGAGTGTCTTGATTATTGTTGTAAAAAAATTAATAGGCACGTGTTTGACCACTATCTCACCTGATGATAAGCAATGATGCGGTCTAAGATGGAGCATGCTTGCCTAGACGTAAACTATTCACTCTTGACTTAAGGACTGCCAGATTGTAGCTATCAGGAAACACAGACTCCGGCAGGGAATTCCACTCCTTTGCTGTTGGTTGTATTGAAATGAACTTGGCCATTGAACTTGATTACATACATACAAAATTTCTCTTTTAAATGTACCATGATCATATCCAATCCAAATCATTAATAAAACACTAATTATTAATTGTTTACTTCAGAGCTCACTGAAGAACAATGTTTTTTTTTTTAAACTGGGCGTGCTCTTATTTAATCTTAGTGATCAATCTAAATTTGAATAATTTTACCACTGCCTCCATTGATAAATTCACAATTCCCTGCACAGCTTCCTACCAGTGCGTTTTCAAGGATAGTTTAGATTGTATAAAAATATTAGGATGGGCTGTTTTACACATAGCAAGCAACATAGTTGTTATTATTTGTAATCTTTTTAGATTTACAGGATATATTTAAAAATCTTGTGTCACAGTGTTTGTTATCAAACTCCTCTGAAATGGCATGACCGATTTTAATTAAATTTTGTATACTACCAAGTATATCTAAGTCTGAGAAGTTTGTAGGGTCCTTGTTTATATGGCAAAACATTTGCTGAGTCAGCTAGTAGGTAGGATATATTAATTACAAAACAGTGTTAGGTCTTAATAAGTTAAACTTGTTTCAAACTTGACTTGATTTAGTTTTGCTTTTTTTGATTGTTTTTGTTTTGTAATTTAAATACAGCTGTCATGAAGGCCATGTGTGGGAATAAATAATTTTGTTATATCAATAATAAATTTAAAAGTTGAATGCTCTGTATTTGCATTCTCAAGGGTTTTTGTGCTGCAAAGTTTGGTTTAAATATCAGGGCACTTAAAATAAGTTTTATCATTCACCTAGCTTCTGTCAAAGGCTTGGCTCACAAAATAATCAGAATTCCAAGTGAACATACTCTTGAGATATTAAATATCCTGTGTCGATAGTCAAGGACTGGATGAAACTTGGCACAATGGTAGACCATTCAACCATTGTGCTAAGTGTCATCAAAATCTATTATCTATTGAGACATGCTTGGCTCGATAAGTAATATAAGCTAATTCGTTGAATAATTCTTACCAATAAGTAACACATTTTTAATAAAAAAATATGAATTTTGTTACAGGTCCTAAGACGCTGCTGTTTAAAAGCTGAGAGCCTTTGGTGCTTCAATAATCATATTTCCCTACCCTGCATTCAAATGCAAGGTAAGATATTAATTTAATCCTGTTTGAACTAACTTGAAATTTGAAAAATAATTTGCTAAAACCAATAAGGAATATGCATGAAAAAAAATGATCTATGCAGTTTATCTATATCTATGTAGTGAAAATAGAATCAAAATTGCTCAAAAAACGAATGAGATATTATTATTATAAAAAAAAATATCTGTCACTTTCGTGAAAACGCTGTTTGCTATGGCAGCTGAATAGGCATCATGGACTTTATTTTTATTAGACTTCTCTTTCTATTAAAACTTCATCTCTAATAAAGGTATTAAAAAATTTATTTCACGTTTGTTTACTAGAGCTTTAAGTATTTCATTTCGCAAATAAAAAAATTGCATGCATATTCACTATTCATGAGAGAAAAAATTGCAAATTTTTAGTCTGTCTAATTCTTTGGTCTCTAAAGAAGTATGATCTTAGAGGAGAGTTATATAACTTTCACTATGTTTCTTTCAGGTAGGAATTTTTTTGTGTCTATGAATGGGATGACCTGCTTCTAGGTGCAAAGGCACCAACATATTTTATTATGATAGAATGGTTTAGTGTTATAAGAGGGTATAGCTGATGCCTCTTAGTCAGAAATTGGATGAGCCTCTTGTTACAATTGAGGTGAGAGTTCTTCGTTGAGTACTCCTTACTTTTTCACATAAGGTTTTTATATCTACTACAGTTGTGGTGTCACTTTGGCAGGTAGATTGCTGACTCCAGCACAATGCAGCAGGCAGTCGATCCTCTCGCTACCACCAGCACAGTGAGTCTCATCCCAACTATTCATTCTTGTATATATGATACTTTGCTACGGTATAAAAGTGGGGAGGCAATGTATCTGTTACTAATAAAGCTATTGTGGCTTACTTGGATTTTTTTACAATAATTGTGATACAAACACACAGGAAATCGTCATTGTAAATAAATGCAATTGGTATAAAAATATTAATCTTAAAAAAAATATTGTTTGTTTGGTGTAGCGACTGTAGTCATTAACCAGTATGTACGTTATACACAGCCAACGGCGGAGCCGGTCAATGGCGCGCCCCCTGACGAGCCGACGAGGCGACAGGGTCGGATGACTAATCAGCTGCAATTTCTTCAAAAGAATGTTATGAAGGCAGTATGGAAGCATCAGTTTGCTTGGCCTTTTCACCAACCGGTAGATGCGAAAAAATTAAACCTCCCTGTAAGTATAAAATTATGCAAAACAAAAACGTGAAAAGCACATAACTTATTTCTTACGAAATATATTTTTGAGTTTTGTTTAATCTTACTATTTATATTTTAGGACTACCATAAGATAATTAAGAAACCCATGGATTTAGGAACAATAAAAAAGCGGCTGGAGTCCAATTATTACTATTCAGCTCAGGAATGTATTCAAGATTTTAACACCATGTTCACCAACTGCTATGTCTACAATAAACCAGGCGAAGATGTGGTTGTCATGGCACAAACTTTGGAGAAACTGTTCCTGAATCGGGTAAGAATCCAACAAAAATGAATATTAAATGATCTAATATTTTAGCTAATAAGTAATAGACTTTTATTGGGACTTGATTTAACGTAATATAATAGGTAAAACTCAATTTTGATCGTGACATCAATAACAAAAATGAATCGTCCACAGATAGCTCAGATGGAGAAGGAGGAAAAGGAGATCGAGGCGCCGTCGAAGGGGGCCAAAGGCGGAGTGAAGAAGCGCGGCACGTCGACGCCAGGAGCGCCCGCGGGCCCCGCCCCCACGCCCCCCGCGCCGCCCGCCACCCCGCGCGTGCCCAAGCCCGTGCCGCCCGCGCCGCACCCCGCGCTCGTGGGCTCCACCAACACCACCACCACGCCCGCGCTGCCCGCGCCGCCCGCCACGCCGCCCGCCACTCACACCGGCCTGCCGCAGCAGGTCTGCCGCATTTTATCTCGGTCACTATTATGATAAATCTGTACGAAATAGATCTGAAATTAATGTTATTACATTCTTCTCTAGGTGCCGACGCAGCCTTCGAGTTTCCATGTGGCGCAACCGGCGGCCCCGCCAGTCTCTACGATACCAGCAGTAGCATTATCCCAAACCCAGCCGGCTAAGGTCCTATTACTTATCTACTAATTAGTGTTATTGCTTCGACACTGTTATTTTTACTTAACTAATCAAATTTTATTCTAATAGGTTAAAAAAGGTGTGAAAAGAAAAGCCGACACTACAACACCTATGGGGAGTTCTTTTGAAGGAGGATATACTACACCTACCATTGATCAGCAAAGTGGTCCCAAACCTGCTAAAATTTCCACAAGGAGAGAAAGTGGTCGCCAGAAAAAGGTGTGTTGGAATATTTCAGTATTGCAAATAGTATTATAAGATATGCCATCTTAAACCTATAGTAAATAATATGAATAATATCACTTGTAACAGACAAGCAGAACAGCAGATGACAGCTTCAAAATGGGTGGATTATCTCCAAGTGGGGCTGGCGCTTCTCACCACTCTGCTATGACTCCTCAACTAGCAAAGAGCAAAGAGAAACTGTCTGATGCTCTCAAAAGTTGTAATGAAATTTTAAAAGAACTGTTTTCAAAAAAACATTCAGTAAGTTACTTTTCAAATTACTCTATATTACTCTTCTATTCTGATTCATAACGGATCTTCTGCTACACTTATTTTTTTCGACAGGGTTATGCCTGGCCGTTTTATAAACCTGTAGATGCTGAATTGCTTGGACTTCATGATTATTTTGATATTATTAAGAAACCCATGGACCTTGGCACCGTGAAACAAAAGATGGACAATAGAGCATATAAAACAGCTGCTGAATTTGCCGCCGACGTACGTCTAATATTCACAAATTGCTATAAATATAATCCGCCGGACCATGATGTCGTTGCAATGGCTCGAAAACTTCAAGACGTCTTCGAAATGAGGTAAATAGAAAGGTTAAACATTTGATTGATGAAGAATTTGTGTTTTGGAAATAAGAAACAATCGTTATATTGTTCCTCGTTTTACAGATACGCCAAGATTCCTGACGAGCCCGTCCATTTAGGCGTACCGCACATGGATAAAGGAAGCTCTGCGTCAAGTTCGGAATCGGGCTCCGAGTCAGACTCTGAATCTGATGATTCAGAAGAGGAGAGAAATAACAAAGTAAAGCTTCTAGAAAAAGAATTACTTGCACTGCAGGAAAAAATGAGGAAATTAGTAGAAGAATCTAATAACAAAAAGAAAGCCAAGAAAAAAGTTAAAGATAAGACAAAGAAACAAGTACCAAACAATGCTGTGCCTAAAACCAATGCAGCAGCCGCATACGCGGCAAAGGCGAACAATATTGCTGAAACTATAGGCAAGTAATACACAAATATATAATATTCTGTTACTGCAGTGGCCAGCAAAAGAGGCATTGATGGACGAACGTATAAATGTGGGCCGAGGCACACAGACGTAAGTCTATCAATGCCTAGTTGTAGCCAAGGCTTGTATACCTATTACTTTTGTCAAATAATGCGTGGAAATTAAAAATACGATTACTTTTCAAAATCAATGACACAACAAACAACAATAATTTTTCCCGCGAAAGTGTATTGTTTTTGTCTTTTTTTTCTATAAATAGCTTTGTATTTGCAAGCCAGTTCAATGAAACTCCTCGTTTGCCATGTTTCGGAGTAAAAGATCGTTCCGTTTTTAAATTACACGATAGATAATGAGTTTACGTAATTTATTTGGCCGCTAAACCACGACAGATATGGTTTTTCAAATAACTTGCTGGCCACTACAGCAATTTCGATTTATCTTTATGAAGGTTGTCAAAATAATGATCAAATTTCCAAGCATGTTTGAGAAATAGCTTAGGTTTTACGTAAGCCTTAATAAACAGGCTTAGAGAGCTGCAGCAAGAATTTTTCAAATTGGACTTGTAGTTTTGGAGATACACACAACACAGTGATATATTTATTCATTTTAGCATTGATTTACCTGTCTTAACTTCTAAACGATTTGAATTACATGTACCATTCCACCCAGATTAAATTGAATAATTTGAACAAAAAGTAATCATTGTGACTTAATCATAATATTATGTAGTTAGATATATATATACCCTCGAGGAGTTTTTTATAGGAGTAATGAGTACTTAATCAAGTAGTACATTATTTTTATGTATTAATGCTGATTCATGCATTGGCAGAGGAAAGCTAGTTACAAATTTGATTGAAATGTGGCACCTAAACTAATTTAGTACATTCAATAGTGGCCAGTAAAATCGGCATTGATCTGATTGTTGTAATTGTGACCATTGATTAATTGATACTTGGAGCCTAAGGTTCGGATCCAAGCCCACGCCCGCATTTTCCGAAGAGTGGACATGTAGATGGTAGTTACTGCTATTGAACGGAATTGTGTATTTTGAAAGACTGTTGAACAAATCCTGCGAACCTACGAGCTCGATTTCTAAAAGTGTTGTATGTTTGCAGCGCCCAGCACTGTGCGAGGGAAGACGGGCAGCAAGCGCGGCGGCGGCGGCGGCGGCGGCGCGGGCGGCAAGGCGGGCGCGCGCGCGGCGGCCCCCAAGAAGAAGAGCGCCGCGCCCGCGGCCGCAGCGCCGCCGCACGTGCCGCCGCACCCCGACACGGACGACGAGGACCAAGCCAAGCCCATGTCGTACGACGAGAAGCGACAGCTCTCGCTCGATATCAACAAGCTGCCTGGTACGATTCTATACTATATTTGTTACTGTGCATGTCCCATATTAGTCAATCTTAAAATGTACAGTTGTTAATGATTACCAATTTCAAATCAATTTTGTTTTTTTTTTTTTCATTAAGTTATTACATTTGGAAACAAACACCTCAACTACTTGGTAACCTTATATGACCCAATATGGCCGAAATCTTAAAGCAAACTGTTCTTCAAATTTTCACCGAAACATATGTCATCTTCTGCCAAAAACGTAGCAAACAGAAGCTAATGCATGCTGATAGAGTACCTAATCAATTATTTTTTCAACAGGTGACAAACTTGGCAAAGTAGTCCACATCATACAAAGTAGAGAACCCTCTTTACGAGACTCTAATCCGGATGAAATTGAAATAGATTTTGAAACACTAAAACCGTCTACTCTTCGGGAACTGGAAAATTATGTAGCATCATGTCTTCGAAAAAAGACACGTAAGCCTTATTGTGAGTTGAACCAACATTGTTTACCTCTCCTTTTTCCTTTCTCCTATAAATATTTGCCTTTTATCTAATTTATAAACCTATGTTACTATGTACTCAGTTTGTAAAATAATGAATCCAAGAATTTGTGTAATTTACCTGTACAGGAACTGAGTGAGTACACACCACAATTGTTACCATACATGTAGGTTTGTTTTAGTCAAAAACAGTAATTATAGTAAAAATGTTGTTATTTTTATTAGCAACCTCCATACTCATTCTGATAAATATCCCTTCCTTTCCCTTTGGCAAATAATGTTGGTGAGACCAAAATTGTCCATTAAATGTTTGATAAAATTAAAATAAATAAATATTATAATTTTGACACTACACTTGCAGATAGAAAAGTGTCTGGTAAATCAAAGGATGAACAAATAGCAGAAAAGAAACAAGAATTAGAAAAAAGGCTGCAAGATGTATCTGGGCAACTAGGAACAAATAAAAAGCAGCAACAGAAAAAAGGTCAGTAATTAACTTTTATCTCAATTCCAATCTTCTCTTTTATCCCATAAAAAATATGTTGCTTGTGGTGGATTCCGCGGCTATAATGTCGACGTATATAATTTTAGAATTATTGTAATAATATAGCGAGCTCCTGTGTATTGTCGGCAGAGGGTTGTAAGGAGGCACTGGGTGGCGGCATGTCATCGTCGTCGAGCTCGTCCGACTCGTCCAACTCGTCGTCGAGCACGGACACCAGTTCGTCCGACAGCAGTGATAGTGAAGCAGGTTAGCCCACATTGCCGACGACTTACGTAAATCAATACTATCATTTCGTTCACAGACAGACAAAGTATAGCACTGATTGGTACCCTATTTGTACCATATGATGTAAATTACAGTTATTAGTTATAGATTTTAATGATACTTGAATTTAAATTAAGATGGATATTTCACTTTGTATGGATATGTTCAAATGCTTGAGATATATAAATAGAATTAGGTTACTAGCAATTTTTTCCATGAAGATTTCAAAGACGAAAATATAAGTTTTTACCTTTGCCAGTATTTTTTAAAGATATGACCGAACCCAAACTTTTTTTATTTAAAATGTGAAATGCAATTTTAACTGTTAACTGTGTTTCTAGTCTGAAATAGATGTCACTGGCAGAATGAGTGATAATGGAATGACCACGAGAATGTTGCTTGTACGAGTAATTAACCGCTGACAAATATGTGTAGTTGTGACATCTTGGGCTCAAGGGTGACCCACAATATACTTATATTATAGTATTTATTTATTAAAATCTCATTGTTGAGGATTTCACATATTTTTATTTTATTGGCAGTTTCTTTTTCTCATTTGTTTATAATGAGAGTGGAGTTTTTTCTCCATCAAGTATTGAATTAGATTGCGTTTGACGCGAAAATGATTGACCGATCGCCGCCGCGCCGTCGTGTATGTTGTTTATCATGGCGATTGTGAACTTCTAAGAGGCGACAACATTCAAATTCCTCTAATTCACAATCTTCATGATCGTACTCAAGGGTGCACCGCCGATCAAAAGTTTTCGCGTCTTATAAACGCGCTCATAGGTAATAATGAAAGGGTTATGTGAATATTATGTTCTGTTTTGTTTAATTTAAATTAGCCAATATGCATGAAGAAAAGATTTTTTAGCCATAGTGTGATTGAGTCATCTAATTGAATTGTTGAATAGGGATATCAGGTGCTAAAAGAAAACCACCAGATGACAACAAAGTACGGCTCATTTAGCACCATAAATAGAAACAAAATAAAATTCATAATATCCCAAGTACTGTGTAGCATATTGTTTGTGTTGAAAGTATGAGTGTGATTACTGTGGTAGTAGGTTTGAATGAATATTATTTTCATTACTGTGATATTGGAGAGGGATACCACCTGAAGTTTGATTCAAATAATATTTATAATTCGAGTCTGTAGTCTGCTGCGAAATATAAGAAATGTTGGTAAAGGCACAAAACAGTTATTAGTGAGGAGGAGAAGCCAGCTTTGGTGTTCGCTGATACTATGATATTGGTGCCGGTAAGAGTAAATTATGTTACTTGGTTTGCTTTCATGAACCAATAGGAAATACCTTTTCACATTAATATTTTTTTAACTATATCATGTCCTCAAACGCGATGTTATTTCATTTGCATCCTTGAAGTTTCGATCTCTTTTTATGGATTATTATTGGAAAGTTCAGATCTCACGGTTACTAATTGCTTTTGAGTGTGAAATTTAAACCCACTTAATATTGATTGAGGCTTGAAAACTATAATAAGAACAAGGATAGATAGTAGTGTCGGTACGTCCAGTGTTGCGAAGCGAAGAGGATCTCCGAGAGCAGCTGGCGAGTCGAGCGCGCCGTAGGGACCATTGCAAACAATTGTGTAAGGACGGATACCAACTTAGCAAGCAAAATTAGCCCCAAGATGGACTCAGTTCTCATTTTGTTACAATGGAGGATGTATTTTGTGACATGTTGTAGTTAAAAATTTATTGTATTGAAAAGGTATGTTTTATTGGTTGAATGCTTGATACACTTTGATGCTTGCTCTCAGAAATTTGATGTGACGTGTTAATCAAAATTGTCTATATGAAATACCTAAAGCTGGCCTCCTTCCTTCACAAATTGTTTGCAAACTTTGTTATTAATTGTCGAGGATTACCACCATACTTTAATAGTAAGCAAAATGTTATTGGGCACCAGGATTTTCTACTTGTATCTTATCAGTGCAATATCTGCATATTTTATTTCAGTTTTTTTTTGTAACTGATACTATAACTGAATATGAAAAAGCATCTGTATCCATTTGGCATTCGCTCTTTTGAGATTTTATTATATAATTGTTAAAACAGAATATTTTGGATAGTTTGTTACATGAGCCAGTTTTAGTGTATCAAACAAATGAGAATGAGTAAAAATGTAAAGGCTTGCTTGTACCATTCTTGGTTGCCTAATATATATCAAAATCAAAAGTTTGGATATTATAGTGTATTACATTATAAAATAGTACTGTGAGCATTGTAAGTAACGAGTGATGTAAAGAAATGTGGATGTTTTATCCAAGTTGTAGTCTCATGTTTGGTTGAAAAACCTCGAGCCATTAAGTCCACAACTAAATCTGAACAAATATAGTTTCTATTCATTCTTTGTATATAATTATATTCGGTAACGCAATACGTATGTAAACCAGTGACTTCAACACTGCATTACATACGTTAATTTTAGTTATTTTTTTATGACAACATTTAGGTCACTAATCAAGGTTTAATGCAAATATTTCTTTGTTTATGTATGTACTTCGCATTCTGCAACAAAACGATTTTCTTTTTTACAAATTCAAAGAAACATGGACTAATATTTCTCAAATCTTGTAATTTATTAGGTTGAAGAGGCCTAATATAAATTTTATACTGATTACATTGCACTTTTTACTAGGCCTGTTAAACCGATTTTAAATGTTGTAAATAAATTATACTTTGCCAAGACATCACATTTTATGATTGACTTGCTTGGTAAAATGTTGATCATTTTGCTTGTTTACTTATGTTTTATTGTCCTCTTTAGAAAGTTTTTACACTGTGCATATGTTTTATTTAAGATAATATTATTCAAATTGCGTAGCTCAATTGAATCAGACTAGAACAATTAGTATTTTTAATTTTGTTGGATAATACGAGAGTATAAGTGGATTAACTTCCCAATGAAATCACTTTAAACCATAGTCCATAACTTACATAGTATATATTTTTTTTATCAAGTACAATTTGCAGGTTGCTTCAAAAAACTATAGTATAAGTTAGTATGTAGTAAACATAATATTTTATCTAGAATTCCCTTTTTACTGTCCACAAAGAGGCAAGAAGGGATAAGAACAAAAAGTTTACTGTATAAATAAAGATATTTATTTTGTCAAAATCGAGATTATCTGATGAGACTTGGCAACCAATACTTGCTTTTATTTTGGGACCCGTTAGATAAGACCTCATAAATCTCATTAGTTAAAGTTGGTTCATTATTTGTCAATATTATAGACAAATTATATTATAGTAAGAATAACAAAAAAAGGCAAAACAAAGAAAAAACTCAAAACAGATGTGTTTTGACTAATCCAACGGGTTCTGAAGTGTGGCAAACCAATTTAACTTTCATTTTAAACAACTAGTATTTACGCTTGGTGCAATTAGTTATTTGAAGTCAACATTTTGTTGTAATGTTAATGTAGAGAGTTGAAATGTAAACAGAAACACCATGTGTGTTAAATTTTATGTAAGATTGATTTAATCAACTCATGACTTAAAAATTAATAGATATAAGAGTGAGTGGAAATAAACTTTGTATATATTTCAATATATAACGATTTAAGTAAATCTCTTAAGTAATTTATAATGAATTTCATTTGGCTGCCCTGAGATCTGAACAATGAATAAGTAATTCATGTTGTATTTTATCAAAACCAAATAATTGACTACAAATAGTGTTTGCCTAATGCAACAGTGTGGTATCAGTGAACATTAGTACACACTATGGCTTCTCCTCGCATTCGTTTATTTAACTTCGAGGAATTTGTGGTTACTGGATCGTGATGCTGTATCTCAAGTTAAGTATACATTCGTGCAGTAGTAGGTCCATTTCGAGGCTCGATCCATTTTGTGCATCGTTATTTTATTTCAGGTACGGGCCCTAGTAGGACGCCAAAAAAGAAACCGAAGAAGCAACATCAACACCCACCGCAAAATGTAAATATATATTTTTTTTTATTGATTTTGAGTTATATTGGTAAATGAGTAAATGTGTAATGATATTAAACATAATCGTTTTTAGCAGAAAACCGTGCCTTCAGTGACAGTAGCGCCTACCGTGACAGCGCCCGCGCCGGCGCCCGCGGCCGAGCTGGCGGCGCCCGCGCCTGACGCCAAGGCGGCGCCAGCGCCCGAGCCGGCGCCGGCGCCCGAGCTGCCGCTGAAGGAAGCCGCCGCGCCGGCGCCCGTCGCGCTGGCCGCGCCCGCGCCGGCGCCCTCCCAGCCTGCTAACGTTACTGCCGACTCATCCCTTGCTCCCATTGTACGCGACGCGGAGGACCAGAAGCCTATTATTACTAAAATTGAACCTCGAAACGGTCTGGACAAAGTCGACCCGTCGCAATACATTGATCCCCTCGAAAGGTCCTTGGCTAGTCTCGAGCGAAGTCTTAAAGCAGACGTGCCAATGGATGTTAGTGTTGGTGTATCAGAGTCGTCGATGCGTCTCGAGGAAGATTTTTCATTAACTAAACCTCAAATGATGCCAGATGCAGCCCATCAGAACTTGATGGCACAACTAGGGGGTTTAACAGAGGTAGCTCGTGTGCCTGAACAGATTAAAACCGAAATGTACCTTCAACCTCACAATGGGTTTGTAGACAAAATGCCACATGAGCGCGAGATGCTACGACCCGATATTAATCCAATTATTCCTGGCATGACCGGTGTTCCACCAGTGTCGTCTATATTTGATCCTATTCCTACAGCACCACACAGCGTAATCTCCCAGGCCCATCACAACATACCAAATGCGCCTTGTCTAATCACACCTGCAGTGAAAAAAGAAGATGTGAAGCCTCTGCTCACACCAAAGCCAATTGAAGACCTTATGGGAGTTCCAAACATGGTTTCTAATAATATGTCTGATCGAGCTAAATATGAAATGGAAAAAAAGATGGAAGACTCGAAAAATACAAATTTTGCCCAAGCTTTCAAACTCAAACAGGAACAAAATTTAAAAAATGCGAGTTCGTGGTCGTCTCTTGCCCAGGCAGGAAGTCCGCAGAGCATACCAAACATGGGTACCAATCATCAAGTAAAACAAAAACCTGTTATGGATAGTTTTCAAGTAAGTCTAATTGAATCTTGGTTTTACTATCAATTTGCTCAAAATGTATCTCAGTTTTGTAATTTTTTTGTGTTTTTTAGGCGTTTAAAAAACAAGCTAAAGAGAAAATTGACCGCCAAAGAGCTCTTATAGAACAGCAGGAGTTACGAAAAAAGGAACAGGCTGAAAGAGAAAGACAGCGGCAAGAAACTGAAAGGCGACAACCTGAGGAAGAAAAAATGCGGTAATTATTGAAATACTGTACTGTTTACATGCCTCACGTAGTTTTGCTGCTCCAAAACTGAAACCTTTCCATATGAATTTCGTCCTGCTGCTTTAGTAGGTTCGTTCAAGCGACCTTTAAAGTATCTAGGAAGATCTGCTTGTTATGCTGATTTATTGATTACTGTAATTTAGGCGCCATTTTAAGTATTTTCTTGAAATTATCCGTTTGGGCTCGTACGAGCTCACTCAGTGTAAGTGCGCTCGTATTGTGATACCGTCGCATAAAACAATCAAACGTAGTTATGAAGGAACGACGATAAACAAGCGGTGTCGATTCACAGAGTGGGAGCGGGCGTTCGCAAGGTGGAGAGCTGTGAGGTGGCGTCGCCGCGCGTGTCGCCCGTGGCGCGCGCGTCGCCGCCCGCCGCCGCCGCCGCCGCCGCCGCGCCCGACAAGCCCGCCGCGTCCGAGCGCGAGCGACTGCGCCAGCGCGAGCAGGAGCGCCGCCGCCGCGAGGCCGTGAGTATCTGTGTGCCTTACCTGGTTACCTGGGGGGATGCCAATAAACTGTATATTGAGATGTGTTTTGTGGATGGAATGAAAGTATTATATTTGTGTCACATACAACTATAGTTTACGGCAGATAAACGTGGAATAAAGTACATTGACCCACATACATTTATTGACTTTCTTAAGATCAAAATCAGAAATAATGGCTTATAGCTGTCCTGAATCAACTTCTATCGTGATCCTCTACGTTCTCAAGTAATGAAAAACAGTTCTTAATTTATTGTTCTAGTATCTACGAAGAGATATTAGGGCTTTCCCTAATATCTCTTCGTGGAGTGAAACGTGGAATAAAGTACATTGACCTTTGTCAATGTACTTTATTCCACGTTTATCTGGCGTAAACTATAGTTTTATCAGCCGTTTACCAGTGTCTAGCCTTTCATTGAACGGCACCGTCTATTTAACGGCATAAATGACATCTAGCGAATGCGTCAAATGGTCGTAGGATAACCATGTGACGAAATATTATATAAAATATTTAATTTTGGCCATTTTAAAGGCGATGACCAGTTTCTGCCTAGGCGATTTTGGGATCATGTGCAGGATTACATTTTTACACCAAGATTTAAATTGTCGTGGTTGTATTATTCCGAACAAGGCCATGGTTAAAATATCTAAAATAAACAGTATTTTAATTGCTTCTGCAGTATTTCTCAATGTTGACGTGCCATTATATCCATAATCGTCTTCTGGTAACCATAATACAGAAAGAATACAACTGACTTCCAAAAAAAAAACACTACAAAGTAAAAAATTACTTTAATTTCGGAAGTCGGTTGTTTTTTTTGTAAAAAGTTTTTTATTTTTCACTTTTTATTGGTGCCCCACACCTAACAACACCACTGCAAAATCGCAGAAAAGCAAAATACGCAATTTCGATTATCAAAGAATCATCTAAATAGTCAAATCCCAGGTATTTCGATTTAAAATCCAAAGTTCGTAACCGATTTTGATATGATTTAAATGGGACCAATCTGCAAGTATATCCTTTCAGATAAAACAAGAATTTTTCAAATCGGTTCATAATTGTTGGAGTTATGAGAAAACAGACATAAAAAAATTAAAAAAAAAACATACAACCGAACTGATAACCTCCTCCTTTTTCGGAAGTCGTATAAGCCCTCCTATGCACTAGCGGTTGCATATTAAACTGGAAAAGCGGCACGCTGCACAGTGGCCGGAAATTCGAGCTCCATACTCATCGAAACTTAATGTCACTCTCTTTATAATATTATCATTAGAGTCCGACCGAAACTGGTTTTTCGGCCGAAACCGAAACCGAAACTCATGTGGTCAAGTATAAAATTCCTTAGAATACTGAAATTTTTACATGTGACTCTTTTTTACATGTGACTTAATTTGTTAATAACAACAAAACAAAGTTACTGGCTCAATATTTACCTATACAACGTGTTGATTTGCATCCTAGTCAAATTCAAGGACGTAATTATGCTAATGATTCTCGACCCAAATCAACAATAAAATGGGTAGGTATTTTTTTTTTTTCTTATTTACGGAAATCCGTAAGTGTGAACCAGCCGTATTTTAACGCCGCCCGTCTGTTACTAGCCCTATATCGGCGCTTTCACACACAACAAACGCAAACAATACATACACAACGCATACGCAACGATCATTCAATAAATTCGTAGGTAATCAATTCCACCCCCAATCACGACGCGGGTACTCTCCCGCGCGTGAACAGTGCGTTTGATGTCGCCGCCGTGTGCGCTTTGAGAATTCCGCGTCTCGATACATCGTTGAGACTTAGGTACAAAGTGCAATGACAATATTCCAATGTCGAGTTGGTGAGATGGTCCACTTGTATGCCATCAGTGGAGACAACATAGTGGAGCCATCTGGATGTTTACGGAAATGTTTCCCGATCGGTAACCCCACACGGGAACCACAGAGCGTCATGCTGGCTGCTACGCAGAGACTGCGGGATCATCGACAAGTGCCTGCCTTCATGCTCAAGCTCGCGGCAGCGTAGGCCCGCCTGTCGCCTTGCAGGAAGACATCCTGGAATACTTCCAGCGAGACCCACGGGCAAGCACGCGGGAGGCTGGTGAACACTTTGGCCACGTTCACACGGCGATTATTTTCCCGTATACCGTATACGAGATTTAATCGAATAGAGTAGTGACAACAGAATATATATGAAAACTTAAAAATTGTTTACACGGCGTTCATACGGGAAAATCCCGTGTTCGAGAAATATATTTTAACGTGTTTTGAGAGTTATGTTTTGTACTTTAGAACATAAATAGTTGCCAAAGTCGACATTTTTGCTAAAAGTGGCCACTTTTAGCAATAATTGCCGTTTTGGCTATTTAGCCATGAGTTATGTATTAAAAATAGCTGTCAAAAAATAATAGATACATTTCTTCAGAGCACTACAGAGCGGTTTTTTATTTATTTATATTTATTAATATTTAATTCAGGACACAATTGATATCCCATAGGGTTTGTTAGTAATTGCTTAAACTATGTTAGTATAATAAACACTGACTAAGACATAGATACAGACACAATACAAAACATTACAAAACAGTACAAACAACACACAAATACAACTACCATAGTCTGGGCGCACTTGGCAACGAAACATGTACAGCGCACAGGTGCGCCATCAAGTGGCCCTCAGTCTTGCTAGCAACAATACTCAGGAGACTGTTGCCGCTGTCCCGCACCCGACGTAACAATGATGCGGATCTTTACGCATAATTGCAAAAAAGTCGTCAGTTTTTATCTACGTTTCTAAATTTACCACAATTAATAAAAAACGATTGGCGGCGCTAGTGGACGGAATACACACTCTTAGCAGAAATGTTTACAATCAAACTGTTGTAAATCAAATTTTTAAAAACTCAAACTTATAGTAACTATATATTATTGAGCTTTTTTAGATTTAAAGCTGCCATTTTGTCAATAAAAATATTTTGTCGTTTTTTAAAAATAGATTATTTGTAGAACTGCAAATTTTTTTTTCTCTGTCCGGACGTTCCCTTGACATAACTTTATTATCTTTATTTGTGGTCCCAAAGTACTACTCAAAAATAATTTATAGTATAGGACCGCGGTCCCGGTCCTGAAAACCCTCGACCCAATACTCTACAGGGTTTAAAGAAACCTTACATAATTGACATTGCGGGAGCTAAGTTCGCTCGCTCACTCAAGCTCCCGTCATACCATTCGACTATCCCTGTGCCCTATGTTCCTCTAATTGGCTAGAAAAGTCACGATATCACACAAAGTCATTTGCTCTAGCTGTTCAATTAAATGCTGGTATGTCGCTTAGGCCGCTGTTAAACCGCCGTTTAGTGAAAAGGCTAGTCAACCTATAAAACGGCTGATTAAGATAGTTGGCTGCAACATATGTATATAAAAATATAGCGGTGGCCTGGGAGCCTGTGTTAAAAACTATACATAAAATGTATAGTTATAATATTTGATCATAATGATTTTAAAAACAAAATAAGGTAGTTTCTGTGCTACTATTTTTCAGAGAGTAGTAAGTCCATTGATATCATCATGTAAATAGATAAAAGCAATCAAATCTCATTTCTCTGAATCGCCGCCCGCATTGAGGTCCTGAATGATTTATTGAATTAGAATTTCTTAGTTCCATTTGACTTGCAAGAGACAAAAAACTATAATCCAGCATTTTGATACAGTACATAGAAGAGTATTTTTAGTTCTTAGAATGATATTTAGTGTAATATCAAAATTTGTTTTAATTGTTTCAGATGGCGGGTCAGATAGACATGAACATGCAAAGTGATTTGATGGCCGCATTTGAAGAATCACTGTAATGTGATTTAAGGAGAACACTAAACAATTGTACATATGAGTATATAAATATTAATTTTACCTCAATGCAATCGATAATTATGGTGATAGTATGACACCGAAGTGAGTTTGTGATCGTTTAGTGCGTGAAACAGTTGACTAACATGTGGTTAAGTGCTGTGAATAGGTATACTTAAACTGTTGTAATGTCATTATTGATTTCGTGGTCACATATTATGGGCCTTTACTAGAGGGTTGCATTTTAATTAAAATTAACTTGTATTATAAGTTTGTATGTAAGGTCTTAAAGGTAAACAACTCTCTTTACATTCGTAAGTCTATATTTATATTTCGTTTTAGAGGCGTCTCCTTCCTTCCATAATTGTTTTATAGTGTCTACTAATGACGATAGAATGGTAGATTGAAATTGGAAAATCAACATGTTTTATGTAATTGGTGAAGAAACAATCAAATAAACTATGAAATCTGTTACGCGACTTCACACCATTTCTCATTGCATCGCTGTATTATTTGAATGTTTCAAAAGCAACAATAATAAAATTGTTGACGATTTACCCCCGATTTCTGAATTCAGAATTTGAAGTTGTGTGTGAGGCTTGACCGCACTGGGCGACACTTCGCGGCAGAGCGGAGCGACGCGACACATAACAACACTATTAGGTATACCGCACTTGAACTGCAGTGCTGCGACACTTAATTTTGTCGGTCAGTCGTTTGGCAATTTTTTCTTACCAAACACGTTGTAACTTGAATAAACTGAAGTGTCGCGTCGCTTGCTATATCGCACTAACGGCAGCGGGACTACGCGACGCGGCACGGTGCATCAGATTTGATGAATTGGTGAACTTTGATGTGTCGCGGCGCATAGTTACGCTGCTGCGTTAGTGCGTTAAACCTCATACAATTTCTTACAAAGAATATTTGGTCGTTGCGTGTCGCGTCGCTCCACTGCTGTGAAACGTCGCCCAGTGCGGTCAAGCCTTTAATCTTTACTTACGCCTTAAAACCTGTCAAACTTAGGCAATATATTGCCTAAGTTTGACAGGTTTTAAGGCTTAAGTTTGACACGTTCGGAACTCAGTATTTAAATTTAGACACGACCATTTAAATTAAAATAAAAAAGTATAAAACTGACATAATATTAGAATGTCGTAATCCAACGTGCAATGGGTGAGGGCGTGGGTTTATATTTATTACTAAATGGAATTTCTGTTACGTATTCGATTTTCGATAAATATTGCTTAATGTTAGTAGATTTTTTATCAGTCTGTCATGGAAAACAGATCAAATGTCATACATTTGATTTGAAATATATTTATTTTACATTGGAATATGTCTTTTTGTGTTTGTAGATAGATGCTCCAGTGCAAATGTAGTAATTTGTCCTAATTCTGCATACAAACTCATTCAATAATACAAATCTCCAGAAAAACATTGTATATTGTTAAGCAACTTTTTAATTTCAGCCATTTACTCTCAAACTCGAAATCAAATGTAGATATGAAGTAAAATATATTGACATTCCATATTGTATATATGTTGTTTAACTTGATATTTATATTTTATTTTCGCCAATTTGTGCAGTTTTGACATTTTTAACAAAGCATAGTAAAGTTAAACAAAGAGGTTCAAAAATATATATTACTAGCTTCTGCCCGCGACTTTGTTCGCGTGAAGTTTTGATATCGCAACGCATCGCCTGCTCGTGCTATACCTTTTTCCGACTTGCTAAACTTAAATTGTGATAGCTCGGCTAATATGCATAGGATTAATACCAAGTTAATAAAAACTTCCTCGCAAATAATGCATTATCTTAGAACAAATTTGATTTCCATAAAAAGGGTTATAGTGAGTTAACCTTAAGGGATAGACATATTATTATGCTGTTGAGGACTTTTTTTTAGAACTTTTAAAGAGGAATAATTTCGTAATACTTGATTTTTGCGTAACTTAAACCGTTTACACAGCGCACGCAACTGAAGCTTTTTCCCGCTTGCAACATTTCTTATTGCTGCTCCGCTCCTATTGGTGATAGCGTAATATTATATAGCCTATAGCCTTCCTCGATACATGGGCTATCTAATACTGAAAGATTTTTTTAAATCGGACCAGTAGTTCCTGAGATTACCCCCTACATACAAACTTACAAACAAATGTTACCTCTTTATAATATTAGTATAGAAGTATAGATTTAGACATTATTTTCTAGATATTAGTAGTTTTGTAGGAATTTGAGGACTTAGGTTAATTATTCCTCTAACCTTGACATTTCAGAAGCAATAAATCAGTTTTTTTTATCTTGTTCTATTGAACCTTATTTTAAGAAATGAAATAACTGCCTAGTTGACCGTGTCATATCTTGTACCTACCTAGTTGACCATGTCGCACAGTATACGATTTGACAAATCTAGGTGGACAAAAATCAGGAATGCTGGTATTGCATTTTGAATAACTGTAAATGATTGATGTAGGGCAAAAGAGTAAAATTAAAACTATATTTGATTTTTAAAACCATTTTTATTGATTTTTTAACAAAAATGTTAAATCTTTATGGTTTTTGTACACACTTTTATGGGGCAGTTTTCTTAACAAAGATATATGTGGGTCTGATGACATTAACATATGTTTTATTAAATCAAAGTTAGTACGATAACGCGACGTTTTAAGAGTGTGCCCCAATCGCACTCTTCTAATTTCTTTATTCTTAGCTTCCGAAGCCTCTTCAGACATCTGCCCGAGCGGTATTATTGAATGTCGCATAATCTCTGCACCATGCACTAAAATCTTGTGTACTGTTGCTGGCATGTTATACCACTGATATAAATCTAAATATAGCCGTCGAGTTTCATTACAGTATTGTTGAAACTTTTCGGCGTCAATTTCGTATCCACAAGCTATAGCTGCTAGAATCGTTCCAAACCGGTTTATTAGATTTTCATTGAGACCAGTAATACGTGCTGTTGTAGCACTATTGTGAAAATTAAGCTCTTGCGGTATTCCCGTCATTGCTGGTCCCAAATCCAGGTCTCACTTTATCGATTATAAGTCCTACTTCCTTAAATTTCTTCTGTATTTCTTCCTTTCGTTTCTTTTTCATGTCTTGTTTTTGAATTCCCCTGGCTTGCCATTCAGAAAACTCCATGCGGTAGGTAATATTTAAGAGACACTCCATAGTCCGAATATATGCATGCAGACTTGATATGCCAAATTGGTACATATCTTGATCAGGTTGCCTGTGGTCTGTAGGAGAATTCATTTCCTTCGAAGTGGCTTTGCAAATAAAGCATCTCTGGAAGGATCTATTTTCAGCCAAAACATTACAAACTTTCCCATCTATCATGGAAAGAATCAAATGATGGCTAACGATTATGTTATGTCCATCTATCTGTACAGTTGTTGGCATTAAATTATCAATTTGATGTTGCACTTCTCTGCATTCTTCTTTAATTAAGAGGTCAGTTTCTTTTTTATATAGATATTTAATTATTCTGCAGAATCTTGGTGAAGAAGGACGTGGATTCTCCCAAAAGATTTTCTTGTTATTATCGTCTGCTATGAGTCTTAATGGTACTAGAGATATTACAAACATATATTCGTCGGTACTTTCCGCACTTTCAAACCGTTGTTTATATAAACTATGTCCAGAAGAACCATCACATCCCCACTTATAAATCATGGTATAATTTAACTCGTTTGTAGAGTTAAGCAATACATTACCCATTAAATTTTTGCATATCCTTATCACCGTGTGATCAAGTAGTGCTTGAAGCTGAACTTCAGCCCATGTATCACTAACCGTAATCAATTCCACTGGAGGGTAGCACTCTTTTTTTATTCGTGCTAACTGATCGTAGCATGGATATAATGGAAATCCCCTTTCTTTAGCTTCTTGTTGTATATTTTTATAAGTGTGGACTGTAAAATTGTTCAAGGCTAATGCTTCTTCAGCAGTGTATGGTCGTAATTCTTTCTTAGAAATCATACTTCTTCTGGATGTTGAATAAAGTATTCGGGCTTGCTTATATGTAGTAGCACGTCTTGGTGAAGCAGTGGCTATTTCCTGCATTAAGTCAGCAGCATCACGGCTGCCACTAGATCGAACACTTAACTGTGCAGCATACGACAATTGTTCTTTACTATAATCGGTAAGTAAATGCTGAACTTTACGTTTTTTGGTTCTTTTGGAACTATCTTCAAAACTTTTTTGCGGTCTACCACGAACGGAACTTGGTTGCGAAGGGTCGGGAACCATATCTAAAACTAAATCTTCATTTAGCCATTCTTCGTAAGAACGTAGAAACAAGTCCAACTGTCTTTGCTTGCGTTCCCATTTTTCACGAATTTTTTCACATTCGTTCTTCATAAAAGCACGCAAAAGGCGTTCTGCTTCTTTACTAAGGACTGGAGCACCAAATGTTAACTTTACAAAGTTAATCATTTGTGTAACTCGCCCTTTAGCCGATATTGAACGCCAAAATTCAAACAAAGATTTTCGCTGCATATGGGCACCTATAACAAAAACACGAAAATACTTAATTTGCGCAAATAAACGCAAAATATAACAAACTGTCTAAAATAATAGAATAAATAAGGCATCATTTAAAACTATTACCACAAGTTTGCAGCATATTGCTATATACTTTTTATCCAAATACATTTTGAATTATTTGTTATGAAAAATATTAAAAAGGGTATGTTTAAGTTCATATTTTATTATATACAAAAAGGAATTCTGTGTAATATTTTAATTAAATAAAACCATAATTACCTCTAGTAGAAGATTCCATCACTAAAAAGCACTTTATATCACACAAAACACTCGGAGACATGCAAACACGTTAACGTTAGCGGTCGCACTGAGCGTATTCCGACTACCTGCTCTTGAAAGGGTATCTTTGCCTTTTGTTATTGAAAGGGTCGCGACGCCCAGGTATGTTTCCTTTATTTTATGATTGCCAGTGGTATTCAAGATTAAGATACAAGCTTAAAAATCTACGATTTCAATGATTTTGATTTTAGATATTTGTCCATCTAGATTTGTAGAATCGTATACTGTGTGTCGGTCGACTACTACGAGTATGTTGAATGAGCACATATAGTTTTTCCACGTTAGTTGCGCGCTTTCGATTTAACGCTACCTAAACTGGAGTGTAGCTTAGTCACTTTCCGATATTAGGGAGTAGCGGCACAACAATCAAGTACAAATGCACAACAATATTTCTACTCACCTGATTTTGAGATTGATCTGGTATTTTCAGACCTGGAATCCAGTGACGCTAGATCTACGGCAATGGGCCAATGCCTATATTTAATAGACCTTATACTTAAATTATATCCGGCTTTAGTTACCAATGCCGGAGAAACTGCTGTGTCCAGATGGATGCAGATGGTGTCCCTTTACGGGTCGTTAGTTTCCTATGAGTAAACCGAATCCGGGAAGCTCACCAATATAATATGACACGCATGGTTTGTATGGAAAGTACCTACCTACTCGTTTATGGCACTCGTGTCACCGCCGGCGATCAGCGAGTAAAGCTTGAAACTCGAAACGAGCGAGTGAAATGTTTTGGTAGTTTTGACGCTGGGCTTTTGTGTGACATGCTTTTACTAGCTCCGGCCCGCAGTATAGGTAGAAATTGCCGTTGGTTGGTGAGTTCTGACCGCCCGGCAAGCATCCGGGAGCCAATGTCGCTGAGCGAGTACAATCTTTGATAGCTCTTGTCGCTGCGATCAACCAATGGTAAGAACCGGCTTGCCGGCAGTGTGAACAGCCAGATATCAACTATAAATGTATGCGTCTCTTTTACTCACACAAGATCTATATCTTTTATCCCTTTCCTCAGCGAGCAAATAGTCGATAGGTAATCGCGTGTACGTTACCCCAGCAAGAAAGTATCTCCTAGAGTTATGTGAGTAGAACGTATAGTTGGTGCCTTTTCTGCTGTAAATGTGCCCCCACATAAAAAATGTGTGCCCCCTGTCGTTTTGGAATAAAACTGAAAAAACGATTCTTGCTGGGGTAACGTTTTTCTAGCAGGAAAATTCTTAACGAATGATCGGAGCCGGAAAAATTGTGCATGGCCAGAGAGCTTACATGTGTGCCAAAATGTGCCCCCAAAAATAAAATCTGTGCCCCTTCAGATTTACGAGATATTGCATTTCCTGCTGGAGTAACGTTTTGATGAATCGTATATCTCTATAACCATTGCATGTGCCCCTGTAGAATAAACATACACGAGTAGCTCTTAATGTGTGCCCATATGTGCCCCAAATTAGATTTAAGAAAATATTTATAGTTTTCAAGTTATCGCGGTTTTATGAAAACCCGAAAAAACATCGCAGCGCCTAAATGAGACAAGGTATAAGTTCGCGGAAAACTGTATTCGGTCCTTCTTGACGCTAATAATAACCATACAAAGTTTCAAAACTGTTCATGCATGCGTTTTTGAATAATCTTGCTAAAAGTCAAAACGATGGTGTCATAATTTTGACGGCAAAATACAAGGAATCGGCTCAATCCCAGATATGTAGGTGTAAACCAAAATCATGTGCCTTTAGTCAAAAATATATGGTGAAAATATTCAGCTTGGAATGTTTCGCATTATGTAAATAATAACAAAAAACCAAAATATGTAATCAACGGCTGGTTATCCGACCAAATTTGAATGACTACTAAAAAGCGACTGATTCATACAAATCCATGACCTTCTTTATTGGACGTATTATACCTAAGCTGCTGTCATACATTCGCGTTCAAAAGTTTTGGGGGCTAATTAAAAAATATATTAAATGGATCTTGTGACTATAATGAAACAGCTTGTTGATGTGGAAATTATTGTTTTAATTCTTAAAGTAATTATTGCATCAAATCACAGATCAAATTTCCTACCTATAAATATTAGAAATTTATTTGCACGTTGTGTAGTCACATTATTATTTAAATTACAGATCAGTTTTTCATCTAAGTCTAACATATATAATTAGTAAATTCGCATCACAAAAAATCACAGATCAGTATGTATAAGTAAGTATAATATTTTGTAAAAAAAATGTTAAATTGGAAATCACATATAAATAATTTTCTTACGAGTAATTTGCTTATACATAGATTCATATAGTGTGTTCAAAATTCAATGTATTAGTGTTCAGTGTGTTAGTATAGTAAACCGCATATAAAGATATAACTGTAAACATCGAATGTGCACAAATTATCTGATGGTATTGGGCTATAAATAAATATATTTAACAACATTAACACCTCATCCCTCATAGGTACGTAATCCGACATACAAAATGGAAACACGTTGTTGCAACACTGATCATAGTGCGGTTGACTATAGGTATACACTAATTACAACTCTCAAAACTATAGGTACCAAAATTTATTTGGTTGAGGTGAATGCTCCTACGCCTTTATGGACTTGGAAGGTTGTATTGGTGATTTTGATGATTATAATTCTGTAACTTCATACGTCTTACAGCCGCGAACAATATTGTAATCAACATACAACCTAGCACTGGCCTGCAAATTGCAAAAAATGCAAGAAATTTTGAATTTCACGGACTGGTTGGAGGATTCCCGTAATGATGAAAAACTGTTACTCATCAATATATATATATATATATATATAAATAAATACATATAAAAAGACAAATACGGGCTTTTTATTTATATACAAAAAAGAGCTTCCTCTTTTTAGTAGTTGGTATTCATCACACATTTCATGAAGTACCTATATTTTTTTAAACATCGGGACAATCAAATTTTGGCTCAAAGACCTGGCAAATATCAAATATCTGGATGTATTTTTTTCGTTCACACATAAATTACTGGATGTATTTTAATGAAATTTAGAATGGAGAAGATAGCTTACCTTGGAATAGCATTTAGGCTACTATTTATAACAAACTTAATCATGAGTAAGGTCATAGAAACAGCTAGTAGAACATAATCCAATAACAACTTTATTTTATTACTTATTACTTTTCTACTTCAATGTACTCAGATACAACACATGTGAACCGGTTAGTGAGTAAAGTTAAGAAGGTCATCGATATGTATGAATCCGTCGCTTTTTAGTAGTCATTCAAATTTGGTCGGATAACCAGCCGTTGATTACATATTTTGGTTTTTTGTTAATATTTACATAATGCGAAACATTCCAAGCTGAATATTTTCACCAGATATTTTTGACTAAAGGCACAAGATTTTGGTTTACACCTACACATCTGGGATTGAGCCGATTCCTTGTATTTTTCCGTCAAAATTATGACTCCATCGTTTTGACTTTTAGCAAGATTATTCAAAAACGCATGCATGAACAGTTTTGAAACTTTGTATGGTTATTATTAGCGTCAAGAAGGACCGAATACAGTTTTCCGCGAACTTATACCTTGTCTCATTTGGGCGCTGCGATGTTTTTTCGGGTTTTCATAAAACCGCGATAACTTGAAAACTATAAATATTTTCTTAAATCTAATTTGGGGCACATATGGGCACACATTAAGAGCTACTCGTGTATGTTTATTCTACATGGGCACATGCAATGGTTTTAGAGATATACGATTCATCAAAACGTTACTCCAGCAGGAAATGCAATATCTCGTAAATCTGAAGGGGCACAGATTTTATTTTTGGGGGCACATTTTGGCACACATGTAAGCTCTCTGGCCATGCACAATTTTTCTCTCTCCGATCATTCGTTTAGAATTTTCCTGCTAGAAAAACGTTACCCCAGCAAGAATCGTTTTTTCCGTTTTTTTCCAAAACGACAGGGGGCACACATTTTTTATGTGGGGGCACATTTACACCAGACAAGGCACCAACTATACGTTCCACTCATTTAACTCTAGGAGATACTTTCTTGCTGGGGTAACGTACACGGTAATCGCTTCCTCGCCGGCGGCACTTGGCACTAGGCACTTGTCTCACAAGTGCCTAATAACCCAATCGATTTTAATTCTCCGTCTTGAAACAGGAAAAATAAAAACTTAGCGAGGTTACTTAGGAATAACTTTTATGCTTAAATGCTGGAAATGTCCAAGTGAGTATAAAACTCAAGCGAGCGAAGCGAGCCCGAAAATTTTAGCCTATAACCACATCGAATATGATTTTATTTTCTAGCATTTGAATTTGGCGCCCCTTGAATTTTCCGCCCGGGGCACGGGCCTCGGCTTGCCCCCCCTAGATCCTGGGCTGCTTCCAGTCAGACCGGATTCAACTGATTATCAGTGTTTTACGTGGAGCGGCTACCTACCAGACCTCCACAACCCATTAACTGGGTAATACGGTACTTCTTGGTAAGACGAGTCAGATTTACTGGCTTCTGTTCTGACAATCCGTAACGACTGCCAAAGATCTACTAGAATGACAGCGGGGACCAACGGCTTAACGTGCTTGTCGAGGTACGGAGGAAACTCGGTATGTTAAGATGGTCACCCATCCACAGACCAACCTAGGCAAGCGTTGCTAAACCAAGATCGACCCGTGCTGCTGTTATTATTTAGCCACGAGCTTACCGTGCTCTTGTTTTTGCATGTAGTTTGTTTTAGCATGTTATAATATTAAAAAAGTTTTACGGGGTACAAAGAATCGATTTACTATAGAGGAACTCGTGGCTAATAAAAAAAACAGCCGCACGGGTCGATCTTCAAGATTAGCAGCGCTTGCCAAGGTTGGTCAGTGGATGGGTGACCATCTTAACATACCGAGTTTCCTTCGTGCCTTGAAAAGCACGTTAAGCCTTGTTAGAAAAAAAAAAGCCAGTAAAATCTGACTCCAGCCTTGCCAAGAAGTACCTTGTCACCCAGTCAATGGGTTGTGGAGGTCTGGTAGGCAGCCGTTCCACGTAAAAAACCGGTATTCAGCTGAATCCGGTTTGTTTGGAAGCCAACATAGTTAGGAAAAGGCGAGGCAGATGATAATATAGAATCGATTTCCACACCTATCCACAGACCGACCTCGGCAAGCGTTGCTTATCCTTGAAGATCGACGAGTTCGGCTGTTTAGCCAATTTGAAGCATAACACCAAAAATTCACAACTTATGTTAGTAAAACAGGTTATTTTATTATGGAATATGGATGCAGTTTACTATTCTCCTCGCAAGTAAAGTCGATAATATTTTTTTTGTATTATCGATCTTTAATAATAAATAGTCATACATTTTTATGACTAAACGAAATATAACTTCGAGTTACCTACTATACAAAACAACATAGCTGGGGTTGAGATCATTGTTGGCGCCTAGTGCTACATTCATAGCAACAAAAGGGAATGTTGGGTACATTCCCATTTTTTCCTCAATAAATCCATTTCGAACAACGTTGACCGCTCCGCTAAAGATATTGTAAAAAACTTATTTTCTGTTGAAATACAAGAAAACATCCTCGAGGGTTTCATTTCATGTCCAATACGAGACATACAATTTGGCGATCGTGACAGAACCTTTCGCAAAACGAAAATAACTCGAAATACGAAGCCCGGTCAGCTTGACCAACTAAGCTACAAATCCGCCACACCAAGAAACGATATTTTGGAGTATTTGGAGGTTCAGCCATTGCAGCCTACACCTGATTTACGGTCTAGACACCGTGATCTCAACGAAGTCGCCGTACAGCAGCCTGTTCAATGCAGCTAAGTGACCTTTCCTTGCCCTCCTATGTTTTGTTCCTACTGCTCCTTCATAATTCATAAAGCCCGAGATTTTACGTGCTTATTTTAGACAGATAGGTACTTAAATACTAAATAAGCAGTGATTAATATCTATACATAGTTAAAAAATTCATTGACTTATATTGTTTGACCTAATTAACTACGTCAATGTCATACCGGTTTTGAATGGCCTACTTATTGTACAGTCGCCAGCACATCATGCTACCCGAAACTGTCAAATTTTCCCAACCAACCTTGAACCTTAACTTTAAAAAGTGTAAAGTTGAAAATCTATTGAAGAAATTTGACAGATTGTTGTAGCTTCATGTGCTGGCGTCTGTAGTCTGTACAAGATACATTGTTTCTATCAAAGTTATAAGTTCCCAAACATTCTAAAGTATTAGCTATTATTGTCAACTAAATTCAAGCCTAGGTAAATAATATCATGTTTTTGCAAGTCATTAAGATTTTTTCGCCGAACATTCGAGGGACGGTCACGTCATTTGCGACGGCCGGGGCTCACAGTATAGTCAAGTCAAGCCACATTGAGTCTCATCCACGGAGTAGGTACGTGCGTACCTACGTACCTAGTGTCGGGTTCAGCACCGGTACTTGCAAACCACAGGAAAAGGGACGTAAGATAAATATTTTATTAATACCTAATTAGTTTTGTTCTTGCACAGTCTACCGTACCTACACTTAGATTTTATTACTACTAAAATACACATTTATTTTATTTACTATGTTTATTGATAAAATGGGCAAGGATGACGTTCTGTGCAAGAATTACAAGATCTTATGCTCCAACCAGCCCGCGAAATTAAAAACTTGCGTTTTTTGCAATTTGCAGGCCAGTGCTAGGTTGTATGTTGATTAAAATGTTATTGGCGGCTGTAAGACTTATGTAGTTACAGAATTATAATCATCAAAATCACCAATACAACCAATAAAATACAATAACAGTTCATAAAGCTCTAGGAATGATTTCTGTTTTTTTTTTGTTCCTAGGCTTTTATGAACTTGGAAATTTTGAATTTCGCGGGCTGGTTGGAGCATTCACCGGTGGAAGCGCCAAGGTAGCCTGCGAAATTAAAATATTTTTAAGTTTTTTGCAATTTGCCGGTCAGTGTGAAGCTGTACCTATGTTGAACAAAATACAATTCGCGGCCGTAACGCATATTTATCTATAGAATTATACCCATTTTAATCTATACTAATATTATAAAGCAGAATAGTTTGTTTGTTTGTTTGGTTGAACGCGCTAATCTCAGGAACTACTGGTCCGATTTGAAAAATTCTTTCAGTGTTAGATAGCCCGTTTATTGAGGAAGGCTATATATCATCACGCTAAGACTAATAGGAGCGGAGCAGTGATGAAAAATGTTACGCAGACGACGTTGCACGGGTCAGCTATTTATCAATATAACCCTCTAAGTTCATACAAGTCGATTAAATGACTTTTTCACGAAATAACATTCTATCGAGTTCTATGAACTTATAGGGTTATATTGATGATTCAAATGGTTATAATCCTTTAGATAAATGCTCTTTACGACCGCGAACCGTATTTTGTTCAACATACAGCTTCACACTGACCGGCAAATTGCAAAAAACATAAAAATATTTGAATTTTGCGGGCTACCCTGGAGCTTCCACCTTAACGAGTCTGTTGTCAAAGGATTCTGTTACACGCATTGCATTGGCCGAGTTAATACTTAAACTTAGTAAATTTGAGTCACTGTCCGTTAGGTTCGATGACTTGCAGAATAAAATTTAGATATTAAATTCAAGTAATTTATCAATTGAGACTGATGAAAGGGATGATATCGAACAATCATTCATAACAAACATTGCGACTACACAGAAGTTTATTCAAGATAATAACCGCCACGATGAATCTGGCAACTTGCTCAATTCTAGCTATTATTCAGCTGCTCATTTTAATGCTGACAATCCTGAAGTACGATTCAAACTGCCACAGATATAAATTGCTAAATTCAACGGCTTGAATTTCGTGACACATTTAAATCAGTCACACATAACAATGAGCGCATCGCACCTATAAATAAATTTCACTATCTATTATCTTATTTGCAGGGTGATGTAGCTAGAATAGTAAGTAACTTGGAAGTGTCCAATTCTAATTATAGTGTTGCCTGGAAATTGTTATGTGACCGATATGATAACATAAGCCATCATTTGTCTTCTTTATTACCTACACATTAGCTGACCCGCGCAGCTTCGTCTGCGTCACATTTTCCATTAATGCTCCGCTCCTATTTGTTTTAGCGTGATCGTGTAGCCTATAACAAATAACCTTCCTCGATAAATGGGCTATCTAACACTGAAAGAATTTTTCAAATCTGCCCAGTAGTTCCTGAGATTAGCGCGTTCAACCAACCAAACAAACAAACTCTTCTGCTTTATACTATTAACTATTAAGTATAGACCTACATCCAATGTCTCGCGAGTCAGATAAATCACTTCAGCTTTATGGTAGACCACGTTACAAAGAACCTGAGAGCGTTGTCTGGCTTGGGGATACCTGCTGTTAATTGGGATGATTTATTGATACATTTAGGCCTAAGGCCTGAAACTGCGTTATGCGGGCGCCCGCGACGGGCAACCGTCGCGTGTCTTCACGCGTGGACACGCGGGTGGGCTCCGTGGGAACGCGACGGTCCCCGTCGCGGGTATCCGTCGCGGAGACCGGATTATTTTATTTACGCAGTGTCGGTAGTTCAATTTTAACAGTATAGTCGTGTCGATGGAGAACTTAGTATATTATTACTTAGCAAAACGACGCCTAGCAAGAAAAAAAAGAAAGCCAGTAAGCCCGTTTATTGAATCTAGGTTGCTGTGCGGGGAATTCGTTGTAAAGTTCAGTAAAGAGAAAATAGTAACTCATTTTACAAATATTTTAAAGTTTCGGTACAGGTCTATGATGAATGGGGTAAAAAACTGCTCATTTCTCACACTAGATGTCGCTACTGTTGAGTGTTCCCTGTCAACTGTCATTATACGTAAAGTTGTTGTAAACAAGTGTAATACTTTTGTTATATTTTCTGAATATGACAGTTTGTGCTGCTATTGATTGCAAAAATACAGGGATACATTTATTTACTAAAGATGCCAAAAGAAGAAAACTGTGGGAAAAAGCTGTTAGGAGAAAAAATTGGAAGCCTACAAAATGGTCGAGGCAAAATGGTCGAAAATTTGCTTTTTTGCCAGCTGTGGAAGCTTTTCTCTTTTTTAACTCTTCTTTTAACTTAACTACACTCCAAGTCGCGTACATTTTAGCTATTTAATTCATAAAAAAACTAAGACAAACAAGTCGCATACAAACAATATGGCGGTTGGTTAGGAACACTCAACAGTGTCGCCACCTACATTATGTTTGTAGTTTTTAACCCCATTATTTGGAGCATTCTCACTAGTTCCACCAGCAATTAGTTCCATGGAACTAGTGAGACATTTTTTTTCTCAGTAGTTCCATGCACTTTGATAATGGGACAAAGGAAACAAAACTAAATCGAACTCGTTTCACTTTTTCCACCGTAGTTGTTCCATGGAACTAATGAGATTTTTTTTTCTCAGTAGTTCCATAGTTCTTCTTAGTGAAACAAGTGAATCAACAACATTCTCATTAGTTCCAATTTCTAAAAAAAATATCATTAAATATGAATAAAGGAATAAAACGCACAAAAAATATAAAAATTCAAGTACATAATTTAACGTTGCTAATCAAGTTTTAAAACCTCGAAATTACGATTAATTTTTTTATGGCGCTTTCCATTCAGAGCCACTAAGTGTGATATGTGAAATACTTTTGAGACGCGCCAGTTAGGTAACTTAGCAATAAAAATTACCGCTGGCGGGCACCGCGCGTGCCCCCGCGACATGTTACGTCGCACGGAGGCGTGCCCCGTTGCGTGGGTGCGGGTCGCGTTTTCCCGTAACGGACGCCCGCGCAAGACCCCGCGACGGAGCACTTTTGTATGAAACCGCGCGGTCGCCCCGCACCCACGCAACGGGGCCCACCTCCGTGCGACGGAACATGTCGCGGGGGCACGCGCGGTGCCTGCCAGCGGTAAAACGCACGGGCAGCGTTGCCAGAAGGTTACATTTCTTACATTTTTCGTAACTTTTGACCCCATTTTTTTTTAGGGATCGGTAGTCATCAAATGACTTCTCCCGCTCTGGGCGGAGCGAGAGAGAGTGTCACACTTCTACTGACTAAAACTCATCCATGTTCCTTCAGTGCCCTTTGTGTTCCGGAACCGCGGTATCTCTTTCGAATAGTCCCGCAACTCCGGCAGGCGTCGGCCCTTTCGGGCCCCTCCCAATGCTGACTCTCTTTGAGGCGCGCGTGGAACACGAACGCGCCGTCGACATGGCCTGTCGTCATAAGACGGACGGACGGCGAGCTGCCCATAGCTCATAGTCCACAGGCCCGCGCCTACGGTGGCCGGAGGTCACCAGGTGTCCTCCGACGCCCGCGGCGTCTACCACAGCGGTCGGGACGAAAGGTTCAGAAGGATGTGACGGCGTCCCATTCCGTCTCGCTCCGGACCATGGCTTGGACCAGGGCCTGACGCGAGAGGTCGCCGCCGATCGCCGCTTCGAGGACACGGCGGTGCTCCGCCCAAGCGGGGCACACCTGCACAGTGCGCTCCACCGTGTTCTCCGGTCGATCCTCGCAGTGGTGACACCCGGGCGTTTCCTCCCGCCCGATTCGGTGCAGGTACCTCCCGAAACATCCGTGTCCGGTGAGGACCTGCGTCAGGCGGAAAGCGAGGACGCCGTGGCGTGGTAGCTCCATGGAACAATTACGGTTGAACTAGTGAGACGAGTTTGATTAAGTTTTGTTTCATTTGTCCAATTATCAAAGTGCATGGAACTACTGAGATAAAAATGTCTCACTAGTTCCATGGAACTAATTGCTGGTGGAACTAGTGAGAATGATCCAATAATTCGTCATAGACCTGTACCGAAACTTTAAAATATTTGTAAAATGAGCTATTAATTTCTCTTAATTTACTGAACTTTACAACGAATTCCCCGCACAGCAACCTAGATTCAATAAACGAGCTTACTGACTTTCGTTTTTTTTTTGCTACGTAATAATATATTAAGTTCTCCATCGACCCGACTATACATCCACACCGTTAAAATTGAACTAGCGACACTGCGTAAATAAAATAATCCGGTCCCCGCGACGGGGACCGTCGCGTTCTCACGGAATCCACCCGCGTGTCCACGCGTGTAGACACGCGACGGTTGCCCGTCGCGGGTGCCCGCTTAACGCAGTTTCAGGCCTTACTGTGTTCTAAGCTAGATAACCGTATCTACTCTTACTAAATGGGAAGAATGGCGTGGCACTTTGCCTGATGTAACACCTAACTTACAACAGTTTAATAAATTTCTAATTCATCGAGCAGATGTCCTTGTGTCTCGGTTATCTTTTAATTACATACCTACTCACGAAATAATTCGCCTTATGTGGTATTTCAGACTATTTATTCTACCTCTGTGCTGAATTTCATCCAGATCCTGTCAGCCGTATTAGCGTGAGTAAGAAAACCAGTCCAGTCATCCAAACTTTCGCATATAATCTATACTAATATTATAAAGAGGTAAAATTGTTTGTAAGTTTGTATGTAGGGGGTAATCTCAGGAACTACTGGTCCGATTTGAAAAATTGTTTCACTGGTAGAAAGCTACATTATCCGTGAGTGCTATAGGCTATAAATTATAAAGATATCATGCATATTAGTCGAACTATCTCAATTTTTGTCTATCCAGGCGGAAAAAAATAGCTCTTACAACAGAGTTATTTGCGTGCGCTGCCTTAACAGTTGTATATAATTGAAAACAATGTATGGCAACCTGGTCCGCCTATAATAGTTCTACAAAAAAGTCCGCGGCACCATATTTCTATCTTTTATATTTTAGCAGATATAGCAGCTTTTATGTGTTAAAAAAAGTATTTTTCGACGTACTTCTCTTTGGACGATTTTTAAACAACAAAGTATTAAACCTTATCGAAAAAAAAATTTTTTTGATCACAAGAACATCATAGAGATACGATTTGCCCAAAACAGTATGTCAATTGGTTGAATAGTTTCGAAGATAATATAAAATTTTAAAATTGCAAAACGCCGCCCGCGCCGTCCATTCACGAACCGCATTAGAACATGCTTTGTACGGACGACGTTTTATCCATTACCCATAGACGGCGTTGTGCAATTACGTCATTTTTCTGAATCGTGGTGTTAAGATTTTCCGCGGATTAATGACCCTCTCCAGTTATTATTTAACTTTTGTCGTTTGGTAGGTAAGTTGTACGTAGTTTTGATTGAATGTTGTTGGTCTTTAAAATTGTTTTGGTTGCTCGGTTTCCCAAAACACAATTACAATATTACTTCGTTCTCATTCTTCGAGTTCGAAGCTGTGATATTTCTGTTTTTGGGATATCGGACAGTTTCAGCGATTGTTTATCATGCCTTAAAGGATATCACAACTTTCCCGTCAGACATCCCAGACATGAGACAAGAGCAGCTCGAGTACGCCGTACGGAAGAGCCTCTCGAGGAATAGAGAAAATATTTCGCAAGCACTCGCTGGGAAATCTAGCTCCGAGCGTTCACAGCGGCTTGCTAACCAAAGCTGGAGAACATCACAGGTCCGTGCTCGGGAATCTAGCGCTGAACGTGCACAGCGTCTTAGTGATTTAAAGCAGCATGGCTCTGCAACAAGGGACAGGGAGTCTAACGCTGAGCGCTCGCAGCGGCTCGCTAGCCTAGCTACATACATATTATTATGCAATAAAAACAAAACCCTCCTTTTGGCCGTCAGGAAATAAATCATAGCAGTCAGTAGGTACTAACCGAACCACACTCATAATTTCATAACAAGTTAAAATGTTTACCGCCCAACGAAGTGGGCACGGGTCATATATTAATAAAAAATAGAATATAAATAAGCTGGCATAGAATTTATCTATACTAATATTATAAAGCTGAAGAGTTTCGTTTGGATAAACGCGATATTCTCAGGAGCTACAGGTTTGAATTGAAAAAATATTTTAGTGATGGATAGCCCATTTACCGAAGAAGGCTAGGTAACTGCTATATTTTATACCATTACGCTACGACCAATAGGAGCGGAGCAATAATGAATAATGTGACGCAGACGAAGTTGCGCGGGTCAGCTAGTAAGATGAATATGTTTATAATGGCCAGGAAATATGTTCTTGTAAATGGTTACAAGCTGAAGTTATACAGCATTAAATTATGCTCTAAAAAGGGCAATAGAAAATATTGATGCTTTAAAAGTCCAAATAGTCGTAGAAAGTATGTTATCCAAGATAATTTTTGCTTGTTGGGAGCCGCTTTTGAAATAAAACATTGAAATCCAATTGGAATAATAATATATCACATTCCTTGATCTTACTGTACATTTACAACTAGACTACAGACAAGCACTTATTTATTATTACAATAATAATATGTATAGACATTTAAATAAATTCATGGGTGCCACACATTTAGTCCAGTCCATTATGGATTAAACCTTGAAATGAAACTCAGAAAGCTGTTTTTTGTGAACACGGGAATGAAGGTCAATGCAAAAAATTATCTTTCTGAGTGTCATTCCCAAGTATGTAGTTAATTTGCCTTATTAGAGCGTACTCATGAGGAAGCGTTGGTGTCCCACTCGATGAGGTAGGATGGCGGCGCGCCGGGCGCCAGGCGGCGCGCGTGCACGTGGCACGTCTGGCCGGCGCGGAAGTACGACTGCACGCTCGACTTCAGTAACGATAGCTGCTCCGCGTTCGCCTCCGCGGCAGTGCTGTTAGCTTTGTGAGGACTCAACTGTAAACTCTTTACGCTGTTATTATTACTAGTGTTATTATTCGTGTTTCGTCTTGCATTCTCGTAATAATTCTTCTCTTGTCTCTGTCTCAGTCTTCTACCGTGAAATTTCACGTTATTGATGTGCCCCGTTGTGGCTGGTGGAGCGATTTCACCGTTTTCGATTGGGATTTGAGCAGGTTTGTTGTTGTCATCAGGCAGAGGACACGACTTGTTCAGCTGTAAAAAAAAAGTTATGCTGTTATGAGTGGGAGAATGAAATTTTACAAATTGTTGTTTTTTTGGAGTTTACAAATGATACAGCTAAATACATATTTTTTTCTGATATAAGTACCTGCGCCTGTAGATATTTCCGCGGCCTCCTGAATTTCCTTCTTTTTACTTCCCCGTTAGGCCCAATCACGATATCCTTTTCGCTAAGCTTTCTTTTCAACGGCCTCACTAGAGGACCCATTGCTGGATTCAAGTTCGGTAACGAGAATCGTGAGTGGTGATGGTTCTGCTTTCCATTTTGTTTATTGTATAGGTTTGCTGTCGATGAGAATGGTTTCTTAGATGTATAAGTATTTGACATTAAGAAGGGATTATTCTTCCCCTGGAAGTCTTTTAGCGGTGGTATGATAACGTCTAGCGTGCCCCTGCTGGAGGTCTCGTCGCCCGACGACTCCATGTCATGGCTAAAATTGCTAGTGTACGGAGGTATGCTATCCATGTGCTGCAGAGACATTATTTTGGAATGTTCGATAATGTTTGTAGTAGACAACTTAGATAGTTCTAAGTTCATTGTAGCTATTCTTGTCGTGTGCGTGTTAATGCTGACGCTAGTGACGTCAGTCTTGCTCACGTTCGTATCAACTATATTGTCTTTGGATATTTTATCTAATTTTACAGAACATGGAACTAAAGAAGTTTTGAGACATGGCACTGGAGGACTTTCTTCGCATATCGACTTTGCTTCGTTCGTAGGGTTTTCGATTAGCTCTGGTATTTTCTCTATTTTATCGGCTTTGGCATCAGAATTTCTATTAGTAGAGGTGCAAATGGAAGGTAAAGGTTGTTCGTAATTCTCAGAAGGTTTAACAGACTCATAGGAACTAGTAGAATCGTTTTCTGAATTTGAGTTAGAGTTGAGATTTTCATGGAACCGCTTGCCCATCATTAAATTTAACCAATGACCATCTACTGGCACAATCATACGTTGATCGTGATTTTTATAGGAACTTTCATTGTTACTACTAGAAGGTTGAGAGCTGAAACAAACAATTGATATAATTATTTTAAATTATGCATCAAGATAATATTTTTGAGTATGAATTAAAACTCCAGCAATAATAATACCTGTCATCGACAGCTGGGACATTCTGTGGAGAAGGCGCTCGCGGCAGAAACCTAAGCCGCGGTGCATATTCCCTCACTAACTCATCTGATAATGGCTCTCCCTTCTTGATCTAGTATTAAAAAAATAAATACATTGAATTATGGAATAATATTACGACTACAAACGTAAATTAAAAACAATGCAACGAACCTGTTCCAAAGCGGAAAGCTGGAGGGGAGCTGGTGGCGGCCGGCGCAAGCGCAGTCCCCAGATAGTCGCACGTTTCTTCATTTCGCGTCCACATTTGAATCGTTTACGAGAAGATGTCAACGCTGTTAAGATTTTTTCTCGGCGCTCTTTTACTGGTGTTCGCCACATCTAAGAAAACAAACTATATGAAGAAGCGATTTCTAGAAACCAAAACCATAATAATTTTAATGTTCAACAACAAACCTTCTCAGGCAATTGCAGTGCATGCCAATTGTCCATGATGTACGGCATAATAACACTATCGAGGTCAAAATAATTCGGCGCATTGTATGCAGTGAGGTTATACAGAGAGAGATGCGCCAGGTCCAGCCAACACAGCTCCAGACGCCGGAGGTACTCCGCACCTCCGTTGCAGTGAGCGCACGCAAATATATACAACCTTAAACAAAAATGTATTTAATTAAAAGATATAGTATAAGTCTTGGCGTAGTATATTGTAGAATTATTGGTCACTAGAGGCCGCCCGCGACTTCGACCGCGTATCAATTCTTATTCCCGTGTAAATCTCGATCTTCAGCTACCTACCCTACATACCCATCATAATAGGTTCAGTAGTATTTGCGTGAAAGAGTAACAAACAAACATCCATACATACTCACAAACTTTCGCATTTCTAATATTAGTAGGAAGTAGGATTTCATGATGGGCCGAAGTCAGTTTAGATAAGGTTTGAAGGTACTTAAGGGATCCGACTTGGATAGGTTAAGTTCGAATGGGACGACGGTAGCTAAGGTGAACGAGCGTAGCGAGCTAACTTAACTGCCGTCATACCATTCATGTTAGGTTCCATAAACCGTTTTTTTTAAGGATATGAAATCATCAAATTACTTCCCCCGCTCTGGGCGGAGCAGAAGCGAGTTTCAGAATCTTACTGACTAAAACCCATCCGTGACGCTCCTAGTGCCCTTTGCGGTCCGGCCGGGGCTCCTATTTCTGTCTGCAGGGTTTAAAGTAACCTAGCACGAATGATATGACGGGAGCTAAGTTCGCTCGCTTCACTCACTAACCTATCCGTGTCGGGGTGCCCCAAGTTCTCTTGGCTAAACAAGATATTAAACGATATCGAACCAAGTCGTTTGCCTTGCTGTTCAATTAAATGACAGACATGTCACTTAGGCCGCTAATTAAACGGCTGATTAAACAAGTTGGAAGCAACATAAAATACACCTTAATTGATAAATACAGGCCAAACTCGATTTATTTTACACATTACTGGTGGCCCAGTAGGTAATTTATAGAATCTCTAGGAATTGTATACATTACCTAGAGGTAAAGTATATGTATAATCGAAAGTAATATTCATATATTCCATAAATTGCCTAGACACCCCAGAGGTATTCTAAATATTACCTAGGTATTGTATAGAATACCTGAATTATACAGTTTGCCGATAATATATATATATACTTAAGAGATTATCCTGGGTCCGTTCTATTGTTTGATTTACAAACACCTAAAAAAGCAATAATATCCGTAATTTCTATTGTAATACAGATAATACATAATTTTTGGCAATGACCAACAATCTGATCTAGTCAGTCACTGACTCACTGCGCGTGTCTAAGGCGTCACCTTAATACAAAGTGACCATCGCGTGTGAATTTTGTTCGAACATTGCCGCCTTAATTTTTTCGACAAATCACGAAGGAGCGCCGCCGCGATCGGATTAACCGTAAACATTAATGAAAGCGACTATTGCGTATTCGCGCGATGATCGCTTTGTATTAGAACGAAACGTTATTCCAGGATTTCGCGAACTATGCACGGCGTCAAAGAAAAGTTTCACAACCCGTTTCATTGGGGCTACCAGCCACGTAGTATACGAGCTCCCTAAGCCAGTTAAGCTTACTTGACACTCATACTCACTTATCACCAGCATACAACGGATATTGTAAACTCGATACGCATCTTTGGTGAAACCAACGATTACACCGACAGCATAGTAACATCTGTAAATGAAAACGTTATTATTTTATATTTAGATGCTTGCGGCTTGTTAAGAGTGTGTATTCCGTCCACTAGCGCCGCCAATCGTTTTTTATTATTTGTGGTAAATTTAAGACACGTAGATAAAAAACCGCTCTGTAGTGCACTGAAGAAATGTATTATGTTTTGAGAGTTATGTTTTGTACTTTAGAACATAAATAGTTGCCAAAGTCGATATTTTTGCTAAAAGTGGCCACTTTTCGAAATAATTGCCTTTTTGGCTATTTAGCCATGAGTTATGTATTAAAAATAGCTGTCAAAAATAATAGATTCATTTCTTTAGTGCACTACAGAGCGGTTTTTTATCTACGTGTCTTAAATTTACCACAATTAATAAAAAACGATTGGCGGCGCTAGTGGACGGAATACACACCCGTAACAATGAAACGACTAACGGAGAATAAAAGTATATGTGTTAGTTTAGCGTTTCTGTTTTGATCAATCATAAGTCGATAGAGGTCAACGCTGCAAGTAGAGCCGAGTTTTTCCTCTTTGCATAATATAATGCGGAATATGATTATAGTGCTCAACTCATGTCCGGCCGATTTGAATGTGCGTTAGGCGAAAGTGCCTGTAGCTTGCAAATAGCAGCGACATTTTCGCTTCATGAAGCCACGCGTCTTCATACGTACCTGTGCAAGCCAATCGCTTTTTTCTCCACAGTAACAATGTGTTTCATTCGGATCTTTGCCAGCATCGGATAATGAAGCTGATGATGTTGTAGAAGCAGTCTGTAAACATACATGATTTCAAAAACATCTATTTATTGAACACGAATAGCTAAGTTGGTAGTTCGGAATGGTAAACTTACATCGCAGGGTGGGATGAGTTCCTGTTGTTGCCGCCGTTGCTGTCCGCCCTTAAATCTAAACATGTCTGATCGCTTGAGCGCCCTGTTCTCCGCCGCGGCCACTCTATACCTTTGGTCCACGCATCTTTTGCAGTGCCATGATGCACCTGTTAAAAATTTTGAAATTTAGAAACGAAACTAAAATTATTCAATCTATACATATAAATAAAATTGGAGTGTCTGTTTGTAAAATTGAACAAACCGTTTTTTACTACATGCATATGAATATATATACGGTACATACACCAAAATAACATTTTTTTTTTCAAATTTGGTCAGTCTGTCTGTGTGTTCCGGCTAATCTCTGAAATGGCTGGACCAATTTTGACGGGACTTTTATTGGCAGGTAGCTGATGTAATAAGGAGTTACTTAGGCCACGTTTATTTTAGAAAAAAAATACTAAAAAATTTAAGAATCCACTGCTAAGCGGAACGAAGTTCGCCGGGTCAGCTAGTCAAAAATATATTTGCTGAGGCGTAGTTTTATGTCATCATGTATGTAAATTTCTTACATTAGAGAAGGCAGGAGAAACTGGAAAAATAGGGCTTTTCCTCAGAATTGGGCCACATAGACGAACTAAAAAGGAAATTACATAAAAAAATCTTTTGAATTAAGTTACTTTACAAACTTAATTATAAAGCAGAAGAGTTTGTTTGTTGGTTTGGTTGAAAGCGCTAATCTCAGGAACTACTGGTCCGATTTGAAGGTTATAGGCTATATATCACGCTTAGACAAATAGGAGCGGAGCAGTAATGGAAAATGTGACGCAGACGAAGTTGCGCGGGTCAGCTAGTTAGTATTATAAGGTAGTGTTGCGGAATAAAAAATCCAGTTATTCTATTACATCGTGTTAAGTGTCTGACTTTAATGAATATTTGAATAAGGTGCTATGCTGGTAACAGTATTGATAGGGATGATTTTAGTGTTCTAAAAATACGATACGTGAAATATTCAATGATTTGAAATTTTAAGGAAACTTACTGTTACAGTGAGCAAACAGATAGGGCGCACATCTACAAGGCAATCTGAAGATAACTGGCGGTCAGTTAAAATGCAGTTTTATCCTGTTTTCGTTAATATGTCTCAAAAACACGACAAATTAACAAAAATTTTGTTAAAATAATGTTGTAAATAGGTCAAGCGTTAGCTGTCATTGATTGAATGAAATGTCGATAGTTAATCATTTGATAATTTCTTATAATCGTTTTGCATTCATTTTCGTACCACAAACAGGATAACTATATTAGGCACAGATTAAAAAAAAACGTCTGCAGATAATCAGAAAAAAACTTAAATAAGTTTTTTCAGAAATATTAGTAATAGCATATTGAAGTAGCTTTTCAATGAAGAGTCGGCGACCAAGCCATACATGCCACTTGCGTTATATGGGTCGGCTGCTTGTGTCATGTCCATTCACTGATGCCAGGGTTGCGAACACACAACTGGGCTAAATGGTGGGTTATCCACTATGTTCGCGAACCTTTTGAGCTCGGCGCTCCTGCAACTGCTCCACTTAGTGGTATCAGCATAGTGGATACCCACCCAAAGAGTATCTTCCTAGCTTGGTGTCAAAATTCTAGTAATTATCTAGTACAGCAGTCCAGTTGGCACTGGCTGTGTATCAAAAACTTATCTAAACAATAGACATCAGTCAATATCAACAATTAATCTAATAAGAAAAATCTTTTGTTCAATGAACCTAAAATGTTCAATCAACTATGTATCTTTGCTATTATGCACACCATCGGTTTTAAGCATAATAGCAATAACAGGTCATATAATAACGTTTCACGCTATTTGTTTGTAGGTGCAGCAGCTTTTAACATGTTTGTATGTACCGTTAATCCACGCGTCGACGGGCGGCGAGTGGCATTTAGCGTGGTAGCCTCTGCCGCACATGTCGCACGCGATGATCGCGTTGGTGGCGGGGCTGGCGGCCGGCCCCTCGCGCCGCTTGCACACTACGCACATGATGCGCCCATCGTCCGCCGGCGGCGCGCTCAGGAGCTTCAGCGATGCCACTGGCGCCCACGCCTGCGTGCCGTCGCCGAACTTGACCAGGCACCGCGCCGTCCCCGTGCCCACCTCGCATGAGTCGTTATCATTGCTGGTACTCAACTCTACTATTGTTCCTGGTTAGAAGGAAACGCTGCATGAATATTCTATTTTCAGTTATCAGTGTGTGCAGTACAATAACTGTGTGTCATTGCGAAGACAAGGAATACAATTCAAGAGGATAGTTAATGCAATAATAAAGCTTTATAATATTATTATATTAATTCTAAATACACTGAGTGCAGGTTGCAAACATAGTCATTCCCTATTATTGATGTAAATAGTATGTGAAGTTGTGATTGTAAAGTTGGGGTGAATTTAGTATTTACTTTAGTAAACAAGCAACTTCAAATAAATACACACCTAAATAATACCGTCCATCTTTGTTTGGTACAAGAACATCATCCCCACAGTGGAATGGATTGTAATTATTTTTTTCCGTGTTGGTTGTAGAGTCTGGCATGGCATCCTGTGTTTCTTCTTCTTTTTTTTCATTCTTTTTGCTAGCACATGGTGTGATTGTTTTGTCAAGGTCGCTCAGGAGGGCATCGATCAGAGACAATTGCGTTGAGACCTCTTTGAAACAAACCAAAGTACAAAGTAAATCAATGACATTTTTGGTATCTTACTGCATCTTAGTGAAGTAAGTATGCTGAAAATAAATATTATCTCTGCTAATTTTCAAATTTTGTGTTGATTTAACAACATCTAGTCTGGTGAGATGCTACTTTTCGATGAGTCAAAATAAAAGATACAAATTTAACTTAATAAGCAACACCTATAGCAGAGGTCATAAGGAACTGATCTAATATGGGAAGTACATAGACAATTTAGTTATCTTCAGAAGATAAAGAAAACCTAATTTAGCCATTTCAATGATCTTCGACTTTACTTTTAAAGTTGGTCAATAATTAACAGCACATAATTTACCAAAACTTATGTTCAAATTATAACAATCATGGAACTCTCAGGGTAACTTCATAAAAGGCTTTTTGGCTACCTTTTTCAATTAGTTATTTGAAAACATTACCATACAGTAAGCACGAAACTTCATGGTGGCTAACTTTGCTGCCACATGAATTTCTTACTATGTCTAACACCTCATGTTCAGTCACTGTAAAGTTTGTACAGAGCTGTACCAATATTAAAAATTGTAAGAAAAAATGAATTCTTTTGCTTATTGCATATTATGCAGGCTTTCCTTTTTCACAGTTTTTTCTTAATGACGTCACTGATATAAATCATTTTGTCATAAAAATAAAGTATAAAATCAATTGCGTCAGGTGGCCTCAATGGTTCCACCGCCAGATCTGACCGGTTAAAGTACTGATCGCTCAATGAAATAATGTAATTAATTATTATAATGAATCAAAGTGGGGCTATAGTTGCTTTCAATAATTCTTTCTCATTTGATATAGTTGATTTGTCAATCTTTTATGAGCAGATATCTCTTTGGGAGTGAAACTTCTATGGCCACTATATTGCCATGCTAAACAAAACACCTACATAAAATTATGCAGACGTGAACACATACAGTGACTAAGGCAAATGTGAGGCAGTTACTTTTTAGCTAGGCTGTATGCAATGATTAATGGGTCAAAATACATTTCTATACCACCCAACTGCAAGGAAAGGTTATGCACTTTAACAATGATTGATGCAATTCATTGATTTAAACCTGGAAACAAGTGGGTAATTAGAAACCATTGATGTATTTAACATGTTTTCCGCCCTGCAGTTATAGGTTCGCAAAGAATTTGTATTTCAGATCTAAATGGTTGTCTTGATCTAAGTACTACAGAAATAGGAAAATACTCACACTTCAATTATATTAAAAGTCCAACATGGTAAGCAAAACATAACAAAACCAGTGAATATTTACATGTCATATTAATACAGTAGGTATTTCCAATAAAAGCAAGGACTTTTGGAGTAAACTAATGGCCCTAAACTATGCAAGCATTAGAATTATCTTTCAGTTTTTTTTTTCCATTACAGAAGCCTCACAGAATGTTAATTTGAAGAACAATATATTAGGGGAACACAAATGTGTCACTATTATTGGAACTGAATTTGAGCAAATGGAGGAGAAACAGATTTATTTGGGTCATTTTACTCTGTTACTTCAATACATTTTCCCTATACATTTACAAGGAAAAAATAATATAGAAGCGTGTTGGAGCTTAGTGTAATGGAAAAGGGTACAAACCTTTTCGATTTTTAAATAACAATGTGTTAAGAACATTATACTATATGAAAAAGTCAACTCAACTCTTAACAATAACTAAGTGCTGATTAGCTATTTACTCTCTGAAACCTTTTAAAAACAATTTCGCACTGTTCTAAACTCTGAACTTTGTCTACAGTGAATGCTTACCATACAAGTGTGACTTGTAAACTTTTCTTTCTGCAAATCAGTGCCAACAAGTTTACAATTAAAAACTTCTGCTTTGTTTGTATTCATGGATGTAAGTCATTCAAAACGACAACAATAGTAAACGGCACCGGTTGTAGGTATTATTTTACAATAAAAATCTACAATCACAGAATATGGTGAGTTATGTTTCTGTGATAATAACAAGGATTTATCGTTTGTATACTACTCGACGAGCGTGCCTACGTATATTTTACCAGATATTTTTTCTTACAGCGGTTTAAATATTACTCGGGCACTCATTTTAGTGTTATTGTATTCTATAAACAATTATTAAAACTGATAAATGAAGGTGCACGCTGAGAAAAGTTACGAGTAAAGCTATCATCACAGTTTATCAAAGCATTTGAAAAAAGAAGCTAAAATCTTCTTGTAACAATTATTTGCTACTTACCAGCGTTGATGTCCATCTCAATTATGATTTTTTTAACTCATATAAAGTATTGGAGAAGCATACTTTGGACTCAAATTTCATACTATATGAGCAAACACGTAAAGCATTGGCGCTTTTGCGGCCATTATACCTAGTCAAAGGTTTCACAGTTTTCCCGCGGTAACAAAATCTAACATAAAAATCATGGGTGAACTTGAGATATAACGATTTTGTTGATTGACTACACTTTAATTTCTTCTAAATGTACACTTTTATTGCTAAATTCATATTAAATATCCATTATTTAATTAAACAAAATAACCTTTCGAATTTCTTCTATCGGATATCAATCCCTTTATGCACGTCACTATTGTTGAATGTTGGAACTTGGAAGTACTGTTTGAATGAATGTATTCTGTTCGTATCACTGATTGACTTGGAAATAAAGTTATATTTTTTACATTATGTTTTATTAGTTTGAGAATATACTAAACTTATTCATTGTGATTTATCTCTTTTTTAATAATATATTTTTTATTCTAAAAAAAGCAAATCTTACTAGCCTGTAAGAACCTTTACAGTATCAGTATGTAACACATCTCAATATTTTGTCTATGGTTTATGCTTCCTCCACACTATTCCGAAGTTGCAGGAAGCGAAGTGCTCTCCGAAGTTGACCGAAGTCCGAAGTAGGTGTCCACACACCTCGAGCAACTTCGCGAGGAACTCAGTCGCCCGTTCCCCCCGTTCCCCTCACGATAGGCATAATGGATAACGTTCATGTGGCAACTGCCGTTGCAATGTGTACTCTCGCGTCATAAAAATACGTGCGTATTTACTATGGCTGGCGCGAACCGAAGTGAGCCGAAGTGACCCGAGTAGTGTGGACAGACGCTTCGTGTTCGAACTTCGAGTCCTTTGACTCGGGCGCAAAAAACCGACAAGAACTGGAAGTCGCCCGAGGCGAAGCGAAGTTGCACGAGGCTAAGCGAAGTGCCCCTCCACACTATCGTATTCGCTCAACTTCGATCAACTTCGGGAGCAGTGTGGAGGCTACTTTTGACTCGGGCGCAAAAACCGACAACAACTGGAAGTCGCCCGAGGCGAAGCGAAGTTGCACGAGGCGAAGCGAAGTGACCCTCCACACTATCGTATTCGCTCAACTTCGATCAACTTCGGGAATAATGTGGAGGCTACTTTAGAGTTAGGCCACACTGCAAGACAAGACACTCACTTTTCAAAGTGGGTGATAGACGGGCGAGCAAATAGGCGGACTTATGGCTCGACGACCTTTTTCGCGCGTTTGGCACTGTAACTACGCGTACTTTTTAAACAAGATGCGTAGTGAAAAAGGTCGTGGAGCCATAAGTCTGCGTACTTGCTCGCCCGTCTATAACCCACTTAACACACCCAGTTTTTAGTTGCAATATTTATGTTTGTGGCATAAAAAAATATATTTCCTCACAACAGATTGACTTGTTTTAGAGATTCTAACACAAGTCAATTAACTTTTTTTATTTTATTCGGCGTGAAAATTCTAAAGATGAATTTTAAGTACATTTAAGTTTAAAATTGGACTGTTTTTTAAGTCGACAAATCTTATGCCTGTGACCAATTCAGAATCAGACACTACGGTAACCGCGCGGTTGCAGTTGTGCTTGTTCTACATAATTATTGAGCATCCGAGAACTGAGAAACATGCAGCAATTGTAGTAGCTGGCATTAATATTAAGGTTAAAGTATTAAATTGTGTAACGCGCGATTTTAAAATTTCCCGCGACGCCGCGGATGAGAACCCCGCGGCATCGGCTGGCAAGACAGAAGGACGAAAGATGGCGTCAGAGAGACAGAGACGCTTGCCCGCTCGACTGCGAGACTGACTTGTTCTTGTACCGCTAAACCCGTAAGGTTATTGTGTTCTGTGCGCTAAACTGTTGTGTAATTGTGTTCTCCGAATTATTGTAACTAAAGTTAATAAAGTGATTCTGACGGAACTTAATGAGTTTTGTTAAACTGGCGCCCAACGTGGGGCCTGTGTGTGACAGTTACGAACTGAGTAATAAGTAAAACACAGTGCGCGACCCACGAAAATGACACGTACACGACGTCAATCACGTCGGCAATCCGATTACGATGATGCCGGCTATGAAGCCGCAGAAACACCTTCCGCACAGCCGGCGGCGAGGTCAAGCTTCACCCCCGACGACATGGCGTCCATCATGGCGGCGCTACAGCAATCTCAAACCGCAGCATTTGAACGCCTACTCGACCGTGTCCTCGAACATGAGACTCGTCGCGAGTCTTTGTCATCGACGCTGGCGGCGGCGCCCACGCCGGCCGCGGCGCCTGCGCCCGCTCCCCTTTCCGGAAACTTCGCCAAGTGTACAGCGCGGTTCAGCGGAGCGTCTGACGACTCGCTCGACGGTTTCATCGACGCCATGGAATCATATAAGGAATGTGCCTACGTAGGAGACGAAAATGCCCTACGAGGCTTATCGATGCTGTTAACCGGAGATGCAGCGATCTGGTGGCAGGGCATTAAATCCACCATCATCACCTGGAGCGAAGCCGTGACGTCACTACGAAGCGCCTTCGGTGACACACGTCCACCTCACAGAATCTACAGAGAGTTATTTAGTATATCACAAGGCCGTGAAAAGACTGAAATATTTGTGGCAAAAGCTCGAGCCATGTTTGCTCGGATTCCAGTCGGCGACCTCAGCACGAAAGTCCAATTGGACATGATTTATGGACTTCTACACCATCGTGTCCGCGAGCGCCTCCGTCGTGATGAAATAACGTCATACGAAATGTTACTGAACAAGGCAAGACAAATTGAAGACGCGACTGATGAAGTCCTTAGCGAACATCAGCGTCGACGCCCTAGGACACCACCGCGTTCATCCGCAAGCGCAGGCGAAGCGCCCTCAAAGAAAACGACGACGCCACGAGAGCCCCGTAGAGAAAATGCATCAAACGCCGGTAGCCCTCCTAGCAATCACAACGTCGCGCCCGGCAATAGCACCGGTGCCACCACACGTCCTGCGAGTGACGCCGCTCTGTCATTGAAGAAAAAGTTTTGTTCATTTTGCAAGAGGCATGGACATAACCGTGACAACTGTTTTAAGCTAAAGGTTAATGATAGTTTGCAGGAAAGTGATCGGGTACCAACATGTTATGGTTGTAATGCGAAAGGTGTTACGAGGTCACAATGTTCTAAGTGTAATGCTGACCACTATGCCATAGATGTCATGGGGTTCTCTGAATTCAAACCGAGTAGTATAAATAAATCTAACGGTAGGTCTGTTACTCGCAAGTATAGTAATAATAATTATAATGATAGCGGGATGCCTATGCATTACTTTGGTGAACATTATTCCATTGATAATTTTCATGATAATAATGTTTCTTTATTACCAAGTAGGGTGTCCATGCGTGATCCTGGACAGCTTTCTTTAAATAATATTATTGATAAAAATGATATTTCTTCATCAAGTAGGGTGACCTTGAGCAATGAAGATAGGGTAACCATGAAAAATTTAGGACAATTTTCCACAGTCAACATTGTTGATAAAAATGGTTCCTGGAGTGAGACTGTTGAGCACCAGGCTAGGTTAAGGCCAACTTTAAGTGTTCAGATTTTAGGAGTTCGAGGTAAAGGGTTATTGGACTCGGGCGCTAAGAGCAGTGTTGCCGGCGCCCTGCTATACAAGCTGCTGCTGGCGCACCAGCATCCATGTGCGATGTAGGGAGAAGGAGGGGTTAAGTAAACACCATAATGAGTACTTCTCCATGACTCAGCTCAAGACTGAAGACTGAAGTCTGAGCCCTGAGACTGAAGTCCTCCTTTATTGTTAAGAGTGATATATATACATAGTGCGTGCGTGATGTTATTATAATAAAACTATGAACATATCTTACTTAAACTATGTGCTATACGTGACGTGCTGATGCACGAGTACGTGACATCACACCACATCACCCCTCTTAAACAAAAAAAAAAAACTAACTTGCATTGTTTTTTTTTCCATTTCACCCCATTATTAACTTACATTCTAGCTCTTACAGTATAACATTGTCCTATTTTTGTGTATTACATCTATCTTCTAAAATCTCATAAAATAAAAAAAATATCTATTAAAATTAATGATAACGATTACACAAAAAAACAATAACGACACGATAACGATAAAAATAACAACAAACAAAACAACCACTGACAACAACTCAAAATAACATTTTCTTTTATGCCTTTCTCATTACAAATAGTTACTATGTCTTTCGTCAACTCGTCTCGCGATGATGCCGATAAAGATTCATAGTTTACATAAATACCCGAGTTTTCCTGGCATATACATTCAATGCATTAATTTGCGCGACTTCGAAAATATTTTTATACAATTAGTGTTACGTAACATTTTCTCCCATTCATTTAAACATATTTCTACGTCACCGCCTTGCTTTTTAAAACTTCCACGCTCCTAGGGTGATCAGTCCTAGACACCACGGAGTCCGTTTCACAAACATTTGTTTCTCCCAACTGACTTACATGGTAAATTATCAAATATATAAAACTTATACACGAACGCACATTGTCTGTACTACAACTTTTAATATACATAACCTATAGCTCGTAAACTACCCCTTATACCATTAATCACTAACCCTTTCTTAACTATTTTACAGCACAAAACATTATCCCTCAAGAAACTGCTATTCATGGCCGATATCGACGCCCCCGTACCGACTTACCATTCTAAATCTACATTATTTATTACAAAATTTACCCAGTTAACACTATTGCAAGCTAAAATATGCTTAGACTCGAAAAAACTGAGTTTCACTAAATTGCTTGTCTTCGCTACTCCGTGACATTGACACTGCGCCTGAGTCAGCATCACCCCGCGCATGTTCTAAACACACTACGCGCTGCCGACCTTGCTGAGTTTGTTGTCCACAATGAGCATTATTGCTACGACCGCGCATTCCGACACTATGCCGTACGCTTTCATATTTGTACTGAACCTAAAAATGATACACTTAAATTTACCAGTATGGACTATTACCTCGCTACAATGCTTATCTCGATATGATGACACTTGTTCATCCCCAGTCATTTTCGGAAGTACGCTAACCGCCGTTTTTCAACGAAAATCTTTCCGACGCCATCTTCCGGCCGGTTTCGCTACCGTTTTCAAATTTAACAGTCTCTATATACAAGTTTTCTATCTTACTCTGAAAATTTGCTGGGCTTAGAAACTATACACTTAAATTTACTATAAACAATGAGGTCAACTCCACTTCCATTCGAAGCTAATGTCTCTAAATCGTCGACTCCACAACACTTAAGCTATAACAGCGCTCACTTACTCGCCCCATCGCTCCGTCGCTCCGTCTGATCCCGGTCAGGCCATCTGCACCGCTCGCTGCACCTCCCGCTGAATAATCTTCTCTTCGATCCAATTTCGATGGCACCTCCTGTACAGCCGGACTGCCACGCCAACGATGACTATCGCCAAACACACGGCGATGAACAACAGCACTGCGTTGATAGCTGACAGCTGTTCTTGAGTAGGTAACTGTCGCGGTATTTGATCCACCCGCTGCCGTCTGGGCGATGATAACCTCTTCCTTTGATGTCGTGCTTCCCATGGCCTGCGACTACAAGACCCAAGCTGACTTGAAGCTCACTGATGTTGCCGACTCGAAGCTCATCGTAGTGACTCCGCTTAGTTCCCGGTTGGGCAACTATAACGCCGTCCAGTCGACTGGCAGGGTCGCCATGCGATGTAGGGAGAAGGAGGGGTTAAGTAAACACCATAATGAGTACTTCTCCATGACTCAGCTCAAGACTGAAGACTGAAGTCTGAGCCCTGAGACTGAAGTCCTCCTTTATTGTTAAGAGTGATATATATACATAGTGCGTGCGTGATGTTATTATAATAAAACTATGAACATATCTTACTTAAACTATGTGCTATACGTGACGTGCTGATGCACGAGTACGTGACATCACACCACACATGCGAGGAGACGACTCGGCGAGTAAGGCTTGCAGATGGCTCCACCCGTACTCGACAAGTTCTGCTGACTACGTTAGAAGTAAGGATAACCCCGGAAAGGTCAGTAAAAATCCAGCTAACCATTTTTCCTGATGCTGAAAATAATGAGACACTGTTTGGAATGGATTTCTTGGTGGCAGCAGGCATTGTGCTTGATTTTGCTTCTTCTACCTGGCACTTTTCACATGTTTTGTTTGATATTGAGTATGAGTATCCAAGGCCATACACTAATATATTTGCTGCTGATCTTTTGCGTGATGATGAAGGTCCTATGTTGGGTAATGATCAGAGACAGCTTTTGTCTGATATGCTGCAGCAAAATAGTGATGTTTTCGCAGAACAAGGGAAGCCAACACCGTATGCGGAGCACCACATCGACACGGGCGACCATCCTCCAATATCAGTTCCGCCGTATAGGCTCACGCCCGCCAAAAAGGAGCTTGTGAAGGCTGAGTTGGAGAAGATGCTCGCAGAAGGCGTGATCGAAGAGTGTGAGTCTGCTTGGACTTCCCCTGCTGTACTTGTGCCAAAGAAAGATGGAAAGGTAAGGTTTTGTGTGGATTATCGTAAATTAAATGCGGTTACTAAAACGGATGCTTACCCTATGCCGCACATTGATGATTTAGTCCAGTCGACTAAGCGCAACTGCTTCATGTCCACGCTTGATTTGCGGAGTGGCTTCTGGCAGGTTGTAATGAAAGAGAGCGACAAAGACAAAACAGCTTTTCAAACACCATTTGGTACTTACCGCTTTACCCGCATGCCGTTTGGCCTCAAAAATGCGCCCTCGACGTTCCAGCGGCTGATTGATAAGCTTCGCTCGTCGTTGAACCGCGACTTCAGTCGAATAGAAGGTGAGAATGTTACGCTTTTGGTCTATCAAGACGACCTGCTCCTTATCACTGAAACGTATCCAGGTCACTTAGAAGCTCTGCATGCCGTTTTTGAGAAGCTGCGCACTTTTAGTTTGAGAGCTAATCGTGATAAGTGTGTCTTTTGCAGGAAAAAGGTAAAGTACCTTGGACATGTTATTACACAGGATGGCGTGTCTCCTGATAGCGACAAGGTACAGGCTATAGTAGACATGAAGCCACCACAAAATCTTAAACAGTTAAGAACTTACCTGCAGACGTGTTCCTGGTTCCGGAAGTTTGTGCCTAACTTCTCCGCTATTGCTGAGCCGCTAACGCGCCTGACTAAAAAGAACCATCCTTGGGTTTGGGAGTCAGAGCAAGCGAACGCTTTTGAAGAGCTCAAACATCGTCTCACTTCTGCCCCTATTTTGATACAGGTAAACTATTCTCAGCCGTTCGTGCTCAGAACAGATGCCAGTAATTATGCATTAGGTGCGGTTCTCCTGCAAGGCGAGGGCGTGGAAGAACGACCCATAGAGTACGCAAGCCGCCTGTTAATCCCTGCGGAGAAAAATTACAGCACCACGGAACGGGAGGCTTTGGCTGTGGTTTGGGCTGTAGAGCGTTTTAGAGGGTATATTGACGGACACGAAGTTATAGTCAGGAGTGACCATCAGCCGTTGAAGTGGCTACTTACAGTTAAGTCGCCTTCAGGTAGGTTGGTCCGCTGGGCACTGAAACTACAGTCTTATAATATTACTTATCAGTATACACCCGGCAAGGCTAACGTAGTCGCGGACACGTTGAGCCGTCCCCCGTGTTCTAAGGAAGAAGATATAGAGGAATATTCTTTGTGTCCTGTGGTTATAAACTTACCTTCTACTAGCCCAGCCGACTTGCGAGCTGCTCAGCTAGCCGACTCGGAATTACATAAAATTATGCAGGATTTGGAAAATCCCGACGAACTTACCTGTAGTCGGTGGTTGGAGAGAGGGTATGTGATGTCTCACGGTGTTCTCTATCGATATGACCCTGATTCTGATGCAGAAGACGCACAGCTGGTAATCCCGAGCTCCATGCGGGAAGAGATTCTAAAGGAACTTCATGACTCTCCTATCGCCGGCCATCAGGGAGTAGAACGGTCCCTCCAACGCCTAAGGGAGAAGTTCTATTTTCCAGGCATGCGCAGGTATGTGACGGAATATTTAAAGAAATGCGTTGATTGTCTTCGTTATAAACCAACGAACCAGAAACCCTCAGGGTTGTTGCAAACTCCTGTATTGCAACAGCGAGGCGAAGTGCTAGCCATCGACCTGTTTGGTCCACTGCCAACTGCGGTGCTATTGCGTATCTCAGTTGACAGCTCAAAGTGAAGATCACTTGGCTAAGTGTTCAACGATTAACTGTCAAACAGCTAGTTTCGTATTGGCTATCTTCAGTGACTAACAAGGGTGACGTCATGAGCACCCAGTATCGCTGATAGCCACCGTAACATATTTTGACAGATGTTTACGTATCGATACTTGTAAGATTGCGATTGTGTAAGCTTTTAATGCTTAGAATGGACATCAAATTGATAAGCACGTAACTTGTCACAATTCTCGTGAAAGACACTACTCTTAGGTAGTGTTTTATGAATTCTAGTGATTAACACCAAAGCACAGTGTGGGATAAAGTAGCGTTAAAAGTTTTTTTTGTGTTTGATAAGTGTTAAATTATTGTGATTCTTGTTAGTAAAGAGGAATGTCACGTCTAATATTGTTGAGTCATGCTGAAGAACAGCGAAAACAAAACCATTTGCGAATTGAGAGGCGCCGCTTGCGTGACGCTAGTAATCCCTTGCAGTTGCCAGAGAGAGAGTTTATTGCGAATTTTCGTTTGAGTAAAGCTGCATTCCCTGGTATTAGAAGAACTCGGTCCATACCTGCCACAAGCTCGACGAAAAACGGCTGTTCGCAATGAAATAAAAGTAAGTACCCTTACTAACTAATCCTTCTTGTTTTGTTGAGAAAATATAATAGTATAAGGTAGCTTTGTTGCCTGAGAAATATAATGAATTTCATTTTTTATTACAGATCTTGGCTGCCTTAAGTTTTTTTGCCAATGGGTCATACCAACGCAATGTAGGTGCCTCCTTTCTATGCAATATGTCCCAGCCCACATACTTTTAATAGAGGATGTAGCTACAAGGTGGGTAGAACTTTTTCCGCTGGTCGATGCTACCGCAGAGGCTTGTTCTCGCATCCTTCTAGAGGAATACTTCCTCCGATACGGGTTGCCACGTCGTGTCGTTTCAGACAACGGCACGCAATTCGTGTCTGCTGTCATGCAGCAATGCATGCACCTGATGGGCGTCAAGCAGGAGCTCATACCATTTTATCATCCAGAGGCCAATCCCGCGGAGCGGAAGAATCGGGACCTTAAGGTACAGCTGTCCATGTTAGTACAGACAACTCACACCGATTGGCCAAAGCACTTGGCAAACGTTAGGTTTGCCATGAATAGCGCCGTGTGCTCCACCACTGGTAAGACCCCCGCATATTTGACATTCGCTCGAGAATTGCGAACCCCGTTCGATGTAGATCGGGATCTCCGTGGTATCCTAGATAAGGAAAACTTCGTTCCTCAAGTCACACCCTACTTGCGGTCGTTCATATCATCTCTTTCTGAAATTAGGGAACGTGTAGAGAAGTACCAGGATATTCGCAAAAAGGTAGCTGATGGCTCTCGCCAGAAAGAGCCAAAAATTTGTGTAGGAGATTTAGTTCTGCTCAAGTCACACAATCTGAGTAACGCATCCAAGGGTATCACGCGGAAATTCATGCCTAGACGGGATGGTCCTTATCGTGTTAGGCAGATCACTAGCCCTACGACCTTTGTTCTTACCGACCTATCAAATAATGTTATAGGAAAGTACCATAGCACAGATATAACTTTGTTGACTACTCCGTTAGATACAGCAACCCCGGTAATGCCGAAAAGACGCAGAGGGCGACCGCGCGACCGTGAGTTAAGTCCCAAGTTGGACTCGGGGCGCGATCCTAACTTGGAGGGGGAGTGTGTAACGCGCGATTTTAAAATTTCCCGCGACGCCGCGGATGAGAACCCCGCGGCATCGGCTGGCAAGACAGAAGGACGAAAGATGGCGTCAGAGAGACAGAGACGCTTGCCCGCTCGACTGCGAGACTGACTTGTTCTTGTACCGCTAAACCCGTAAGGTTATTGTGTTCTGTGCGCTAAACTGTTGTGTAATTGTGTTCTCCGAATTATTGTAACTAAAGTTAATAAAGTGATTCTGACGGAACTTAATGAGTTTTGTTAAAATTGCCGATTTGTACTGAAAAGTTGAAATTGTTTTTCACTGCTAGTTATGCTAGAGCGTCCTCATGACTACTCGCGAAGTTGAGCGAATACGATAGTGTAGAGGGGCACTTCGCTTCGCCTCGTGCAACTTCGCCTCGCTTCGGGTGACTTCCAGTCGTTGTCGGTTTTTGCGCCCGAGTCAAAGGACTCGAAGTGTCACGAAGTTCGAACACGAAGCGTCTGACCACACTACTCGGCTTACTTCGACTCACTTCGGTTCGCGTCGAGCCATAGTAAATACGCATGTATTTTTATTACGCGAGAGTACACATTGCAACGGCAGTTGCCACATGAACGCTATCCATGATGCCTATTGTGAGGGGTACGGGCGACTGAGCTCCTCGCAAAGTTGCTCGAGTGTGTGGACACGTACTTCGGACAACTTCGGAGAGCACTTCGCCTCGTGCAACTTCGCGAGTAGTCTCGAGGACGCTTATCAGTCAAAATTCAAAAGTCCTTTATTCAAATTAGGCTGAGGGCCAGCACTTTTTGAACGTCAAGTTTTACAAAAGACAGTCCCCCAAAACGCCCGCCCGTCACCACTTCCTAGTGTTTTAGCTGTGGGATTGTTCGGAGTTCGTCACAGTAGACATCTGCCGTTATTGCTTGACCAGATCGGAGGAAGCTGTAGTGAATAACACCATGCTGAGACTAACAAACAGTAACAATTACCTTTTTATTGGTAAGCGTTGCTTTAGGACACTGTTGCGGCGTTCGAACGGTGTCAGCCATTGCATATTTCACTTACGGTTATCGTAAAGAAGCCACTTTTCATCACATTTCACAATTCGATCCAATATTCCTTCATTTTTGTATCGATTCAACAAGGCAACACAAGTTTCAACACGCGTTTCTTTCTGCAGATCAGTCAAATCATGAGGAACTCATTTTTCATATTATTTTATTTTATTGATTTGACGCAAATGAGTCAATATTGTTGGTAAGGTAACGTTAAACCATGTCGCTAATTCCTGGGTAGTTTGGCTCGGATCGCCTTCCACCATCTCTTTCAATTCATTGTTATTCACCTGTGTGGGCGATCTTCCACGTGGTTCGTTCTTCAAATCAAAGTTTCCATCACGAAAGCGTTTAAACACCAAAAACACAACCGGTGCTAAAAAACATGTTTATTTTCAATTGCGGGTAGTTATAAGGATGGCTAATTACTTTTTATTTTTGCTTTTAATAGGCACGCATTTGATCACTATTCCACTTCCGATCATTATGGAGTTTGTTTCATGTTTTGCTTGCACTGGGATCACAGTCGTTTAAAAATCGTTAATTTTTCTTTTTTTAAACGTTTTGCGTCTACAAAATTTGGTATAGTTTCCCAGATTTCCATATGTACTAAATGACTCACACTGTATCTAAGCTCCAATACTATGAATTGAGTATATTGTTTTATTTTTGTTACTCTGTGCAAATATCGTTATTGAGAACAAATCTTTTGGCAATGTCAATGTCAAAACGTCATTGTGAAAAAAGTTAATGTCAATATTGTCAATATTTGTCTAATAGTCATTAGTCAAACATCACACAAAAAACTAAAAACAAATCAATCCAGCCGTTTCTCTAACTCATGAATTTGCCATTCTTTAGTTGTTTTACATTCACTTTAAACAATAAATTACAGTGAGTTAGTTAAAATGGGTAATTCTGGTATAAAACAACATTATGAAACTGCATCGAAAACAGGTGTGTTACAATTATCTGATTACAAGCTGAAAGAAATACCAATTGAAGCCCTTAATTTAAGTGATATTTTAAGAAACTTAGACCTCTCCAAGAACAGATTGACATCTTTGCCGGATGATGTTTGCAAACTTAAGCTCCTGAAGCAGCTCAACCTAGATACAAATAAAATAGATACCATTCCAGAATCCATATGCAATATGAAAAAACTTGAATTGTTTAATATATCTAATAATTTAGTTACATTCCTGCCTGAATCTTTTGGTAAGCTGAGTAATTTGAAACAAGTCTATCTGAATAATAACAGGCTTAAAGAATTTCCAATACAACTTTTGGGACTACATAGCTTGGAAGTAGTGGAGCTGTCACACAATAAGATAACAGAGGTACCAAATGGAATGTCAGAGCTATATGCTGCAGAGCTAAATCTAAGTCAAAATGAAATATCAATCATCAGTGAAGACATGCATCTGGCTCCGAGACTTAAAATTTTGAGATTAGAAGAAAATTGTTTAAGTTTGGATGCCATCAGACCAAGTTTACTTAGAGACTCCAAAATGCACACCATTAACTTAGATGGGAACTTATTTGAACCAAAACAGTTGATGTCTGTTGAAGGATATAATGAGTATACAGAAAGATACACTGCTATGAAGAAAAAAATGTTCTGATGGCTTTTAATTTTTTTTGAAACATCTAAATCAAATTCAATATACAGAAATATCTTGCTAAACTCAAGTTTTATTTGAATATACTTTATAAGGACACAGTCTTCTTATAATACAATTTATACCTACACCAAATCTAGTTTACCTATGTCTATTGTTATTATTACTTGTTATGTATTTATACTAATTAATTAAAATATAACATATTACTCTAATACTAATCTGTTTTTTTTATACTACTTGTTTAGGTACCATTGTATAGTATGTTTCCTTTTTGCTAAAATGCTTTTTTTGTTATCTAAGCATGTTCAGGCCAGCCTTACACGCCATCTCACAGACAAGCTTTGCGACATTGACATGGGTGAGATTACAATAGCTCTCGAACAACTTCATAATAACAAAGCTCCAGGGGACGATTGGATATCCACAGAGCTGCTCAAGGCAGGAGGAACACCTGTCTTGACAGAGCTTGTAGAGCTCTTCAATTTTGTCATCCACAGGAGCATGGTGGGTTATTTTTTAAGAAGGGCGATAACTCACTCCTCAAGAATTACCGCACCTTTTCACTCCTGAGCCATGTATGTGTTACGGGCAATCTGTATTTTCTGGTATTCTACACAGAATTTCTGGATAATACCGGATCAATGTATAGAATACCTAAAGCATTCAGATTATGTATGAAATATTATTCATTTAATATTTTGCCTAGGTATTCTATGCAATAAGTACCGAATATGCAGACGGCATTTTTTTTTTGTACAGTTACCACACCACGGTTCTTTACCGCTCGGAAGTTATGTTTTAGTGACGACCGCGCAGTTGCAATTACTTACGTAAAAGTGTTACGTTAGTAAATAAAAATAAAATATTTTTCTGCTTTTTAACCGACTTCCCAAAAAGGAGGAGGTTATCAATTCGGTTGTATGTTTTTTTTTTTTTTTTTTTTATGTTTGTTACCTCATAACTCCGACAATTATGAACCGATTTGAAATTTTTTTGTTTTATGTGAAAGGATAATTATGCTTGCAGATTGGTCCCATTTAAATTATATCGACATCGGTTACGAACTTTGGATTTTAAATCGAAATAGCTGGAATTTGACTACCTATTTAGATGATTCTTTGATAATCGAAATTGCGTATTTTGCTTTTCTACGATTTGGCAGTGGTGTTGTTAGGTGTGGGGCACCACTAAAAAGTGAAAAATAAAAAACTTTTTACAAAAAAAAACAACCGACTTCCAAAAAAAAAACACTACAAAGTAAAAAATAACTTTAATTTCGGAAGTCGGTGTCAAAATACGAAGAAAGTAACAAAAACACCGACTTCCGAAATTAAAGTTATTTTTTACTTTATAGTGTTTTTTTTTGGAAGTCGGTTGTTTTTTTTTTGTAAAAAGTTTTTTACGTATTATATTACAAACAAGGTCAAAAGTAATACAACACTATACACCACAAGACAAAACACAAATCAAACAGTAAGATACCTAAGCAAAATACCTAACTAATTCAAAATTGAAATAAGCAAAAATGCTCTCTCAATTGCAATAAAAACTACTGAGCCAAACCGAATCAAATTTACCTATACCAAACGGCAAATATGCTGCATCAAACTAAAAAATAATCACAGAAATCGAATCAAAAACCTCAGAGTAGGTAATCGGTGCACAAAAATTAAAAAAATGCACACCGAATTGAGAACCTCAACCTTTTTTGGAAGTCTGTTAACAACAATAACAACTTGTAACACTTCGCATCAACAGTCGTATTGCATTGAGGAAGCGGGACACAAGTATGCATCGAACGTATACGAGCGACTGAGACGCCATTACACGGCGCCATCTTGCGCCCTGCGCATGCGCTGTCATATTATGTTTTTGCCAAAAGCCAAATTGAAATCCTGCGCAATCAACTGAGATGTCTGTCTGTATAAGGCCACAACAATGACCGAGTGTAGGTACTTGGACGGCCGTCCAAGTCTCGCGCAAACTATTCAGTTTAGAAAAAAAATGATCTTAGAAACCTCAATATCATTTTTAAAGACCACATAGATACCCCACACGTACCTATGGGTACGATGAAATAGGGGCTCCAATCAAGAGTGGGCACTTGACCATAGTGCGAGTGCTTAGTCGAAAAGATTTAAGAGGTTCTGAAATAGTCATATCTTATTACCAGCTATTTAAATACCTAATTGGAATAAAGTAGTTATTATATATACAATTATACATATATATAAGATAAGACCTTTATGTTGTGTGTTATAAAGCTCACTTTGTGAGCTTTGTCACTCAGGTGAAGCTCTATATCGATATAGTTGTTTTCTCATAGATTTCAGGATATTTGATAGCGTTGATTCAAACAACTGCTTGGGATGGGTATAAAATGTTAAACTCGCGTCGCGTCAGGACACTAGAACTGGGGCCCGAGTCTGCTATTACAATAGTGTCAGAATGGTCGATCACTGATTTCAAAATGGTTGATTTTGACAAGTTTGGTAATCTACTAACATAATGGCATCATAATGGCGTCATTATGACATTCAAATGATCAACCACTGACACGCCATTGAAAGAAAGCCATATGAATGGTAATCTCGTACATAATGACAAATTTAGTATTTACGAACTTCTCACTACTTCAGATTGCTTATAACACTAATAAATAATATGCAAAATAAATAAAATCTGGCATGAATAAATGCTCAAATTTAGCTCGGTTTTATTATAATGGCAATACGGCATTCCTACCGCAATTCTATTACGAGACCATTGACGTGCCAGTGACCGGCCACGGCGGCCACTGACGTGCCAGTGACTGTACCATTATGAATTTAGCAGATTACGAACTTTTAGCAAAATGACAATGGCATGACAATGACATCGTGTCGGAATGACAAATTTATAAAAATAGCAGACTCGGGCCCCTGATCGAAAATTCGTAAGACGGATGACGCGTCAGGACACATGACCCGTTCGATTTTTTTTTTGCTTATTTGTACTTGGTAGAAGCTGCTACCAAGCCTCAAAACATCTAAAAGCTGTTGAAGAGAATTAAAGTAACTCCGTAGTAAGCTCCACTGTGCTGTGCTGCTGTCATGTGCTACTTGAGAGGTGGCTGATGTGCTCGCCATTGATTAATGTCAATAGCCTCGCCTTCTCCAGTCCAAAACCTTGAAGACATTCTTCATTGTGGCCGTGAACAGTTTCGGGGAAATGACGTCTCCCTGGCCCGCACCCCGCTGCAGGAGGATAGGATTCGAGGTCTGATCCTGAAGTTGGACTGACATGGTGGCGATTTTGTACGTGACCATTTATTTTTGACTCAAAACGGGACATTGGTTTAATTAGGTTAAATAACAGGTACTTAGTCAATGAAAAAAAAACCTTTTTTAAAGTTATATATTCAGAAAACGTCAGTTAGCTTAAAAGTTATACAAATTAAAATATATATATAGGTATAGGTACCCGAAACGTTTAGAGAGAGATATATATATATATATATATATATATTTATAAGGGGAACTTTGCTTTAATATAGCTGGTGATGATTTTAAGTAAGAATAAAACTCTTGTCACGTTTTTTTATATTCACCTTAATTATCAACATCGCCTTTAGAACTGAAATTTTTAACTGGATTTTCTGAGTTGACCACAATTTGTTCATAATAGAAAATACTCTTTCTACTGGAGCATTTGTCGCAGGAAAACATAAAATACCTATATTAAAATAGAAAAGTTTTCATGTTGTAGTGCGATTCACTAAGGAAGAACATCTTTACAACCAAGAAATCATCCTTGAAACATCTGATGTGGCATATATTTAACAGATGTTTCAACGATGATTTCTTGGTTGTAAAGATGTTCTGCCTTAGTGAATCGCACTACTGAAGATTGAAAGTGTTTGAAACCTAACGAGTTTCCGTGGACACATTTCGATTATTCCATTCGGTTACTTTCGGCGATGTAATATGTAGTTACAAATCAACGAAAATTCTTTATTACAGACAACATACCCTCCTTCCTCCTCTCCTCCTTTTCAATTAATACATCCAGAGATTTTTGAACGTCTTCCCATGCGGCCTGCGGGGCCCTTTTTTAAATCTGCCCAATAAAATATATCCATTGCTTTGGTAAGAAAGCAAGTCCACTGCTCCAGATATTCACGGCTTGTTTCATAAAATTTTGTAGCCGCCCTTTTCACAAACTCTTCATATATGTCAGTACCATTATCTTTCGAAAACGGGACAATTTGGCGTCCCGGAGTTCATTACGGGGACACCTCGACTCGTAACTATAAAAAGGGACAGTCTCGTTCAAAATGGGACGTCTGGTCACGTCAAGTATAGCCCAAGTCTCGATCGAGTCGGAAGGTTTTCTCGTAGTCCAAAAACGCTAAGCAGAGGGGCAGCATATACTCTTCGGTCTTCTGCTATTGGTAAAAAAATGGTTAAAATCGGTCCAGTAGTTTTTGAGTTTATTCGTTACAAACATAAAAAAATACAAATCTTTCCTCTTTATAATATTAGTGTACCTAGATGGGTGGAAAACTATTTGTCAATTATGTTTGGTAAGATCCATATTTTAAACCTAATCCTGCTTGGATTCTTCTCCGTTGCCTACTACAAAATTTAGTGAATATTATAGGTACTTATTCCTCTTATAATTATTCTTATAATAGACTAGAGGCCGCCTGCGACTTCGTCCGCGTATAAATTCGCGATATTCCCGTGTAAATCCCGATCCCTCGGGAACTCCGGGATAAAAAGCCTATGTGTTATTCTGGGTCTTCAGCTACCTAATACATACCAATTTTCATCGTAATCGTTTCAGTAGTATTTGCGTGAAAGAGTTACAAACATCCTTACATACTCACAAACTTTTACATTTTTAATATTATTAGTAGGATATAAGCGGGACAGTGAACACTCACTAGTAAAACGAACTTTGACCTTTGACCGCTGATCTCAGTCCTCAACGGTTAATACCTTGTCTGTGCGTAAGGGAGCGCGATGGGCTCTGCTGTGACTGTAAATGTGCTACACAAAGCAAAAATAATTCGATAAAGTGTTAGCTACGTCAGACGAAATTGAGCTGTTGAGCATCAGCCCAAACGTTGTAACCCACTATTGCTCGCGTTCACGTGTAGGGGACAGTGGGGTAAGCACGGACACCGGGTAAAACAAACATCAGTTTCAAACTGCCTGTTTAATCGTATCCGAAATCTTTAGTGTGCTGACGTCAAGTTACGCAAAATTAGTGTAAACGCAGGTTTAATAGTGAAATAAAATAATAATTTCATCTAACGTTATCTAACATTTTGATAAATTGTATAGGTGTGATTAACACCGGGAACCGGGACACCGGATGTGGGTGTGGTTGGTGGTGTGGTTGATTGGTGTGTTTTTGGTGTGGTTTGTGTGGTTTTGGTGTGTCAATTGCGGACACTCGTCGTGGGGAAATCCGTATTTACCCATAGCTATGTCATTTAAAGTGAATTGGGATAAGATATTTCAGATGCCTCGAAATTATAAAATAAAACCGAGAAGACTTGTATACTTAATAAAAACTTTGAAAAACGTTTTACGTAATAAAAGAAAAGTAATTAAGTTTTAGAGAAGCCCGAGCAAAATATGACATTCCAAAATCGACATTTTTTGTAGTACCTACGTAGCACCTCAAACAGATGACTGGATACAATGTCTCATACACATCGGACTTCAGTTACAGTGAATAAAATATATTTATTTTATTTATTTAAATTTCCTATTAGAAAATTGTGCTATTGATTTGAAAAAAAAAAAACTTTTTACAAAAAAAATACAACCGACTTCCAAAAAAAAAACACTACAAAGTAAAAATAACTTTAATTTCGGAAGTCGGTGTTTTTGTTAGTTTATTCGTATTTTGACACCGACTTCCGAAATTAAAGTTATGTGTTTTTTTTTTGGAAGTCGGTTGTATTTTTTTTGTGAAATGTTTTTTATTTTTCACTTTTTAGTGGTACCCCACACCTAACAACACCACTGCAAAATCGCAGAAAAGCAAAATACGCAATTTCGATTACTTGGATGACATAAAACTATCATCTAAGTAGACGAATTCCAGCTATTTCGATTTAAAATCCAAAGTTCGTAACCGATTTTCATAAAATTTAAATGGGACCAATCTGCAAGTATATCCTTTCAGATAAAACAAGAATTTTTCAAATCGGTTCATAATTGTCGAAGTTATGAGGTAACAAACATAAAAAAAACATACAACCGAATTGATAACCTCCTCCTTTTTGGGAAGTCGGTTAAAAAAAGAAAACTGGCCTGGTGCGAGTCGGATTCACGTGCAAAGGGTTATTTTAGCACTAGGCTTCTAATAGGTTTTCTTGTAAACTGTGCGTAAAGAACTATTATCGCCATTTTTATTTTTATTTTAGGCTCAGCAGTTTCGGAGATAAGGGGGGGGGGGAATGTTTATTTTTGGTCTTATTTCTTGAATAACTTCTGAAAAGTTTATTTATATTAACTTACCAAAAAAATGCAGATAACTTTTCTTTACCCACATATTTCAGGAAAACCTATAAGAAGTCTATAGCGCTAAAATAACCCTTTGCCCAGGCACTCCACTAAAAGGATTTCATTTTTTATTTATGTAAAGATAAGTAACTGGTCGCAATTACCCCAATACATTCTCGTATTTATCCGGAACGCACTGGGTAAATACGAACAATAAAGGATGTAGGTACTTTTTAATTAATACTAATTGATTAGATTAGATTTGTAAAGTAATAACCAAAGTTTAATAAAAATTAAATGAGAACTGATTACAATCATTATAATTATCGACTTTTATTGGAGGTTTCCCTTAGGTGCTGCAATATCCCCCCCTCTCCCCTACGTGTTATCGTACGACGATGACGCGTCTAGTGCATTAATTCCGGAGGCCGAATGCCGATGGTACTCGAAGTTCATGCTCCTAACAAACAAGTCAAGTCAAGTCAGTGTTGTCGTAGTGTTGCCGCGGGGAGGCCGCGTGACGAATGCAGCGGCTCTAAACACATCGTCGCGATCCCTAGCTTATATACAATTGACAAATTGTAGTGAATATCGTATTAAAAAAAAAATTGGAATTGTTTTACTGGGCTATTGACGTTTGTGAATTTCATCAAAGGACGGTCATAAACAAAGTAAGTATAGGTACCTATCTAGTTTCTTAGTTATAAATAAATAAATATTTTTTTATTTTATAAAAAAACGATGGCACCATTTATGTAGCATGCAGCCAGTTGTCGCGTTGATTTGGTTTGAATGAGTGGAAGTTCATTGTCAGGAAAAGCCAAAGAAGAAAAAAAATGTAGGAAAATCCAGACCGATTACCCTCAATTTTTTTTTAAAGTGAATTCTGAAGAACTTATGACATTGAAAACAGGTTACAATAGTTAATTTATCGGGATTGCTACCATACCTTCTATTCTAATGTTCGTGACCATGAAAGCACAGTATAAATATGGATGAAAGTTTAAAACAATAAGTATACAATACCTAAGCATCATTGATTAGGTACCTATTTATTTGTTTGTTGTGCAGCAGACCGCAAGTGGTCGCAGAACATAAATTGGCTTCTTATTTCACTGAAACTCTGTGTGAAGAAATTCAAGCATAAAGTCAAACGTTATTTCAAAACATGATCAACTTCAACTTTATACCACTCTTCCTAGCCCAGATGAAGGGATTGTATTTCTGTTGCATTAGCATCATCAGAAATCATACTGAACTTTTACTTACATCAAGATGCTAAGTAATTTTGTACAGATAGGCGAGCCTATATTATTGAGCTGCGTGCCACCACTGGCACGCGTGCCATAGGGAGGGATAGACACCCTATCTACTATTTAACTTATAATTATACTAGTTGACCCGCGCAACTTCGTCTGCGTCACATTTTCCATTACTGCTCCGCTCCTATTTGTCTTAGCGTGATGATATATAGCCTATAACCTTCCTCGATAAATGGGCTATCTAATACTGAAACAATTTTTCAAATCGGACCAGTTGTTCCTGAGATTAGCGCGTTCAACCAAACAAACAAACAAACAAACAAACTCTTCTGCTTTATAATATTAGTATAGATTACTGGAGATACTATCTCCAGTAATAAGTTAAATAGAATTCCAAACTAGTTAGGTCCTACTTAACCTTACTACTATCATAAATGTTTAAGTTCGGAGGGATGGTTGCACTCAATCACGCCAGAACGGCTGAATGGATCAGTATCAAAAATCAAATTTGCCACAGATATATATTGTGGTTTGACACATGGGTTTTTATCCCGGGAGTACCTATAGGTTCTCTTGGAACCATTTCCGATATTCAATCCGGCGAAGCCGCTCGCAGAAGCTAGTAGGTAGGTATCTAATTTTATATTTTCCCTTGTCTATTCTTCTGACAATAGTTACACTTCAGCGGTCACAATAGGGTCAAAATTATCTAGGTAGGTACTGACTGTTCCTTAAGTTGCTAGCTACAATTACTTAGATAACGTTGTTATGCGATTTTATCTCTATGTTTTATGAGTTTGTAAATCCATGGCGTTGCTGCCTACTCTCATCAAACGACCGAGTGCTACGCAAAGTAATCAATGAACAAACAAAATACTGCTATCATACCGATACCTAAGTTTCAACGTCGATTTATAAAGGGACTTTGAACATAACAATATTGTGAACTCAACTACCTACATAATATACTGTTTTATGAAGCTACCGAGTGACTCCAGGAAAGTTTGTGGTAGGTACCTATAGTGATCACATGTTGTCGTCCCAGAGAGGTTCAGGAGATCCCTTTACTTTCTCCTCAAGGATGTAATGTTCCCCTTTCAGGCATTGCATCGCGGGGCTAACCGAGCGGACTTTTAGGCTGATTTTATAGTCACGCGTTTCAGCAGCGCCGTCGGAGCGCGCGCGCTCGGATATGTATTGGGGTAGTAGTAGCGTTTCAAATTCGCGCGCTTGAGCAGCGCCGTTCGGTGAACGCGTCCTACGCGCATTCAACAGCGCGCTGCCCAACGGCGCGTCTAGCGGCGTGACTATAAAACCAGCCTTAGAGGTAACGGCGGCCTTTTCATGTACTGATGGTGATCATCAGGGTGGTTTTAGTGAGGTAAAAATCTCACACTCTCCCTCGTCTTTCCCTAATAGACTAGACGCCTTTTCAAGGTTCCCACCAAGAGTAAAAAAGATGTATATTTAATTAGGTGCATTCTCAATTATTACCTCCTTACAATCTATTGGATAGATAACAGTAATCCGTGTCTTTGGTAAAAGTCAATTAATCAGTGGAGCTGTATATGATCGCTGCGTGATTGCTGGTCAGCAGGGTCATCGGATCTCACGTGTAGCGATAACGATATTGTAAATAATTATTTCCAATCAGCTCCATTTATTGAACAGCTATCTCACTAGAAAAGCAATAAGTAGATAATATTTGAATTTTTCGATTGATATTGTTTGTCTCCCATTGTTTAGACAGGATTAATTTATACATACATACCTACAAGCTGGCCCGCGCAACTTCGTCTGCGTCACATTATTCATTAATAATATCGCTATTAAAAAATAGGGGATGATGGAAGAAGGTTGAAAGGCGAACGGCAGGCTTGTATGGGAGTTTCGTACAGCTAGTAAATTTTCGAGTTTTGGGATCATGTTTGTTTTAATTAATAGGTAGTTCATACGATAGAAAAGCCCTATTTAAAATCTTAGATTTTTAGAACTTGGGACATAAAAGTTATACCCAGTTTTATTTTTTGAGGTTATTTGTACTAGTGTAGAAATGTAGGTTGTAATTTTTAACATTGTTATGATGATAAATTATATGTTCTAGATTCCTTGTCGTGTTTTACTTACTATTAAGTAGGTAGATTGAGATGAGGATCGTACCTACTCAGAGGGAGGGAGGGGTGCATTAGGAGATAGCTATTGCCTAGCAGCGGAAAGAAACAGTTTGATAATAATGAAGATCACTAGACAGACAGATTTTCTTTACCGGTCAGTAAATAATTGCCAGAACAAAAAAAGAAATTGATGAATTCATTCCAATCATTACCTACATCGTTTACTATTATGATTTTATGCAACAATTATGGGTTTTACTATTAAATCTATTTCTAAATAATTAATTGTCATTCCGAAGTTTGTGATATTTTACTTATGGCGACTTCGAAAAACATCTGCGTTTAGTTTACTGTTTTGTTTGGTATAATTTAGAGTTGGGTAGCACACACATTTATAAAGAGTATCGTGCGAGGCACTCTTTTTCTCAAGTGTGCTAGCACACTGTGCTAGCACAATTGAGGCGAGGCTGAGGGCCGCGAGCCCGCGAGGCGTGGAGACTCGCACAGCACAGTTGAGCACAGAGAGTCGTGTCAAATCGTGTGTGTTCGCCGGCTGACCGGCTCACCGCTGTTCTGTCTCGCTCGCTCCCTCACGAATCGGCATTTCGGCAATGATCGGACGGAGTCGCTGAGAGATTTCATTACTGGAAATTCGGCTTTATTTCGTTACAATAAAACAGAAAATTGATTATAGTTTCGATTGAAAAGTTTTCAAATGGCGAGGCAAAAGAGTGAGTGACTCGTTCGTTTTTAAAAACTCACAACACGTAAAAATGTTCTGTGGTGTAGCTAATCTGTGGTGTGTGCTAGCACATCAAAATAAAAAGAGTGAGTGACTCTTTTTAGCCAAGTGAGTAGCTACAACTGTGCTAGCACATGTGCTGAGTTACCCAACACTAGTATAATTATTGAAATCTTTTAATTGATAGTATTAAGAGCGTGTATTCCGTCCACTAGCGTCGCCAATAGTTTTTTATAATTTGTGGTAAATTTAAGACACGGAGATAAAAAACCGCTCTGTAGTGCACTGAAGAAATGTATTTATTATGTTTTGAGAGTTATGTTTTGAGAGTTATGTTTTGTACTTTAGAACATAAATAGTTGCCAAAGTCGATATTTTTGCTAAAAATGGCCACTTTTAGCAATAATTGCCGTTTTGGCTATTTAGCCATGAGTTATGTATTAAAAATAGCTGTCAAAAATAATAGATACATTTCTTCAGTGCACTACAGAGCGGTTTTTTATCTACGTGTCTTAAATTTACCACAATTAATAAAAAACGATTGGCGGCGCTAGTGGACGGAATACACACTCTTAATTAATCCCATGTTCTAGAAGTTGTTTACTTACATGAAAATAAATGGCTGAGTTGCCGTAATAAGTGGTACAAATTCTATAACCAAACAACAAAAAAAGTTTGCTGTACGAATTTTGCCGTTCGCCTTTAGGGTTGTATTTATTTTTTAATGCCACATTATAAAAAAATAAAAAAAATTGACAAAAAATAAAATAAAAAAAGTTAGGGGTGGACAACCCTTATCACTCAGGGGTATGAAAAATAGATACTAGCCGATTCTCAGACCTACTGAATATGCATATAAAATTTGGTAAAAATCGGTAAAGCCGTTTCGGAGGAGTAAGGTACCTAACTAACATTGTGACACGAGAATTTTATTTATAAAGATAGTCACAGGGCACATCAGGATAATGATGCCCCTGTCACTTTGAGGACCTTTTTTCAGTATTTTTTTTTATGAAATTGATTGGCGGGGTCGTATGATGTTTTCTGGATTGAAGAAACTTGCTGTAAAACTGAAATACCTGGTTGTTATTGCAGCATATAATGTTGGTGCAGTCAAAAAGTTGCATTTTCGCCTTAGGGACCGTCACTTTCTGCACTAAGGCAGACTGATTCAATTTCGACTAAAGGTTTTCAAAGCTAAATAACATATTACACACACGAAATAATTCCGAAGTTTAAAACCAAGTTGAAAAATCGATTTTTATTTTATTTATTTATCGGTAGGTCATCAGGGAGAAACTATAGGGGCTTCAATCAAGAGTGGGCACTTGACCATAGTGCTTAGTCGAAAAGATGAAAGAGGTTCTGAAATAGTCATATCTTATTACCAGCTATCTAAATACCTAATTTGAATAAAGTAGTTATGTATCATTTGTGTAACTAACTAATTTGTTCATAAGTTTAAAGCGTTAATTACACATTTAAGTGATTAATAACACGAGATTAGTAAGCAAACATGTCCGGAAATGCAATCGTCGCCACGTGAGTTGGTACGTGTTTGTTTAGTTAGAAATATCAGTAGTTAATTGGACTAAACATACCTATCGGCTATCATTTAAGGAAGGAATGTTTGGTCTGCAACTAGACGGAGTTCGTCTGACTATTTAAATTTTTGGCAGTTTGACAGGCTTGAAACAAGAAGCCATTAGTTAATTAAGTATTTTATTTACTTATAAAAGTTAACCTTATAAACATAAAATAAAATATAAACTCCCTGAACGGTTCTCTGGTTAGTGGATTGTTGGAGATGTCTAAGACACCTCCCAGGACCGTCGAAGGGACTTCAAAAAAGACTGGCTAAGTGCGAGTCGGATTCGCGTGCAAAGGGTTCGGAACCAAGTTAATTTTTTAGGGTTCCGAACATCAGTAAAAAACCGGCCAAGTGCGAGTCGGACTCGCGCACCGAGGGTTCCGTACAAACCAGTAGGTATTATATTATAAGCAGAAGTTGCAGGAACTTTGTAGATACATTAATGCACAATAATCCGCCAGCAGTTTTGCTTTATCGTGATATTTCAATTAGTTATGCAACAGTTAACTGACAGTTTTGTTCTGCTGCTTGAGCACGAGTATTGCAAATGTGACAATTCTGAGATTTTTTTCCTTTAGTGGAGCTATTCTTTAAAGGCTTCAGGATATAACCCCGCTGGAAACAAAAACAAAAAAATATATTTGAACCAATTTACGCAGTTTAAAAATTAAATACCTGAATATTAATCAATGAAAAATTTGATTTTGTTTTTAAAAATCCAAAGCTGCATGTAATTGATTTATGAATTTTTTTGTCTCCTATGTTTAATAAATTTAACAATTTATTATAGGTATGATACTAGAATAAACAAATGCGTTATTTATAAGATATTAGCTGTCCCCCGCGGCTTCGCTCCCGTCAACTGCAACTTTTTTTTCTTTCATAAGAACCTTCTCCTGACAGAAACAAACACAACAAAAAAAATAATTAGCGAAATCGGCCGAGCCGTTCACTCGTTATACGATGTCCAAGGGAAATAGGGATTTATTTTTAAATATATAGATTTTAATTTTCTGTTGGAATCTTAATCTTTGTTGCAAATGATGATTGTTTGAAAAAAAAAAGATTCTTAAAAAAAAATTGCTCGAAAACGCACTTGTTCATTAACAATTTTTTTGGTCTACTTTAATTAGTATTAGGAATCATATTTTTTAATAATTGTTTTATTAATTTTTTCTTCAAAATAAAAAGAAAAAAGATTGGATTTAAGTTTTCATTGTTTATATAAAAAAAAATTAATAAGCAATTGAATTTCTACCTCGTAATGGTTTTGAAACAAAAACAACCTTGTCAGTTTCGTAACAAACACTAGCTAGACGATTGTCAATGCGAACCAAACGTAGGTAGTCCATGTTTGACAGCCGCTGGACCTATATGGAGATTGCGAGGCTGTTCCTTTGCAGGCAAAGGTCGACATTTTGCAGGTTGCGAACACCTAATAATTACATTAATTTACTTTAATTCTATTTACCTAAAAAACCGCCAACCTGGATCGTAACTGTTCTACTTATAGGATCAATATTGATTGAAAAAAGCCTGCTGAATATTATTTGTACATTTTACCAACTTTGATACTACAATGATTTAGTACTTAGGTATAAGATTTGAATAAAATCGAATTACATTGTTCGAAAAAGTGTGGGAATACTTATAGTAGGTACGTTCGCACGCTCAAATGCACATTTAATGAATTAATACATCTCTTTTTCCTTCCAAATTATTACTACGAATTATTCATGGATTTCGTATAATTATTCTATTCTTCAAGAGAACATTTGTAACATTTTATATCTTTATAAATTAACATTATATTATCTACAATCCTATTTAGGTATGTCATCAAATTAATGAGCCTTTGTCAGTCTTTATGTACCTACCTATCTATTTTGCTTTACTAATACAAAAACGTTATTAATGTTTTTATTCCTCCTACTTACTTACTTTTCAATTTAAGAAGTTCGGCGAAACGGCAAAATAGCTGCTTTTGTAATGTTGATTAAGTATATTTCTGAAAACCTGTGTGTTTTTGAAACGCGCAAAGTGATAGAACCTTTGTGGCATTGGTACCAGGTACCAGGTACCAGGGGGAGGGGGCAAGCTTTTTCAGTCAAATTATAAAAATATTTATTTGTGTTGCAAAGACATTAATAGAAAGTGTGAAAATTACAAAGTGTATGCGATGGTGGTTCTTCAAATTTTCAGCCTTCACTAATACAGGATCGGACTGGGCTGGAAGGGTCCAGGTAGCAACCCCGCAAGCCTGGGGTGTATAGTTTGATGGGATGTTATCGGAAAATAGTACAGTAAACTTATTTTTTTGTTCATTATTCATACTCAAATAGAAGTAACTCTGTTGACTGATTCAAGATATCTCAAGACAGTCGAGAGTAGGTACCTAGAATGCAAAAGCGAGCTAAGCCAGTTCGAAAAGTTTTACACCCTGTTTCAGATATGTTTAATTTTCTTTAAGCCATTTGTGGAAGTGTTTTGAAGGACTCTCGTTCATGAAAACTTAACTGAGAGTGTGGAATTCAAGAGCGAGTTGAGCGAGCCGAAATTTTTGCTTTTCACCCCGAATAGTAACGTTAGATTTTCTGGGCAAAGGCTGCACGCCTAATAATAAAAGTGGGCACTAGGTAATTGTTTGGAGAGTATTGTGCTTTTTCGACCTATTTAACCCGGTAGGCTATGGCAGAGCCCACTAGTTAATAGGATTCCCTGCGTATCTTTTCATCGTGATGCCTTAGTTATTTGCCCGTCCAATTGAGAACCAAGTATTTTCTTCGATGCCACTTAGGTACCCAGCATTTTAAGGAACTACAATGACCTACATTCTCTTTTAGAACCACAAACCAACTAGTCAACAAACCTATCAGTTCTTGTAGGTAGCCTATATGCAAAATAAGAACATTTTTTGCGTCATTGTGGACTGAGCAGTGACCATAGATATCGCTGTTTGTTATCAATTAAGTGCTCAGTTGTCCCAGAGTCTTTATCGCAGCGGGGTGGCACAGTGCTGCCGCCGATATAATCCGCATAATATTTACTTGTTATTTTAGTTTGATAAATCAGTGGCGGGAAAATTATTAATCTACAAAATAGTGTGTTGTTTTTAGGAAGACCCGGACGATCCAGGACCCACCATGACGGCCAACGTAGTGCTGGGGTGCGTGATGGCACTGCTCGTCATACTCTTCACAATCAGTTCCATGGCCAGATATTATATTAAGGTAATTGTTTATTTAATAAATATTATCAAATTCCTGCCGTTGTCCCATGTTACTCGGAGTCAACGCAAAACGTTTTTTTCTTCCTGTCTCCATTGTCAACAGTGAGGCTCTCATTCATTTTTCATGTCATTTCGTACACTATTCATAATTTTTCTTTGTCCTTCTTCTCCCTCTCCCTCTATAAATGTTATCAAACGTTTCTAATCATTGATTTAGAAATATTTTAAATACACAAGTAGGTACCCAAAGTTCTTTCTGATAGGTGAAAGAAATGGACCGTTAATTTATAGATTGATGAAATTGAAAGGATTATGATAGGTTTATCTACCTGATAGTAATTAAATTAGATCAGTATTATTATCTGATGGAATGTAATACTTAGGTACCTACTATAATTATGCGGACTTCGAACCGAGGTTGTTAAGTATGTAGGAGTTTTGTATTTAATATAACAGCGGTTCAGTGGCCATTCTGATTTGAATTACGATTAACCTACCTGTGTTGATTGTTTTGTTATATTTTAATCGTCTTTGAACACTGGCGAATTCAGTTGGTCGGGGTTGGCGAATTCAGTTCCCCTCCACCCCAAAAGATCGAGATGTCTTTGGTAGTCTAACCTAACCTAACGAAGTCATTATAGAATTTACGACAAGTCATTGAGTTATTCAAGAAGTTTTGTTATGCGTTATTACCTCCATGTAGATGTAGTTATCATGGCATATACCTACTTAGAAGTACTAAGTGACATTCTATTCAATAAGTTAGATGCAAAAAAAAAAGATCCAGAGACTTCCACATAAAAACACTACTACTAAGTAAAAAATAATTTCGGAAGTCGGTGTTTTTGGTAGTTTCTGCGTATTTTGACACCGACTTTCGAAATTAAAGTTATTTGTAGTGTACTTTGTAGTGTTTTATCTTTTGGAAGAAGGTTGTCTTTTTTTTTGTAAAATGTAGTTCTTTCTTAACCTCTCGCCTACAGGACGTTATTACGTCACCAAATCCTTGACGGCCCGCAGCGCCGCGGGCGGCCGCTTATCTGAAGTGAAATCTGACACCGGCCATAAAAAACGTAATCGCAGCGTTTGTGTAGTTTGTATCCTCGCACTTGAAATGGTTTCGGGTTCGTTAATTATGTCGTCATGAAATAAAACACTGACAAGAGTCTTATTAGTACTCGAGAAATAAATATATCCTATTGAAATGAGAGAACTTGCTGAATGTAGTTATGTTGCTTTTTAGTGGCAAAATACGCAATTTCGTTTACTTGGTGTATGACAGAAAACCGTCAGTAACCGAATTCCAGCTATTTTGATTTCAAAGCCAAACTTCCTAACCGATTTTGTTAAAATTTCAATGGGACCAATCCACAGTGTTTTATGAAGCCCGATTTTCGGACATCCCTTTTTTATCGAAAATCCTGACAGAAATGATCATTTAAATGCAAGATTTTGTATCCCCATTTAGCTACCAAGTCTAGTTTCTGAGTTACTTATAAATAATATTTTGAAAATCATATTATTTCCATCCGTATATTAAGAAACAAATTAATTACGCTTAAACTAAGCATGCACTGAAAAAAATGCAGACTAACTAAGATACATTTTCTCTTAGTTGGCATCAAAATGTTTAGAATAATTATTTATTTTGTTACTTTATACAAGATAGCACAGTTGCCAAAACAAACTCATTTTATTTAAGTCGACAATTTTGCACATGAACAGTATAATCAACAGGCTTTGTTACATCATACATGCTTTGTTAGATTTTACTTCTCCATTTTTATCTATCAATTAATAATTTTTGTTCAGGGTAACAAGCAACTTGTTAGCAATATATAAATTTATATCGTAGTTTTTAACAACGAGCATAGTTGAATAAATAGCCTGCTTACTTAAATCAAACAAGAGAAGTGGTCGCATCTATTAACGCTTTGTTACGTCATCAAAATTACAAAACGCGATGCCCCCCCCCCCCCCAGCGCTTCTCTCGCCCCCGCCCGTGCCACCGTGCCGGCCGAACTTTTCATCTACCGTGAGTTGCTTGCTGTTGTGTTGTGTGATAATTTTTGAAAAATAAGTAATTATTTGCTTATTATTAAACTAGTCACTGGTATAAACATGGACGAAGTGGCCGAATTATTAACGACATGGGAACTGCCCGATCTCATCTCAAAATTTGCAGGTAAGATAAATCATGCAGTAACCTTTACCTACCTACTAGATAACTATTCTGTAAATCTGTATTGAATGTTATGTATTTGTAAGTCTATGTAATTTGCAGATCATTGATTTTGAACGCCGAATAATGATTCGCAATGCAAAATGCGTTCGCTGGTGCGTTCATCAACGTTGACCCCAGATGATGTCTAAGATGTCAAATTACCTACTCCAGACTCCAGAAGAATATTTATTTTACCCTATAGTGACTTACTGACCTTATTTTTGCTTGCAGAATCTAGATTTATTTAGAATTTAAACGGGACCCAACAGTTAATGTATCTGCTGCAGAGGACAAAGAAAATGTGCCCACAACTATGTCGCAAATTATATAATTCTAGAAGAAAATGTATGTGCCCCCGAATAGTGCTGAAGTTGATCAGAGAACGCAGAGTGGGGTATGTTTCTTTTAAAATTTTATGTAATGTCACCAAATTGGTAATATTGTATATTTTAGGAGATGAAAAACTTGCAAATAAATTCAATACTAACTCATATTTGTCTGTGTGTTACACTGTCATAGCTGAACTGCTAAACCCATTATTATAAAATTTAGTAATTCATGTAAAAATGTAAACTAGCATTTATTAAATTATGTACTAAACCTAAAAACTGTAATTATAAAATAATACTACTCATTAAGTACTTCACTCCCTGGTACTTACAAATCAACATAATAATATCCTCTTAATTTTTTTTGAACCTAGTTTTTTTAATTTTGAACTGTTTATTACTCCGAATGTATGTACTGGATGAAAATAGTTGTATTTCATACCATTTTTTCAGTTCTTGCTAAAGTCTTGAAAATATATATAATATATTTTAACGTGCCTCCCTCATAAAAATTGGATTGGGTTGTCTAAGTATTCTTTTTTTATTTCAGCGCTTAAAGAAGATAAAAATCTTGCAGCATTTTCGGCCAGTCTCCATCTTTTAAACAGCAGAGAAAACAAAAAACCTTGATCCTAGCTGCAGCTGGAAGCCATCTAAGGCAGACACGCGGGATGCTTTCATCAAACATTTAAGATCTGACGCTGAAATCGATCAGTCTATTGAACTTCGGCTAAAAACATTAGAGAATAAAAGGGCAACATCATAGCCAAACAAAATGTTGTCAAATTCCATAATCTTTTGTCGCATCCTATACCGTGCAATAATATTCTAAGCAATGCAAAACAATATGTAACTCTTAGATGCATAATAAGTAAGTATTTTGTGTTATGCAAGTGATTTTCATAACTAAATAAAGTTGAAATTAAAATATGGTTGTTTGATTGCTATACCATTTGTACCTATTTGCATGTTCGATATTTTTATATTCATAATATTGTAGTTCTTGAGAATTACTACTAAGCCGTTGTCATATGAACATGAACTAACTGTATTCCTCAATCCAAGTCGGTGTCTTTTGCACATCCACAGAGTACCTACCTAACTTATTGTAATTTTTTATTACCTATAATAAGTTACTTTGTGGATGTGCAAGGTACTGTGACTTGCATTGACGAATACAGGTAGTTCAAATGACAACGGCTCATGTCTACGACGAATATGAGGTTAGTTGAATTAATTAGTTTATCACGGTTACTTCATGCAAGATCTTAGTTGAAACAACATAAGAACTCCATTGATTTGATAATGTTGCACAGACGTATCGTGCAAGATCTTAGTTGAAACAACATAAGAACTTCATTGATTTGATAATGCTGCACAGACGTATCGTGCAAGATCTTAGTTGAAACAACATAAGAACTTCATTGAATTGATAATGTTGCACAGGCGTATCGTGCAAAATCTTAGTTGAAACAACATAAGAACTTCATTAAATTCACAATGTTGCACAGACGTATCGTGCAAGGTCTTAGTTGAATCTACAAGTTAAGTATATTGATGTGACAAAGTCTCATTCTTAAACTGGCCAACATTTGAGCTAAATTAAATAACTACCCGAAATAAAACCAATTCATTACTTAGTAGACGGAACTATGATAATTTAACAAAATTCTCATAGCTGCAGAAGGCAAGATCTTGTTAGGCTCGTATGGAGTCATGATGCGTGATCACATTAAACAAGATGTTTATCAAAGCAAACAATTTTTTTTTTCAGTGTGGTACGAAATAATGATGTTAGGTACATTGATGGAGTATTTTATGCCGAATATTTTAGTCCGTAAACTCGCACCATTATTAGATCGAGATTTATTATATTTATACGAGTTTTTCGGTTTTTCCTTTTTCTTATTTTTCTCGAAAATTCCGCTCTTTTGGGAAAAGTTATCTATACAGAAATAATTCTATTTAGTACCCCAATATACCACATAATTATGACATCCCAAATATTTAGAAGTTATTTCAATTTAACTATTTTTGTTAGGGTTGTCATTTTTTTTATCCTTATTGTGTGGATCAAATTTTTCGGAGAAGGTACTCCCAGCTAATGTTCCTGCTATTGCATATGTGGATGTTGCGTGTCATTTAGCAGTATTTATTACGTACTACAAAAATACTTAGATAACACAAAATGCCTAAATAATAACTTACATTGATGAATTATATTTTATTTAGATACCAAGCTGGTATACGCCCGTCTTCACGTCAGATAATCCAAATCACCGATTTTACTACAAGGTAGATATATTTTTTGGCAAAGTTATATAAAATCCGGATAAAACTTAAAATCGTTGTGGTTTCCAAGTTCCATGGAATCGGGATGTGAAATTTTTGTGGTGTGTTGGAGAAGTTACCTATCGAAATCATTTCAGTATAAATAACTTTTCCCGAAATGGCGGAATCTGACGTAAAATGCGTCAAGCGTATCATAGGTCGCGTCTATTCCGTCAAATTAGACCTTTCACATTAAGCGTCTAGTCAGTTTGTCCGTTCAGCATATACAGAGCGGTTGTGTTGTGCGATGTTGAATTTTAAAATGAAACCCATTGAAATAATAGCTATTTGGGAGGCTCTTGAAGAGGATCGAAAAAGAAAACGTCGACATTGAGTGCATCCTTTAAATACTAAAAGAATATCAAGTGGCCGACCGACAATGCGTTGACGGAAACGGAACAGACGCTGTACGCTCGACGCACTAACGTATCATCGGTTGAGTGTGAACGGTCAAGTGTTTTTCTATACATTTGTCTGTTGCGGCGTTACGCGACCGATAATGCGCGACGCATGATCCGTCAGATATGAACCTTCCCTTATGCACTAAAATACTCGGCATAAGATGCGCCATCAATGTACCTGACATCGTTATTTCTATATGTTTATTTTTTTCTGCATATTGAAATAGAATTTGGTCGATTTTCAAAAAATTATAACTCAGAAACTGAACTTGGTAGCTAAATGGGGATACGAAATCATCCATATGATCATTTCTGTCAGGTTTTGCAATAAAAAAGGGATATCCGAAAATCGGGCTTCATAAGACACTGTGCAATCGAGAAAACCTTAAAGAAAAAATAAGAAATTTTCAAATCGGTTCATAAATGACGGAGTTATAAGGTTACAAACATAAAAAAAAACAACTAATTGAGAACCTCCTCCTTTTTTGAAGTCGAGTAAAACGTATTTATGTCCATACTTGCTCTTGAGGCTGACAAGACCAGCGAGAAACAGACAAAAAATGTCTATAGCATTATATGCAATTACCACTATGACCTTAGGTATATACCTACTATATACCACATCTCATTGGCCTAGCCGTTTTCCACCTATATTTGGGTCAAATCAATCAAACCGGATTCAGCTGAATACCAGTATTTTGCCTACGTGAAGCGGCTGCTTGCCAGAAATCCACAACCCATTAATCTTAGATACTATAACTGTTAAATTAGGTACTGTTGATAAATAATTAATTGGTTATTTTATTTTCAGTTCACACTGTTCGTGGTAATGTCGTTAATATTCGCCACAGCGCCAGTACCACTCATGTTGATCAAACCGTTCGACCCAAGAAATGCGCTGTAAGTACTTGTTTGTATATTTATTACTTTAACTTCAAGTTTCTAGCAGCATCGCCCGCATGGTAATCGGAAATTATTCTACTTGAACGTAGTACGGACATTAAAACATGACTTATGTTGTAATCCCTGGTAATCCCAGGTCATTTAAGTTTAGGTCGGTGTGTCTTCTTTCATCCACATCTGTTCAGGGCATAGATATAATAAACTGTTTTTTATATTTCTGTGGTTCAGGGTCTTACATATGTACTGTGATTTACTTCACTATTTTTGTGACTTACGATTATGACTCGAAATTCTAGAAGATTTTATAGGTAGAGTACATACATTAAAACTTTCACTGTCCGCGAAGCGGTCGCAATAGTTAAACAATCACCGTGTATAATACGTGTGTAGGTAATTACCGAACTGGTCAGTGAAAGTGATAAAATATCGAAAGTTGTAGGTATTTTTTCCCAAACCTTTCATTCTATAGTTTTAGTAGTAGGTAGGTATACAATATACATAAAATTGGTTTAAATAGGTACCTGATAAGGTCTACCTATGTCTGGGATTAAAATTATTCAAAACCTTCAAAATGTGTGTCATTCATATTTTACGCAATACTTACAATCTATATAGGTACACTGTTTTGTGGTTAAACAGTATCATCTACACTTTTATGTACCTACAAGATCGTGATAAGATTATATACAATTTCAACTGTTTATTTTTTGTTGTATCGTGGATATGTTTTTAGGAAGGTTCTCCATAATAAATCAGCAAGTCAATAAATACAGTTTTAAAAATTCTTTCAGAAGCTAACATTGGTATCCTTGATTAAAATACGACTTGACAATCGAGGTCTACCAAGTTCAAAAATATTTTCATTTAAAAAGAATTTGTTAACATTCATGGGCACAGTCACCAGCTTAAATAGGTAGGTACCTTAAATTTACGCAAAATACAAAAGTGAGTTTCGTGAAATAACGATTACATCTTTGATAATATACTTATCAAAGATGTAATCGTTATTTAATCGTTATGTTGTGAAGACCAACTATGTGTTAATCATGTGATCTTAGACCCAATCAACTGGCCTAAATATGGCTAAATTGTGAGAATGACAAAGGTACTTCAACATAAATACGTCTCTTTCCTTCTGGTAAAATGCGGTGGCAATTTAAATCATCACCATTCTAATCACATCACATTGTTATTTTATAAGTGCTTAAGATTCATTTAAAAAATATATCTTTTGCGCTTATTACTACGTAATTTAGCTTGAAATTCGGATTTCCTAATTCATGCATGTGTCCCTTATAGGAAATCAGTGTAAATAAATACGAACTCCATCGCGATGACAAAGCGCAACGTCACCATTTTGTTAAGTACTTAGCATTTATTTAGTTATTCTATATACACTTCTGGACACATCTATTGGCCCACCTTGTATTTTCAGTTTCGTTTGGTCCTAGCTAAAATTTTATATTAGGTCGAGCAAAAAGTTTTTATGCAGTTTTGAACCTGGCACATTCACAATTTCATTCAATAGTCTTTTTTTGAATTTCGAACACAGAATTTAAAGAAACAAAAGACAATTTGGAGCCTGTTTGTTGATATCAAACAATCGAATACTAAGAAAACTTGGTGTTATTGGTTTACTTGTATTTAATTCTTGAAAAAGTGATTGATATCTTTGGTTTTGCAACAAACATTACTTATTCTTAACATTAAGGTGAGGTTCTATCAATAATCTATGGATACTTCACCTGAAGTCGCCGCCCAAGCTGTGGCACTTATTCAGGCCGGACACAGCCAAAGAAACGTGAGTGCTCAACTTAATTTAAGTCGATCTGCGGTCCGAAATGTTTATCGGAAGTACCTAGAGACTGGCGGCTTTGTTCGTCGCCAAGGAAGGCCACGATCTCGGGTCACAACTGAAAGGCAGGATCGATTCATCGTGACGACCAGCTTGAGAAATCGTCACCTTACCTCCATTGAGATACAAAACCAACTTCGCGACTTCCACGGAGTATCTGTGAGCGCTCGAACTGTTCGGAGAAGGTTAAAAGAACGCGATATGGTACCACACAAGCCAGCTAATGGGCCCAAACTAACGCGAGCCCACCGGACCGCGCGCTTTCATTTCGCACGCAGTCATTTAAATTGGACACAGCAAGATTGGAGCCGTGTACTCATTTCTGATGAGTCTAAAATTGTGTTACATGGCAATGATGGAAGGAAGAAGGTCTACCGACGTAAGGGAGAGCGTTTCGCACAATGCTGCTTTGAAGAGAGGGTTGCTTATGGCGGTGGCTCATGGACTGTCTGGGGCGGTATATCCGCGAGCGGCAAAACTCAACTTGAGGTTGTTACAGGACCACGGCTGCCAACATTAAATGCTGAAAGGTACATTCGTGAGTGCTTAGAACCTCACGTGATACCATACGCGGACTATGTGGGCCCAAATTTCCTTTTTATGCATGATAATGCAAGAGCCCATGCGGCCGGCATCGTCAGGGAATATCTTCGGGATGTGAACATCACAGTTATGGACTGGCCAGCCAGAAGCCCAGACATGAACCCCATTGAGCACATGTGGGACGAGCTAAAAAGACGTGTTAGGGCTCGTCAGCCAGTTGCCCAGACGATGCAGGAGTTGAAAACTGCCATAGAAGAGGAATGGGAGATGATCCCTCAAAATTTCATAGAGCGGTTGATAAACTCTATGCCTAATCGTATGAGAGCTGTGGTAGATGCCCGTGGAGGCAACACGCGTTATTAAATTAAACCTTTATTTGATAAAACATGTTTTTTATTCAAAAATCAATTGCCTTTAACAAGGCGCATATCCGACTTGTTAGGCGTAGCTCCATATCGTATGGTATTCTGAATTCAAATTTAAAACAATACGATCGCAAAAGATGGTAAAATGTATCAGGTTTAAAAGTGCATCAACAGTTTTTGTTCAATCTAGCAATCATATTTCGATAGGGGCCATCGAAACCTAAACTCTAAGGTGGGCCAAAAGATGTTTCCAGAAGTGTATATAAAAAACGACTGATTGAAGATAGTTATGGGTACATGGAGATGAGGATGACAACGAGGATGTTTTCTCCTATGATGACCTATCAACCCTATTACAAGTAATACGAAGATCTAATAGGTTAAAGTTTAATTACGTCTGCAAACAAATAATATCTCGCATATTTATTTATTAATATAGCTAATATTAGTGACTTAGTACCGATTGCGTGTCATTTTATCATATATTTCCGGGTTTCTGAAAGCGAGATAAACTCCGTCATCAAATCCTAGCGCACCATAGTAATAACAGCAACTAAACAAGGCGTTTATCCTTGAAAAAATATTGAGCTTGCGGAATTTGAGGGATAATCCGCAAACATGGGCGCCGGGAGGGGGTGTGCAAGGGGGTGTACTTGCACCTTCTTGGATTTCAATAATATTACATACTAAAACATGAAGAAATTAAAAAAATGCATTAGTCGAGCAAACACACAAGACAAGGAAGAAGGAAAAGATCTTAGCATATCCGGGGCGTAGTAGGTGTTTCGAGCTACCTTGCTCGACCTTGCATGCGTAATTTTTAGTTGTATCGCTGTGTGAATGGGCAAAAGGAAACCTATCCTTTTCGAGGCGGGCTAACGAAGACGCAGTCCCTTGAAAATAGTTCTGCTGGCGCCAATATTCGCAAAATAACGTGCATGGTAGGGCATGTAATATCGGATGATTTTCGATTCCGGAACTGACTTACGATACTACTGGTTCGATTCCGGAATTCCGGAACCAGTTCCGGAATTAGAAAAGAGTATAGGAAATAAGAAAAAAACAATAAATAGGCATTTATGTGTTTTGTTAAATGATATCTTTATTTAAATAAAAACTTTTTCCAAAAAAATACAACCGACTTCCAAAAAAAAACACTACAAAGTAAAAATAACTTTGATTTCGGAAGTCGGTGTTTTTGTTAGTTTCTTCGTATTTTGACACCGACTTCCGAAATTAAATTTATTTTTACTTTTGAAAGTCGGTTGTATTTTTTGTAAAACTAAAAAGATTTTTACTTTTCACTTTTTAGTGGTACCCCACACCTAACGACACCACTGCAAAATCGCAGAAAAACAAAATACGCAATTTCGATCACTTATGGATGTCATAAAACCATAATCCAAGTAGACGAATTCCAGCTATTTCGATTTAAAATCCAAAGTTCGTAACCGATTTCGATCAAATTTAAATGGGACCAATCTGCAAGTATATTCTTTCAGATAAAACAAGAATTTTTCAAACAGGTTCATAATTGTAGGAGTTATGAGGTAACAAACATAAAAAAAACAACCAAATTAACAACCTCCTCCTTTTTGGGAAGTCGGTTGAAAACTAAATAAATCGACAAAACTCTTGACTGAGATCAATTAAACAGCCTTCTATTAGGTTTTTATTAGTAAATATAACAAAAAAAAAAAAACAAGTTTTCAATAATATACATTTTAGCAAAATCAACGTGTGCTAGCTATTTGCAATGTTAGTTGTTGTACGATACGATACGATACGATACCATACGGCTGCTGGCGGCAGGCGCGGACCCGGACCGCGCGGACGCGGAGGGCCGCACGCCGCTCATCGCCGCCGCCTACATGGGGCACGCCTAGGGCATGTAATATCGGATGATTTTCGATTCCGGAACTGACTTACGATACTACTGGTTCGATTCCGGAATTCCGGAACCAGTTCCGGAATTAGAAAAGAGTATAGGAAATAAGAAAAAAACAATAAATAGGCATTTATGTGTTTTGTTAAATGATATCTTTATTTAAATAAAAACTTTTTCCAAAAAAATACAACCGACTTCCAAAAAAAAACACTACAAAGTAAAAATAACTTTGATTTCGGAAGTCGGTGTTTTTGTTAGTTTCTTCGTATTTTGACACCGACTTCCGAAATTAAATTTATTTTTACTTTTGAAAGTCGGTTGTATTTTTTGTAAAACTAAAAAGATTTTTACTTTTCACTTTTTAGTGGTACCCCACACCTAACGACACCACTGCAAAATCGCAGAAAAACAAAATACGCAATTTCGATCACTTATGGATGTCATAAAACCATAATCCAAGTAGACGAATTCCAGCTATTTCGATTTAAAATCCAAAGTTCGTAACCGATTTCGATCAAATTTAAATGGGACCAATCTGCAAGTATATTCTTTCAGATAAAACAAGAATTTTTCAAACAGGTTCATAATTGTAGGAGTTATGAGGTAACAAACATAAAAAAAACAACCAAATTAACAACCTCCTCCTTTTTGGGAAGTCGGTTGAAAACTAAATAAATCGACAAAACTCTTGACTGAGATCAATTAAACAGCCTTCTATTAGGTTTTTATTAGTAAATATAACAAAAAAAAAAAAACAAGTTTTCAATAATATACATTTTAGCAAAATCAACGTGTGCTAGCTATTTGCAATGTAGCTAAATAACTATCTAATAAAATTATGATGAAGGTATATTTCAACAACTCACTATCAAAATCAACAAGTTCTCCTCTTCTGAGATTATGAAAATAGGTTTAAAGAACAAAACTTAAAAATAGTTAAAAAAACTCGAAACTTACTTTGTCGTATTTTTTGGAAATTGAGATATTTAAAGCAACTTATACTAAAAAGAAATCTATATATATTAAGAAAGTCGTGTTAGTTACACTATTTATAACTCAAGAACGGCTGAACCGATTTGGCTGAAAATTGGTTGGGAGGTAGCTTAGAACTAGGAGACGGACATAAGATAGTTTTATCCCGGAAATCCCACGGGAACGGGAACTGTGCATAAAACGGGAGCGAAGCCGCGGGGGACAGCTAGTATAAAGTAAATAAGACAAGAATCACTTTTTCAAAAAAGATCGATCTTCTTGATAATGTGTTCTCAAGAGTATCAGAACATCTAATATTTTATCTGAGAGCGAGCTTCGTAGGCGGTTACAAAAGTACCCGGCACACGAAAATACTCTTTCACTCTCAACACTTGTAGGAAGAACACCTAAAATATAATTTTATTTATGTTATATTTTAGGTTTATTATATTTATTATATTATTGTATTGTACACATATGCAAATTTTATTATTATGGTAACTTATCTTACAAATAATTATATGAGTATCGGATTTCGATATTTACTTCAGTTCCGGAATTATAATATTGTAAAAAATCATCCGAAATTCCGGAGTTACGAAATCTCGGAATTCCGGGATCCATGCCCTAGTGCATGGTAGCTTTTAGTGCAGCGTAGGCATTGAGTTCGCGTAGAGGTTTCGTAGGCGCACAGTCTACGCGGCGTAGCACCTGCGTAGGCGCTACGCTCTGCGGAAAGCCCGGTGCGAAATCTAAAAGCACTAAGTATGCAACCACATTAGTAGGTATTTTACCAGATGACGTCTAAATAAACAAACCCACATTAACATTTTATCGTACTTAGGAATCGAACAGATAATCTAGTATTAGACCAGGGTCGATAATTTCTGAAACCAAAGAAAATAATAGTAGGATGAAACCCATTGGAAAAGGAAGAGAATATAACAAAAATTAAAGGAAAAATAATTTACGGGCGATCTGAGGTCGGGAAGTGGCCATCCACTTCCCGACCTCAGATCGCCGGTTCGTGTTTAAGGGAAAAAAACAATTTATTTCGATTTCCGGCAAAACTACAAGTCTTATGGGAAAAAGACAAATCGCAAAGTTGTAGGTAATAAAAAGATCTACAACTTTTGTGTTCCCACTTTTTTCACAAAACCTCAAAATCTATGTGAAAAATTCAAATAACCGTGTTTTTGGTTTTTTACTTTTCTCTTTTACAAGAAATATTTTTTTTTCACGAAATTTGGTGAAAACTTACCTTTTTATGTCCCCAACATACTGTAATTTTTTTTGATTTAAAATATTCATGTTTTCACCTCATTTTGACTTAATTAGTCAAAAATCACTCTCATGTTCAATCGAAAATTCACCCGTCAAAATATCTGCTTTTTTTTTTTAAGTCGGTGGTCTTTCTGTTCATTGAAATCTCTACTTTCTGATGGTGAAAAAAAAATACATTACCATAGTAAATGTTCTCAAAAATGCAAAGAAACGAAGGATAAAATTGTACGAGGAAGATATTGTACGGGAAGGCATAATTCTTTTTTTTAAATATTAAGTTTACTAGACGACGACTCGTGACGTACTAGGAAAGATGAGCATGGTTTTAGTCTAGGTGTGTGCTTGAGCGTGTATGTTCACTTGCAGGGGCACGGTTTTGTGGCTTCACTTTTTTTGTTCGCGGTGCGCCGTCTTCGATTGTCTTCGTTTTTTCACTTTTTACCATTTTCAAAGGCTACCGCTCTGGTCTTTATTGGGACTTTCTAGTTTTCGATTGAGTGACCTTCTCGTAAATAACTATGCCTTATACTGCCACAAAGGGTTTTTGGAGGGAAGGAACGTGGTTTTTTAAACAAATCGAGTATTTACCTGTTAAAAATGGAATGTATCGGGCTATTTATATTTTGTATTCTGTTGTGCCTCTTTTAATCTGTTTATTATTATGTCCTTGTTAAATGCCTAGTATATGCGTATGTTGGTATGATTCATCACTTATCACTAACCATGGATGTTTCTCTTAGTTTTTGCGTTGTGTTAAGATAGTCTTGTTCTGTTAAGATAACGCAAAAGATAAAGGAAGTTGTCAAACTAACTGATTTAACATCGTAGGTTTTCTAAAAGATAAATGTGTAACACGTGCAGCTATACAGGGAAATTGAAAAAATACCCGAAACCTCTTAGGCAGTGAAAGTACACATGATTATAAGCAACTTTTGTTTTGGTAAAACTCCGAAATCTCGAAAAAAATATCAGCTGTTTCATACATTTTCATTGGCTAAATACTGCATTTTGTATGAAACAGCTGATATTTTTTTCGAGATTTCGGAGTTTTACCAAAACAAAAGTTGCTTATAATCATGTGTACTTTCACTGCCTAAGAGGTTTCGGGTATTTTTTCAATTTCCCTGTATAATATTTTTTTCTGATATGAAAACGTATCAAAGTAAGGATTCACTTTTAAACTAAAAAAATACATGGGAACTGGGTGGAGTTCCATTGCTCGCATTAAATAATAGGCCTTTTTGAGATAGAAAGTAATATGTAATTATTTTTACCTGTTAAGTACGAGTATTATTTCGTAATATCGTCTTTCTATTTTTTGATTGCGTTAGAGCCCGATGTATCCGGAAAGGTATTTTGGAACAATGCACACCAACTTAGACGTGACGTGACGTGTTAGCAAAATATTAAATTACTTCCCTATAAAGTCAGCGTTATTCATCATTTGAATAACTTGACAAATGGTCACGAATAACCTATTTGGATTACGATTGGGTAATTAGGTTTCACTAACAGTAGGTACCTATGTAGTGCAACTGCAAGGCATTCTTTTATTCCTTGTTCAAACTCTTTATTTATTTAATGATTTATTTAATTCTTAGGTACCTAATTAAAATGAAATTATATCCGATTATAATTATTGACACTACAAACGTTGCTAATCTAGCAAAAAATATACAATTGTAGATTAAATTCAATACAATTATAGGTTCTGATGTAACAACAACAATTTGTTAGTTTCAATCTATACTAATATTATAAAGCAGAAGAGTTTGTTTGTTTGTTTGTTTGGTTGAACGCGCTAATCTCAGGAACTACTGGTCCGATTTGAAAAATTCTTTCAGTGTTAGATAGCCCATTTATCGAGGAAGGTTATATATCATCACGCTAAGACAAATAGGAGCGGAGCAGTAATGGAAAATGTGACGCAGGCGAAGTTGCGCGGGTCAGCTAGTAGTAAACATAAATCTTTAATATCTAGGAGAATTTTAAGGGCGTCGTTGCAAGAAAGTCATACCTTATTGTTAGTCATTTTTATTTTTTTATACGAACTACCTAGCTGATAATTATGAAATAGTTAATAAATTATCTTTAATATAACACGGGCAGTACATTAACTGTACTCATTATATTACTATTTATTTTATGTAACCTAGATGCTATTTTGTTTGAGAGAAGAGGCCATATTTTCTCATAGGATGGTATGGCTAGAAACAAGATACTAACCGCAAAAAGGGTTGGACCCACTGAAGTCACAACTCTAGCCAAGTTGGACAAGAAATTAACAATATAGGCAGTTACAGTATCGTACAATCCTCATTTTTCCCCCACTTCTGAGTCAAAGAGGTGAAGCAGTTTGCAGTTTTTCCCCTCGGCCGTAGATTTTTTCTTTCCTAGCTAAGTCCTGAACTAACACACATATGGTGTTATTACAATTTTGAAGGGTTAGTTAGGATTTAGGATAGGATGACCATATGACACTGGCAGAAAAGTCTTGATTTAATTGCCAAAGAAAAAAAATTGTTTTGCAATTTTGGACAATCCTCGCGATTTTAAAGTTTGTAAAATATTTTCGTGAGTTTTGGTGGGTCCACACAATACAGGCTTTTGTCTGAGCAGACTTTGAACGTTGAATAAAAAAATACACACTAACATTTGTCTCCATTGCAAAGACAAGTTTGTGTAACAATTATCAGGTAGGTAACCTGATAATGATGAAATAATAAATAAATTACCTTCAATACAACACGGGCAGTTCATTAACTGTACTCATTATCGTAAACCAACCAATTAGAGAAATTGAACAAAATTTAAGGCGCGGCGTGCAAATGGTAATTAGATAAGAGTACATGTCATTATTAGCTACTCTTTGGCTGTTTATCGTAGTTCGTCTGCAGGATTGTTGTTCAATTATTTTATTTATTCATGGTCCATGCATTGACCTATACCTACTATACTCGATTTAAAAGCATTTTCTGAGTAATTGGGCCTGTGATTATATGGACATAACACAAGGATAAGGACAGTAACAACATCAGTCTTGTAAAAAGAACAATTATGAGTTTATTCCGCATTAGGCCCGATTTGAATAAATGACTTTTGAATTTGAATTTAAATAAATCCTTATGAATTGAGGCAAATACGGAACAAATCCTTCCATCTGCCCTTTCTTCTCGGCGTCAATTAAAGTCAAAAAATTAGGTAAATTAGGCGCATTTTTGATAGATAAGGCACAATAATGGGAACGTTCTTTCTAAAACTCGTATTGCCCCTTAGGTATTGTCAATACTAGACAATACTGACAGTGTCAAACAGTCTTTGTTGTTTTTAACCGACTATGAAAAAGGAGAAGGTTCTCAAAGTATTCTTTGAATTTTCCAGAATACCAGCATTCTTCCTGAGATGTTTCGCGAAGATACTTGGGCTTCGGTGGACAGTCAGGGGCTTGGAGAATGTGGACAACAGCCGGGGAGCGGTGGTGCTACTAAACCACCAAAGTTCCCTGGATCTATACGGTATGTACTATTTATTTTATGTAACCTAGATGCTATTTTGTTTGAGAGAAGAGGCCATATTTTCTCATAGGATGGTATGGCTAGAAACAAGATACTAACCGCAAAAAGGGTTGGACCCACTGAAGTCACAACTCTAGCTAAGCTGGACAAGAAATTAACAATATAGGCAGTTACAGTTACATAGAAGAATCAATCACCGCCATCGGCCGGACACTACTTTTTCCTCATTCCTCTACATAACCATAGTAAGCCTCCACTTCTGAGCCAAATAAGTGAAAGCAATGGCGCATTTTTTCTTTTCGGCCGTAGAGTTTTTCTTCCCTAGCTAAGTCCTGAACTAAGGCTCATTTCAATTTTGAAGGGTTAGTTAGGATTTGGACAGGATGACCACATGACACTGGCAGAAAAGTCTTGGCTTAGTTGCCAAAGAAAAAATAAAGTTTTTGCAATTTTGGAGAACCCTCGTGATTTTAAAGTGTGTAAAACATTTTCGTGAGTACCTAATGGTGGGCCCACACAATACAGGCTTTTGTCTGAGCTGACTTTGAACGTTGAATAAAAAAAAATTGTGATCGAAATTTGAATTCCGTGGACCCATTCTAAGGTTGGTTAATTGCAAAACATACAAACCTACGTGTTTATTGTACACAAATCAATCAGTGATTGCTATGTACAACTCGGAACATTATAATGATAGAGTTGTGAGTCCAGCTTATTTGAATTTCTCTTGGCAGTTGTGCCAATAAAATAAAATTTTAAGTCCATTGTCCGTGATACGCCTTTTCCATTGCTACCTATTGTAAATCTATTTAACAAGAGTGTGAAATGACTTTCCTATGTTTTGATTCACATTACGTAAGTTTTAAGTACGTGGAACTGATTATATCTGGCAATCAGGCCATTTCAGAAAGTAGACTTTTCTGTAAGTTTTTAAATAAGTAGTTCTTTTTTTGCAAGTACCTAGATTATTTTACCCATAATAAGTAGGTACCTACATCCGATCCGATCCGATCCTTATCCATAGCAATTTCGTAAATCTACCAGTTATTTTGAAAATTGTTTGAACAATGGCACATAAAGTCCATAAATACGGTCATTACTTTATTGCTATCATTACAATGACTGCATCATCTACAATAATGTTTCCTGTACATCTGTTATCCGTAGTTATTCACATTTGAGATTGCTATCTATCGGTAAAACAGTGGCGGATTTGCCCGTTTCCCTCCAGTAGGCTATCAAAATAATAAAATTTTGCCGCCCCTACTGACCTCTACAATTTGATACCGTTTACTGTGCATGCGGTGTTAGCCTATAAGTGATTGTTGCACTTGCAAATGTATATCTGTCAATCGCAATGTATTTTTATTATAAAGCCGCAGGGTTCGTTTGGTTGAACGCGCTAATCTCAGGAACTACCTACTGGTTCGAATTGAAAAATTCTTTTAGTGTTGCATAACCCAATTATCGAGGAAGGTATAGGCTTATAACATCACGCACACTACAACCAATAGGAGCAGGAAATAAATGAAAAATGTGACGCAGACGAAGTAGCGCGGGTCATTTAGTCTGATATACCTAAAAATATAACACCTAAATTTCTAGCTTATGTACCTAATACAAATATACGTAAACAATGCATGAGAAATTCAGTCGTGATATTAATACCGCGTGTATCTGACATCGACGCACAAACGATTTCCATGGGTCCAGGGCTTGATTCTGGACACCCTAGACTTAGAATTTTTCGTCGGCTTTTTTCTCATTTTTTCATTTTATTCAAGGGTTTTTTTACTTTAGACTGCTCATAATCGTTATTCTGACCTAACCCAATGAGATTTTTAATAAAAAAATAATTAATTAACAACTTTCACTAAAAAGAGCAATCTGAATAAAACCACAAATAGATATCAGCTCGGCCGAGCTGATACCTATTTGTGGTACTCTTGAAAAAAATTAAAAATGAGAAAAGAACCGACGAAAAATTCTAAAAGGGCATGATTCTGGACACCCCAGTGTCCAGAATCATGCCCTGGACCCATGGAAATCGTTTGTGCGTTGATGTCAGATAGGTACACGCGGTAGGTATACCAGTGCAATCAGTGCATAGTTACTATTTAACCTAATTGTATTAACAAATACGTTGTATCATACCTACATATTTTGAATGTACACGGACAGTTCTGCGATTAAGTCCATGATTAATATACCGACATGTCGTCCTCCTACATATAAACAAGTTCATAAACATACACTACACGTGACTACCGATCTGATTGTTCTGAATGTTTACATAATAATTATACAGTTCAATTGATAATATGAAGATGATATATTATAGGGACGTCGTCCCATAGCACCGGTAAAATGAATGTGATTGACATTGAATACAAATGGCAGCCGTAATCTTCATTGATCGGACAAACTGCTGACATAAAAAAGGACGTATCTACACAAAACGAAGTAAGCGATGTTCTACATGTTCAGTTTACATGCGATTTACAATATTTACGACATCAATGTTTATTGTTTCAGGGAGGTAGGTAACGAATTCATAACTGATTGTTATGTTTTCTTAAAAATAACCTCGATATATTTTTGTACATTGAATAGTGTTTCAACCCATAACGGCCACTGTTGATCTAACTCTTGTAGACCGCTCAGGCTCATGGGGTATTTCGCAATATTAGGTAAGGGTATAAAGGTACCTAGTAGCTAGTATTCTGGTTATTCTACACTGTGATTGCACGAAGATGTAGGTAATTAAGGCACCATGTAGCTTTGCGTCATGCAGTCTTATAAATCTACTAGGCCTTGACAGATACGATACGCATGCAATAAGTTTTCTGAATAAGTATTACAAAAATAATATAATTGAAGAAACAATGTTGATGATAAGGTAACCATCTAGATAATGCAAACAAAACATTTTGCCTTATCTGGATCTGACTTTAACGCTATTAGAGTTAGGTAAAATATAATTTTACCAACTTAAAATTATTATTCATTAGGTAGGTACCTAAGTATATAAAATTCAAAATTGCCTCTACTTTTTACACTTGTAGGTGCGTCGTCATTTTGATAAAATTACGCATGAAATTAATATTTTGCCACCAACCTGATTCCTATCTAGTAAAATTTAATATTTAGCTACTTTGTGCATAACCAAGAGGTTTAATTGCCTATACAATTTTATTATATGATTTTCTTATTTTTTCGTAAAAAAAAGTAGAGCTATCATTCACGTGCTGTTTTGAGCTTAGTACAAGGTTAATTACAAAATAATGTTAATTTTCACCACGTCACTAATCCTCGTTACCTAGTAGGTAGGTATCATTTTTTATTTACGACCTTTTATCCCTGATAAGAGAAAGCAAGTTGAAATTGATATTAAAAGATAAAAGTTGCTGCTTATTGTGTAACTTTACATGTTTACTTCGTTATTTTCATCGAAATGTTTTTCGCAAAAATGTTAATGACAAGTATCGAAAAACAATTAAGAACCTAATGACGTTTTATTTATTTATAACTTTATGCACAATAGTGTTACATGGGCGGACTTAATGCAACAATGCATTCTCTACCAGTCAACCTTTGGGGTAAAAATTCAACATTGTGGTAGTGTACAACAACAAATAATAAAAAATAAAAGCATTTAAATTGAATCTTTTCAATACAATACATTACACAAATAATACTGTTAGTTATACATCAAGTGTATCATCATACTTAGGTATTCATGAAAAAAAGGCGGGGTCTTTATTTCTTTGTCATTGTTTGCGATTTTCAGACAGAGTTGAAACCTAGCCCAAGAGTCCAATTCGTCCTCTATTAAAAATGGAGAGTGATGGACCGAGAGTAACTTATAATCGTGTTTTTTTTTGTTTTTAATTCACATGGATAAGGCTAATGCTGAAAACATTTGTCCGAGGGGAAAAGAGGGTTGTGTGAAATGTCGGATTCCTTGCTAAAAGCTTACGGTGCCCCTTTTGCAACCATGAGCAAAAGTGTGAAATAATTATGCCCATCCTTGTGTTCGAGGTTGCATGTGCCCTGCGCCATATAAAAGTATGGAGGGAAGAAATTACCGTCGTGGTGGATTTTCCCAATTTAATGGTTCAGAAACAGTCTGAAAGACATGGTTTCATTAATTTAAACTAACGGTTTTGCCATTGAATTCCGATTTAAATTATCGTATAAATCCAATACCAACTGTTATCATTCCTATGAAAGTGGCAATCAGCAAGATATTGCCGTGACCAACACAGAATTATATTTATTTTACTACTGACTAAGTTAGTTTCACTAGAAACGAAATAATGACTCCATTGAGTGGGTTAAAGGAAATTCTCAAGATCGAACAAGCAAACATTATATAAGAAATGAGTCAGTATGCTATGGAAAATTAATAAATATTTCCAATTAATCGACTCGGAAAAGAAATTTTGACGATTGAGGGACTGTTATGCAACACGCATCTGCGCGTTTCTCTCTATCTTTAGTTCTAAATTCGATGTCCACGTAGGCGGGATATAAAATTTCACCTCCAAAAAGGCCGTACTGACCCGAATATTTTTGTTTTTAGCGCTGGCAATTATCTGGCCGCTCATGTCTCGGTGTACGGTGGTTTCGAAGCGGTCGCTGCAGTACCTCGTACCATTCGGCACTGCGACATGGCTGTGGGGCACCGTTTTCATAGACAGGGGCGCACAAACAGCACGCGATGCCCTCAACAAGCAAGTCGATGCTATTAAGAATCAAAAGGTAAAGTTGCCTAAAAATGTTGTTTTGACATTTGACTCAACTTTTTCATCTGATTGGTTTTCAGTCGTATCTAAATGTAACTAACGACAATTAAATTACGTACTCAAAGACTTTAACAATGTACGAGATAGGTATTAGCGCAGATCATGTGTGTCGTTTGGTATTATAATGAGTAGGGACTGTTAAGAACTAAGTACCTATATTGTTTGATTTATACCTTATACCGAGATATTTTACCGTAAGAAGGTTCCTAATCGACAAATGTAGGTACCTAAGAATGTACGTAGCATGGAAAGCAAAACCTACATTGTGTAGCAGAATCTGTTTCCACTATCTAAGAGCCTTCCTAGCATGATAGATCGATTGATTTTGATATCCGGTCACCTACCGTAATAGTGTCAAAGTCGTGTCATGTCACAGTCAGTCAGTCATTATGATTATATTCAGAGTACGCGTTTTCCTGTTCGTAGGTATAAGAGTAGGCCGGTATATTAGTACTGCAGACAATGAGACCTTGTACTTGCGTTGTTTTACGGCGCATTTCGTCATACTGCATGATCTAATCGCTAGGAATGGGATGGGCTGGAATGGTACTCACCTTCCTGCTTCATTTTAAGTGTGTGTACATTTCTAAGCTAATGTTTGATTTGCCTAAGTAAATATCCTGGGTTGGTAGGTTACGGACGACTTCAAGGAATTTGCCGCAAAACAGCGTAGGTACTTTAATTGAGCTACGTTCTAGTTAGTGTTTACGTTATTTCTAGAGTTACCGTCTAATGTTATTCTTGATGAAACAAACGAAGGCGAAATCCTAAAGAAATACTAATCTATGTAGTAGGTACCAATACCAAAGCACACTGCAAGAAATAATTGCAACGTTTTTTGTAACAGCTGAATCATATTCGTTCCTCAGAAAACTAAAAAAACTTACGAAATAATAAACATTGGTCAATTTCAGAACAACTGCATATTAAAATAGAACTTGACTGGCCTTTCTAGTTTTTATTTTGTTTATCGGTGTTGCAATCTCGAAACAATCGTTTAGGTACGTAAAACAGTCGTGCTTACACTACATACATATATTATTGTCGTGCCAAGTCTCGATACCGATGTTTAAGCAGACCCAGTTTTATTGATGTCGTATTCAAAACAAGAGTTCATTGTCCCAGGCAGCTAGCGTAATCTAAATTGAAAGTTACATGCACAAGCAAAAATAAATGACTTTTAGAATGTTTACGTAAATGGAAGGAAAATATTTGCTTTGCATATATTTCACGGTTGCTTACCTAGTAATAATAAGTAATACAAACTTTGCTAGTCACTCATAAGTACCTACCTATAAATAATAATATCGTACATGGTCCAAAAGTCAAAGTTTACGCAATGGCCCTAGGGTTCATCGGTCAACCATGGGTACACATTGTGTGTGACCTTGAACAGCTATACCAAGACTCTAATGTAGGTACTTCCGTTTAAACAGTGACACAAGATAAAATAAAAATTATATGGAAAATCTTCACAGACGCGGTAGGTATATTGTAAGTAGGTACGTACCTACGCATAGTTTATACATATTTCAGGTTAAAAATATTTTTTCTTTTTTCACACTGTACCATTGCATCACCAAAAGTTTGACTGGTAGAAAATCCCTAAGGCATTAAGTCCGCATCTGTATATTTTCTGCAATTTTGCATCTACAAAAATTTCGGTAGGTAAGTATTTTGCTAATTGCCTTTCCATTTTAATTAATAAAACCAAGGTCTATTAACAATGCAAGTGGTTGTTGACAACAAAGAAAATTATCCAAAAAGTTTTGTGTCACTGTGTAACTACCCACCTAAAAATGAATTTCAGCGGTCATTAACGTTACAGGCAGAATAATCGATATGTGACTTCATAAGGAATATTTGCAAATTAATTAAAGTCGTAATAGGTAGGGTATTGCAATCCACCTTGACCATCAATTCGTAATAGCTTGCGAACTATTCAAGGTAGAACTGGTTAGATAATCGAGCCAATGTTCACAGTAAAAATATTATCGTAACATGTAATTCCTGTATTTCTCTCTGCTTCAATCAAATTAGTAAAGGTGAAACACCAATTATTTTTTGTTTGATTAACAATAACGCTATTTATCGAGAATATTCGGACACCCTTTAAACTCTACCTGGTGCCTCACTGAGGTATCAACAATCTATCTATACTAATAATAAATCTGTAGATAGGTTAATTCTGTACATGAAATATATTTCCAAAATAACTATCAGGGGGTGATTAGGGATCGATACTGATGCCAAAAATGCAATCAGTACAATTTTTGTCTGTCTGTCTGTCGGTCTGTCTGTATAACCGTTATAGAAACAAAAACTACTCGACGGATTTTAATGAAACTTGGTACAATTATTATTCATACTCCTGAGCAGGTTATAGTATACTTTTCATCACGCTACAATCAATAGGAGCAGAGCAGTGAAGGGAAATGTTGGGAAAACGGGAGAAGTTACTCCATTTTTTAGACTTCCGTCGCGTGTGCAACCTTAATGGTGAAAGCTACACAGAAATCATGTATGACGGAAATGTTCTCCTTAAAATTATATAAAAAATATCCAACGACAGCATATGTCTATCTTTTATGATTGACGAACAATAACACGTGTAACTCCCGATAGCTTAGCAGTTCGAAGCTTTCTGATTGTATTTGTCTACTTTTACGTTTATAAAACTCTCAGTCGTCCCTAATTAACATTAATAAAAGTTAACATTATTAACTATTCCATAAAAAAAGAATCGTAGAAATCGGTATAGAAACACCAAAGTTATACATGAAAAACGCTAATAATAAGCCATCGCGCGTGAAGACTGAATCATGCTTTAAGGATTAATTTTGTGGTCGCGAACGCACAGGCTAGCTTGACGCCTAGAAGCTAGCGAGTAGCTTCGGAAAACGGCTTACGACAGTTTGCAATATCCTTTAATAATTATAATGTCGAGGGGAAGATGGTTATAATTTCGCTTTACACCAAACGAGTAATATTATAAATGTGAAAGTTTGGTTGTTTGTTACTCAATCACGCCAGAACGGCTTAACGGATCTTAATGAAATTTAGAACAAAGATTGATTATAGTCTGGAATAGCACATAAGCTACTTTTCATCCCGGGAATATGTTCGCTAGGGATCACGCGGGCGAAGCCGCTGGCAAAAGCTAGTTGTTTATTAAATCTATGGGTATCAATCAATTAGTAGATTGTTTACTTATTATTGCTACGTTGGTCGCAAGCGCGACTGCCGAGCTAGGAGTCCCGAGTTCGATTCCCAGGGTCGGGCAAAGAGTGTTAAATATTGCTTCTTTCCAATAGGAATTATTCCGTGACAGCCTGGAGTTTGGAAGTTGTTGTGATAACCCCGAGCCTCGGAAAGTACGTTAAGCCGTTGGTCCTGCGCCAGATCTCTTTCCGATCATGTTGGGTTGTCGTCCCATCGTAGTTTGAGAGTGATGGAAAAGATAATGCATTAACAGAATTCAAATTGGTCCACCGATGCGTAACGATTATTCTAAAACTGCAGATTCGAAAGTTAACCATACCTAAATTATAAAACAAAGTCCTCCGCTGCGTCTGTCTGTCTGTTTGCGATATATTCTAAAACTACTGCACCGATTTTCATGCTGTTTTCACCAATGGATAGAGTGGTTCTCGAGAAAGGTTTTATTATATTATTTGTCAAGCGGGCGAAGCTGCGGGCATCACCTAGTAATATTACTATGAAGGATAGGCGCTCGCATACTATAAATGTCATAAGAATTTATTTATTTATCAGGATCATCAACATTGCACGCACATTAGAGCTAGCAAGCATTTTTAACAAAAATCTTATAGTACTGTAACACTTACAGACAATCACAGCATTTCATAAACAATCTAAGTATCACATGACGAGGTGTAAACTAGCAGTATTAATTAAATTGAAATCGAAAATAAGAAATAGTATCTATAGGTAATAATATTATAAAGCAGAAGAGTTTGTTTGTTTGTTTGGTTGAATCTCAGGAACTACTGGGTCGAATTGAAAATCTTTTTGCGTTGGATAGTTCATTTATCGTACTACATACTACTTGTAGGTACTTACATACTACCTACTTATGCTTTTCCGCACCTATTTGTATAGGTGTTTGTGCTACCTCGCTGTTATTCTGGAGTGAGAGGATGTAACTATTAGTGGCCTGTTATTTGGGGAAGCCAATAATCCGCCTAAAGGTTTATACTAACTAGTCCGCAAAAAACATCGAATAGTCGGGCTATTACATACTTTATTTATTTTTACCATTTTTAAATAGGTAATTGTAATGAAATTCTTTGATTTTATTTTAGTGGATACTGCTAGTCCACAAATAACTTACAAAAAGAAAACTATTCGCTATAGTAATTATTGAAAGGAGGTATTCTAAGAAATTATCCGTTTTTTTTTGCGATTTTTAGCACCCTCTTCATATAGGTTTGACTGTCCTTTCACTAACGATAAGTTACGGAGCAATAGGCTAGAACGTTTTGTTAGAGTTTGTCTAATATGTTTCTGTTTCTATTTTCTTGTCTGTCCAGTGGTAGTTTAAGAGGGCCCGGGGAGAAGTACCCTAAATGTACATGCTTCAAAAACTGCATACAATTACATACTAGTCTAGGTATCTAGATACAGTATGAAATATTATTTACCTCTCCTCTTTCTATTACTTTCAGCGAAAACTGCTGCTATTTCCTGAGGGCACGAGGCATTCTGGCGACAAGCTGCTCCCTCTCCGCAAGGGAGCGTTCCACGTGGCCATGGATGCCGGCGCGCCCATACAGCCCGTCGTCATCTCCAAGTATCACTACTTGGATGGGAAGCGACACAAGTTCGGCTCAGGTGAGTGTCGGGACTTGTTTAGAACCGGTTTCACTTGCCGTGGAATGCTTTCTGTGAAAATATGCCAGCGCTAAAGTTGAATACTTTGATTTGTTTTTGGGTTTTTTCATTGTAACTAGACAAGCACACAATGCAATGGGCGTCTTGAGAATCTTAATGTTTCCCAAGTAAATTCAAATTAAAAATGATTTTACAACGTTTTCTTGTTACTATATTTTTGCATATTAATGGGCTCTTACTGGAAAAAATGCGGGAAAAAAACGCGATTTAAAGTAGATAAGAGAATAAAATTAAAATAAGGAAAAAGCCTGGAAAATTTACAATACTAAATGTACCACTACGCTATTATAGTACCTACCTATAATTATGTAAAGTTTAAATAATATCGAAGTATCGCAACTGTTTATCGGTGAAATTTTAAAGTGTGCCTTCAGGGCCAAATCCAAAACTATGAGGAATATAAAAAAAGAAACACTTAAAGGAGTCTCGAGCCCGATTTTGCTGAAAATAAAACTGAATCCATTGATTTTTGAAAAATCGATGTTCCCACCCAGGAATCGAACCGGTTGATTTTGAAAATAAAACATCCTGTATTATTAATCCGAAAGTGTAGCTTAAGTATCAAATTCTGGGACGTAATAATACATGGCAAACTAAAGGAAAAAACTCATTTTTAACAAAATACTTTTTTTAACTTTCAAAGAGAAAAATATCTAAGTACTCAATAAAAATAAACTATGATGCAGTTTTAGTTTTTATTAACATCGGGCCCGACAATATACAACTGCAGGCTCCTTTCAGTGTTTATCGATATTCCTCTTAGTTTCGGATTTGGCCCTGAAGGCACATTTTAAGAATTCCTGTTTACTGCGTATTAAGCCTATTGTGACCCTGTATATTGCGTATTAAGCCTATTGTGAAAAACTATGTGTATTCATCTGCGGTATCGACATCAAGCCACTTCTATTGTGTATTTGATAAGGTCCTGTTGACCGATATTAATGTGTGTAGGTACTTACTACCATTCTACCATTGCCTTCTACCATTAGTAAGTTATACGTGTTACTTTTACCTTATTTCAGGCGAGTTTATCGTGTCGATTTTGCCAATGATCGAGACAGAAGGCATGACGAAGGACGACATCACGGGCCTGATCGAAAAGACACAATTGAACATGCAGGAAGAATTCACAAAGACCTCGATGGAGACGCTCGCGCGGCGCAACCTACGCACTAAGGCTGATTAGATGAGAAACATAAGGTACATCACCTAGTTTAATAAGTGGTGCAACCACGTTCGGTACATGTCATGTGGTTTTGGTACTCAATCCACTCCCCATGAATTAGTCGCCGGGTATTGTGTCTGTGTGATCTTTTTTTTCTTATTACAGATTACATATCATACCGACGTGTAAAAAGAGCTGTGATAAATAAACGTATAAAGAAATAGTTAGATACTAAAATTTTAATTTGACAGTCAATTGTTGGTGTTTACATTGTTGTTCTCTATAGAAATGTGTATTTATATAATAAAGTTAACTAATCAAAAAGGAATGTTTCATTAAAAATGCATTTACCCTGTGATTTCTTTTAATTAAAAGATTTCACATACGAAAATATTAAAAATATACATTTCATCGGCGTTTTTTTCTACAGAATTGTCACACGAATACATTTGAATAACTAATAGTAGGTATTTTAGATACATCACAATATTTGCACAGCTACGAGTACACTGATATACAATTTGATACAAACGTGATAAATGGCCTTATAGTTAATTAAAACACCTTGGAAAATATAATTTATAGATTAAGTAAAATTTTGGTATTTTAGGAACAAAATTGTAAATTTCACAATGGTATAATATATCTTTCAAGAATTTCAAAGTGTCGTTGTTATCAATATTTGTAAAATAATCCATAAATAATTAAAGTCATGACTTGACTGTCATTCGATAAAACAAAAACTAGGACAGTGGGTTGTCTTACTACACTCTAAAACTGAGTGTAGGGTTTGTTATATACGTTCAGTAAAAGACAATTAATATGTAGGCGAGAATCAATGAACAGTTAAATGGCACGAACCGAGTATTGGTGTGATATGTTCGTAGTAAGGTTTCTATAATAATAATTTCGTTGATAGTTACAATAACTACACACCCAGGTTCCAAATGCTAATTCAAGTAAAGATTTTCTAACAGACTTCTTTTTCAAGTCGATTTTAAACAGTTTGGGCACATTAGGTGGCCACACTTTTACACAATTCATAAGGTTGACTCCATGATTCACTTGAAACCATGCTAACAGCCTGTCAAACTTATGTAAACAGCTGTAAATTGCTGACTGAAACAATATCCGACCTAATCATTTAACATGAGATTGTAGGCTGTTAGAAAACTTTGTAGTCCATTACCGGTCAAAATCGGGTGCCAAGTTATCATTTTTAAAATCGAATGTTGCTCTTCGTACAAGTGAGCTGCTTTTCATCACCCTGACTTGCACAAAGAGCCTTGAACATTAAGAGTGTGTATTCCGTCCACTAGCGCCGCCAATCGTTTTTTATTAATTGTGGTAAATTTGAGACACGTAGATAAAAAACCGCTCTGTAGTGCACTAAAGAAATGTATCTATTATTTTTTGACAGCTATTTTTAATACATAACTCATGGCTAAATAGCCAAAACGGCAATTATTGCTAAAAGTGGCCACTTTTAGCAAAAATATCGACTTTGGCAACTATTTATGTTCTAAAGTACAAAACATAACTCTCAAAACATAATAAATACATTTCTTCAGTGCACTACAGAGCGGTTTTTTATCTACGTGTCTTAAATTTACCACAAATAATAAAAAACGATTGGCGGCGCTAGTGGACGGAATACACGCTCTTAAGCGATGTAAGATAACTTTAAGAAAAATTAAAAGAATCTTTCCTAAATGAATGAAACAAGTTAAAAAGTAGATTTGATTTGCAAGTGTTTAGCAAACTTTGGATAAGATTGGTAAGCTTACTCAAAAATAACCCTCCTTTCAGTTGGATACAATCACAGATATAGATTGACCTAGATAACGCAAGTATCACGATCTGTATGAAAACCAAGCGTGCCATTTTATGGCTACCTACTTTATGACGTCACAAGCACTATTTAGTGATGGGAAAATCAAATCGATTCAAAGACGCCGCCCACCTCGCCCCACCCCCCGCCTTGCACCAGCGCTCACCCAGCCGACGTCCGACTCCGACGAAAGTGGCCACTTACGATTTTGTACGTAGCTTACGTACAAAAATCGGCACGCGAAGTAGTTGCTCTTGCGTTATCTAGGTCTATCTATATCTGTGGGTACAATAATATCTCGTTAAAAGATCGAGTGACCAGAAACTTAATACCATCACGAAGTTCGACTACAACTCGAAATCCTTTGCGGATACCGCATTTGGGGCACATTATAATATCATAATAATATGAAGCTGTGAGTACTTAGCGAGTAAGTAATAATACTAAAAATAATAATATCAATTATTAAAAAAATAAATTTGTCTTGAGTAAACAAACAGACAAACATTGTACGTACATGGCAATTAAACTGTCGAAAAGGTATCAAAATTCCTTGATAAGTATAACAACCAAGCTTTACTTTTGGCTGCGCCAGCGCAGTCAAATATTCCAATCCTTTGCACGTTATGTCTAAATACCATTTCGCGTTACTTTTTCGAGCCAAGTTTTGAAAACACAAAAATAACGTTTTTAAGCACATTTCTAAACAAGCTTTATGTTGTAAAGCTTACTTTACAAGACACCATATAGTTTGATTTTTTTTTTGTTTAAGTAACGGCCAGCTACAGTTCGCGAAAACTAGAAAAATATTCCTGTATCAGCCTCCATAATTATCAAAGAACGGAAGTCTGATAGTCTGACAACGTCATAGTAATAAATGGGATGCTGATAGTGGGGTATTATGGAAAATTACAGTTCAAATGTCAAGGATTACTTATTTTTCCGGTTATTTGACATTGTTGACATAACATACGTTATCAAAGAAAAATAATAATGAATTGTGCAGATTAATGATGTTTGAAAGTTTAGTTTTTCTGTTAAAATCAAGACTGTAGTACACCCACGTCCTGTCAGGGTTGCGGAATTTGTTCGAAAGAGTCACCGCGGCCCTGGGAACGCAAAGGGCACTAAGAGGAACACGGATGGGTTTTAGTCAGTAACTCTCGAGTCCGACACTCCCTTCTGTTTCGCCCAAAGCGGAAGAAGTCATTTGGTGATTTTCCATCCATAATAAAAGGGATACCCAAGTTAGTAACAACACACGGTATGCAGTAAGGTAAAGTAAGCAGTAGCTTGCATGCCCTTGCTGAAACAAGTTTTAACTAATGAATGTAACAATTGTGTGTGTTTGTGTCCCATGTTTTCATTCAAGTGTACAAGTAGCCTTTTGTGAGTATGATTACTCCTGGCTACGGCTGGCTGGCTTACGAACGAACGTTAGATTTCTAGCTGATTTCTGGTTTCTCTGCGATCAACATTATATGTATACGGGGTATACTGATACACTTTTATACAATTTTTGTCTGTTTGTTTATCAGGACTAAAGACTTAAGTGAATATTATACTAATGATTAGCATCGATCACTATGAAAGGCTTTAATTATACTTAAAATAACTATAACATAACCATAAGTTCAAGTGCATAATATGGTCAGTAAAATTGCTGGAAATGTATTAAGATTTAAATGGATTGCCTCATGTGGTTAAAACATGGAATAGAGCAGATAAAGTTTAACATAACTTGTAAATCGGGCTAGTTTTAGCAACCCCACGACTAAGCGCGTTAACATAACTTATAAACTACATATTTCTTAATTAAGTTTTTTCAAAAAATACTTGTGTTCTGTTTCGATTAGATTTTTTTACCAGAGAATAGACGGTAGCATTTTTTTTGGATTCTATAAAATATTAATATTATAGTCTAAATAACTATACACTACTATTCATTGTTTGATATAGTTTAAAAATTGAAGTGTTTACAAGCTACATTTTTATTTACAGGTTTCGGTTTTATTTTAAGACTCGCACGAATGAATAGATACACTGGTAAAATACAACATTTTCAAAAGCTAAGTGAAAATGCGTAAAATATTCTATATTAATACATTAAAAGTACATATTATTGGTATTATGGCCTACATTAATATCGAATGGCATGACAAAAGCGTTTATTTATATTGAACGATTCATGATTTCACATATTTATATACTTATTGTAAATTATTTAGTGATGGCAGTAAACAGAGAAGCAGACTGATAAGTACGGTTTATCACTCACTCGGCGCTTGGCTATCAAATAGCGTTATCTCCTAACTCATCATTTTGGAAATTTTCCTTTTGTGCCATCCATAAATAATCTTAAATAAAAAAATATTATGACATAAAAAATAATGATAATATTAGATTATAATGACATAGCACAACGGATTGACACAAAAATTGTAAGAAAATTATTTCGTATTTTCATTGAGCTAGCAAAGTACTTACACGAAATCGAGCAGAAGTAAAGTCAACTAGACAATGGGTCTAGTAAACCCGCTTTTGCTGAAAATCTATACAATAATAGTCAAATAAATAAAAAGCACTAAGTTACACATTAGACAAAACACTTTGTTGAGTGATGCAGTTTTTAGATAAATTCCAAAATATGTAGTTTTGCTCGCCAATGCTAGTTGCTCAGAACTATACTTGTCATTACTTGTACATTTTTTATTATTTTAATGTGTGATGCTATTGACAATTTCTTTGGCAAAACTAAATTTTCAGCTGACACAATTTTATACAAGTTGTATGAATACATAAATAAAATGCAAGTCTTTTTGGGTTTTCAAAATCATATATCTTTGGTGGATATCTTAAATTCATTTATATAACCAATTGATTTTAACACAACCACTCTTATTTTAAACAATGATAATTATTGCATTTTCAAAGTTTTCTAGTTAAATACTGCTTTAAAACGAAAATATTATTATTAAAGATTGAAACAAGACGACTATTTATTATTAATAATTTTAAATCTTTACGATATACGACGATTACGATGTAATTTATTTTATCAGAAAAATTTAACAATTTTATTTCGCTTTCCAAGCATAGTGCGATTAAAAAATAAAAATGTTTTGTAACTCTGATAATCTCGTTATTACCGGATTAAGATAATGTTTCACGTGTGTGGTAAGGTTTTAATAATTATCATATTGCACAATGGGTATAAAAGTGGTCCCATTATATTTTTGATATCATAAATTAGGAATAGGTTAGCATAGAATTTAAAATGGCACCGTAAATTTAATAAAAACTACCTAATTTTCTAAAGTTAGTCATCTACATAATAAAATTCAAACATCGATAAAACATCGGCAACGAATTTTGGTAACTTTTCGTATTTTAATTCACTTTTATAACATTCGAGAAGATTAATCGCGGGTAACGATACACGTTGATGGGATTTTAATTTGAATACTTTTACGAGCAACAACACAATATAATAAGAATTGCAAATTTTTTAAATAAGCTGGCGCATTTGGTTACATGATGATGTTATTATGCTATAAATGGCCCCGAAGGCGTGAAAGTTTCCCTACGAAGTTGTTTTTTTTGGGAATTTTCTCACGATGAGAATTACAGAATGATTACGACGTACACTGAATTTATATTTAGTTATAATCGTGCTTGAGTAATTTATTACAAGTGTAGTACCTACTGATTGCGACGTCCCTGAGGTATGCGAAGCACATCAAATCATCTTCACTGTTAGTCGTTTACATGACTAGAGAGTAAAATTAAGTGAATCGTACAATAGAGGAACATTTCCTATTACATATACATATTATATCTAAACTTAATATTGGATCTTGACAAAATAAAAGTGACGAAAGCGCGTCCTTTCCATAAGCGATAAAAATGTAAATATTAAAATAAATAATACTGGTTTAATATGCTATTAAGCTATTGAATATTACTCTTATAATTAAAAAGCAGTGTGCGGAAAACATCGACCTTGTTTCACGAAGTTATATAATATTATTCGTGGTTTATTTATACATTGTAAATTTATTTAAGTGACCGTTAAGGTGAACATTAAATGTGACGCAAATTATATGTACGGGTATAATGTGTTGCACAGTAAGTACTGATCGTATGAAAAATATCGCTTCTGTCAACCATTTTCCCACAGTAAAACAGAATGGCACAAATTTATTTATTGAAGAACGAGAGAGAACGTTGATTAGATATTATAATAGAGATCAGAATAATTTCAATACGCCTAATTAAAATATATTGCACCAAAGTATTTTTTACAATTTTAATTTAATCAAAGCAATTGGACTTTGGTATCTTTTGTGACTTATTACATTCATAGAATGAAATTCTGTACATATTGTGTGCTTTACATATTGTTTAGGATGAATGTTGAGTAAAAAATATTTCCCACTCAACAATTTCGCGGTAAGTATAACTAACAACTAAACAATAAAAAGTAGTTCTTTAGTAGAACACTGTTCAAATACTGAAATGGTAATAGCTTCAGTCAACTTAATGTGCGATGTTGCTTAACGAGTGATTAAAATTCCGCACTGCACTGGTGCAGAAACAAACAGCTACACTGCAAGAGTGATTTGAATACAAACAAAAAAAAAAGGTCAACAAAGTACAAATCATTGTCGCGGCGTGCCGCCTGTCGCAACTAAATCATCTGCTGATTGCTAATTAACTTAACATGCTTCAAGTTTGTTTCTTAACTTTCTACAATACCCTACTTGATACTAGTATCTTCTTCCAACTAGCCTCGACTCACTTTTACTATAAAGACGTATATGACATTTTCTAGACTCAACCAACGCTTTTTAAGTGGTGATCAAAGCCAATATAGATGATTAAAACGAATTAAAGTTTTATAAAAATAATACTTTTACATAAATAAAATAATAATACTACTAAATTGTGAAGCTATCAATTTGTGTTATTTTTTTTCACCAGTCACTATTTATTTCACTAGTCGATGTGTCAATCGTAATTAAAACACAAAAGTGTGACTTAAATATTCAGTATAGATTATTTAGACAAGATATAAATTCTTAGTTTAAAACCACAGAAATATTATTATTTCTTGTGATTGGAATGCTAACTATAGGTATATAGTACAAACATTTCATGAACCAGCAATAATATGCCGACCTAAAAGCTTAATAATAGAGTGATTATAAATTTAGTACATAATAGGTGGTACCGTGGGTCGATGGCACTGAAGAGCTCAATCGGTCGCGAGAGGGTAGTTAGGTGGCAAGGTGCTAAGTACCTCTTTTGAAAGTTCCTTGTATGCCGCATCCATGGTGTTGCGCACTTTGTTTATTAATGCTGGTACATCTTCCATAGTCAATCCCACTGTTGGGACTGGCTCTAAGCACTGGATAATTGCATGGCCTGGAAAGTAGATGAAGTAACTAAAACAGTTGTAGTAGATAGATTTTTTGTCTGCTTTTAATAGTGTTTTTATTTCATCGAAATAGTTTGCCAAATTATTGTCTTCTAATTATGTATAGTGTGATAATTGGGGTTTATTTAGTGTATTGTTGCTGGAAGGTAAGCCCATACTGTCGACACATCGTGACTACCGGACACGAGTGCACGGCTACCTTGCGCCTTAACTGTGCTACTATTACTTCACTGTGTCTGTATTATTTAGAGCGTGAGTTTCCTTTCCTTACCATGTTTGTCTTTACAGTTGGAAGTCATTTTAAAATGCATTTACGTACATTATATATTTTAAACACACAAGACAGTGATCTAACAAAGAACATCGCTATTGTTCCCAATACTAGCTGAAGGTTGATACTTTCAGTAAAGTGAACATCTACAAATAATTAGAATAACAGCAAATACTTTTAGAATAAATATCATACCTTTATTAAAAATGTATTTCTTCCTATTAATAAAATAATAGGGTGAGAACACAACAGGAATGATTGGCACTTGGGCAGCAACCGCTATGTTGAATGCACCCTTTTTAAATGGCAGCAGTTTTGTGAAATCTTTGTTTCTTGTTCCCTCAGGGAACAGCCAAATCTTCGTCTGTAAGTAGAGACAATAGTTTTTTTTATTTGTTTTCTTTCTCGGGTCCCTGGAGACCCGGTCCTTTGGTAGGCGTACGAGGGGCCGAAACCAACTCGCAGAGGCCCCGTTAGACATTTCAAGTGTAATGGGGCACCAACCGGCGATTATCCCTGTATGTACTGTGAAAGTATTCCCAAGGACAATCCCCGGTTGTAGCAGTACTATTGCAGAATATGGAAACAAAAGATGAATCGCTATGGGTTTGGGCGGTTTAGTGGACTGATAATCGTTTATTATGGAAGAACTATTGGCCCCTGCCTGACCACTAACAATATACACGGCTTTTAAATGGCAGGGGGTGACTTGCACACTCAATGAATGGGCCCCCGAAAACGGTCGCTAGCACAATGTGACGTAGCGCCAAGGTGGCAATATAGCCTGAGGTGCTAGAGTAGTGGAGAGGTATACCACGGCTATCAGGACAATTCCGGAAGTGCGGTTATTATATTATTATTATATTATAGAATTATATTATTTATAGAAGAATTATATTATTATTATATTAATTAAGGCAAGAAAGAGGTGGGAGCTCTGTTACTCGTCAGTGTTCACTCTGGCCAGCCAATAAAGGCAAGCCGGAGATGAGGAACAAGAATTCTCCCGGGAGATTAGGTTTGTGGTGTCGCTACTGCCCAACAGTTCGCCACAAAACTGCCTTGCGGATTGTATGTCTCTTTGTTGTCTGGCCCCTCACCCTAGGCATGACCTAAGGTCCATCGGGACGCGCAAGCCCCACCACGACGTCAACGTAGAGATACTGCGTTAGGGATAGTTTATTTATTATTATTATTATATATACTAAGTACAGGAAAAACATTTATAAAAACAAGTGTGACAGAATATTTGACGAGACTTGAGAAATATAGTTCAATGTGGTGTACAGAAATATTCCTCACAATGCTAGTCCTTAGTGGAGGTATAATATAGGATTCTGCCTGCATAGTCATGAACCCATAGTTGATAATTTGCAACATGCTCAGTGGTTCATTTATATCATTGTTGACAGTATTCCATTGATCACATACCTTATTCTTGATCATTACTTCCGACGTAATTTTCAGTTGCTTGTAAGCATCTTTTGAGTTATTTCTGTCTATGAACACAACCCCTGCAAGGTATGCAGCCAGTCCAAATGGCCATACATAGAAAATTTCTTTTCTTGCAATAGCAGCTACTTTGTCTGCTACATGCCAAATATTGAACATTCCTGAAATTAAAACAAGCAAGGAACGTAGAATTATTGTTGTTGTTGATTTAAATTATACTATTGGTAAAGTCACATTTACCTATTTCAAGTACTGAGAGCGAGCTTGCTTGCTTTTTCGTATAAAACTTTTGAAGGTTTTAGAGAAGTTTCATGTTTGTAGATGCAGTGTAAAAATTAATGTATTGTAAAATAAATGGAAACCGACAGATATTGTTCCATTTATGCCAAAAAGTTTTATTGTAACCAAACTTTATTTTTAATGATGGTGCTAACAGCTGATAATGTCATGTAACATTGCTATTATGTATGCCACCACTATGCAAATAAGTAGGTAGTGCAGTACAATAGCACATTTAACACTGCCTTTTGTAAGAAAACCATTAGGTGTAAGCACAAATAAATATGTTTTAAGTTTGTTGATGTCGATCTATTAGTAAGTTAGTATAGCATTCATGTATTCATCATAGTAATGAGCAAGTCCAGGCTTCAATATGATATTAAGAATCCCAATGTGTGTGGAACAGCACTACGCTTTGCACTATTTTAGGACAAAATGTAGTGCTATAAAAATATTTGTTAAGTGCTATTGTTGAGTGCATTTTTTATCTTTATTACCATAGTAAAATTTTGGCTTGTAAATGAAAAAAGGTGGCCAACAATACAGACAGATTGTTGGTTGGTTACCCCTTGGGTACAGAACCCTAAAAATAACTAATTGCACAGATTTGTTATTGATAAATTAATATTATTGCGTGATTCATGCATCATCATAAAATCAATGGTAAAACTTTTATCAGAATATTGCTCTTACTTGCACTAAAATGTGATATGCTAAGACTGTAAGTGCAGTGAGTATAATATTTAAAAATGAATTGACTTGCATATTAGTTTGATCAGTTTCTAAATTTCTTGTTAACATCATGAATTTATTACAATTAAATTATTAGGATCACTGGTTGCATCACAAGAATATCATTTATTTAAAAAAAGATCTTTGGACAAAAGTAATCAGTGCTCACAGGGAGCAGTAAAAACTTGAATTATATTCTAGTTACTTAAGTATTATTAAAATTTTCTTTATTAAATTCAAATCAATCCATACCAATAATATAATTTATTATTTTCTGAAAATCAATCAACAGCCAAATGGAAATGGATGGATATGGGATATTGGCACATACTTAGACTATGTCGTGGAATATAGGCAGAAACTAGATATTACATAAAGAAATTCTCTAAAAAAAAGAAAACATTCAACTGGTGGCCTTATCACATTCTACAGGTAACCTAGAACAAACAACCAAAAATGGACAGAAATAGCCAGGACACAAAATGGGATTATATTGTCAATATGTGTGGTACAAGGCATAAAATAGTCTATGTAGTTATTGTAAGCATGGCAATTGCCAATTGACCCCAGGATCACTATGTGACATCACTATACTACTTTAGTAGGATAGACATCGATAAACGGGGATAATATAGCAATGTACTATACAACGAGGTAGGTTCAAGCGTGACATTGTAACTCTTAGTATTTTGTATGGTGCAACCCACGCAGTATTCATAGGCAAATTGGCTTTTAGAACTAAATCATACAATCTGTTAACTACATGGTGGGTTTTACTAGATATATTTACAGGTGGAAGGCGAGATAAATGAATAAAAACAATAATTTTACCTAGAATGTCAATTGAGGACTGATGGTTTGACACAACCACAGCTCCACGATCTTCAGCTAATACTCTTCCATTTCTCAATAGCCATTTCACTTCTATTACTTTAGTTACATGCTTTACTATTTGAGATCCAAACCTGTAAACAATAAACAATGGGCAATGATATTATGAGGCTAATTGAGATAAAAAGGATTTAGCTTTGATTTATAACTGTAGTAAAATTGAAGGCAAAAGTATTACATCTTATGATTGATGTCTGGGTTAAACCCATTCAGAAAAATCCCTCTATCTATGAATCAACGTAGGACACGGGCCGAAGCGGTGACATAAGTCCTAAGGTTTTGACATGGGAAAGAAACGTATACTTACAGGGAATTCTTTACATTTTTCGGGTTGAAAACAAAAAACGGCATCAATATCACTGCCGTCACAGAAGTCCAGATGTAAAACACGAGAAATTTCGATTTAAATTTCACGAAATTCGGCGTTTCCGATAACAATTGTTTCAAAATGTACGTTACTATGATAATCACTATCATATAAATGATTTTGTTCCACATCTTCAATTCAACCTAAATAATATTACTGAACATTAAAACCGTCAAGCTTCTAAAAACAAAAACAAACACAAAACTGAAAGAAATCCTATAGCGCGCAACCAATCATGAGAAACGAAATACTGTGCTCTACGGGTCAGCGTTCCATCGATTCACTTAATTTTTAATGATGTTGAGCGTCAGTTTGACGTCCAAGTTCATTGGATCTGGAACGCTGCAAACATTGATTGCTAGAAAGAGACCAAAGCATTTGCAATGAAAAATCTTAAGTTTTTAATAACTATGTTCTTTTTATTGGAAATTAGAAGGCTATCAAGCTCTACTACAAAAAAATTTCATCAGTTGAAATCTGGAAGGAACATTTAAATAAAACCTGCCAGAGAAAAGTGTTCATCTTTTCGAGCTGATGATTTTTTATTTTATTTTATCCGACCAGTAGTGCGATTCACTAAGGAAGAACATCTTTACAACCAAGAACTCATCGTTGAAACATCTGATGTGGCATATATTTAACAGATGTTTCAACGATGATTTCTTGGTTGTAAAGATGTTCTGCCTTAGTGAATCGCACTACAGCAGTATGATAGCAATCTGAACAGCTCCTTCGTTAGCCTCATTTATGTCCTGGAGCAAGAACAAATCTTAGTAAAAAATTAATAAGTACCTAGGTACACCTAATTGTAAGCCGCATCTAGCTAACTTGGCAAGAAATTTTCGAGCTCGCTACTCTCGCTTCTTACATCATTGTTTCTCGGTTTTTAGGGACCCGAATATCCGTAAAAAACGGAACCTTTATAGGATCACTCAGGAGTCTGTCTGTCTGTCTGTCCGTCTGTCATAGCCAGCTGGTTTATTCTGTCGACATCTCACCGTGTTCACTTATGGCTTCATACGATATACCTACGTGCGTATTGGTTATAACATGATCGGCTCAATTACGCCCTCGCCTTCGGCTCGGGCTGAAATTCCGCCTTGCATGTTATACCTAACCATCTTAACGCACTAATATCGTAATGTAGTATTATGGATGTAACTGTGTTGACAGATGCAGGAAAGCTCAAGAACTTGTGTCAAAGTGGAATGCAACAGCAAGCGAAGCAAACTCCTAAATGTTTGCGTCCCATCTCGGATAGATTTGATTTCTTGAAGCTATTCATAGGTCAATAAAAGACTTTTCTACGACTTTCTAGTTTCTACCTCATACCCGCTAGACCGACCCGAGCCGTGTCACGTGATGACGTCGACCGCCCGGGGTCAAATATCAAAGCGCGCGCAGCTGTACGCCAGATGTTTATGTTTACGTAAATATTTTTTAGTGGCCTTCTACTAAAGATACCGCTCAAGTGTTTAGTTATTTGTAATGCTGATAAACTGCTCTTTAAACTTACGTTAAGTGTATGATAACGGTTAGTTTCTATATTTTTTAACTAATTTGTAAACATTGAATATTGGTGAAAAAAACACATTATGTGAACTTTGAACAGGAATAATTTAAAAAGTAAATCGATAACATATATATTTTATGACTTGTATGGGTAGCTGGGTTATATCTAAAAACGATAAATAACAAACAACATACTCCACCGTACAAAAACATATATAAAAAAAAAAAATCTACCACCAAACATTAGCCATTTCCCGCCATTTTGCATTATTTACCTTCCGACCCACGGAACAAAAATTCTAATCATAACGTAAATTTCGTTTGTTTTGTTTATGTTTTGGCTGAAATCTATTGCCCAGTAAACATAAAATGCGATAATAATTACTTTTTAGTCTGAACAAGTAGCTAGACTTAATAATTAATCAATTACGATAGCGTTCTGACAACATGGACGCCTTGTGTAACAAGGGATAGGAAAATCATAAAAAAACATGCTAATACTTACCAACATGTTTATTTTCACTTGCACACACATTAATCACATCACAATGCACCCATAAAACATTACTTAACACTAATTCACTCACAAACAACATAATAGACAAGTTTATTCGACAGCTACGTCATTGCGCAACTCGCGTCATAGCACAGACTGACTAAAACATTTAATTTCTTTTTAAAAATGGACTCGCCCGTGGCGTTTTTCGTATTTTATGCATGTAGAAATGTATAAAGATTCGAGTGGAAAAGAGCAAAATGATACAAAATATCGTTTGTTAGACAGAAATGGACATAGTTTGACCACAGATCCGTTATTTGCACGACAGTCATTTCCGTGACTGGTGGGCGGTCTACGTCATATTAAGCGTTGTTCAGACGCGTGACTGTCGGCCGGTCTACCGGAGGAAAGGTCAAGGATAGGGAGGAAGAACGACAGCTCGGAGGAAGCCGAAGACTCACTACCTTGGATAGGTTTGATTTTCATTTGACCAAATTTAAATAGATTTCTTTTTAAGACTAAGTACTTAATGTAGGAAAGATCAAGAGCTTAGAAAATGTTGAGAATATAATAGGAGCGAGGAGCTCGAAAATGTTTGCAACCTCAACTAACTACTTACTTTATAAGGTCGTAGGTCTTCGGTTAGAGTCTTCAGTAAGAAAAGGGCCCCGTCCCTACGCACGGCCTGACTTGCGGTAAGTCTCGCAAGCTTGCAAGGAGGAAAGGAAGCTAGGGCCCGACTGCCAAAGATACCCTCGAATGTATGACCAGACCGACCCTGTTCTTCTGTTTCCACTTCCCAATACGACGGCTATTTTACGATGTGGTGTCGCTGTAATCCGCAGTGAATTAAGCGCATGCGCACCTTTTCTTTTAAAACTGAAGAAAGGTAGGTCAGCTGAGCAAACTGCACGCAAGCGATGTAAGGCGATGAAATAGGTGCCTAGAGGAAATTTGGTAGGTGTGCTGTTCTGTTGCGTAAGGTATGTATATACCTACCTCCTTTTCATTTGGCTTCAAACCATAAAATAATATTTAATTATATCAGATACATAGGTACCAATCCAAGGTGGCGGAATGCAAAAAAAAACCAATTCACTTCACTGCTTTTTAATTCGGTAAATTTACAGTTGATTCCTACATTGATGCCACAAAACATTTCAATCAGGTTAGGTAAGTAAATAGGCTTGCCCCGGAAAAGATCTAATTAGTCCGTCAGTTAGAATATAAAAAAAAAATATTTGACCCGTTTTTTTCTTGTCGACGATTAAAAATTCACAATACGTCACGCCGTTGTTAAATTTTTAGGGTGTTCTGACGTCACGAGCCCCCACTACCGAGTTTTGATGCGTTTTATCTTTGTTGTCATTGATTTACAAAAACAAAAAATACGTGTCCATTATTTTTCAATACTCTTGCTGACGGACTAAATAGATTTGCAATTTGTTGATGGTGGAAACTAGCCTGTTGGTGGCCAAATACCCATAACCTGGCTTTCGCTGTTAAAAAATATCTCTGCAGTAAAAGTTTGGCTTGGCCGTTGAATGTCCTTATTGTTCGTGGAAAATTGCATCTGTTAAAATCCTAGCCCGCATACAAAATTTCAGTTTACTGAGCTTCAGGAAGTAGCGTAGAAAAATTAAATAAATAGACGACTATTGTTAGTAATAAAACTCTATACCGACTCAGATACCACGGCAATATGGTCTGCAACTGTCGCGGTGGTGGTGGGTTTGAACCTCAGGTTTTTTCATCATTTACCTACCTATACAACACTATTTTTTATTAGTACAAAAAAAAATGGGGTTGTTCCCGTACCCATTACTGATCATAATTTTGCAGTCAAAAGTAAAAAAAAACGAAATCCCAAAATTGTTTAATTTGATTTATTTTTACTTGAGTATCTGTATGATTTCTTAAAAATTACTTAATTGTAAAATGTTGATAATTTTGTTGGTCCTAAGCCCAATTAGAGTGCGAAAGAAAAGTTTGGATTGCTTATTTTTTCGTTCACCATAAATTGAGTGACATTTTGGGATTTAAACAAACGTTAACAACTTTGTTGTTTATGAATATTATTTATTGAGACTTTACATATATAATAACAAGACCTTTTCTAATAAGCCCTTTAAGTATTTGTACTAATTAAAAATTAGTGGTGTATAGATTTCATATTAGCAGCCACAACTCTAGGAGGCAATAAGTGCGCTCTCTTGTGGTGTGTAACTACACAGGACTGAATATAGCCACTGTTGTGGTTGTGGTTGTGCTACCAAATATTTACTTAAGTAGGTAAATCCGAACAATGGATACGGCGAGCAGGTAATGTAAATCCAGTTCTTTTTAGGGCTGACGTTAGTTTTGCTCCTCAACAACGATTTTAACAATTTTGTAAACAATTGTTTATGCCTTGAGCGAAATGGTTGAGGCACCTATGCATCCATTATGTTTCAGTGCTATTTCAAACTATCACTATCACTACGTATTATAAAACAAAGTTCTCCGCCGCGTCTGTCTGTCTGTCTGTCCGCGATAAACTCAAAAACTACTGCACCGATTTTCATGCTGCTTTCAACAATGGATAGAGTGATTCTCGAGGAATATTTTGTATATAACCTAGTAATAATAAAATAATTCGCATGTATTAAAATCGCTGTTTTATGAAAAAAACTTTAATCGATTAAATATCTTAATTGATGTACCTAATTAAAAATACAGGTTTGCCTACCTTTAAATCATAATTTTAGCAACAAAATTACTAAGGTATCTTAGCCTAGAACTGAGTCTACTAAATCATTTATCAGCCGTGTTCTCAGCAAAGTTTCGTATGTTTCCCGTCGCCACTCGGCGCTGAATGAACTTCTTTGGACAGCTGTTCGTAAGTACGCGATATGGTCTGGTGCAGGCGCTCAGCTAGGGCTGGCACATCGTCCCGGGTTAGTCCTGTGGTTGACACAGGCTCCAGACACTGCATTATGACATGACCTGCAACATAAAGCCGCTCTTCAGAATTGCAGCTGTGGTTAGTTTATTTTGCATACTAATTACCTGCCGTAAGTATAATAAGCATTGTAGGTAATTGCGAAGGTAGGTAAACAAATACGGATGACCACAATATAACACTGTCGGAAGTGCGACAGCTGAGCTTGAGCATTTGGGTTTGATCCCCAGGTCGGGTCAAAGTGTTAGATGATTGGGTTTGTCCAAATGGAATTTCTCAGAGTCCCGTAGTCTAGGTTTTGGCGGGAGGTGGCAATAGGCTAGGGCTAGTCTATATATGCGTAATGTGAGTGTACGATAGGAATGTGCACTGCATTCACAATTTCGGATAAAGGCATGATTTTAAGTTCTGCGATCCAAATCTACCGACCAACCTAAATGAACTATAATTCTTACCTTTATTGAAAACATATTTATCCTTGTCAATGAAGTAGTAGGGTGAATAAACAACAGGTATGATCGACACTTGAGCATTTACTGCTAAATTGAAGGCACCTTTCTTGAATGGCAGTAACTTCCCATCCCATTTTGTGTTCCTTGTGCCTTCAGGGAATATCCAAATCTTGATCTAAACAGAAGGCCAGCTTTTTATTCAGAATATTTAAATGTATATAATAATACTAATATACTTGTTCCGTACCAAAATGGTAAAATTAAGGAACCCTTGTTGTGTGACTATGTAAGTCTGTCTGTCCGTCTGTCACAGCTGGATATCTCAAGAACTGCTAATGCTATCAACTTAAGTTAAAAAATTAAGAGGTCGTTTGCAAATAAGAAAGAAATAATAATGTGTATTTTTTTTTTGCATCAGCGGATATCCGTGGTTCTTAAAATCCAGTGGGGTTACTAGGGCATCATATGAAAGAACGATTTCAATACGTTCATCAATCATCAAAATCATCAATTCAACGCTCTAAGTTCATAAAGCTCTAGGAATGACATTTTCTGTTTTTTTTTGGTTCCTACGCCTTTATGAACTTGGAGGGTTGTATTGGTGATTTTGATGATTATAATTCTGTAACTACATACGTCTTACAGCCGCGAATAATATTTTAATTAACATACAACTTAGCACTGGCCTGCAAATTGCAAAAAACGCAAGAAATTTTGAATTTCGCGGGCTGGTTGGAGCATTCCCCTCAATAGTTCGGTGGCGCCCTCTGAAACTAGCTTTGTGTAAGCAACCCTGAGAATGGCTCTAGCTAATCAACGATTGGGTTTCTGCTATTGAAATTCGAAAACATTTTTCTCGACAAGATTTTGACACATCAGCTGAATCGACGGGGTGTTGCAGGGAACACCCAAATACTCCGAAAGAAACACTCTTTTCCGAATGTCGATGTTCCGATTTTAATTTAATACAATAAGTTAGCGAGGAATATCTCTGAGGTCGTTCCAGTCACGTCAGTGTAGGTACTTAAATATTTGAATGTGTTTTTTAATTGTGAAGCAGCAAAAAGATTAAATAATCTATCTTCAAACTACACATAAATTAAAAATAATTATCATATAATATATTAATAAATTATAAAGAGGAAAGATTTGTTTGTTTGATATAAATAGGCTCCGAAACTAAAGGACAGATTTGAAAAATCAGAGATCCTCACAAAAATTGCCAACCCAAAGTATATTGTAACCCAATTGAAAATATAATATTGTAACCCATTGTAAGTGTATTGTAACCCAAAGTAGCAAAATTTTGCATTGAAAATTAATATTTAGGGTTCCGTAGCCAAATGGAAAAAACGGAACCCTTAAATAGATTCGTCATGTCTGTCTGTCTGAACGGCTGGGCCGATTTCGATAATTCTTTTTTGTTTAGTTCGCCTACATACAGGAAAGGTTTAAAAGCAAAAAAAAAATGGGTAGGTAGGGTAGCCAGTTGTCGGGAGCGAAGCCGCGGGGTACAACTAACATATCTATATATATAAAAATGAATTCCTATTTCCCTTGGTCATTGCATCACGCGTGAACGCCTGGGTCGATTTCGCCAATAATTCTTTCTTTTTGTTGTGTTTATTATTGTCAGGAAAAGGTTCTTAAGAATAAAAAAGATGAAGAAAGTTGCCAGTTGACGGGTGCAAAGCCGCGGGGGATAGCTAGTTAACAAGTAATTTACACATAACCCTGTAAAGAGGGAGGTATAAAAGATGAAGTTCGTGGAGTATCTACTAAATCCGCGCGAACGAAGTCGCGGACGAAGTGCTAGTTACGTTGCAAGAGTTTTTTTGTACCTACAGTACGATGAAATTGAATTTAACTTATTGTTGGTTGTCCCTATATCTATAGGTAGGTTTTGTTGCTTGTTAGTTAGATTTCATATAAATAACACACAGGCCCTGAAATTAGGTAGGTAAGGTGCTCCGCTAAAACTTAAACATTGATGGATGACATAAACCGTTTTCTGGATTAAAATTTTTGAGGTTCTGAATTGAATCAGAATGAGTGTAAAAATTGGAAAAAAGCTATTATAAAAGAGCACAGAACAAATATTTTAGATTTTATGTCTCGTTTGTGTTTCACATCAAACCTGCTGCAGGAAATTGAATGCGGTTTTCAGTTGTATCGTTGTAGGCTGTTTTTTCTGTTCCGTGGTTGTAGGTCTAACTTAAAATCTTCTGGGACATGTTTCAGCTTATATTGCAGCATATACTTAGCCAAGTTGGCAAGCACGTGAGTCGGGCCACGGGCACAGATAGTAGGTATCAACATAATAATAAAAAAATACCAACCTTATCTCGGGTCATAAGCAGCGCCGTTCTCTCTAGGATTCGGTTAGCTTCATTAGGATTCTTTCTATCAATGAATAGACATCCACAGAGATACGTGACTATTCCTAGTGGGCCAGTATAAATGAATTCTTTTTTTACTATCAGAAACAGCTTCCGTACTAAATACCATGCACTGTTCAGGCCTGAAATAAGTAAGTAAATGCACATACAAACTACCTCTCCCTATCATAAATCCAGAACATAAAACTTTCAGGGGTAAGTATAGTCTTGTTTGTTTAGTTCAGGATCTTTATTTACGAATAGAATACCTAAGTGCAGCGTAAACTCGAAATGAGACAAAATATTTTTAATTTCAAAATGTTATAAGTAGTTGGTTTTCTTGAAAGTTGAGTCATTGGGCTTTATGTATACAGCATTCATTGTAAACTATTTTTTTTTTAAATTTCTAATAAAGCAAAGAACAAAATGAATTAAAGCAAGCGTATAGGTAAGTAATGGGCGGTCTTATCGCTCAGGACATTCTTTACAAAAAACCTTTTGCTGTAAGAAAGACCAGTCCCTAAGTCCAATCATTGCATGGAAAAAAAGATTAATAGTTAAGTGATTAGGAAATAGAAAACTTCGTTAGTTAAAAAGATATTCACCTGCTATATCGAAAACGGATTGGTGGTTGCTTATGATAACAGCTCCCCGATCTTCCGCTAATATTTCCCCATTGCGTATATGCCATTCCATTCCGTATATCTTCGTAATGTGTTTCATCAGGCTCGAAGTGAACCTGAAAAATTAGTGACATACCTTCCTTAGTACCTACTGACTAATAGTTTCCAAATCACCATATATTAGTACTTGTAACTGTACCTACTAATATATGGTGATTTGGAAACTGAGGTTTTCCCTCTTCTAGTTATAAATAATAAACGGTGCTGCCATCTTATGTATCGAGAGAGACTGGCTGATCGTCAGCATCTGGAAGAAGCCTGTAACTATAATACTTAGGTACAGCCTACCTACCTAGGTTTACTGACAGTATAAGTAAATCTTGCCAGCTGTGCATCTGGCCTAATAGTATGTTTTCACAGCACAAGCACGAAAACGTCAAATCATTTGCCGTGTAAGCCAAACCTCAAGTACGTTATTATATTCCGCGAAAGGAGCCCGTCGGCCTCCGCTGCTAGATGCAGGTCGCAGCAGTCAAAATGAGATTTCAAATTCAAATCACGTTATTGCCCTGCAGGTTATAATGAAATTCAGTACAATATTGGTGCCCGACCGTAGGCTGGAGCTTCGGACGCGCGACGTGCTCCTAGCGGCGGGGGCCGATGCACGCCCACTCTTTTCATGACTGGACCAGTGAAAAATAGAGTACGCTTCTCAGGGAGAAAGGTTTCTTTGCCTTGGGCTAGCTTAAATCCTTCGCCACATTCAGGATTCTTGTATTAACTCCCTCGCTTGGCTTGTGTGTTAAACTCTTAACTCCCTTAGTCAGCTCGGGACTCTGGAATCCTTCATTGCGTCCAGGATTCAATATGACGCCCGTGATATAAGACACTACTTTATCCCTTAGGTGCATAATCTACTATTTTATGAAATCAAACATTTAAGCACATAGTGTAAGGTCCACCTGGGGGCTACTCTCCAAGCCCGAAGGCCGTAGTTTCGGCTTTAGTTGCTAACCTAACCACTGAGAATTATTACTAACAACTCGGTTTGACAGTTACTATAAAATCCTGTTGTCACTCATTCTTAGTAATTCGGGTTCGGGACTAATTGTAGGTCCGTAGGTGATACGGAGTAAAAAAACGCCCGCAATTAAGCCCGAAACTACGGAATTCAGGGCTTAAGGCTTAGAGAGCCCCCCTGGTTGCTGCTGTTAGTGACAGCAGAGTCAGAGTTTTTATTTAAGTATCAAATATCTATAATGCACCTTTATAATTATTTGTAATTACTCACACTCCGTTGGAGGGATGCCTCGGTCTAATCAATAAAAATGGGAAAACTATTATTGATGTCAATGTCAGGAACACATAGTATAGAGACATTTTGAGATGAAATTTCAGTTTTATAAATTCACTTTTAATTACACTTTTATATCGAAGTAGCAAAACAATCACTATTAAGGATATTAAAATCTTGGACAACATTTTGCCAGTTGTCAAAGACGGTATCGCGTAAATTTAACTTATATTTTGTTTATTATTAGGTAAATGAAGGAGAGCGGAGATTGCACGTCAAGTTATATCGTAAACACGGATTCGATTAATGAGACTGCACCAATTTGAACGCTGCCTGAATACTGTTATCCACGCAGTTATGTAAATCTTTAAATAAGTTTATGACCGCGTTGTACCTAGTTATAAAGAAAACTGGTTAAGTGCGAATAGTGCAGCATATAAAACACACACACAGGGCCGGCGTTAAGGCGATAAACGAAATATAAGGCTTATTTGAGAAATATTTTTTGTCTAGAAAATTATTATCTATGATAGAGATTTGATATTTTGTTTTATGTTTTTAGACTTAATGATCTACCTACCTAAATTCAAAAGAAGTACCTACACGATGCGAAGAAGTTTTCTCGATAAATATTTTTAACAATATTTTACTGACTTCAGCAGTTTAAAGTTGTTGTTTATTAAAAGTAAGTATGTATTTGTGTGACCTTGGACAATATTCGTAGCATGTACTATTTGTGCCAACATTGAATTGATGTGTAGAAATGGTATGAAATAAAAGGCTAAAACTGGATAAAGATCAACGTTTGGGGGACATACCTAAACGCTACAATGGGCTCATATCACAGAAAATAGTGGCTAATAACACCAGCAAATGATGATGAGATCATCACATTCACTTCTGAGTGTCGAACATCCACAAACATTTTATTATTACTCCTCGAAAGGTAATGTTGCGAAAGCATTTTTTTTTCTAGTTTGGAATGTCCTTTTTTTATAGCATTACTTTCATATTTCAACTCAAGAAACAGGCAAAAACAATTTATTTTATTTCAGGGTTTGAAATACGACAAATCAACATGTCAAGTACAATAAACTTGCCAGCTCACAAAAAAAAAGTTTCTCGCGACTTAGTGTGCATGAATTTCAGAACCAAGTCAAGAAGGAGAAAATAATTTAAAAAATGTTTAGTCCTAGTGAAAAGAAAATAAATAGTTTAAAAAAAAAAACTTGCGCAATGCAAGTCGAAACATGTCCAACCTAAAACTTTCATCGCACAACAAATCACCTTCAATGTCTGAAAATTTCTTTATATCGATTGAAATAGGTACTCAAATTACGCGTAGCGCCCTGTCTCTCCCGGCGCCCTTCAGGTTGCCGGCGCCTCGGGCGGCCGCCCGCGTCGCCAGGCCCTTAAGCCGCTACTGCGCACACACATCGGATACTTAATTAAAACAGGTCCTAATTGATAGATACAGATTGCAGAAATGAGTGGTACTTATGTGGATACAAATATGTAGGTTAGGTGATTGGATTGTGTTTACATTAGAGATAGGTATGTAGGTACTCGTATGTGTCACCGGAAAATTGCAAACTCGGTAAGATTGTAAATTATCCCTCGACATTGTTAACTATCTTTTCTAAATAAAACACGGATGTGTTGGGAACTATTGAATTTGATGGGATAGGTACTTATACAGGGTTATTTGTAAAACACCAGCAACCTCTCAGGACTGTGTTACTAACATCATAACCAACAACTTTTGTTTTCTGACTTTTGAAAATTCATCAGATTTTAGTTCATCAGGATTTCATACAAAAATAAAAAATATTTAGATTGAACGCTCTAAATGGTACGAAGTCTTTTTCTAATGTTTTGCATAGACCTTGTAACATTTAGACCCTTCAATTTAAATATTTTTTATGAAATCTTGATGAATTAAAATATGATGAATTTTCAAAAGTCATAGAACAAAAGTTGCTGGTTATGATGTTAGTAACATAGTCCTAAGAGGTTGCCGGTGTTTTACAAATAACCCTGTATATAGTATAATTATGCATAACGATTTTTTCAAAATAATCGTGAAATTATAATCTAATCAAGATTTTTCACAATCTTACGGAGTTTGCCATTTTCCGCTGACATAGATACATATGTCTATGTATACCTAAATCTATTTTAGTATATTTCAACTTATTTTTCTTCTGCTCTACTATGAATGTCCCGTTTTTTTGACATCATCGGCAGTGGCACTACTAGTTTTTCTTTGCTTGCTAAGACACAGGCGCAGTCCCGTTTTCTGAACTCTCCTTATTTTCCTTGCTTAGGCACTGGCTCTGTCCCGTTTTTAGGGTTCGAAAAACTCGTAACTAAAACTTAAAAATAATCTAACGTAATAATGGCGTCGAAAAACTCATCTGTATCACTAACCACTGGTAATGTGCCCAAAAGGCTGGCAGCACTGCTACGTTGTATGGCAATGCTTATCTGCTTTAAAAAAGTACTCGGACCCCACGAATCGAAAGATTCAACCCCGAAAGGCTCGAAAATATAAATACCAAACGGATGTTCTCTGCAGCCGCGGCGGTAGCGCCAGCACCGTACGATGAGCTGAAAGATGGGACGGCGCAAGAGTATCAACGCAAGTAGCGTCCCACACTAAAGGCCTACCCATTTTCCACGGAAATAACGACATGCCGTCCGGTATCTTGCCATTGGGGTTGTAATACAGCCGGAACGCCGACGGCGACAAGAGCTCGTCGGATGATGTTGTTTATATTCGCGTGCCGCGCTATGCTACCCGCGCTACGGTTGCATGAAAAGCCGTGGTGTCCGAGGCTGTTGACAAATTCGCCACAGTGGTAGCGATGAGGAGAACAACAAGGAGCGCCAAGAAGTAGGAAGGCAGCAAAGCGGAAAATAGTATCGTCGAACAAGGTGCCTATGTTCGACGATGGTAGTGCGTGAAGCCAGAGTCCCGACTATCATTGACCCGCAGCCAGTAGGCGCGCACGCTCCGCAGCAGTCGCAGATGTGGCTATAAGATTATGCTGAACTATTCTGCAGAGTCGCCCGTCCCACCGTCTCGGCCGGGTAGTCGGGTGGATTTAAATTCGGGCAAACGAGTCTCCAGGCATCCATAGCCTCTGTGAAGCACGTCACAGCTAAACCAGCCAGTGAGGAAACTAGGATATTCCTGACTAATTTCTCAGTGCCATGAACCGAGGATATGAAAGCCGGTAAACTGATACTTGTAATTTTGCGGATGCCGAGGCCTCCCATATGGATGGGAAGAGTAGCTTGACTCCAAGCTCGGTCGTCCAAGGCCACATTTAAAAGTGAAGTTAGTGTATGACGTATGTTTTGGTACATTTTTTCCAAAAGGTGAGGGTGCTTCCATAAATGGGAAGCACGAAGAAAGTATGTCAATTTAGGGCCGAAACAACAGTAACGGATTGAGGTGGTTTTGGTGTTGGTGATGTAGTCTTTTTAACCCAAAGGTTGACTGGTAGAGAATGTATTGTTGTATTAAGTCCACCCATGTAACACTATTGTGCATAAAGTTTAAATAAATAAATAATTGCCGAATGCATGTTAATTTTGAGTAACCTTTCCGGATTGTCATTAAAATTTAGTTTTTTCTCCTAAATAAAATTGGGAAAAGATTGGTCAAAGATTGGAGACCCAAGGAGGCAAAGAGAACTTTTTTCAATACATGCAGTAGCAACAAGTTTGTTTGTTTGTTTGGTTGAACGCGCTAATCTCAGAAACTACTGGTCTGATTTGAAAAATTATTTCAGTGTTAGAGAGCCCATTTATCAAGGAAGGTTATAGGCTATATATCATCATGCTTAGACAAATAGGAGCGGAGCAATAATGGAAAATGTGACGCAGACGAAGTTGCGCGGGCCAGCTAGTTTGAAATAAATGCTTTGAATCTGAATACATACAAGCCTCTGAACCAGTCGGCCAGGTGATAACAACTCATATGAGGATATATCGTGAAGAAACCGGTAAGCACCTGGAACTAAAATTTCGAAACATACTTAATATGTCATCCACCAAGTCACACAGGGCTAGCGTGGTGAACTACAGCTCTCACAGAGAGAAAAACTGTGTCCCAAAAGTAGGGTAATAGGCTGATTAGGTATGTTTATGCTCCTTCATTAGGTAAGTCTTATGGGTCTGGGTTTAAAGGTACCTTTACTGCGACCATTGTTTATGAATTTCGCGGATTTACAAGTAAGCGTAAACTCCGAAAACCCTACTTAAAAGCATGTCATTCGTAGTTTGGTCTCGTCATGATTATTGTAAGTTCTCTTAATCAGAAAATTATTATAAAACATCATATTTAGTAGTATATTATTTTAGCAAATATATACATGTATTTTATTATTTGTTTGTTGTACACCTACCACAGTGTAGTCTTTTAACCCAAAGGTTGACTGGTAGTGAATGCCTTGTTGCATTAAGTCCTCCCATGTACCACTATTGTGCATAAAGTCTAAATAAATAAATACAATAGGCGTTAGAATATATATGTATAATTATGGATATTTTGGATATGTCACGAAGGTTTTAAGCTAAATAATCTTGGCCACTGTGAGATTCTAAGTAAACAGCTCACACGGTTACTGAATATGTGATCGGTTTCGGAAATACAAGATGTCTAACTTCGAATGTATGGCCATTATGCACGGGGTCATTAGCTAGCGACACCCCACAGATGTGATGGAATACAACAGCTGACTTCAGTCAACTACCTCCTGTGTTTAGAAGTGAACTTAACTACTCGAAATTATGAGTTTCGACTGTTTCATTTATGTAAAGTATAGTCGTTTGAGTAATATGTATAAGTTTGGAAGTATTGAAATGTAACCTACTTACGCCACATAAACTGACATTTCATTGAAAATGTAAAATTGAAGGCTCTCTGAATTGTACCGAGTGCTCAGAATATCGAAACATCAAAGGATCGACAGTTTATTAAATCGAATGCCTGTTCGAATACCTATATCGAGCTTCGTCAGATGGAAATTCTGCATCCGGCAACAGATATGCCTAAGTGTTTTGTTCGATACGCTTCGTTGATAATAAGTAATATTGTTTTCGACTAGGTAATTAATTTATCTAATGAATTAAATTAAAATGCTCATTGTTTTTAGGTACCAAATCTCAGTTTTTTACCTTGTCTAACTTGTTTATCATAAACACGAATCTGTTCAGTTCAGTCAGTTTGACGTAGTTATCATATTACATACGTCAAACTGACTGAACTACACAGATTCGTGTACTTATATTGTTAGTAGTCTACTTAGTCAACAGTTGCTTCTTTTTAAGTTTTTTCAGCAGTTTCGGAAAAATATGAATGAGGTGTCATTCGATGCGGAATAGCACGTAGTTGACTTTTTAAAAAAACAAGTTCCGCTCAAAAAAATTGCATAAATTAATTAGAAAATAGAAAGGTTGGTTTTTTACAAATATCTCAAAAGTATAATACAACTTAAAATAGATTCAAAAGGAGGAGGAAATTTTCTAAAAAAGAAGTCTACTCCCAGATAAAAAAAAAACAGATTATGATTCCAAAAATAAAAGTTAGATTAACCTATCATCTAAATAAAGCAATTATTTATTTACATTTTTTTTTATTAAAGACTAGCTTCTGCCAGCGGCTTCCTAGGGAACATATTCCCGGGATGAAAAGTAGCTTATGTGCTATTCCAGACTATAATCTATCTTTGTTTTAAATTTCATTAAGATCCGTTAAGCCGTTCTGGCGTGATTGAGTAACAAACAACCAAACTTTCACATTTTTAATATTACTCGTTTGGTGTACAGCGAAATTATAACCATCTTCCCCTCGACATTATAATTATTAAAGGATATTGCAAACTGTCGTAAGCCGTTTTACGAAGCTACTCGCTAGCCTCTAGGCGCCAAGCAAGCCGTCTGTCTGTGCGTTCGCGACCTTATACAAAAATAATCCATAAAGCATGATTCAGTATTCACGCGCGATGGCTTATTAAAAGCGTATTTCATGTATAACTTTGGTGTTTCTATACCGATTTCTATGATTCTTTTTTATGGAATAGTTAATAATGGTAACTTTTTTAATAAGGGATGACTGAGAGTGTTATAAACGTAAGAGTAGACAAATATAATCAGAAAGCTTCGAACTGCTAAGCTATCGGGAGTTACACGTGTTATTGTGCGTCAATCATAAAAGATAGACATGCTGTCGTTGGATATTTTTATATAATTTTAAGGAGAACATTTCCGTCATACATGATTTCTGTGTAGCTTTCACCATTAAGGTTGCGCACGCGACGGAAGCTTAAAAAATGGAGTAATTTCTCCCGTTTTCCCAACATTTCCCTTCACTGCTCTGCTCCTATTGATTGTAGCGTGATGAAAAGTATACTATAACCTGCTCAGGAGTATGAATAATAATTGTACCAAGATTCATTAAAATCCGTCGAGTAGTTTTTGTTTCTATAACGGTTATACAGACAGACAGACAGACCGACAGACAGACAGACAAAAATTGTACTGATTGCATTTTTGGCATCAGTATCGATCCCTAATCACCCCCTGATAGTTATTTTGGAAATATATTTCATGTACAGAATTGACCTCTCTACAGATTTATTATAAGTATATATAGAAGATAGTATTGAAAATTAATAAAATAAATAATAACATGCAGCTTTGAATAATAAAAAGTGAGTCATAGAAATATTAAAAAAAAAATAGTTTTCGATTAATAGTACCTATTTAATTTTTCAACTACGTAAATAAAACAAAAACAGAAAACTACATTAATTTTTTTATTTTCCATCGACGAACTTTTCTGGTGCCTTTTAAAAGGAATATGGATAGAAGGAAAAAAATCTCAGACTTATAGTTTGACAACTATCACACTTGCAATGTTCATGTGCAAGCGTCAAAACTTATTAATTAAATAGCTGTGCCCGCGACTTCATTCGCGCGGACGTCGGAAAATGATGTGATGTGTTGCATATACAAAATCTACGTTCAGTTACGTATCCTGATCTTTCTCAGAATGCAGGGCACTGTATCATCTCTACCGGTTGAAGTGCCGACCAGCCCAGATAATCTACTGGTACAAACCTATCTTGAATCAAAATCAACAAAACCGACTATCGAACGAATGGCGGTGAATCAAGTTGATTCTTAATTTCGTCCAGCTCAGTCCAAAAAGAAACACATTTTCTCCAATTTTTACTGACAATATTGCAGATTGCAGACCACTGATTAATTTAATTTGTTTTTTTTTTTACTTGAATTGGGTTTGCTCTTGACTCTAGTCTAGGTCAGAGATGACACAGACAAATTCTACGATAAAGCGAGCTTACCCAGAATAAATATTAGGTTCTACGAGTGACTACCAGGTGGCACTATAACTAAATTCCCATACTAAATTCTAACGCGCTCGCAATCGAACGCGTTCGAACGTGAGTCGAAAAAACTCACACTAAAGCCTCTGTGCGCTCTAACTTTGATAAGATTAGGGTTGTAAGCATTCGGAAACACAGACGCAGGCAAAGAGTTCCACTCCTTTGCTGTGCGCATTAAGAAAGCCGCTTCGAAGCGCTTAGTGCGAGTTGGTGGAATAGCATCAAGGTAACGATGGCAAGTTGCAGTGCGTCTGGATGTCAGATGGTAGAAGGGGGCTGATGGGATGAGGTCGTGGAGTTCCTGGGCACACTCTCCGATTTTTGTGTTCTATATGTCTTTTTTCTGACATTTCTATGTAATTTAATGCGAAAATATTCAATGTACAGACACGACAACTCTGCGATTTTATTATAAGATAGATAATAGACTATTGTATAGCTGATTGAAAATTCGAAATATATTTTCTTTTGCCGAAGGATTATTGTTCGTTCATCTGTATAGTAACTTGAATTTTTCATTTCTTAATTTTCATATTGATTATATTTTCACACTTTTTGCACGAAAACGTCAGATTTGGATTTGGCGTTTTGTCGTGCAAACTCAAACCAAAGTAAGTCATATTGCAGGTTAAAATAATATTCAGTACAATAACGTTGCCCGGAGGTCAATAATGTGATTTGAATTTGGAACTCGATTTAGAGACTGACGGAAACCACTCGCGGCCAGGTCTTCATGAATTGCAAACAATTTTCTCGCAGTAGGTGTGAAAAGTAGAGTAGGTATGCTCTCAGGGATAACGGTGTCTCTTTACCTTGGGCTAGCTTGAATTCCTTTCTGCATTCAGGATTCTAGAATTAACTCCCACGCTTGTGACTCATCAGTCCGGAGATTATGTACAGAAGGAATAAAGCATTATCCCCTTGGTGTATAATCTACTATTATTGTTAAATTGCCCGAAGCGGGCCCAATAACAGCAGTGGCTTGCGCCAGCCAGAGTGCCTGTTTTCAACGGTATTTCCACTCCTCTGGGAAAACTGAAAATATTTGTCCCACGTTTGGGGAGTTTAGATTTTTTTTTGGAAATTCCCTTCTCTTTTTGAATCTATTTATTAAATTTTAAAAATATTAACGATTTTTTGAGATATTTGCCAAAACCAAACCATCATTTCTTTTATTCAGGAAATTCTTTATCACTTTTTCAATTTAAAAGAGCTGAACTTTATCTTTTTTTTCAATAATCATCTACATGCTATTCCGAATCTTTCATAATAATATTTTTCTGAGACTGCTGATAAAGTTGAACAAAGAAACATTTTTGACTAGAAATAAAGAATTAAATCATTTCTGTTGAAGCAGTAAACAAAACAAATACACAGTTATAGCCCAGGGCTACGGAAAAATTCCCGGAAATGTCTTTTTGTGAAAATTAAAGGCATTTTTTTCTTTTTCATAAAGGAATTCGTTCATTAAAACAAAACTATATTCCAGTATTGACGTTCGAGTAAAAATATGTTCTTTGTTTAAAAAGCTTTGCGCATCAATTGGTAGGCTTACTGACCGATATTGGATACTAGGTAGTTTTATTTTAACAATATATTTTTGTTTAACGCTTGGTAGGTTTTACTGAGTACAATTTCCGATATTGATGTTGTACTTTCAATCTGATATGGGTAACTAGCGGCCAACGTATGTAGAGTCACGGTCTTTAATTGATGAGCCAATTGCCACTGTTCGTATGTTGGCCGGGGAATGCAATCGGGTTTAGTCGGTTAAATTCGTACATAGTACCAAAGTCAACCAATTAAAAGTCTAGCAACCGTTATCTAGAGACAATTGTTTTAGCGTAGCCATAGTAACGTTAGCATATGGAAAAATTATGATTGATAGGTAATTTCGGAAGAACTCGAACTCACGATTTTTTCCGAATTTAACGCGTAGATGAAATTCATGACAATCGTCAACATAAAGATTAATAAAATTAATAACACCTAAAAGTTACCATCTTTGAAGAATTGATTATGAATTTAATTTAATACTAGCTTTTGACTGCGACTTCGCACGCATGTCCCGTTTTTTTCAATTCCCGTAGGAATTTTCATTCATTTCATTTCAGTCACTCAGTAACGGAATTTTTTTATAAATTAAGTATGTTTTTTTATAGTTGATGTTTTAGCTATTATAAATGCCATAAAAATCCGGCCAAGTGCGAGTCGGTTTCGCATTCGAAGGGTTCCGAACCACAAATCGAAAACATTACAAAACATTTTTCTTGTACGGAAGCCTCCTATAATTTTTAATTTTGTTTAATTTTATTATTTGTTGATAGCAACAAATAATAAAAATTAAACTAAACCGCTACAAAGCGGCAATAGAAATTCGCACAGATTTATCAGAAATGTATTAATTAAGTCTAATATAAAGGAAGTCAGTATCAAATTTATGGGTTTATCATTGAAAACTTATTGGTCATTCTTCAACCTCTGTGGATAAGACTATTTCCGATAATTAGTAATTTGTCATCTTGTTTACGAGCATGCGGTTAAATCGTGTAATCTCGAGAATGTATAAAACTGCAAAATCGGAAAGTTTGAAAGAAGCTCATCAATTAAAGTCCAAGACACCTACTTGGAAACCCTGTTTAATCCTTTTTAAACCTTAAATAATTCAACAAAAAATAAAACTAAAATAAGGAGGCCACTTTAGGCCACATAAGTTGAAACTCTTCTAAGGCACTCAATTAATACCATAAAAGTTTATGACATAACACGAACTAACGAAAACTTTTGCATGGTACCTAATACCGTAAAGAAATAAAATTCAGCTTACATTGCACTATAAAATATCAAAGATACCTAGGTATAGGCCACCAAGCAATGGATCGCTAGGAAAATTTATTTATAAGTTTTTCCAAAAGTTCTCGAATAAAATGAGACTTAGTTGAAAGTGTTCGTCGTAAGTTGTGTCAGTTATTTGTTGGTATAAGACACTTAAGTCTGAACTTCCACACTTGCCTTCACGCTGAACCGACACCTTGTGACATTCTCGTACAATTATTATTATGATGATGAAAGTTATGAGAAGGTTAAATATTGTTTTTGTATAAATCAGCTTTAGGTGTGAGCTTTGTCAGGGAGCAATAAAAGGCAGCGTGTTAGATTAACGGATCGCGTAAGGAACACAGCGCTGACATCACTTAAACAGCAACCCTGCCAAAATAGAATGGGACTTCGCCGGACACATCAGCATGTCTAACGATTCAAGGTCTAAATCAACCACAACTTGGTTCCCAGAATATGTTCGGCAATATCATACGCGGCAGACCCAGGCGAAGATGGCGGGTTCACACTTGCCCAAAGCAGGGTGGAATGAAAAGAAGTAAGCTTTTGCCATGCAGTGGGACAGACCAGGCTGAAACTAAATAAATTATTTTATAAATCACAAAAATAAGTAGCTCACGTTTATGGAAAATATTACATTCCGCTCCATATCTGAATTAGGCCTAAGTAAAACTTTTGAACACGTCCCAGAGGGTCATAGTCATCCGGCGTCCGGCCCTGGTTCAATACAAAGTCCGGGGCGATGGGGCGTGGAGAGCAGTCACCTCCTTCTGCGAAGCAAGTGAAGGAGGAGGCAAGACGCGTGAGGGAGAGGCAAACCTCACGCTCCAGCCGCCGCAGCAGAGGAAGACGCCCTGGGCGTCGGGATTAGCAGGGCGATTCCCGTTTTTAGGGTTCCGTAGCCAAATGGCAAAAAAGGAACCCTAATAGATTCGTCATGTCTGTCTGTCTGTCCGTCCGTATGTCACAGCCACTTTTCTCTGAAACTATAAGAACTGTTGAAACTTGGTAAGTAGATTTATTCTGTGAACCGCATTAAGATTTTCACACAAAAATAGAAAAAACAAAACAATAAAGGGGGTCCCCATATTTAGCACTGAAACTAAAAATTTTTTTTTCATCAAACCCATACGTGTAGGGTATCTATGGATAGGTCTTCGAAAATGATATTGAGGTTTCTGATATAATTTTTTTCTAAACTTAATAGTTTTCGAGAGAGACACTTCCAAAGTGGTAAAATGTGTCCCCCCCTCCCTGTAACTTCTAAAATAAGAGAATGATAAAACTAAAAAAAAATTAAGATGTATATTACCATGTAAACTACCAGCGAAAATTGGTTTGAATGAGATCTAGTTAGTAGTTTTTGTTTAATACGTCGTAAATTGTAGAATACGATAATGGTACGGAACCCTTCGTGCGCGAGTCCGACTCGCACTTGGCCAGTTTCTTAAAAAGCCTCCGTTTCATAACAATGGAGTTACGTAAAACAAAATTATGTACTAACCGCAGATTCTTAACGGCTGTCGTCCATCATTTTCACAATAAAGTCGTTAGCAGCTATTTTTGTACATTATCTCTACATGATTACATCTTAAGGCGAGTTTATAAAACAATGTTTTTTTTTTGTTTTTCTTTAGATCGTGGTTATATTGACCTCTGAAGAAGCCAATAAAAAAACACACGGTAGGTAGGTACGTGGTGATGATGTGGTAATATTCAATGACAAGCTTTTGCCACCAGTTTTGCTCGCGTGAACTTAAAAATCTCTCTCGTCTCTAATAGAGGAATGCGCTACCAGAATAAAATCTAATATCAAGTCCAGGAGCCCTAGGTACGGTTTCATGGGAACGCCATCATGAGTCTGTTGTGAGAATGGGACAGTATTTTTGTCCTGTATAGCTTCGTCCCTCTTTCACTCGGGAACCATGAGATTTTGGGACGTCACAGTACGGTTCCTGACTTGATTTGGACATTAGATATTTTACATACTTACCGGTAGAATGGCAGGCATTCGACAAGGCAGGTACTTGACCAAATATCTACCAATTAAGGACAGAGATCTGTGTTCTATATTTAATTAAAACCATTGAAGTGCGGTGCTGTCATTGATCAATAAAATCCACACCATTGCTTTTTCTTTTGTTATCTACTTTTATGTGGTTTAGTCGCATGTGCCTATTAATGAACTTATAAAATTTAAGAAATTTGTGTAAAATGGGTTCGGAAGTTTGGCTGTATGTATTAGGGGTTAAAGTACGAAACTACCGATTTGTACTGAAAAATTGAAGTTGTTTTTTTTTTAATTTATCATATTTATTTAATCGTAAAACACTGGTATTCAGCTGAATCCGGTTTGACTGGAAGCCGACCCCAATATACTTGGAAAAAGGCTAGGCAGATGATATTTATTTAATCAAAATAATTACCATTATTATCTATACATTGCTGCCATATAATAGGAAGGTCATTTATGCCTTTGCGATAGAACTCTGGTGATCTAGATTCGACAAACTATGTGAAAGCATTTTGTACTGCCTCCTGAGAAGAAAACTTTTTTATCACGTAGAAAATTGTCCAAATCACGAAAAAATAGTATTCCGTTGGAGCAAGGTCTGGCGAATTCGGAGGGTGACGAATGGTTTCTAATTGCAGTTCCTGTAGAGTTAAAACGGTTTCTCGTGCTGTATGTGGTCTCGCGTTATCAAGGAGCAATTTATTTATTTATTTATTTAAATAGAACGGCCGAAACCAATTACACTATTTAACATAATTAAAATAGATTTCACTCAATCATGCTTCTTCTCACAAAAATTCAAACATTCTGACATTATCATCTTCCATTCATCCGCAAACATATATCAAGACCTGTTCTTGAGTCCAGGAGAGCGTTAATAGAGGCTACAGTCCGAGGAATAGGTGACTTGGAGTGTGCAATAGTACGGCTAGTTGGAACAGCCAGTAAGCGGTGCTTTCTGCCACGACAGTAATTTTCTGGGACAAATAGATTGCAGACTTCATTATGCAAATCAGGATCATCGATAATCCCCCTAAGAATTTTAAATATTACAGCCATCTGATCACGCGACCGTCTTACTTCTAGAGAGTTGAAACTTAAGCAATCCAACAGGAATTTAGTGGGATACAAGTAGGGATAAAACCCGTACATGTGCTTGTAAAGATATCGGAGGAATGCTTTTTGTACTTTCTCTAGAACCAACGCATACTGCTTCTCAAAGGGATTCCATACGCACGCACTAGACTCAAGCTTGCTACGAACCCGAACTGCTACGAATAAGCTACGAATGCCCCAAACAAAAGCCGGATAACGTGGGGGTTGTGGAAGTCACGACAGTTCCTTAAAACGAAGCCAAGGCGCCTGAAGGACTCCTTAGCAGTGGATGAGATGTGGTCGTGAAAAGTGAGCTTACGGTCAAATATGACTCCCAGATCTTTCATGGAATCAGTTCTTGTAATAGTATCTCCATTCAGTTTGTATAGAAAATTGACCGGGTGCCGCATGCGGCCGAAAGACATCACGTAGCATTTTGATTCATTAAATTGCAATTTATTTTTTAAACTCCAATTATATACTGCATCAGTGTCTGATTGCAGAGCTTGGCAATCGCGCTCAGATTTAATTTCATAAAATAGTTTTAAGTCATCAGCATATAAGAGGGATCTAACATTAACAACCACATCAGGGAGGTCATTCACCATCAAAATGAAAAAGAGTGGGCCGACTACCGAACCTTGACTCACACCCGAGCGAGTGTGGTATGGGAGTGACTCGTATAAACCTAGTCTGACATATTGTTGTCGGTCCCGCAAATAGTCTGCAAGAAGCCGCAGGAGCCCCGGAGCAACACCTATTGCACTGAGCTTTGACAGCAAGACGTCATTGTTGACTCTGTCGAACGACTTTTAAAAATCAAAGTAGAGAACGTCTACCTGGCGTTTGCGATCAAGACTAGTAGAGATGTAATTAATAAGTGTGAGTAAATTGGTATTAACAGATCTCTTTTCGCGAAAGCCATGCTGCTCATTGCACAGGTACCGCTCCACTTGCTTGTAAATGCCTTGGTGAAGGACATTCTCGAAAACTTTTGCGGGAGAAGATAGTATCGCTATTGGGCGATATTCATCAACTGAAGATTTATTCAAAGATTTTGGTATAGGAGTCACGCGTGATATCGTCCATGGTGGTGGATATACTCCGGATTTTAGAGCTAAATTAAAAATGTGGTTTAGGGGCGGAATGAGAAATTCCTTCCCCTCTTTTAGGAACCATGGAGGAATATTATCAGGACCAGGCTGTTGAGTTTAAGTTTAATTATTCCGTTGCTCACGTCACTTTCGGTGAAGTTGAGAATGTTAATATAATTACTAATGTTACAGTTGCCTGGATTGGCTAAATTCTCTATATTCTCGAGGTCCAACTTTGGTACTTCAGTTTGGAAGACGCTCGCAAAATATTCTTCGAACGCCGCAGCAGCTGCCACACCACAGTGAGTTTTACCGTTGTGCGATACGTTAGGCTCAAACCCGCCCTTTGATCTGAGGTTAGAAATATGCTGCCAGAATTCTTTGGGGTTTTTCGAGTCGGGGCTGTTTCGCTGCTAGTTTTGCTATCATTGTTCGGAGTTCGGCACAGTAGACCTCTGCCGATATTGCTTGACCAGATCGGAAAAAGCTATAGTGAATAACATCATGTTATGACCACCAAACAGTTACCATTACCTTTTTATTGGTAAGCTTTGCTTTAGGACACTGTTGCGGCGTTTGACCTGGGGTCAGCCATTGCATTTTTCGCTTACGGTTATCGTAAAGAATCCAAATTTCATCACATGTCACAATTCGATCCAATATTCCTTCATTTCTGTATCGATTCAACAAGGCAACACAAGTTTCAACACGCGTTTCTTCCTGCAGATCAGTCAAATCATGAGATACCCATTTTTCATATTTTTGTTTCATTGCAAAAGTATCCTAGGTATGGCCCCAAAAATATATAATAGTATAACAGCAGCGATAAGAAATAAAGAGTGTCTGGGATCCTTTAAAAGGTCTTTGTTTGCATTTCTAATAGATAGATGCTACTACTCCATAACTGAGTTTACTACTGATGAACAGAGGTATGACGATTCTGGCTTGCTAATTAAGCACCCATAATTTTAATTATTGATTAAATGTGAACATTTTTATCTATGTAATGACCTGTAAATCTGACATATTTTTAAATTCAATTACTATTATTTTTTATTCTAGTTAATCTATTGACATGCCACTTTATTTTTATTTGCTGTACACCTGACATATTTTTTAAACTTAATTATAATTAATATTTATAAATGTTATTTATTGACATGCCACTTGATTTTATTTGCTTGTTTTTGTTAATTTTGTACGCCATCTACTGGCAAAACATAGTGCACATATTTTAACTCCATACCGTCTGTAACCATACCTATGTTTTACAAATAAATTATTGATTGATTGATATGACGCAAATGAGTCAATATTGTTGGTAACGTAACGTTAAACCATGCCGCTAATTCCTGGGCAGTTTGGCTTGGATCGGCTTCCACCATCTCTTTCAATTCATTGTTATTCACCTGTGTGTGCGGTCTTCCACGTGGTTCGTTCTTTAAATCAAAGTTTCCATCACGAAAGCGTCCCCTCTCCAAACGCAACATTGATATTGCGAGCTGTTCCTGCCGCGTTAGTTCCGCGTCGGAACTCGTATTTAAAAATCACTCGATATTTCGAAGTATCCATCTTTCTTGTCTAAGCTGAATAAAAAAAACAACTGAAAGTCGATAATCGAATGTTGCACATTTTTTAAAAGAAGAACTTCATAGGTACCATGTGAAACTCTCAAAAATCTCAAACCATGAAGGTTCTATGTCAATTGGAAGTACCTATTACAATAAAACGGCAATTTCATACTTTAAACCCCTATTATTTTGAAACGACATAGGAGACGCTCGAGAAAATTATTTTTAATTAATTAATGTGATAAATCGACTATAGACGGGTTTTAGTTGTCATTTTAACCTTTAAAATGTTCTATTTAGGATTCGTACTTATCCAATCATTATGTCTTCCTAAACACAGCAAAGATATGAAGAAGCAGTCCTTATAATTCTGTAGAATTTGTGAATCTCATCCATACGTAGTAAGAGTCGAGAATATCTATCCTGTTTCTGGCGTTGTAAGTACTATACCTACCGCCAATTTAGCTGTCAGATGAGTTCAGATGAGCAGATTATAATGAAATCCATTAAGAACAACATTACTATTGGCTAAGCTCTGTTCTATCTCCTGCCTGCTTGATAAGGAGGGTAGTGGAAATTATATTTTTTTTTCCTAATCCTCCAATGTATTTTTACCGACTTCACAAAAAGGAGGAGGTACTATGTTCGGATGATTGTATGTTTTTTTTTTGTTTTGTATGTTTGTTCATCGAATACTCCGCCAATTGTCGACGGATTTTCAAAATTCTTTTTTTGTTCGAAAGTAGACAGTTCTGAGGTGGTCCCACTGTCACCAAGTTAGGATCTGATGATGGGATCTAAGAGAAATCGAGGGCAAACCTCAAATTTTAAAGGCTTACTTATTATTTTTCGCATATTTAATGAAGTATCTTGTGTATTTGCGTATGGTTGTCACCATCTCAGGTAGCTGGGCTGATGATGGAAGGTACAACTCCATAACAGTAAGAAGTTACTCGAACAGGCAAGGATTGTTTTTAGTAAATTGTTTTGATGTTTGATAGGGCATTTGCCACATTTGGTCTCATGATCATCAAGTCATGACCTGATGCTGCAGAGTACCTAACTCCTCGACAGCTAACAGCAGATATATCGTGTTTATGCTCATTGAAAAGGGCTCGATATGTGGATAAACGAACGTGTTAATCAGGAACACTGAAGTACATAGAGACCTGATGCTGAAGCCAGGAGCATCAGAAATAGAACAAACCTTGAAATTACAGCACCGTAGTCGTGTTTGGGCTCATTTTAAACAGGACTAAATTTTAAGTTCAATGCATTGTTGACATAAGTCTGGCCTGATGCTGCAGCCTGGATTATCAGCATCTAGTCTAAAAACTAATATATACTTCTTAAAGTGAGCTTCTTTTGCTACTTTTTCTTCTGTATATTAACCGACTTCAAAAAGGAGGTTGTTAGGTATGAGGTACCACTAAAAAGTGATAAATAAAAAACTTTTTACAAAAAAATACAACCGACTTTTAAAAAAATAAACATTGTAGTGTTTATTTTTTTTGGCGAAGGCTCCATACAACTCGATTCCTATCGGCTTCCCTTTCGAAATATGGCAAATACTAGCATCTATGTATTGTTTTCAATTATCATTTAAACAAATAATTATTTACGAAGTTACATTGAAGGTATAAAATTTGCTTATGAAAGTTACAATCAAAGAAATAAATCAACGCCGACATTATGTTGAGATAACACGGCCGGCGTTTTTAGGAATCCCAGTACATGTTTCTCTTGTAGCGATCGTGACCTTGAGGCGACATAATACCGCCAGATATAGAGCGGTGGCAAGCCGATATTTTTCGAGTTACAATACGGACAGGGATAGGAAATGCGTACGCCAGAACGAGATGGAATGATACTGAAGTTGTATATTGAATTTGTTCAGATAGTAATATTTGGATGACACTTGACACATTCACAATAGATTTCTTTCGCGCTTATTTATGTGTCATATTTATTGTTTGCACTAATTGTTCATTTTCATTTGATTTGATATATTCGTACCTTTCTTAATCTAGAATCGTATAGCATTATTCATGTATTATTGTTGAAATTGATTTATTTGTGTAAGTGTAAACTAGTAAGTAATAGTGCAGTGAAAACAAGGTTAGTGGCGTTGTATTGTTTGGTGATCGTGTATTTAAATAGGTGTTTACCTAGGTAAGTAAGGATTACTAAGATAGCTTTTTTAGTTTGTAGTTTTATAAGAAAGTAGTTATTTCAGTAGTGATTTTGTAAATTCGATAGCATGGCGGCATTAGTGAACGTAGACTGCTGTCTGTAAGATTATTGTTGACAGAGGAAATATCCTTTTCAAAATTAAAAATCAACCCAGTTTTATGATAACACATAAAAGCTGGGTTGATTTTTATTTTTTTAGATTTTGTAAAAATTAATAGACGAATAGTTTTAGAGTATAAGAAGAAAAGTATTTAGTTTAAAGAATTGTGTAACAGTAAAGTAGATACATATTTTATTTCTTCTTTTTCTTATAATTTTAACGACCTGAGTGTCACAATTCGCCGTTGCGCGAAATATTGCGAGTTCGATTTTCGCAAAAAATGCATGGTTTTGTTTGTATAAGTTGTAAAAATTAAAGTTGCACTTTATTTATTTTTTAGAAAGTTGTGGCTTTCTAAAAAACCCTCATCACACTTGAGCAAGGTAAGCATTTTTTGGTTTCGGCTTCCCTTTTAAGAAAATTCACCCTTCGCCACTGCTACAAAGTAAAAAATAACTTTAATTTCGGAATTCGGTGTTTTTGTTAGTTTCTTCGTATTTTGACACCGACTTCCGAAATTAAAGTTATTTTTTACTTTGTAGTGTTTTTTTTTGGAAGTCGGTTGTATCTTTTTGTAAAAAGTTTTTTTCTGATTAATTTCGTTGCGGGATCCAAGACAGTTGAATTCCTTTTTCCGGGACTCGTCGGGCTTCATTGGCTCGGCCGTTTTTCTGGAGGTCGCGACTGTTGATTCTGACTTTCAGGAGTTGCAGTGGTTGGGAATGTGAGGCGGGCGGGCTTGTCCAAAAAAAAAGTTAGTTTAGGTTTGCATAACATATAATTTGGCATTTCTGATCAGGTGTGAAAAATATTTAATTCACGTATGTTGGAAGGAAATATGCTTGCTGAAGAGAATACTTCGCCTTTTTAAAGGATTGAAATTATCTACTGTAGTGATAGTGTTATCACTAAACAATACTTTTATTAATTCCAAAGATGCTACCACAGAGTAATACGTAGGTACTACACCTCTGGTGAGGTAGCGTCGTGATGATGTACCCGCTATCTCTCAAAATCACCATTAAGTTACGCCATGCACAGAGTACATTTTTATATAGGGTAACGCCATGTGTCATGCTAACACGCAGTCATAAATTCATGTTGTTTGTTTTGCTTAATTTCACTACCTGTCTAAGTAAATAAAGTAATCCCTTAAAAACGCAATTCAAAATAATGTTAAAACTTTGAACAGAATTATCAAACACCGCTGGTAATTTTGTTCAAAGTTCTTGTCTTATTTAGTTGAAAATACTGCTTAATCTCTTAAAATATTAGTTGCGCACAGTGGAAGTGGTTTGCAAAACACTCGACTTCTATTTATCAGTAGAGCTGGTTATAGTATAAACTAACTAGTTGTTTAGGTGAAGAGTTTATAAGAGTAGGTAGGTAGTAAGTTCTTAGCATCTAGGGCGTGTAGTACATTATCTCTGTTACCTAAATAACTTTATGTTGAAGAACAGTGAGTGTTAAAGGTGTTTGTTTGACTGGGTACTCATTCTAATGTTTAATGTGATAAACTAGCAACTCGTCTCGGTTTTGCACAGGTAGCTAATTGCTCGGGTATAATGCTTTGGTGAGCATCAATATCTATACTAATATTATAAAGCAGAAGAGTTATTTTGTTTGTTTGTTTGGTTGTCCGCGCTAATCTCAGGAACTACTGGTCCGATTTAAAAAATTCTTTCAGTGTTAGATAGCCCATTTATCGAGGAAGGCTATAGGCTATATATCATCACGCTAAGACCAATAGGAGCGGAGCAGTAATGAAAAATGTTACGCAGACGACGTTGCACGGGTCAGCTAGTAATATATAAAATTCTTCCGTTACTGATTGAGTGACGTCACAACGCAAACGCCGAAACTACTGGTAGTAGAAAGATTTGGCATGTAGGTTCCTTGGAGAATGTAGGTGAGTAGGTACTAAGAGAAGATTTCCCGCAATTCCTACGGGAACAGGAAAAAACGGAATGTGCGCCTAAGTAGTCGCGGGCAAAAGTTTGTAATATAATAGGCTCCCCATGATTTTTTCCGACGTTTTTAACAATCGACGTCATATTCCAGTCAAATTACACAAAACCTTATGGAATTCATCATCTTCCTGCCCTTATCCCATGTTACTTGGGGTCAGCGCAACACGTTTTTTTTCTTCCACTCTGCCCTATCAGCCGTCAAACTTTCACTAACTCCCTTTTCTTTCATATCGCTTCTTACACAATCCATCCATTTTTTCTTTGGCCTTCCTCTCCCTCTCCATCCATTCACAATTATGTTCATTACTCTTTTAGTTAAATGCATTTCCGGATCCTCTTCACATGACCATACCAAGACAAATGGCGCCACTTTTAAACTACCTCTGGAATTACAGACCTAATTGGAATTAAGACCTACCTTATGGAATTATAGACCTAAAATCGCGCCATGAATTACTCTGACTATTGGTGATAACCGTATGAAAATCTGTTTTGTATTTTTTGTGTCAAACGCGTTAAGACAAACAGAAATATGTGGCGGGGGGCGGTTTTATAATATACAGTGATAGTGTTGATAAGGTCAGCAGTAACTTTTATAGTTTGAAGTTTTGTGTAATGTGATGATTAATTTGCCTAGCTTTTTGACAAGACGGCTTTCAGTCTATTTGATACAGCTGAATGAGTACCAGTATTATTTATTTAACGAGATACAGTTTATCTTACCTTCATATCTCAGATAATGGGTAACACAAGATTGACCTATATATTTAATATCAAATAATCTTTAATAACTTATATCTAAAATGGGTACAGATAATTGACGAAACTATATAAAAACAATTTTAGTTTACTTACATTATTTATATTTGCTTATTCATTAAACATTGGTTACCAAAACACTATCTACTTATAGTTTTTATTAATAATCCTAAAAATAATAATATACAGTCGTGGTTCCTATCCTAATAAAGTGAAGGGATAGTTTGCTGGTAAGGCGCTGACTACCTCTTTGGACAATTCTTTATATGCTACCGTCATCTGATGGTGGACCTTGTTGATCAGCTCTGGTACGTCTTCCATGGTCAGACCAGTCGTGGGTACTGGCTCCAGGCATTGGATGATTACGTGTCCTGAAAAATACGAATTCATTGATAAACTGTAAGGACACGTAGAAGCTAAGTTGGTATTCCGAAATGTCTTTAGTTATTCTTAGTACTTTAAATTCGAATTTAGTTTTTTTTTAGTTGATAATAATAGCTGTAAGTGTTTAGTAGGCGCTATTTTGGTTAAAAGCGCGCTAGGGTACAGCGTTTATGAATTTACAGAATAATATAGAGAATTCGGAAATTAAGATAAAATGTAGTAAATAAGTAACAAATAAGTACTGAAGCTGTGTTACTTTTTTGGATTTCAGGTTTCAGCCCCTAATTGGGCAAACATTAAAAGAAATAAGAAAATGGCTAACCAATAATACAGCCATCCGTGTTAAGATAAGACCATGTTGCTACCTTGTGTGGTCTAAGGTTCCACTAACAAAAGAATTGCGAGAGAATTATAAAAACATTTCCGTAAACTCGTTTTGCTCACTAAATATTTTCAGTTTTTCAGTTACACAGGGGACGTTTGTGTGAATTGTGATGGAGCTTCCACTGCTAAGAAGATTAAAGTTCAAATTAGAATATAGATGGGCTACTTTTTCCCCGGAGTGAAAGGGTCACGGAAATTTTGACCTTTCAGATTGAAGTTGCAAAGCAAGATAGGCTGTAAAATCCTTTTTATTATTTGACTTTAGGATTGCAATGTACGTGGACAAAATGTTCAATAGAATGTGAAAGTAAAGTGGCTATAATAAGGACGACACTCTCGGAATGTTCAGTAGCTTCCCTCACACCCTACTGGGGGAAAAATACACATTTCGCACGTAGTTATGTAAAGCGTCAATAATAATAAATAAACTATTGGAAATATTCATATTATGTCAATATAAATATTTCCAGATCAGACGGACATGAATAGTGGGTGGCGGCTCACCTTTATTGAAAATGTGTTTCTCCTTATTTATGAAATAGTAGGGCGAGAACACGACGGGGATGATGGGCACCTGCGCGGCCACCGCGATGTTGAACGCGCCCTTCTTGAAAGGCTGAAGCTTTGTGTAATCTTTGTTTCGTGTTCCTTCAGGGAACAACCAAATCTTCGTCTGGAAAAAATAAATTATTCGCTTTACAAATAATTTTCATAAACATTGGAAAAACCTTTTGTTTTTGTATTTTCCAGTGAAATGTCTGTTTGCTGTTTTTCCCTTAGGATATTTTTTGACAGTTTTGATCTTTGAGTTTGTCTTGATCAAAGCTAAACTGACTTTTATTATGAAAATATCATAAAATAAATCAGTTTGCAATATTCTTTGAACGCTTTACGGTGAGCCGGTGACAATGGAATAATTATTTTATTTTTGAGATCTTATTTTGTCATGACATGAATGTGGTTAGTCATTTTGTTTTATTTTAAGAAAAACAATTTAGATAGATAAGTAGTTTTGAAGTGAACTTATATATTTATTGCAACAGTATTTGGCTACAGAAAGCAACGACGAAACCAAAGCGCTTTATCTTGCAAAAAGACAATTTTATATCTGCGCTATATCCTAGTTCATTACTGGCGCGTTAAGCTGAATTTATAAGTTTAATATTATCCAAGCTTGGAAGCTTCCTCTATTTAATAAATGAGAGCCGTAAGTACGATGTACGAGGTTATAATGTTCACGCCACTATGCCGGATAAAGGGAGGGAAGATAATGTACCTACTATTAATCCTCCCTTTTTTCTGTGGGGAACTCTAACTTCAGTAAGTTCAACTGTGCTGGTGTTGGCACCCATATTAAATCTTATATTTGGTTAGGTATCTACGAGAGTTCAATTAAACTTGCTGGTTTTTTTCCATTCTAGAATAGAAATTCATAGGTAAGTTAGGTTAGGTCAGGTAAGTAACTTAGGCGCTTGTCTCACCGCCGACGATGAAGCGTTTAGCTATTGACTATTTACTCGCTGAGGAAAGGGACAAAAGATATAGATCTCGTGTGAGTAAAAGAGACACATACCTACATTTATAGTCGATAGCTTCCTGTTCATACTGCCGGCTCTTACCACTATTTGGTGGCAGCGACAAGAGCTGAACTCAGAACTCACCAACCAGCGGTAATATCTACCTTTAGTGTGGGTTGGAGCTAGTGGTGCGAGTAATCGCCCGTTGCAAAAAAGCACTCGAAGCCGAACGTCAAAACTATCGAAATAACTCACTTGCTACTCGCAGCACACCAACTCGTTTCGAGTTTCAAGCTTTACTCGCTGCTCGCTGATCGCCGGCGGTGAGACAAGTGCCTTGGAGGCTAGTCACGACTCATTAATCACTTCAACGCATTTTTGTATCTATTTCCTATTACTAGAAACAGGAAAAATATAAAAAAAAACCTATAGGCGTTTAGGTAGATAATGTTGGGAAAAAGAATATTCGCATTTTTCTTAACGCGTGTGAAAGGACAGATTTTAATGAGATTTTCAGCGTTGTTTTTCTTTCGAGACCGAAAAAGCTGTATATTATCGTGTTATGCTTAACGGAGACCGGACGATAAATTTTATTGCCCAATCCCCGAGTCTGCGTTATCGTGGCCGTACCGGAAGTACCAGAGAACCAGTGTAGATAATAAATTGTGATACCAACCTTATTTTTTACCATGACCTCAGATGTTTGCTGGAGTTGTCTGTAAGCCCCTTTCGCGTTACTTCTGTCAATGAATACGACTCCGGCGAGGTAGGCGGTCAGACCAAACGGCCATATGTAGAACAATTCTTTCTTCGCAATCGCTGCCATCTTGTCCACGACTTCCCAGATATTGAACATTCCTGGAAAATACAACAATTCCTGGTAAATACAGCTGCAGATAATATTTACTTAATACTTTAACGTAAGTACCTATTTAAAATCAATAACGACAAAGGTGAACGAACTTGTGGTAGGTACCTACATACGTGTACCTACATATGAAATTGAATGTTAATTGCTTTTTGGAATTGGTTTGCATTGGGATTAAAAATAAGTGTTTATTCAATTAATTGTATTGATACATTTAAATATTAAAACATTTTGATTATGGTATGTGTTCTTGTACTTCCCTACCTATTTATTACCTAATATGACGACACGTAATCATTGTTTATCTTCTCTTACAACTTGACTTCATTGATAATTAGGAATAGATAAATATTATGGTACCTACCTATTTATCTAATCCGTGATTACGTGTAACAGTAACTATTATAGCTACAAGATACCTATTCTATTGATATTTCTAGTAGTATTATTAATCGTTACAAGTAGGTACATATAAGTCTTATAATAAAAAAACCGGCTAAGTGCGTGTGGGGTCACTTACAGTACCTATAGGGTGCCGCAATTGTCCCCATAACCATGACAATGACACCCATGTGCATCACTGGCTCCAACTTGGAATTTGATTCGAACCGTTGAAGTTTTCGTTAATGCCAACTTAGATTTTAATGTTGAGTTTGTTTTAAGTAATTTCCCATGGAATTCTTACATCTAGTATTTTTAATTTGTCATGTACATTTTATAAGTTGATGGAAATCCCTGTTACCTAACTTATAAGGCCTACTTAGCCGTGATAGTTTTCCAATGAATTATAGTACATTTTTTTTATTTGTGATGGGTTTGCTCTTGGTCAGAGATGACAGAGACAGAGTCTACGATCGGGGGGCTTACTTAGAGGGATCCTGTTCACTCTTTGAAGAGATTGGGTTGTAAGCGTTTGGAAACACAGACGTAGGCAGAGAGTTCCACTGCTTTGCTGTGCGAATTATAAAAGACATGAGTACCTACTACTAAAATTACCTGCTCTTACTGCTACGACCTAAAAGCGCTTTCAATGTTCCACCGATGTGCTAGTGGACACACAGCATATGAAGTTCCACAAAATTAAAGTCGTATGTAAAGTTGCGCATCCTTAGTGTGTGAATATTTACCTAAGATGTCCAGAGAGCTCTGATGATTCGAGATGATGACGGCCGCTCGATCCTCAGCGAGGATCTTTCCGTCGCGCAAGTGCCATTCCAAGTCATATAATTTAGTCACATGTTTCAGCATTCGCACTGCCACTCTGAAAACGATTTTGGGTTTATTTAATTTAATAGAGGCGACCGTATTGAGGAGCTAGGTTAGATTGAATCATTCATCATCAATAAATGTAAATCTTTTGCGTTTTGAGTGACTGACAGACACTCACAGCCGAATCAGCCGGTCGATTCTGTCAACATGACGAAGTGAAGGCGTCGGTGAAGTGAGCACGAAGTGAGCTGTCATTCCATCACTTCACCCAAGTTTCAAGAATCGAGCGGCTGTTTGGCATGTATTTGGGGAGTGTAGGCGGTATTAAGAGAGTATTTTTCGAAATTCCTACGGGCTCTGTTTAATTTTATTCAAAAATCGTCGCGTTTTGGTCTAATTTTTCGGAACTAAATTCCATTAAGTGTGTTGTACGACTGTTAATCAACAATAGTTTTGTAGTTTGTATTGCTTTTTCTATAGGTACATAGATAGAATGGAAGCACACTAAAAAACATTTACATAAATTATATCAGATAACATATTATATCAATCATAACTGTGTCATTGTCGACAAAAATAGGAAATAGTGTGAACCAATGATATATACGATTACATCGATATTTTTAAGCGTAGATCAAATCTGTCCAATTACAGATATATATTATACTTTTTAGTTTGATCATCAAATTCAATTTGGTTACGCCGTCACCCGTCAAAAGTGCTCTAATATCGGATGACGTTGTTTTTATTGGCCCTTTTTGTGCGTGAGCAGTGGCCCGTTCTATCCGATAGTCCGATGAAGGAGCTCCAAGTGACATCTGACAGTGAGACGGGTATGATCAACAGCTGTCGTTTCGCAGCATCCAGGAGACATGCGAGATGTCTCAGTACAACAAATTAAGGCTTTACATAAAGACGCTGTCACAGATGGGACTATAGTGTGTCTTTATAAATGCAATACGACGTCTTTTTGAGAAATTTTACGATTACTGTTAACATTGATGAAAAGAAAACAGATTCTTGCTAAAAAAAAAACATGATTTCAATTGAGGGTAGTTTATTAACACTAATTTATTTTTTTAAGGATGGCTATAATTACTTCCAATCATTATGGAGCTTGTTACATTGCAATAGATCACTTAGTTGAAAAGTTACAGTTTTGTTTGCACTGTGGTCACAGAACAAACTTATTAAAAAATCTATAATAAAAAATAAAAAAATATTTTTTTTTAATACGTCTGCCGTCGTAAAATGTAGGTATAGTTCATTCATATTCCTCACTAGCTTCTGCCAGCGGCTTCGCCCGCGTGATCCCTAGGGAACATGTTCCCGGGATTAAAAGTAGCTTATGTGCTAGTTCAGACTATAATCTATCTTTGTTCTAAATTTCATTAAGATTCGTTAAGCCGTTCTGGCGTGATTGAGTAACAAACAACCAAACTTTCACATTTTCATTTTTTTTTTTTTTCTATTGATTGTAGCGTGATGAAAAGTATACTATAACCAGCTCAGGAGTATGAAAAATAATAATACCAAGTTTCGTTAAAATCCGTCGAGTAGTTTTTGTTTCTATAACCTCTCTACAGATTTATTATCTTAATATATATAAATCTCGTGTCACAATGTTTGTCCTCAATGGACTCCTAAACCACTTAACCGATTATAATAAAATTCGCACACCATGTGCAGTTCGATCCAACTTGAGAGATAGGATAGTTTAAATCTCAATTTTTTGTTGCAATATTATTTAGGAGCGGAAAATGTGACGCAGACGAAGTTGCGCGGGACAGCTAGTAAGTATATAGATTTTCGTATGTGCACATTATAAAGACTCACACTGTTTAATCGGATCGTTCTTTTTAAAGGTTTGGTAAAACTCAAATGATACAGTGTCTTTAAAGGTTTTACCAAACTATCGATCGATGGTTGATTCAATTATTACTTAAGTAAGTATCAATTTAATTGAAACTCGTCCTTGTATCACTACGGAAAGTCTGCGGGAAGGTTCTACGATCCGGACCCCTTTAGCTTACGACGAAAATAAAAGTCACGGAACGGACGCATTCAGATTTGCGCGGGGTGTCCCAATTTCCAGGGATCAGGTAATCCGTCCCGATTCACCCTAGATCGGGATGTTACATTAATTTCCTCAGTCTGTACTTTGATCGATATTTTAACAAGAAAAACGAATACAGCTGTACACTTCAGTATTACTATGGAAAAATGCTGTGACGACGGACAGGACCCGAGTGATCATAATATAAGGGTTCCGTTTCTTGCGGATGTTTGGAACCCCAAAAAGTAGGGTATTGCCAGGGTCCGATTAGTGAGAAAATATGATAAAGCAAACCGATTCTATGCCCGCGGATTCGCCCGCTTGACAATTTATATACTAAAACCTTCCTCGAGAACCACTCCATCCATTGGTGAAAACAGTATGAAAATCGGTGCAGTAGTTTTTAAGTTTATCGCGAACAGAAAGACAGACGCGGCGGATGACTTTGTTATTAACATGTAATCATGATTGTAATGGATCAGTTTTAAACAAGGAACATTCTTACTACGCCGTCGCAAAGCAACTGATTTTGATAAATGTCATCGACGATCAATCGATCGGTGTGGTAACACTCTGATACTACCCGTTTTCGAAACACGTTTGAACAGCAGGGAAAGTTATTTATTAACTTATTAATCTATAACTTTCATTTCCAATAATGAAATAGACATTAGAAAGGAAAACTAATAGATTTATGACACGCCCATTCCTGAATCTATACTTCTATACTAATATTATGAAGCAGAAGAGTTTGTTTGTTTGTTTGTTTGTTTGGTTGAACGCGCTAATCTCAGGAACTGCTGGTCCGATTTAAAAAATTCTTTCAGTGTTCGATAGCCCATTTATCGAGGAAGGCTATAGGATATATATCATTACGCTAAGACAAATAGGAGCGGAGCAGTAATGAAAAATGTTACGCTGACGACGTTGCACGGGTCAGCTAGTTCTAAATAGAATTATTGCATTATTTGGAAATCAGAATTTGTATCCTCCTATAAAGTCTTTACCATTACATATACTTATCATTAATTACCATTACATATACTTAAAATAATTAAAAAAAACAGAATTTCCTACATGTACTGCATAATCACCTAGCGCTAGGTTTATAATACATGACCACAAACAGAAACTACCTACGAGCATTCATATGTGTTTTTAATTTACTAATGGCTTCGCAGTTAAAGAGAAGATCAACAAAGTGTAACACAATGTTTTTTTACCGTTTCCGTATCCAGCCATCCAATTACGTTGCATTTATTTGTATGTCTGTTGTACTTTCAATGTTTTGTTACAAACGTAAAGCTCGATCGATTTTCTTTGCTCTTTCCTTGATGTTGTTATTGTTGTGATTGCTATTAGCTGACGGGTCACCAAAAGTTGTTGATAATATTGGTAGAACAGTGATCCACGCGCTGTTTGTGTTTATTTACCAAAACCATAACATCAGCGTCGTCCAATGTTTGCGTTCCGTATTTTCTACGCAGTGACCTAAGGAATTGATTGGTTGGGACTGATGAGGGAACTCTCTAAACTACCCTCGCTTTCCCTAAGTGGCTTTTACTCCAAAACTTTAGCTTCGTTTATGTGGGGACACATTTAACTTGGGTTTATTTATCGAACTAAAGTTCTTTAGAAAAGTTCTTTGTGTGTTTAAAAGCAACTTTGAGTCCATTTCGCATTAGAATGAGAGACCTTTTTCGGGATATTTTTGTTAGATAGGGACTTTTGGGTAGTTTGTAATTGTGACCTTCTGTCTATCTCTTGTGATACTGATTTGTTCCGAAATAGTATTTCACAAACCTTTTCTTTGGATTGGATCAATAAAAAAAAAAAACTATGTACTAAATGTTTTAGGACCTGATATTACCTGCCATGCCTAGGCGCCAGGGTTGTGGAATGGTTATGAAAGCAAAAGTCATTCCCATCCACAAAAAAGGACCTTAACTGGTATGAGCAACTTTTATATATACCTACCTATTGCTCATACTGGTTTATTTTCGTCGCTATTAGGTACTCCTAATAGCGACAAAAATATAATTTCAATAATACAACATCAATGTTTAAAAAATATTTAGTTAAGTAGGCTATTCAAAAAACATTCCTGATTATTTTACCTATTGTTACATCATAATATTTAGTGGTACATGTGTACTACTTATCTGTAGAGGATAACAAACAAAATGCTTAGATAAGTATAGGTAGGTATTCGGTTAGCTGAGCTGAGTCACCCCGTTGTGAGAAACCCAGTATTTGTTTTGTAAATAAAGCAAACAATTTTCCTTTTATATAGGTAAGGTAGAAAATTCTTTTATCTTCTTTTTACCGCAGTTTCGCTACTTTGGCCTTATGTAACTGGAACCACGTATATTGTTACTAACACCAAAATACTAACTTAATTATGGACTAATAGTCTGAAATAAAGATTTATTTAATTTAATTTAATTTTCCGCTGTAAAAAGTGTTAATGATCAACTCAGACATGAATCTGATATAATTATCTACATATGGTTGTCACTAGTCTAAGATCTAATGCGTTGTTAACTAAGATCCCAGAGCCTCCAGACCTTATTAAAAATGTGTGTAAATAACGAATTACTAAAGGCGGGCAGTATTTAGGAGAGTGCAAAAATACCTCATTGAGTTGTAAAATATGTTTTAGACAAGACCTAAGAAAAAACGGCCAAGTGCGAGTCGGACTCGCACACGAAGGGTTCCGTACCATACACCTTGATGTTTATTATTTGTTGTTATAGCGGTAATATAATTTCTGTGGAAAAAAATTTTTGAAGAAAATTCCTGTCCGGAGAGTGCAAGCAAATGTGAGTTATCGTCGTGTGGTATCATGTCTTAGAATTCTCCTAAATATTATAAAACAAAGCTTTCCGTTTCGTCTGTCTGTCTGTCTGTTCGCGATAAACTCAAAAACTACTGCACCGATTTTCATGCTGTTTTCACCAATAAATATAGTAGTTCTTGAGGAAGGTTTTATTCTATAATTTAGCAGGCGAAGCAGCGGGCATCATCTAGACATGCATAAAGAACACAAACTGACTAAAAATCACGAAATCACATTCACAATTATGTTTTACTAGCTGACCCGCGCAACTTCGTCTGCGTCAAATTTTCCATTATTGCTCCGCTCCTATTTGTCTTAGCGTGATGATATTTATAGCCTATAACCTTCCTCGATAAATGGGCTATCTAACACTGAAAGTGAAAGTTCCTGAGATTACCCCCTACATACAAACTTACAAACAAATTTTACCTCTTTATAATATTAGTATAGATATAGATTAGGATCATGCAATCTGCAGTGAGGGAAATGGTCTTTCGAGGAAAAAGTAAAACAAAAAATTCATTTAAAAACTTTCTGCAAAGGAAGAACTTTCGTAACCGAAACAGCACTTCCAGATCAGAGACTACATTCTACAAACAAAGAATTTTTTTTTTTTTTTTTTATTAGTTTAGTAAGGTTCCAAATTATGTATTTACATTACACAGTTTAAGAGATTCAATGTCAACAACCCGACCCCGGAGTAATTAATTTATGCAAAATATGTGACGCCAAATGTATGTCGAAATTTATACCTAATGTATTAGAAGGCCGTTATATTGATAGTATAAACTTCATATAATCAATTAAGGCCGACGTTGCCAATATTTTAATCGCATTATAAATATTGTAATATTAGACGCATGATTATAATATCTTTGACTGTAATATGTTTGATAAAATTTTAATGATTATTTCTGTGTATCTGTATTTGAAGGTTCAACCTTCTGTGGTATAAGTAGTTTTTCAGGTTCTTATAATGGCTTTCATTTTCAAAATCAAGAGAAATGCAATAAAGCATTTTCTTTAGTTTTTCATTTTCCTTTCCTTTGTTTTACTTTTCTCTACGGTTTGCCTTTGCCCTTCTCCTTTGAATATTATTGGCAACATTAAAAGTTCGGTGTAATATTGAAAAAAATGAAACGCTGGTTTTTTCGACGGCGAGACCATTATTTTCCCGACCAGATTTTCCCTTATTTGAAATAGTTTCCGTTTTACACTCAACCCCGTCTTAATAGAGCCTTTGCTTTTTTAATATATTCTCTTGTTTAATTACACAATCATTTTACTTTTCTACAATTGTTTACACTGCAGACAAACATAAAAATTAAATCTAAGTAAATATAATTTCACAACTTATTTTTATGTACATTAGAAAGCAAATAAAGATTCTATTCTATTCCATAAAAAAAATTAATATTAATATCACTTACTTGGAATTTCTCACATTTTTAGGACTCAGAAGAAAATAAGGCCAGATCACAGCTGCCAACACCGAAGTTGCAAAATAGAATATACAGAAATTAAAATAAAACTTGACTCTATTGGGACCCGTGTCGTGTAACTTCTTGAGAATATACGTCATCACACATACTACCGTAAATACAAATATTTTGTACCACATTGTGATCGTCCCTGTCGGCTCCGAGCACACATTCGAACCGCGATATGTTTATGTACATACTGAATTAATTACTGTATCATGCTATTTATGTTTTATATCTCTAGGATTCTGCGGAAGCTAGAAAAAACCGCAATAGATTTTATGAATGGGACTGTCGTTGTTGTTTGTAATGGGTTCTTTTAAGATCAACAAGTTGATCATGGTGAGTGTCAATCTCGATGCAGTGTGACTATTATAGTATCATGGCAAATACCTAGTATCATTTTGTCGTCATAATATTTCTGGTGCACAAGAAACTCGTATTGAACAGGCAGAACCCCATTAAAGGGCATAATATTTCAAGTTGTAATAAGTATAATGGTTTTTATTTTAGAAGTTCAATTTATTTAGTATATTTTATTACATAAGTTAAGATTTAAGGGTATTATTTTGTACAACTACAGCAAAGTAGTATTTAACTTGAAAACTTAGTTACCTTACATCCGCCCATGGACCACAGAGTAATCATAAATCCTTTGTTAATGTAATAGTAAAATAAATCTTATCCTAAACTGTTTACTGAGGGGCTAGCACGAATATTTTGACGTAGATATAAACGTTAACGTAAGTGAATTTTGAATGTGAAAAACTACAACCCCATAGTCTGTTGGTTTAATTTTGTGGGACATACACAATTTATATCATTTAAAATTATGAATATGGTATCTAATTCAAATAAATATTATGTGCGAAACGAGTATTGTAGCTATGGTAAAATTTTACGTAACGTTAGGTACTAGGTACTTATACGTCAAAAATATTCGTGCTTAGCCCTCAGATGTAAAAAAAGTTGGTTCTGATTATGTTAATTTTTTTTTATCACACCTTAATGTTATAGCTCCATGTATTTGGTTGAAGCTTTCCAAACGTCTAGACGAATCCATGACTCATAATTTATTTTCACGTGGGCAACACCTCTCGAAGAAGTTAGTGACTACAATAACTACTTAAGTGGTGATAGTTTTGAACATTGGTGAAAGTATTGCGAGACTTAAAATGTTCGAAAATTTTGTTGATTTTTTATCGAAATCGCGTTTAATTACGATGGGTATCAACTAGCAACATGGTGCCCTGTATCGTCACGTTTTCGAGATATTTGCAGGTAAAGTTGCCATGTGCGAACAGTGACTATCTTAAAACAATAATTCAATAATTCAATAATAATTCTACTGTACCTACTTGTAATATATGTAATCATTTTTACTGGAAATAAATATTATTCTTATTCTTATTCTTAATTAATTTCGTGCATATGCATTCGATTTTATTTTAATAATAGTTCCCAGCTTAATTCAAGCACTTATCGGAAGAAAATGAAATTCACATTATTAAGAACTTGCCTACTAAGTCGCATCGAAATAGCAAAAAAAAAACAATTGTTTACATAAAATGATAAAGTGATTAGTTCTTTTTTAATTATTTGTCGTATTGTTCTCACATTATTTCCATATATCTCGGTAATGTGACATTTTAGGGCAACATGATGCAATATTTTTTAACCGATTTTCCAAAAAGGAGGAGGTTATCAATTCGGTTGTATGTTTTTTTTTATGTTGTTACCTCATAACTCCGACAATTATGAACCGATTTGAAAAATTCTTGTTTTATATGAAAGGATATACTTGCAGATTGGTCCCATTTAAATTTTATGAAAATCGGTTACGAACTTTGGATTTTAAATCGAAATAGCTGGAATTCGTCTACTTAGATGATAGTTTTATGTCATCCAAGTAATCGAAATTGCGTATTTTGCTTTTCTGCGATTTTGCAGTGGTGTTGTTAGGTGTGGGGTACCACAAGGTGTCAATTTACGAAGAAATTAACAAAAATACCGACTTCCGAAATTAAAGTTATTTTTTACTTTGTAGTGTTTTTTTTTTGGAAGTCGGTTGTATTTTTTTTTGTAAAAAGTTTTTTATTTTTTTTTGTTTGAGGGTCCTCTAGCCATATAAACGAGTACTACTTGTTTCATCGCATGCCGTGATTTTGAAAAAATATCAAGTTGGCGACGGGGGGCTTTGCCATTAAGGTTTTATCCCCTTTTTTTTTCTTTTTAGGGATAGGAAATCATCAAATGACTTCCCCCGCTATGGGCGGAGCGGGAGGGAGTGTCAGACTCTTACTGACTAAAACCCATCCATGTTCCTTCAGTGCCCTTTGTGTTCCGGAGCCACGGTATCTCTTTCGAATAGTCCCGCGACTCCGGCAGGCGTCTGCCCTTGCGAATGAAATCTCTAATCGTGGTTTTTGCATGACCGAAATAGCATATTATTATGAGCGATTTTTACGGCTGCAATAAAGGTGATAAGAAATGCATTGACTTACTATTCAATGGATTGGTATCAAACCTGCAAGCTGGTGCCGATGGTACGGCATTGATACAACGATTTATTTTTTTACGATTGCATTCCGTTTTATCTCATATCGTATTAAAAAAATATTTAAGAGCGTTTAGTCTTCACGGTACTTCGTACTCGTACAAGTCCTTAATTTATCTATTGTATTAATTTTTAAAAAAATATTGCTCCTTAATAAACCGTTTTTGTTTAAACTTAATACGGATACTTGGGCTAAATAGTTAGTTCAGATTCTTTTCGAACAAAAAGTGCGTACCTATTAAGTTCTATTAAAATCGGTTTCATATTTTTGTATGGAACATTGCGCGGAATAAACTCTCACTACATCTTTACTCCGACAAACATCGCGGCCGGTTCCGAGAATTGGACAAACCCCTCAGCCAATCAATTTAAATTTATTCGTTACTTGCTCCCGTGGCTTCACTCGCGAGCTATCCCACAGGAGATGTGCACTTTCGGGATAAAACCTATGGCGCTCACGTGCTCAACCATTGTGCAACTTTATATCAGTGATATTGTTCCTCTACAGTTTACAAACCCATACAAACAAATAGTTTTACCATGTTTAAATTCTTGATTCGGTGTTTGAGTTTCTTTTAGTTTAAGAGATCTTAATATATAATACAGATATAATTTACAAATCCATACACGTTAAAGGTTGTTCATGGTACAAACTGCAGAATACAAGCTATGGAGGGTTTTTAAAATGCTTTAATTGAGCTGTCAAACCAGCTTCCACTCCACAAAAAGTGCCGAAAACGTTTCCTAGGGAAATGTACGGAACTGTTGAAAGATTGATGCGAATCGCGCCCTCGAGCCCGGCTCGATATCCACCAGTCCTGACGTCACGTTAGGGCTCACTCACACGCCGCCGTAGCATTAGAAAAGAGAAGAAAGAAAAAGTGTTTATTAACGCCAATAATGATGCAAAAAAAACGTAAAAAACGAGTTATGCAAGTAGAGAAGATATGATATGAAGATATATTTGTTCGAATTAATTACCGCGGCCCTGTAACGTAAATGGCTTTAGGAGGAACACGGCTGGGTTTTTGTCAGCAAGAGTCTGATACTCCCTTCTGATTCACCCAAAGCTGGACGATTAATTTGACGATTTCCCATCCATCAAAAAAAAAGGGAAGATATGCGTCACATACGCGCAATACGGCCATCGCTATGCATAATGCTGGGACTCGCGTGCCGTAGCGGTTTTCAGCGACAGCCAGCGTTAGACACCGACCGGAGCAGCGTCGCGTTAAACCAAACAAAGAAGCAACCGCTTCAGATGACTAATAATAGTAGCAAATACTAGTGTAAAGTGTATTGGACAAATCTGTGCAAATGCGAGAAGCAGCAATAGGATCTGAAATAAATATGTTAATTGAATGTTAAAAAAACCGATTCTGCGCTAACTTCTCGCAAATGAAATTAGAAAACGAAAGTAAACAAAGGATCACCGCAGTATAAAACCGCCTTTATATCAACCAAATCAAGTTTACAACGTTATATCCTCATCGCTAGATAACTGCGTTATCTACGTTATCGTGCCGCTCACCTACGCGGCTATACGAGGCTGATTACAGATAGCATTCACCTTTATTGACGACGATTTAACTACGCATTTTTTGCGAAATATTTTGTGACTGGTTTACCTCTTTTATTAGTCGGTTTGGCGAAGGGCATATATTGTAAAGCTTTTATCTTCACCCATACCGTAAAGCTAATGTTACTTTTCATTTTTCATCGTTTTGGGAGAAAAACTAACCGCAGTTTCTGCTAAGGATACACTTATATTCAGTGGGTCTACGCCACTGCTACGCAAGTCCTTTGCTACCTGCTACGAAGGCCTTAAGCTACTGCTACACCGACACTAGGTGACTGGTTCGGGCTCTACATAGGTGCTACGCAGGCGCGACATCATTGCTGGGGCCCAATTCTGCTAATTTTATTTAACTCACATGCTATTGAAATTCAATTGAGAGTCAATCACGACTCCATTACGATTAGAACAAATTTGGTATTCTGCAAAAACTCATATGTAAGCTCAATAGAGTCGTAATGGAATCGTAGTGTAATTGTAATTGACTCTCAGTTGAACAGTTATAGGTGTTGCCATTCAAAATCTACCAAGAAGCTGAATGAGTGAATGAACTATTGGTTTGATTTAAATACGTTTTTATCATTTTCTGTGATTCAATTACAAACTATATTGTCTGCAATGAATCGCTTTGTCGATAAAACATGACTTAAACGATGTTAGAAAGAGTTTATTTCAAATACGGTTGCTGTATTACATAGTTATCAATGACCAGGTTGATAATTTAAAAAAAAACATCTGTCATCTTGCACGTCAATGTCAATGTCACGACAAATTTATTGTTACCGCCTTACCGGTATCGGATTTGTTTGAAGTTCTGTCTGCTATCAAAACAACAAAAATACATAATATTTAATTGGTTTGTTGGACGTTGGATCTAATTAAAGTAAATTTCTAATCGGTAAGTACTCGCCAAATTATATTTTCACATCTTCTCTTTATATTCATCATCTAGAACTTTGTAAAAACACTGTAAAATGTCCATTTTAACTGACTTCCCAAAAAGGAGGAGGTTCTCAATTCCGACAAAAACACCGCCTTCCGAAATTAAAGTTATTTTTTACTGTGTAGTGTTTTTTTTGGAAGTCGGTTGTATTTTTTTGTAAAAAGTTTTATTGTATGAGTATTGTATACTGCGCTGTAATATTACAGCATATTAACTGTTTTCTTTTATATTTTAGGCTAATAAAATGAGCCTCCAACAAATTGAAGCTCTGATAGAGTATTTAGAAGGGCAGCAGGAGCTAGCCCTTGAACGCTGCTCGCGGTCCAAAGAGGGGCGCAGACTGTCGAAAAGGCTTTGGAAAGAGTGCGCCGGAGTTCTTAACAGCATATCGTCTGACTCAGACTGCGTCCAAAAGACAGGAGAGCAATGGCCTCTTTCCTTTCCATTCCATGCCTATAATAATTTTCAGGGCTCTCACTTCCACTTTTCCAACGCGGAATGTTTTAATGAATTCCGTATTGGGTAAATCTTCCACGGCATCCACCGTTGCCCTCATCGAGGCCCGCTTTTTACGGCGCTGAGCCAAAAGGTGACGACGCCGACGGCGATCTTGCGCATTATCTAATGCTAGAAAACGCCATCGTAACAATAACCACAGCAATCTTTTCAGTATTTTTTTTTAATATTTTTCGTTGAGTGGCTTGTAAAATCCTAAGATTATCTATTGTTGCACAATCGTACTTCAATCGTGAAATTGACACTCAGATTCAATTGAGTGTCCATTGATATAAATGTCAAATAAGAGCGTAGAATAGGTACCGATAAAGTTCACAATCGTTTTAGAATTGTAACACGATTGAAGAGCAGACTACCAAATATTCCGATAGCAGTTCAATGGAATGTCACTGGAAAACCATTGGTCTTAAATTAGTAGCGGAATACCAAATTTAGTTAAAACTGCTACTGAGATCCAATTGATATTCAATTGAGCCATTCTTAAATTAGCAGAATTGGGCCCCTCTGTTCAGGCTTTGTACTGCACAGACCAGAGTTCGCTGCTACGCCGGCTATACGTTGCTGCATAGGCGTGAAATCGCTGCTAAGCCGGGTTCATGCCGCAACAAATAAGGGTAGGTATAGTTGCATATAACGTTGGCAAATGTTATAAGGTTAGAAAACTTTCGAAGCGCCAGACATATCTTCTAATCTTTTAATCTAATATATTAAAATCTCGTGTTACGGTGTTAGTAGTTCTAATCGCAAGTCCCGTTTTTTCCGTTCCCGTGGTTATTTCGGGAAATCCTCTTATTGCTCACCTACACTCCTCAAGAAACCTACATGCCAAACTTCAGCTTCCTACAACTTTGTCGTCTGTTAGTCATTCAGTAACAGGAGAATTTTATACATTAGGAAGGATTACAAAGATCCCTAAGGGGCCATCTCCACGAGCGAGAGAATCGCGGCGATATTATCGTCCATGCCACGTATTTCTATTACAACTGTATGAACGTGTCTCCACACGGTGATAATATCGCGGCGATTCGATGTATGAAAAAACGTCAACTCGCCGCGATTCTCTCGCTCGTGGAGACGGTCCCTATTAAGGTCAATCCAGTGGAAATAGGGTTAAAAGAAAAATTAAGAAAATAATTAACAAAATCGATTCATAGATGGCGCAATGATCGCGTAACATAGGTACATACAAAAAAAACATGAAGTCGAATTGAGAACTTCCTCTTTTTTTGAAGTCGGTTAAAAAGCCTTCACGATACTTGTATAGTTTGTCGGAAGTAAGGAAGTATCTAGAAAGAACATGCAAATAACTATTAAAATATTCAACTGCTTACGTTTAAAGATTAGAAAAATATGCATCACTATAAGAATAAATGGTTACATAATTTGATGTAAGTAATATTTAACAGCGAAGGTTGGCGTGACCTACAAGTTGATAGTGAATAAGACAAAGTTTAGTTCTAAGCGTGTCTAATGTCACAAAGTGTGGGCATAAAAGTTTTATGTATCGCGTCGCCTAGTCGTAACCCAGACGTTATAGTAAAGTAACCTACTTTCGAGGCGCGAAAAGTACACATTTCGAGGTTCACAATAAGTACCCATTCTGCTATTTTTATGAGCGTGAGTATTTTTGCGAAGAACAGATACCAATCGTACAAAAACAACAAAAAAAACTTTACTGGTTAATTAAGGTATCCTCGGATTAATAAGCGAATTAATTGACTAATTAGCAGTTTTATGGGAAAACCTCATAAATTTTCCAAGAATGTTTGCCAATTTAAGATTTTAATTGTAAGTATTTTCTGTGACCGTCGTAATGAGTATGTCGTGTAACAAAACCATCTTGCTCTCCTGTGTGATAGCTATGTCATTGAATTGCGTAGCGTCATTTCGAAATACACTCAAGCCAACGTTGGACCCCGATTACCATTACCCTATATCGTACAGAGACCATGTGTACACCTCTTTGACTGAGAATGGGCAGAAATTATTTTTCCCCGTAAATATCCGTAAGTAACCTTTGTTTCATTAAATATTTGGCTTTATAATATTATTATTATTTTGTTTGTAAACCGATTAAGAAAAGGAAGAGGTTCAGCATTCGCATGTAAACATGTTTTTATTTTACGAAATTATGTTAAACTCGCACAAAACCTATTTATTATTTTGACAGTTGCTTGTGTAGGTATGTATATTTTCTGTCGTACATTTTAAACTTGCAGATCCGTCGTGTGCCGCCAAAAGGGGTATATGTATCAAGAGGGGGTTGTGCAGAGACAAGAAAATGTTGTACATTTCGCGCGTCTGTTACTTACGCGATCTGGTTTGTTGCTACTCGGATTACAAGTCTCCACAAATTGGTACAAACGAAAACGAATTTCTAAACAGAAGTTCATCTGATAGTAAACAGCCATTTTAAGGATGAATTCTCAAAAATCATCTTAGTACTTACTTACATATATTAAATAAGGAATTCTGATTAATAAATTAATTTACAAATAACGTCTTTCAATTAAGGAATGTAACATTGTGTGCGTAAAGTGTTAAATAAATAAATAAATAAAGAACTGACTAGACTTAATTTTCTTTTTTGTTGTTTTTTTCTAGGCATCCTGAATATAAAAAGTCAATCAATCTGTAACTTGTAAGACGATCTTACGACTGGTGTATGAGCGGATGATTTAAGGATTAAGATCTATTTCTTTTTTAAATCTAATCGTGTGGCATGACTAGAAAATGGGCAAAAGTATTCAAAAAACACTGTTAAGTCCCATGAAGCACGCCAGCGGAACTGTGAAACAATCGCGGCCGAAGTAAACAACCAATGGGTGATATTTATAGCGCTGTTGTGACGAGCACAGTTCGGCCGGGGCGCTGCGATATTTTTCCCTCGCGCCAAAATTTTGGTCACGCGCGGGACCCTCACTCGAACCTTAACAAATGCTGTAATAGGAAACTGTTATCCAACAAAAGGCCAAGTAAAATTAAGTTATCGGCACAAATTACGTTTTAGAAGAAGATAAATAGAAGACATTTCATTGGCCTACTCCTACCTATCCATTAGAGAGACCCTACAACATTTTCAAGCCGACGTGGGTTTGGTTTTGGTACTAGACGGGAATTACTAATGTTTCGACCTTTGGAATGTAAAGAGTCGGTAATTAATGTTGACAGTCGTGTAGCGGGGAATTTGTCTAGACGTTGCAAAAGTTTATACTATATAGGTGCGCGAAAACAGGGCCACCCCAAACAAATGCTAATTTCACGCTTTGAGGGCAACGCGCGGCCGCTGAAGTTATGAAATATACGTGAATACATAATTTACGAGAGGGCAACAGAGTGTATTTTTGTGTATTCTAAGTTAGTAATGAATTACTCGACTGCGAAGTAGTGAAAGTGCTTGCTCGCGGTCTACACTATCTAGGTACGTATTGGTTAGAAGTCAATAATAAGTCCTCTTTGTTTCCGCGTTCATGACACTTATCTGGACCAAAGTACAATGTTAGAAACATTTGTTTTGTGACGTATTGAAGCGACAGTGGGCGTGGGCGTGGTATGTTTGTTTAATTTATGGATAGTAAACAATAAATTATTGTAGTGAGTTCCTATTTATAAACGAAATATTGATTCCGTTAGCATCAACAACGTAGATAGAGAAATTCTGTGTAAGCCAACATGACTATACATCCAATCTCCATATAGGTATGCCTTTCTCTTGTTATATTAATTTGTTTTTTTTTGCAAACATAGCTTCATGCTTGTATTCTTCGAAGTGGTAAACTAAGTCCACTTTTTTGAGCTTTGTTGAAATTGAATATAAAAGGAACAGCAAAAAAAGTACTTAAACAACAAAAATGCCCGCTTCTCGTAGCAAACAGGAGCGATTGGTCTCCAAGTATTAGCATAAAAGAGGCTGCATGTTTGTTTTTGTTGTAAGTTCAGAGAACACCCCCGTACTGTTTGAAAAAACGTGTGCAGCACTTTTCAAATTTATTACTGGATCGGAAACGGATAAGATAAGATAAGATAAGATTTATTATTTCTCCCACAAAGTACATCTTACAATATTTAGGATTACAAAATACATTCATGGTACAAAGGTTTGTGGGAGTCAGGAATCCAAACTAGGATACCCTGTGCTATGGACTCCTGGCCCCCCTCTCCAAGATTGGGTTTAACATAACAAATTTAGCATGTTCTATTGTAAGAAAATAATATCACGAAAGGAAAACAATAAAAAAATAAAAAATATAACAAAATAAAATTGCCTGAGTGTTTTTAAGTGTGTGAAGTGTGAGTGTGAGGTGGAAGGTGTTGTGTGTATGGTATTGTGTTGTGTGTGTGGTATTGTGTTGTGAGTGAGTTATTGTGTTGTGTGTGTGTGTGTGTATTTAAAAGAGAGTATGATGGTGTATTGTGTCTGTACGTATAATGCTGGATGTGTATACGAAAGTGGGCGGGATGTGGTGGCGGTATGGCTTTAGGGAAAACGCTAGACTAGGCTATGATATTAAGCAATTTTTCCGTTTCTTCATAATCCAGTCCTTGGAGCCACTGGGTAACCTTCTTTTTACACTCTATCCTAGACAGATTAACAATTGATGGATGGACTGGTCACCTAACCTTGTTTTTTTTTCATTATCACCGGTGAAGTTTCGAAGAGAATTTGTGTTTTAAAAGTGCAATAGGTCAAGGTTTTCTCGGCGTAATAGAATTTGATCGATTATTCAGTTTTTATAACACAATTGCGTCAAAGCTTGTTATACAATATTTGAGTCACGTCAACAGACCTCAAGTGCATCCAGTGCTCGCGCACATTTGGGCGAGGGTCACCGCATTTTTTGCAATTATAGAATCCTTTTACACCACTTTTGGTGTATGAACCATCATCTCCCACAAAAGGCGGGCGTATCGTAATGCGGTCACATACATATACGCATCGGCTACGCAGCGTCCCAACAACTAGTCCTTCACTTTTCACATCCAATACGCCCCAACGAATGACGTAGGTATACCTACGACGCAGCCACCATTTTGCGGGGCGCATGCTATGCTGGCCAATACGCAGTCGCAACTCGTTTGCTCCACCGACCATGGATCCTTCAGACATACATGGCCAGTTCAGTGCCACTTTACTCTCGATAGTTTATACTAAATAGGGATGAAAGAGATGTACTCAAATAGGATTTTTTTTGCACGGCTCGCTATTATCTGGCGTGATTACTAAGCTGCATATTTGGACCTGACACACAGAGAGTATAAAAATAAACAAATGCCTATCGACCGCATGTGTCACGACTCTAGCGTGCCAAATGTGCCAGCTTATCGCGATAGCCTAGTTTAAGATAAACGTAAATTAACGCAACGTCTATTTGGCTCGGTTACATTCATTCCGAAGTAACGCCAAGCCGTAAAGCAATAACGGGAACGACTCTAAAGCCGTTTGTTACAACAATATTGTTACCTGTGTACCGGTAACCCGTGTAAGTATTACTAAGTCGGTTCCCGAATATATTAAACAAGTTCATGCCCCTGAATTATTGAGCACAGATGGCAAACAGCTGAGTGTCTCAATTAAATAGTCGGTGAGTAGAGAGCAGATACAGTTTAACCTAGAATGAAAGACTATAATATGGTATTTATGAAAGTAACCAAAAAATATAATACCTATTTAAGTATCGTGGCAAGAAAAGAACTTAAATAAAGTAATATTACCTTCCAAGAAAACTTATAATAAGTAGAACGTGACAAGACTCACAGTTGAAACCTTTGATGTTTATTTGAATTTGTTCATGATAAATAAATGAATAATATAATTTGTATCTAAATTTTATAGTTGGTCAACGGTTAGATTACCTAAAAATATTAGACACGTATTTTTTCTTTTGTAACGCAAGCCTAAAATTAAGACGATATAGTGCGTCGAAATTAGAGTGACGTCACACTTTGAAATACTTTCTACCAACCTACACTTCGACCATAAGCTTTTATAGGTGAAACCACAGAGCAGTGTATGCCGTTTGTAAGACCACTGAAATGTCAACGTATAACATGCTGAAAACTCTGAAAAGTACCTACGTAAGCATAAACCGCTAACCAGTACATTTATCCTGTAAATCCGACTCGAGTTTTCATCTGAAATCTGTAGAGCGCATAACGCTTAGGTACCTCACATCTCGTTTAAGTAATCCAAAATATAATGTTGGTAACATTGAATTTTTGGTTTCCTACCATTATATAATTTACCTCACAAACATTCAAGTTTAATTTTATGTTAACGTTGTTGGTGAGTTGGTATTCAAAAGACGCTATTTGCTAGCACGAAAAAATATGCATGTCTCTGGAAGTCGTAGTGTGCAACTGGAAGGCATGAATGAGCATTATAAGAATAACTTATATCTAGGGTTGGTATAAAAGATAAACCGTGATAAGATTTGACTTCCTTTAATGGCACCACTGGACCACAGAAATCGTGGTGGACCGTGGCTCACCAATTCATCCCCCTCTAGGTATTTGCAGGGAAATTGGATTTTCATTAACATTGGATAAATCTCCAGTTGTCCAGTTTTACCTAAAGCCGAGACCATACACAAGAGGCCAGTTCTACTATTTTTAGCAAGGTTGCATTCCCATGTCAGTCAAAAAAGATTTTTCATTCATTTCTGGCAGATTTCGACTGATATGTGATTGTGAACGTTGGTTGAAAATTAATTAAAGAGGCACTATGTTTAGTGAAAAACTATGACAACGCTAAACATTATTTTTCTTGTTATATAATTTTCCCTTTTGTCTCTATTTAATTTTATCGACTCGAATGTCGATTTTTTTTTCGACTAATTAACTAAAGTAAACTTACAATTACAAATTCCGGTACCTACTTTCAAAGAGCAATTCATTCTGAAAACGATACAATAAAGTAGGTATAAGTACGGTCTATAAACGTCACCCTTACACTATAAAGTTAATTTAGACTCTTTGTATACTCATTACACGCAATTTAAACGTATGTAAAATAGGCTTTCATTACGTCTGTGTACATTAGTCGCCTATTGTATTAACCCGCTGACCTTAGAGTCAGCTTCATTACGAAGAATTTACGAGTATTGAAGCGCCCCAGCCTGGCCGAATGGAAGCCCGCCCATTGTCATCGTAAAGTAGGTACACACATAGGCACATTTGTGTAGGCTGTGGCTGAGGAATAGGCTGGTCCAAATAAAACTTAACAATAAGATTGTACGTCAATTCTCGTTTAAAAACGTCGCTCAAATTCAAGTCGAAATATCATCTCAACGACCATCAATGTCAAAAACTTGTTTAGGTGCGGAGAAATAAGAGGTGTTTTTTTTTATTGTTTGCGACGGGCGATACGAATGCGAACGCTCCTTTTAAATACAACAAAATAATGTCCCCTGAAAATATGTTGAACAAATAGAGGTTACGTGTATAATATTTGGTCAACAATGTCAAATTGTCAACCACATTCATCATTATATTCAGCGAAACCCTGAATGCACGTTTCCAGTCGGACTTCACGGAAATCAAATGGGTTCCATAGAATAATTTTTTTACATAATTAATATTTTGAGTATGTAGGTATGTTTTGGAATAGCCGTGTTATTTTCGTTAATAATATAAACGTTTGTAAAATACTGATATGGTAGGCGCTACATAAATGTGCAATAACGGTTATGGACCCAAATACATTGATTTACTTTTTTAATACCAAGAACAGAAATGAAGACATATACAGCAGTCCTAAATCGACTTCTGTCGCGATTCTAGTAATAAAACGGTTTTCAAAAGGAAATTACGGAAAGGTCATTGTACTTTATTGCAACTTTATCTGGCGCCTACCATAATGTTGTCTACACTAGTTTAAGTAGTTTTAGGAACCGGAATGCCATTGGTTCCGCCCACGTTAAATTATGCATACTAGAGGCACAGTAGCTAATAAACTAAAAGTTTAGCGTCGATGTCCTTGACCTATCGATATAAATAAATACATATATTATGAGGTAATGTGCTCATTCCGAATTCGCAGCTGACTTGGTGTCAATGTTTGTTAGAATCTGTGTTCTGGTCCCCCCACGACACCAAATTTTGAAAAAAAAAAAAACCATTTTGCAAATTATGGTACCTATGTAGGTAGATGCCTAAGGGAATATCGGGTCACAAATTCACAACGCAAATAATCATTGACGTGCACAATGTTGAAAAACTCTGTACCAAAAGCTTGGCAATTGTATTTTTATTTTATTTTACTATTTATGTAAGGTACAGGTCAGAAAAACAGAGAGAGAGCCAGAGAATTTTTTTAAATACCAATTTTTTTTTTTGTATATCGCATTAAACATCACAAAGGAGGTATCCCATTATTTTACAATGATCTATCTGTCATAATAAGGTAAACATCCATACATTTTCCACGTAAAAAACAGAGGATAAAAATGGTTTAAAAAGAATTTGTTCCTAAATTATATGCAAAGTGATCTCGAGGGGCGCGCTTAGTACGTGAGGGTTTTTCATTGTCTCTATCTAATTAAAACTTGGAATGAAAAATGAACGCTGTGTGTACTGATTACAAAATCAAATATTAAAAATCTTCTGCCTGTCTTGGGTAAACACATGAATAAGTAGATTCGCGTCACTTACGTTAAAAGCGCTCTTGGCTCCAGATGGTCTTCGCCACATCTGCTTTTTAAACGAGAATGCTTTCAAGGGAATTCTGGTTGAAAATGGGCATCTATTAATTGTAATAACAATTCATTATCACGTAGAGAAGCTCTGTCTTCTCATCTTCGCTTTGGAAAAAGTTGTGAAAGCGAATTTTGAAAGGCCAGAGTATTATTTATCCAACAGTTTTACAACTAAAACGGTTGAAAAAGAATAAAATAAACTAACAACAAAAATGTCTAAGACGACATTCAGTAGTGCGATGTGCAAAAGTCACTGGAAAGTGGCAAACTTCTTACGGTTATAAAATAACTTGAGAGTTTGTAAACTCTCGATTCGGAATAGTTATTTACGCATAAAAATTTGATGGTTTGTTATGACGAGAAATTATGAACTGAAATAAAATGGCGACCAATCAGAGCACATTCTACAAGAAACTAGGCTTTCCTTGGTTTGTTTAGATGTGACGTCACATGTGTGTCAGAGTTACAAATTGAATGGAGTCGATTTCAATTTCGCGAAATAAAAGGCCCAAGACTAAAAATTGGGATTATATAATATTATAACATATATATATACATGGTTTACTATCATGTATTTTATTTTATTTTATTATATTAGGGAAAACAAACAATTGTACATTATTTCTTACATCTAAGTATAGTACAATTAAGTAAATTAACGTACTATCAACAATGTCCCCACAATACAATCCACATGTTACTATTATAATCTAATGAAAGGTAAAGAGGTCAATTTTAATAGTTATACAAAATTATTAATAGGTGTTAAGTGTGTTAACTAATTCTTTTTTAAATACATTATGAGACAACGCAAATATGTCTATTTTATATGTAGGTAGGAAATATTGTATTTTTGGTTTATAAGTTGTCAAATTAATAAATTGTATTGAGGCTAATTCATTTAACTTATCTCATTGATAAAAATAGTTCATTGTCTGTTCTTGCAATTTAAATTAATGATATGTGTGAACATACTTTATTAATAATGTGAGAATTTGATAAAAATATGTAAAAAGCGGCAAAAACACAATTGTTTCAAACAATAGCAAAGTATGTTATTTTTATCAATTTGGTAACGCGAAATTATCTTTATTATTAACTCCATCATTCTTATGTTATATTACATATGAAAAAAAAAACTGATTTTCAACTATAGTAAAAAACCGCTTGCCTTGATTGTTAAATTAGTACTTGCAAATTGTAAATAAGGTTTGGTCATTTATTTTTAACTTTCCGTGAACCACGTGTAAACAAGTTACATCCCAAACCATGTGGGGTCTCTCAGACCCATACAATTATCTTAGCATGGTATGGTATGGTATGGTATGTGTCATTTTAAGTAGGTAGGTATGGAACTTTTTTATTTTATTACAGAACTAGCTGTTCCCCGCGACTTCGTTCGCGCGTGTTTGTCGGAAGTAAAATGTAGCTAGGTAAGAGTCACCGCGGCCCTGGAACGCAAAGGGCACTAGGATGAACATGGATGGGTTTTAAGTAGTTAGTAAGAGTCTGACACTCCCTTCTGCTCCGCCCAGAGCGGGAGGAGTCATTTGATGATTTCCCATCCTTAAAAAAAAAGGTAAGGTATGTCTAAGATAATATAGGGAATAAATATAATGACCACCATAAAATGCTTTGATACCCTTAGTTTTGTAACCAAAAATATCTACTTAGCACCAGAAAAATAAAGTCTAAAAATACAATAGTACCAGCTATTTTAGTCACGACTCCACTTTAAATTGTATTCGACCACCAAATTTAGTAAATGATCACCAAATCTTGACGACCAAATTAATATTCAGTTAGTATAATATTCAAATTCTATAGTAACGTGTCTGCGTCAGATAACTAAGATGCGTCAGATGACTAACCTTTTTTTTTTTTTTTTTTTTTTTTTTTTTTGGCGGTGAAAATGCCTAACGCATGCCACGTCGTCGTTCGGGGAGGCACGACGTGGGTATGTGGGGCTTGCACCCACTAAAAACACCGCCTGTACACCTACTTTCACCTTTGAAGGGTGGACCACGAGTACTGTTATATACGACTTTCGCGACCCACCCGGTGCGGCCTTTCGGCTCCGTCTTCTTTGGGCTCCGAGGGCCCCCTCTTTTTTGCCCGCCTCTGGGCTTCCATCTTCTTCGGCGATGTCCGGGTGCACTGGGACATCACCACACTGGAGGGACCGTACAGCGCGGGCGACAGACTCCCCGGATCTATCGCCCGCTGGTCCCTTTTATGGCGGCATCAGGTCGGCATTTCGCCGCCTGCGCCGTCCCGCTCTCACGCGGCGATTTGGGTCAGCGAGGGGGTCTATCTCCCTGGCCCGCTCCGCCGCTTCCTTCTGCGAGACCACATCCTCGCAGAAGGACGCGACCGCCTCCCAGGCACTCTCGCTGTTTACCATAGCTTTGGCGACGGCCGGCAGCGACAGGTCCCCCCCAATCTCCGCGACAAGAGCACGGCGCCGCACCTCCCAGGCAGGGCACTGCTCGAGGGTGTGCAGGGCCGTATCCTGGTCGTGTCCACATTGGTGACATATGGGAGTCGCCTCCCGTCTTGCTACTTTGTGCAGGTACCTACCGAAGCAGCCATGCCCCGACAGCACCTGCACTAGACGGAAGGACAACGTCCCGTGTCGCCTCCGCACCCACTTATCTATAATTGGCTGAATAGCCCCGACAGTCCAGTGACCGGCGCTTGGAGTCTCCATCCTCTCCGCCCACTGGCTCATGACATTTGTCTTTGCCTCTCTGCGGCACCTCTTCACCACTTCGGGTGGCGGACCACTGCCGCTCTCCGCCCGAAATTCCGCACCCCGCCTATAGACCTCGGCGAGCATTTGTGCCTCCAAGTCCCACGGGGGGGTTCCCGCTAGTGCGAACGCCGCTTCGGCCGAGATGGTTCGGTATCCACGTATCACCCTGACGGCCATGACTCTTTGCGGTCTCCGCAGATTAGCCCTGTTCTGGGCCGTCAGGGAGTCCGCCCAGACTGGGGCGCCGTACATCGCCATCGACCGTACCACCCCCGTGTAGAGGCGTCTGCAGATCACGCTAGGTCCACCCAGGTTCGGCAATAGCCGACTTAGGGCGGAAGCCGTGCGGATCAACTTTGGGGCAAGCTGGCAGAAATGCTCGCCAAAGTTCCATCTGCGGTCCAGGACAAGACCCAGATATTTCATCTGGGTTCGCACCGCTATTTGTTCGCCGCCCAAGCTGATGGAGGCGCCTGCCGGCGGCCTGCGGCGGGGCCCGTAAAATACCAGGGCTTCCGTCTTCTCTATCGCTACCCTGAGGCCCAAGGCTTCAATACGGCTGATGACCAGGGACACACCCTCAGTGGCCAAGCGCGCCGCCTCTTCATAGCTTCCAGCCCGGGCTGTGACGAGGGTGTCGTCGGCGTAACAGATGATGCTCAGCCCGGGCGGGAGATCTCCGCGAAGGGCCCAGTCGTAGCCCACGTCCCACAGGAGTGGCCCAAGGACCGATCCCTGTGGGACGCCGCATGTTATGGGCTTCCGCTCAATTTGGCCACTGCGTCCCCGATAGCTGACACATCGGCCCCTCAAATAGTCATCCACTAGCTGCCTCAGGTACCTGGGCAACCCATGAAAACGGAGTGCCTCCCCGATACAGGCAAATGGCAGAGTATTAAACGCGTTGGCAATGTCCAAAGACACCGCCAACATCACCTCTTGATGTGCCAACGCATCCTTCGCCTGGGCTTTGAGACGCGTGATGGCGTCCACGGTCGACCGCCCACCCCGAAAACCGAATTGAGCGTCCGACAGATTTGGGCCCACCGTTTCCAGGTGTCGGACGATGCGGGTAGCGAGAATCTTCTCCAGCATCTTCCCCGCCTCGTCCAACAGTACTATTGGCCTGTAGGCCGAGGGAGATTCCAGAGGACGACCAGCTTTTTGGAGTAATACCAATCGACCCTCTTTCCAAGACTTAGGGAACTGCTTCGACCTCAGACAGATGTCGAACAGTTCCCTTAGCCTACCCCCCATCGCGTCCATGACCAGAGCCAGTACCCTTGCAGGCACCCCGTCTGGTCCTGGAGCGGTGGTTTTTGAACGCGCCCGTAAAACCACCGCCTCCATCTCTGCATCCGTGATCGCTGGGACCTCCTCTTCTGCATTCTGGTCATCCACCAGTGTGGCCATCCTCGGGGGTACATACCCCATCCGTTCCGGGAAGAGGGCCTCAACAACTTCGGCAAGGAACTGAGGCTGGAGGGTCTCCGTGAGTGGGAGACCCTGGGTACGGAGTTTATTCCGCGCCACACGATATGGGCGTCCCCACGGATCGCGGTTAAGACCCTCGAGCATCTCACCTCTCGCCAGTTCCTTCGCGCGGAAGATCGCTAGCTGCAGGGCTCCCCGAGCGCTTCGGTAAAGCTGAAACAGACTGGTCTCCAGCTCCTCATTTCGGCGGCGTAGTCTGCGGACCTGCGAATAGGACCGCCGGGCAGTTATACAGGCACGTCGGAGGTCCGCTACTTCCCTGGACCACCAGTATACCTCCTTTTTTGGGGGCCTCCTTCGAGTGCGAGGCATTGAGGCGTCGCACACGGCCGTCATGGCATTTCGGAATCGGCTGGCCCTAGCATCGACCCCTTCAGTAGACGGTGAGGGTAGCCATGCCTGAACAATGGCCGCCTCTTCCAATTTGTCCCTATCGAGTTGTCTAAGTGCCCAGCGAGGAAAGTGTCCAGCCTCTGAGCGGGGAGCCACTGCCGATCCCTGCGAGGCAGAGACATCCATGCGGATATACATATGATCTGACAGGGTCTCCGCATCCTCTAGGACCCGCCAGCCCTGGACACGTGCCGCGATGGCAGGGGTAGCAAACGAAAGGTCTACTATCGACCCCCCCTGCTGTCGCACACAGGTATTAGCAGAGCCTCTGTTTAGAAGACAGAGCCCCGCAACTGCCGCCCACTCTTCAACTGCTTCTCCTCTGGCGTCCGTTCTTGGAGAACCCCACGCGACAGATTTCGCGTTGAAGTCTCCCATGACCAAAATGTGTTCCGGCATCATTCGTCGAATCGAGGCTCCTAATCCATCCAGGAAGTCCTCGAATTCCGCCAGGCTTTTGTTTGGAGAGAAGTACACTCCGAAGAGTATGATGTCCCCCCGCGCGGCCGCCACATATCCCGGACCTCTCTCCTTGAACGAGAGGGGTGGGGAATGGGGGGCCGCAGAGCCGATGATAGCGACTAAGCCGTCCCCGTCGCCCACCCAGTTAGGGCGGGGTGGGACGAAGTACGGCTCTGCCGCAATGGCCACATCGATTGACCACTCCGCCATAGCTTGCAAGAGCAAGTCCTGTGCAGCGGCACAGTGGTTCAGATTCGTCTGGAGTAGGTGATGATGGCGAACTGGATCCATAATATTAGTCCGAAATCATCACCTCTACCTCTTGCGACTGTTCCAGTCGAACCACGCTAGAAGCGGCCGGGGTTGAAGCGGTCGCCTCCTTCCTTTTCGGCGGCTTACAGGCCTTACACCCAGCGACGTGATTGGCCCCCTCACATAACGGGCAGTGAGGATCGGCCGAGCACGACGCAGCCAAATGCCCCATCTTGCCGCAGCGGAAGCAACGTCCGCTGAGGTCTGTGTTGGAGGTACACTTATATTGAGTGTGCCCCTTCTCCATGCACTTGAAACACCGCAAAGGCCGAGTCTCAAGGATTTTAACAGCGGCAGAGCTCCAGCCAACAAGGAGCCGGCCGGTGTCCGCGAGCTGCATTACGGCCTCGACAGGGCACTGAACCCAAGCTGAGCCGGCGCCCCCCGGTCCTTCCCGTATCGGGCCCACCCGAACTTCTTCTGCAGGGCAACCGGTCCTCCGAGCAATTGCCCTTTGCACGTCTACTCCAGTTATGGAATCGTCTAGACCGTTTAAGCGTATTTCAGCGCGCTTTGTCGGTCTGGAGATCTTAACATCCTCGGTGAAGATGGCACGCAGCTTCTCGGCAACGAGATCCGCCTCCTTGGTGCCTTCGGCTCCCGGGAATTCCAGCAGCCGTGCCCCCGTTGCTGCATGGCGGAACCTGACGTCAGTGATGCCAAGGTCTTCAAGCTTTACGCTTTGCGTGGCCTTTGTCATGACCTCCGCATACGTCAGCCCCCTCTGCGCCGCTGCAGGCTGCAGCGTTAAAACTAGAGCAGCCGTCTTGGGAGCGCTGAGATTACGTTTCACCGCTGCAGTTCCCGTAGAGGTTGCCGCAGCGCCTGGCCCCTTGTTCTGCTTCTTATTCTTTTTCTTTCCTTTCTTCTTTTTACGCTTCCCCTTGCCGGCCGTCTGCCAGCCGTCATTGGCAGAGGTCGACGACGTAGGACCGGGTTCTTCCGATGCCACATGCCCAAAAAGTGACGGGACGCTAGGTGGTGGTGCGTTAGGTGGCGGGACGTTTCGCCGAGTCTCAATCCTTTGAGATGCTACTTGGGTTGCCGCTTGGGAAGCCCGGGACGCCCGGCACGCTTCCTGGGCAGCCATAGAGGGCTTTTTGGGCCTTCTACTTGTGCCGGTAGCATTTCCGGCAGCATACCTAGCATCTGCCGCTAACGGTGGTCGGCTCCTCTGCGCTGGTAGGAGACGGTCCTCAATCCCGGCAAACCGGGCGTCCAGCATTTTCCCGATTTGGGAGACAACCACCTGCAGTTGCTCTTCCGACAGGTGGCTCTCCGCTGGAGAGCGCACCGACTGTGGCTGTGGCTGACATAGCACAGGGGGTTGCCTTCCCATGGTGCGAACCTCTTCTCGTAGGGCATTCATTTCGCAACGGAGTGCCCCAACTTCTTTTCGCAACCGGTCGTTTTCCAGTTGCAGCTTCCGGGTCTCTTCTGAGGTGCTCGTATTAGCGAGCCCCTCTATTGCCATTCTCACGCGCTGTGCTGCCTCTTTGATGGCCTTTTGGCAACCACCCTTCATGTTCTTGGATTTCCGGGTGACATCCAAGATCACCTGAATATCATGAAGGGCCTCCTTCTCCAGGGCCTCCGCTGAACCAGCACAGCTCTCTCCAACTACAGTGGGGGAAATGGTCTGAGTGCTGACTTGCACATCCATCCTCTCCTCTTCACTGGCTTCAGTGCACGTTTGGTTTGTTGGCGTTGGTGCCACGCTCTGGGTATCCGACTCACTGTCTTCAGTGCACAGAGCACTGGAGCCCGTCGGTGGTGAGGATCGTCGGATGAACCGACCTCTCCTGTTACGTAGGGAACCTCTTCCCCCGCGACTAGTGATCGTCTTCGAGGGCACTTTCGAGGGCGGCCGGTCCTCATTTACTGCCTCATCATGTGCTCTTTTCTTGCTGTGGCTGCGCCTCCGGAGAACGATAGGGGATCTTTCCCTTGGTGCGCGCATCTCCTCTCTCTCCTCTGTCGGCTGAGAGCGAGAGGTTTCCACATTACCCTTCTCTTGTGCATCCTTCTTTTGTGCATACTTATCGCTCTCTTCAATCGGTGTCCGTGTGGCTTGCTTGTGGTCGTTGTTTATGTCCGTGAAGACGATCTGAAGACATTCGTTGCCCACCCCAGAATACGCAGGGCTGCCCGCCGGAGCGGGATGGGATTCCCCGACACCCGCCGGGTGATCGGGACCCACCTGGGGACTCTTTTCACTTATGTCTTTATTCATATTTCCTTTTGGTCCTTTGAAGGGTGTGGTCCCTGTACTCCCCCGAAAACGCCTTTTTTTTTTTTTTTTTTTTTTTTTTTATACATACCCCTTTGCCTCCAATGCCACACACCGCGACAGCCCGCTCCGTAAAGCTATCGTACGGTGCATGATGGAAGCACCATGGTAACCCTTCGTCCGACAGCCCGCCAAAGTGAGCTATCGTTCGAGGGATCACAAACCACGCAACGTATAACGACCCGTCTCCGTTCAGACCATTATACGGCGCACGATAAAACCCCATCAAGTCCACTCCTCGTCCGATAGCCCAACCAAGTGAGCCATCGTTCGAGAAGCGAATCCCAAATCACACACCGTACAATGACCGGTCTCCGTTCAGGCCACTGTACGGCGCCGACGAACCCCACCTTGGTCCCGCATCGCTCAACGGCCCCCTCATGGGCCATGAATCGGCGCACGACGAACCCTGCCTTGGTCCCGCATCGCCAAGCAAATCTCTGATCTCGTACCGTCCAATAACTCGCTCCGTGGGTCATTGCACGGCACGCGACGATTCCCCTAAAGCCCAATTGGGCTCCTCCCCCCCGGTCAGAATTCGCCACAGACAATAGCTCGCGAGAACTATTGCCCGTGCCCAGGGTGCACCGGCCCAAGCAGCTGCTGTTCCCCCCGGACGTGTCCATAAGGGACCAGCAGCCACCGGGCACACGAGGAGGTTTCTGACCATTGATGATGGTGACACTAAGAATCAAAATCGAACCCCAGTGCCACCACCAACAGCACCCCCAGATGACTAACCTAACCTTTTTTTTTTTTTTTTTTTGTTTCGGCTGGGAAAAAATGCGTTACGCATACCCTCTCACTCGGGGGAGTGGGAGGGGTATGTGGGACTCCCCGGGCAAGCCCGGTATACCCACTAAAACAACCCAGCATGAAATTCCCGCAGCGTCTTAGTGGGGGTGGACTGGGAGATCGGCGTAGCCTTTACGTCCAGTCCAAGATGACTAACCTAACCTAACCTAACCTAACCTAACCCACATGTTTCACCAGCCATAGAGGGGCTATGGCTGGTGAAACATGTGGGTTAGGTTAGGTTAGAACCATGACCATTAGCCGGATCCCTTCTATTGTTGGTGAATCATTTGGTTTAATCGGATAACGAGATGTAATTTTTTTGCGTATCATTTTAACTATTTTTGGGTTAGAATTTTTTTTTTGGAGTTGGTTTGCTTAAATAGGATAGCAAGATGTTATAACTTTGGTTATAAGTTTACATTAAAATGCGGATTTAATTTTGGTGATCATTTACTATTTTTGACTGCTAAATGTTACTATATCTGGTGGTAAGTTAAACATAAGCCGATAATATATACAGCGTGAATTTTTAAGAGTGCCTTCATGGCCAAATCCAAAACTATGTAGAATATCGACAGGAACATGGCAAACTAAGGGTAAGAGCTAACTTTCAACAAAAAACATTAAAAAAACAAAAAAAACTGTATTTTTTTTTTCCAAATATCAATGTTGCAGTTTTATTTTTCATCACCATCGGGCCCGATAATGTACAAATGCATCATTGGATTAAAAAAATATATTAGTTATGGTTCCTAAAACTAAGTGCAAACAGGCTCTTACCATGTTCCTACTAAACCATGACTATGACAGCACCGAAAGTCTATTGAGTGTCCCAAGATAAAATCACAAAGAAACGACCTCTACCACATTATTTCTACCTCCACACCACACCATAACCACCTCCACACCACACCATTACTACCTCCACACAACACCATAGCGACCTCCACACTACACCTTAACGACCTACACACCACACAACAATTTAATTTTTAAGAATTTTAATTTAACTTTCCTTTTTTAAACCAGTATTTCTATGTATTTTTGTAAAATTGTTTTGTTTTCCAAAGGTCTTATTTTTTATTTTATTTTTGTAATACGAGCACTGTCCGCGGGGGGGGGCCTGGTAATCTGTGTGACAGGATTTCCTAGTGCAGATACCAGTCATATAAATAATATATAATAATAGATACAAAGGATTATTTTTTTTTTATAAATAATAAGTTTGTTTGTAAGGCACCTTTGTGGAAGTTAAATAAATGTTTATGTTTATGTTATGTTATGTTTAGGAAGGTAGCTTTCTTCAGTCAGAAATTTAAAAAAATATTTGTTAAAAATAAGAGCTTTCCTTTAGGTTGCCATAATTTGATCCTTTTTAGCTTCGAACGGTGTAATAAAACAAGGCGTGTGTTTTTTAACCGACTTTCCAAAAAGGAGGAGGTTCTCAATTAGGATGTTTGTATTTTTTTTTTTCAAAATCAACGATTTGGTCACGAATGCACACTTAAAAAGTTCACCTGTATACAAACAGTAAACATCTAGCATTGCTTGATTTTTCTTAGAATTAATATTTTCACCTTTTCTGTTCAAAATGACAACCAGCCCTGGTAACTTTTCGTAATGAGAAATGTTTTAAGAGTCCTATTACATTTTTTACGGAAATTCATGATTTTTGACGCTGTAATTTTCAGCAGCAGTAAGATATTTTAATTATTTGATCCTGAATAACGATAGTGCCAGTCTCTTTTTTGTAAGTTAGAGTTACACATTTTCATTTTTCTTTTCGTGTAATTTACTATAAATATTTTACGAACTCAGTTTGCAAGAAAAAATGTCGGCGATGGAACTTTGACGGTCAAATTCACATTGTTAAAATCAATTCTTTTAAAAGCTGAAATTACTAAAAGGTAAGTTGAATGTTTTACTTGTTTATTGGAGTTCTAGAATTTCTTTAAATTCCTTGAGTTTTCACGGAAAAAAACGTAAAGAAAGCGTAATTAAGCCGGAAATGTCTTGATTCAGCGTCCATTATATTCCAAATAAAAACAATTTGATCAAATAAATATGATATAAAATTTCAATCCACAATGAATACGTTTCATTAGTTTTCGTTTGTCAATATAATAAAACAAAATTACAATAAATAAAATTAAAGTACTTATATTCTGCGTCAATTCAGCGCGCGCGCTCCTCAGTCTCGCGCGAGCGCCCAAATAAACTATAATCCTATTCAGACTAGTAAATCAACATTGTTTCGCGGACTATAGATGTACTCCCAACGCAGACCAACGTAACTTCGTCTATTGCAAACGAGCATTTACGATTCGTAATAGGACTCTCAATGAAAACGCTTCTCTATACATGATGTTTTAAGAAACTTGCTTGGGTTGTTAACACGCGATTGAGCTACATAAAGTTGATCATGGGAAAGCCAACCAGAAGTGAAGTCTACCCCTGCAACGGAGAGAGCAGAAAAGAGTAGACACTCCGTTATCCGCACCATGTTAAAATCCCATTCTATCCGTTGTGCGTAGGTGTCCTGGCTAAGTTAGTCAGCCTAGCTCAGTCCAAATGTACAGATGCCTCCTGGGTGTTCCACAGGTTTCATAGAACGACCTCACCGTTTCGAGAGCGAGTTCACGTCGAAGAACGAGTTCACGTCGGGAAGCCTCTGCCTTACTATCAGGATGACGTGGGCAACTGATTCCTCGGCGTCGAAGCAACCTCTGCAAATTGGGCTGTTTGTGGCGCCTACATTAAAGAGGTGTTTTTTTAGGGGGGAATGACCCGTAATCATCCCTTTTATTATTCAGAGGTTATTTCAATTTTGGCCGAGAAGTCGTTAAGTTAATCACGGGTATAGACTTGACATAGCCAGTTTTGACTGCCTGCAATCTATAGCTAGTGACCATTCGTCCTCATGAAATTCAGTTGATCTCTGGCAAATTCATGTACGAAACTGTGAGAAAGGTAGAAGGAAGAGTGGGTACAGGTACATGGGTCCAGCACTACTATCTCAAAACCTCCATTCACGAGTTCGTCTGTGGCGTCACTGCCTAGTAATCTACAGTTCCCCTTTATCCACTGGAGTGTGAAGCCCTCAACAGATAATTTCTGGCCCTGGGATGGTCATAACGTTTCATGGGCTCACTGAAAATTGAACAGTTTTGAAAAATATCGGAAAAAAGTTTGTTAGTTATATGTGATTTACCGAAACAGATAATGATTGATTGATTATACTGTGTGATTTGCAATTTTATAAATTAAATGTCTGCCTCTCCTCGGTCCACAGTACAATAAACTTTAACCAGGAATATTTTATCATCCTCACTGGTTGATTTTGAAGTACCGTGTTTGACTGATGCGTTGAATGCTTGGAAAATGGCTTGTCCCAACATGGATTTGCCCGACAACCTGACCTCCCAGAGACGAGGGATGTGCCGCTCTGCAGTATTGTACGGAATAACTTGATTCATACGTCATCGAATACTAAATAAAATAAAATAAAATAAAATAATAATTTATTATCAGAAAGGTGGGTACAAAATCATCTATCTTATTCAAAAACAGTATAAAAATGTTTGTCCCTTAAAAGATAGAGTAAACGATGATGCCCGCGCTAGTATAAACTGTGTGACGGACATCAGCGCCTTCCTCTTACAGATTAAAACAATAGAAATAACATAATTATTTGCAATAAAATAACTACAAGTTTTAGATACAATATGTTGATCAAAAATTAGTAGAATATAATTTTAACATAGTTAAAATATCACAATAATAATTATATGATTAATTTAGTGAAATTTATAATAAAAATAATTTAAAATATAATTTGATTTCATGAAATAGATAAGAATCATTGATTAAAATTTGATAACAATAATGAATTAAAATAGAATTTTATTCAATGAAATTGATGATAATAATAATTATTTAACATAAAAGAAAATAAAATTAAATTAAGGCTAAGTTAAAGGCATGCATGGAAATACTTTTAGGAGAAGGTGAGTTTATCATATTTATTTTGAAATAGCGCATAGTAAATTAGATGTTTCTGTCAAATAGTCTTTCAGTTTCGTCGTATGTAAGACCCTGAAGATATTCACTTATAACTCTTTTACATTTACATTTCGGCAAGGAATATATTTTGCAAACTTTATTGAGCGCATTATAAAGGCGACCACTCAAGTTCGGAAAGTGTCGACTTGCCAAAGCAGTATTGGTTTTCATTGTAGGGCAAACCATGTATTTACGACGTTTATGTGTAAAGAGTTCAGGATCATAACGTAGTGAGGAATGAGTACGTAGGACTATATGGAGTGCACAAAGTTGCCTGACGGTAAGCACAGATAAATCCCTGTATGGCTGGATTGTAGAATAACGGAAGGGTTTGTGTAGCATCACCTTCAAAACTGCTCTCTGCGCCCTTTCAAGACGAAGCATAAGCGTCTTATATGTTCCGCCCCAAACAGGGATGCAATAGGTCAGAATTGACTGCGCCAAAGCAAAATAAGTGGTTTTCAGCAGTGGGACAGTGACCACGGATCTAAGCTTCTTCATTGGGAACATAAGCTTACGTACACGAGATACCGTAACGTCAATGTGTTTGTTCCAACTCAGAGTACAGTCAATGTACACCCCTAGATACTTTACGCAAGATGTTCTATGAATGGCAGGGCAATCGCATGTGTTAGACGCAGGATGGGAGCATCTATGAGCCTTTATGTGCGGAATATTAGGTTGCGCAGAAGAGTTGGCTGAGAAGGTGACGTAATGTGTTTTTGAAACATTCAATGTGAGCAGATTACAGGAGAGCCAATCCGTCACAACACCAAGTGCATATTCAGCCGAACGGTGAGCAGAGGCCCAGGTATCCCCACTTATAATTAGAGCCGTATCATCTGCATATACAAGAATCTTGCAGTCAGGTATAGAGAGTTGGCATAGCCTGTTGACATACACAAGAAAGAGAGTAGGACCTAGCACACTGCCCTGTGGAACTCCGAAAAATAAGTCCTCTTCATTGCTAGTATAGCTCTCAACCCTGACTCGTTGGCTACGCTCAGACAGGTAGTCACGAAAAATATTCAGTCCTGTCTCTCTTATTCCTAGCGCCTCCAGTGCTTGTAAAAGGATGGAGGTAGAGACCGTGTCAAAAGCCTTGGCCAAATCTAGAAATATACCTACGGTTTTCTTCTTCGTGTCAAGATTCTTTACGATGTGATTTGATAGCTCAAGCACAGCGTCTTCTGTTGATTTACCTTTCCTGAAGCCATATTGGTTTGGAGCTATCGCATCATTGTAATCCAAATACTTGAGAAGTCTCTTATTTAGGATTTTTTCAAGGATCTTAGAAAGAGTAGTAAGAACAGATATAGGCCTATAACTTTCAACACGATCCCCCTCCCCACCCTTAAATATTGGTGTCACTAAAGCCTTTTTGAAAGACTTAGGGAAAATGCCATGTGTCAAACACAAATTGCATACGTGAGTGATGGGAGGGATGAGAACATGCTTAGCAGCTTTAATAACTGAAGCAGGTATGCCATCATAACCAACTGCACAGTTATATTTTAATTCCGAGATTATACAGTTCACCTCTTCAAAGTCAGTTTCAAGCAAAACCAATGAATTGCCTTGTGGGTTGGACATGGAACTAAATACAAAGTTATTGCTGGTTGCATGTAGACCTTGCTGTATCTCGTGAGCAAGATTACCGCAGGCACATTCGCGAAGTAATTGTTTATAGCGTTGACAGAGGAAACCGGATCATCACAGATCTTAAGAAGATCCCTCGATTTGCTTGTGGGTGTGGTGTTTTTATAAATAATGGATTTTATGATATCCCAAGTCGCTTTAGGATCACCACTGGCTCTCCGAAGCTGTTGCTGTTCGTAATTGCACTTAATGGTCTTGAGCAAGTTGTTGCAGTAGTTTCGATATCTTGAATATGTCAGTTTAACTATGTGATTCTCAGGATCCTGCTTTGATTTCAAATGCAACTTATCACGATTACGTATGCATCTCAAAAGGCCAGGGGTGATCCATGGCTTAATAATTCGCTTCCTATGCGGGACTTTCTTTAATTTGCTTTGTTCATTAATAGACTCAGATAAAATAGAGATAAGTAGTTCAGCACTTTGGTTGGGATCTGTACTATTTAAAATGCTAGAGAAGTCAGATTCTTCCAAGTAATTAATAACACCTGGAAGGTTAATTTGGCGTATCAGGCTTTTAGGTTTCTCAACCAAAGAGACAGTCTCAAGACAAATCAAGACAGGGGCATGGTCAGTAAAGAATGAATCTAAAACCAGCGCTGTTGAACATTTGTTTGATTTCAGAAATACATGGTCTAGGCAGTTATCCATACGTGTTGGGAACAGGTGGGCAGGCAGAAGCCCATGAAATGCCAGTACATTTAAATACTCCTCAGAGTTCGAGTCACTATTTCCTGGACGAATATTAATGTTCAAATCTCCAATCACTGCAACCGTTTTTACCGATGTAAGGGAACTCAGTACATCATTCAGGGAGCCAACGAAATTCTCAATATTCCTTGCAATCTACCGATCACCCTCAGGGTGATCGGTAGATTGCAACAATCACTATGTCTGGGTCTAGCTTCAAAATGAGACAGTTAGCATCCTGAAACACGGGCTCGGCAATTCTATAATCCAACTCAGAGCGAATGTAGATTATTATACCGTCATTCTGGTTTGTAAAAGCAGACTTAGCGGAGTAAAATCCATCTAAAATAGGAATTTCAGTAGTTTTACTCAACCAGCACTCTGAGAGAATAACAATATCACACTTAACATCCATGGAGTGAAGAAGAACATTTAGGCCGTCAAAGTTCCGGTTTACACTTCGAATGTTTACATGCAGTGTATTCAGTGGTTTTTTACAGGATTGCAGATGCTGCAAACATTGGTCTGGCGAACACATAAATGATTGGGACACGTTATAGGATTCTACGGAGTCCATAAACTTGTTTAAGCTATCCATAAGTGCAGTAGAAACATATAAAGGTGCTTGTAAGAGGTCCAAGGTTTCGTCTCTGGCAGCCATTTTGGTTAAAATTTAGTATTTTACTTGCTGTATCAAGTCTTTCAAAACAGTATCTATGCGTGACGGGGATATAGGTGGGTCTAAGAAGAGTAGGACGTAAGCAAAATATCTGTGATTGGGTTACAAAAGTGCTATAAAAGTATTTCCGTGTAAAAATATTAATAAAGGTAAAGCATGCATATTCTAAAACTATGATTACAATATTTAAAACAGGCAAAAAATTAACAATATTGTTGAGAAATAGTCATTCAACTTTTAGGCTCTATAAGTCAGATTCATTGTTAATGCAATGAGCATTTTGACCTTCCTTCTTTCGTATAAAAACCTTACCGTGGGCCGTCCAGCAGAAGGAGTACCCATTGGTTTTACAAAAATCTCTAGCTAAAAAGAACAGGCGTTTAGCCCTGGAAGTTAGATGTTCAGATATGTATACAGGGACATCCGGACCATTTAAATGCAGTTTAGCGGTTGAAAACTTGTTGTTTTTGTTAGTTCGATTATATGATTTTATTGATTTTATTACTTTCTCCTTTGTGATTACTGTCGTAAAGTTGACTATAATGGGTTTATTTATTTCATTTTTTGTATTTAATCGGTATACATCACGTATGTCGGAGGTGTTTATTGAGACGTTTAAGGAACTACCAGTGTCAATAACAATCTTTGATAGGTCTTCTTTTGTTTCTTTCAATTTAGCTGGTATGTTCCTTAGTTCCAGGCAAGAAGATCTTTGAACTCTTTCCAAGTTTTCAACCTTTTCTTCCAGTATCTGAATGTACGCTAAGTTTTCTTTACACTCCGACGTTAGTTTATTAAATTCCTTCAAAAGATCGTCGTATTTTCCAGTCACAAACTCGCATGATTTTTTAATTGATGCGTTTAACTCTCTAATATCAATCATAGATGCATGAAGAGCATTGTATTTATCATTTTGCTCCTTTTCAAACTTGGTAAAAAGATTCTTCATTTCACTCATGAACACATTCAAATCGTCCACTTGATCAAACTTGCGCTTACGTTTAGTAATATTGGGATCAAGATCCACCTTTTCCGTTGGCATATCAGGTTCCGAATCTTCTTGTACCGCTGGCGTTGGTGGTGGAGTTCGTCTTAGTGGCATTCTATTATAATAAGGATCGGCCAAAGTTGAAGACAGCAAAATTAAAAAACACAAAAAGAATATCCGACTTGCGAGATTTGAACTTGGGTCCTCCAGGGCGAGTGTACAACACTCACCAAACGAGCCAGACGGACATTAAGAGCGCAGTTGAAAATGGTCTTCTTGTATTACCATTTAAGTCGTGCTTGTTTATGTGACCCTGGTACTTTTGCTTGGATACAAATTACTATTTATGAGTTTTTGTCTCACTCACCGGTTCGTTCTCAATACTGGCAGTGTTTTGTAATTGTCTCGGCCTATGGTAACCTGGTGGCTGGTGCTTTTTAATATTTCTTCCAGAGGCCTCCAGAGCCAATATCAGCAACTCCAGTTACTTATATTTGTTTGACTTTGTATTTTTGTTAATTTTGACTTTTAAAATATAATTCGGAAAATAATTATTTATAGAATAAAAAGGTAACTTTAAAAATTTACGGAAGAATCAACAACACGTCTGCTTTAGAGCAATGTTCGGGCGGAAGGGCCGTATACTGCTGAGCGCGCGCGTCTGTTGGCTGTGGGAGAGTGGGAGTAGGTTTGTGGCTTCAAGCATTCCCGTCATCCACCATAGGTACTATGATGGATGACGCATCGTTTCGGATCGCGGTCTGTCTCCGCTTGGGCGCATCTTGTGTTGCTCCGCATCGGTGTCATTGCGGAGTTGCTGTCGACAGCCTCGGACACCATGGCCTTTCCTGCTGCAAGAGCGCAGGCCGCATAGCGCGACATGCTAGCATTAACGATATTATTCGTCGGGCTTTTGTCACCGCCGGCGTACCGGCAGTATTAGAACCTAGTGGTACGTGACGATGGGAAGAGACCAGATGGTATGACGTTGGTGCCGTGGAAGATGGGTAGGCCTTTGGTGTGGGATGCAACATGTGTCAACACCCTTGCGCCATCACATGTTCCAAGTACGGTGGGCTGTGCCGGCGCTGCCGCTGCGCTGCTGAGGCCCTCAAGCGGCGCAAATACTGTAACCTTATGGGTAATTACAGTTTTGAGCCGCGGGTCCGAGTGCGCGTCTCCTTTTTATGGAAATATCTCGTCGACTAATCGACACTTTGCGTGACCAGAGGGCTCGCTCGTTCTTTGCTCAAAAAATTAGGATTGCCATTCAACGTGGCAATGCTGCCAGTCTTCTGGGCACGTTTCCGGATGACAGCGATGCGGAGGAATTTTTCGACGCCTAAGCGTATCTTGTTTTTGTATATTTATTTGTATATAGTTAGGTTTAGTTGTTTTTATTATAATTAAATTTTTAATGTTGCTTAATTATGAATAAATAACTCCCAAGTCAAATGAACTATAATGTCTGAATAAAACATAAAACTTAATCGAATGATGTGTATCATTTTCTTCCATGACCGTTTTCATGAAAATGTATTCCTATTTTCCCCAGAAACATTATTCGTAAGATGGTTGATGCTTGGTCAGTGGGTTCACCGTACATAGAAGAAATGAATTCATGCTGTGAAGCAACGGGGCAGCACAGGCTATCTTCTAAAATAACCTTAACATCTCCTTAAAACTACTTCATGAGTCAAGTTGATTTTTATTTATTTTCAACCAGGACTGCAAATCGTTTTTTATTTTTTATTTCAGAATACCAGTGAACAGAGAGCTTGTTGTATCTTCCCTGATCGTATAAAAATGATGAAAGATCCTAGCTCTCTGTGCACTGGTACTATTTTTATAGGCTGAATTTTTGGGTTATCATGTCTTTTTTCTAAGTTTATGATAGAATGACAATAATTTTGGGCATTTTTAATTAATTTATTTAATGTTATTTTCGTTATTACTAGCTCATGAGGACCCAGTGAACGACCCTGATAGCAACCTTTTAACTTAAAAAAAACCCCTTTTCCGAATTTTTCCTTTAATTGCAGCCTAAGACTCATATTCACGCCAAATTTGAAATTTCTAGCATGATTGAGAAGTGCCTTATAATTTTGATGAGTCAGCAGTGAGTCAGTAGAAAAACCTCAACTTTTTGGTCTCAACGGTTTAACCTAATGTTTTGAAACCTTTCAGTTTATTCAACTTAGTTATAAATCATCCGAGTTTCATCAAGTTGCGATTATTACAGGCTAAGGTACAGAACACAAAAAGAGATTTTTTTTGTCTGGTAGTTTGTCTGTCTGTACACGATTATCTCCGAAAATACTAAACAGATTTATTTGGGGTTTTCAAAGTTAGATTACGCTTATTTCTGAGCAACATATAGGCTGTTTGTTTAATTAAAATTGGTGGCCGGGACAAAAAGTTATGGACTGATGGATGAAGATTTTTATTTATGGTGGGTTTGCTCTTGACTCTAGTCTAGGTCAGAGATCACATACACAAAGTCTACTATGGAGCTTACCCAGAATCTGCCCGAATTAAAATATACCTAACTAGCCGATGCCCGCGGCTTCGCCCGCTTGACAAATCTATACTAATAAAAAACTTTTTACAAAAAAAAATACAACCGACTTCCAAAAAAAAACACTACAAAGTAAAAAATAACTTTAATTTCGGAAGTCGGTGTTTTTGTTAGTTTCTTCGTATTTTGACACCGACTTCCGACATTAAAGTTATTTTTTACTTTGTAGTGTTTTTTTTTTGGAAGTCGGTTGTATTTTTTTTGTAAAAAGTTTTTATTTTTCACTTTTTAGTGGTACCCCACACCTAACAACACCACTGCAAAATCGCAGAAAAGCAAAATACGCAATTTCGATTACTTGGATGACATAAAACTATCATCTAAGTAGACGAATTCCAGCTATTTCGATTTAAAATCCAAAGTTCGAAACCGATTTTCATAAAATTTAAATGGGACCAATCTGCAAGTATATCCTTTCAGATAAAACAAGAATTTTTCAAATCGGTTTATAATTGTCGGAGTTATGAGGTAACATAAAAAATAAAACAAAAAAAAAACATACAACCGAATTGATAACCTCCTCCTTTTTGGGAAGTCGGTTAATTATAAAGCAGAAGAGTTTGTTTGTTTGTTTGGTTGAACGCGCTAATCTCAGGAACTACTGGTCCGATTTGAAAAATTCTTTCAGTGTTAGATAGCCCATTTATCGAGGAAGGTTATATATATCATCACGCTAAGACAAATAGGAGTGGAGCAATAATGGAAAATGTGACGCAGACGAAGTTGCGCGGGTCAGCTAGTTATAAACTAAAACCATCCTCGAGAACCACTCTATCCATTACTGAATGCAGCATGAAAATCGGTGCATTCGTTTTTGAGTTTATCGCGAACAAACACACTGAGGACTTTGTTTTATAATGTGTAGTGATCGTGATAGTGATAGTGATAAAATACCTAAACCTAACGTAAGAATGTAACAAAGTTAATCTAATAGGCACAGTAGTGACAGCGACAGATCTGTTACTTGAAAGATATCTTTATCAAACGTTGGCGCAGATAAATAAGTTGGCACAGAGTTATCTCGGCCGGGACAACAAACTTCGCACTGCCATCACTAAGTTTGTTTCACTGCATTTGCATCACGGATTTGATAAGTAAAAACAAATTTTAATTAAACCTAACCTAACCTAACTTAGTTAAAACCCAAGACAACATACATCATACCTATTCTTTAACAACTCGTGCAAACACCACTACGAGTGTTCAACAATAGGCAGTAAATTTTATGACGCGGAATAAACATGGGCGGGAAAATGAAAAGGCGGATCAGGGAAACAGGACTCAGTCGCAGCCCACAGGGTTTAGCGGAGGGTCCTTACCAAAAACCCTCATTATCCAGGCTAAAGTAAAATGAGAAACAGTGGATAACTAATTGAATCGGTACTAATTGCAATCGGAGCGCGCCGGGCCCCGCTCCGGTAACACGGTTAAAGCGGGAACACGGGAGAATATTATATTATTTTCGGAGATATACTTGCAGTCAATTTGCCACTAACTCCCCAAGACTAACCGAATAGCCAGAGTGCATGCTTAATTAATACGGTTTTAAGTAAGTAGGTCGTAGTTATGTTATTGAATATTATTTGTACCTACTTATTTATGCAGTCATAATAAAACAGGGGGGGAGGGGGAGGTTAAAGCTAGATATTTTCGATAGGTGTTAAACTTACAGCACTTTTTGCTATAGAGGCTAAAAACTATCTCTCCAGTGTTTGAAACCTTTCATAGCTTTAATGTAGATTCTCTGATAGACTTAATCAAGAAACATCTTTACAAATGATTGAAAAACAATATCAAAATTTTCGTACCTACATTGGTTTTCAACATAGGCCGACCTTAGGAACATACCAATTACCGATATGAATATGATTTCTATTATTACTCGAGTACCTATAAATAAAGTCCATTTGAAATAGTAAGCTCATGGAACATAGCGAATTGGTCTGCGGTTAAATGTCGCGGTCGCCGCGGGTCTGACGTCAGAGGGGCCAAAAATAAAGCCTCGCTGCCCGAGCCGTTAACTACCCGCTACAGATCTTATTTCACGTGAGAACGTAAGTATATTTAGATTTCTAGTTTCGTCACGGTTGGACTCCAGAATTGGTAGGCAAAGTTGGACTAACGACATCATTTGCCGGGAAAGGTATTAGGGATTTTACCTATGCCTTTTTACGAAAGGCGTTGACATAATACCCATATGAATAGGAAAGTTTTATCTGTAACAACACAGTTTCCTTCAGATATTCTTCATACAAAACACTAGGGAAAACTCTAACAAAACATTTTGCATCCTGCGATTAGCTATTATAAATTGAATGTTTTCATTATTCTGATATTCCCTGTGGTACACATAAAGTAGATACACCCAACCTAATCGAATGTCAGTTATCGTGTGATCGTATCCACGTATTATCAACCCATGTTGCGTTGGGAGTCATGTTCTTGACAGGTGGCACCCATCGGAGTTTAGTAACCATTTCCTAATTGCATTTAGAAATTTAGAACTTTTGAGTTCACCTTTCATTATACAAATATGGGTCTTATATGACTTCTGAACGTGGGTGCCCCTGGGTGGTAAAATCTATTTATACGTGTAATTTACGTGTAGAATAATACCTACTTCATTAGAATCTAAATATATCTGTCTCTTACGAGTCTATTTCGAGCAAGTATTAAATATACCTCGAAACAAACAACATGGTTTGTTGTTTGTTTCGAGGTATATTTATTATTCAGCTTGCGATTAGGTACGCTACTTTGTTATTTGAATACGTAATAGGTTTATGATGATAGTGAAATTCATGAAGAATCTAGAATATGACAATAGCACTGTCTTTGAACACACTGACAAAACAGCCAGTATCCAAAAAACCGTAAATTGGATATTTCATTCGTAGTAATAAGTGATATGAATAGCATGATATAACGTAGACAGGAACATATCATCATACCATCGGGTAGGCATAACAAATATCCGGGCAATAAATACCAACAATGGTCGCGTGGAAGGCAGCGATTCTGCGAACAAAATCAATTTAGGCGTTGTTTATAATGATATAAGGAGCAAATAAAGGACTCGCACGTAACGTGCATGATTCAATTGTGTGTGAACGACGCCGCGTTATAACACTCTTGTATGTCTCCGCTCCGCTTTATAAGAAGTAAGTATAATAGCTTTTAAGAGAGCTTTTCTATTTTCAGGTGCTGTCATTTTTCGAGGGGTTTATTTCGCTTTATTCACTTTCCCTGTCGAGCAGGGTTCATGTTTTAGGCTTCGCAATTTTTAATACACATAATATAATATTTTAATATAATTAAATAAGCATCACCTGTGTACCTACTTTTGTGTATCTTTTTTTACCTATTTGTGTGTGTGCACATCAATTGTTAAATTAAGTGTCAGTACATAATTTATTAATAACAAAAATAAAACTATAACAAATTTCAAATGTCCAATTATTGTAGTCCTCATCCATCTATACTGAATAGGACAGTCAAGGCGGTCAGCAATCATCTTCAGTATTCCGTTGCTACTACCTCTTACGCGGTTAAAAAATGAAGGCGACCTTCTTGCGTATATAATTGCATGATAGGTATCCATCTGTCCGCGCATATGCGAATAATATAGAAAAAATAGACGGAACACCATCCTGACGATGTTGTTATATTGAACTCGCAAGACATTAGCGGCCGTATGGTACACCCATAGTCCACTCCATTGAAAAGGGAGGATCATCCGACTAGGCCGTTTTTGTGTCTGTCGTGCAATTGCAAATCGCTCGGTAAACTCTGTTTGCGCGATGCAGGATTTTGGTTCGCTGCTAGTTGGATAGATGGCGTCGTGGTTATTTTTGTTGCGATGTAGATTTGCTCCTTTGGTCTTTTCTTGTGGCGGCATTATTGCCGCTACAACTTCAAGTGCGCTAAAATAGAAAATAATATAATTTTCCAGCAGTAAACCTAAATAACTTTAAAATCTGCATAGAGTATGAATTATTCATGGGGAGCAGGTGTGAAGCACCTAGGAATGACTGTGGCTGAAGTATTTATAAACAGGGTAATGTTTTATACGAGGTTGTCACTGTCAGGGTCCTCGCGAAGGAAGCGACGTTGCACGCACTGGCTAGTGGGGTCGGTCGACCCGTGCTTGACATGTGTTCCATGGTGGGTAGATAATAACTAAATGTTGTTGCAAACCACTAAACCTTCAAACAACTGTCACGTGCGGCAAAAGTCAGCTGGGGTTTAAATAGGGACATTATACACGTCATTTACACTGCGACGGTCGAGCCAATAGCTACGTACGCGGCGGGTGCCTGGGCGCCAGCCACGAAAAAACTGGGCATACGGAGGAGGCTAGGTTCTGTCCAACGAGGATTCGTCCAGAAGCTCTGCAAATCTTACCGTACCGTCTCGCTCAACTCGGCACTGGTGCTGGCTGGGATACTGCCTCTGGACCTGCGCATACAAGAGGCAGCTGCCTTGTATGAGGCAAGGAGAGGGTCGTCCCAGTTTGTGCCAGGGGACCGGGAGATTGAGGGTATGGTGAGGTTTGCAGAGACCTCTCACCCTGCCAAGCAAATGGCTTTGGAGTTCATGTGCCTGGCAGACCAACAGCTTGTGGACAGTAGTAACGTGCAGGCAGTGCGAATATTCACTGACGGCAGCAAGATTGAAGGGAAGGTAGGAGCCGCATTATCCCTGTGGGATAGTGAAGGTGAAATCCAGAACTTCAAGCTTAGCCTTGCCGCGTACTGCACTGTTTACCAGGCGGAACTTCTGGCCATTTGTAAGGCAACGGACGTGATTCTAAAGCGCAAAGAGTTAAGCTATGGCTTGTACAGTGACTCAATGTCAGCATTGCAGACACTGACAAGCCATGGCTCTCTTCACCCCCTGGCGGTCCGCACACGAGCGAACTTGGCTCAGGCACTGAACCAGAGCAAAGCTGTGTCTTTGTTCTAGGTCAAAGCTCACGCGGGTCTGCCAGGGAATGAGCGCGTAGACGAACTGGCGAAGGAAGCAGCATTGACGTCCCGGAGGAGGCCAGACTACGACCTGTGTCCGGTTTCATACATCAAGCGCCAAATTCGTTTGAGTTCGCTTGATGAGTGGAACCGGAGATATGTGTCGGGCGAGACCGCCTCCGTGACGAAAATGTTCTTTCCGGACGCGGTGGCCGCTTACCGTATCGTGAGACGAGTGAGGCCAACAGGAGTGCTGACGCAAGTCCTAACGGGGCACGGTGGGTTCTCAGAATACTTGAATCGCTTTAAGTGTAAGGAGAACCCATCGTGCATCTGCGACCCCGATATAGCGGAGTCGATTCCACATATCGTTCTGGATTGCCCAGTGCATGAAGTAGAAAGATACAATCTTGAGCAGGAGATAGGCAAAAGACTGACAAGACAAATGTTAGTGGAAGTAATGTCAGGGAAAAGCAGGAGTAAATTAATAGCCTTCTGTGAGAGTATAGCTCAGATAGTTATAAATAGAAATAAAACGAGTTAAATATACTATGTTTCATTTATATTGCATATATAAACACCGAAGCATAGGACATAAGAGAGATAAATTGTAATTAGTATAATGAGCAGTAGGCTAAGGAAACGAATGTACTTGAGTTAGTAAGTTAAGAGTATATGTACCTAACGTAAGATAGTAGTAAGTAAATAAGAATGTAGTAACGTAAGAATGTATTAGTAATAAGAATGTATCAGCAATGGTAGATTGTAGTTAGTAATTTAGAGTGTATTTAATAATGTTAGAAGGTATTTAGCAATAAGATTGTATCTTAGCAAATAGATTGTATTTAGCAATAGATTGAATTGATTGGCTGTATCAAGAAAAGAAAGTAAAATATAGAATAAGTTAAGGAAAAATGTGAAATAAAAATGAATCTGAAGAAATTATTTCCCCAAAGCCTGAAACAAATCAGAAATAAATAAAGGATAGTTTCAGATAGTATATAAGTGGGAGTCCCACCCACAGATTGAATGATGATGAACGCAAGAAAGATATAGTATGAAGCATGAAAGTACGAGAGGAATGTATTGCGAGAACTGGTATGGATGAGGTTAAGATATAGAATAGGCGCCAATATCGTTGGCGGAGCTAGACTGAAAAAAAAAAAAAAAAAAAAAAAATAGTCTAACCCCAACATAGTTGGTAAAAGGCTAGGTAGATTATTTTATTTAAGACGTTTACTACAGTATTTTAACTGACAAGAAGTTTAACAGGTTAGTAAATACAAATCTTAGGTGTAATTATGATAATTATAAAAAAACGAAGCACAGGTAATCTTAATCATTGAGCAAGTGATTAATGCGTACGTTACGATACATAATATTATAATTACGCACCGATGATATTTACATATAATATACCTACACATCGGATAGATTTATCGGAATTATCTGATAGTATGCAAGTTATCAGGTTAATTAATAAGTACTTACTTTATTTTTCGTTATTGTGTTTCCTTAAAAATACATATCAAGCTTGTTGTTGTTTGCTTATTTCAGGCCACCTGTGCACCTTTCCCGAATCGTCAAATGACTTTTCCCGTGTCAACCGGTCGATTCAGTATTTATACATGTTAAAGTGAAGGCTTGGGTGAAGTGATCACAAAATGAGCTGCCAGTCTATTCTGTCGACATCCCACCGTGCTCACTTAGGTGGAGTGAACGACAAGTGAGCTTTGTTTGAATGGTTTGACAACTCACTTGTCGTTCACTTCACCTAAGTGTTCACTTCGACATGTTTACAGAATCGTACTGCAGCAGTGATCGTAATTCCTTCTTGGATTGTCAGCTTTTTCTTTTTAGGGATGGGAAATCATCAAATGACTTCTTCCGCTCTGGGCGGAGCGAAAGTTAGTGTCAGACTCTTACTGACTAAAACCCATCCATGTTCCTTCAGCGTGTTCCGGAGCCACGGTATCTCTTTCGAATAGTTTTCGACTCCGGCTTGGATTGACAGCTTGGTGATCACTTCACTCAAGCCTTCACTTCGCCATGTTAACTCTTACTGGCTAAAACCCACCCCTATTCCTTCAAATGCCCTTGGCGTTCCACTGTCGCGGCAACTTTTTCGAACAATGCCACCTTTTCACCGGCAAGTAAGTCGCATGCAAGTCGCATTACATTGTCGCCTACCGGGGTATAATGTCATTAATTGAATCGCTTGATCATGCTCCGAAAAGTAATTCATCTTACATGCAAGTTGTTGGCCATTATTTTTTTTAATTTGATATGAATTTCAATTTAATACCTCCAAAAATTTATTAAAACAAACTATATACTCTTAAAATATAAAATACAACTCCTAACTAAAATATGGCATCAAAAAATTCGTCCCCATCGCTATCGACTGGAAGTGAGCCCAAAAGACTGGCGGCATTGCCACGTTGTGTGACAATGCCAGCCCTTGGGTCACGCGATGCGTCAACTAAGCGTTTTGCTAGATCTTTAAATAGGACGTGAACACTCGGACCCCACGGTCCAAGAGTTTCAACCCCAAACGGCTCAAAAATGTAGTTGCCAATAAGGCTACTATATTTCCGCCGTTTGAGGTTTTCAGCAGCCGAAGCGGCAGAACCAGCACAGCACGACGAGCTAGGAAGATGGGATGGCGCAAGAGTATCGACACAAGTAGCGTCCCACACTAAAGGCCTACCCATATTTTCATCATGGTCTTTTGCCATCGTTGCGTGCCAGGCCAATGAGTTCTAATACGGCTGGCACGCCGATGGCGACAAGAGCGCGTCGGATAGTGTCGTTGATGTTTGCGTGCCGTGCTATGCGACCCGCACTTCGACTGTTAGCCATAAAGCTAATTAGCTTAGTTTGCACAGTGCGAGCTGCTAAGTAGACAGTAGCCAGTTACTCGTATTGCCTACTCGTATGCCAGTAGCCCAGCTTGCCTTAGCTGTCTTCACGATGATAGCTGCCCATTCTCATGCGAGACCAAGCACACAAAATATACTGGTTCCGCTCGCAACTGCCTAGCGGACACTTGCAAGCTACTACAGAATGTATCGAGTGAAAAAAAGAAATGTTAAAGTAACTCAGATGCGAGCAACTATCCAACTAACACGTGGCAGTAACTCGTAAGATGACTCGCACGCTAGCTCGCACTGAAGTAGTCATAAGAATAAATAAAGAAAGAAATGTACTGTTAAAGTTTCCGAACTACAATTCTTAATTTAGGCATCCGTCACCCTCGTGGCCTTATAGCACACGTCGGCTTGTAGACGTGTGTTAAATGAAATTGAAAATGTCAAAGCTGGAGCATTTTCAGGTCTTCCGATTGAGCGAAGGTAGTCGGTAGGCTTTGCGTTCGTGACTATCGTGAGAGAAATCCTCTAGGCGTGACGTCTGAGCCGTTGTGTCGATTACCGGGAGGCACTGCCTGTCGGAAGCTGCGCTCAACAGGGCTCAATACTCATCTGTCTGCATCCGGGCGTGTCTCTCCTGTAGTCATGTCGGTACTTGAAGATCTAACTTCCGGCTGAGATGCAAACCTTCCTAATAACACTATATGATACGAACACAATGAAATTGAAATAAATACATGTAATAATTCATAAACATTATGATTTGAAATAACAATTTAGAGTTTAGAATTTAACTAAATAGAATTCTTGTCATAAATTAATCAGAATTAATTTTAAACAAATATTGTTAACGCATAACCATAATACGCGGTACATAATTAATTCAATATAAACCGTAAAACGATGATAACATTCGACGATGACAACAGACACAGTTATAGTCAGTGAACGCAAACAGTTATAGTAGCTAAACAAAACAACCACGATATAAAATTACGATTCACAACACGACCGAAGAATAACTTTAAAATATTATCATCGGTTGAGCTTATCATAAAATCGCAAAAAGCTAGACACATACGAATTTATGAGGCTCTTAAAGTTTATTTTGTCTTGAAGTGAGATGAAATTCTTCAGTTTAATGGTTAGTATCATGACTCAAAATTAGTCAGCATTATGAGATATTTAAACTGACAGATGTTAAGTTTTAAGAAGCTAGTTTCAACTTGAAAACTTTTCTCAAAGAACTTTTAGATTCTTATTGTAGAGAATTACACCAAAGAATGCATTTGCTTCCTTTGAGAATCGTGGAGACAGTTTTGTAGAAAAAATAATGTAGTATTTCTTTTAGTGTATGCAAAAACGTCGAGTCCCCCCGACTCGTGTCTTAGCTATTCTACGACGAAATACAGACCTACGCTTTTTCACGTTAGAGACGGCCCGCGACTTTGTCCACGTACATAGACTATCGTCAAATGAAATTTTCTCTTTCCTTGATAGATTTTACACGCTGTTCTCTGAAAAAGAATAAAATTGAATTGTGCTTTAGTGTGCCAATAAAACATGTTAGCTTTTGTTTTGTTCCTTCCTCTAATATACTTTTTTCAGTCGAGTGCTTTTTATATAGGCTTCTTTGTGCAGAGAATTGAGTTGTACGTTAAAGTTATCATTTTCACCATTTTCACGCTCGTATTGGGGATAAAATACCTACTCAATCATGAAGCTGTATTTGAAATTATTTACTGAACTTTGATTGGTTGTAAAACAAACATACTTTTAATAACTGCTAGCAGTTATACAATGTTACATTCGAAAATATTGCCAGTCAACAAACTCGTTTTAGTTTACAATTTACTTTAAAATTCAGAAACTATTTGTTTCTAAATTTATGTAACAGAGCATGCAACTTTTCCCCGTATAGATACATGCAAAATGATAGATACACTCAAAAATATCAATAAGCTTTTAAAAACTTATAAGATATTTATGTACTTCGAAATCACGGAAAATGTTATTGTTTTATTCATGAAAGCGAAATTTATTTCATGACAGCATATAGCAAGGAAATGTTCAGCGAGTTTCCATATGGGAATACACTAACGTAGTATTGGAAAGTAATTTCACCTTTTCGCTTGGCTTGTTTTTTTTTTTCAATTACACAGCTGGTGAAACAAACGTTGTGGTCTAAATTTAATTTTCCAAGCCTTTGCTGCTATTCCCTATGGCTTAAGTTAAGTTGTTGACGTTATTTTATTACTGCAGGCTCTGGGCTTATTTCTCTGTTGAAATGAAATAATAATCGGTAAATAAGGCGTGGAACGAATGTGGGTGTATAAATAAAGGTTGCAAATAAAGTAAATATGTATTAGTATAGTTTCATTATCTACGAACAAGTTCTATTTCTAAATGAAAATACTAAGGTGAAAAGTTACAGTTGTAATTAAAGTCCAGGCTTTGCTAATTCAGAACGTTGTTCTCTCGGCTAATTTGTCTGGACAGTCCACATCACATGGCCTACATTATTAAAACGGCGCGTGCCCCTTTCAACCGCACACTGTACTATGATTAAACCCTTTTAGAAGGACAAAGGAGGCTCCAAGTTCTTTTATCTTTACTACTGTCACGGAGAAATGTCCAGGATTAAAGATAAACAAATGACGTCAGATCGCAGCTGATTGCTGAAGCCCATCTCTCTTCACAGAGAAAATTTAATTCGCAGCTGTGCTAAAGATAAAAACAAATGTAATCTAATAATATAGCGTACCTACATTAAAATCAAATTAGGTAAAGCGACCAAAAAGTAATTCAATTATATGTACTTGAGTCTATTATTTTTAGTACTATATCTTCACTAAAAAAAGTAGACAGAGTTCCAAACTTGGTACAATAGAAACAACTTTTAATTGGCTTTTTAACTTTTAGCTGTATTTTTTCAAGTAGACCAGTGTTTTTTTGTTCTAACACAAAAGTCTCATTACAAGTTAGGTTCGCTTCATCACTGTGTATCGAATTATTTTGTGCAGTGTTTTTACATTGTGCTTTTAGCTTTTAAGTGCACTTCGCGAACTGGTTCTGTGGAGTAGTTTTAAATAGAATTATTTATAGAGGAAGGTAGGGAGGTGGAGTGGATGTTGTAGCTAAGTACACGGTGATTACATCAGAAGCTCACGCGATACAATCGACGCTGCCGGGGCACATTGTTATAGTAATAACGAGCTGGGGTAAATGTTCATAATTGTGTGTAACCGGTGGCTTATTAGTGGCTAACTGTAATAGCAGAACTATCAAGCTGCAGTTTAGTAATAAGGTATTTCTTTAACATGGACCTATGAACATTGAACCGTTTCAAAGAATTTTTGTTAATCCGGTCACGGTCCTCATTCGTATGACATTCGACGGCTTATGAACGAACTGGTCGGTCTACCAAATGCTCCTATCCTTAGCTTTCGTAATTCTCTATAAATTGGGCTACGATAATCAGGTGGCAGCTGTATTGTTTAACGAATTTAAGCTACATTGGTCTAGACTTGAAGTCAAATCATATACGGAGAGAAAGTCTGCTTACTGAAAGAAATTTCTATTAAAAAATAATGCAGCATTGTAAACCTTTCAAATCACTCGTATATTTCACTTTTATATTTTTGTTTGAAATAAAAATGACAACGTGAATCGTGGACATGCAAACGTGATAATATAACATAGACAGCATCGGCTTTGTGCGTTATATCAATGATACAAAATTGTGATCCTCCGTCCAATGGTTTTGAAGTTATTCATTTCATCCGTTGCACGGAAATATGAAAACGGATCTACCGGAAATATGTTTTGCGTTTCATCGCGAATAGACGTAAATAATTTAGTCGAAGGTATTTGGAAATATCGGATTCCAACACGCGGTCTGTTCCTACTTTTTTGCCATATTGAGGTCGTGTTTTTATCACTAATAGAAGGTCCAAATGTGTCTAGTTGTAATCTTCTTTACGCCTAATGTATGCACTAAACTATTCCTACGTGGACCTAGGATTCGTAGTTTCGGGAAAGTATTCCCCAGAGAGATTAAACACATTGTCTTAACTAGTCTCTAGTGTGTAATCACAGATGTGGCAATTACACTAATTACATCTCTTGGAAAAGCTAAAGATAGAGGCGTTTCAAACACAACAGAGGTATTTGTTATTCATTTAATTTATGTACATTTTTAGTTATATATTGTACCATCTTTATAAATATACTTCTCCAGCTGTTTTATTACGTCGACATCTTTAAAATGAAGCATCAAAATCGATCTATTCCAATATAATAAGGTTGGCTAGTGGTATGACCGTCATTTTTGCTCAGCTTTCCCATCAACGACAAGAATTTCTCGCAATATTGCAATATCATGGCGAAGGTATCATTTCAGACTTTTATGAAAGTGGACTTTGGCTATTCGTGTGATGGATCGTATCCACTTTACATGTATTTATAACCTGTTTACATTCCTGCGGGATTGCTTTTTCTCACGCTGCGGGTTTATAAACAGAATCAAGTTATTTATTTGTTTGTGCCCGATACACATAATTATTTCACTTCAATTATGCCGAAATACGAGACTATAAATAATTCTTCAGCTATAAATAAATACAGTCTTGTGGGACATAGCACACGTGTATTGGTCCTTATTTGTAAACTATGCCAAATTAGATATAAGTATTGAATAATCGATAAAAACCGTTATTTAAGCGAATGTGAGGTGAAATAAGAAGAGAAGCAATAACTAAAAAAAAGTTTACTACTGATGCAGCAGAGTATAATGAATTTTGCATATACCTAAGTAGGTACTTACGTCTACCTCACCTTGATTTTCAACGTTACATTTATTATGAAACGAACTTGTAAAAAATCGCTGGTCGTGGAATTTTTGCGCCGACATGCTTTCAGCGTTTCAGCGAGCTTTTACTGTAAATATTTCAAATGTTTCGACTGGACAGCTTTAACTAAATAACTGATTCAGGCTTCGGACCATCCCCCAGGCATCATACCTACATGCTAATATGAATTTTCAGATTTTTAGAACAAAGTTAGTCTAACACACATGGGTTGCTGCTTACTTATTTTTTTTGCGCTTAGATATTTTAATTACTCTGGCAGGTATGGCTTAAACCTTAGGTACAGTTTTGTAAGCTTTTGGTTACTTAGGCACTTTTGGATAAAGCTTATATACGAAACCATTTCATAAATATTTTTTTATGAAAACACGAAAATGAGAGGCTCACAATTTTTTTTTTGGCTTTCACTAACTTTATTTTTAAACAAAATTTTAGTTAAAAATGCATCAGCTTTTATGTGGTCTGGTTGAGTTACACCGACCGGGCAATGTTCAATGACATTGCACTTAGATGTTGTTACTAAGATCAAAGTAAAAGCACGTATTAAGATTGCTCTTAAATGTCAAAATGACACTTTCCACGGATTTGGTCGTGTAGCCTACCCGCAGGAATCGTGCATTTTTCTGATCAAATGTATACTTACTAATCGATTTTGTAGGTAACTGGATACTTGGATAGGTACATGCCTACTTCCATAAATCCTACAAACAAACAATTTAATTCTAAAATATTATCTTTCATATCGTTGCCTTCCTAAAACGAAACAATTACATCATTAGCTAACAAAAAATGTTCATCAGTTCGATCGCCAAGGTGATTAGATGAGAAAACTTGAGGGAACTTCTACTCATATTTGTACCTTATCAAAACCATACATAATATCATAGTTGTCTGTTAGGACTACACAACGAGAGATAGACGCTACGAAGAACAGTTTCTATGAAAACGCATAGTTTCATCGCAACCGCCTGCGGAAACTTAAATAAAAGACGTGTGCAAAACGTTCAAAAACAATAATTAATCAGTCTCAAGCAATAACTTGTATTTACACTATTTACCTTTGAGTATACGTATAAACATAATTTGCAACTTTAATTTGGCTGAGTAAATTTTCCAATTGTGCACAAATTTGTTTAGGGCGGGTGGCGGCCGCTGATAAAGAGAAAGTAAAGCTATTCTCTCTCGTTTAACCATTCACAGGTTTATTTAGCCGGTACAGTCAGGAGCTTGCTCTAAATATTAGGTGTGGGGCATAGTTCTTATCAACATCTAAAACTTCTTCAACATTTCTGTGAATCTTATTGTATCGTTAAAATATCCGGGATGTATGTGAGATAACCAACCGAACATGGTCACTCTAAGAATGCCTGTCCATTTGCGTGATAGTCACTGACATTTTGACTGACGTGATTTTTAAAACAAGCACGTCAGTCTAAATGTCAGTGTTTCACGTGGTGTACAGGCACCCTAAGGCTGCCTGGCCATTTCAGCAGAACGAGGCAGCGGAGCAGAGAAACGGAGATATTTTAACCAATGAGATTGCATAAAATCTCCGCACAAGTCACTGACACTTTAACTGACATGATTGGTTTCTCTGTTTCTCCATTCCGCTGCCTCGCTCCACGCAAATGAACAGGCACCCTTAGAGTCTGACACTCCCTTTCTCATTGACTGGCACTCAATGACTCAATTTAAAAAAAAAACAAAATGTTGCGAAATTACACGGACAGTTACGACGTCAATGCGAACGCTCCTTTAATAAACGAGTTTGCCCTTCAGATATTGTGCTGATATGCAAATTTCTAATTACGCATAAAACAGTTTAATTAATGACTTCATAAAAATCTTCAGATTCTTTATGATTTTTTTGATATACAATTAAATTTGTTCTTACAAACCAACTAGCATGGCAACTTTAACACTCTATTGGTAAGCTTCTAAAAGCAAGCTCGGTGCAAATAAAGCTTATGTACCTACATACCCATATGTAGGTATGCCCGTAAGGTTTCAAAAGTAACTTATTCCAAACCATGCAAAGCTTATTTGATCTTAACAAGATAACGCCAGAGGCAGGTGTAGGAAGGTATACAGTTATTTTGCTGCTCGCAGCGTCAGCAAAACTCTAGTAGAAATAATCTGAGCGAATCTAAAGTTTCGTACGTGAGGAAACTGGGAGCAGATGCTTTGGAAACTGATTATTTTAGTACTGTTATTATAGCTTAATAACGGTGCTTTTCCATTAAAGATGTGCGAGGTAGCTTGGTGGTAGGCGGTATAAAAACTACCAAAGGAATCTTCTTTTTCTTAACCTGGCTGTGGCAGAGTTAGCAAGAGCAACGAAATGGAATTTGTGATGAATAAGCTGAAATGAGTCTAACGGAGCTGCGTACTGACACAGCTCCTTAGCGCTACATCTACATATCAGTTCAAAGCATTGCTACGCTTCATTGGTTAGCTCCTCGCACACCTCTGATCTCGCTCCTATCTGTGGCGTAAAAGCACCCTTATACCTGGTAAGGCTTTTAAAGTATAGTTAATTCATTAGACTCACACAATTTTATTCGATGGTGTTATTTTTCGTGAACCTACATAACAAGCACTATCTATAATTTGTTATGAACAAAGTTAATCTACAAAAGCTCGTTAACAAAATCTGTTTGATTGCTCAATTGTATTATTGCGCGGTGAATGCAATCGTTCGTGAAATGCTCGCGGATTGTGACACGCTGACAGAACTGTAATTTGCTGAAAGTATTTTGTAAAAAGTGTATTTTCGTTGTTCTATTAGCTCCAATAAACTGCAACACTTTTTTAACCATGGACTATCCCTGTGCTGTGCAAAGGCTTTTCCATACTTTTCCATTTCAATTACTTTCCTGTTCGGGATTAATTACTTCATTATAGTAACGATGAAAATTAATTGAATATCAGTGTAAGTCCGTATGAAATAACCCAGACTTATAACAATTTAATTATGAGGCATTCTGTGAATGACACTCACAAAAAATCGGATTTCGAAACCGGCCTTTTTGTTTGCCCTTTCATGATTGGAAAAGCATCATTCAGTACCATATTTTTCGTGGAATGTTGATTCGAATCCGAAATGGGGGTCCTCTCCCCTCGCTCCGAAGCTAACGATCTACAAATTCTGTGAAGTATTTGTTTAATTTCAATACTTTTAGTCTGAAATGATACTTGGAATGTTTGAAGTAACTGAAAATAGAGTGATGGTTTCACTTTAGAAACGTGTTTACAGCTGTAATGGCCACTCACTTAAGTGTTTAAATAAACTTAATCCCAATCATTGGAATCATTCGTTGTACCTAGATAATATCTTTAAAAAATATTTGGTTACCATTTAAAATGTAGGAAATATTATGTTTGTGGTCTATGTAGGTCAACCAAATAATATATTTACCTATGTGAGATAACTAACCGAACATGGTCACTCTAAGGATGCCTGTCCATTTGCGTGATATTAAACAATCACGTCAGTCAAAATGTCAGTGACTCAAGTGGTGGACAGGCACCCAAGGCTGCCTGTCCATTTTAGCGGAACGAGGCAGCGGAGCAGAGAAACGGAGACATTTTAAGGCCGTACCCTGAGCAAATAACCTTGAGCATTTTTTCCCTCAATAACAGCGCAAGAGATACAATAGCGAATACGCTCAGAATGTTGAATAAAATCGTTATAAAATCTAAATTTGGTCGTTTGAAAAAAATACTTCTACCAAAATGTCCATAATTAAATTGCCTATCCATTAGTTTAAGGACAAAATCAAAATAATCATTAGTTTTCGAGAAGATGCATGTTTTCAGTAATTTTTTCTCATTTCTGTGGTTTCGTTGTGAGGAGATTACTTAAACATTATACTAAGTAAAAAAAAAATAAAATCTACCATTTTGAAGCCAAGATTATGTAAAAACTTTATGTATTTTTTATAAGTTGATATTTCTTTTGGATAAAGAGTAGATAGCTCCAAAAAACTGCACATAAAACGGCTAGCGCTGCGTTTTGCTCGGGGACGCGCCTTAACCAATGAGATTGCATAAAATCTCCGCACGAGTCACTGACACTTTGACTGACATGATTAGTTAATATTTCTCTGTTTCTCTACAGTAATGTCTGTTTCTCCACTGTAATGGCCACTCACTTAAGTGTTTAAATAAACTTAATCTCAATCATTGGAATCATTCGTTTTACCTACATTAAAAATCTTTAAAAAATATTTGGTAACCATTTAAAATTTTGGAAATATGTTTGTGGTCTATGTAGGTCAACCAAATATTTATGTGTGATTCGTTCCAGATTGCTCTTTTACGGGTTGATTTGGTATCTTTTCGAGCCTGTAAACTTACCTGGTATATTTTTCACAAGCAGCTTCGCACGATTCTTACAATGTGTGTCGATGGTATATCACAAGCCACCCGAGCAGTACCTATCTTTCCCACCAAGGGATGGGGTTGTGAATCATTTTTTATTACATTCCGGTACACTTTCACCTATAGTGCTGGAACATTGCTTCAGTAATGATAGGGAAAAAGGAAATAAGGTCGACATTCCTTTGAAATTTCATATTCTGGATGTATGAAATGCTACACCGGAGTGTGAGCTGTGTTGAGCATGTCCAAGTTTAGTTTCTCAAGTAAACCTACACTTTGGTTAGCCGAGTGTTTGGCTATGCTATGAATATCACAGTTTATTGGCATGCTAAGTATTTAGTTTGAAACTGAACAGGTGATGTAGACAGCGAACAAAAGCCCTGTACGGAGTGTTCGCAGTTCTGAAAATTATGTGAAAGCTACAGTTAGCATAAGGGTTTCCAAGAAATAGATAGTCTACTCTAAGCAAAACAACAGTGATGTTCTCAACAAACAACACGGCAAGCTCGAAAACTAACACGAACTGATGGGTGTTACTTGTAAATAAACGAAGGAGAATGTACACTTTTGAACAATAGCGACTAAAGTGCTAATAATGACTATGTAGAATTGTTGGTAGATAATGTGTAGAACTTGATGATTGTTTCATTAGACAAACAAAAGTAGTTAAGGATGTAAGGAAAGTCAAATAATTTTAAATATTCACATTTCGTATGTTTTGCCAAACTGTTGCAGTACACAAAATCTATTTGCAGTGGCTATGGTCAACAGCGAAATAAGGGCCAATACAGAACGACGGAATATTGCTTGAATTGCATCCATCCGAACGTGGAGTAATCATGTTACGTCAGGTAAGCCTTCACGTCCGAAGTGGGTTCTTAGTTCCTGGTAGCAGCCTGTTAGCCTCTTGCCTAAACGCTACACTGCATTTCGTTATGACGGAATATTCAACACAGTTCGTGGAATATACGGATCTGTGTGCGTGTATGTTGACGTCTTGAGAATAAGTTAATTATCTATACTCTATACTAATATTATAAAGAGGTAAAATTCGTTTCTTAGTTTGTAAGTTTGTATGTAGGGGGTAATCTCAGGAACTACTGGTCCGATTTGAAAAATTCTTTCAGTGTTAGATAGCCCATTTATCGAGGAAGGTTATAGGCTATATATCATCATGCTAAGATAAATACGAGCGGAGCAGTAATGGAAAATGTGGCGCAGACGAAGTTGCGCGAGTCAGCTAGTATTTGAATAACTTGATTGTACGTCTCGAAGCCGACTAGCGTCTAGAGTGAATTGCCTAGATCACTGATTGAAATACCTAAAGGTTATGTTTAGGTATTCAAATTAGAGATTAAGTTATCGATTTGCTTGGTAGACTGATTCAAACTAAGATGGTGGTTAGGTTAACTAGAATCATTTGAATAACTGTTCAATTCGATAGCTCGTTAAGTCGGAGATCTCAGAATAGTATCTACTTTGCTACATCAAAGATTAGTAAGATTACCCGGTATCTGACTAGTCCGTGAGCACGCAAGTCATTGCGTATGTTAATGAATTAAGCATAACAATGACAACATTTCCACTCCGTATTGCGACTCCCGCAATGAATAAATATGAAGATTCATGAATTTTTCTCGGATGAAGAAATGATTGCGGTGGGGGAAAATGATCTGAGTTTATATTCAAACATGGAAACACGACGGAAAGTGTATTTTAACCATAATTAAGTTAAGATTTCAGTTATTATTCATAGAGATTTACCATATTGAAATTACTCATTAAATCAAAGCTGAAACATTTAAAACTCAACTAAGTACTAAGTAACAAAATGTAGTTGAATGAGCAGCGTAGAGCCACGAAAACAATGTACAGTCTCTCATACTAAATCTGCCGAACACAAACCAGCCCAAACTCCAACCTATGTAATAATACAGAGTGGTGCAAAAATATGCGGCTTGCTACTCTGCGCGACGAGTTAACTTACCGCCGACGTCCGGGCCGGCCAGCGCCGGGATATGAACATCGTATTTAGAGAAACCGGACGAGGGCCGTGCTACCTGCTCGACGCTATTTGCGGATAGTCTCAGCCTGAAAACAATCAATTCAATGTGCAGGAAGATAGATTTAAACAGGAAATACATTGAAATGTTAAATGATTCTTAGTCTGATTCCGAACGTTTCCAATGCTGAACTTACGTTAGTCTCGTTATTCTCTGAATTGAAAAACACGAAATGTGGTCAAAATATTGATGTATGTTTCGATCTCAACCAAGCTTTTATTACGGTAAATACATTTCTATAACTTCCCTTTTATGGTTTAATTAAAGATTTATTACAAGTATTATGTATTAATAAAATGGGGAGACGGAGAACATCGGGAAAATATTCGTTAATGTCGGAGGGCTGCGGTATTGACGGCAAGAACTTATATGTCGTTGTTGGGCGCTTGACCCAAATAAACATGGGCAAAAATTCGTGTCCATCACGGTAGGCTTATACTTTGGAAATTGAATTCCGTGCTCAGCTTCTGTTCTGCTTCTGTTTATCGTCTGGCGTTGATAGCGGGGTCATGTGCCAAATATCTCGCATTTTCTTATTACATCTAACATCGTTGTAAGCCTATTCGCTATTATGTCTGCTCTGCTAGGTAAACTTCAACTTCTTTGAACTACAGTTCACAGTCACTCAACTCATATTACTTTAATATTATGACTGAATTCTCCAGGAACTATTTTATTGGTCGGGAGAATTTCACTAGATATTTCAGCACTTCCATATGGATAGTTCCAGTTAAGGTTCCCGAGGGCGACGAGAATTACTGTGTAGTAAGATCGATGCTTTAGGTCATCAGTTATTGGTTACGTGAAGTACGGAACGTACCTATCTACCATACTGTTTGTAATTTTTTATTGGATCGTAAAGCTAACCGGTCCCTCACGAGATGTTTGTAGTTCGGGGTCCTACTACTCCGGAGCCAATCGAGAAAGGGCAGCCTATCCTGAAGGGTCACATGCAAGTGTTTGCACAAACTAAACCTGAACATATTAGAACGGATTCGGTTGAAATTAGAATGTTACACCTATTTCTTTTTGGGAGGTGACCCGTTTCGCTCGTGTTCCACAAACACGGAAATCTTAGTCGTGTACAAAATATTTAATTGCTTAAACTTGAGACCTATTGTTATGTAAGACCACGTTTGCAATATGAAATAGATGAGAATGTCTGTACCCGAAACGCGAAAATATTAAATTATTATTAGGTATCGTTTTGGAATAACGAATCCCTGATCACGATTTGCAGAAATAATGAAATCCGCAAATTACTTCGGTGTAATTTTGAAATAATTATAGTTACGTTAACAACAAAATGTTGAGGTTTGTGTACGTCATAATTAGTGTTGAGTATGTTGGGAGAGCGTTATTAAAATACCATACATGACATACATCTTTTAGTTATTAGAAAATATTTATTTATTTGATGTATTAATTTACTGTGAAGTACCCATTAGCAAGAAAATCGACACGACAAAATATCGGATCAAAACCCATTTTCATTATTTACATTCAAATACACAATAGGCAGAGTAAGCAATAATTTAGTCAGGTAATGTTTTGTAAAGAAAGTTATTTTACTTGTTCAGCGCTCAATTCAAACTAATAGTTATCCAAATGGATCTATTCACCGCCATTCGTGATATGAGAATCAGGTCGTATTGATATTATCAATCTGTAACTATTGAAAATATGGCCAACGTCGTATTTGGTCTACATTTTTATTTGTGTTTTGTATTTTTCTTCATAAACATTGTATAAAGGCTTTAATCAGTTTTAGGTACTGAACATTTGCTTATCCGATTTATTTTCTACGATTCCGCACTGGGAAACAGAAAACAACTTGCTGACTCGCCATTACTGGGATTAGAAAACTGTATTTTTAAGAAAAATATAGTGGTATTCTCTGCCGGAGTGTTTCCTGATAGCTACAACCTGAGAGACTTTTAGTCAAGAGTGAATAGGTTCCTTCTAGGCAAGCGTGCTCCATCTTTGTCCACATCATCGCTTACCATCAGGTGATCGTGATAGTGGTCAAATGTGTGCCTATCAATAGTAAAAATAAATAAATAGGGTGTTGCATTTCAATTAAAAGTAGGTACGAAGAAAACTGTTTGAGATTCACAAATTAAATGTAAATCGCTCCAATTATTATTACAAGCTGTCGGCCCCAGAAACACCTTAAAGTTTTTCGTAACATTAAATCTTTACTGCAATTTCTAATATGCAAAATTGGCCTGGTTCCCAGTTCCCGGTAAATATTGGATGATGGACAAAGTTGGCAGCGGATACTTTACGTACTTTTGCTGCTTTATGGTGGCAGCGGCTACAGTTGATAATGTTTATAACTTGCAGGTATGGTATCTATGTAGCGAGTTACTTCATCCAATAGCGATGGGTATTATTGATTAGATATTCAGGTCATGGGCATTGCATTATGAGTCTGACCATGCAGGTCAGACTCATAATGCAATGCCATTTGTGGCAGCTTTTTCTCCGCTGCTGTAATTGAAAATATCATCACATACACATACATTTCACTGAACACTCTTCAAAGAATGGACCCAATTAGGAAATTGTAAATGTCATATCTCTCAACGTAGCCTTGATATAAAGCTTCTTAATTTGCTTTCATAAAATTTCTCAAAAGTTACGGTAACAACTCCGTGGAGCCTAATAAAATACTTTTCAGCGTATTTAATTATTCCCAACGACAAAAGTACGCGTTTTTTCGACAAAGTTTATAAGGACATGTTTTCACTCTCTCTCTTCGTCGGGTAATTCAATTTCGAAATATCTCCTAAACTTAGCATTTAGCTACGAAAAAATTATAAAGAGCTCCCAGCCCCTGAAATGGTGGGTGCCGAGGCAGACTCAAGTGCCCTTATTTGTAATTCAGATGCGGCAGTTGAAAGCGCGCCATCGTATGCCTGTTGTCGACTTTTAGGCGAATAGGTTCATCTGCGTTCCATCCACCACAATATTGCGCTACTAATAACCTTTTTATTCACCTTCTGAATAGAATTATAAATTTGTAGATAAGGTTCGTTAGACAATTTACAAACTTATTATTCATGTAGCAATTATACATGCAATAAAAAAACTTTTTACAAAAAAATACAACCGACTTCCAAAAAAAATCACTACAAAGTAAAAAATAACTTTAATTTCGGAAGTCGGTGTCAAAATACGAAGAAACTAACAAAAACACCGACTTCCGAAATTAAAGTTATTTTTTTGTATTTTTTTGTAAAAAGTTTTTTTATTTTTCACTTTTTAGTGGTGCCCCACACCTAACAACACCACTGCAAAATCGCAGAAAAGCAAAATACGCATTTTCGATTATCAAAGAATCATCTAAATAGTCAAATTCCAGCTATTTCGATTTAAAATCCAAAGTTCGCAACCGATTTTGATATAATTTAAATGGGACCAATCTGCAAGTATATCCTTTCAGATAAAACAAAATTTTTTCAAATCGGTTCATAATTCTCGGACTTATGAGGAAACAAACCGAATTGATAACCTCCTCCTTTTTGGGAAGTCGGTTAAAAACAGATAATTTTACACAGAAATCCGATTAAAACTTTATTTGGGGGAGATTATGTATGCATGCACCAAAGAGCCTTTTCATAAATCTTGTGTGACGAATATACACGCTTACATAAATCAGATGAAGCATAAGAGCAAGTTTCACGAAAATACTTCTTCACATAACATACTATTTGCTAAAACGTTTGAGTAGGTATTGTGTGTACACTTTGTGTTTTCTTCCAGACAGCAATTCCTCCTTTGTCCCACTTTATAGAGTTTCCATTCAAATCATCCAACACACTCTGTTATTTTCCCTGAACGTTCGCAGGGATAACTCCAAAGCGGTTCTTTTCGGTCGAATGATAAAAAGAGCGAAGTGATTACGATACGTTTACAAAGATTTTCATTTCTATAGCGATGATAACTTGACAAATGGAATGTTACATAATAAAAATCTATTCCATTTAATATCGTTATAATTGGGTTATATCATTCCATTAGGCAAATGAAATGAAAATTGAATTGAAAAGTAACGAGACTCATGAAAATATAAGTCTAAAGAACGATTTATATAAAATAAAAGTTGGTGGTTGATTCAGTTCATGATGCAATTACCTACTTTAGTGTTGTTATGGCTGGAATTGGAAAATCGACGTCACAATTCTAATTTGCCCTTGCAGCATTCGTATGAACCCATTACTAATGCATGACTAGAAGTATTGATTCGTCTATATTTGGATAGGAAGGTTTCTTGTAATGTTTCATTCCAACTATGTTCATGTCATTTGTTTTAACTTTTTCAGTATACTGTTTATGTCTGGTTTTTGTGGTTTTTATCGGTCGTTTATCTGACCGTTATTTGCCATAACGCCAATGGTTGGTTAGTGGTTAACGGACAGATAAATGACCGATAAAGTACTTTAGAAACCGGGTGTTAATCAAGATCTCCTTTCAGTTCAGAAGTAACCTCTGTGATGGAGGACGACTGCAGTTCGAGTCAAAATATTATTATTTTCTGGACGAGAACAGACACCTAGTTCGCTAGTTTCGTCCAGAAATCTAATAACACAGTCGAAACTTTAGTCAGAAGTCTGCCGACTTTTGCCGACTTCGTCTTCAGTCATCGTTTAATCCCAGCTCTTAGAACAAATTGCTTCGTTCCCGTTACGCTTAGAAAATAACCATCCCCGTTACTGCAATGAAAACGTGAAACTAATTTGTTCAGTTTTTCAAAATGTTTATTGTTCGGACAGAGATCCTTTTTAATTCTTCTGCGGCTTTGGGAGTACTTTTTGAAAAATTAAATCCCTGCCAGCGCGCCGGCGCGTCTCATGATCTCATCTGAGTGCTTTGAGTAACTGTATTCATTATTTTCACTTGACTGTAATGACATGGTCATTAAACTTCTTGACTGATCTTCAAAGAGGGAGCTTCTTGTTGCTGGGTACTGTCATATCTCATTCGGCTGTGGCAGTAGGTATTAATTAGTATTGAGATTATTATAATTTTAAAATTTATTTCGGAAATCTATCTTTCTATTGATATTAAATTAATTTTGGGTGATCTAGTTAGAGTTGCGCATTAATGACGCGTGATAGATTGAATACTTTATTACAAACTGCAGTGCGATTCTGTAAACATGTCGAAGTGAACACATAGGCGAAGAGAACGACAAGCGAGCTGTCAAACCACACAAACATGATGGAATGACAGCTCACTTGTCGTTCACTCCACCAGTGAACACGGTGAAGTGTCAACAGAATCGACTGTAGCGATGTTCTCTTCGCCCTTCGCCAGTGAACACTATCGATTTCGTTTATACAGGCCACTAAAATAGTAAAACGTTCGAGCATTTCGCAGAATCACTCTGTTTCCATTATACTGTGATCGAAAAGGTACAGTGTAAAATTAAATTTTTATTTTAGCGCTGTCGAGTGTCGCGATAGATAAGGTTTATAGAAATAAAACGGATTTTTACATTCAGATCATTCGATGACTCTTTATTTACACAGTGATGATTTGGGTGAAACGTTTAATACAACCAAACGTACAGATCACAGGAAAGTAATGTACTAATTATTACGAAGCTTATAATAAACTTGACATTATTACTAACATTCTAGATAAACTTGTACGATTCGACCCGCCGCCGCAGACGCCCCGCAACAAGCGACGCGACGCCTCCGTACGACGGGCTCACAATAATGTATCGTAATCATTTCAAAATGTAATAAAATTTAGAATACCAACGATTTCCTAAATGTATTTAAAATGTAAGAAACAATATGTACAACGTTAGACAACAATTTGGTGACACCCGTAACAAAAATCTTTAATTCTATGCAGTCAAATCTTTCTAAGGCCGAATGCGTGATGTTATAATTATGTCAATATCGTAGTAATCCACAGAGGTCGTGACTTATGCAGAAATAAAAACAAAACGTCTCTTTAACAACACATACTTAACGCATTCATTATAACGATTAAACTAATATAATGACACTAACATAATTTAGAGACTCTATTTTGTGTTCAAAATAAACAGTATCAGTTAAGTGCTGACATAAAACATAGGTACATTCTTGTACTAATAAGTAAAGTAACATTTCTTTTATGTAACATCATTCCACAGTAATAGCGAACTTCAGACACAGCAATGCTATTTGGATGGATCTTTCTTTTAAAGTTGCGGAAATAAAACTGGACTGGTTTTTGAACACACGCCAAAAAGACATTCGGGAACAGCCATTCTACACGAGCTTGGCTTTCTTTGTAGACAACGTACCTATGTACCAACTGCAACCTGTAATATCAATATTAATCTTATAACATTAAATCTTTACATTCTCGTCTATTGCACTTACTATTATCGGACCTCGAAAAACAAAAAATGGTACCATAAAGGGTCTATTCCTAGAGTACTAGACTTTTTTCCATTTAATCTACTTATAAATACAAATGACTTGGCAGTGCTGTAACAACTGTATTATAATCTAATTGTCTGTATGGTAACATGACGGATGTGTTTTTGAATAATTTTTATCGATTTGACTAGATAAATAATATTTGGATATTTTACTTACTTTCTAGTGGTTGCTTGATTAGCTTTCTTTTTTATTATTTAAATAAAGACAGCGTGTTTCTGTCGTGTTTGTCAAGTTACTTTATAAGCTACAGGCGGTGAAATTAACAAATGGATAATGCACAACTTGTAAATATATAATGATGTATGTGTCGTTCCTAACATGACTTTGGCATCCATTATCACTGGAGTTGAGCCGCTCGATTAATATTACATTGATCAAATATCTTACTTATAATTTCAAAAATGTTTTCTATTCAGATTTCATCATTAAGTACGTTTTATTGTGATATGTAAAACATAATGCTACATTTTATTGGAATTGTAGACTGAAACATGTATTTATAAAATTTACAAGGTACATTTTAGAGGTATTAGATCCAGACGTATAAAGAAGTATATTTTAAAGGGAAACATGAAAGTTTTAAGTTTTCTTTTTTTAGTTTTATATTGTTTAACATTCTATATCAAATCAAGGACGACGGTACATAAAAGTCTTCGATTTCGAGGATATTACTGTGATCTTATAATTTCATTTTTAACATTACTTTCATTTTATTATACACTGAGCAACGATCAATTACATTCAACTATTTAATAACAAGTTTATTAACATGTATGTGGTATCTCGTAAACCGTGCACACTATGTAGATCCTACACATAACTTAAAACGAAACAATGCGCACCCGAGGAACAATATATAATAGTAATTGATTAGCTAGGTAAGTTCTCGTAGAACGTTCTCCGACGCGAACGATCGTACTTAGTCCAGTTAACTAACAATATAAGAACACTTTTATTTCTTATCAATATAAAAGAAATTCACTACTGCGCCATGAGAGTTCTAATCAACATTAAATTCCGCTATCAAGCTAATATTTCTATCGAAGATTGCCTTGCGATCAGATGTGTTCGTCCTGTACATCTGCCGAGAGAGAAAAAGATCATTTAGTTAACAATGCATATATCTTCGCTCTATATGTATTAATTCGTAACCACAACTGTTTGTGACATTTAGAAGTGCACATGTTAAAAGTCAACTCCCGAAATATATAGTTTAAGAAATAGGTTCCACGCTGCATTTACGAAATCATACATATAGACTGATGATATACAAATATCCATAACCCATAATATATTCAACTCTACACATTACCTAGCAGGTACATATAGAAGCTAATAAAGAAAAGCAAATTAAAGAAACATCAAAGCGATATTAGAAGATATTATTTTCGTTGTAGCAATAGTGAGTTATAGGTAAGTTTTGAAAGAGTCAGAATATTCGAAGCAAGTTTGGTGAGATCAAGAAGTTCTGATGACGGAAGAAAAGATTGTTCAAGGTGAGTCAGAAGTGTCCTTAAGATTTTATTATCTTACCATAACTAAACAAGACACGGAGAATGATCACGAATAAACTAGAATTTTCCTTTTTTATTTAGTGATGCTATTTGAATAGATTCCCAGCGTACTCTTTCCCAGATACTTTATACCGCAATATATTCAGATAAACACAAATATAAGCGCAATTTACATAAAATAAAACAACCATATCAAACATTCATGCAAGGAAATCTCGTTAGTCAGCGTTTACCAACACCTACCATCATTTACCTACTATATACATAATTAATACCTAATGTTACACATTTAACTCAGGTACGGCAATGTAAATCAATGGAGTGCTGCGTGTAAATCATTATGTGTTGAATAGGGGTGTATTCCAGAAGGGTAGAAGGGTATATTCGTGAGAGTATAATTTATTGTTAGAATCGGTTAGTGCTCTCAATATCGCTGCTAGGAACTGGACGTTATAAAGCACAAACAAGCACCAAGAATAGAGGGCCGGAGGACCGGAGTGCAGTGTGATTGTGGGTGACATGCATCTCGGGGTGACAATAGGGGAACTACGGGCTCGGACAACATCTTCAAACTACTTACGTAACTACGGGGGGCGGGGTCACACGAGGTCGCAACATACCTATTACACATCGAGCTCCTCTCTTACTCTTCCTTTAAATGGTCTTTTTCTCCCCATTACAGCCTAAAGTGAGTCCTAATCGTTTTATTCTTTACATTTCAATCGAACAGTTTCATTTAAAAATTAAATAAAATTTACAAGTGCATCATAACGAGATTTGACTGCATGAATTCCAAAAACTACGCGTTAAAGTTATGCAATAAAATTTGAATATGAGAACAAAATATAAAATGGACATTATTTATACTTATTCTCTATGAAACCAACCATAACTTTTACATAAAGTAATGTATTCTGTCAACGTTTTAATATGAGGCTAAAGCTATCTAGATATTTGTGCCAATAAAATAGAAACGTGTCAATTTGAAGAAATTCGTGTTAGTTATCATGTTTTTTTTTAATATTTCAAAAATGCATAAAGAACAATCGTTGTAGCGATACTTAATGCTAGATATTCTCGTCTGTAGAGATACAAATTAACACTAGTAACTAATAGCCTAATGGATTTTAGAGAGTTACATCTACAAATCGTAACTTACAATTGAGTGTGTAGAAACAATAGGGGACCGGATTAAAAAAAATGTAATTAGTCCGTCAGATAGATTCTCAAATAAAATTGCCACACGTACTTTTTTTCACGTAAACAAAAAATTAAGACGATACATCGTATTGAAAGCTCGTGTGACGTCAGTTGTGGTTAAAAAGTGTACTGAAATCAAATGTCAAGTGACACATTTATGTGACGTCACACGAGTTTTCAATGCACTGTATGTCTTAATTTTTTGTTTACGTGATAAAATAAAAAATAGGTGTCGGATATTTTTTGGAAATCTATCTGAAGGACTTATTAGATTTCTTTAGTCCATTCCCCTATTTATGAGTAGATCTCATAATGCTAAGAGTACCACTAAATCAGTCTAGTAGGAATAGTAGATAGGTTGTTTAGACGTAGAGACACGTGCATCGTATTAGTACGAAAGTACGAGTGAGGTAGAGTGTCAGGCCGCGGTCTGACTGACGCGAGACGCGTGCGGCGGAGAAACGTAACGGAAATCTACTTCGGGAAAATTTCACATTTCTAAAATGAGGTTTTATGATTAATTTACTCTACATTGAAAACGTATCGAAAAAAATAGATTTTTTATTTATTTATTTATTTTTTAGGGGAAGTATTTGCATGTTTCAAATATGTTCGCATTTTGTGAATGGAACTAAGACGCGAAGCCGCTTTACAAGAAAATCAATGAAACTTATTGATGCGAACATGTTTGTAATATTGGTGAATGGATATAACACTAGGCATAATTTTGGGAATAATATTATCAAGATAAACGTTAAATCGCAATAACAATGCATCAATATTCGCACATTACGTTAGAATGCTCAATCACAGACACGGGCTGACGTCACATCCGTTATTAATGGAGCCGTCCTGATTTAATGACGCTCACAATTTACTTGAAAGTAATATTTTACTACAAACTTTATCCATAATCGATTGTAAGCGGTGTGAGACAAAGTGGAGTTACATGGTCACAGTGATTTTTCAGTTTGGTTACGGATCAAAGGTACCTAATTAAGTTATTAGTCTCACAAGGGGGGCATTTGGGGGCCGCGTCCGCAGGAGAATACCCTTCAGTGAATCCCTACACGTGGTCCCCGGGTGTTGCTAAACAGGTGACACTAACCGCCTCCGTCAAATTTTTTGCTCGGTTTGGTTGGTGGTAGGACTTGTTCTAAGTCCGCCTGGCAAGCTATCACCATCTTGTCTATGTCTGTCGCCATAGCAAAAATGTTAACAGCATTGTTGTGTTCGGGAAGCTAGAGGTATGATAGCCAGTTCCTCTGTGTTAGAGGAATCCGGGTAAAGCTCGCTTCCATCTTCGGCCTAATCATCACTTTCCATCAGGTGAGATCTGGGCCAAGAGTTTCCCCGTTTTGTACTTATAAAAAAAAGTTGTGTGCACGACATAAGATCGTATCAACATGTTTCTATAGGACACAAGTTACAAAGGTAACGCGGATATCAAAGGTAGGATTATGGGATTCACAGACTGTCATTTTAATGGTGAGCTTTATTAGGTAGTGCAGGAGAATAGTCGGGGAGCTAGTAGAGGCTCAACTTGAGTTACCGAAGCATATTAATTTAACACGAAGCGAGCGGTACGGACGAGTCACTGGCGCGAGCCAACTCGTCTAATGACCAGCCCAGACGAGGGTAATGAGGGTCGAGTGTGATTCCACCGGTGATTGACTAATCTCACCGCCATTCGACAGCGTCCCCTTCACCAAAGTGAGCCGTTTCAAATGAAATTGAATTATCGATTCAAATTATTACCTTCAGCAGACGTGCAGTTTTAATAGGCCGACTTTATAGGCCGTTAAAAAACTAATAGTTCATTAGTGAAGATCAGTAAGTGTGTATGAGACGTTACGGGACGGGATGTAGGATGTGCTTTAATTAATTTAAATTGAGTTTCAGGATCTAATAATAGTTTTAGTTTATAAAAATAAGTACACTAGAGAATAGGTACAGGTACAAGTTTGTTGTTAACATGGTGTTTTTGTTATATTAAGAGGGCTGAAACAAATGTAAGTTGAGGTTAGAGCAGAGTGATGTTGTTGAGAGAGCTTTGAGTAGGTGGGTGGTGGGGGGCAGTTAGAGGTAGCTCTCAGAGAAGTCTAGGTCAGAGACGGAGGCGCGCGAGGAGCGCGTGTAGTTGGTGGAGGTGCCGTAGTCGGAGGTGGCGGTGGCGAGGTCGGCCAGCACCGCGCCCGCGCCCGTACCTTGCGTCACGCCCGCCGCCGCCGCCTCGCGCTCCGCCAGCTTCTGCTTCAGCACCCGGATTCGCTCCTCCTTCTGCAAACACACTTCCACATAGAAAAAGAACGAGTAAAGATGCTCTCCCTAGCACATGCTGAGATGAGGGCCTTTTTGGCCTCCCAGAGGTCTTTTTATATCCTTTTCCTGGAACGCAAAGGGCATGTGAAAAAACACACAGGAGAGTGGTTTTAGCTAGTAAGAGTCAATACCTCCTCTAAGTAATTTGATGATTTACCATAGAAAAGAGGTATTTTATCTTATTAATTTCTAATCTCTTCGTTTTATTTTGTTGTTCGTCTTATGCGAGGCGAAAATAAAGGTTTTTTATCTCTCTGTCTTTCTTTCTCTATTCTTTTTGTAGTGTCGCAACTCGCTTTAAAACTTATCTTATTCTGCAAGAGCTGTAATTGTGCAACACGGTAAACAATTCTGCTGGAAACCGTTTAAGTTTATTGGAGCGAATTAAATGCTATAGTAAGTTTGACTTTAAGTTTGTATTTCGAAATAGCAGCAGATGCTGTGCGTCTTTTGACTCGTATTCTGATTGTCTTTCAGTTTAATTTTGTCTATTATTATTACTTGATATCGTTTTTAATGAGACATATTTTCACAGGTTTAAATAATAGAGCCAAGATTTATCGTATTTTAGGAAAATCACCGATACAATTTATTTGATCAAAATGAGTAAAAGCTGATAATATATGCAATCCGATTAACGCTACCCAAACTGGTCCGATATTAACTTTAAAAGGTCATTGAACGATTAACATTTTATAGAGATTTCAGTATCTATACTTTCTTTGCCTCTTACGTATGAGAAAACAGATGAACAAAGCTTTTGTTTACACAGCAAACGAGCGACTCATGGCTGATAAATGAATAAATTTAATCATAAATAATTAGCTAACGCTTCGAGATTAAAAGTTATTAGATAAATATGGCTGGAATTCCGGTAAGTTATAATTCGCAGCACTTGAATATTTGTTTTAAATAATGCTTGTTGACTTTCTGGCATTTTGATCCTAATAAATAAAACATTAAATTCGTGACGTATTGTTTGGTATACTGATTATGAAAACAGAACGGTTATCAATATGTTGAACTATCTGGAGCGTGTCCAATTACTCATTAAATATCTATTGATAGGAGATTTTTATAAAAATAGCTTTAATTATTATTTTAGATTTATGAATGCAATTTGTCACACTTAGGTACCTACTAATTTTAAAAAATTACACCAGATTTAATAAAAGTATTCTTGAAGGAGCAATCAGAACTAAGTTATTAGAAAAAAATCGAAGTTAGGTCACATCGTAGATAAAAGCAGTCTCTAAACTCAGGCACACAACATTAGAATAGTTAATAACGGGATTGCTACCATAATCACGAAACACAAAACACACACACACACACAATATATCACAAAAAATTCAGTGAAATGAAATTCGAACAAACGATTTTCGAGCTAACAAACCAAATAACATGTTGGTATGCAGTCAATTCAAAATAATTGGCACTATCAAAGATTTATTTGATAATAATCTCACTAATTAGTTTTCAATGGGGTTGTTTGTAAAGAGCTGTAGACTGACATTATAGATAAATTGATTACAGGTTACCTACCATTTTATTAATTATTTTAATACGTAGGTAATAGCTGCAATCGATAAAAGATAAGTACCCAGTGTTACTCAAAACAAAACAGCTGGGTACCCCATTGGATAAATCCCATACATTTACGAACACATTGAGTTGTAAATCCCCCATTTATAACAAAAAAAGGTAATTCAGAAAAAAAACCGGTATACGCTCGAATTGGCTGAGGCATTGTGCGGTTGCCAATCAGTTGTGTTTTCCTTTCGTACTCATGAATACGCATCAGTTTTTGTTCCATGTTCCCCAAACGTGATGTGTGGAATAGTGTATAAGGAACATACAGAGGCATTACACACAGACTCACGCAAACTTGGAAAACAACATGTATTGTGAGCTTTAGGCGCCTCCGTGGCTTATAACAACTATAAGAATATTTATATAGTTAGTGGAAGGGTACTTTATTTAACGGAGTATGTGTCTTCTCCGTCAGACGAGATGAATTAAACATGAAACACCTTTAGGTGCCAAAGATAAAGCGGAGTAAAATACTTTTTCTGGAGGAAGTGTCAAGATTAAGCCTTTTCCTCAGACAGGAATCTCTCGTTTTGAATAATGAATTTGCGAAAATAATCCATTATGGATAAGGAGGGTGTGTTAACTTGAGAGCAGACTACTAGGAGATGTTCATCGTGTAGTTAATTACAAAGTAGGAGCATACATTCTGTTAATGAAGCATTTATTATTGATTGGACACCTACAAATAATTGTAAAACGTCTGGTTGTAATCAGACAATGAAGATAAATCAAAGACAGTACGAATAAGCTGGCGTAGCAGGTGAGCATGTGACAGAAATATGTAAGTCGAGATAAGATAAATGTTGGAGGGGTGCATGATGCGGATACGACGCCGATGTCGACGCTATTGGTACGTAGGTATCTACTGATATTCATACTCACAAGTAATTACGATTTTGGATTTAAAACTTGCTTTAGCTAGGTCCAGTTTGTGGAATGAAAATTATCACAAATTTGAAATGTGAAATGTTAAACGCGCGTCACCTGCTGTGATTGGTTTGACTGAATTTCTGAATTTATTATCAGAAACTGTAGGTCAGACTCGAAGCTTCAATATCACCAAAGCTAACAACGGCTATTACTCGCGCGCGATCAGAATGGGATGCTACCTTTTGGAACTGGGACGCGCGCGGTCCGCCGGCCAGCCGTAGCGTCGGCAAAAGTTGCCAGCGGGTTTAAAAAGACCACTTCTCGACTTCGCGTGGACACGATGCTCGAAAAGATACAAATAAATAAAGAATCATGTTTTGTTTTTAAACGCATATATTTATTCAATAATTTTGTATCAACTTGCGCCTACGATGTGTATTTAATAAATAATTAAAATTGTTTTATTCTTCGACATATTTACACTACTAGTCCTTCAGTGTTGCCAGTTTCCAACAATTAACCGTACCTATATTTTGTAAATAATTATTTACAAACCGATACAAATTGTTATTTTTTAAGTTGAACTTAGTCCTCCTTAATCTTAAAATAAAATTGTTTTATTGGTTTTATTTAGCTGTTAATTGTAATAACTTACAATCATACAAATATGTTTTATCCATATAATTATAATATAATAATATCCTATAATATAATATCCTTGGACATTTCACACAACGCCATATAGTCCCAAGGTAAGCAACCTAATGCTTGTGTTATGGTAACGAGATGGCTGATAAACTACATATATACATTTTTTTTTTTGTAAATACATACATATTATAGATAGAAAACACCCAGACTCGGAACAAATACTTGTAGGTCGTACAAACATTTGTTCCGTGCGGGAATCGAACCCGCGACATGCTGCGCAGCAGTCAATCGCTCAACCACTGCGCCAACCGTGTCGTTAATTGGAAAACAAAAGTATCGAAGATAGTCAATGAATTTCGATTTTTAATGTACCTACTTAATATACTCGTACCTATATCTAAACATGATTAAACAACCATGAAACTTTTCTGTATATTTACACAACCCTATGATAGATTGTAGAAATAACTAATTTACAATTAATTCAGAGTTTTTTCGCTAACGCTACTTGTCTTGAGAACTGTCATTTTCTATTTACTTTGATAAGGTTCCATCCCTTTTTGATCGCGCGCGGATTATAGTTACATATATGGACAAGTACAGGCCGGTACAGGTAAAATCGTCCGTCCATGTAGGTAAGTATTTATAATGTATAATATAAAATTCTGTCAATAGTTTGTAATGGATATGAGCCTTCCCAGTAAAGCCGATTGGCAAGGTTTCCTACTTAGGAAGGATTTTATTTCCCTTGCCTGTCAAGGTGGGATTCACGTTATTTATACACGAGATTCTGAAGACTCCATTTCGTGATTGCACACGAGTCATACATACATAAAAGGTATATCTATGTAGTTGCTACGTACCTGCATTATGCATAAATGTGTGTTTGCAAATCCTCTCCAATCAAAATGATGGAAACATGCATATTTTTAGTACATAACTGTAGCAGAAATGTTGGAACTGTAACTAGAGATGAAGTGTTGAGCTTCGGTTTAACCAAACGCGTCCACTAATATTTAATGCAGTAACGGACATGCTTTTCTGGTGAAAATGTTTGACTTTTTGTATATTTCTTCAAAACTACTATATCTATTTTTGCTGTAGTTATGATAAGAGTCTTCATATCACATAGGTGTTTGTTATCCAAAACACCTTGTTTGTTGAACGCAACTGTGGCTCTTGGACCAAAAAAAAAATGATACATTTATACATTCAGTCAAAAAAGCTTTGGGAATGGATAATTTGTTTATGAACCGAAACCGAAAAAACCACGCCAAAGTCGATCAAAAGTAAAAATGATGTTGACTGTTTTCTTTGACTATCGCGGTGTTGTGCACTCGGATTCTTGCCGGAAAGTCAAACGGTAAATGAAGAATATTACTTGAGCGTTATGCGGCGTTTTAGAAAACAAATTAGAAGAAAACGCCAGTTTTGTGGAAAGAAATTCTTAGATTTTGCACCACGATAATGCGCCTTCGCATAAGGCCATCATTGTTAACGAATTTTTGACCACAAACTCAACAAATACCTTCGAGCGGTTAACCATCTTATTCACCGGATATGCTCCAGCTGACTTCTTTATTTATTTATTTATTTATTTAACACTTTCAGCACAAAAAGAGTACAGAGGCGGACTTAATGCCATAGGCATTCTCTACCAGTCAGTCTTCTTTCTTTTTCGTAAACTTAAATTACTACTTCGTGGCACCTGTTTTCATTCGGTAGAAACATAAAGGAGATTTCGGCGCGAACTGAATTTGATTCCGGAAAAAGCGTTTAAAAAATGTTTCGATGATTGTATTATTCGTTAACGTAAGTGTATCATTTCTGAAGGAGCATGGGTACTTTGAACGTGATAAAATAAATTTGGATGAATAACTATCATTTTGTGTATTGATCTTTTCCTGGTACTTTCTTGACAGAGTAGTATATTGCTAAGTGCTTTACCTACATTATGCGAATCTGATGGAGAACCATTTTTCTATCAAATTACATATAAAAAAATAATGAGAATACTCGTCTTATATACTGACATAATAGAGTCAAAATACTGACCCATCCCGGCCCAAGGGTTGAAATATCAAACCTTTTTCATTTATTGCACTTTCTGCATGTGTTATCTTAGAGTGAAACCAGTATCAAAATTTGTGGCATGATTTAGAAGAAGTAAGCGGAGAAACAGACCAATCAGTCATCACTTCATTCAACTGTATCGTTTTTAGGGTTCCGTATTGAAGGGTAACCAACGGAAACTTATTACTAAGCCTCCGCTGTCCGTCCGTCCGTTCGTTCGTCTGACTGTCAGTGAGCTTTATCTCAAGAACCGTAATAGGCAGACAGTTGAAATACAATTAATTTACCTGCGCGATGAGCTTCTGTAATTCTTCGTTTTCTTTGACTAGTTCCCGGTAGCGCTCTTCGTCGGCGGGGGCGGAGCCAGAGCCGGAGCCCCGGCCGCTCTCCGCGCGCTCCGTCGGGTGACGGATCACCTCGATCACCTGTACCATATACACTTTTATTTTACGCTTAGGTAAGTCTTAAGCACGTCGTACAATCGTACGAGCATCTGAAATGACGTTGAAGTAGTAGTAAGTACAGTTGTGTAAAGTCCCTGCTATTGCTTCACGTATTTCGTAAAAAAAATATCGTGATAACTTAGGTAACAAAAGCCCTTGCATAAGTTGGAATAGCAGCTAACTTGAAGCACACTTCATATTAACAATTTTCACGCCGATTTCCTGTGTAGTGCTATTTTGTAAAATATAACTGTAAAATTAAGCTGAAGCGAAAATGAACAGAGCTCTCTTTCCATGCAATATATTTGGAATGACAGCTCACTTCTAACACAACGCTGACGTTTTCACGGTGAGATGTTGAAAGAATAACCCGATTGCTCACTTCAAACTTCACGTAAGTTATCACACGGTGAGATGGTAACAGATTAGAGCACTACGGCTGCTAAGGCTGCTTTTCCAAAAGAGATGTGCGAGGATACGTAGAGAGAGATTTATTTGTTAAGAACCAATAGATCTCTTCATACACTTAGCTTCGCTCAGCGCAAGCGATTTTATTGGTTCTTTACAAACACATCCCTGGTGGAATCGCAGTTGTGATTAACTCTGTACGTTAAGAAATTAGAAAACATTTGAAAGATAAATATATTTACATTTTTTTAATCCTGAATACACTTAAAATTGAAAAAAAAAACTCCTAACTAAAATTACATAGGTATAATATATAATCAAGGATTTTTAAAGTAGGTCTACATTAAACTTAAATTCTAAAACTATAAGCAGGTGAAAGTCTTTTACAGGTGTGATGTGCGTCATATGAGGTAAAAATAATTCAAGTCTTCTGTCGAAGATAAGAGGATATACAAGATTATTGGAGGTTTTTCCTTACGCCGCAATAACATTAATATCACATAATTACTACGAATAATGTGCATCGAACCAGATGCTCCAGATAATATTATTACATATCGCAATTATTTCTGATTCAATGGATATGCACGACTGCCCGTAGACTGATTGTAAAGGCATTGTCCTTTTGAGCGGTATCTCTGTGTTGGTATATTAGTGCCGATTATTATTATCAAGCGATTTCACTTGATAATAATTATATACAGGATGATTTTTTAAGTGTGACTTCAGGCCCAAATCCGAAACTAGGAGTAAATCGAAAAAGCAGTCTCGGACCGATTTTGATGAAAACTAAAACTGCATCATTGGATTTTTGAAAAATCGTTGTTCCTACCCCGGAATCGAACCATTTGGTTCGATTAAAACCGGTGAACGGTGAAGTAAGGTTTGAACAGGTTGATTTTGAAAAAAAAAAAAATATTCTGTATTATAACACCATCCGAAAGTGAAGCTGATAAGAATCAAATTCTGGGAAGTTTGCCAAATGTTATTTACAAACTAAGGTTTTTGTTAAAAATGAGTTCTTTCCTTTAGTTTCATGTATTATTACTTCCCAGAGTTTGATCCTTATAAGCTACACTTTCGAATGGTGCAATAATACAGAATGTGTATTTTTTTTAAAATCAACCGGTTTAAACCTTAGTTCACAGTTTACCGGTTTAAACCTTAGTTTACAAAAGGCCTAGGAAATAAATTGGTTAGTCATTGAAAAACAACCCTGTACATTTATATAAATTCATAATTTTTAATTCTGTCATAATCTATCGGGTGGAAATGTGAATATAGTGCCGTTAAAGGCCGCGTTAATATCCCACAAAGACATTTTTCTATTTAAACTGCCGCCTCATAATACCGATTATCATGTTAAATCGTGTGAAAATATCTCAAAGGTAGGCTGGCGTTAATTTCAGTAAGGGAGCCCAACTTCTGCCGTAAATCACATTTTGGTTTATATTTTAACGACTGAATCAATTCGGCCTTTATAGTCGTAATCTGTGCTCTCAATTTCCAGAGACCAAGACAAAACGTTCGTTTATGTAATAAATAAGCATCATTATCTCCCATAAAAGTTCTGAAGACTCATTTAGTTTTCCGTTTTAAAGTTCTTTTGGTTATTCACGATACTGTTGGAAAAAGTTCTGTTTTAATCTGTTGAGTTCGAGCTTATTCAGAACAGATTAAACTTTTTTAATGTCCATAGTTTTTTAGGTTCCTTACGCGAAGTGTAACTAATGAGACCCTATTACTAAGCCTCTGCTGTCCATCCGTCAGTCAGCGGGCTGTGTCTCACGAACCGTCATAGGTAGACACTAGACAGTTGAAGTTAATTCACAGTGTATCGACACTGTTTTACATGTTACAGTATGTCAATTATTTACTGTACCCATATGGCTGAACCCTATCTATCTCTCTTATCCCTACTTTAAGAGGAGTCTATAAAATTGTGCTTATAATGAGACAACTACAAATAAATTAAAAATCATTCAGCGGCGTTTTAGAAACGTGTTTTTTTACGATTTTTCTCGAACTTAATAATGCCAACAGCTATAATAGGCAATTGCATATAAATGCTCACAGAGTTTGTATTGGTATAATCGCTAAGAAAAAAATAATAAATAAATTATATTAGTAAATTATTATAAATACTTTAGTAGTTTTTCGAGAAATTAGACCCCTTCCTTATCTTCGAAACTACTGAGCCTAAAATTTAGAAAAAGAATGCAGATGTTCTTAATCTACAGATTACAGTTAAACCTATAAGAAGTCGCTAGTGTAAAAATAACATGTTACAAAAATTAAATTGATTCGGAACGATTTGCACGCGAGTCCGACTCGCACTTTACCAGTTTTTCCAATTGTGTACATTGTACGATACGCTTTATCAATAACTGGTAGCCGACAGTAAGTACTTCTTGTTAGCCAGTAGAAGCTGGGATCTTTTTAATTAAATAGGTCACTGTAAATTAGGTCAGATGTAATATTAAAGAGCCAATTTTCTTTAGCAAAGCCCTGAGCAAGATAATATTTGTAGTAACATTATACGCAGACGTTTATTTTAATTGCAAAATGTTCTGTTTTTTTCATTCGAGAAAATTCGCAACTGTAGACCATTATAAAACTGTATGATACTTGCATATTTATTTGGGTTTCAGCTGTTACCGGTACGGTATTTTTTATGCCGCAATGTTGTAGGTTTCATGCAAGTGATCGATTTCAGCATCTTTGGGTGAACCAACTCTGAAGCTTGAATAATATTGGTACGATTAAATGAAACTCTAACTACCTACAATGTTAAAGCCAAGAATCTGATTAATGAGCTATTCGACTGTCAACTTGAACCGACCAAAATAAAATGTCAGTCGTGTGGAACTACTGTATGTACCTATAACACTGCACAAAGTACGTCGGTAGTATGTCAATTTACTCATCAATCAAATTCCCATAAGAATGATATGATACCATTTACAACTATGCAGCAAATACATTACAACTCACCTACAAAAATTTAATAAAATCCGAAGTCTTTTCTCACCTTACTCACCTTAGGAATAAAAATCAGTGCCATGCTGAGGAAGCAGCAGAAGACGATGGCTAATGAGACGAAGGCAAAGGCCGCGTCCTGCTGGCTGGCGATGACCAGGGTCACAGGCGCCGTGATGAGGCAGAGGACTACCACGTTGTAGATGCTCATCCCGACGTACCGCGAGTCGTTGATCTGACGGACCTTCACCGAACGCGTCTCGTAAGCCAGGAACAGGCCAAATACAAGGACAAGACCTTTGTAGCCATACATTACGCCTGGAACAAAGATAAGCTTGTAGTGTCAAGCTTGTTATTTGCAGGTAAAAGAGGTGCAGCCGAAGAATGAAAAGGTTAGGTTATCACACTGCCACGCATCACGTTGCATGTTGCGTCTCAACGCACTTACGCGCGTACTTGCGGGAGTGCAGATCTGAATCATCGTGCGGGTTTTTTACGTAGTCATGCGCGTAGGTGCGTTTTGAGGATTCACGATGGCTTTGAGTCATTTCATTCAATGCCGTTCGCTGTGGTTATAGTGCAGTGCAAAGCGACGTTTTGATATTATAAATGGTTATTAGTGTGGAACTCATTCAAGATGCTGCAGTAATACTAACTGCTTGGTTTTTGTACAAACACACGTCAAGCCCATCCATAATCACACACTGCACTGCGAGACTCGGTGTCCATAACTTGCGTCTACAACCGCACCCATGCGCGTGTGCGCGTTTTTCTTCTCTTGTAGGTGCGTGATCTGCATGAACGCGCGTGGATGCGTTTTCTGTGTGTTGGACTAGATGCGTGTTTTCTATACAAACGGAGATACTTGCAGGCAAAGTTAGAACACGCATTCACGCAGTACGCTGCGTGGTGCGTGGTAGTGTGTTAATCGCCTTAAACTGTCATGGTAACGTGAAGCTACGTACACAGACAGATACATACTCGTTTGAGAATTATTAGAACAAGGTTTGTATCAATTTGAAAAGTCCCGCAATACTAAAAGCTCGGGTTGCCTCTGAGAATATTCTTAATCTAAAATCCCGACCTGGTATGAGGATTAAAAACTGTTATTTTCTGCATTTGCGACTTTTGGACCAGCAAAGAGAAGTAACACGCACACCTTAAGAAAAGGTGATACTAAACAACATAACAAAGAGAACAGCTGTTATTAACGACTCAAGAAAAACTTTTAAAATTCTCCAAGTTAACGTCGCAAATGAGTCGCAGTGGAGTTGGAAGGAGATTTATATTATGTAATTAACTATTTACGGTACTTTAAATCACTTCGTTTTAGAACTCATCTTTTATAATTATTGTTGTTTGTAGGTAGGTATTATGGGCGAGCACAGATTTGAGTAGGTTTATTATGTAATTAAAAGTTAGTATCTAATTAAGCGGCAGTCACAAGGAGGTACTCTTACAGATAAAATGAAGTCACCAACTAGAAGCGCTTTATTTTTAAGATCTTTCTGCAAAACGTTACGGGGAACAATTATTTTTTTTGTACACTGCGCATTGGTATATTCTAGAGCAAGTGATGCGTGAAAATGAAATGTATCCGTTGTGAGGCAGAGAGAACACGTTCTGCGTCAATACTAACATTTTTCACAAGCGTGTTTCACTTTATACATATAACAACGTTACCCAAATTTCAAAGGTTCAGTTTACGTTAAACGTTATCCTTATGTTCTCTATAAAAACATTGTTATACGGCCCTATAGTTAATCATTTGGGTATTCACGCATGGCTATGCTGAACATGAGCATTCATACCATAATAATTAGGCTTAGCAAACAGCTTTCGAGATTAGCCATCTAAGTAGATTGAGAGACTGGTTAATAATATTAGTGCAACGGGGAAGCTACTGTCATCCTCATAATGCATAATATATCTCCATTAGAGACATGACATGACAGTGCGGTTTGAACCTTGCAACCACGGTGCAACGCAAAACTCTGCGACGCAACCGCAACGCAGCGACATGCGCATTCAACGCAGGAACTAAGTTGTAAATTATGCGCTGCGGCTCCGCATCACACTGCTTCGTTCTCCTTTTTATATTATGTTACGGAGAATATCATTTTATCAAATTAACTCGGAACATGACATAATGGGGAAATCTTAATTGAAATGGTATAATGAGTCCGCTTTTAGAATTACAAATTGTTTCAAAATAATCCTGAAATCTTATAGAATAGAATTTACCTACTGAATTTCACGGGATTCACGATTCTTTTGATAGATTTATTTTTAGAACCGATTGTTATTGAGCATAATATTGTTGATCTTATTTTGCACTTTTGGCTACCTTCAGAGTAACAAACGTTTTTAATAGTACAGCCATTTTATAAGGGCTGTAGAGCCGTTTAAGGCTAAAATTGACAGCCTCAGATCATGTATAAGGTCTTAATATTACGTAGTATATCGACCATTATGAACACGACAGTACCCAGCATTCCATCGCAATAATGTCCCGGTCCATATTGATCGTGTACAGACAATCAGTTATTAATAAGACTTGTCAATATGCTATTCGACTGGAATTGGCGGTCTAATTGCGTAACTAATATTAATTAAGATCGTTCAATATTGAAACCAAATGTTGCATTTTATCCAATGCCAAGACAAGAGGATAATATTTTGAGACTCCCTCACTTTTTTAAGTTCTCCTGTAGTACGTCTTTGGTTACGTAGATTCTGCCTATCTAGAAGTCTAATACTTACTCTAACACAACTCTCTTTATACCTGTTTAATAAAATTTTGTCACTTGGCCATTTACACAGATGAAAATTTTCTAGAGATCTTGCATTTTCATATTATTTTTGAGTGCAAATAACCATAAGGTTTCAACAATATCCAGCTGTACGCAATTATCTATACTAATATTATAAAGCAGAAGACTTTGTTTGTTTGTTTGTTTGGTTGAACGCGCTAATCTCAGGAACTACTGTCTCAGTGTTAGATAGCCCATTTATCGAGGAAGGTTATAGGCTACATATCACGCTAAGATAAATAGAAGCGGAGCATTCATAGAAAATGTGACGCAGACGAAGTTGCGCGGGTCAGCTAGTATTTTATAAAATCTTGTATGTTTTCTGAAACAGATTGTATTTCGAGTTGTAACACTTTTTGGCGTATGTCCACGTTTCGTAGTAAGGCACCGGACGTGCAACTGCGCGTAGGAAGTCTACGAGTAGTTACTGTTATGTAAGTAACATACAATCTAGATCCTAGAGCTTGTATTATATAATGGCTGTTAGTAATAAAGCTAGCTCAACATGGCGCCTGAGAGCAGATTTTCATCTGTAACATGTGATCGTTCATCTCTTTTATTATATTTTAGTTCTTAGTTATGTTCTTTTTGTTTGTCGGTATGTTTTGTAGAAGACGTATTAGCGCAAAAATTTTAGAGCAATTAATTACGTTATCATAACACTTGTAAAAAGGGTTTAAAAACTTTATACGAACCTGTTTATAGGTTTACCCCGATTTCTAAATGTAAGATTTCTAAGTGAGATTGGTTATTTTCGGCAAACTGTAGTTGTTAATGTTTTGGCACTAAATATTCAAGAAATCCGTCCTTATTGTTTCGCTAAAGGCAGATCTTGTGATTCCATCAAAATCGTTGTTTTAATTAATTTCAAAGTTCCCGAAGCTGCCATGCCTTGTGGAGTGCACCACGTTCTTGATAGGCTATAAGTTAACAACTCACCAAGCCACACAGTGTTGTGTTTGCTCTCGCAGTGTTCAAGCTCGGGTCGTATGTGCACGTCGTCGTCGTGGTGCCTCGGGGCCTCCAGCGGGAAGATTTCTACGCGTCTCTCCAAGGGATCCCGTAGCTGCCATGCAGTAAGGAGTGCCACGTCCACCACCAGTAGGCCCCCAACCATCGTGTAGAGCTTCCAGCCGTGTATGCGCTTTTTCTATGAGAATGAAATATAACGAGTTAATTAATTTAAAAGGAAACGTTAAACCAAGAACTTAATTAATAAGCAAGATGATTTAAATCATTACAGAATTCACAGGTCAGTTATGGCTATAATTAGGTGAAATGGTCAATATTCAACAGTCGAGTTTATACCTATTTTTAAATTAGCATAGGATCTAATCCAAGTAATACAAGTTGTAGATAACAAGTCTGTCTTATTTTCAGTGTAAGGTTTATTTGCCATTAATTAAACGCGTGTCTTGATCACAAATCAACCTTGCAATTATTATGTACTTAGATACGCATTATATAAACTCGTTATTGTAATAACACAATTAAGTCAATTATATTCCAAACCATGTTTAGTTTAAATATCGTATTTACACTTCATCATTCCACCCGAATGAAAATTCCGTATTTTGAAAAAGGAAAATCAGGGCTTCTCTGAATAAGTTAAAATCAGAAGTCAACAGTACAATATATTTAAAGAACGCAACGGGTGGGCGTCGTATCAGGTTCAAGAAAATAAAAAATCCCGACATCTCAAAAAGCTTTTTCTTCGTATTTGCTTACAAGGGCCTCGTCGGATGTGATCTCAATAAGTCCTATAGGAAAACTTCAGAGGACGCAATGAAGTGCGGAAACAAAAAACGCAAACATTCGATATGTAAAGTGACACAAGACGATCTAATTTCCATTGTTTTGTGTATTGGGGTTGAAAGACGTCGATTTTACATTCATGTCTATCAGTATGGATCTGTCTTCAGTAAGACGAATGTGTCAAATACTTAATTGACATTTTGCTAACGATTACGTCACATTAAATGTAATTTATGAGAGCGTTAATATCGGATTAGCGTTACGGAAGTCTGGTTGAAATTCATTCACTTGTACAAATGATTTCTTTTTTCGTTTGGGTTAAGTGTGGAGCGAAATGTTATATACACATAAGTAATGTGGCAAGTGACATAAACAAGACAGGATAAAGACAGTAAAATAATATAATACTATTCTTTTCCTCTCATTTTATACCTACGGTACCTATTTACTGTACTCGTAAATGTTTGCTCGCTCCGTAAAAACAGCCATATAGATTTCAACTCAAACCTTACGTGTGGGATTGCACGGAAATTTCAATTACAGAGTTGATTACCTTTGTTTCCACTTTAGGTTTAGTGGTGTGCCGGTGCACTCGCCATACTTTAGTGAACATGGCGCCGTACGCCATGGAGAAGCCGGTGGCCAGCAGCCAGGCGCGCGCGCCGCACAACCCGGAGAAGTGTTGCGGCATCACCCAGCGCCCGTCCACGCCCAGCGCGATGGCCGCGCTCAGGCAAATGCAGCAGCCGCACAGCATCACCGTGTTACACGCCGGGTGCGACCACTGAATCACCCTGCACATACAAACCACGGTAAAGGAACTAGAGCATACCTAAATCGAACAAAAATTACGACCCAATGTAGCAACTTTAACGACTGCAGCATTGGTTTCACGTAATAAAAGCCAAAACAAAGTAAGCGCACAACAGAAACGGGATATCGGCTTTGACGTTAAAACAGTATGATGCTCTTGTTCCTTTTCCTTGTGTCATTTTATACTCTTGTAAAATCTTGATCTATTTTCATTTCCATCGAAGAGCGGAGGAATAATTCAGAAAGGAATAAATATAAACAAAAATAAAATAAAAGTGGCGGTCCTCAACACTATCGGAGTTCCTCTTTGCCTGTTCACTACGTCAGGATCATTTCCATTCATCTTATCGCAAATTGCTCGTTTGGCATATAAAACTCCGCCACTGGGTAAAACAACGATCGGCGAGCGACGACGCAGCGAGAAGCGCACTTTTCTTTTAGGTACATTTGTTTTAGATAAATCTGAGCTTAGATTTTCTATTTAGTTTTCAGTGCAGAAAATTGCTAACCACCTAAGATTGAGTGAGTTATAAGTTAACTTTGAAAGATATGTGAAGAGTGAACCGTGTTTTTACGATTTACAACAGTTAATAAAGACCGCAAAAATAACGTGGTATATCTTTTTTTTAATTTAAAATCAAGCTACAATAATTTCAGTTGGACACGTTCCGAGCATTAAGAAAATTAAGTGGATTGTCTATAACAAGACCCTTGTCAATATCATGCACTACCCGATTTCAGCAGTAACTCGAGGGTGGCGACTGACGTTGACAAAGGCTTTTTAAACAAGATGTATAGGGTTCTTACCTCCGGTGTCTGTGCAAGATGTTGAAGACAATTAGTGCAATGGCGGCGAGGATCCCAGCGATGCAGAGAGCGGTCATGCACGCAAAAAGCGGCAGAGAAACCGTCCGGAGCTCGTTCACTACCACCGTACGGTCGGGGGGCACCTTACCACCTGCCCAAATCCAAACCCATTTCATGCTTCAGTAAAACATGTGCGACGCTCGTAAAACACACATAAAACTATTAGCTATACCTATACAGGAAACGAAAGGAACTGTACCTATACGATATACTGACTCTAGTTTTCTTTCAACTGGTAATTTTTCTCTCATTCTGCTAACGAAAGAATTTTCGCTTTGACTTTTCGATACTAGTAACACAACTGATTGTTAAGAACTTAGAACTACGCGTTTCTAGATCTTGTACCTTGAGGAAATATTCCTTTAAAGAATTAGAAACAATTTCTTTTTGCTTTGTTGTTTTGTGTGCGGTTTATCCGCTGAAATTTTTCAAACCCTCTTGTTTATGTGTCTGTTTTTATGTTAAACTGTTATAAAAGTTTTATTTGACACTAACAAATAATGTTCGTTTCGAGATTCGGATACGTACAGTTTCGTACAGTTTTGGCAATAAACGTGACAGTGTGTGTATTAAACTGTAAATTTATGTTTTTCAAGATAGCTTTTTGGGCACGTTCACTTAAAAATATGAATCCTTCTACAAAAACTAAACTTTGCTGAAAATGGTTATAAATAAAAGATAAAACTTTTACGTACAAAGTTAACAATCATCTGCTCCAAATAATTTTGTTTGTTGCTTAAAATGTTTACAGACAACAATTGATTTGAATTAATCATTCTATACACCAGACATCCACTATTAAAAATCCAACAACATCAACATACAACGTAATTGGCTACTTCCCTAAAAAAAACTAATAGATTTCTAAACAACCGACTTCCAAAAAAAAAACGCTACAAAGTAAAAAATAACTTTAATTTCGGAAGTCGGTGTTTTTGTTACTTTCTTCGTATTTTGACACCGACTTCCGAAATTAAAGTTATTTTTTACTATGTAGTGTTTTTTTTGGAAGTCGGTTGTATTTTTTTGTAAAAAGTTTTTTATTTTTCACTTTTTAGTGGTGCCCCAAACCTAACAACACCACTGCAAAATCGCAGAAAAGCAAAATACGCAATTTCGACTATCAAAGAATCATCTAAATAGTCAAATTCCAGGTAGTTCGATTTAAAATCCAAAGTTCGTAACCGATTTTGATATGATTTAAATGGGACCAATCTGCAAGTATATCCTTTCAGATACAACAAGAATTTTTCAAATCGTTTCATAATTGTCGGAGTTATGAGGTAACAAACATAAAAAAAAAAAACATACAACCGAATTGATAACCTCCTCCTTTTTGGGAAGTCGGTTGGGGTCGGTTGGGGTCGGTTTCGATTTTGCAGTGGTGTTGTTAGGTGTGGGGTACCACTAAAAATGGAAAAATAATTAAAAAAAATAACTTTAATTTCGGAGTCGGTGTCTTGACACCGACTTCCGAAATTAAAGTTATTTTTTACTTTGTAGTGTTTTTTTTTTAAAGTCGTTTGTATTTTTTTTGTAAAAAGTTTTTTGTTGAGCTAGCATGTCATACGTACCGACCCACCGCTCCCGCTCCAGCCACGTCAAGTTGTCCGCCTGCGTGTCATAGTAGCCAAGCTTCACGTAATGGTTGTCAGTCAGCTGCTCGATCTGAGTCAACGCTATGCGGTCGCCTTGCGACGAGAATGCGACCAACCCCTGTACGGACGAACACGATATTTAAAACTAATTTGTATGTTTTTCACGGTCGGTTTAGGACCTAAAGAGTCGTGGTTAAAGTTTACAGGGTGTAACAAAAAAAATCAAAACCTGAGAAGTCGTTAATGTAGGACTCTTAGTTATAAACAACTTTTACTATGAAACTAACTATAATTTTTTTTAGGGTTGGGAAATCATCAAATGACTTCCCTCGCTCTGGGCGGAGCGGGAGGGAGTGTCAGACTTCTACTGACTCCCATCCATGTTCCTTCAAGTGCCCTTTGTGTTCCGGATCCACGGTATCTCTTTCGAATAGTCCCGCGACTCCGGCTGGGAAATCTACATTTTTGTTTGCATAACTAGACAAAATTAAAAGCTGATATTTTTGCGTTTCACAGTTAGTCCTATAATAGTTATTTATGATACAAGAGCGGTAAGTTAGTCTTTACAAACGAGTAGACAAATGTAAGCCCGAGACGAAGTCGAGGGTTTACCATAGTCACGAGTTTGTAAATACCAATACCTGCTCGTGTGTCATACAACGTTTTTCGACACATTATAATATAAATAGATAATGAAATGAAACAAGCAAGAGACCATTTTCTGCAATTGGCGCCTCGTTCAAGATATCAGGTGGAGTAGATTCCATATTTATATCTGATTCCTCGCTTGAACACATATTCTAATTAATATTATAATTAAAAGTCGCAACTATCTTTGACGTTTCTAATTGAAAATGGCGCGAATTTGCAAATGGGGTGCGTTTTTAAAATAAGAACGCGCTTCCGTTTGCTTCTGCGTGAAACATTTTAGTAGAATTATATATATTGTTAATTGTGTTATATTTTGTACTGGTCGGATTTTTTGGACTCAATCATTTATTTAATAAGTTATTTTTTTTAAATTGTCTGTTCGAGCCCTTTATATCGATACCCCACTCAATAGGTTAAAAAAAGCTGAAGTCATTATAATGGCACCGAAGCTCAAGTATTTTAATTTTTATATACCTATCCAGTATCATTCTCACTATTTAGACGAATCAAGCCACAGGGTTAGGCTACAGAGTGTGCCAAAGAAATATACATCATATATAAATACACTCGAAAAAAACATAAGTGTAACAGTCGGGTAATTAGAACTACATGTATTGTCTCATTTTTTCTTCAATATTTAAGTGCGACAAACCTTCTGAGCAAAAAGTTCTTCGCTAAAAAACGCTTCTGTACGCAGACGCAGACGGAAGCGTTTTTTGCTGATGGATGCAGACGGATTGTATATTGTTTATGGACATTTAAAAAAATACCGTAAAGAATACGCACGGCGCCATACATCGGAGCGTGCGGTAAAGTAGGTACTTAGGTGAGAGTACTTACTTTACCGCACGCTCCATTGTATGGTTCGTAATTTTGAACTTTCGAACAATGTATACAGGCTTTGTAAATGCATTTTTTGAGCAAATGTGTCGAAAAAGTCTTTACCTGTTTGGTAACCCAATCATAATAAAGATAATGAGGACAATTGGAGGTTCCCATGAAATTTCTTGGAACAAATTATTTCGACGATCATTTAACTTTCGTACGTCACGTATAAAGTTTGGAACTTTGACATAATTTGGGAACCTATTTGAACGTCTATTGGAGTTAAGGATAGCATTAAAATGTGAAGTAGTGAGCTACTTTGAGTAAATAAATTTTACGAATGTAACTGAATGTTTAAATTAAGTTTTCATAAATTACGAGTATTTTTACGAGTAATATTGTACTATCATCTCCTATTTGTTTTTAAATTCAAATATAACTCTTGATTATTTTTCTGATTTGTCAGATTGAGTTTTTTTTTTAATATTATGAAAAAAATCTACCGCGAATAAAGCCGGGATATAGCTACATAGTTTTTTTGCACAAATCTACTAAGAACAATTCGACTATAGCGATGAATCGATTAAAAATGCTTGAGTTATGGCTTCTATATCCCGTTACTGCGATGAAATTATTTTCAGTATGCAAAAATGTCAGTAGGATGAGGCATTGCCATGAAAAATTAACTTGATGTATTTTCGCTAGTACAAGATATAGAGGTAATGTGTTATCATTCCCTTGACGATATTGCATGTTTTGGGGCAGTAACACATTTTTCTTTTAGATAGACTTATAATCCCAGTATTCACTCCCTTTCTAGCTATATCATCTTTGACACTGTCCACCCATCATTTTTTGGGTTCCGCTCATTAAAGGTAACCAACGGAACCTTATTACTTAACCTTCGCTGTCCGTTCGTCCATCCTACCGTTCGCCCGCCCGTCTGTCTGTGAGCGGGATGTATCTCAAGAACCGTAATAGATACCTAGACAGTTGAAATTTTCAATGTGTGAATTTCTATTACAGTTATAACAACGAATAATAACATTTAATTCAATTAAAGGGGGCTACCATACAAAAATCGTTTATTTTTTCGGTTCAGAGTACGTACCCTTCGTATGAGAGCCCAATTTGGACTTGGCCTATTTTCGATCTTTCCTTTCTCTTATAATAATAACCTACAGATTTAATTATACCTGTTTATATTTATAAAATTGTTGAAAACTTATTTTTACTACAAGGAATTTCTTACGTCTGGTTGCGATCAATGTTTTGAAGTTGCAAACATTTTTTTCTATAAACCGGTTGTACTTAAATAACTCTACAGGAAATAACTTTTTGTATTCTATTGTTTCCATTAACTGTTTCGAAAATAACTTCGAGTTTCGACTCCATTGTTACTAAGGCTTAATTGTCAAAAAGGCAACGTAATTTCATTTATTCTTGTTTCTATGCGATAAAAATTCTAAATATAGATTTTGTTTTTTAGGTTTTTGTTATTTTTGTAAATGTTACGCTGGCGCTCAAGGACTTTAATTATACAAATTAAAATATTTTTTAGGGTGGTCCCTTATATTTATACTGTATTTGTAATTCATGGCTATTTTCCCAATTAATTCATTTTAAATCATAAGTCGCTTAGTTTAGAGAACGGCTAGTTGAATAAAGTACGCCCACGTACCGTGTATAATAACTTTACTATACTTTAAACAAGGTTTGAATATTAGTAATTTTAGTGTTTTCTAGTGCCTAAATCTAGGCTGTATTCGTGAATCTCGGACCACTTTCAGAATAACCATTTTTCTTGACCCCAAGGCTGCACGAGTGAAGCTGAGAGCAAAAACTAGACATAAATAAATTTTATAGCTTTAATTGCAGCCGTTTTATGTTATTGACGTTCCTGCAAGTAATGTGATTACTCTTTTAGATGTTATTGTTCCTACAATAACATCTAAAAGAGGTAAAAATGTACCTTGCCGTTGTGATAACACGTGGAAATTGCAGTTCAATATGGTTGTAATAGCTTTCTCACAACTTCGTTCGCATTAAATGTAGACTTTAGCAAATAAGATTATAAAACTGTCTGCACTATCCCATCTGTCTCAGAACGAAATTTCATCAAAATCGATTCTGTGATTGAGGTGTGAAAGCATTACAAAGAAACGAACTGACTTATCACTTTAAGTATATTATAAAACAACGTCCGCCGCCGCGTCTGTCTGTGTGTATGTTCGCGATAAACTCAAAAACTACTGCATCGATTTTCATGTTGTTTTCACCAATATTGGATAGAGTGGTTTTCGAGGGAGGTTTTAATTTATATATTTTGTCAAGCGGGCGAAGCTGCGGGCTTCAGCTAGTTTAATAATATACTTGATAGGATTAATTCGTCACAAGAAACATAACTTCAACAAATTATTTACCTAATTGGGAATATAAAAACATAAGATGGGCCATAGAAACAAGAATAGATTTGAAAAAATAGACGGATTAATTTTTTACAAGTTGCAAAAAAATCCGTAAAGTAAATTGGTTATTTTAAAGCTTATAATGAAATGTTATAAAGGTACTTTCAATTTAATTATATGCTTTTTAGGATGTCTTTTATGTTTATTTTATAAAGGTTTATACCTTCAGGGTTTTTAAATTAAGTCAGGTAAAAAATATTTACAATGCGTAAAATTTGTTTAACTTTAAATTACTGAAAGGTTTATTACGTTTTCAGTGAAGGCATGTCATACTTTGACAAAGCCGGTAAGCTATATGAGTAAAAGAGTATTTCATGTCAAAATAGAACAAAATAATTTGCATGTCACAGTAAATTGCTTTTCCATAATATTGTCTTTATGCCACTGAAGCTTTGTCGGGATTTAATACTGAATGCTAATAAAATTTAGAATTTTACCGTATACTTAACGGAGAACCGATTCCGTGATTTATATCGAGTTAACAAGTGATGGGGTACTTAAGATACAGTGCAGTAGATAGAGCTATACTTACCGATACACCGAGGAATGAAGTGGAGTTTATAGCCTCGTAAATGTCATCGGCAATCTTCTTGTTCGTGTATGTGAAGTTCTTCAAACTAAGTCCGCTTTTCTCCAGTTTCTCCATAGTTTTGTTGAAGGCTAAGGAAATACAAATAGGTTAATCTCTTTATCCAAGGATATGAGGATTATGTATTGTCCGTGTGCTCAAGTCCGACCTCTTCTCCTTCTGTGTGTAACTGTTCGGGGAGATAGCGCGCATAAATTTGGAATTATCTCAAAGATTCTTGGTGACAGTTGTGTGAATAGTGGCTTTGACTTAGTTTTACAAAGCTTGAGCTACACTACGTGGTTTATGAGACGCTTTTCGTATTCGTATGCAGAATTTTAGACCACGTGTTTGCATTGTGCCGCTAAAGCTATGTTCCCGGGTTCCGTAGACGTGGCTACGCTCGTAGCACCGTAGCACGTAGCCGCGCGCCTACGCGAGTGTTCCCGCTGATATTTTAGGTACGAACATCTGCGCGTTATTATTGCTTACAGGCTTTAAATGAACTGACATTTCTGTTTTCAAATACTTTTTCAGTTTCAGTGCGTGATCGCGCATTTTGATTGTCACCAGTTTCACTATTTTTGTAAACCCGATATTTTAAAGGAACAGTTTTAACTGTGTTTTTATGAAAGCAATATCGGAATACCAAAACTTAAAAGTTCATCATTTTCTTTGCCTCTTTTATTATTAAAATATTTCAACTGTGCATGAATAAAAATGGTCGAAAAGAAAGATTGATATTTTTAGAAAGGTAAATAATAAAGTAGAATTGTTCCCGGGCAGACATATGAAATATTTTTTGGAGCCGTATTAGTGTACATCCTTTTGTAAGGGCCCTTTGTTCACGGTCGTGATTCTGATTCGTGGAACAGAAGATGAAAAAAAAAAACAAAACCGTTCAAGTGTAGGATACCACGAATAGATAAATTAATATGGACCGGAAAAATGTTCAAAGAGCCAAATTGTATCGAGAAAGATAAATGAGAGCTGAAATTGGGTGTCTTGTTCCTTATTATTTATTTTTAGACCGAAATGTTAGGTCCGAATTTTGCTTAACATACAGGATGTTCCAGAAATGTGTGGTCATATTTAGGGTGACGTTCTACATCCGATATATTGTAGAGGAAGAATTGCAAACTTGGCGTTTGCTAACTTTATAACTAATTTATGCTTTTTCAGCACGGCGTTACTTAGATACTATTTTATTTAAATCTTGCCACGAGTATCGGTACAATAATGGCCGAGTCCAAATCCCACATGTCGACAACCTTGCGAGCCATACACAGGGTTACTTCGGAGACATTATGCATTTTTTCTTCGATACAATCAGTATAATTAATCGTGGAACATATTATAATTCACAAAAAGTAATTAGTGTTCCGAACATCCGTAAAAAACTCGGGTGTCTGTCTGTCTGTCACAGTAAGTTTTCTCCGGATCAGCTGGGCCGATGCTATTGAAATTTGGTGTGCATAGGGATTTCTGTCACCAAACACGGACCCGTTACATAAATCAATATTTTCTTACAATGGGGGTCACTTTTTGGGTTAAACAAGAAAATAAAAAATAAAGATTTCAAAGTGTATCGAGTGTTTAATTATATTTTTTTCATAATTAAAAAAAAAAAGGTTTGAAGTTAATCAAGAAATTAGACCAAAAATGACCATTCCCCCATTTCTCCAAAACTACGGAGCCTAATATTTTGAATAAAATGCAAATAATAGTTCTGTACCTAAATATTACAGGAAAACCTATAAGAAGTTTGTAGTGTTAAAATATAATGTTAAAATATGAAATTAGTTCGGAACTCTTTGCACGCGAATCCGATTCGCACTTGGCCAGTTTATGAATGAAATTAATAACTTTTTCTTTTAATTTTCTAGTTTGACCCTCAAAAGTGACCCCCACACTCAAAATGTATTTATTTACATAACGCGTCCGTGCTTGGGTCACAGAAGTCCTCATATATACCGAATTGGTCCAGTGGATCCAGAGAAAACTGGCTGTGACAGACGGACAGACAGACATATAGACGGATAAACAGACACCCACTCGGGGGATCCTACAACGGAACCCTTATAGCATCACCCGAGTGGGTGTCTTCGTATTCACGGATGTTCCGCACACTAAAAATAAGTGTCTTTATATTTTTATTGATCTTATAATATATCTACGTAATGTTTACGCGATGTCTCCGAAGTTTGTTTAGTAAAATCTTGTTATTTCAAGCAAAGAAAGTGTGTACGGAGTTGTCAATTGTTATGGTGTGCTCGACGCGTGGTTCCACGTACCTACGCGGGGTTGGCACGTAGCGTGAACGTGTCGGGTGGCGCCACCTATTGTGTGGCTCGAGCACAACACTTGTAAAATTTTATTACGCACATTACCGCTGTCTTATTGTGCTTTTTTTGAACTCACAACTATAATCGTTTATGTAGGTGCTGTATCAAATTATTTAGCGAAATAAACAAGATTATTGATTTTCATCATTTCAGTCGTAAGAAGTCCAGTTCAAGATGCAACTGTGTACACTGGTAGAAATGAAAAACAGTCAACATACAGACGGTTTCCTTGGCACGCGTATTTGTATGTACTAGATGGCCACCCATCCTCGAACCGACCTCGGCTTAAGATCGAACCGTGCAGCTGTTATTACAAAATCACCTCCTCCAAGGAGGAGGAGGTGATTTTGTAAAAGCAATGTTGTAAAATCGATAAGATTATTAAAATTAAACCAGAAAATGAAAATATATCTAGAAATATTGTCTGTTGCCTAAAATATTGAGGACGCGGTGTCTATTCATCTAATTTCAAAATAAAATCGTTAGACGCGGCATTACTGAAATAAACATCATTAGAATATTGATGGCTCAGCCGCTAAGTTATTAAGTAGTAGGTATGCTTTGAATGTCATTATTTTTTAAATTAAGCCATTTTTCTACACGGTGTTTCAGGAATGCGTGGTCATATTATTTCATGGGTGGTGTTCTGTATCTGCTGAACTTCAAAGAAAAAACATCTAAACAAAAAAAAACCTTTTGCAAGAAACCCGACTCAACAAAATACTAAAGAGCAAAAAAAAACACTTTTCAAGTAGTCGTTTGTTTTTGGTTGGGCAATATAAAATAAAAAAAATATATACTTTTTAAAATATTATTCTATGGCAGATACAGAATCACTCCTTTAAATATGTCCACGCATTTTTGGAACAACCTGTGTATTTAAAAAGAATTATCTTTATAGTTTTATTGCGTGATTGAAATCTATATCAGCGATGAGTCGCTGAATTGAGATTTTTATTTTAAATAAATTCACTGAATGTATGTAAACCTAAATAATTTTCCAATCAATGTACAAACAGGGTACTGACAGAATACATATTATAGAACTGGAAAATAAAACCGTAAATGATAATAAGACGCTTTAACAATCAACATCGTTTATAAGCCTCGAGCAAACTGAGCCCTAGTTTTTCTTATAACTTATTTGTACATAAAAACAGGAGTACGTACCCAGGGCAACAGCCCAAACAGCGTCGTAGGCCAGGGGTGCCTCTTGATAGCCCTCGGGATATCTCTCGCCGTCGATGTCGTAGCCAGCTTCCCGTAAAGCCTCGTTCAGTCGCGATCTGTTTAGATAAAACATTGTTTTTGTTGTACCAAATCAGACGGCCTACTTCCAACGAAATATAAAGCAAGGATTCCGGATCCTTCTTTGATTACGTAGTGTTTTTTCTCTAAGTTAGATATCATTCATTCGCTAGTGTGTTACTAAAGAGTGTACAAAAACACGTCTCCATTTGTAATAGGATCGAGCCCCATTTATTTGTAGTGTTCATTTGTTTCAAGTACCTATCAACGAAAAGCTATTCGATATGTGTCAAAGACAAAACAACTGCCGACGGTAGCGACAGTTTTAAATGTCATTGGTAAGGATCGAAAATGCATTTGAATAATGTCGTGTTTCATTGATCTGAAAATAGCTCAGAAATTCCATGAATTCGTCGTACTTCACGTTTTAAACCACGGTAAATTATGAAAAAAGCTTCGCTAAGCATCGTAGCGGTGCCGTGAATTGAATAAAATGTCCTTCAACCTGTTCAGAACGATTTGGATCTATTGAACACGCAAAAATATTTCCACTCCATAAACCAGTCAGCTTTATATTATTTGAACGGAGCTAGAAAGCTTTTTTACATCAATATTAATGGCATGTAAATAACTAGATGATACATTTTGTATTTGTACTAATGGTTAAGTTCATGTTTCATAATAAGGGAAATAAATGACGTTGTGGGACTCTCTACAGAAGGTCGCAAGTATATGTAAGTGCGGCCACAATATTGAGATATTACAGTAGCATTTGACGTACACCTTATGTGTTTCGTTCGCTTAGCAACTACGATGAAAAGCTTATTGCTGTGGAACCTCCGGAGAGAACCCGCCAGTACTTAGCTTTGTTCAGAAGATGTACGGCGCCTCTTTCTTTGACTTTTTCTAAGAAGTGTGCAGCAAAGGATGTGAGAGGATTGGGACCCGTGCAACTATGAAATATTAAGTCCAGCAAATGAAACTAGTAACTCGACATATTTCACAAATCCCTGAGGAATATAATGTTCCACATTATTTGGTATTCCAAACCATTAATTCTTACCACACAGGAAAGCCTACATAAGAGGATTTAGTGGAGAATTCCGACCGGATTATTCTTATCCTAGACCAGCTAGCAACCCCGAGCTTAAAGCTCTTAACCAAACAGATACTGATAATACTGCAAATAGGTTGCGTGCTGTGTGAGTGTTTAAAAGGAATTTTAGATCAAAGTGTATAGTGAGTGTAGATTTAAGGCTTTTGCTTTAATCATTATTATCTTTAGGTTTTAATACCTACATTCTGAACGTAAGATAGAGACTGTGCTCAAGTACGTAGTGACAAAACTACCCGGATAGTTAATATCTACGTTTTCTAAGAAAGAATAGCACTTGGTGCACCGGGTACCTCATTACGTGTACGGGTCGCCTTTCACGCCGAGCTGGTATTAGAAGTCTTTTCTATTCCATCACAAAGGAGCACCTCGTAACGTACGCGTACAACGTATTATGCGCAGCCTCCGATTCCTCGAAGCTTTATATTTTTCCACCATTTCACGAAATTACTATGCTAATGTTCACTGAAGCATATTTTATTATCTTTGAGGAGTACAAAGGATATCCCAAAAACAGTGAAGTAAGCACAGATATAACAATAAAGTCTCGACGCGATTCGCGATATCGCACATCTCTAGGCATTTCCAACTTGGAGTGTTGCCTCGACGACGAAAGAATAGAATATTATGTTTAACCACATAAAACTTTTATTTGCATTGCATTAAGTAAGCGTGTCCCGCCTATATTTAGAAAATGTCAAAGGAAATTATAGTCACGCTCATGATGGCTGAATGTCTACAAAAATAACAAGATTACCGGAATATCTTAGATGAAAATGGATTTGTTTTTCTTTCTTTTAAGAATATTCTGACAGTCTGAATAAATAAATTGAATATTTTATTTATTCTGTCGTAGCAATATTTCAAAGGCTATTTATATTAGAGCCCAGACATTGTTTCCGTACCTGATATATTAGGCGAATACTGAATATCAGTGTCGTAAGGGTAAATTAGGGACCACACATGGCACATCCTTCTAAGTACATGCACAACGTGCATGTGTGCATGTGTCTAGTTTCTGATCTTTCTTTTGTTTCCAGTTACTTACATTACTTATTCTTTGATTCACAGTTATTTCTACGATCTATCATATAAACTAATTTATTATCAATATTCAGAACATTTTTGCTAACGCTACGAAACGCGCTGAAGAAAGAACTGTTATTTTCGATGAACTTTGACAAAGTTCCATCCCATTCTGATTGCGCGCGGATGATACCTACTACGTGAACGGGTACTACTCCTATGTTTTCGTAAATTAATTTCAGTTTTTATAATGTTGTATGCAAGCCAGTTCCGTGACAGTTCTTTTTCTTTCTTTCAAGTACCTACATACTATCATAACTTACCGGAAATCTTCAGATGTCATCCCGGAGATGGTGGTCTGGTTGGAGTTCTGGTTCCACATGAGAGCCTCCGTCGTCAAGTGACCCTCAGCGGCCTCTCGCATCTGCTCTGGTGTGCAGTCGATGCCTTCTTTCTCCAGGTTTGTCTCGAACCAGTTATCTTCGTACCAACCTGCATAGGATATTCCAAGTTTTACCAACTCAAAAATGAAAGAGATTCTTGTTCTCAGATACATTTTTATGGATACCGAAACGATTAAGTTAAAACATAAACGATTTGTTGCTCAGTAAAACGTAGTTTAGAACTCAGTTTAGAAGTGCTAATTTAAAAAGTTAAAGAAATTTACCAAAAGAGCAATAAAAATACTTTTATTTAATTTTTAAACATTTCACGGTTTAAACTTCGTCCATTAAAAGGTAGCCACAGTTCTTATAGTCGCAATGGGAAAATTCATTAAATTATGTAATTACTTAGTGCGCGAAGAAGCTATCTTAATCCAACAAAAATCACTAGGTAGGTACTTAATTTGGTTAATATACTTAAGTGACGTTCTATGAATGAAATGTATCAATAGAATTTGGAACAACCAGCTAAATACGTAGGTATGTATGTCCGTACATTCTCTGACTTGGTTGCATACCGCAGCCGAACCCGGCCTTTTCGCTAAGTTGACCTTTATGACTCGCTCGGAACGATAAGCAATCGAGTCACCGTTTTCAATCTATTTCGCCCCGCAGCCAACACGAAAAATTCGCAAAAGTACAGAAATTTTGAAAAAACGCAGCATGTTGAACCACAATTTAATGTGTTGATCAATAATACGACGTTTTTTTGAAGATTAAATAATTCTTTGGAGGCATAAACCCATTAGGTACAGAACCACTTTTAATGAATTTCAATAAGTTGAAAATAAATGACTAAAGTTTTATCAAAGTAGCTATCAAGCAAAACAGTGAAAAGTCGTATCATGCTAAAATGCAATTCAACATAATGCTTTTATTTATAACCGTAACCCTAAGTGTGAAAACACGAATGACCAAATTATCATAATGCCAATTATTTATTCAAGAATAAGCGGGATATTATTTCCCTTTATTTTGCGTTTACGGAGAAGTTCACCCTCGACCATTATTTATCCCCTTTCTCTATCCATTTCCTTTGTCCTGTTTGTTGGTACAACCTGATGCGAATAAATGTGTGTTTGCTGCGTCATCTCCAGTTTGCTTGAAGCGATGTATTTTCATGAAAGTCGAGATAAATGTTTTTGAGTGGCAATATAACTTTTTCATACTTTTTCTAACATTTCAAATTGGGTCATAAAGGAGTCGTGTCGGTTCAAAATTTTTATACTTGCTCAAAGTTTCGACCCAACGGCGGTTTTATTTGTTTGTGACAAATAAGGTTTTTAACAACAATTTCTTTTTCATTTTTCTTCAGTGACTGGGTTTATGAGTGTTCCTTTTATCTCAATAGAAGCTTAAAAACGTGATTTATTTCTAGGTCGGTGAGTTATTTTGTAGAATATATTTTGACGGTATTAAAATACAACAGAATTAAAACAGTTTATCGGATTTTCTATAAATTGAACAGATTTTTCCAAAATGTAGCGTTTCTTCTCACTTTCAAAATTAATTAAAAACGAGAACATTTTGCGCTTCAGATTTTCTAAAATATTTTGTAATTTATTACGGGGAAAAATATGTTCATCATAAAAATTTTGCAAGCACGAAACTCACATCTCCCTCAAGTTGGAGAACGTGTCGATTATTTTTATATGAAGTGATCTCTTAGTGGGCTATTTTATGCCGTAATAAAGTTTTATTACGGAAGAGAAAAGATTCTCGGAGCCTATATTAAGGCCAACCGGACGTTGATAACCTGCCGAACTTGGGCTGACGTACCTCTGGCAGGACGCCAATAGCCCAGCCGCACAAGTGTATACACTTATCTCCAGACTCCCACCTTGAACTAATTTGGACCACTGTTCACGGCGAATGTACATAAATATGCTGACTTGAAACTGAGCCGAATTATAATACCGAGGCACGCCCCACTCATTATTGTGAGTACAATGCTGCCAATGTAGGCGTGAATATACCTCATTATACTAAATCAATGTGGGCACAGGAGAGGAATGTAAATGTACCTAAATTGGATACATTAATGAGAATTGATTCAAAAGACAATCACCATCCGAAACAACCGCCACGGCGGCGCTGCGGTGCTGCGGCGCGGCGGCTCATAGTCATGAATACACAAATGGGGGTTTATTGCGACTCTGCTTTCATTATTACGATTTTAGAGTAAATGTTTAGACCAGCCCAAAACCAAACATTTTACTCTGCTGCCAGCCTCGTGCTAACCTCCTGTCGTCCCTCCGGACAAGGGCCTATGTGAATAATTTAAATAAAACACATAAATTGACCAAAAACTGCCTTACCGGGAACGAACTTGGGAAGCTGTTAAAACAAACTTTTGAATCGAGTTGACATATTAGAACGGCTACGGTCGCCGAATTTTCGGCTAAACAGGTCCACTTTTAGATTTTTGTTTAAAAAATAGCTGTTGTTGCAAATTCTACGAGACTGAACTTTATTTGGGAACTTTACGTTTTGTAATTCTACGTCCCATATCAAAAAGCAATGGTAAAAGTTCTACGAGGTGGAGTACGTGGCTAGAGTATACCGTTTGTATTTACGTTTATTTCATACCAAAAACATACAACTAATATCTAACTGCCACTTTCTGTTTTTGTGTATGTAAACGACTACACGCCCATTAAAAGGGGTTTATTAACATAATGTTGTTACGGCAAAACATTGCTAAATTATCCATTGAAATTGTAATTACTTTCTCGTTTCTCTTTGGGCGGTGTGTTTTTTTTATCGTCCACCTAAACGCTTATACATTACTTAAATGCCCAGGGGACATGTTATTTGTTAGTGTCATTACCTGGGCACTGACCTGTGTGCTGTGTCCACACAAACACACTGTTTTAAACTACCTTCGGAGAGGTCATTCCTTAAAAATATCCATTTTCTTATTTTATTAGACTCTCGAGTGTCGTTAACGACGCTCCTCCTCTGTTCTTCACTTTATCTAAGATTTTTTCCCACTTCCATTATGTCGCAGGCTGTGGTTTATCCCCGGGGATTCATTCGGGAAATTCATTAATAAATATCTCAGCCAGACAGAAGTCGTTTATAAAGTTGAAAGCACAACAACTAACTGAAAAGTCACAGCGTGCTACGGCGATATTGGCGAAGTGGTTATCACTAAGGAATATAAATAGGTAAACAATTTTCAAAGTAATTTTGCTAATTGGATACCTTGTAAATACTCGTAATAATAATAGGTTAGTAAATGATATTATTTAGAGAAAGTTGAGCCTTCGCTGACGCACAGCAATTATTTCTCAAGCGTGGCTCGCGGTGTTATTTTTGAACAGGCATAATAATATTATAAAAATTGTACGTAGGTCGTTTTCGTTATTACATTTTCGGTAAAGCGTTGTATTTCTTTTTATCCTTCTTCATAAACAACGTCTAAATGAGTTGTATCCGCGAGGTCGCGAGCCGCGACAACGAATGTTGCCAGTCTCATATTATACCTTTCACAATATTGCTCACAATTTATAACGCTTATGACTTACGGCGATAGCTCGTGTTAATGATGTGCTGTTTTATTTAAATTTTATAAAACAATATTTTCAGCATGAGCGGAATGAGACCTAGCTAAATGAACTCACTTGAGTGAAATGGTGAAAATTATGAAAGTATTCTTACGTTTTGCAATTTAATTCTTGAACTGCCAACAGAGGCTCAATATATAATGACGGTCGTTTGTTTTGCCAAAAAATTAAGCCATTTTCTGGATATGTGAAGTGTGTTTGTCATTTATGTCCCTCCCGAATCACATAAAACCACGAATGTTAAACCCGAAGTCAATAAAACACATTCGTACTAACAGCTTCGGTGCCGCGTTCGTGACGGTTATGTCACCCTCTGAAACGGTTGGCAACTAAGTTTCATATTTCACTTTCAAAATTACTTTTGGTGCATAAAAGAAACAAAGTGAGAAAAGGTGAAATATATGATCTGAACAAAATATACGGTTACGTCGTCGTACTCATTCATCGCCGAATGCAAACGTATTTTTGTGCGAAGGCCACCATAAGCCATTTCCGGGGATAAGATTTTTTGCGATTCTAGAACCTCTAACAACGTGGAATTCTAAAGAAATCTTTTTTCACAATCAGTATTTAAAAAAAAGTTGGAAAAATGTGTTTTGATAAATTGCAGTTCTTAGAGTCGAATATATTTTAGCTCTGAACGTGCGAGATACTTTATCGGTAAATTTTAAAAGAGCCATAAACTTAGAACCTCCTTGTGTGGTATGAAGTTAAAATTTTAGTGGAAATAGACATTTTGAGTATCTCAAAAACTTTTTTGACAATATTACCTCATCCGCCTTAATAGGCGACTCGTTTGCCTCATAAACACTAAATGAGACGCTTGAGGAACAGGTTCATTTAAAATGTATCTCTGCCCTATTGAAGTTGGTAGATTAGATTTACGCATGACATATATTATCACCTTGCCTATATTGAGTGGTGTTTGAACGCAGCTCCAACGTTGCGTCGTCACTCACAAGTACTCACAACACAACACAACACAAGCCTCTACTTCAGTAGAGGCTTGTGTTGTGTTGTGTTGTGAGTGACCTGCCTGTTTGCGAAGGCATTTTATGAAATTATAATAATGCCAAGCCGTGTTGGTGCTTCCGTGAAAAAGGATGATCTTCCGCTTATGTGTCAGTGCCCGGAGACCGGGATTTTCGGATAATGTTATTTACGGGTTTACCTGTAAATAACTGAAATCCCCTCAAGGGTACCTACAGAACATTTTATACAATTGTCATAGCCGTTTCCAGGCTCTGGGTGTAAACCTACATTTAGATCCATTGGGATATCAACGAAGAGTTATTATTTACACTATTTTTCATAGAGGATTGAATCAGACACTACCTCCTCTCCCGTAGGTAAATTTACGAAAAAGTATCAGTATTTAGCAAATCACTAATGAAAGAGAAACCGCGAACATTTGTTCTACGATCAGCGAGACAGAATTGCAATCACATATTCTCTGCTTTGAGAGTGACTACGCTTTCTGAGTTTAGTTGTCCTGCGGTCTTATTAAAAGAAACCATAAACCGATGACTTACCAATAAAAAACCAGACGTAAGACTTCCCATAGAGGCGATGTTTGGCCACCTCGCAGAGCACGCGCCTGGCCGCCACCACGTAGAACAAGCCGACGATGACGCGCGCGTCCTGCCGGCGAAGGTTACGCACGGCATCCGCTGGGTCCGACAGGAACGACTGCCGCGTCACGATCTCGATGCCCGCCTTCTTGCAGTGCGCCTCCAGATCCTCCACTGTCTGTGTGGTAAGGACAATTTAGTAACCCGTACTAAACATGTCGCTGTCTTCTGTCTTAACGTATGGTCCACAAGTTTGGCTTTTTTGGCCAAAACCCTTTTGAATGCAGCTTTATAATGTTAACCTGAGTGACCGAATATGAATAACTGAAAGTCGGATGTTGGGACTAAGCGGGGCATGTCTGGAGGATATCGTCAAATCTGGGCCTGTACCTATATCACAAAATGGGATACCTGACTCAAATACCAGCCAAGAACAAGATGACTTATTAATAAAGCTTTTACCAAAATGTGGAGATTAAGCAAAACACCAAGAGAAATGAAAGCAAGTGCAGACCTTTGACTTAGTTAAGGGTGAAAAAAAGTCAGCATCAAATTAAATTTTAATCGAACTCCCAAATCCAAGCACTCTATCGCCAGTATTGGCACCACGGATATTAATGTTTCAGTGAAGCCACACGCGTCACTGGCTTCCATTCGGCCTAAATTGAAAGCCAAAGTAAATAAATCACCAGTTCAAAAATCACATGTACCAAGATCGACTCGATAGCCTCATTCCAAAGGAAATTCGACTGGAACTGAATTTTCTTAACTCCTCAAATCCTGAGTACTAAAGTGGCTGCGGAATAAGTGTTTGTATGTAAATTGGATCGTTGAGGGTTTTTGCTCCGATCCCCGTCAATACGAACGAAAATGAAAAACCTTTATTATATAAATATTTGGGGCGTCAGTTGTTTTTATGTGCGTGAACTCTAGCAAAAATATTTCTTCGTCGCGGTGAAAGCAAAACAGGAGCGCAAGAACGCTTCAAACCCACTTATGCAGAAAAAACCGGGGCCGCTCTAATTACATTGAAACCAGCGTGAAAGGCCTCGCTCCATTCATTGCGGGTAACTATACACTATACACACCCTTCGTTATGCTCGCGTGCGCTATATAAATACCTGCTTTTTACCTGACAAAAACGCCTACAGCCTCAATGCATAAATCTACGGCTACATCATAATATTTCATTTTCACATTCTCATAGAGAACGGGGTCGTTAAATTTTCAGCTCTCCGTGAACTGAAAGAATTTTAAAGATTTATTGTGAGATGAAAGCTATGTATTTTATTAAATGCCCACCTCTTTCTCTGAGGAGGAATGAACGCGAAGTACCTCTTAAGAGAAAAGGTGGACATTTCGTGAATTTTATTAAGATTAGGCCCGTGTTCGCAACGATATTACATCTAAATTAATTAGTATCTGAATGTCCGTACATTTATTAAGCATTTGAAGTAAACTACACTTAATAATTGAGTCATGGACTTCTTACAGGGTCATCATAATTTTATATCGATGGAAAGCACGCCTTTAACGTAACTTTTCAGCGTAAGCATTAAAATAAAAAGAGTAATCGTCAAACGTTGGATCACATGGTGATAAGATGAATTTTAACGACATTTTTATAATACCACATAATAACATGGATCTACAATATTAATATCTCAGTTTTATTACATAAACAAAGGCTCAGAGACACGATAAACAGATAAAAATAAACACGTACGGAACAGAGAGCTACTCATAAATATTCTTAATATAAATATATCTGTTACAGAAAACACTTTCAGTCGACTTCACTTGGATTCGTTTATTCCTGCTACGGCCGCGCTGCCTGAATAAATACCGTTCCATCTATGAAAGTATTCGAGGAGATACGAGCCGGTTGGATTCAGTAAATACTAGTACTTGTACGTCGTATATTTTCACCCTTTGAATTTCATACTGTAGCTAAAATTGGCCTACAGCGAGATAGGGCGCCAACGGATGTCGCATAGAGGTAAAAAATGTCCAGTTCTGTCCATTTATCATGCAAGACGCATTGTAGTCCTGGTTCACTTGGGGGCGATTATTTTCCCTTTACAACCATTGTTACATTTTATGTAACTTGAGGGTTTAATACGTCCGGCAATCCTAAACGCCTGTTTACTACTATGGATTGTTAAGCCGTAACACGGGTTGTAATGTGTGATGGAAGAAAACGTTTTCAAAGTAGCAAAGTAATAAGGTTTTCTACGACCGTTTTATTTTGAGCAAGTGTAGGAAGTATAGCACCTAATGTGTACATTTAATTACAACGTCACATACATATTTAACGTTGTGTTTAAATAATAATTAGTTGATTATGCTGAGAATGACATTATGTCTAATTTGAGCACTTTCAGTAGTTCAAAATTGGGCTAAATAAATGTTTCTTTTTTTCTTTCAAAACAGTCAGTTGACATGTGCTTACACTCGCATTTCGATATGTACTGGCATTGATATTATATTTCTGTGAGAGTTCCTAAATATGAACTTCTCTCGTATTTTATTTCCTAACAATGTGTAGATATCCAATAGCCACTACTAATAATATTATCGAGAGTATTTTATAGCTAGGTCGCGACGTATCAAAAATATTTCCAATATTTCCTACCCTCAGCCCTCGTACGTCGTTACAGCGAATACTGCCTTTCTTATTGCCGCAAGTTATATCGAATACGCCGTTTACTGGTTATCGATAGTTCGATCGAAGTGCTTTGTCTCATTTATTCTTTGACTCTTATTCGCAGAAATGCAGACGTTTGTGAAGATTTGAAAGTCGCCTCAGCGGTTCTCGATACGCGATGAAGTCGAAACCGTCGATCCGTTGAAGACCAATAACGAAGATCGTTTGTCAATCGGCAACAAAGCGCTTAGCGTGTCATACTCCACTCGATGCCGATACGAACAACTGCCGATCGACAGTTCGAGTCACGCAAGCGGTGAACAGCCGACACGATATGGTACCTCTACGTAATCACTCGACGCCATATCACTCCGTATTATCTGCGTGTTCACTGCTCTACAGGTTGAATTATCGAAAGCTAATGTAATGTAAAGATAACACATGTAACAGACGACGACGCCGTTAGTTTGTAACAACACTGACATAACAGACGAATACGTTTTCCCTTTGTGCCATCTATCTCGTTTTACAATACCCCAAGCATCGAAATCTATTATGGCGATTGAAATGGTTCGAAACGGGAGAATAAATTTAAGTTTGCCCATAAAATGGAAACGTTTTATCAAGGGAGACATGGCTGCGGAGACGCAAACTCGGCCCGGTTCGCTGCGGCCACAATTACTTTTCTATTTCTTATGTAAACCTTCATTCTATCTCTTTACGCTTGTTAGGTTAGAAAGCCAGGATTGCGATTTTCATTGATTATGATTTATAACAGTATTTAGATGCAAAACTCCCGTAAGATATTACTTCTGGCAGCAATAAAGAACTACATAGTTTAATGCTACTTACTGATATAAAAACTTCTTCTGCTTGCTGTAAGATGGCAATCCTCGACCAGCCGAACTTCTGCATGAGTTTGATCCGCGTGGGGTTGTGTACCGTGGCTGACGGGTGCGTGCGGAACAGCGTCGGGAAGCGCGCGCGGTCTGATAGTGCTGGCGATGAAGCTCCATAGCAAAGCTAAAATAAGAAAAATCGGTATTGGAAACTACGTTATAAAATGGATCGAGTATGATATTCTGTAATTTAGCATGAAGTAGATAATACGAAGGAGCAGCACAAAATCTTGAACAAAGCGTTACTAAATCAATGAAAACCTTAAATCCAAAGGAATTCTCTCATTTCGTCAAAGCATATTAGCCGTTACACAGTAATTGATCAAGTAAAGATAATAAAAATTAATTGCTCCACCGCCCTCTTTATGGGAATTCATTTTGCACTTGACAGAATTTATGTTACAGCCGAACATAATGCGGCGATTTCATAACACATCCAAAATTGCTTTGCGCATATTATTCGTAGGAATCGCGACGCTTTGAATCTCATGGGAGTGACAAAATAATATAAGGGTATATTCGCCAGTTCGGTTTGAAAAATGATTCTATTTAGAAACCTCTTGTTAATATCTTCGTCTCAAAGTACAAAAGTTAACACAATTCATTTTGGTGGAAAATTCGTTTATAACAACGGCTCGCTAACATCATCAACTTGTTTAGTAACTTCTTAAACGTTGAACAATCTAATTAATGAATACTCTAGTGAAACAGATACTACAACTAAGCGTGACTGAACTCATTACGATAAAAACGCTGTTCGCCTATCCAACCCTAATATTCATAAACGGCCCTTCGGATTCACTTGAACACCATTAACCAATCAAAACACGTTATGGCGATGTTCCCAACGCTGACCCTCGTTTATGTGCAGGAAGCTTTTTATATCTTCCAGTTGTTTTTCTTTTATTGGGATTCGAGCGTACTTTGGACTGTTTTGATTTCAAGCTCCAGGTATACAGTTCGCTGTCATAAATAAAGCATTGAGCCCATAGCTTTCATATAAGAATATTGTAGGCAAATGTTTTGGCATTTTTCCAAAAGCTTTGTCTTCATCAGAAATAGTCGGCTCTTGTCGTAATCATGAATCACGTGTAACCTAACCAAAGCTCGTTTACTTGTGACATTTTTAACGTCTACTCTAAGGTCGAGGCGAACAAAGAAGTCTATCGTATTGTTTTTGTTCACTTACTAGCTCCGGATGACCCATTCTCATAATGAATTTATATTTACTAGAAATGTTGTTCGATGTAATCTTCTGGCTTGCCAAAAAGAAAACTTTGCCCTTTGCTCCTCAGGGAACCAACTTAGTGAAATCCCTGTAATGTGGACATATGTCAAAAATATATACCTACCATTGTTGAAAGTTCAGGCCCAAAGTTCGGCCTTTGAAAACGATAAAATTGTTTGAATAAAATATTGTTTGTGCTAAATATTTAAAAGCGTCCCTAAATTATAACTTTTTTGAACTTTTATGGCTTGAGTTTGGTAACTAGAAATGTTATAAGATTTGGGTAAGTCCAATGGGGAATTGAGTTGGATGAGAGTTTTTAAAGTATGTGTAGTAAATATGTTTTCCCTCGTCTAAGAGTTCATAAAAAGGATGGACCCTAATAACGACCTAGCCTTGTACCTATACATACTTTTAAGTGATTTAACCACATGTTATTATAACATCAATTGTTAAATTGTTTTTACTCAGAATGTGTCCGATGACACTGTATTGCCTCCATTAAGGTGAAAACTGAATTCAAATAATGTACTTACAACCATGAGGTTCCACATCTTGGCGGCTTCTGCGACGGTGGTGCAGACGGTGGAGCAGCCGGCCAGGAGCAGCAGCTTCTGTGGCGGGTTGTAGAGCAGGTTGTACATCACACTGGCCCCCAGGCCCGGCTCACACTGCGATCATACTTGACACATGAGTTTAATTGGACCTTGTTTAGCAAACACCACAGTATCCAGCTCAGTTAGAAGTGGGTGTGAAGCGCGTAAATGATTTGTTGGTTTACGTTCGTTAACTATGTTAATGAACAAACATGAGGAATACGCACTTCCAACTGTTTCTGCAATTTGAATGTGGATTGTGATTGTTACGGTAAAGCATTGTCAGTTTAGAAAATCCATTTTTAACGGTACTGCGGCGTGGATTGAAACTTCTTCAACAGTTTTTACAATTATGTTAGAATAAAAAATACCTGCCCTAGGCCCTACTAGTCGGAAAATGTTCAAATAAATTACTTAAACTTAATTTACCATGAAATTAGTCAGCTTTGCTTACAATTAAAAAAGTTTCACATTCTTAGTAACTTTATCAAGTAAATAATTAGTAAAACACTGTAGTATCTAACTAAAATATTTTTCTTAAATTGATAAAGTTATTCCAAACTTGGAAATAATATCAGAATTCAACGTTTACGGTCTATTGGATCTTCGCTTTCTCTAAAGGATCTCCTCAAAACATAAAATAAATAAAACTTATGATCGAAATCCTCAAGACAGTGTAAATTCATATTCATGAATGACTCTATTGTTTAACGTGTTACGATTAGTTAATTGAATTCCGAAGAGCTCCCTGATTGGTCGTAATCAAGGGAGCGCATGTAGTCAGCGAATCAGGGCGAAGACTTTTTAATTAATTAGTGAACTTGACCACATTAACAGATAAGGGAAGGGTCTACTTAAATATAATTACGGCAGCCCATTTAATCTGATTCGATATCCCTTAGTATGTAGAACGCAGAAGCTTTTATAACCGTGATACATCGAGTTTGTGTGGGGATGTTTTATTTTCTCGAGAGAGTAAAGTAATTAGGTAGCCGGTAAAAAGCTTTACCCTGTTTCCGAGCGCGTGTTTTTTATTAAATTTCGATGGTCTATGTTCAGCTAGCCCGAAGTTTAACATAAAAGCCAGGTAAATTAATATTCGATAGAAGACTTGTATAGAGAGCACGTAGTTTAAAAACTACAGTTAACGCCAGTTTGTAAATATGCAAAACAGCTTTCATGGAAGTGCTTCATGAAATATGCTAGATTCCACCATCGTTTATTTTTCCTGTTCTATCTTTACATAAAGTTCTATCCCATAGAATAATTTCAGATTATTCTATTAGCAAACTTCGGAGATAAGAGGGGGGGGGGGGTGTCCATTACTTTTACACGTTTCGTTAAAATTCGAAAACCATTGGCGGAATTTTAGAAAACGCTGAAATAAGAAACTTATTTTTTTTGCCGTACTCAATTCCTACGAAATTTCATGCAATTATGAAATTTGAAAAACCCTTCCTTAGTAGATGCTTTCGTCATAAGAGGAATACGTGTGCGAAATTTCAATTTTCTATAATCTCTAATCACTTTTGAATTCATATAATATATAAAAATAGATAGATTTAACAAAAAACCGAATTAATTGGCAGGTACCATTTTCATTATGGAAAAAATAAATAAACATATATAGGCAATTATTAGTTAACAGGCTATTGCTTTTAAACATTAAATATTATGTTCCAGCATGAACTTGATAGTAAAATCTTAATAAGAACAATAAAATAAAAATTTAAATGACAAAACCACGCAAAACGAAAATTATTTCGCAGACTGTATGAATATTTTTTAAACCAAATTTTACTGAGCTTGAACTTGACTTTGTATCTATACCTAGTTGTTCAATTATAAATCTATTTTTTTTTAACTTACATTGTTCTTTAAAATGTTTATTCTAAATCCAATCTTCGTGAGATTCATATGAAAAAAAAAATCCATTTAAAAGATGTTAGAAATAAAGACAAACTTTAAACTAATATATCTAAACAGCAAAGTACCTAATATTCTAACTCGATAGCATACTATTGATTAGCCTAGTAACGAAAAAAGGTATTATTAACTAATTATTTATGTAATACTTTAAGTTCACTTTAAGCACACTGTAAGTTAATATGTCAGTAGATCAGACAATTTAATATTTATTATCAACACTAATTCTTTCAAAATGGAATAGCGATTTTTTTTTTAATTTTCTGTTTGTCAATGATTGTTTTTGAAATTCCTATTAATAATTTTTTAGGGTTCTGTACCCAAGGGGTAAAAACGGGACTCTATTACTAAGACTTCGCTGTATGTCTGTCTGTCTGTCACCAGGCTGTATCTCAAGAACTGCGATAGCTGGACAGTTGAAAATTTCACAGATGATGTATTTCAAGGTGTTATTGCCGCTATAACAACAAATACTAAAAAACAGAATAAAATAAATAGTTAAGGGGACTCCCATACAACAAACTTGATTTGTTTGCCGTTTTTATAGATAATGGTACGGAACCCTTCGTGCGCGAGTCCGACTCGCACTTGGCCAGCTTTTTTGGGTTGCTCATAGGGTAGATAGATGCCCGTAGTGTACACCCAATTTTTCAACCTCGAAAGACCTGTGCTAATTGCGTGGTGCTCGGAAAACTTCAAAATTTTCAAGTCATATTTCAGACTTCGGCTTATATCTTCTAAACGGCGAATTCTTCATAAAAAAACAATCAGTGGACTATCAAAGTAAATAAACTAAATTTACTACAATGAGAGTGCAAATGCAGTTGAATTGATTTTGCAGATATTGAGATAAAGCACAGCAAACACAAACCAATTTTCACAAAAAAAAACAAAAATGTATTTTAAAAAATGGAGCTCTGTGATTTGCTGGACTATCGAAAAATATTTAGCTCAGTGGAAAATGTTTCTTATCATATAAAATGAAATCAACCAAAGAAGTACATGGCATACTGAAAATTAGTTTTTTCAATAATCTAAGAGAATGGTCATCCAAAATACGCGCCTAGTCGTGGAGTTGCGGAAACCAGCCCGATTTACATACATGGTCATCCAACTATGGGAAAATACCCGAATGTTTCCTTTAGACATTTACCGTTGGTAAGCCCTTTTCTTGAAGTTCATTTGCTACTTATTTGACTTATGTCAATTAAAAATTCGTCGGAGTTAATGAATGAAATTAAACCTGAAGGTAAAAATCATTTTGAATACTGGTGTTAAGCATTTTTTAGCTCCCCATAACATCATTATAGTCAGTCACATAGCATGTTAGTTCATAATAACCATAAGTTACACCAGTAAAAAGAGCTTCCTAAAAAAGAACCTTTGGTAGTGACTAGACTTTTTAATTGTCAGTATACGTTCGGAGTTAATGACTTAGTTAGGTGACCAATTTTAAATACCGAAGTTAAGGATTTAAGCTGTAATCCCCTAGCAAAATCTACTAATACTGACATTTTTAGTATAGACAAATTAAATCTATACTAATAATCTATACTAATATTATCTATACTAATATTATAAAGAGGTAACATTTGTTTGTAAGTTTGTATGTTTGTAAGTTTGTAAATGGGCTATCTAACACTGACAGAATTTTTCAAATCGGAACAGTATTTCCTGAGATTACCCCCTATCTCAGGAAATACTGTTCCGATTTGAAAAATTCTTTCAGTGTTAGATAGCCCATTTATCGAGGAAGGTTAAAGGCTATATATCATCACGCTAAGACAAATAGGAGCGGAGCAGTAATAGAAAATGTGACGCAAACGAAGTTGCGCGGGTCACCTAGTAATAATATTATAAAGCAGAAGAGTTTGTTTGTTTGGTTGGTTGGTTGAACGAGCTAATCTCAGGAACTACTGGTCCGATTTAAAAAAATATTTCTGTGTTAGATAGCCCATTTATCGAGGAACATCACGCTGTGACTAATAGGAGCGGAGCAGCAATAATAAATGTTGCGAGCTGGAAAAAAGCTTCCGTTGCGTGCGCTGTGTAAACGGTTTAAGTTACGCAAAAATCAAGTATTACGAAATTATTCCTCTTTAAAAGTTCTAAAAAAAGTCCTCGATAGCATATGTCTATCCCTTAGGGTTAACTCACTATAACCCTCTTTATAGGAATCAAATTTGTTCTAAAATAATGCATTATTAGCGAGGAAGTTTTTATCAACATGGTATTAATCCTATGCATATTAGCCGAGCTATCACAATTTAAGTTTAGCAAGTCGGAAAAAGGTATAGCACGAGCAGGCGATGCGTTGCGATATCAAAACTACACGCGAACGAAGTCGCGGGCAGAAGCTAGTTAAGACTATAAAATCGATTTTAACTGCAGAAAATTTACTGAAAAAAAAAAAGAAAACCGCCTGAATCAACTGGTTTACGATTTCATCTCTTACGAGTATCCATTTAGAGTGAGTCTTTGTGAAAATGTTTATATGAAAAAAGTGGCCAAGTGCGAGTCGGACTCGCTCATGAAGGGTTCCGTAGCAGCAAGTAACATATTAATATAAAAGTTTTTGTAGTTCGTTGTAACTTTGATCGATGTTTTTTTTTTATATTTGAGTTGATTGAATGAAAGGTAAATTGCGATTTAAGATTTAAGACGTATTAAAAAAAAATACTTACTAGATCTCGTTCAAACCAATTTGCGGTGGAAGTTTACATGGTGATGTACATCATATATATTATTTTAGTTTCATCATTCTCTTATTTAGAAGTTACAGGGGGGCACACAAACATTTTACCACTTTGGAAGTGTCTCTTGCGCAAACTATTCAGTCTAGAAAAAAATGATATTAGAAACTTTGAAGACCTATCCAAGTATGGGATTGATGAAAAAAAAAATTGAATTTCAGTTCCAAGAATGAACCCCCAATTTGTTTTTTCTATTTTTGTGTGAAAATCTTAGGGCCGTATTAATAGACGTCTCTCAACAACGTACTCAAGTGCGTTATCATTTGATACGCCATTATGACGTCATCAGCATCTCAAGATTATTCCTTATTAATAGACTCATAAATACAGTATCTCAGTTACCAAGATCAGCTCCTCACCTAGCTGTACTTGATGCCTTGATTGCGTGAACGATGAAGTCACGTTTTGAATGAGTCTTGTCGCATTTCGTTATTGCCACGTTATTAGATGTAAAACTTTTGATTTAAATACTTGTATTTAATTAAATATTTAATGAATAGCGGTAATCGGTACACGTTATAATTTATAAAGTTAGTTGCTACCCAATAAAGCGTTGAATTGTTAAAAAGGTTGTGTATTTATTTCCCAATATGATATTTATAATTGATAGATCAGTGTCAAAACATCGCACAAATATAAATAAGTTAAATGTGTTATAGGTATAGGTAGGTAGGTAGGGTCAGATGTCCAACAATGAAACAGTGGTACACAATAAAACACTGTAGTATTTCTAAAATGTTGCGTTGCCAGATCATGCATTATATCGCGTAAGGACACTCTCGACAAGCCCCCGCCCCACCCCAGTTTGCGTCGGCGCCATGTGGGAGAAGACGTGTCTGGGGAGCATTTTTAAGTTTTTTTTACAAAAATTTAAGTATTTTCGTCATTCTTTAAAGATTTTTCATTAAATTATGGTTGAAAAAATCATGTTTTTCATGATCACCTAGCATTAAACATATTTCGTAGATTGAGTGGAATAGATCATACGAATTAAAAGTGTTACAATTTAGTGTTTTTTTTTGAGTTTAGTAAAATTAAACCTATCTATTCAACAATGAAACAGTTGCACAATGGACACAATGAAACTGTTTCATAGTGTCCATTGTAATTGTAATATTTGTGGCTAGAAATTAATCCTAACATTTGATATTTGTTTTTCATTTAAGATGGCGCGTACTAAATCTCTAAAAAGAAAGAAAGGCGATCATTTAGGGGAAATATGCTTCGAGCTATTCTAACGCACAAAAGAGTCTGATTTGAATATTCCGATTAAAGAGAAATTAGTAATAAAATCTTTCTTTATTTAACTCAAGCATTTTTTATCATTCATCTACTCCATAAATTTCACAAAATATGAGACAATCACTTAATCATTATGTCTAACATTTCGAACTTTTTCGTTTTTCTTTTTTTGCTAATTGATTACACATTTATTAAAAAAAAAAAACATAAATAACATCCGATACCTACCCAATAAAATTGCCTTCAAAAATTATACTTCTATCTGTGAACACAAAAGGTGTACCTACGAGACTTTTTAGTGTTTCATTGTTGAACACACGATTAGTTATTATGTTTCATTGTTGAATTTGTGGTGTTTCATTGTGTACACCACTGTGGACACAATGAAACATTTCCAAATTTTTTGTTTTTATTTTGTTACTGATTGATTACACATCAATTTAAAAAAGGATAAGTGACATCCTATACCCAATAAAATTGCCTATAGACCTGCAAAAAATTTGACTTCTACCTGTAAAAACAAAAGGTGTATGAGACTTTGAATTTTTAGTGTTTCATTGTTGAACACAATACATGACCCTACATATATTAGGAAGTATTAGTTAGTACCTACCTAACTATCATGAATGATACTTTTTAACGGAACCCTATTACTAAGTCTCCGCTATTCGTCCGTCAGTCGGTCTGTCTGTTAGCGGTCTGTATGTATCTCATGAACCGTTATAGGTAAAAGATAATTTCGTTTATTGTACGGAACCCTTTGTGTATGAGTCCGACTCGCACTTGGCCGGTTTTTATTTAATTTTCACTAGGTACCTCAAAAGGATTTGAAGCATCCCAAACGTTTGATAAACGAAATCGCGAAGTCCACAAAATATCGACAGTCTATTTCTTCGTAATAATTAATTTTATTTCAATATTTTCAAATTCCATGTTTCGCGCCACGATAATCACTCCTCAAGTCACGGTCTACCTGCACTCACGATGTAGCATCTCAGCAACCCGCGCTCGTGAGTCGAGTTTCAGTCCTTCACTCAGTTGATGACGTACGCCTAATCCACAACTTGAGAACATAAAGAATCACGTTTATTAATACGATCAGCATCTCAACATTCAAATCAAGTGCGGTCTCACGGGCTGAGTAACATTTATTAATACGGGCCTTAATGCGGTTTACAGAATACATCTACTTACCAAGTTTCAACAGCATAGTTCTTATACAGCATAGTCCGTTTTTGCAATTTGGCTATGGAAACCTAATTATAGATACTAAAGAAGAGATAAACCGCTTTTGACGTCACCGAAAAAAGATATTTCTAGTTATTCAAGAGTTGCATCGCCAAATGTGAAACACATAAATATTGATTCACCTTGCCTGTGAAAGTACTTACAGAATGTCGTGTGCAGACATCAGTCACAGGGAGGGATTTAAAAAAAAATCCTCTGGATTTACTCTGCGCGACCAAAGAATTACCTATAATTTCACGACGGAAAAGTTTACATGAGTAATTTATACGTCACCGTGTATACACTGAAGTGTTCTTTGATGTTTTATGCATAAAATATGGTAATGTAACGATATTGCCTACTCCTACTTTCAAACTAAAACTCCAATCTCTAATTTTTTGCTATGGTTGAAGTCCTGTATGTCACCTATTAAATCTAAAGAGTAACCGTTACAATTAGATTGTAGCAAATTTTGTCTACTTTAAAAATATCTGGGTTGACTTTCTCCGTAGAACGCATCGTTTAGGAGGATGAAGCTTAACTCTTAAAAATTTACGAAACTTAAGAAGTTTTCTGACCACCACGCAGTTGGCACAGGTCTTTCGAGTTTGAAAAATTGGGAAGACACTACTGGCATCTATCCTACTAAACCTCCTAAAATATCAGGATGCTTAAATTTCTGCGACCTAACGCGTTTAATCTGTCGGTGACTGGCTTACTAAGAAAAATGCATCGGCCATATCTTAGAATTGGTTGCATGATGTGTTACGGCAAGTGTGCTTCTCCTCGGGTGACCCCTCGTGCTGTGCTGACGTGATTTCGGACGTGATTCGGCAGGGGATGGAGTATTTTATTTCATTCTCCGACATCCCGCTCACAAATCGCGGCCTTGGTATAATGCAGAATGCGCCCACACGGAGGCCCGTAAAGAGTCTGCTTACCAAGCGTAGATAAAGTCCCGCGACCGAAAGGTCAAAGCACGTAGGATTCGCACGAGGAAAAGAGCCTTTAATTCTGCCACTAAGTTCTGCAAGCGTTCTACGTAGGGCACGTTTTGACCATGTCGGACGTATTGGGGCCAAACTAGCACCACACCCCCCGGGTTGTAAGCAGTTCTGGTCCCTGTCGAAAGCAGTTGAAACGAATTTCTATCCACCCACTTTGCAATCAAATGGTCCAATGTTAAAACCTGATGGGTCGCTGGCTCACTCTGCAAGTGAGAAAGCAATTAATTTGTTTGCATCTCTTTTTGCAAGCAATTCACGTCTGGAAGCTGGCTCTAAGCAACCACCAACTTTGCCTCGTGGTAATTCTGCGATGCCGAAGTGCGCAGTCCACAATATAGAGGTCCGAAGAGTATTGTGCAGTCTAGACGTGAATAAGGCCAGCGGGCCTGACAGTATTCCAGCGAAAGTGTTAAGGCAATGTGCGCCAGAACTGTCTCCTATGTTAAAACACCTGTTTCGGCCCTCTCTTGAAAAAAGAACGGTGTCAAAATCCTGGAAGGATGCAAATGTGCCACCAGTGCCCAAAAAGGGTAACCGTGCAGACCTTGCTCATTACAGACCAATAACCTTCATCCTTTGCAAGGTTATGGAAAGGGTATTGAACAGTAAGTTGCTGACGTACCTTGAAGACAATGATCTCTTCAGTAACCGTCAATATGGCTTTCGCCGGGGACGGTCTACGATCGGCGATACGGCGATCTTCTTGTGTATGTCACTCACTGTTGGGGCGAAGCCATCGAGAGACATGGCGAAGCACTTGCTGTGTCTCTCGATATCTCGAAAGCTTTTGACAGGGTCTGGCACGCAAGTCTGCTCAGCAAGCTTCTTGCTTATGCTACCCCAGCTGATTTTTGTAGTTGGATATCAGACTTCCTTAGTGAACGGTTGATTCGAGTAGTCGTTGACGGCTGCTCCTCTGACCTCATGGCTATTGATGCCAGTGTTCCTCAGAGGCCTGTTCTCTCTGCAACTCTTTTCCTGCTGCACATCAATGACCTACTCCAGCCTGGTATTGTTGGATACGCAGATGGCAGTACGGTTTCAGAGAGATACTTGTCCAGCGCAACAACCAGTGGGGATGAAGTTCGTTCCTTGAGAGAGCCCATGGTAGAGCGGATAAATTTGACCTTAACCTTGTCTCCCAGTGGGTTGAAAACAATCTGGTCTCTTTTAACGCCACCAAAACACAGGCGTGTCTTCGCCGCAAAAAGGAGATGTTTCGACCAAACTCTTACTTTTCGGGGTACATCTGTTCCAGCCAGTGACTGATCGGCTCGAGCTCCTAGGTATGGAGCCACCATTGAGTGCAAAGCCCAAACTGCGGCCAAAAAGCTGGGCATCCTTAATAGGGTGAAGCGATACTTCAAGTCTGGGCAGCTTTTAACTCTATACAAAGCACAAGTCCGATCCTGCATGGAGTATTGCAGCCACCTTTGGGATGGCTCAGTTAAGTATCAGCTTGCCGCACTTGACTCGGTGGAACGCAGAGCTAAGAGGATCATTGGCGACGTAAAACTGGTGGATGCCAAGTTACACAGCTTGACTCATCGCCGCAAGATTGCCTGCTTTTCGGTCTTCTACAGATTGTACTTCAGAGAGTGTGCCCAAGAACTCCACGACCTCGTCCCACCAGCCCCCTTCTACCATCGGACATCCAGACGCTCTGCAACTTACCATCCCTACCTTGTTGCTATTCCACCAACTCGCTCTAAGCGCTTCCAAGCGTCTTTCATAATGCGCACAGCAAAGGAGCGGAACTCGTTGCCTGCGTCTGTGTTTCTGATTGCTTACAACCCTAATCTTTTCGAAGTTAGAGTGAAAGGAATACTTCTGGGTAGCTTACCCAGAAGTATTCCGTTCACTCTAACTCCGTTCGCTCTATCGTAGACTTTGGTCTCTCTCATCTCTGACCTAGAGTCATGACCAAACCAATTTCAAGGAAAAAAAAAATGTGAGCGAGCGAAACGAGCGAACTTAGCTTCCGTCGTACCAATCGCGTTAGTTCGCTCCGCTTAGCAGGGATCCATCGTCGAAATTAGGATTGAAATGGCCATTTCATAAAGTGGCCAGAAATTTCATGAAATGGCGGGTCGCATCATGAAATAGTCAAGACACATACACCCAATGACATATTATTGTAATTTATATCTTATTGTAGTAAAAGTCAAGTCATAGCTAAATAAACTCATAAACTGACTGATAGTTTCTGAAAGTCATATTTTAATCCGCTGTGTATTGTTAGTTTTCGGTAAGCCAATAACAACAGGTTACTTGATATTTGACAGCAGATTAACTTATCGGAGACTGGGCCAATGGTTCTGAGAAAATGGGTTTAAAGTTGCGGTAAATAACTAGTAGAAAGGTAAGTATGTATTGAGTGACTTTTAATCTATCTTATTTGAAAAATAATACATTTTTAAAATTAAATTGTATCAATGTTTCACAAGTTCTTAGTACAACACAGCCTGAAAGTTATCAAGTTATTTCAAAGATGCCTGATTTCGGGTGTAATAACGTACAATTTAGCACTCAGTAAATTATTTTCTCATCAAGATGTTATAATGAGAAATGTTATGCCCTATATTAATTTATTCGACACTGTTTAACATCTGACCTCAAGAAAGCCACTTCACTAGCTGCCACAATGACTCTTGAGGTTTTCCTCAATAATTCCTCCCTATTATGTTATCACTTCCCCTCCGTCGTCAGTACCTAACCGCCAAGTTATCAACATCGAACTGATCGGAATCGTCAATTTGATCGTGAATAGGTATGAATCGATAAAACGGGAAATTACCTTCAACCGGCGTGGAAATTTTATCCAATAAAATTTTCTTCTGAACCATTCATAACTTCTCATTAATTGAATCGAACGTCAGCTTCTCCCTCTCGACTGCAATATCATAAGCCTATGATTTTAGTTCATTTGGATTTATAGGAGCAGTCCATTTCGATAGAAATACGATCCCTTTTTGTTAATTAGAGAGGCCGCGGTCAGCTGGACGGGCTTCAACTTGGTAATCCATTACGTGGTACTTGTCGTGCTGAGTGAAGAGCGAGAGACGACGAACTGACGACACGTTATGCACATTAACTTGATTGGAATTATAATTGGCACTTTCGTAACTTTGCCGCTGACGAACTTAAATTGTCTACGTAAAATTAAGTTTCATGTTACCAAGTGAATTTACATTATAAGACCCAATTTCAGCAGTAGATTAAATATGTATTTGCCGAACTTATAAAGCTCTCCTACGAACACGAGTGAAAACTGAAAAAAAAAACCATAAATTGTCGCACACAATACACACGTATTGGAACATGAAAGTAATTTATCCCTTGGTAAATGGATGATTAATGAATGATACTGTATACCTTGCTATCGTTGCTGTGGATGTATAACTTGAAGCCGGACAATAAATCCGAGCGCGCGTTGACGTCGGCGAGCGCGAGCTCGGCCGCGGGCTTGCAGGCCTGGCCGCCCTGCCAGCCGCCCTCGCCCTCCATGGGGAAAATGCCACCGATGTGGAGGTCCCCATCGCGCCGACCCTCGCTGTAGCCGCCGCCGCCGCAGCCGCTCAGCCACAACACCAGCAGCGTGCGCGCGCGACCGCCGCCGCCGCTCCGCCGCCGCCGCACCGCACACGACGCAACCACGAATAATTGAACTAACGTCTTCACTAACAACGCTTTAATATCACAATACACTGTTCTAGTTCGTAAACTAAACATATTATTCACATCACTTTTTAATTTGACTAGCGGACGCTTTGAAAAATTAAAGTTTAGTCGCACCCGCGGCAGGGAGGCGGCGGCGTTTTGATATAAACGTGATATCACCCGTAGATATTGTAGACATAGCCTAATAAGCGTTAATTTTTCTATAAAATGTGGCATGGAGTGTGCACGGGGGCCCGGGGCCGCGCGCCCCGCCGCCGCGGCCACTGCGCGACCCTCGCCGCCCCGCGGGGTCATCGCTCGCGGCGGGGACATGCTGTCATTGTTCACCTCTCCGAGCATTTTCCATGCTCTCTCCTGTAACAAACAAACATTCTCGTTTTCATTTGAATTGCAACTTGTGAACTTTTGAAAAGCTTGATAAGTACATTTCAATGCGGAATCATTTTCGTTCCGTCCCGACTACAACAAAGCTCACATAAGCTGAAGTATCTGTTTGACTGTTGTAGTAGAAGTAGTACCTACTTACACATACGTGGGTAAGTACTATGTGCAGCTCAAACGTTTCAACCAATTTGGTTAAATGAGATGTTAGAATCCTATTTGGTAGCGTGTCATCACGCTTAATTCAACATACCGCTAGCAGCTACTTTGGTTGCAGAAATGTTCCAAATTCGTTGGAAATGGGCATTAAAAACCAAATAAGCCGGACATTTAAACCAAAATTGTGTCTGTGTTTTATTCTTATTTACTATTATGTATAAACAGTTCGGTCTGTAAGTAGATATAGTTGAGTCACTGCAATAAGAAATAGAAAATAATTGTAAATCAAATATTGGGTTGGTAAGTAGGTACGTCCTAATCTTTTCGAACACATTCAATATTAGCTTTCAATACGTCATTATTGAGAAGTCTTTATTTCCCGAAAGAATAAACCAATCGAGAACATAAAAAAACGTTACCTACTAAGTAACTTTGATTACAGCATTAATATTAAATCTCTCTTCGATTTCCGATATTGAAGTATGCGTGGCCTCCACCTTTGTCTAAATCATGTAAGTTGAACATTTTGTTCATATCTCCATTGTACAAAATGTAGCCATTCATCGATATCAGAGCGATAGTAGCAATAACGCGAGTTTCAGCTTAATACTGACGTCTGGCGCGGCTTTAGCACCACTTAGTCGATAGCTGTAGATCACAATAGCAGACTGCTTCTTTCGAAAAGAGTTTCATTCTCTCGAAGTCTCAGAGCAGGAAATGACTTTTGCTGGGAAATCTGGGATCCTAAACCAATCGTTTCACTTGAAAAAACTGACCAAGTGCGAGTCGACTCACGCACGAAGGGTTCCGTACCAATATCTATAAAAACGGCAAAACAATCAAGTTTGTTGTTCCCATTCAACAAACTTGATTTTTTTGCCGTTTTTACGTGCCCCTTAAATATTTATTTTATTGTTTTTTTAGTATTTTTTGTTATAGCGGCAACCGAAATACATCATCTGTGAAAATTTCAAATGTCTAGCTATCGCGGTTCTTGAGATACAGCCTGGTGACAGACAGACAGACAGACAGCGAAGTCTTAGTAATAGGGTCCCGTTTTACCCTTTGGGTACGGAACCCTAAAAAGAAAGAGCGAGAAAGAGACTTATTCAGATCTGAGATTGATTTGGTGAATAGCCTAGTCTCAAAAAAGCGCGATCTAAATTACTTCTAACTACTTTTGTTAGGTACATCAAATGAATTTCGCCGCTATATCGAAGAACTGACCATTTCATGAAGTGGTCCGTCGTTTCACATAATGGTTGGCAATTTCATAAAATGGCCGATTCTAAAATAATAGCTTAATAATAGTCAGAACTCTATTTTAATACAGTCATATTACACTCTGAAAAAATCTTACTACCTACTGCTAAAGACCCAATATAATATAACGGTTACCCAGACCTATCAGTAAAATACAGAAACCGCGACCAATTCATTCAGAATTTCTGCTGGCGGATACAAAAAGCCTGATAATAATCGACTCTCTGTAATCGTGCCGCAATGAAATGAGAAGTTAATGATTCGTGGCTTATTCCTTTGTAATAAAGGTGCTAATCAATGGCAGGAAATGGTGTTCAGTTAAAATTACGATTTTCTAAAGTGAGTGGCCGTCTGTAAATTGTCAACGTTCTCGCAAACATTGGGAGTTGTTTAAGTAAATTGGTAGTAGGAGAAATCAATATGCAGTTCGTCAATTTCTTTGACGTTGTGATCTATCACACAGAACTATCGTTTCAATTGAATATTTTCATACTTTATTATTGACACTGACATTAGAGGGATCAACACTTCTACTATTATTGACGACACGGTTGGCGCAGTGGTAGAGCGATTGACTGCTGCGCAGCATGTCGCGGGTTCGATTCCCGCACGGAACAAATATTTGTACGACCTACAAGTATTTGTTCCGAGTCTGAGTGTTTTTCTATCTATAATATATGTATGTATTTACAAAAAAAAAATTGTATATAAGTAGTTTATCAGCCATCTCGTTACCATAACACAAGCATTAGGTTGCTTAGCTTGGGACTATATGGCGTTGTGTGAAATGTCCAAGGATATTATTATTATTAAGTATATTATTATTATTTTTGAAGCAACTTTCGCATTCACATTTCAGTCTGCAAAATCTGTCAAAAATGCATGAAAATGAAGGTTTTTTTGACAGTTTGCGATTTACATGCGAATGCGAAAGTTGTTTAAAATTTAGTAGAATTGACCCTCTGATAGCAGTGCAGGTGTCGCAGCTGTGTACCTATTGGTTAGGAGAGTCATTAAACGAAATTGAACAAAGTCATTTGTCTAGTTGTTCAATTTAATGCCGGGATGTCACTTAGGCCATTGATTAAACGGCGCCAATAAATGAAAAGTCTAATAAAGCCAGTAGTAATAAATTAAAATTGAAAAGGTATCAAAATTTATCAGATTACTAGCTGAACCGGCAAACGACAAACAACCCTAGCGATGTGTGTAATTTTTTCTGTGTTTTTTTTTTTAATCTGTCTATGATCAGGAGGAGTGTTTCCACAGTGAACCCTCCTCCTGGCACAGTCGGGTAAAAATTGTGCCCCATTGCAGCTGCACTGAAAGTTTATTCATTTAAACTGTAGCACCTACCCATTTCATGTTACCTGCTGTAGCACCATTTACCTAACAAACGGGAGAAGTAGGTATAACGTTCGCAGTGTGAATTACCTGAATTAATGAAAACTGAACGATATTTTTCGGTGTACCTACGAGAAAATTTTATTTAGGTTATAATTTTATAACAAGGTAAATGTTAAGGAGATAATTCTGTTACTAGGTACTTGCCACTATATAAAGACGTTTGTCAATATCATGGTGCTAATATGAATCGTAATATTATTATATAAAATTCATCCGTTACTGAGTCACTGACAGGCAACGCACAGCCGATACCACCGATCGTAGAAAGCTGATATTTGCCATGAAGCTTGCCAACACTCCTTAGAAGAGCACTAAGAAATAATTTCCCAAAACTCCTACCAGAATGGGAAGAAACGGAAAATGCGCGTACAAAGTCGCGGGAGTAGCTAGTATTCAATAAAATAGAATATGATTACGAATATTGTGAACCCGTTGAGCAACAATAACACGTTAAGACGTCAGGCAACAAATCGGGCTTATATCCAAGTACCTACATTGTGTAATGTGGTAGTTTAGTTAAGGGGAGAGGTTAACGTAGTTAGGCGGCGGTGATCAATCAGTAGCGATCGAGTGCGCGGGCCGATATGTCGAGTTTGTAATTTAGATATTTACCCAGGCACCTCGCTTCCCTGGCCGAGTGCCCGCATCCACCCAAATGATATATCACTTCCCCTACATAAAGTTGCAACTCTCATCGCGGATGTAAACGGAATAACACAATACCCTTTACACACTTTGCCCATCTCACAAATAGTATTTTCAACTCATTTTAGCTGAGATACGACAGTTAGTGAGTAGATGAAAGTTTCACAACAGAGCGACGTTAAATTCGACATTCGCTGGCAAGTCGACTGTCCGCCTCCGCAATCATTTTACAAATCCCATTTTCAGATTATTTTGTTCCTTCTACAAGCAATATTTCAATTGAGGTTAAAAGGTTTAAATTTACCATATGCGAGTAGGGGTAATAAATACAGTTACTGAAGCCTAAATAGTTCATACTCGTAGGTACTAAACACGTCGACTATTCTTCATTTTCATTATTATTTTCCCGGGTATAGTACTTCACAATACCTTCTAGTGAAGCTCTATACTATAACTAATTTAATTTTTACTCTATAGCTAATTTCATCTCTATTCTATAGCTAATTTCATCTTTATTCGCCTGAATTAGAGTTTCTTTTTATTTGGATAATTATTATCTGATGGACACTGTTAGCTTTAATTCAACGCTACCTTCCTCCCCCGTTTTTAAAAAGAAAAATTGTTATGCGTAAAACGTTCCCATTTCACGGTAAATAAAAGCGGATAAAGTTAGGTATAAAGATTAAGGCTTTTAAAAATAATGGCTGAGATGACTATAAAACATGAAAACAAAAAGCCTGAATGTTTTTATTTGTTTACGTTTAAGATGGTTAATCTCTAAGAACACTTTGGCTTAACAAAGTTTAACATTGTAACTACAGAACACTGCCTGTTTATTTTTAATTGGCAACCTTTACTAATCCGTAGTGTTGCCGACCTAAGTTTGTGAATGTGGATCCGAGTTCGAACAGTATTATTAAGTAAGTTTTCAGGAGTGGCTCAGAATAGTGCTTAGTAAATGGCCCATAGTTCGTCCCTTTCAGTTTTCAGTGACGCTTAAATTCTACGTACCCATTGCCTTAATATTTAGTAAAGTTAACATAACGTAGGCCCAGCTAAAATGTTTCACAACGTTTCATTTAAGACAGTAAGATAAATAATTAATAAGCTAGCTGATCCTATAATATGTGTTCCTCGGGGACTCTTAATAGAATAATAGACAAAGCACTTAATGAAAGGCAGTTAGCAATCACATTGGGCCTGAAGGCCTGTTCGAGAGCTTGGCAGAGCCTAACGCAATCAGACCGTCATTGCGGCAATTTCCGAGGAAATCACATAAAGGAACCATTCGACCGGCCTATTCTCGCTTATCATTACTATTGTCTGTTTATTTTTATGGTTTCGTCCGGTTTACCTTAACGACATCTGCAACAGGATACCTCATTTATTAGTTCGTCTATTTTTTCTGTAAGATTGTATTTATTTATTTATCATAAACTTCTACATATTTCTATCTATCTGCTATCATTACGTATTTCTAATCCTAATGCGATAGTCTTACATCTATTATAAATCAATTGTAACTTAATAATACACTATAGGTACACACACTTTTGCATTATTATTAAGTACACTAGATTGCAGCATTGGTGTCAGAAAACATAACTTGTTTATTATTTTTATCCACACATACATAGTGACACTTATTCATACTCCCAAATGAAATAGATGCGCTGTCGGCAACTGGATACAGTCACCGGAATATTTTTGATAACGACGATCATTACGTTGGCACGTTTTTCGCAAGCTGGGCTCTTTACGTCGACGTAACAACATCCAGGTTTCATGTACCAACGTTTTTCTGTTTGTATTGACATTTTGCTGACGCGAGGCCATAAATGTAATAAAACGTTGGGAATGTAAAGAAAAAAAAACGGCCGGGGGCAGAGTGAACCTCGAAATCAACCATTTACTTTTATAGAGTACAGCATTCGTCTCGGTTCATTTACATTTCGGGGCTCGTTTCGTAACCGAGCTGATTTTCTGTCTAGGAATGGGTACGTGATAAGGCCACGTATATACCTCTACGTAAACTACGTAAATCGGCGAGTTTTCGAATGCCCGATACTGAAATACGAGAGGCTGAATTTCAAAGCTCCGCGATCTCGATTTCAATGTATTTCGTGGTACAAAATTTATATTTAGGAGAGCGCTAGATGGATAGTAGTCGAGTCGAGATGCTTGAAATGTTAAAATTTTCACAAATTTATATCAAATATTTACAATATTTGTTGTGAGTATTTTTATTTGCTACGAGCTTTCATACGAGAAAGTGCTTTAGTACCTACTTTACACGCGTCCCCGACCCACCTACATACGTAGCCTTGAGACGGGATTTATGTACTCTTACGTGTGTAGAGTAATCCTTACAAGGTTATACAGGTGGAGTACCAAAAGGATCATAAGATTCATGTTTGTTACACGTTTCACGTATGTCGCTCTTCATTAGTAAGCACGGTGCATAAGCATGGATTATTATCCTGAATAGATACATCAGTACAAAAATAAACACCATACGCAATCAGTGTGCCATTGTACTGGATCGTAACGCCTCGCTTGACGCTCCCTTCATGTAAATAGCTGACTTCGATCTCGACACAGATATAAAACGATACTCTATTAGATATTCTGTTCTCGTGCGAAAACAAAAAGAATTTTAGTGATTTGTGAGCGTAGTTAAATTACGTCTTTTTCTCTTTTGTCAAGCGTAACGACGCCTGTCGATGGCGGCAGCTGTCGCGCCTAATGTATTTTAATTTATCTCGACTGAGATTAATTGAATCTATTTACTGTAAAAATATGCAACGCCACACACAATTTAATCCTTTTGTTTGTATTAAATCTATTTACGTCTAAACTGGATTTAAAAACTCTAAAATCTCGAAAACTTTAAAATTAAAAAGCGAAATTCTTTTGTCTGAGGCGAACAAACTTTAGCTATTCTTTTTTCTTGCAAAGCATACTGTTTTGTGAAATTGCCGGTGAATATTTTCACTCCATTTCTCCTTTTGCAATTTTTAAAGAATTTATTTGACAGTAAATAAAGCTGGGCGTTGTTCCCTACAAAGGGTGGACACCCCGAGCATTCCAATTTTGAATTCTCACTAAGACTTGGGCTTTGTAGTCACGAGTTGATGAGGTCGCATATTTTAGGCTGTTCACTAGTGTTTACAGCGGACAGACATGCAATCAAATTAAATCATCAGCTCAAATATTTGGGAAAGATATGCAGAGTAAAGGTACGTTTTCCAATTTAACCTTCGAAATATGCGATGCCTTTACAATTTGGTAGTTTCGCCTCTCTATAGCAATACCTGTACATCAGATCAGAATTTATATTGGAAAAATGATTTGGAAAGCAAATAGGTACCTTCCTACTACCGGTATGAGACTGAATGTCAATCAGGAAACTTAACTGAAATTATGTTAATGGGCAATTTATTTTTAGCTTTTTTTCATATTTTTTTTATATATTATTGAATATGCATTAAAAATCTTCGGAGAAGGGATTTTTCATTTTGATGTTTCCTATTATTGAATCAAAACCATTGATTAAAGTCAATCCAATCCAGTATGTACCACAAAAGCATACTTAATGAAAATAGTTGACAAGTGCCACAGCTTGTTGTCTAGGGCAAACTCGATTACGTCGATACACATCTCGGCCTGAAACTTAACAATATTGTCCAAATTAAGTCTAGCCAATTATATCTTGAACTTACCTATCTTATCTTTACCTAAATAGCCGCTTCGTGGGACTCCGCCAATAAAATCGATCTATACAACCGATGTCATGATCGTTAACTAACCAGGGTTTGTTTGCAAGTGAACACCGAGGAGAATGTCCACTTTATCAGTAAATTCCAAAATGTTATCAAGTTTAACTGGTATAAACGAAAACCACGATTGTTAAAATTCAGGCTCTACAGCTTAATAGTCAATCGTTTAGTTTCAAGCACTAGTCATCTTCTCTCTTAATTTTCTATTTCTCTATTAATTCCGTTAAGTTCTGCTAGCACTATTTTTAGCTATTATCAACTTTTACACAGCCCATTCATCAGTCTTTTGGTTTCCCTTTACTCTCAAACCCATCCACATTCATACTCAAAACTCAGATACGCCACAAAATTTTAGGTATAGCGAAAGATCGAACCAGGCGTTTCATATTTGTGGAGTCCATAATGCATCAATAACACAGTACGTTATCATTTACTTCTTTAAACCGTTCGTGACACGCTGCGCGGGGATGTTTATGAACGATGGCGTCGTAAAAATGTTCAATTTACGATCCGATTACGTCCGACGCGAGTTTGGAACATTAACCGATGTTGGTGCGAGCTCTTTAGCTGCGTAAGGCGCGCGCCGCAAAATTGCGGTTGTAGGCACAGAGGCGCGGCGGTGGGCCAGCAACAGCGGCATAATTAAATTTACAATACCACACCTACAGGTGCAAGCAAACTTGGTTTCTTTGACGCAGGAACTCACCTCTTTTTACAGTGTTTGATATCCACACACCGAAATAAGCGATAGCTGCGAGTACGATCCTTTATTGAGTTCGTGTTCAAATCTCAACTGTCGATTGTTATTCTTTTCATAACAGGAAAATTCGGATTGAATGAAAGCGGTTTCAGTAAGTATATATTGGATCGCAGCTTTCTGCTTTTTTTCGACCACAAAGAGAGTCTGGGTAGCGCAAATGTAATAAAAAATTTATTTTATTCTTTTATAAGGTAAATCGTGAATGGAAATGAGCGTTAAACCAGTCGAGGTAATGAAGCTAACGAGCAGATCGCCGCACCTATAGCGGTTTATTCTATGACTTTCCTTCATTTCACTTTTAGGATTATGTTTTCCGCGCTTTTTTTGACAGTTGGATGCTGAATTATTTCTCAGTGTATGAGATAGGGACAATGCGGGTGCTCGTGGGTGTTTTATTGCTGTGACTGTCGAGTGAGGGTAATAATGAGCGGTGCTCGGTCCGCAGTGGCCGAGCGCCGCCGGGTCGCTATCGCTACCCCTCTTCGAAAACAGTCCTCTGCGACATAAATAACAAATGGTGTTTGAAAAGACCCATCACAGAACATCTCGCGCTATGTCACAACTTTGATTGTATCCATTTAACTTGAGAACTTGACACCGTTAAATATTTAGTGTTCATGTCGTAGCGAGGTATGTTGTCTCTTCAGAATGTAATTACAGACAATCTGCGAAACAAGTATTCTGTAATTACTTCAAGCAAACTTACATGAGCTAAGATGCCTAGCAATTTAGCTGAGGTAGGTTTATTAATTTTAGACCAGTTTTTTTAGAAATAGTAGTAACTAATGAATGAAAATCGATTATTAAATTTTAATACTAAAAATACAACAAATAACAACAACGTATACAGTATATTTCTTCATTATAATTCCCTATTACCTCAAGAAGCTCCCGTAAAAATTTGTTTGTATCGAAGTAAATCAGCGTGTCAGCTAATTGTGGAGCAGTTAACAATGTCGATAAGGTGTCTGGTGCACAAAGAAATAAACGGTCGTTTGTTCGGGCGGCGTCGAAAGGAAAAGCAATTAGCTAGAATGCAAATAGCAAAATGTATTGTAGTGTTGAACACATTTGCATACGAAGCGACGAGCGGACGGAATTCCGAGGGCCCGGCGCACCCATTCCCTGTATAAGCTTCCGTTCAAAACTTCCATCGTAAAGCAAAAAACCAATGCTCCGCTCACTGTAATTTCGTTTGGCGAGAACAGAACGCCATTCCAAGTTTGCGTAATTTGTAACGAAAATTGCCTCTGTACAAAAACCAACTTCTGAGAAACTAAAAATACTCGTTATTGTTGGTGGAAGGTTACGTTTTTAATTGCCATTCACCGCATTAGCGTTCTTTACGACTAGTATAGCGTCGAGCCTGTTAAGAATTCATTTGTTTTCCAGAAAAGTGTTTTCTGCGAAGCGTTTACGTCGGGCTATTCCGATTTACGTGGTGCCATTTGGAGGAATTGTCTAATTAACCTGCCTATTGAACAATTTATTACTCAACCCTGGATGTTTCAAAGTAATTTCGGCTCAACCTTATTGACTGTGGTATTACGAATAAATCACTGACGCTGTAATTTGGTTTCGGGCGCTTATATTACAACATCTAATATTCATTATAACATACGGTATACCTGCTGTTTTTCCCGCAAATTCGACTTTAATACACCTGTTGTAAGATTAATAAGGATTTCAGCCATTTGTTTGGCCAATATTATTTACTTAATTCAACAGATATTTACAGTATTGAACATGAATCTCGTAGCAATGACTAATACTTGTGTAACATGTTTTCAAAAAGAAAATTAATTATGATCTTTCTTTATTTAACTCCGTCAGTATAGCTGATAGCGATACCATCCAGTTATTTGTTTTTTTATAAATTAAAGTCTTTGTAATACAAGAGCCTGCATAATAAAGCGGTGGAGAAATGATACCCGCTTTATTCCAGCGCTCATTACGCTGTATTGCCCGATACCTCGTAACGAGGGCCACTTCTATACAAACTATTGCTTTCAGCGCCTTTAATACTGCAACCCTTTTCATTCAATTGCCCTATGAATTGGGCGGAATAAGCTGATATACTCCAAAATTTTCTTTCATGACCCGACCATTGAAATGTTAATAGCCCTAAGGCGATTTTATATTAAAAATAAGCTTCATTACAAATGTGGGGGAATGTTGGAAGTAAAAAATCTCTTGATAACCAGGAAGATAACAAAGCCCCCAAAGTCGTGGCATATTTCAATTACTTTGGGGCGCGTCCCCGTATGCAGGCTATCATGTGAAAATGGCCTTCAAAATGTTTTTCGTGATCCCCTTTACGTCTGCACATTTGGTTTTGTAAACGGTGTCAAGTTCTATTTTTAAATAAGATAGAGCCTTTTTACTGAAAATGATGATTTTACTGTGTTGCTTCGGAGGTTATTTTTTAAATATATCCACAAGAAGAAGGCAACACACCGGGAAGAGTGGAAGGCTATATAGGACGATACAGGTTGATTAGAAAAATCTAATTTAAGTCCATAGGTTACCTTACTACCGGGACACGTAATACACTGTCTGTCAGATGAACAGGTAGTCCTATTAACCTGTGTACAAACATCATGGCCGTGCTCACGAATCCGCTTAACAATCGCGATGGTTATGGTAATATCCCCGAGGATTGTCCGCTGTCCCGCTTCTATGGCCCGGCTCCAAATTCACATGCGGACATTTATTTTACGGCCGTTTATTACGACCATTAATATTTTATGGTCCGACGTATCACACAATGATTTTAGAGCAGAGTAGTTTGATCCTTAGTTAAAAGTATTAACTTAAATAGGCTATAAATGTTCATAACGATTTCTTTATAAGATTAGCGACAGCGGTCTCTTTAGCGCAAGACTACTTGGTTAATTGCGAGAATTTCACCTACAGGCAGCTTAAATATCGCTTCAACAATCATCAAAGCTTAAAAATAATCTTCAAATGAAAATGCCTATGAACTAAAATCGCCATAAGGTGTTCAACGATTCTCATTATCGTTAATTAATTATGGCAACTACTGGAATCACAGACTGGAATGAAAACCGTTAATTTAATCATCCATTGAATTTTCTTCACAATTTCAGCTTGATTGTTGAAATTCTTTCTATCATGGATACTAAAAAATTTAAGGGGAGTATTTAGCCAGAGGTGGGAGAGATGGCAAGCGATTTTTTAAAGCTATAAATTTCGCACGTGTTCGCAGCTTGAGCGCCCAGCGCAGCGATCACGCACAGACTGAAGCTTTTTCTGAAGCCATTCAGCGAAATGCTTCACTAATTAACATGGCTGACCCTCAATTTATGCCGAACATTATTGAGGTTCTTTTATTCGACATCGAACAAAAAGTGGTTACGAAGAATTCAATAAATCGACGAAGTGTAATATTCCGGAATAAAATAGTAGGGAGGGAAATATTTTGAATAGTTCGTTGATTAAAAATAGGCAGCTCGTTCTAGTGAATTCCGCAGCCGCTTGTTTTTTTTTTTTTCATTCGAATTGCATTACATATTTTCTGATATTAAGTTGTTAAACTATGTCCTGCCACAAACTGAACAATTGTCAATTAAAGTATCTACACTAAAATCGTGTCGGTAACAACTAAAATAAGGTCTTTGGGGTTACAAAACTACATAAAATAGAAAACAACGAACTTTCCACAGATGAAATAATTTTACTCCTTCACCCGGGTGAACCTTATTCATATTCTCGCTCGTAAAAAACTTAATTCAATTCAGCTCGTGAAGATCGTTACGTTAATTTTTGATAACTTGGAAAAAACCGAAAGGATTTTTTGCTTGATATTATATATCTAATTGAATTTGTTATACAATATGATGTACCTACCAGTAAAGTGAAATTTCATTTATAATTTGGCTTCTAGAATTATGGTTTAACCAAATATGAATTGGTTAAATTACCAAATCAATTGAATGTCCGTTTGAAATTGTTTCTATGCTCTTAAGGATATCTTCGTAAGCTTGAAATTAAGTTAAGGTAACAGTATAATACTGTTCATTAAAATTCTTGGTGCTCCAAATGCTCCTCTAAAGGGTATCTACTATGGCATGAATCGACGCATTACGGCAGAATCTGTTTCATTACCGAGCCGCTCCATATTCAGTCGGGGCACGTTAAGAACACTGTTGGTTAAAGCATAACTTACTGCTTACTTAAACGTTATGATCTGACTCCAAGCACATACAATTCACGTCAAAGTGTAATTTGTGGCCGGCCTTATGTACGAATACATAAACTTAGTTGTGTTCATTACGAATGGTGAAGGCGAGTTGAGGTAAACTAATTTGGAACGCATTCAAACTAACGGCCCATCTTTGAACCAAGAATCCTTATTAAGTCGAGAGCTCGTGGCTTTGCTTACTTTACCCCTAATGTTAACCTATTATGTATGTACAATTGCGGATTTTTGCACCTTTTGTAGATTTGGGTAAACGTTCCGGGTGAGATTGGAAGTTTTATTTGCGTTTACTTTTTATTGTGTTGTTTGTGGAGTGTTGGTACTAATTGGAACGGTTGTATTCCGCAGGGAGCTCAAGCGTGGCTATTTGAACGAATTTTATAACTTCGCGCTTTTGTCGATGTTTAAACAAATTCTGTAAATATCGGATACCCAGTTTAACGTCATTAGGTCTATTTGTGTTCAATTTTAATGTTGAAAGTACAAACATTGTATAATAAATTACCTCATTATTGTAACTTGTAACGTTAGCATTAGTCATGCAAATGTACTTACACGTGTGCACGCGTCGCATACGCTGTTTTCTACACTATCTACACTAATATTATAAAGAGGAAAACTTTGTTTGATTGTAATGAATAGGCTCAAAAATACTGGACCGATTTTAAAAATTCTTTCACCATTCGAAAGCTACATTATCCACGAGTAACATAGGCTATATTTCATTTTGGAAAAAAATAGGGTTCCGTAAGATATTTGGGTTTTTCGGACACAAGGTGTAAAAATCAACCAGAAAAGTTACTTATTTTGCGTACGCTGCCTAAACTATAAAAGATAGAACCATAAATTGTTCTAATTAATTGTAGACCTTATAAATATCTACAAAAAAGTCCGCAACACACTATACCTATCTATGTCGAGTGAAGCACAACAACCATTTTTTTATTTAAAAATCTAGATTTTTTTTGGACTACATTTTAAACGCGTTTATTTTACTCAAGCTAATAGTAGACTTGATTGAACTCTCTATGTGAAAATGAGGTCAAAATCCATAATATTTATAAGAAAAATATTAACTTATAATCTTCACCTGTAAACCTATCCGTATCATAATAAAGTATTTCATCACTAAGTACAGTTTATGTAGATAGTATTTGGTCTTTGTATGATTAAAATCGGACATTTTGTTTTGAAGTTATGGCGAAATTAAAATATTACGATTTCTGCTGCACGGCCCGTTGCGAAGTGGACGTCACCAAGGCGGGGGTGCGCGTGCGGGAGGGGAGTTTATGAGTAAGGTACCCCGCGGCTCAGACGCGAGGTAACAGTTTTTCTGTAGTATATTTAGTATCAGCATTGCACCCGTGCGAAGCCGGGGCGGGTCGCTAGTCTTCGATAAAGACACGCAGTTTCCCGACTCCGCCTTTTTCATTGCCCAGAACTCAAGGTACATCAAAACTCATACCCACTTCCGAAATCCAGATAACACATTAAACCCGAACTTCGAAGGGAACAACTACTCTCATATTAATTACTGGAGTAAATGTTTTAACAGGCTTCAAGATGTTATGCAATATATATTCTAATTGCTAGCAAGCACGGTGGTGGAGCATGAATGAGGCACTTTATACAATGGTGGGCTTAATATAGGCACTTCTTGGTTAATGAATTGGTAACACTTAAGCTCCTATGTGGTGTATTGCTCAAATTATGCTTTGACGCTCAGTAGTTATCTACGTATGGTGATACCTATAGGCTAATTCTCGTGTTAATAAGAGCTAACAAAATCAAGCTGTTAGGTACATCTTTTTAGCGACAATTAATGTCAAAAACTTGTCAAAAAGTAGTGAAATTAGAGTTTTTTTTACAGTTTTTCGCTTGCGATGCAAATGCGAACGCTTGTTAAAATACGAAAATTACCTATTCCTATGTAAAACTGACTCATGTTGGTTAATTTCTTATCTTATCATCTTCTTCAGTTCTTTTTTATAAGTAGTTATCATAAATAAAGTCGTTGTCGACCTTTTTCTGTTTCCCCGGTTATTTCTTCTTAACCACACAACGAATTTTGATACAGTTTAACTATAAAAGAGAGCAATAAATTTCTAGAGTTTCGTATCCGAAGCCTAACCAACAAAACCCTATTATTAGGCCTCTGCTGTCTGTCCGTCTGTCTGCGGTCTGTATCTCAAGAACAGTATTTCTATTGCCCCAGTGGTAACAAATTTTCTTATAAATCAATTTATTAATATAATAAGTCACCCAAGACATTAATAGTGACTTTACTCTTTGGTTTTTCAGATTGCCAGCTGCTCAGGAGCATCGAATTTCTTAGCGCGATTATTTCCAAAGGGGTTCCAAGTTCATCGAGGCTGTTTACGACTGGCATAGAGTATTTTCTTGCGTTGCCCACAGTTGGGGGTAGGGAAGCGTGGACTTTGCAGCAGACCATGTAGCCCCAGGTGCAGCCAGCTACTCCGACGTCCATCTGGAGGGAGGGGCAGCTGTTTATTCTGACGCATATTCCACCTCGCGCCCAGCAGGTGGCGTGAGTAGTACCTGTGTGACGTGAGAAGGTATAGCTGATGAGGTTGACTTCGGACTTTCTTTTTTGAAGTGGGAAAGTTAGAAACTGTATTTTAAAGGGAGGAGAGTTGATAGCCCAGGGTCTAAAGTCATCATGATTTCGTCGTAAAAATAAGTGTTCTTCCTGTGCGTATTCAGGAATACTTATTATTTTTAAAACATAAAAAAATGTTCAGTGAGTTACTTACAATGAGACCAGCCCGGAAAAGTCAGAAAATAAATCTACTGTTACATTTAAAAATAAAATAAAATTTACTAGATGAAAATGTATGAAACAGCAAACATTTTTTTTCCATTTTTCAAATTTGATCTCATAGTAAAAGTGGTTTATAATCATGAGAATGTACCTCAACTGAAAGATTCTTACTGTTTTTCAAATAACCCTGTAAGTATAAGGTCTCTCGCACCGCAATTCTGATAGTTTTCAGCCTGAGATGAGATGAGAATGAATAACATGGCCCTGGACTGAACTACTTTCAATATTGGTGAATGCGAAAGAAACCATCTGTATTTATGAATATGGCATCGTTCTTTACTTTCCACCCTAATTTGTATAACAATCGGTTAATTAATTAACTTTTTAAATTTAGGTGTGGCTGTATAGGTTTTTTCGTTGTATTAACCAAGATCTATCAATTACCATTGGCAAAAATGCTTAATTAGTATAAATCAAAATCGCTCTCTGCTTCTGTCTATAGATTGATTTTGATGTGGTTTACCTAATAGAAAGAGAGATAAACGAGGAAGGCTTATATGTAACTTGTACCTGACTGTAATAGAGACGACTCGTTAGAGATATATCCCTAAGAATATTCTATTTACTAACCAAGAGTGGGTCTTCCGTTCAAGCCAGGTTTGAATACGTCAACGTAACTTTCTGGTAACTGTGGCCCAACATAATGAGACCTTCTGTTTGCATTTCCTACTCGGTTTCCTCCACCTTGGCACAGTACATTTGAAATTATTAACATAACAACTCCTCCAACCAATACAGACATGATGTAATGTTTACATGCTTACAGCAAAATTGAAAGAGAAACGAAATCTATGATTGGCTTTTTAATTAACAGAAGGAGCGATATCCGATAAGCCTCCTAATATTTTGGTTGAAGTATTTTACTGCACTGTGTATGCAGGCGAGTTACGTTATGTTGAAAGAAATAAATTAAACACAGGCAAGGGGTTATCCGTAAACAGTTTACTATTCTACAATGTTTTCTTCTTGTGTCGTAATATTACCACCACTGGCGAATTGTCCAATGGTTCATCATAGTCTTTACTTAAATTTTCAGTGTTCTTCTTTTTCTGAATTATTTCTGGTGGATCCATAACACCTTTTCCACCAAATTCTCTATTCTGAGACCACGGCATCGGCAGACCTACGCCTTTATCCGTCATATCTCTGACTTGGAACTTATTCCAAGTGAAGCAGCAGACTTCTAGATTGTCCCTGCAGCCGGATACTTCGGTCATGAAGTGATGTCCCTGACACATCTTGTTGTCGATGCAAACACCGCCGAGTTTCCAACACGGTGTCGTTTTCATCGATCCTGTGGAAAATGCTCATTTGGTAATGTGTCTTGATGCGACCCCTTTTACGACCGTGTTCGGAGTATATTTGTAAATAAACATAGATTTAGAATTACTCTCAAATACCTTACTTCAGTATCCTAATTTATTTTCGTATCCTAATTTGTTTTCATAATAGGGTGAAATAATCAGCGCTAAAGTTTCAAAGGTAAGTCGTGTAAACCGCTTCGGGTTACGAATCGCAGTGAATCTGCCAACTTTTTCATTATGTTTGTGTTCATAATTTTCCCTCTGAAGCAATACCAAACTTACTTACCTATTTATTTATGCAAATTGATTAGATACGGTTAAATAAGTAAAGCCTCTCAAAGTATAATTAATTTGGACGTTCAGCAATCGAGCAGTCGTAAATTGCTGAATCTTGAATCAAATGTACTTTAAGTCCTGTCTAAAGGTACCTGTAATGTGATTCATACTCACTACGACCGGAGGTGATGCTAGCCAGTGCTGTGTGGTAAGCGAGGAGCTCGGCTCTGAGGTCCTCATATTCCTCGTCAGCCGAGAGGTCTACGTTCGCGTCATTTCTCAAGTCAGAAACCAATTTCCCGCCTAAGTCGTCTGCAGACAAATCTTTATCTTTATCTTTATCTTTGTGCTGTCTGCGTTTACATATCACCAACGGACATATTATTAAACTGAAGAGAAGTACGAACCGCACCATATTTCTCATACGTTGCAGTTTAGAACCAGAATTTCATATTTCACCCGATATGGCGTTTTAGAGCGTTTTTATTGAAGTGAAAAAGCATAAATTCAATGATAAGCCGCGGCCAGCCAATGGATTTTGCAATCGGAGTGTGAATGGAAAATATAACTTTATATGAATTTAGAATTAAAATGGATTTTAAGTTGGTAAGAAAATAAGTGGCGTCGTTGTGCAAACGATTTTGATCAGGTTATTATTCGGTCTTCGGTTGTAGTTTGGAAGAAGTTTCAGAGACCTGAATTTAAGTTGGTGTAGTCTACCTTTGGTCAGTTATTACATGACGAAAAAATGCTCCTTATTGTTTTTTTATGATACTAAACTAGATAATTATTTTATTTTAGTACAGCTTGTCTCAGGGTCCGCCTGCAACAAAAACTCAAAAAAGCGGAACACTGACGAAAATATCTCTAGAGTATTTTTTTCTCGCAAATAAATGATAGATGATATCTTGGCGACGTGGCGGTAGACGTATTCTGCGGCCTGCCTTCCGGCTGCCTAATTACAGCTCTGACGCAAATCGTTGATATCATTAGTCAAAATAAACTCTGTAATGGGAGATGTATATCACCTTTAAATAATCGCCTGACTTGCAAGCGTCGCGCTTTCAACTTCGTTCAAACTTTATGATGACACACTAAAATATTATAATAATTTGTAGTAAAAGGTTTCAATTGAACCGCTTGATATAATGTTTGGTAAGTGATGCCGGAACGTGTGATTGAAAATAGCGCGCGAGGTTGTGACTCGGCGATGCAATCGCGCCGCCATTTTCTACGCTATCCGGAAAATGAGAATGTGGTTATACCTACCTACTCAAATTGTCTGTTACTATTGGTAACTTAATTGTTGTAAGTTGCAATATTATTAAATGTATCAATAAATAAAAAGGTTAACTTTTCGAAAAGTTGCCCTTTCTTTGTGGCCTGCACATCCATGGAGCTTGTTAACGTAAAATAAAATACGGCTTCATTTGACATCCCTTCTGTATTATTTCGGGTAAGTTGGCTGACAACGCTGTCAATATCGCGGCCAGTTCCTGTGTGGTACATACGACATGCCGGTCATCCTACTGAATTATTGAACTATCCTTGAATCAATCGCGTCTGTGAGCGCACCGGACGTCACGACCCGAACGAGCGCCGTCAAAAAAGCTTTTTGAAATGTTTACATTTCAACTGGTTCCAAAGACTCGAACACCCTTTCTGCTGGACAACTGATGGGCTTTATTTAGCACTGAAAGATTTCCGAAAGCCATACATTTCGTGTTCTACAGAGTACAGCGAACGCTCGCCCACGGAAACGTCATTCAGTATTCGAGGCTCTATTCACTTTGAATAGGGGCTTCATAGACAATATCGTGTCAATCGGTATTCGGGGTATCGAATTTCATTAATCTTCTTAATTAAACTCAGCTTTGATGCTTTCAGAATTGTGTACACTTATTTATAATGCCTTTTGTACTGTAGCTATATTTGAGTAATAAAAGTGTTTTGTGGCTTCTTAAACTTACAGCTATAAGATAGGTAGATATAGATAGTGTCGTCTGTTGACCTTTACAGTAATTGAATAGACATGAGACAGCAAAGTCCTTTGTCGAGCAAGTTGCAATTTCTTGGCGCGTCGTAATGGCCAGCTCTTTGTCCTGTCCATTCTTAAGCGGTCACCCTCGAAGATAGATGGGGATAACTCCAGAGACACGCATTACAACACTTTGGGCGGTCGAAGGGCTGATGAGAACGGATTACCTACCTATATTGCCTGGCGTTGGACAATGTTGAACGTTTTATTTTTTAGGAGACACTTAAATAAATGGGTGTTCATTAAAGACTGAACTAGCTTTCTTGGTTTAAAACCTACAACAGTGTTAGTAAACTCACTATTCATTCACGTTTAGCGTTCTTAATATTTTGTGAACCGTGCAATTCGCCCAAAATCTTGCTCAAATTTTAAAGCAATTCATCAATACAACGAAAATTCCTTGAGACATCCCTTAACGAACTATTTATGAGCTGTTTGCATCTTCAGACAAAGCTTTATGATTAATCGCCATCGGAATGACATTCGCCAAGTCCACCAGAGACGTAAACAACAAAGTTTTACTTAAATCACTCTTGCAAGACCGCCTCTAATTGCTGCGAGTCAATTCTGACAGCTGATTGGTAACACAAAATTAATGGATGAATCTGTATCTATACCTACTATAATATTATAAAGCAGAAGAGTTTGTATGTTTGGTTGAACGCGCTAATCTCAGGAACGACTGGTCCGATTTGCAAAATTATTTCAGTGTTAGATAGCCCATTTATCGAGGAAGACTATAGGCTATATATCATCACGCTAAGACCAATAGGAGCGGAGCTGTAAAAAAAATGTTAGGCAGACGACGTTGCACGGGTCAGACAGTGAAGTTATAATGATAAATATTGTGACTTTTTAATTCTAAAACTTTTAACTAGCGTCTAGGTTTTTATTAGCGATTATAAGGATAAAATAATATAATCCTTTCCTAGAAAGGCGCGACGCGACAACACGTTTCCATAGCGCTTGTTCCATCTCAACACCTATTAAAAAACCGGCCAAGCGCGAGTCGGAAGGATGCCTGTGAGGCATCCTTCCGACCACAAACGAAGGATTCCGTACCATAAACCGAAAAAACATGTTTGTTGTATGGGAGCCCCATTAATTTTATTATATCTTTTTACAGCGGCAATAGAAATGGAAGATGGCGGGACGAACTTGATGCCTATCGAAAAGATTGGTCCACATTAACTCAGAGCCGGGAAGAATGGAATAAAGAAAGGGAGGCCCTTGGACTGCAGTGGGACAAAATAGACTAAAACTAAATAAAAGAAATACACATTAAGTGAAAATTTCAACTGTTTACTTAAGTGTTACGGTTCATGAGATACAGCCCACTGACAGACAGGCGGACACGCAGCGGAGGTTTAGTAATTGGGTTCCTTTGGGTATCCACAAAAAAAAAAAAAAAAAAAAAAACTCAAAATCTTGCTTGGAGTTAGCGAGCCAGTAAATACGTAGACGCCAAGGTAGATATATAAAAGGCCGAACTTATTACATTGTCTAGTAAAGTAAATAGATCCTAATTAGATGTCAGCACAACACATACCTATTGCAGAAAATGGAACTGTGTCCGAATTATTTACCTTCATTTGCTCCGAGAAAGTAAACTGAGTATATTATTAGGTGGCCATCATCGCGTGAAAGTTATAAGGGTCGACTGGGGCAAAAGGGACCACTTATAGAGGAGGTCTAACAACATACGGTATATCCAATACTATACTATTGTTCATATTTTGTTCAGTAATGATACAATTGGTATTGGCGACTTGCAATTCAATTTGGTCTGTGAAAGAAAAGTACGTGAGGAAAATACATAATTCAACCCTAATATACACGTGTGTAGATATATATCCTGAAGGCACAAAAACTACAAGCTTTCCTATTTTTAGAATGTTCCTGCCTAACATAACCTGCTTCTGAAAACATGTCGCTCTTCCAATAGAATTCTAAACGGGAAATAGCGTCACCACAACCAAAATAGAACTCCATTTCAAAGTTTAAGTACAGAATGCAAAATAATACCAGCACTTATCTAAATGTATCGAAACGGAAATTCAATTTGGCGCCGCAAACCAAAGAACTCTTCAGGGACTGTTTCGAACAACACCTTGCTTTGTAAGCGCTCATGAACATGTACCGTCGACAAAAGAGTTTGGTTACATACAGCAAGGGATGCAAGCAATATTCGTTTTTATTGCATGCTTACATTTGAACCCTCGATGTGCGACGAGTCCGACTCGCTTTTGACCGGTTTTTTTTAAATACGTACGTTTTTTGTTTTAATCTCAGCATCGAGAGCTTCTTGCCTTTAAAAGCCTAAACTAAAAAGATATCAATGACCTCCCACTGGTATCAAAGTGAATCTACGTACGATTCACACAAAAAAACCCCAAGTGCCCGTTTACAGTGACGCGGGGCAGCGAGCAGCATCGTCACACGCGCAAACACAAACATATTGCAATGTATGAGAGTATCTACAGAGACGCTTGACACTCAAGCCAGCGTTGCCAACGTGTGGGAAATTCCCCATTAATTGGTGATTTACTGGAATTGGCAAAATGTGGAGAAAGTGCGGAGATTTGAATATCGATAGTCCGGGCCAAGTCGAACACTTTTTCAAGAAATCTAATTAAACTTAAAAAGAGCCCTCAGTAGCTGATTTAAAATGAGAATCACGTTGAAACGGCTTGTCGTGTGATTAGACTATTTTTTATAATTTGATACTTATGTAAAAATTTACAAAATAATAGAATAATTAATTAGGTATTATTTTTTTTAGTGGGGAATCGGTAGAATTTTTGTCCCCAAATTGGGGAATATGACTTGGTTTATTTTGTTTGGTTGGTATTAGCAACGCTTGTCTGCGGTGGCTGGATGGCAGTCGCCGCGTTCGGTGCCGCGTGCATCGCCACGGCCCCACCGCCACCGCGGGCCTTGCCCGCATTCTAAATAAACGCCTGTAAAATCGCTTCTCCGTAAACGCTCTCATATGTTTGAATTTAGTAGGTACGGGCCGCCACGCCTCACGCGAAGCTCAACGCCCCGCGTCTCCAAAAACGAACACTTACAAGTGTTGTCAATACCCGATTAGGTGGACAAGTAAGTTAATAAGTTTATGCTCCTGCTTACCTTCGTTGACGGTGCTTAGGGGGAACGATCCCAAAATTATTCCCATGTTAGTTTTCGAGTGTCAAACTGCGGATGCTTCCCAATCTGTGGACCTCACACACGGCGCCCTTCTGTTCTATTTTAAGAACATTGTCAAGGCTTTCTGGAAGATTAGAAACGTTTTCTCCTCTAGGGCATAGATTTATCTTCGTGTATGGGTGGATATTAGTGAGATGGAACGTTTAAAAGTTTTTTTACTGAGGACCAATCTTGGACATCAATCTTAATGACTTTGTGTACCTAACCTTTAGAACTTTTTGTTACGCGTCTCGTTTTTTGTTGGGAAATGGTGTGAAAGTGATGTGCTAATTTCTTTTGGTTTGTGTGGTAAATAGAAGCTAGAAAATAAATTTTATGAATCCTTAGTTGAAAAATAATAGCATTCCGATCACAGAACTTAAAAAAAATACAGGACACTAGAACACTCATTAATTAATTGTAGAAACAATTTTGTTTCGCAAGGAATTCCCAACGACACGACAGTATTGCATTTCAGTCGATAGCTAGATAGCACTTAGGTAAGTGCCGATACCGTTGCTGAAAATATCTTTATATACCTACAACAATCACCTACGGGTAAACCTCCAGTCCAACAAAGAATCCGTACCTATATCTATGTACATTGGTATTACATTTTTATCCTTGCTTGTATTACATAAATTAAAAATCTTACGAACCCCTGACCTGACTCCTAATTTATTTTCCTAAAATAGAAAAAGCAGGTACATGTACCCGTAGATAAAGGCAGGCACGCTGAGATTCCACAAAATCGGCGAACTTGCATGAAAGGGAATCATGAAAATTCAATAAACGAGGGTTTTGTGCCGAGATCCGGCGATCAGTAGTCTTTGGCGCTCCCCGCCTAACTCCGCTGAACACGTGGTCTTACATACCTATGTATACAATGACTATGTTACCAATGTCGGCTTTTTTATAGCAACGTGGCTTTTGTTGTTCTGACACCTCGATAAATATGCTCAGAATTTGAGTCTACACACAAACCGACGTAGGAATGTATGTTATCTTGTGTTGAGCCGTAGAATTACAGAGTGATTCATGTTAAGGATTATGTGGTTGCGGTAAATTCTTGTATGCTCGTAAATGTCCCAATTGACATGAATAACTATTCTTCTGAATCTATTCTTTAATCCATTCATCATCAATCGACAAACAATAGGTTCGTTCTTTAAAATGGCTAAGAGGCTCTAGATTGCCCTAGACAGTGTGCCATTTTGTCAAAGATTGTGAAGTTTTAAATATTGTAATTGAACACGCGACACGTAAATCTTTATTTTATGGGTTCCGAAAATCCCTAAGAAACTGAACCCTTACAGGATCACCCGGGAGTCTCTCTGTCCGTCTGTCACAACCAATTTTCTCCGAATCTACTGGACTGATTCTGTTGAAATTTAGTAGGTACACATATGTGTACGAGGATGCCACTTTTGCGAATAACTGAAAAAAAAAAATAAAACGTTTTTCAAACTGTACCTTTTAGCATATCAAATGAAAGGGCTATTGTGAGGGCTTTAATTATAAATTTTTTCATATTTTTAATTTATATTGGTTTTAAGTTATTCAAGAAATTAGACGAAAAATGACCATTACCCCACTTATCTCCGAAACTACTGAATCTAAAATTTTGAAAAAAGGGAATAAATAGAAAACCTACAAATTACAGGAAAACCTTTAAGACGTCTATAGTGCGAAAATAATAAGTTACAAAAATAAAATTCGTTCGGAACCCCTTGCACGCGAGTCCGACTAGCACTTGAGCAGTTTTTTTTTTTGAGAAAAGCCTGCCGCACTATTGCCCAACAACTTTCGAGGGTCAAAATCAACAGTCGCGACAATGACCATGAGTATTCCATAAATTTTGACATTCGTTATAGCTAATACCTACAATGTCGCTTTTATCTGGAGTTAAAGGGCTCTACATTTATACATGTACAGCTATGGACGTCATCTAATCACCCTAATGTTTAGTAGTCATTGCTTAAAAGTTTAGAAATAAACACTTCGCAATATGAAGGGTATATGTGTGGTCAAGAGCTTTTAACAACTCATTTGAAAGTTTGGCCCCAAACAATATTTAGGGCCTCTTTTTTGATCCGTTAAGCTAAATTGCCGGAATATCGTGATCGTATAGAGCTCACGAGTCCCTCTTATCGCTAAAAGGACAAGGTATTTTATTATTAAACGCTCTTTGTAAAGTAGACGGTAAGCGGATCCGTAATTTATTATTAATGAGATAAAGATAGGTCTTAAGTAGACCCTCTCAGGGTGCCGAGCACCCGGGGAAACTGGCGTGTCAAATCAACTCAATATTTAAATTGCTTTAAAAGCGTCATCCATATTTAAACATTATAATTATAGGGATGTTAACGGTCAGGGCGTGCAGTGTTAAGTGGTAAACTTGTGACAAAGACAGTCGCTGGGTTCAAAGGGATGCCAAAGCTAGGCCGGGGTGGCCGAAGAACCAACTCTCTCACATTGTCAGGACTCGAGGACGGTCATCATTTATGACACATTATGTTGCTATGTAAGCTCTCAAGGTCTATAACGTTTAGCTATGTGATGTGTAAGAAAATGATCTGTTCTAAAGTTTTCGAACACGATATCAAGTACTCAGTTCATTAAAACTGTATTATGATAAGCTTTTCTATATATTATTAAACTAACTTTCTTAAAGTAACACCGAAATTAACATCTGTAACACAATTTAATTAAATAAAGATCCCAACACACTCGGGTGAACCGCGAACACATTAGCGAGCGCTACCTACGCACGCGTATTTTGACTAACTTCGGGCAAGTTATAAACAAAAGCGACTGAGCGATTTTCATTCGATTAAACAAACAACCACAAAACAAAACATTGTTTGAGATGATATGGATACTGGGAACATTGCCACGAATTGTAAGCAATTAAACATTTCCACAAATATTTGTATTCACATAACGAACTCGACACTTTTTTTTTCAATTTTCATGCACGCGTACGTTACATTTTTGCAAAATCCAGATGCCCTCTCTTTTGAAATATGCTGAGACAGCTCATACAAAATGGATCCGACGCTATTTAGTTACCTTGTTTTAGAGTGGACGTATGCAGCATTTGTTTGCCGATCCGCTATCGCTGAGTTGTGTTTCACCTGCCTACGCGACACTTGTGTGTCAACACACGGGTACCTGAGTTGCATTATATTGTTTTATCAAAAAAACGACACGAGCCTGTCGAATCTGTAATAATGTTACGAGAAAAATCTTTTTTAGGTACTAAAACCTTTCCAGTCGGTTCGTTAAACGTGACAATAATACGAAATGTAATGGACCATCAAACGTGCAAACTCAATTGAATCATTATTGCTTTCCAATTAGGACATGTCAATATTTATCATTTCTAAAGATAAGACATATTTTTTCCTAAAGCACGAATTAGGTAACCTTTTCATTTTTCCCTTACACAGAAAACACTCAACCTGGGAAATTTCCCTTGCGCATATTTGTTTAACCTACTCTAGTCTGTGTACTTTACATTAGAGTGGGGTAACCTCCTTCACGTCTGCATGTGCGGGTAACTCGTGGTGTGGAAACATCTCGAGCTCACACCTGTACGTGGTTAGTTTTACATACTTGTGTGCGCTGCTTTACTATCTGCTGGCGCTTGGGACTGCTAACAAGCAACGCTAACTTAAAAAATGATGTACAGTAAAGATAACTTACAAAAACACTCAATTAAGAGGTCGTAAGCGTGAATGAACAAAGTAATATAATTATGCGAAACAAAACGTGTGCTGGTCTGAAAATAACTAAAGGGGAACAACTGCGCAAGATGTCTGAAGCAACGAAATTTATTGTAATGAGTTTTGAAATATCATCAAGCACCCATTTATATTTATGGTTGCGGGAAAGGGGTGTTTACCGAGCGGTTGAGGAGAGTAGATACAATTTTGAGAGTGTCGCATTTATTGCATAATAATGTCGTTTGCGCAATGGACTGCGTACATTTATCATCGTCTGCTCCTTGCGCACATACATTACGCTTACTTACCTCCGTCCTAGTCAAGCCAATGTCACAGTTAAGCCTTGTATTTTCTCTGACAGCAAAGCTGCAGGGAAGCCATGACAGGCAGATGACATCTCTCATCATCCGGAATTAGCTACTACCAACACAACAGAACAACTTCTAGAAATTTTGGAATGATGAAATTTTTGTTCCCCACGTAAGTGTTTATTTTTGTTTTGTGACATAGACTTAGTTTTTTAGATAATTATTAAGGTACCATTAAGCTTATTCTCATAGTTGTTAAGGCATTCTTTAATTTTTAAGCATTAACTTTATATTATAATAGACCAAAGTAATTGATTGTAAAGTGGTGGCCTGAAACACAGGTTTAAAATAACCTAGATCGGGCTCTGGTCGCTACCTAACATTGCAATTCCGAACAACCGTCGCTTGCACCTATAATAATGATATCTTAGTTTTAGTTATTTTTAGGCGCTATAATTTTATGTTTAACGTATTACTGTTAGCTAATTGTACAGTTTTTGTAAATGTTTATAATTGAATAAATTTATTATTATTATTAACAAGTATGCAGATATACATGGTGCTTTATAGATAACGGACTTCCGACAAGGCCTGACCGACGCCATCAACAGAAATCATTAGTTAAGATAATATTTTGTGAGGGTCTCTGAACATTTCAGTACTATAACAATTTTATTATAAAGCCATTAAACTGGTAACACTTCACCTGAAGTTTAATGTACACAAGCCCTTACGCTTAAGCATCGACCCTCCGCGCCACGACCATTTGTCTTGCCGCAACACTTCGCATTCAACTGTCAAATTCGATGTTCCATTGTTAATAAGGCTTAAGTTCAAGTATAATTAAAACGGAGGAGTACCCAGTTAACTGACGTAACGAGCTTTCAGTTGGAATAAAATAGTACGCCCCTTGTGGGTACGTTCTATTAATTTGTTATGCAAATATGCGGCAATTGCGTCACTTGTATAAACTATTATTTTTAATTGAATAAAATAATTGATTTAGCTAGAAACAGTGAGCTTCCACTACAAAAATGTGCCTTGCATCCCACCTCTCACCTTAAATGGACTATTCAGCTGAGGATGGACGCCCTGTATCAACCGGGTTGGCAGTCAATTTACCTTTATCGTGTTCAGGCGCCTACAAATAAATTATTAAAGCGTTAAGCTGTTCCCACCTGTAAATATTAGTGGCTTTTACGTCGTGCTGTTCGCTGGGAATGAACGCTGGCAAAAATAAAGTACTCGGTGGGCGCATCGCATGCATGCAATAAAAAACTTTTGAAAGCCTGCAAGAATTTTAACAGCGTGCCAACTCATTTAACATTTATTAAATTGGCCTCCGTATTTTACTACTTTTTGTTAATAATTTAAGGACGAGGATTCGCGAACAAAATAATCAGATGAGTTACAAGCTTGTTAGCCTCATTGTTAGGAGAAAGGGTTGTTATGGCATTTGTTTTCCCGTTAATACGTATTCTCATGGGTTTTGCGGGGTAAAATCAACACGAAATTATTTTGCGGAAACAGGTATTAGCTGGCAGCAGGTGTAAGGGATACCTACCCTTGCTTCATTCCAATAATTTGTTAAGGACCTATTATTCTTTATGGCATTTGTCGGTCTTCTATATACTCGTACATCATAATAAATCTTTATGAGCGAGAATCAAAATGGCTTTTTATCTATTTTCATAGTAATTTATGCTGTCCAACTTTGTTTGTATTTTATATATTATTTTATGAACAGTTAATTAATTTGTTAAAATGTAAATCGAAGCTCATCGTATCATCAACCATACTTTCACAACATAACATTATCGATGCATAAATTAGCTTAAAAAATATTAAACGCATTTCAAACTGGAACATAATATTGAATGTAATTTTAATGACAGTTAGCAAATTTGTAGTTGGCCCGGGGTTGTGGGGTTGGGTACAATGTATAGATGGCATTTGGAGTTTTCATTAGGGAAATTGTGGAGTTAAATTAGCTGGTAGTGTTCAGCGGATACATGGCATCAGTATGCATGGCGAGCCGCAGCCGGCGTGAGGTGTCGGCGCCACTGATTGCGTTACCACCTGCATTAGGAAGCAAGAGGCACTGGACTCACGCTAATACAGTTTACACCATTCGGAGCTTCCATATTTCGCCGATCAAGGAAAATGTTGGAATGATATTAACCTAACAAGTCAAAATAGAATAGACATGTCAAAAATTTTGATATCTGTCGCTTCATAGTAACTAAGTACTTTAAACATCCATCATTAACTTCAATCATAATGGATATTCCATCAAAACCTATTTAGTAGATGAACAGTAGATGAAATGGTCGAATGTCAATTTTCGTGGTCGACAGTTAACACTTTAATGTATTAAAATAATCCAATGATGAGTCCAACATTTAATCATACGAAATATTTCAACTTTGGACATAATATTGCGTAGATGAAACACAGGGTGGGCCTGACATGCCAGGCATATAAAGCCCGACGTTCATAACGCGTTGTATCGTATATACAATAACAATGTTCCCGAGCCGAGAATTCGGTATTGTACCGTACAAACTCGAGCTAAGTTCGACACTAATTGAAGAAATAGTTGCAGTTTCATAGTTTTAGCGTCCGTAGTTCAATATAAACCTTACGTCTAATACCTGTTAATGCAATAGTTCGGGACTTTTGATAAGCCTCCAAGGCGTCGTTAATATGTTATTAAAATGAAACTGTCAGCGGATAGCTTCGGCGATTACGGATGTTTCACGAACCTCCCGTTTGTTTACTCAAACTTTATCTCTGCTTTGTCGTATTTATTCGATAAACCCCATTAAAGAGACTATGCAAAGTTGGCAGCCCTTAATCCTTGACTTTAGGGCCGGGCTTTTGGATCGATTAAGCGGTAGCCCTCCTGTATCAGAGCTGATCTGGTGTCAAAGTAGGTCTTTGTCATACATTGACGCCTCGCCATACGACTGTAATAAATGTCAACGTTAAATGCTTACTGGGCCGTGACAGACGCAGCTGGTAGATGACTATGTACTATGTTACTTTGTACTGAAAAAATAACTTTATTTAAGTCTCTTGGGAGCTCGAGCTCCCACGAGACTTAAATAAAGTTATTTTTTGCTGATTAGCGGTTGGTCAGTTAACCGTAGTTTTCTGTAAGTTGTAGTTCGTGTGTGGGTTATAAAGTAAAGGTTAACAGGGACATATGTAGCTCGATATATAAGTTTGTTTGCAGTAGAGACGCTAGCATCTGTCGCTACTTGTTGAGTCACTACTCGCAATTTTTAACCTAATTTTACACGATAGATACTCAAGTGCTCACATAGGTATCCAGTTATTTATCTAAACATTACAGCAGATGTTTTAAACCTAGATATATTTTTAGTTTGAAAGATATTCCTTTCTTTTTTAAATGTTACAAAATTGTAATAAGCACTAGTGAAAAAAAAGGACCACAAAATAGAAACGAAAAGTCGATTAAGTATTCGATATTGACCCGCTGGAGGCATCGATGGACGCAAGTATGGGCCACAAAAAATTAAGGACCTCAGCGAGATATAGCGATTGGCTGTTCAGAGTGTTCAGCAATATTTTTAGGCTATTGCACAGCCTCCCTTGAGATATTTTGATAGAGCGATGAGTAGTCAAGAGCCTATTCGTTTCACATCCATCACGAGTGTCTAGAACGTCCCGGTTGAGTAGTTACTGTACGTTTACGAACGTAGATTAATGTCAGAAAATTCACCCATGTACGCAACTGCGATAAATGTCAGGAATCGAGATAAATAAAGAGGTAGTGGTTCCTTCCTTTAAGTAGTTTGATATTTTATTTTGATCTGATGTATTGGTGAATATGAAATGGCAGACACATGAATTAATAAAGAGTAACCTAGATTTTGATATTGACTGAGATATTGGAGGCAAACGGCCTTACCTACTGCCGTTTTCGGTAGTACCTAAGGCCGTTTGCCTCCAATATCTCAATGCATAAATAATAAATCAATCAATTTATCTCAATTAATAAATTGAGATCGTAGACTCTCTTTAGCACAATCCGTTGTAGTGTAAGTTACCCTGGGTAGGAAGTTAATAAAAGCCTTTTATGGTCGTGTTAGTTTTAGCAATAATCCCCCTAGGATTAGTCGTTGTAAAGGGCTAAAAATACGCCTAGCAATGGGCGCTTACAGGCTGAATGAAAATGCATGAATATTTAATAGTTTAATTTTCTATGTTTATACTGAGTAAACATTATACTGATTAGGTAGGTACTGTAATAACCTACAAGATCCCAGTACTGCATAAAGGCCTCTTCTCATGACTGTCAGCTTTGCCCAGTTATTCACTTTTTGATTATATTATGCATGCGTGCAGGAACTAAAGTTGGCAACACAGAATTGCCATTATCAAGATTCAAGATTCATTAATTGGTGTAATTTTTGGTACACTTTACATGAGATCTTAAAAATAAATAATTAGTTCCTCAAAAAATCTACCTTAAAAGTGGACACTCTTTCACATCATTTGTAATGATTGTAAAATAAAAAAGTCAACATGTATAATTTAAATAATTACAACAGAACACAATATAACTTAAGACAGTTAAGAAAAACAAGCAATACATTAAGAGCGCTTTGACAAAATCGAATTGCTCAGGTTGACTAAAGTTGAATACCGCGCGTCACAAGATTTATATTGATTTTTGCATTGCATACAACAATTATTTAAAAATATTTACTTACTTTACTTTTAATTAGACCAATTTTTTTTCAAGCAATATAGGAACGCCACCTTAATTATTAAATATATTTTATGATTATAATTTCATAGATAAAAATTATAGTTTCGTACGGAAAATTGTCAATAACTCTCAGTTTTACAGAATTATTTTGGGTGTATTACTGTATGTATTGTAATAAATTGATTTGAACATTCCAAAGTAGAAGATACAGTTGTACCGTGGACATTTTTATAAATGATTAAATTATAATATCTTCGGTGTATCAAGGCATCAAAAGATTCCCTAAAGCAACGTTTTGTGAAACATCCTTTGCGGAGTCAGGGATTTTAGTGATGTACGTGAACAAATTGAAATATTTATTTAGAACACTCCCAAGATAAATGATCAGACTGTCTTAGACATATTTTTGTTTTTTTTTTAAGGCTATATCTAAAGCAAAATCACACATCAAAACTCGAATAAAACGGTAAAATTCAAGAAAAATTGTGAAAGCCCTCTTAACAATTAAGTAAACAAATAAATAAATAATTAATTGAATGATGATAATAAAATGTCAAAATTAAATAAATATCCATGTCAATCGGATGGATTTCGAAATTGCAACGCTAGATGGCACAGTCACTGCCAGGGTGGCGGATTCTGCCAGGTTTCGGAATTTGTTCGAAAGAGTCACCGCGGCCCTGGAACGCAAAGGACACATAGAGGAACACGGATGGGTTTTATTCAGTAAGAGATTGACAGTTCTTTTGCCCAAAGCGGAAGAAGTCATTTGATGATTAAAAAAGATGATACAGTCAGCTTTGTGCGCGTTCCCCTAAGCGGAGCGTGCAGTACAGCACAGAAGCGTTAACGTTAAGACCTTAATGTTATTTATTTTTTGTTAGCACTAGATGACATAAGTCAACGCTGTGCTCGTTCCCCGTTTCAGCGCACATTCACCTTGTCGAACATCATATTTAATTGCTTCCCTACCGATCCAAAAAACATGGCCATCTCTTGTAATTTTTTGGAAATATTCGATTGGTCACCTCTAATATATGGCCTATTCTAGAATAACGTTGGTATAAGCTTGAGAATGGGACACCTTGTCATTAAAAAAAAATATATTCATAAGTCCGAAAATGTCAATCTATGATAAACAGACGAAGCACTATTTGACATCACAGAATAATGAATTTGCGCCATCCAGTAAAAACGACGTTTAGTGTCTGCAAGGATAACTGTAAAAGCTTTTTTTTTAAATCGTACTATTTTAGCAATGTCTTTCATAAGTATTTATTCTCTTGTACATTATTGAAGGTTGACGTCAAATACCCATCAATCAGAAATTGTTTTGGTGCGATCTGTGCCTACCCTGCAAGTAGACGACAAAGTAATCTGTCATTACTTTGTAGAGTTACGTCTTAATCCCCTCTCGTTAGAGCGCCAGAAGCACTTGAGCTTTGTTCAACTTTAAATTGTAGGACATTTTCATTAGAAAACGTTCTCAGACAGACTAGAATAAAGATAGCTAGGTGGATAATTTATTCCAAATGGCACCTTTATTTTTCTTAGGTAGGGTAGTTCTAAACGATTAAAACTGTTCAAACGCGAGTCTGAATTACGCGCAAAGGGTTCTGGACAAATCATACTTTTTACAACCATAGAAGTCATTGCAATATTGTCACAGAAATATGTTTGTTTAAACACATATAGGTCGCAGAAATTAATATGTAGTGTACCTACTAAGTTTTACAAATGTTAACAAATCGGCCCAGTGGATTCAGAGTAGACCAAAATGGCTATGATAGACGGGCAGGCAGACAAGAGTGGTCCTATAGGGGTGCCATACGAACGTTTAGGACTCTAAAAAAACTCCTCTATAACGAATCGATTGTTATCATACGTATTTACATAATATATTATTAATAGATAGATAAAGAAACGGGAACCTTTATCGAAAGCCGGTCAAAAAGGATGATAGAAAAATAATGATATCAATCTGTCTTTGATTTATTCAAGTAATATGTAGGTTAAACAAATATTATAAAGTAAGTCCCTATGAAGTGGGCGTTTGCCCACGCGGTCGTGCTTGGAAAGGTAACTAGATTATTTTCCACGAGGTAAAATTAAATGGTACTCTATTTTCAAGAGGTTTTCGTATTCTATTACACTGAAGTGTAGGATGTTTGTTTGTATAAATTACACAAAGAGCTGACCTTTTAAAATCTAGCCAAAAGGTAAAAAAAAATATCAGTTTCGAATTTGTTTCTTTTTGCGGTGACATGCGAGGTTTACTTTAGTGTTAGTACATATATCACATTTATCGTGCCATTTGTGGTATGTGTAATTGCTAAGTTCGCCACTAAATGAACAGTGCAGATATTTCCATAAATGATTCCTTATTTATAGATAGCTCGGTACTGGAGTCGTAACAAAACCTTTCGGATGCCACTTTGTTAGTGTGTTCCGAGTAATTTCCGATCTAGATATGAGATAGCCGGATATGGGTACTTTCTTAGTCGTTCAAGTTTTACGGGGAAAATGGGAAAAACATTTACAGCCAGGGAATATACTTCCAGAGTACCTAAAGTATTTTGTACCTTGGATTTTGCGCAAAGCACCTATTGACCTAAATGTTTCGCTTTACGGTCAGTTTACAGCTTAATAAACTTCATGCTTTTCTTTTATTATCAGTCCGAAGTGAAAATTTGTAGTGCCTACTTTGCCGCGTTGGCGAGATATAATTTTATTCTGATATCAGCATACGACCTTGTGACCAATACTCTAGATATCTTGCCCTTCGACGTGAACAAACAAGATTCATCAAATGAAAATTTAGTACCCCAGTGAGCACATTGTTCCTTTGTCAACATTTAATTGAACTAGCTCCAATTACATTCAGGTTCAGATGTTCGAGTTTGTGGTAACTTGCTAAACAGTTGTCGCGTCGCGTCACCGCGGAGCGCTGCTTAGATATCTAATATGCCTGACAGAATTTAATACTGAAACCAGACGCTAAAATAGTAACTAGTGCTACAGTATTCACGGTCTATGATCAACTTTGGTGAAGTGTTACCGTTAAGCCGGTCGCTTACATGATATTTATTAAAATATTGCTTCTCCTTGTTGCGCGACTCCTCCACGCCCCAAGCTTATCTTGCTTCAGGCATCTCGCATTATTCTTTCAAGAGATACTTCGTGTCTAAAGGAAATTGTATTTGAATATAAAACAAAGACCCCAGGTCGTTGTTCAGACTCTTGTGGTAGAGGTATCTTTTATGTTTGTGTTAATTTAAGAGGTCCATAAATTGCGATTTAAATGTTTCTTTCCTGTTAATCTTGTCTTAGACAATTCAGCAGTAGGTAACTCTGTGTATTCACAGGACGATTTCATTTTCTATCTGTTCGTTTTACTTAAGTGACACAAAGTACACAGGAAAATGCGTGCACAGTGTGAGTAAGAAATTGGTGGAACGTCAGTGTTAACAAAGCGGTTGTGTTTAGAGTTTGCTATTATTTGCTCGGCGGGAACGTCGGTGGGCTTGCGTATCGCAGGCGGACCGAGTCGCATGTCTAGGCACAGTTTCGGAACAAGATAAGATGAAACAGCCCCAAACACCTCCAACCGGTAGTGTTGCTTCCTTTGTCCTGAGATATTGATTCAATTTGATTATTGCAAGTATAAAGCCGTCCCACGAAATTGGATGGCCACTTATTCATAATCTGCTTAAGATTTTCGAGGGTCAGTCGTCTTATTTTATTTATGATCGTTCCGAGTGCGATCTTTCGTGACTTATTATCATAAAGATTCAGGCCTTTTTTACCAATATCCCGACGTGAAGTGGTGACGGTGCTTTATTTTATGTCACCGCATTGTTCGCGCCCCACGGACATCGGAGAGGGATCCTTTTATACTCATATAATATGTATATAATGTTATATGAAATCAATAACTTAGTTTAAAGGAAGGTTGTGTCCTTGGTCATTGTGTTCATGTAAATACTTATAAATCATTGCTTTACATAGGCCCGGGATGTTTTCGTATGAAGATTTATAGAGTAGTGGAAAGGATACTTTGTTGTCGCATACCTAGCGCCCTACAACACGTACATCATGGGGGAACATGGTTATGAGTGTAGCTATGTCTCTATAGAGACTATGGACGCGAGACGTAACATAAACTGGTGACATTACTCTGAGTAATTTATTTAAGGAGGCTCTGACTAAGAGGCCCTCTATAAGGTAATAAGGTAGTTTGTGAAAGTTGTTTTACTAATATATTAAGGGTTAATTGGCGAGCCTCCCATACATCTTCTGCCGGCGTCCTATTTATTTGCAAAACGAACAATTAAACCCAACTAAGCTTGAAAGAGGTGGTTCCCGGAACTAAAACGATAAAAAGGATTCATTGGGCCTATTTATTTGCTATTCACCCTTACCCCGCTGTTAGTCTATAACAATTAAAGGAAAGTTTTCTGGGATCTATCCTACCAAGAGCTGTTTTTTCTAAGTTAAGAGAAGATTCCATTTAAGTTCTTTTTCGAAATGATGTCAAACTACTATATTTATGGATACCTCAAATAAAAGATCAGAGGGCTAGTTCTACTAAATTTTTAAACAATGTTCGGATTCGCATGTAACTCGCAAACTGTCAAAAAAGCCTTAATGTTGATACATTTTTGACAGATTGCGACTGAGATGCGAATGTTAACGTTAATAAGTAGAATTGGCACACTGACTGTTAAAATTTAGATGAAATAAAGACTTTTTAATTTTCATAAGCTAAATCTGCTAAAGTACCAAATGAGTATAAAGATTCATCTAATGAAAAATCATGATCTGACTGAAAACACACAAAATATTGGTAGGCTAAGAAAGGTCTTATATTAAAGTATTTCGGTTTTCGAACATCACAGTTACACTCAATTTTAATCAAGGTTACAAAGGCTCAGCTCCTGTAAGAATCTTTTAAGTCCCCTGTGATAGAGTGGAAAGAAAATCTCCCGGCCACTCGAGAAGTTTCCGAACCGAAAACCGCAATTATACTCCAATTATGAAACCTCGGGATTTGAGGACTTATTTATTAATATCAGTCCATTATGGAAATTCAGTTTTAATAAATGTTAGACAGAAAAGCAACGGAGGAGGTCGTAGCTAAACAATAATAGTCGCACGGGTCGTTCATCAAGGTTAAGCAACGTTTGCTGCGGTCGGTCTATGGATGGGTCCTCATCTTAACATATTGAGATTTTTTCGTGCCTCAGGAAGCACGTTAAGCTGCAGAAGCCAAATAATCTAAAATCTGACATCAATTTTGCCAAGAACTATTGTGTAAACCAGTTACTGGGTTGTGGAGGTAAGGCAGGCAGTCGCACCGTGTAAATACGACTATACCTAGTCGTATTTACACGGTGCGACTGCCTGCCTGCCCTGTTACACTGGAAGCTGATCCCTATACTTATAGTTGCCAAAACGCTGGGCAGAGTGGAATAGCAACATTAATCGATATCATACAAAAAAAGGAGATGTTCTCAATTCCATTGGTAGTTTTATATATATATATATATATTGTATGTACACCGATTACTCCAAGCAGCACCGATTACAGCATCGAACTTAAAAAGAATCATAGAAAGATTATATTTTTAGTTCGATGCTGTAATGGGTATACTTGTCATTTGATCCCGTAAAAAAGTAATTCAGTTTGACTGACTAGTTTTTATTTTATGAACGTTTTTGCTTACTTGAATGATGTAATTTTGCGCCTTTTGGACGATGACGTCGTCCAAGCAAGCAAAATGACGTCGGTTAATACATTCTAATTTTCACGTTTCTATTTGTACATAAACGTACGCCGAACACGTATGCCCTACGAAATTATCCGTTTCATTAGTTCACTAATCATTTCTGTCTGCTTCTCTTCTGCTTATAATTTCGAGCTTATTATGTTTTGGACAGAATCCTGATTACACGCTCCGTTCAGTTCGTACAGACATAATTATGGTAACTGTTTACCACATTTCATGATTCGACGAATAATCATATTACTAACATAACGCAGGTACAATAGACACCAACGTAGATATATGAGTCATGTGAACCCTGATAAATAACTTTAATCTCTTTTATTCTCCGACGTATTTTTCTCCCGGGCAAGGCTCGCCCCTCATTATTTAAAAGTAAAGATACGCGAAAGGCTCCATCGATTATCCATTTCGCTGCTTTGTTCTCAACACAGAGATTATCGGAAAGACATTCCATATCAGTCCTTTCTATAGGAAGCCGCCCCATTGCAATCAACTTGTGTAAACCGAACGGTTGCACTTTAAATTGCTTTCCTCTCGTCTCCTCTCTAAAACTCGCTGCTTGTCGGATGTTGTCTTGATCCTTTTGTGGAAAATTGTATGAAGTTTGTAAATTTTAACTCTAATTATTCGACGGAATTGACTTTCGAGACGGAAATTGGTAACTGAAACTAATTTTAAGTTAGAGTTGTAGAAAAGGAATGTCGATTAAGATTTATGTTTCAAGTTCCTCGAAGCGAGTTTATCAATAGCAACGCATTCTTACCCTTCAAAATATATTTCTTTAGGTACAAACGGACGAGAAGGATTAATTGTTGGGTAGCGAAAGTTTTTTCAAAGCATAAAATACATTTAGGCGCACCTATATGAAAATCTAACGAACCGCGCCGTGCGAGTCCAAAAAAAGGCTAAATAAATCCAAAAAATAGGAATGCGGAAACGATAGTATATACATACATTCTACGCAGTGCTATGGTTAAAAACACAACTGCAGTATAGTACTATTGTCATATTTAATCGAATGCATGCATGATCCTATAATTCTCAATGTGAACGAATAGCGCGTGTCGCGTAGGGTTCAAAACAATTCCGAGTATTGCTGTTTATATGTATTTCACGATGACGATTCGAATTACAATTTCAATTCGTCAATACGTCACAAGAGAAGTCAAATTTGTTGGTATATAGTCGGTGATATACGAAGCTATCAAGTTATAACGACGTGGGATCCAATTAGTGATGTTACCTGTACGGCCGGCGCCGGACTCCCGAACACCCGATAATTATAAAATTCGACACCACACTGGTTGTTAATACGATATGTTGATATGGATTTTAAAACCACAAAGCAATTTATTGGCAAGTGTTAAACGGGTGTGAAATAGTTCAATTACGTTTGTGCTTTGGTGCGATGTTTTTGATAGTACCTAAGCTGAAACCTTCAATTAACATTTATTTGCATGCCTCGATTAAAAGTACTGAAAAGCAGATTTTAAATCGCTATTTTAAGATTGGTGGGAGTAAAAGTTGTTCATAATCAATCGAATACAAAGATCACTTTTCAATTTATATTTGTCTACATATTGTACCCGTATTTTGAAAGTAAATACGATTCTTACGAAAATGTCTGCAGAAAATAGCTTTACCTGTAACGGTATAATCACGATATAGACAGGTAAAAAAAAACAAAGTAAAAATAAAATTGCACAACAAAGCCACGCCACCTCCAAGTGTAAGGGTTAACATATCTATATTCTAAATGTCACTGTAGTATAAAATAAAAGAAAAACCACTGAAAAAAGAAAACACGTACAAAAGAGCTGGACATATTAGAGACGGATTAAGATTGATCTGCATTCCGGGAAACTATTGGAAGTTATTCCGAAACTCGCGTTTTACTTTGAAAGTTCCACACTTTCACTTCTTACCTTAGACAACCTATTTTTAGTTTCTTTTTGAGAAATCAGATAATGTTTCCTCTTTACGAAACTAAATCATTTACTTTATTTTCTGTAATTGATGTCGTTTTAAATGTATGATTGCATTAAATTCAGCTTGCTTCAATTAGACAAAATTTAAATCACAACAACCATTTTTAAAGCTCAAAATCCCGAGTTACGGCGCAATTAATTGGTATGGCGCGAGCGAATCCACAGATTACACTCAAACGAGAGATTCAGGGTTCTTCAAAGTCACCGCAAGTCAGACAAAACGACAAAGTGAAATTGTTACGGTTGTGGACTTGTGGATGGTAGTAAACAACACAGTTTCAAAAATACAGAGTTATATTTTCGTTTACGAGGTTGGATTACAAGATTTTTTTATGGTAAAGGAAGCGCGCGCAGTAGCTTCACGATAGATTCGACACTGCGTCAACAACGATCAAGATGGCGGTTCGGAACTCGCTCGCCCCTCTCCCCGCATGGACCCCGCGCGCTCCCTTCTTACATTTTAAGTTTTTAGGTATTATGAAGTAATGATTTTAACACGCCCCACCCCAGTGCTGCTTCAGCAGCACTCACCATCGACAGGTACTCGAGCGACACGTGTGACCGGTCTCGTCATTATTCCTGTTTTGGTCTTCAACCGGATCATTCTTACCCGGCCGTCTTTTCCAGGGATAACCTCCTGAATAACTCCTTTGGGCCAAGAGTTGCGGGGGCTGTCAGGGTCCGCTATCAGTACGAAGTCTCCCACTTTCAAATTTCTTCGTTCCTCTTGCCACTTCTTGCGCGGCAGTAAATTTGGCAGGACTTCCTTCACCCATCGGCGCCAGTACATGTCAGCTAATCTTTGGGAAATTCGCCATTGTTTTCGCAGGTATCCGTCCGAATCATCAAATTTTCCGATGTGAGGTAAGCCAGATGATGAGCCCAGCAAGAAATGATTAGGAGTTAACGTTTCAGGGTCATTTGGGTCTACAGACACGTGAGTTAACGGCCGGCTGTTCACCATATTCTCTACTTCTGTCAACAGCGTGTTCAGAGTTTCATCCCTGGGAGCGCGTTCTTTTAAAATTATTTTCAGGCTGGTTTTTACGCTTCTGATGAGTCTTTCCCATGCCCCACCCCAGTGGGGACTCGCGGGCGGTATAAAAGTCCATTTGGTTCCGCGATTTAAGGCCTCATCTTTCAGCACTTCTTCGTCTAGTTCTTTAATAGACCTTTTTAGTTCCGTATCCGCTCCTCGAAAGTTTGTACCGTTGTCCGAGTACAAATACTGGGGCCATCCTCTTCTCGCGGCCATCCTTCGTAAGGCCATAATAAAGGAGTCGGTTGATAGTTTAGTGACTACTTCTAGATGGATTGCACGTACTGTCAAGCAAGTGAATAAGACGCCATATCTTTTCTCGCGGCGCCTTCCCACCGTCACTTCCATGGGACCAAATAAATCCACGCCGCAGTAAGTGAATGGCCGTTCATGATGAGCCATGCGAGCTCCGGGTAAGTCCCCCATTCTTGGTGCTTCTGGATTGGCTTTTCTTATTCTGCATGTTGAGCATTTAGATGTGACATTTTTAACAGTAGGTCTCAGTCTAGTGATCCAGTACCTTTGCTTGATTTCATTTACTACTGTTTCTTGATTACCGTGTGCGTAGTAGTGATGATAATATTTGACGATTAATCTCGCAAGGTAACTCCTTCCATCTAATATTACAGGGTTTTTCGTTTCAGGTAAGATGCCAGGAGCAGCTCCAATGCGGCCACCGACGCGCATGACTCCGTGTTCGTCCAGGTAAGGTGACAAGGTAAGTATGTTGCTTGTTTTTGGTACACATCTATTGTTTATTATTTCAGTGAACTCTGTTCTGAACGAATCAGCTTGTGATTTCTTGAGTAATAATATTTCAGCCATCTTCATAGTCTCATCGAACTCACAAGTAAGTTTCTTGCATTTATTTATGAACTTCAGTACTAAAGAAGCCGATCGACGCAGGCGAAGCCAGGAACTAAATCGAGTAGCATCGTGTACGGGTAAGTTAATTTCTTGTGCATCCATTCTTATTAAGTTAATACTACACTCCGATGGTATTTCTGTGTCAACAGATATGACGTCATGCGGCCACTCGACTTCTTTGCATCTTAAGAATGTAGGTCCGTAAATCCAGTCATCTTGCAGGACGGGGCAGGTGTAGTTTTCTCTCGTGGCAATATCAGCCACGTTTAATTTGGTGGGCACGTATCGCCATTCATTAACCTTCGTTAACTCATCGATTTCGCCTAAACGATTTGCTACGTAAACTTTGTAGTCGCGAGCATCATTTCTTATCCAGTGTAGCACTGTCGTCGAGTCACTCCAGAATGTTCGTCGCTCAGGCTTTATGGTATGTTCTCTCTCAACTGAATCTGCCAGCCTGGCCGCTAGGACAGCAGCTTGAAGTTCCGAGCGCGGGATTGTTATCGGTTTGTTGCCTACAACCCGACATTTACTCGTGATGAATGCTACGCGTGTATTATCTTCGTCGTCAGTCCATCGCCAGTACGCCACGGCGCAAATTGCCTTACTCGAACTATCACAAAATACATGCAATTGTAGGTCCATATAACTATTTTGAGTAATTATCTTTCGGTCATAATTGCTATCACAACAGCGTTTCGTCGTAGCACTCGTAGCGGACGCCCCGTCGGCTACGCTCGTAGCAATATTCGTAGCGCTCGTAGCCGCGGCGCTTGAGGTGGATGCCGATGGCGAGGTTTTATTTTTCTTCTCGCTCACTCCCGCGGTAGCAGCTGGATAGTGCCTGGGCAAGGTAAAATCTTGCAGTGTTTTCAATAAACAAATCCATTTAGACCATTTCTCGAACACTGAATCGGGTACACTATCATCCCAACTGATATTTAATTTCCATGTTTCTTGTAATATAATTTTTCCAATAATCGTGTACGGTGCTAGTATGCCATATACGTCAAAAATTGACATTATCACACGTAACATTTCCCTCTTGGTAGGCTTTTGTGTCCCATTTATAATACTTTCGGGTATCCGCTTGAAAGATACGTCGAATCTCAAAGTATCGTCACTCGGATGCCAAATCAATCCAAGCGTGCGTTCGCCTTCATACTGTTGCCCGATTTTGAATTTGACAGCTGCCTCGCCCAGTAAATGTTTAGGTAGGCTCGCAAGTACTTGTTTGCTGTTACTCGTCCAATTCCGCATCTCAAATCCGCCTTTCTGGTGGATGGATATGACGTCATGAATCAGCTGTGTCGCGGTATCTTCGTCCGGTAGGCTGTCTATATAATCATCCATATAATGACTTTTGTATATAGCAGAAGCCGCAGCAGGCATTGATGACTCATACTGTTTAGCGTTTTTGTTTTTTACAAATTGCGCTATAAAGGGCGAGCAATTAGCACCAAATATTAGTGACGTCATCAAGTAGGTATTTATGGGTCCATCTGGGTCTTCTCTGTATAGAAATCGGAAGGCATCCTGATCCTCCGGTCGAATTTTCACTCGGAGAAACATATCTTTAATATCTCCAGATACGGCTACTCGGTTTTCTCTAAAACGTAACATAATGCCGAATAATGACATAAGTAGGTCAGGGCCTTTTAATAAATAATCGTTAAGTGATAACCCATTTGTTTTCGCAGCTGCGTCGAAGACTAATCGCAGTTTCTTCTTGTTGGGGTTATCGACCCCGAAGTGAGGTAAGTACCAAGTTCTCGGCCGTGTAACATTTAGGTTGTGACATCTTTTTGCGTAGTCGTTATCAAATAGATGTCGTATGCGTTCTTCGTATCTTTTCGCATATTCTTTGCTTCTTTTTAATTTTAGTTCTACTCCTTTCAGTCTACCCAGCGCCGCTGGGTACGAGTCCGGCATCACAGATGTCTCGTCCCGCCAAGGTAAGCCGACGTGCCATTGACCTTTGATGAGTACAGAAGTTCGTTCTAAAATTTCAACAGCGCGTAAGTCTTCAGAGTTCTGTCTGGGCTTGCCAGACACGCCCATGGACTCGATTGAGAATGACCTTCGAACCTCCTCCTGGATCTCTCGCAGTGTGGATTCTGTTTCTATGACGTCACTAGTAACAAACAATGTGGAGTGACGTAAGGCAGAGTCAGGTAAGTAACCATTAGGTACCCTTCCATGCAGGCACCAACCCAGGGGAGTTCGGGTGGCACAGGGTTCATCGGGTTTACCCACTCTCATTTCCAACGGTAAGAGAAGGTGACAGTTATCTTGTCCGATTAAGACTTGTGGTTGTTGTTGTGTTTCTGTACATAAATTATGACTGACGTCACATAGGTGCGAGTAGTTCTTGGTATTTACTGTAGGCAAACTTTGTGGTGGTAGGTTTAATTCTTTGACAATTCGCATATCTATTGTAAACATCTCGTTATCACTGCCACTCAATGTCATCTTCGCCCTTTGCGCGCTGCACACTAGTTCGGTATCGTTCCACGCGCCGCACACACGGAGGGACTCCGGGCGGCCGCGCAGCCCCACGCTCTCCGCCAGCGAAGCGCCAACCAGTGACACGGTCGAGCCGTCGTCTAGCAGCGCGGTCGTGCTCACACTTCCATTAGGTCCGTGAATGTTTATTGGTACAATTTTTAACATTACGGAACAGCTGACGTTAATGTTTGTTATTGTTTCGGATGGAACTTTAGTATCGGGTGGATTTTCGGGTTGTACCGACGCTGGCACGGGTTCACTGTTGTCTTTACGAGGCACGTAATGTAATAATCGGTGATGAGATTGTCCACAATTGTCTACGTCACAGTTGGGGGCTGTGCATGTGTCCTTACGATGATGCGCTAGTAAACATTTATAGCAAATACCGTAACGCTTTACGTGCTGCCATCTGGCCTTTCGTAGTGATTTTTTAAACTTTTTACACTCAATTAATGTGTGACTATCAGTACGACAATAACGACACTTTTCTTGACTTTGTCCATCTTGCACTAGAACAGTTTGTATATTGTTCACTTTTTCACTTTGTTTACGTTTTGAATTGTCCGTCGTAGGTTGTAATAAAGTAGCACTACAAGTTGATATTTTCACGGCTTCTTCGGTGAGGAAATCTGACAACACGTTTAGTCTAGGTTTTGGTGATTCGGCGGTGATCAACGGGTAACTATAGTCTGTCCACTTCGCAAGCAGGGTAGTAGGTAGCTTGAATAAGATTACGTTGACTACTTCCACGCCTTGCAGGTATTCATGGCGGCCAAGGGCTCGTACCGCTGCGACGTAATTTTTTATTTTGACAGAGAAAGGTACTATTTCACGATGGTAATCGGTGGGTAAGTTGTTCAAACTTCTTATGTCTGCCACGATGCGTGAAAGAATTACGTCGACGTTGCCGAATTGTAATTTTAAAGTGGACATGACGTCGGCAGACGAAGCGCCACTGATTAGAAGGCCGGCCACGGCCTCCTGTGCGGCGCCGCGTAGACATTTACGTAGCCGCCAGAGGTTTTCTTTGTCGGTAAATTTGCAGATTTCTGTGGATTCCGAATACGCTTGCTCAAAATGGAGCCACTCCTTTGGGTCGCCGCTAAAACTAGGGAGTTCTTTCGGTGTGCTGATACGACTTATCAGTTGGGTGTTTTGCTGGGTGGCGGAGGACGTGACGAGTTCCTTGATTGCGCTCGCGAGCTGTTGAACTGCTCCTTCTGTGTCGGCCGGGTTCGTGCGCGACTTGCGTTCGTCCAGGTCGAGCTGCTGGAGTTCATGCTGGCTACGCTCCAACCACTTTTCAACGTCACCCGCGCCATTTCGCTCCGATGTTTCCGATGGTTCCGATGGTTCCGATGGTTCTGATGGTGGACTGTAATCTTCATCGAGTTCGGCTAGGTCCGCCGCTAGTTTTCTGTCGATGAGCTCCATCTCAATGCGCGCCTTCGCCTTGGCTGCTTCTAGTTCCAATCTCTTCTTTTGAGCTTGGATGGATTGTGATGATGAGGGTTTCTTGGACTTGACCGATTTGCGTGATGTATGTGAAGGCGGGTTTTGTTTACCGTCTCGTTCCGATTTCACTACACTCGCGGCACAAGAATTTCTTACTTTAAGTTCATCATCCTTCTTCCGTACTGGTGTAGGCGGTGGCACTTCCTGTGCTTTGGTTACCGATAGTAACTTTGCCTCCAACTCCTCCTTTTCTCTCTGTTTACTGATGGTACTGCGGGTGTTAACCATGTTTTTTTTCGGCGGCGGAGTATTAAACATTCGCGATCTGGCTCGAATGACCACTGTTACGGTTGTGGACTTGTGGATGGTAGTAAACAACACAGTTTCAAAAATACAGAGTTATATTTTCGTTTACGAGGTTGGATTACAAGATTTTTTTATGGTAAAGGAAGCGCGCGCAGTAGCTTCACGATAGATTCGACACTGCGTCAACAACGATCAAGATGGCGGTTCGGAACTCGCTCGCCCCTCTCCCCGCATGGACCCCGCGCGCTCCCTTCTTACATTTTAAGTTTTTAGGTATTATGAAGTAATGATTTTAACAGAAATCATAATGTGATTATAAATAGGTTTGCACCACTTCGGGTCAAATGCTAGCCCGACAGCGTTCCTAGACGGTTTGTTAGTAAACTTCGTTACAACAGATCACCGTGCATACCTACGCCTTGGAGTTTTCTGTCAGAAAACGTAACGTTTCAACTGTCTGCGATAATCTCAACTGTCTCTCATACCCACTCGCTTTGTTATCCGTCGTCATCAAGTACGTACTCGTCTGTCATTTTTGTTTCTTTACTTATTTCGAAATGTCTTAAGGACCGTCCATGTCACTTGAGATAAATCCAGAAACTTGTCATTTCATGGATGAAGAAATTGGTCGTGCTTTTTTAGTTAATTGCGCTCGGCTAGTTTATTTAAGCAAGGCGCGAGGTTGAAGAAGTCGTATTTGAGAATGAATAGCGGTCGCGCTGAATGCTGAATGGGCGCGCTTACAGCAAACTGCGGTTTTTATTAGAAAGGAAACGAAAGTACTGAGCAGTTTTGTAAAGCTTGATTGCAATCGAAAAGATGTATAGGATAGTCTTCCACTTGTGGCCCCAATTTTAAAACACACTTTCGTCGTACTATTTATGCGCTATTCAAATGACTTTCCGGCTGTTTCACCAAAAACGTAATTACTTTTGCCAGTGGATACACAACTTGTATACGAACAAAACTAATCAAGTCTCGTTAGTTATGACCTGATACATGATCTATATCTTCAGTAATAAAACCATGATTAACTATTGTGTATCCAAACCCAATTTGCGACAAGAATCTGTATCGGCAGTCTTATTGTGGATTACAAGAAGATATTATTTCGTACCTCTATTCTATGTTAGGGTTGGATTAGTTTAATGTCCCTGCTCTGGGACTAACTCCATAGATATTGACACACGGCTTCTGTTAGTCCGGTGATTAAATTAAGCCATGGATAATAAACAGTCACTCAATTAATACTGGCTTGGAGTAATTGCTTGTTCGGTTGGCCCGAACAAGAGCAGTGGCTTGCGGAGCGTGTAAAGATGGCTGCCGTAGCTTAGAGGGCTTAGGTAAGTACATGACACGATCACCGCGAAATGCGCGTTAGATCCTTACACAATAACACAGCATTGATATTGTCACTTGAGCCCTTATGCCTTTGTAAGGTCACGCCAAAGACGTTGTTCATAATTAATTGGACCCGCCACTGCCTTGGGGTCAGCAGCCACTTGAGCGAGGTAAACTGTATACGCAACGTTCGATTAGGCTCCTGATTCTATTGGTGGCAATTCAATTGTAATAATAATTGATCTACACTATTGTGGATATCATTTGCTTAATTAGTCACAGTTGGTTGTAACAGAGCCACAACGGAACCCGATATAGCTGTGAAATATAAAGGGAGCACGGAGAAAAACTTCCCGCTAGATTGTAAAAGAAAAGTAAAGCGAAAACGTTGTTATTTTTTTCAGAACGCTACAACTAACGTCTAATAGATTTTACGATGTAGAAAAAAGTCAAACAGCGTTCGATTCCGTTTTCAAATACATAAAAAGGAGTGTAGTACCATTTATTTTATGCATACAAGAGAAGCAATTCCGTTGACTGAAAACTTCAATTTGTCGCTATCGCAGAGCTGCAATGCCTTGAAGTTTTATAGCGCTATAAATCTATAATATCGTAAAATACCGTAGTTACTGCAAAATTAATTACAAGGTGAATAAAACTCTTCCTACTACACAGAACATTAATCCTGAAATCGACTTAACGTGTTCCATGTTCAATTTATCGGCTTGTACGTACGTATTGCGGAGTCCGGCAACGAAATTAAAGTAGTGCCGGCCACCGGATCGACGGAACTAAATCGCCTGCGGAATGCAACCGCCGCATTCGTAACAACTACATCAATAATGTCCACTTCGCTTGAAACCATAGCCAATACCGAAAGGTTTTCTACAATCTAAATTATAGAGTAACACAAGCCAACGTAGCCGCAGCGTCGAGTGAAATAGGAAATCGATATGAGAATTAACTTACAGTTTCCCGGTTTGTAATATTTGCTGTCTTATTATCACGGTGGAAAGTGTGTTTGTCGAATGATATTATTATCTAGGGACATATTGTGGTTGTTATAACTACGTTCTAACAGGTCTAGGAGAAAGGAAAGAGAAGAAGAATAATTACGGTGGTAAGAACTGAATATTGCGTTGTGTGTAGACGTGTAGTAAGTGCCGCGCCGCGAAACAATTGTTACAATTTCCTTTACGCTGTGATATGTAGGATTGGGCTCCGGGCGCGGGCGGCACTCGCTGTCCCACGGTAAGTACGTGTGTCGCAGCTGCTCGCGCTAATATTTGTCCGCTGTGAAACAAAGCCAATATCTGTAAAAGTTTTGGCGCGCCGCACCATTATTTATTCAGAGGCTCTTGCGTTTCTTAAACTTTTCGAGAGCTCCGTCGATATTATAAGGGAGCCCCGGCCTGGGTACAAGTGGCCGCAATTTTCTCTGAAAATAGAGGTTTGCAAATTTCGGTCTCGTGGACAAAGGAAATTCACATAGGATAGATATATAAAATTGTGGCGAAATTAAATATCAATGATAAATTAGTGATATTTACAAGTAACTCTTTTTTAATATTTTTTGGTCATATTAATCTAGATGAGGCCGATGTTTCCTAGCTAACTGATTCACAAGTATATGAAGCATATTATTTACTTGCTAGGAAAGGGCTCCGACGCGTTCTGTAAACGCCATCAAAGTGAACAGACGGGTCTGGGATGAATTATGAATTCCCTCCACATAGCGTATCATCAGTCAAAGCTTCTGTTTCAACGCAAACGCCGACGTGTCCTCCTTTTTTTCAATACCTAACGAAAATTGATAATAGTTCTTCCGCTCTTGATTGAAAAATATCCAAGCAAACTCTACTGTAAAATCTGCTCCTGAATGTTTCCGCAGTTTCTAGCAGCACCTACCTTCCTACAAATCTACAATCCTACCATTTTTAATTGTCTTTCGAACCAGCAAGTTTCCTAGAATCTAAAAACTTCGTTGTTTGCTTTTTTCCTCAATTAATTTGTCCTTGGTTCCAACGCAAACCCATATAAACAGGGTTCCGTTTGAAAATAGAAAATAAAAATGATAGAGAAAGTAGGTCCCTACTACAAATAAATGTTGGCAATAATATAAAAGGGTTTTCAGCAAATTCTCTCATGTTATTTCCACGGGTATATTGTAAAAGAACGTACAAAATCGCAGACAAAAGTTATAAAACCATAATTTGATTCGGTTCTATTATTCAAATGTAATAGTATCGATCGACGTACTTACATGAGTTTGAAATCGAATATCTTTTACAGAAACATTTCTATGCATGAACGAATAAGTGAATATCTTCACAAGAGCTCTTTGAAATTAATATAAAAATTATGTTTTATAGACTGAAAAGCAGTTGCTAACGTATGAGTAATCATAGGTTGGCATCTGCTTTTCAGCATAAGTATAAATAAACTATGCTGAAATAATTTTTCTTTTGAGATTAAATTTTAATTTGAATTCGTTCAAGCTATCCTAATTTTGGGATATGCGCGTACGAAGTCGTGGCAAAAGCTAGTTAGTACATATGGACCGGGATTTTGCTTTGAAGAATGTGTTTAATAAGTTTTATACGACACGATTCTCTGCAAATTAATAACTGAGAAATAAATTTATATTATATACAAAACGGGGAAACTCTTGGCCCAAATCTCACCTGATGGAAAGTGATGATTAGGCCGAAGATGGAAGCGAGTTTCACCCGGAATCCTCTTACACAGAGGAACTGGCTATCATACCACAAAAAAAGCCTTTACCGCTCAAGTATGTACCTACCTACGCTCGTCGCTCATATAATAAATTATATTTTATTTCTCGGAATAGTAGAAATGGACAGCTTTCCCTAACCCTTATTCGCAATGCAATGGAATATTAAAACTTTAATTAACATTTTAAAACTGGAATTTAAATTTATAAACAGAAAAACTGGCCAAGTGCGAGTCAGACTCGCACACAAAGGGATCCGTACCATAAACCTTATTTTTTATTATTTGTTGCTATAGCGGCAATAGAAATACACAATCTGTAAAAATTTCAATGGTTCTTGAAAAACAGTCCGCTGAAAGACAGACAGACAGACGGACAGCAGAGTCTAAGTAATAGGGTTCCGTTGGTTACCCTTTGGGTACGAAACCCTAAAAAGAAATGTCAAAGTTCAAATAAAGAACGTCTGATGAATAAAAGAATAAAGACGCGTGGTGTGCTATGACGTCAGCCGCGTGTAACGGGTGTCACACGCTTGGTTCGGCTTCGAATGCAGGCTGGCTGTAAATTTTCGGCTAGCTGCGCATAAAGAATAAATCAATCGTATGGTAGTCTGCCGATTGAGGACTTTTTTTTCTTGTAGACAGGTTTTTCAGCAGCCGTAGTTCTTACGCTGGATTGGATTGACATATAAGCTGAGTCTGAAAACAAAATTTTTCAAAAGCATTTTTTATAAAAACCTCTACCTTGGCCAGATGGGTAAAAAAAAATCGTTGAAAGATACTAAGGTACCTACTCAAATAGAACCCATAAAAATAAGATTAAAACTGCTTAAGCTTCTAGGAAAAAAGATAAATAATGATCCAGCAACAATTCGGAATTGGGATCCAAGAGTAATATCCACACAAGGTAAATAATTACCTCGTATATAACGGTGTGGGTGTCTCCCGATAGAATCACATAAGAAATATTATCCTGTTGCCCCAAAAATACAATGGTACTACATTTCCAATAAGTACGGATCACGGATCATTGTCTTAGAAACATGTTCATGCCGTTTTGAATTCCTTTCGGAATTATGAAGGACGAATTCTTTCCGTGTTATTGTTCATGCCACAATGAACGAATGACTGAGGGTATCTGTTGTCTATTATAACACTCGAATTGTCGAGGGGTGAGTGAATGGAACGCTAATTTTGTGATTGTTGGGGGTTTTCGTTGTTGTTTTTTTTTTTTGTATCATAAATAAATTTTTGAACACCGCCCGTGTTGTAAATAACGGTCTCCGGGTCGTGGCTATCTAGTCCACCTGATGCTAACCGATAATTTCTCACTGTTACTAAATTTAGCTTATTAAATTGACTATCAACCTAAACACATGTAAAATATCGAAACCATTATCTTCTGAACTGGTATTAAACTTGAATATGATAAAATTACCTGTCAACTTGATAATCAATTGCCCTATCTGTTGAAAGAAGTATGTACAGCGTCACCCTCATAGAACCTCTAAAAATGAGTTTCAAAAGTCTTACATGAACACATGACTAAAGGAACATTACAAAGCGCATTCCCAGACGAACTTTCACAAAGAACGTAGTAGTAGATTACTACGATTCCATGTCGGCCCGGAGTGATGTTTGGACGTCTCACAGTCTGGGCAAGACATCGGTTTGCAACTGCGCGGTCTTACTAAGTTTTCACTGAGTTAATTCTATTAATACAGGGTGAATTTTCTAAGTGTGTAATCACACACGCACATACTCACACACTCACACATACTTAACACACGCACTCATACTCACACACCCGTACGCCCATATTGAACACGTACCTACTAACATTTGTTTTGCATCCTTAAAATACCTTTAAACAAACTATAAATTGTCAAGTATCGTACTACTTTCTGTCAGCACGCTTAGTACATAATTTATAAAATGAAAATGTAAAGGGTCCTGGTGTCCTGAAACACAGGCCTCGAGCTTAGGCACCAGTCTCCCACAGTAAAATGCCTGCAATTAAAACTGCACGAAAATCCGTAGCGTATAAAAGTAGAAATATTATCCGTTTATTCGCTACTGTAAATAAACGGATAATATTTTTATACAAAAAACATATTTCTTTAGCTACATGTTGTGTATTGTATTATAATATTTTCAGGATATGCTGTTTTTCATTTATTTTTTATTTTCAGGACCCAAAAAAAATAAAAATAAATGATTTTTAATTTTGTGTTGTGTGAATCCTGTGGTCGATTCTGTTGATATCTCACCGTGTACCTACACTTAGGTGGAGTAAACGACAATTGAGCTGTCATGTCTTGTTTGTATGGTTTGACAGCTCACTTGTCGTTTTCTTCGCCCAACTTTCCACTTCTACATGATTACAGAATCGCACTGCTGTTTCGAAACGGAACGAAATCAATGTTTGTTCAAATGAAAGATGAAACGTTAACACTTTATAATTTCTTCGAAAGTATTATCAGGAAAAAAAATAAACAGATTTAAAAAAAAAGTGTATTGTAAGCTTGAATACATCTTCTTCTAATATATCTTCTAATATAAAAATCTCGTGTAAAACATTTGTTTGTAAGTTTGTATGTTTGTAAGTTTGTTAGTTTGTATGTAGGGGGTAATCTCAGGAACTACTGGTCCGATTTGAAAAATTATTTCAGTGTTAGATAGCCCATTTATCGAGGACGGTTATAGGCTATATATCATCACGCTAAGACAAATAGCAGCGGAGCATTAATGGAAAATGTGGCGCAAACGAAGTTGCGGGGGTCAGCTAGTAAACATTATAATTTAGTTGTCTTTATTTCATAACTTTTAAATAACTACTCAAAACAAAAGAATATGTAAAAAAATCTTGATGACCTCAATCCCCTTCCCTACCCTCAACCTCATCGATAAATTCTTCAACCTGATTTTTGTTCATGTTTAGACTTGAACAAAAACTACGTGGCTGAAGCGAGGCTGCAGCGCTGCAGCTGCGCTGCTACCACGCGACACTTAACGGTAAATTTGAAAGCGCCCTTAATGTCACTTGAAGAGTACTTACTTAGCCAAACTCAGGGTCTACTTGATGCTAGCAAACCTCTAAGTGGGAGCTATACCTGGCAGCGTGTAATGGCTCCTGTCATTAGTTGTATCAAACACTCAAGTTTGTTGTTCTTTGAAGTTCGACACAGGTGTTGCCGGTTAAGGCCATTTATGGAAGAATGATATCAGACCAGCCTTGCCCGTGACTTCTATAAGTTATTCGAGAGAAGCCGGACTGTTGTTAGCGATAAACAGTAGCTTATGGCTAACCGATGTTTTAGAGGTAGTAATTTTAAGAATCTATTGTATGTTTTTACTAGCTGTACCCCGCGGCTTCACTCCCGTCAACTGGCTACCTGTCTACCTACTTACCTACCTACCCCGCTACTCTCTTACTCGCAGACAATTTGTATTTGAATAATGTCAATATTTATACGATACTAACGTCACTCAATGGGGTTGGCAACTGTCAAAGTGGCGCTAGCGTAGATTGTTCCCAAAACATTGCCTTTTCATATGGTCAAATACAGAAAATAATTTCAAACATTTACAATGACGCGCTGTATTGTCTCTAAATGCTCTGAAATTGGAACGCATCAAATACCGAAGGATATAAAAATACGAACGCTTTGGTTTAGAAGCTATCCGTCGTGAAAAAGTGATTCATACGAAAAGTACGAGGTTATGGGGTAGCTAAACACTTTTTAGATAGTCATTATTCAATTCAATTCATTTATTTACTTCAGACATGGTCCACCCCTACACTCCTCATCTTATTTCGTACCTGCTTGTGTGATATCAATGTTAAAAATCCACACACATCTTTCAATAAGATCCGCTTTCTTTCCTCGTAAGGGAGCTCCACGTTTTTTAAGTTTTTCTTTGAGTTCCTTGACTCGCCAGTTAGAAAACATGACGTATAATTATGTGCTCCACTTATTTTAATTGTTTTACAGCTGCCTTTAAGTTACATAGTAAAGAATTTAGACGTTTCACTGCAATTAACACAACATAAAAAAATAACAAGGGAACAAACTATGCTAGCGCCATCTGCTTTTAGCTTGCACCGGCCAACCCCATTGTTTTGCCTTCCCGGAACCTCTCCACTAACACTTAAACTTTATGGAATGGTATTAAAGTTCAACTTGACTTTTAAGTATTATTACGAATCTTTTGTATGGGGGTATAGAAAAGTGTTGTTTTTAGCCTTTTTCAGGCAATTTTAAGAACCATCCTCGTACTTCAAGGAATATGCTAAAAAAAGAATTAGCGAAATCGGTTCAGCTGTTCTCGAGATTTGCGCTTAGCAACACATTCAGCGATTCATTTTAGATATATACAATAGTAACCAAAAATGCATAAGCATTCTTACGCACTAACAGCTTGACGGTTAGTTTGACTTACGACCTTCTTTTTTCCAGCAGTAGTCAACAAACGGTTGTGGTTTATAATTTCGTAATTACAAAATGAGCTCAGATAGCCCAACGGTTTAGCGCCCTCAGAGAGAAGTGTGATCCAGTGTGTCGTAAGTTAAAATCCCACGCTCTACCAGACTTTTTGTATGTTCTTATTCACATTGCAATAAGTTAGAAAGGTAGATCACAAAAAAAATACAAAATAAGAATTTAGATTTCTGCGAGGTAGACATCAGTTATTTATAATTATTAATATTTAACTTGAACCAAATGAACTGTCGGTTGGTTGTTGTTGTTGGTTAGTGACGTGTGGTTAGCAGTAGCGTAATTATTCACAAAATGCAGGCAAACATTAGTATTGAAGTGAGGGCGACTATTATTGCGCTGCATAAAAGTGGTCTTAATAAAACTCAAATATCTGAAGAAACCGGACTGAATGTGAGTAAAATATTTATATTTGAATTGTAACTTTATAAATTAATCTTTAAATATTTTAACTAAAAATTTATACCTGAGATTATTTGGTAGAATATGGCTTAACTCTTTTTATTATTTTTTGAATCCATCCTTCACTTTATGAGGCTTAAAAGCGAAATATTAGTATTTATTATTGGATTTATAAATACGCAGTGTTTTATTTTAAAATTATATTAAATAAATATGAGTATTAACTATATAAAACTGGCCAAGTGCGAGTCGGACTCGCCCATGAAGGGTTCCGGTACCATTTATCTATAAAACTACGAAAAAAACACGTTTATTGTATGGGGACCCCCCATAATATTTAATTATTTTAAATTTTTAGTGTTTGTTGTTATAGCGGCTACGGAAATACATCATTTGTCACGGTCGGTGTGAAAACCAGCGCTGGGGCTCTGTTTCGCACACGAGTCCCAGCATAATGCTGAGCGATGACCGTTTTACGTGGAGGTGACGCATATTGTCCCGATTTTTTGTTATTTTTTAGTGTAGTAAGTGTTGTTTGATTTCTATGCGTCATGCTTAGCGTGAATAAACTATTTTTCTTTCTTTCTTTCTTATTTGTGAAAATTTCAGCTTTCTAGCTATCACGGTTTATGAGATACAGCCTGGAGACAGACAGACAGACAGACAGACAGACAGACAGCGGAGGCTTAGTAATAGGGTCCCGTTTTACCCTTTGGGTACGGAACCCTAAAAAATGAAGCCACTTTAGTATTTTGTTAAGTATAGCGACCTAATATTTTTATTTTTTTTTGTTTTAGAGAAATACTGTAAGTCTTTGGATAAAAAGATATGAAGAAGAGGGTAGCCTTGCTAGTCGAAAGAGAAGTGGAAGACCGACGCTTATTAGCGAAGCGCAGCGACGACATATTATGGTGGACGAGTATGAAAAAATTGGTTTCACACCAACGAGACACTTTGCGGAATTATTCGACACCTCGTTGCAAACTGTTCGCCGTGCGCTCCACGCTGAACGTGTGCATCACAGAAAACCTGCTAAAAAGCCTTACTTGACAGAGAAACATAAACAAGAACGATTACGTTTCGCACGGGATTATTTAGATTTCGACTGGAATACCACCATATTTTCAGATGAAAAAACATTTAAATCCAGTCAAAAGGGCAGACTTCATTTATGGCGAAAGGATAACACTCGATGGTGTGATAAAACGTAATCCCCAACACCGAATCAGGTCGTATTACAATTATTATGTGGGGGTAGATGAGTGCAGCAGGACCAGGAGAACTGGCTTTCATTCCTCCACGCGCAAACAGTTCGACTTATGCGGAAGTATTAGACTCCATCATGCTACCTACTGTGCGCAACATTTACCCTGCTGATTAGTTAACACAATTTTCATTTGTCCAGGACAATTGTCCTATTCACCGGGCGAGTACTGTGCGTGAGTGGTTTCACAATCACCCGGAGGTTATTGTTGTTCCATGGCCAGCGCGATCACCCGACCTCAACCCCATAGAAAATCTATGGGGCTTGATGGTGCAAAGGTGGGGTTCACGGAATGAGAGGTCCACGGAACAATTGAAAACCCATTGCATGGAGGTGTGGGAAAATTTAAGAGGGAGCGAAACATACGGTAATAATGTTGGGTCCATGCGCAAACGGCTACTTGACTGCATTGAAAATAATGGGGGTTATACAAAATATTAATTAAATTAAAATATCCTTGTTTTAGTTTTAATAATCAGACGGTGTAACTAAATATTTAGTAGGCCATTTTAAAATATTAATAACGTTTAACGAAACACTAGACATATTAATTATGTTGTGTTGACTTTCGTTTAAAACAGCTTTTTCTTTTAACTTGTGCCATCGCCTCATCTTAGGAATGCAGTGAACTCGCTACTAAGTTTGCTGACGGTAGTCATGGTTTTATTTTGTGTTCTGTTTCTTCTGCCCGCATTGTTGTAACATAAATTAATAGTTAGATTAATTTTTCTCAACTAATTGACGATTGCCTTAAGTTTTTGAGGTTGAGTTTCAATCTTCTTTTCGCCAAGAAAATGAACAATTAAGCTATAACCTCAATACATTATTTATGACGTTACCTAAAAATAACATGTTTACCAAGTCAAAACCATATATCAGTTTTCAATAAAACTGGTTGAATAGCAATACCTTTAATAACTAGCTATTGACAGTTATATTTTGTATTATTAAAATATCCTTTCATTGTTATTATGAATGGTCTAAGTGGGTATATTTCCAACAAACAATGTTATCGACGGTTACAAGAGAACTTTTTTGGTGGAATGGTCGCCTCAGCTGTGACTGTGTAAGCATGTTCTTAATGAGAGACAGTACATTAGTGTGTGTTATCTGTGGAATGTTGAGATACTCATACAAGCAACGAGTATTTAGTGTTGACGACAACGTGAAAATAGAAGGTAGTAAGTCAAACTATACGTCAAGCCAATTACTTTGAGAGATTTTTATCGACTTTTGTAGTCTGACTGTACATAGAATAATAAAATATAAATAATAATAAATACGCCTAAAGCCTTCCTCGTTAAATGGACTATCCAACACTGAAAGAATTTTTCAAATCGGACCAGTAGTTCCTGAAATTAGCGCGTTCAACCGACCGAACAAACAAACTCTTCTGCTTTATAATATTATAGTATATAGTATAGATATGTCAAACAAATCCGTTGTCGACTATTCTGCCAATGTCTAAAGTGATGGATTAAGAAGCATTCCATCGCTTTCACAAACTGTCGAAAACACTAAATTTATCTGCATTTTGATTAGCTTTTGACATTGATTGACGCTGAGATGATATTGCGACTTGAGTTTCATATTTTTAATTCGGCTTTTATATCAAACGGCACTCCCAGTGCCAATCAAACTATTTTACCTATCTAAAATATTTGTTACATTTATATTAGAAAAGTGAAATTGGTGACGGATAAAATTAATATCGAATCGATTGCGACGCTCTATTCGTCAACAGAGCTAATGAAATCGTAAGGTGCTTGATTGAATGATGGCTCAGTTGAAAATTGATTCAACTGTTGTTGTACCGACCGGTTAAATGAAAGAAGTTATGTTCCAATGAATGTAGAACGCCGTTCACGAGGCTTCATTTCTGTTTATTACGCTCCGAACTCAATATTTACGACTAGTTTCTGATTTTTCGTATATTTTTTGTATCGGAAAACGTTCAGTTGTGCGCCTACCGTTAATTTAAACGCATTGTGTTGCGTTGCTATACTCGCTTGTTGGCCGAAACATATTAAAACAATGCTATCTCTTGAATCTCTGCGTGCTAGCTATTCATAATTGTTACAATACCTGAGCAAGTTGTAACTTACCAAACAATAATGTATTATGTCCCGTATCTAAGCAACACCCACGGGTATGTAACTTATGATTGCTTCTGTAATTTATTTAGATCCACGCTTATTTCCTCACCTTCGCTGGGATCTAGGTTCACTCGTTTTTAAATCCGAACCACGAAACTGGAATAGCTTCCACTGTATTCAAATTAAGTTAGGATAGCATATAAAAGAGATTTTCGTTGAGTTGCTGCAACTCTGCAGTATTGCTCAGGCGCTTTGCGTTGAAACTTCACACCGAGCATTCAAATGGGATTTTTGAGACCACTTTTACGAATAGCATGATATTAGCTGCCCATTTAAACGTCAGGAGGCATCTTCGAGGCGGGGACTCTAAAGATAACTTTATTTTATGTAAAGACATCCTCTAAACTTTTTGCCGCAGCTTCTAACGCACTAAGTTTGCAGCGCAGAGCTGAAAGAATGTTTTTGTAATTTCCTAATGAGTTCTAAATAACATATCTTTTCTTATTAATATTAAAAGTTTCGGTAACACTGAGTAATTAATTATACTTTCTTACATAGTTAAGAATCTTCGCCTTCAAAGTAACGAGCCAAAGTAAAATCAATATTGATGATCTCGCTCACAAAATAATCACCGTCTGAGTTAGGACAACGTAATATCGTATTTAAAAATGGCATGTGTTTTAATTAAATATTCATAGGTACCTATTTATGCTGTTTAAGCTCAGGCAAATCCTTAGCTCGATATAAAGGCTTAAAGTATTAACTATTACAGAAAACTCTTTTTCATTTTGAGTGCGCCTTAAGCAATTTGTTTTCGTTACTTTGAACTTCTCATTACTTACAATGTCTCCTACAAAATTATACGAGGCCTTTCTATCTTGACTGGTATAGCTACATAGAATATTAAGTTTCCAAAAAAGGCAGAACTTAAATACTAAGATGTATTTTCCAGACACGTTTTGGCGTAGCAAATAATAAGGCTGCGTTTCCACCAGAGATGTGCGAGGATGCCTAGCAAGGGACGAGTCTGTTTATAAGCAATAGAATCGCTGTATATAACTATATACCTAGCCTCGCTCAGCGTAAGCGATCCTATTAGTTTTTAACAAACAAATCGGTCATTATTAGTTTTGTCCCCCGTAGGGCGAGCAAATTTCTGTGGCACATGGTGTGTTTAAAAAAAAAAAAAAGATTATTTTTTTGCAACGGGTTTCTTACAAATTCGAATTCTACTAGGGCAAATAGGGTATTATATGGAAGAACGCTATTTGCACATTCTCAAACAAATTACCGTTCCTCTCTTTATGTCCGAAGTATGCCTAGAGAAAAATCTGAAATCATTATATGTAATAGAAACTTATGTAAAGATTAAAGAAATTTTTAACGATGTCTCTATATAGCACACATTTACAAAATTTAGTCATCAACAAAAATTACATTAGTTCCACGATCCGTTAAGAGACGGTGCTGATCTAAAACGGCGGTGTTATAAAGCCTCGCTCAGCGTAAGTTCGGACATCTCTTTAGTTAAATCGCAGCCATAAGTAAGGACCGCTTTTGTCCCCCGTTGAGCGAGCAAATGTGTATGGTACAAAATGGTGTGTTTCCAGTTTGTTAGTTTCGGTGTTAAGTCACGTAGTGGTCACGTGCTGCTGTGCACCTCCAGGGTGTTGTGGAAAATTACTTTGTTTCTCTAGAAACGTGTCAAAGGCTTTGCAGAGAAGGGCACTGGTGCATATACATTTAAACATGGTTAAGCTGAAGGTCTTAGGCAGTCATTTTCCATATTCATTCTAAAACAGCCATAATTTTGCTATCGGTTAGGAGACCGATAATCACCTGGTGCTATGAATGAGGTATCCACGAAAAAACATTGATATTTAGCCCTGGCAAAAATAAATTATCATCAAGATATTCGACTAAGCCAAAGGGGATCGAGTAGAATTAACAAGTCAATGTATAGATATTTATTTCCACAAGTATAATAATGTGGCCGATGAATACGTCCGACCAATTTTAATAAAGTAAGAGCTACCTATATAACTTCCATGTGGTTTTCTTTATTATCCGAGTTGCGGGTTCATAACAATATGTTTATATTAAAAAGGAAATTGGATATTCTGAGTCTGTTGTGTTGGTTAGCGGGAATACCAAAAGGTTCCACAAGTAAATGCGTCATTCATTTACATTTAAAAATTGTGAAATAAATAAGCAATGTTTTGTTTGTGTGATAGACGACAACAACCAAACGAAAAAGTTAAGGTTACATATAGTCTTCAAGGTATCGTGAAAAAACACGGAGCTATTGTATTAATCCGAAAGCTTTTTTGTTCGTAATTCCTGAGCATATAAACGGCTGTTTTAGCACTGTTTTTGTTGCGAACTTTTTGTGTGTTAGCTCGAAGAAGAAAGCGATATTACAATAATAGGTCGCGGAAAGCGAAAGTCATTCCGGCCATCTGATCACGAAGGTTGCTTTCATGGGCTTGTATAGGTTATTCCGCCTTAAACTTATGGTAATTCGACAAGCGAATTGTTTTAAAATTAACTTCATGGAAGTAGTAAACTAGTAATAATCTCGCATAGATTTGTCGTATAGATTATTTTGTACAACGATCGCAGACTTATTAACTACCAGTATTTTTTGCCAAGGTCGCCATTTTACATGACATTTAAAGTTGATCCACAGAAATATTGCCTCTTTCCGTCTTGTAATATACTTTCGTGTAGCAATGACATTAGCATCTAAAGTCAAGTTCGGCTTTACATCAAATACTGTGTTGTTTTGGCGACTGGCAGCAAATAAATAAATAACTTGAGTACATTGTTTCAGAACAAAAATGTGCGCGCATATCTCTGAGTCGCTGGCTCATCGCTTTTACGAAAAAAGAAATAGTTCATATATTCTGTTCTTATACTCCCAAGCCACTTATTTCATCAGCATTTTGACGTTCTGCTAATATCGGTGTGTGAGGTAAATATTCAATATTAAAGCCGAAACTCCAATATGTCTTCGGCCTCGTGTCTTACCTAATATACATGACAACATTAAGCATCGGCCTCAGGAAAATAACGTCGGCCGGGGTCTCTTGAACATGTTATAAGTATTGGTAAACTGTTAAGTGCTACACTATCGATAAAGTCAATATTTCGCAAGTGCGTAGCGGCAGGAGTGCGACGGGAAACTTCACCAAGTACCCTCCATTAAATGCGGCTATATTCGATAGGTACAGTCCGCCCTAGAAACTCGAATCGAAAAATCTTGAGACATCGCTACCCGTCCACCCAACCCCGCTCTTAAGGGTTATCAAAAATACAACAGTTTCAAAGTTACACAAAGTTTTATAGTTTTTGGAATTGCTTTCCCTTACACAACATAAAGTGGGATGTCTGCAACTAATACAATACTTAGGTCACATAGTCTGGAGTGGCGTATAAAGTTACTGCTCTTGTATGTGCTGCTGCTCTTGCTTTGTGTCTTGTACAATGCCAGCTAGGTATGCGACGAGAGCGATATATGGATTTTAAATGGTTACTATAAAACGAATTCGCAGTTTATGGGTATTGATGGTTTTATTGACGTGTTATAGAGTAGATTTATTTTATAAGACATTATTTTATGGCTCATGTTTAACTTACCACCAGATATAGTAACAAATAGCAGACAAAAGTAGTAAATGATCACCAAAATGAAACTCGCATTTTAATGTAAAATTATAACCAAAGTTTTAACACTTTGCTATCCTATTTAAGTAAAATGACTCCAAGTAAATCATGAGTAACCCAAAAATAATAAATGATCACCAAAATTAAACCAATCTGGCGCTCGACGGCCGCTGCCGAAGCACGCTCGCTTCGCTCGCTCGCCTTCGCGCGCTAATGGTCATGGTTCTAACCTAACCTAACCCACATGTTTCACCAGCCATAGAGGGGATCCGACGCAGACACGTTACTATAAAATTTGAATATTATACTAACTGAATATTAATTTGCTCGCTAAGATTTGGTGATAATTTACTAAATTTGGAGGTCGAATACAATTTAAAGTGGAGTCGTGACTATTTTTCTGGTGTTAAGTAGATATTTTTGGTTACAAAACTAAGGGTATCAAAGCATTTTATGGTGGTCATTATATTTATTCCCTTATTTTATTGCTTTCAGAGTTGGACTTAAACTAAAATGAAATGTTGTTTAGCTTACTTTATTTTTTTATTTTATTTGCCTATTTATGTTTTCTCCTTATCTTTTTCTTTTGTTTAATAACCTCTGAAAAAGCTTTTCATGTTGATTAACAGTCAGAAAAATACTCTATCAAGATTTAAAGATAAAGCCTTTTTTATTTTTCAGGATCAAAGGACTGGAAAAGGAGGGAGAGTCGGTTTTATTAATTAACACCCAGTGTACTGACTTCATTCGTATTTTTTAATAAAACCGACTTCAAAGAAGGGGCGTGTTTGTATTAATCTTCGTCTCTACATACTTTTATATGACTTAGGTATTACATAACCACTCGGTAGGTATATGACTGAGTCCTTCAAGTGTACTAGTTTGGGCTCCAACTTTCATAATTTCTTTTCCAATAATATTACTTGATCAAATATCGAGACTTAACAAAATTGTTGAGAGTTTGAACAAGTTGAACCTCTAGACCGACTTAAAGTTAGATAGTTTTCGAAAATCAAGCAAACAACAGCCCTTGAAAAGTTTTCTTAAAGACTAGCGTCGAATTCGTAATTCTGTACAGCATTTGATCCGCTAAAACGTGAAATGAAATTATAAAGAGTTGTCACAACATTACGCCTATACTCCTGGAAGGGTTAGGTTTGAGGAGGCCTGGGCAGCGGTAGCTTCCTTTTGCGAGGATGTCATTTCGCAAAAGGATAACTTGTCACAAACGAGGCATGTTGCAGAGGTGTTAATACGCGTTACCTGAATTCTCCCCATAGATGAAAAGCTTCAGTGCTTGGCTTCTTTCAAGTAAGTAGTTTAATACACGTTCAATAATTAATTTGATCAAACAGGCTGTTCAAATTGTTTGATCTAACAGAAATACGAAATTCTACATTTCTTTATATCACTTGACGACTAAATTTGATCAAATTTTCCCACAGACAATTATGCTAATTCGATCAAACGGTTTGACCCAGCCTGTTTGTTCAAATTACTTGAACGCAATCAATGCAATAATTTAGCCCAAATAAGCAGTGCACTTTATTGCGAATAACATTGCCTACAGGTGATTGAATTATGTGCAGGATGACCCTATGAGGATTTTTAATGATAAAATAATTGCATTAAAATTGAAATAATGTTAAAACACGTTTTAAAGAGCGCAAATTGAAAGGTAAGTTTCAAGGGTAAACAACAAACAATGGGTATTTAATCTGAAAATGAATGGTTGTTATTATAATTATGCTCGCAGATCGCACTATTTAATTTCGTCTAGTGGAGTTTAATGTTTCGTCATTTTTAATTTATTATTCATAGGTAATCGTGAAGGTAAACAATATAAATTAAATAAATAAGGGTACATCAAAGCGTAATCCGAATGAGAGTAGAAATACGATTTTCACAAGGCTTATAAAAAGTCAAGAGAAGCAGTTTACCGAAGAGCGATGCAGTAGCTATGGATGCTTCAACATCAAACGGCGCATAATATGAAATTGCATACAATATTCAAGTATCAAGTGCAATTCCGGACAGGTGAGATGTATGGATGCCTAAATGTACAGTATTTTACGGTGCAATAAAGGTTGATCCACACAACATCATGACCAGGACGTATCTGGATCGTAGTCCCGGGCACGGCCTGAACATGGTATGAGCAGATCAACGTTTATTGCAATGTGAAATACTGTGTGTGAACGACTTCATTTAAAATATACGCAACGATATTTGTGTTAGCTCGTAACGGTCCACAAGTCGTCAACGTACCGAGCATGGCCCGGATATGTATAGATTAACCTTAAATGTACAGTATATTAAAGTGCAATAATATATAGCAATTTTCTTAATCCCAGCTACGCTTGCTACGCCGTAGCCGACCCGGTTGCTACGCCGTAGCCGCTACGGCTATTAGTGTCAGCAACTATTTCAAACTTGACCTAAGATTTACTTGATTCTACTTGCAACTGTGTTCTCTTGATCTCAAGTTATATACTTGCGGGTTAAATTGCATTGTCTACTTTTGTGTTTTTCTGTCCATATTTGGAAAGCTCTCTCTAAACTTTGTGATAAACAAGTTTTATTAAAGTACCTATTACACTTTTAAATTTTATTGTAGAGGTAAGTAATTGGTGACAGCGATGACTTTGTCAGTACCGTTTATGATATACCTCACTAACAGTACTGACAAAATCTCCTGTGTCTAAAAGTTCTTTTTCGGATAATATAAACGTGACGCTTACTTTAAGAACTAATATACCAAACAGCTCGAAAATTCTAGTACAAAAATTCAGTGTGTCCAGAGCTTCCTCAACTAAGCCTTTGAATATTACTGTTGGTATAAAAGACTAAGGATACATTGGCCATAGGTAGCAACACTATGGAAAATCACATGTCAGCACTTTTACGCTTGGTGCAATTTCTTTCCTTAATATTTCAAGAGGAAATCACACACTAAATAAACACGTGTAAAGTCTTTGAGTTTTCACAGAAATATATTCACGGTATAATAATACCGTCCTTTTTACGTATAAACTGTCCATAACAGATTCTAAGAAATACGCAAGTACTCGTATATCTCTGGTTAGTATCCAAGAAGCAAACGAAGCCCTCCCCTCAGGAGAGCGAAACTTTTCTGATAACAGAAAGTACGGAACCAAGGAGTATCTACTGCGTAATGAAGTTAACGATAAAGGTCAGCTCACACCGTGACGAAACACTGCTCGCTTGGGCGTATATATGTACGTGGACGTATATATATTTAAGGTTGACCCTTCTGTGTCTGCCATACAGTAAAGAAACATAAAAAATAACCACAAAAAAACCGACCTCAAGAGATACTAAGAATTTCCAAACAAAGTTGGTGGAACTATTTGAGTTCAATCACACATTTTATTAGTTTTTCGTCGATTCATCACTTATTAGTTTTTCGTTCGATTTTTTTTTTAGAAAATATCGAAATTTTTATTAAAGCTATTAACGTAATCTTGAAATATGACCATGCCACAGTCTAAAATGGAATAATGATCAAACTATCTTGCGTTGTTACTAGGTATACTTGAATACAAATTTAATATGCATCAAAACCAGTATAGACAGTATGACTGTAACCTTTTGGATGTTTTTACGCAAAAATAAGAGAAACTGAAAACTTTCGTATATGTCTGCTCCGTCGGACCATCCCTTGTGAAAGCGACAGCTACGCTGATCGCACGCACATTTTAGACTTGTAACGGAGTGTGGTCAATTTTCCAAACTAAGTTATCATCAGCAGATCAAAATGATTGTGTGGGGTTAAGCTATTTTTTTTTTTGGAAATTGTCTACAGGTGCAGAGAAAGTAGGAATTGATAGAATTATTGAAATAGTAAAGTCATTGTTGTTCATCGTGATGAGTACAACGACACTTTTTTCCGTTTAGCGTTATGAATGTCGTGTAACATTTTGTAATAGTCTCGTTATCTGCATGCGTGTGTCTCGGTGTGCATTGACCCTAAAGGTTGCGAGAAACTGCCATAGTGGACATAATTGGATTGCTCCTCCTTAAATATGTATCGATCAATCTTATTATATATCACTCTGGAATTATATCGACCTAGGAGGAAACATGGTACCTGTTTCTCTCGTGGTGTAAGAGGATTAATAGATTAACACCTCGGAGATAATATTGGATTACGAGTCTTTGAAGGTGCCTCGTGCTCTGGATTAGAAATAACAACAATGCTAAATATAGCTGTTACTGGATAAAGATATTGTTGTGTTTTTTGTTCCGTAAAAGAGTGGTGTGCGTTAAGTTAGAGTAAAAAAATGGATTTTCTTTACCTAATGGATATCTTTTTCTGGTTTGGTAACTAAAAGAGGTATTAAATGATTTATTTTAAGTAAACAATCAAGTACTGTTATTAAAAATGATACTTTACCTAAATTATTGTTGTAATCATATTTATACTATATAACGTATTGAAGAATGGTTGATTTGAATTACGTCCAATCGAAAGAGGTTTGCTGGTTTTCTTTTCATAAATAATGCTATTCTCATTTTTATAATTGCAACAGTAATTTTCTATTCCTAGAAAGGTGTATATTTACGTGATCCATTTGATTCTCACGTTTATATTTACGTTTGAATGGCGTAACGTGTAACAACATACTTATTACTCAGGCGGCAACTGTCTACTTGTAAAAAACGTTAGCACGCGACCTCTCGTGACTGCAACTTTTTTAATTAGTATTTTGTCACATTAGCAAAAAGCCTTCCTAATGAGGTTTTGCTTTCCCCACATATTCGTGACAGAAACGTGATTCTGCCAGCAGAAAACAGATAATTTAATTACGCAGACGTGTTAATAGGCACGGGGCCTTTCCACTCACTTACCGAACCACAGACACCCCTTAACAACAACAACCGCTTATAAAACATCATGAACGTATAAATTTAAATTACCGCCGAGACACTGGAATTAATAGTGGGTCATCCGACAAATTTAGCGCCGGCCAGGGACTGGATCCATGCTAAGTCTCTTCAAATATTCGCAATAAGAATATACGATGAACCAGCACATCATTCTACGAACACGTTAAATTTAAATTACGATAAAGTTAAATTGAGTATCTCGGGAATAAGTGCTCGAGAGCTCAGGCGTCTAATTACAAATCTCACATATTTTGACCTACGAGGGTATATGGTAAACAAATCTCCACGAGCAATTTGATGTCGGGGCAGCTCTCCCGACACCACAAACCCGAGCCGGGGTAACGCGTGGTGATAAAACCACATTTGACCTTTTTATAAGAAAGGGTAAAAGGGTTAGGATGAGGGAAAACAGTATCGATTTAAAGTTCACCTTTCACTAATAGCGTATCTTAGCCCAATCTCGATTGTAAATGAATGAAACAGTATTAAAACCTCTGTAAAGCCTTGGCTTTAGGGGTATTTTCGCTAATATAGGAACTACGGACAGAGGTACCGGCAATGATAATAGGGTTGTTTGTCATAATCCCGAACATTATTACAGTCCCTAAAATATTTTCGCAGATAATATTTCGGTTATATTTTGCTTGACGTAATATTTTTTGCTTAAGATTATGGGTACATCTTAGAATAATAACGCATAGAAACCTATTACGAGTGCAAAAAGTGAGGCAACTAAAACTTAGCCTAATCCGTCAAACTTAGCCGTCAGGCCGTCAGTAGTCAATGTCACGTTCCGTCGAACACAGCTCGCGAGTAAATAATTGAAAATGACAGTTTGTTGCGTGAAAGGATGTTAGAGCACATCAGGAAAACAAAAAAATGTGATAAAATAACATTTCGCAAATAAGTACTCACATTCTATGCACTATTTTTACGTAAATCGATAAATAAAACAAAATTCTAATAACCTAACTTGTCATAACACAGTGTTGCTATTTGTGAGGAAAAAATACCCACATTGCTTTCATTCACATGTTTTTCATTTTTGTAATTTTAAAATACAATATTTACTGTTAATTCATATCAAACCCGATGTTTTAACATTGTTTATAATTATAACCCATCAAGCATTCTAAACGCATTGAACAATATCTCATTCTTTATGCGATTTATTTCCTTTTATTTTGAAATAAATTGAATTATACCTTCCGAAAAAATATGTCATATTACATGAAAAATCATGTTTACCTTTTCCAGTTCCCAACAACATAAAATACTTGCCTTGATAGCAAAATAGTAATGCGTCTTCCCATATTTTGTGGGTAACGGCTTAGTAATGGTATCACTGAAAGCTATATCTGTGTGCGTTAGAGGAACGTAGACACATTCGGCTCACGCACACAAAGAAAATTAAGTGGACACACGATTTTGCTCGGGTTTTGTTCGAGACGCGGCTTCTATGCGTTATTATTCTAAGGGGTACATATTTTACAAAATTGTGTTCTGAAAAATGAGATATTGTAAGCTGGTTTGAGTATTTTATTTTCGCAAAGACAAGAAATATGACTGAATCTAGGATTTAAATTGTAGTCCGTGCCAGCTGTTTTGCCGCATAACATTGTATAATACATATTGTAGAAGCCAACTGAGATAAATGTGTCGCCGCCGTCGCTGCACGGCGCACGGTCCGGAGCCGATGAGCTGCAGCTTATGCACCGCTGCACCTTTTAAATTCAGCTCACCGCTGCATGCAACATGAGGCGGCATCAACATTCACATGTATCGACGATTAAACACGTCTCTATCTACCGGTAGAAATCTGCGTCATAAGGTAGGATGGTGCGGCCATCAACTTACGGATAAAAGTATGTACGATGTATCCTGTAAGCATTCTCACAAATATGTACACTTCATGGGATATCAATCATCGTGGATATAGCTCTCCATACGTTTACGTTGCGCTGAAATTTCACGCTCAACGTGATAGATGGCGCTGGCTATTGCCTTTATCTCTGACCGAACCCTTTACGTGGGACGATGCTGTTGAGAAAACCTTCCATACCTTCAGTTAACGAGGGCATTCACATCAAAAGGCTACTTTATGAAGCTTGATCAACAGCTAGCTAGCTAGCTAGTGATTTACTCTCATTTTATTGACTAGAATAGGTTTTATTTCATTACCTAACAAATCAAAGAGCTAATCAAGTACAGAATTGTGATTTCACGGGTGAGTACAGCTTCGCACATCGTGTCGGTTTCGATAGGCATATTACACGCATCATTAAGAAAAGGAGCAAGACACATGACGCGCATAAGAACATAATACGTACATTTGGAGGGAACAAAATTATACAGCTTGAGGTGTATAACGTGTATATTCCACCTAATTATGCGGGAGATTTGAGATCCCTTAAAATTCCCTTTGCATATAGTGACGAAACACACGCACTCACCTAATAGCTCCCACTCGAGCTCTCTCTAGCCTATTTTCATTTACCTTGGCCAGTGTGTAATTGTGCGTGCTATACGCCCATTAATTTTCATCGTGAACCTTATTAATACGACATTTTTTACGTAGTGAAATATTACATGAGAATCGATGAACGTACCACTGTCACCTTGGAACGAAAGCGGATATTGATTTTTCGCTATCCACCAATCTTTGCATATTGATTCATGTATCGGAGTAATTATGGGCTATACAAAGTAATATGTATGTTTTGATGTCTATTTAACCTACATTTGCTCATGGCTGTTATTATTGCGCTATTTTCAATTACAGTCACAGTATATGGGTAAGTACATGAGTTGTATATTTATAACAGTTGCTAAAATTAGCCGTACCGCGAATTTCTGTGGGTGTAAGCGATTAACGAATTAATCAGGTGGAAGTACATCAGCAGTCATGTGTACACTGATAATGTCATATTATGAAAACCTAGTTGCCATAATATACAGATTTAACGACCTTGGCGTTACTTAACTAGGCAGGTCATTAAACGCTATTGTGATTAGTATACGTATATGATACGAAACAATAATTAATTGGCGAGCGATATTTTTTTAATGTGCATTAAATAATAAGTCATTAAAATATTGTCAAGTCAGTTATTGTTGTTATATATGCATATATGCAGCATATCCTTGATAAGTCGCTATCGAGCACTAAAATAATCTTTCAATTCCTGAGATAAGCGCGCTCAATCAAGGAAACAAACTCTACAGTTTCATAAATTTTTAATATAGATAAGTAAGTGCATACTTCAAATAAGTTTTATTGCTTGATAGTTCAGAGTTTTAATATTTCCATTCATTCAATGTCTGAACACGTTACCAGACAGCGTCGTGGAGGATTAGGTACCTATTTTACCGTCAAGTGCTCTTTTAAAAACACTCCCTCGCCATGGCAAGAAAGCTAACATTTCTTTTGTGTAATTTCTTTCCTTTCTCTCGGTTATTTTAAGTGTTTTGTAAAGAATTGCTAAAACCGAACTCTTTCGGAAACTGTCTTTCTGTCACACCCTTTTATCCCGGGCCATTGTCGCGGCAAACTGAAATTTTTAAACGTGAGGGGAGAGGCTAAATAGGGATATATGTAGGTAAAGAAAATACGCAGCGTGCGTCAAAAGTCAATGGTGTGTTTTATTATATAAGATTAAAACAGATGTCATTGATATTCAACAAAAAATGGTTTTTAATTAACTATGTGAATAAAAATAGGGTGGTACTTAACGGTATATGAAAACACAACAAGGATTTCTTTTTACCAGTTTGGTACGGAACCTGAAAATCTTTCTTTTTTATGTACAAAAAAAAATCGCATTCCGAACCAAAAATTCCGATTGCACAGCGAAACAATTACCTCAAAATATTAATATTTTAGCAAAATTTTGAGTTCGTGACGCATCGCTAGTAATTGAAAAACGGACATTTTTTTGGACCTCGACAACGACTATTTCTCTTCAGGGTTTAAAGGAACCCAACATGAATGGCATGACGTGAGCTTAGTTCGCTCGCTTCGCTCGCTCACTGTAGCTTCCGTTATGCCATTCGCACCTAACCTATCCGTATATAGCGTAGACAGCTTAGGGCTCCCTGTACGCTGTTCCGCTACTTAACTAGGCAGGTCATTAAACGCTATTGCGATTAGTATATTTGATACGAAACCATAATTAATTGGCGAGCGATCATTTTTTTATGTGCATTTAAGTCATTAAAATGTCAAGTCAATTATGGTTGTCATTTTTGACAACAAGTCAATGTGCTGAAATTAAAACTTTTTAAATCACCTATGTTGAAACTGATGCAATCTTTTACACAATTAATGTGCGTACCTAGCATAACCCTCCATTGAGAAACAATTAAATTACCTATAGACTATACTATATAAGTACCAAAACAATACCCTAGCCTTCTTGTGTGAGACCGCCATTCAGTAAAGCTGGCACCCAAACGTACCCTTGCTTTACATTCTTAATTGGCATAAGAGCTTGAACCGACGGATGCATTTGTTACACTAATCACGAAACGCGCACTGCACTTAACTACTCGCTTTTTCTTTGAGTCAAATTTCAGTTAGAGTAGTTTTGACTTCGGAAACTTCTTGCTGGGGTCGCTCCTCGCATACAAAAGGGGGTACATGCCAGTAATTATCGCAGGAAATAATTATGAACTAGAGGAAAGAGAAACAATCGGAAGTTGGTCCGTAGGCGGTTAAGAGGAGAATTAAGCAAATAATAAGACGAACTCATAATGATTCATTTCACATAACGCTATGTGATGTAGCCAAACGAGCGTTTAATAATAAAAATGTAGTAAATTCATCAATTTTCAGACAGCATTGTATCAAACGTTACACAGACTAAACGCCCAAAACATAATCTTATTAATAAATTACGTGTAAACAGCGTACTCCACGAGTGCGTGCTCATATTAAGGCTGGTGTTCAATAGCTGTTTTACAATTAGGAAAAAATATCAAAATAAATAAATATTGACTTTAAAAAACACTTTTCAATCTGTCTGATTCAGTGAGTGATTTGTATTTTAGAACAATCACAGATACAATGCCACCAATTGCATCAGGCTGCTTGTAAAGTAATTTTTGGTACATTTCAGTTTTTAACCGATTTCCCAAAAAGGAGGAGGTTCTCAATTCGCTTGTATGTTTTTTTTTAGAGGTCGAATTTATTGAAAAACGCCGTATGTAACAATTCAAATTCTTAGTGCGAGCTTAGCTTATGGAGTCATAATATTCTAAAATAATAAAAGATCACAAAAACCTCCCTGCTTGAATAAATTATAACCCTTTTTAAAACGATAACACAGTATACCAGTACGTTGTTTATGTTCCTGCCCTCAAATCATAATGCACATCTACACACGCAACCCCATATCGTCTAAAGCTCCAAGGGAAAACTGTGTGACGTCACCGTACACTAAAAATAATACAAGCCGCTAAGCCACGGGGTTGTAAAAGAAATCGTGTTTGAATAAGGAAACGTTAATCGAAGGCTTTATTCGCCTTGACCTCGTTTTGCAGTCCAATGCTACCGTCTACCCCGGCCTATTCACGTGTGCCCGCATTTTCAAGGACGCGCCCGTTAAATGTTTTAGTCTCGGTTTCGAATGCACGTCAGTTTTGAGGTTTTGATGTCTTTTGTGACTTTGTAATTGTAGGGAATTATGTTATGCTTATGTTTGGTAAACAGTCAAGTTAATGGTGTTCATCATTTCCTCATTTGCTTCAGCTAAGGCTGCCTATCCACTGACGCAGAGCGAGGCCGCAAAGCAGAGAAACGGAGAAATTTTAACCAATCGAATTGCACAAAATGTCAATAACTTACGTGGTTCGGGGATATTGCGCGATTCCGTTAGCTAAAATGCCTCCGTTTCTCCGCTCCGCTTCATCGCTCCGCTGAAATGAACAGGCATCCTAAGGCTGCGCTTCCTCGATAGACGCTGAGCGAAGTTAGGTAAACGAAGCGATTCTTTTGGTTCATACCTTCGCATCCCGCACTACTTGTCCTCGCACATCTCTGGTAGAAACGCAGCCTTAGACTACACTAGTGAATCCGTATTTTATGTTTTTTTTTTCATTAATATAATATTATACAGAAAATATATATTTCTGAAACATGCTTGGCAATTTGAGCATTATTTTGACAACCTCCTTTGAGAAAAATTGACTGTACTGACCTGACCTGACTTTATGAAAATCCAAGGTCAAATAAATTACATAGTATACTTGAGTATACTCATATCTGTCGTGTAATTTAAAAATAGAACGATCGTTTACTCCAAAACATGGCAACCAAGGAGGTAACATATTATCCAAGGTTTTATTTAAATTTCGAACTGGCTTTCATATAGAAAGCTGTTTATTGAAAAAAAAAAAACAAGTGAACACTTTAACGCCGGAATGTACTATTTTATATAAAAAGTTCTGTCTAGGGACTACTTAGTTTTAATTTCCGTGCATTATTTGACAAAAGTACTATAGAAGCCTCGGCCACAATTAGGCATTGTTGGACTTACATTAATTGTGGTCCTCGGCTTTGCCTCGGCCGACATTTACATGTCCGTCCATCAATGCCTCTTTTGCTGGCCATTGCAGTAATGTACTATTTTGCTCGTGATCCATATTCGTCTGAAGTTCTAAATAAACCATAACACGTTTGTTCCAATTTAATTGTTCATTATTCTTCCTAACTTTAAGCACTTAAACAAGAGCCCTAAGGATATAACTTTAATGCTCTGTTCAATGGTTTAAATATCATTACTCATTTATGTTTGAATTCACAGAATATAATCTAGGAATAATTTCAGTTTTACCTTAACTTTCAAGTTCGGAGTTGGTCGCCTAAAGAAATATATGGTTATGGTTTTGGTATTCAAAGGAATTTTAAGTAAAGGTTGGGCAAGCAAAAGTTAGCTTTGATATGTATAACTCAAGTTTGAATGGACAGCATAAATTCTGAATAAAAATCAGTCATTTACGTCACTGTTTTCTTTAAACTTTGGCGTTGACGTCACGGCTTTTCAAGGTTACGGAAAACTTGGGGATAAAGAATCCTAAAATACATTAGTTAGCAAATTACGGTTAAAAAGTTGTTTCCAATTTGGATTAGGCTTGTACCACCTGATTGTCTGATAAAAAGATTATTCCGTGCTTCGGAAGGCACGTGTAAGCCGGTGGTCCCGGCCGCGACATGGCGGTCGTTCAACCATGTGAGAGGCCCTTGAGGCGGTTTAGAAACTCAGACACTATGGTGTGTGGGGTTGTTAGACCTTACTGCCCACTCAATAAGGAGATCACTATCACTGCAAAGCCGGGGCTGAACTGATTCTCTTGCGGTTTTCGCTAATGTATGAGGTTCTTCATAAAGAAGGTTTAGATGTATAATTAATTAAGTAAGGTTTTGTTTAAACTGTCTATAAATATGACGCAATTTTTTGGCAAAAGTATAAAAAAATTGCGACAATACGAAGCCGGGGCGGGTCGCTAGTAATAGCTATTTAAGTAAGAAATGAGAAATGGTAGGTTAGAAATAGATAAAGCGACATAAGACTGTAATAAAAACCACCTGTAGTAGTTACAATATCTACTACTTCAATAAATATTGCAAGTACGAAGTATTTAGATTTTTGAGTGAAACGAGTAAACAGCTGAGTGTAGAAACGTTTTAATTAAAAAGTTTTCATTAGAAACGCTTTGATTGAATCTAGAGCCCATATTTTCGATTTTCCGTTGAATGTTGATTGTAATTTGAATAAGTAGGTACCTGCCTTCGTTGATCGGATTATAAATTTAATTAAGGTGTCCTTTTATGTTACTAATTGAAGTAATATCCGAAAAAGCCCTTTTTTAAATTTAGTGAAAAACAAAAGAAATTCAAATAGGTAGAACAAAAAAAAAAACTGTTTTAAACATGGATTTTTCAAGTTTATTTCATAGTTTCAGCAACAGTTTTCATAACTCAGCCATTCTGACGTGAAGTAACAATACTTAGAGACAGAATCCATGTTTATTAGCGCTTTAAACTGAAGAATGTCAGTGTTCAACGATTTCGGTATAAAAATAGAAGTTTTATCGTCGATTCGGTGAACATTTAGGCACGTTTATTCCGCAGCCCAGCGGGTAAGTGGGCAAACAATGTGATTGTTAACTCATTTCCCCATCTCTCCCCTAAGCCTTTGTTTTGTGTGTTGGTATTGTGCCCACTGTACCCACCCACCGCCATCATTATTTGCATTTCTTCTACATTCCTTGAACGTTTCCTCTTTAACAATTATAACACACGCTACTTTTAATTGTGTTTTATTGTAGGTTTCGAATACGAGTGAGTCTATACAATAAATTAATAAGGCATGTAGATAATAGGTGCATGTGGGAGTTATGTGTCGTCTTAGAAAATTTTGTCATACTTTCTAGCTTTCAGGATGTTTAAAAACTACGTGGTCATATTAAAGAGTAATGATAACTCGACTTTTATATCAAATCAGTGATTGAACTAGAATAAATACCACCATAACCAGGCGCAGCTGCAGCCATCTGCTCGAAAATTTATTTTTTACTATGTATCAAATGCAGAACAATCAATATTTATAAAATTCTTTCGTTACTGAGTGTTACTGACAGACAACGCATAACCGAAGCTACTGGTCGTAAAAAGCAGAAATTTGACACGCAGCTTCCCTACACTCCACTCGAGCTCTAAGACAGGATTTCCCGATTTTCTTACGGGAATGGGAAAAACAGGATAATATGTGCGTACGAAGTCGAGGGCTAAAGTGAGTATTCTTTTAGTACCTAATGTCGATGTTCCTTTTCGAAACAACTCCAATATAATCTAATAATATTTAACGTACAGGGCTGGGTACTTATACAATATTCCTTATTGATTAGTAAATGAATCACGCCGTGATTGCATCTAGAAGTGGTGATTAGTAGCCAACCACGCAGACTTAAATATTGACGGTGACCAGCTCATATAATTGGATTAATTTATGAAAATAAAGCTCTATGTTATTAGTATAGAAAAGTAGACCTTTTATTTATTAATTAAAATGAATGAAAGAATGAAATATCCTTTATTGTACACTCTAAATACAAACAAAAACTTTGTGTAACACTAAGGGCCCTTTTCTAGTCATGCGTGTTTTTGCCCAAGCGTGGATCTGTTCCGCATGCGGGCTGCCCGCATTCTATCATTTCATACATAATGTTTTTCTATTCTGCGGGCAGCATGCGCGTGGAATGCGGATTGGCTGCGGGCGTACAGCTCGCGTGCGTTCTATCCGGATGCGGGCGACGTTTTTTTTTAAGGATGGTAAATCATCAAGTGCCTCCTTCCACTCTGGGTTAAGCAGGAGAGAGTGTCAGACTCCTACTGACTAAAACCCATCCGTGTTCCTCCTAATGCCCTTTGCGTTCCAGCGTGTGGGTCGCACGTATGATCACAGATTATGGCCGCGTCACGTGTTTAGGCACTGGCAACACGCAAGATACTGCAGTGGCAAACGAAATCTTTGTCCTGCACGTGGCCAGGAGCGTGCGGACCAGATTCGCGCGCGGGTGAAACACGCATGACAGGAAAAGAGTCCTAAGTTTTTGTGGGTACACAAATGGCTTAAACATACTCTACCACTCACACAAGTGTGGGAAAAAAATAACCTATGCAATAGGTGCATAGTGCACTAAATAGTAATAATCGTTGTCCGTACCTTCCCACTTACTATTTAAACCACGCATCGGATTTTAATACGGTTTTCATGAGGAAAGGGAGATAAACCAAAAAATATTATATAAATATATAGGTAATTTGCATCCATGCAGAGCCCAATCCTGCTAGTTATAAATAAAAAAATGGAATTATCATATACGTAAAAAGATGCAAATTCTGATATTTTATAAATATTAATAGGTAAGTTTGAGGGTTGATAAATAATCCGATGCATATTTTATACTCACATGTGGAGCTTCCAACCACCCTGTATATGAAACACTGTCATCGCATTACTCATCCCATAGCGCAAAGCTATTTCTGTTTTGACACTTAGACATAAACAATGAAAATGAATAAAACTTTGCCAATATCCACGAATATGGTCTTTAAGTCGTATGTCTGGCAACATTTTTCAATCTTTATTCCGAAAGACATATAGGATAAAAAGCATAGACAAATCGGTTAAGAGTTTAGGGAAAATTGTAATAATGTGAGAAGGAAAATGGAATGTATGCAATATCCACCTGACTACTTAGGATAATTAATGGCAGTGTTTTCATCCCACGTTAGCTTTACCGAAGTAGTACATTACATAATATATTATCATTCCACCTAGCAGCCTAACTTTGGTACACTATAATAATATTTTCGTACCAAAAATATTGGCCCAAAGTTTTTATACTCGAAGTTCCAGTATTTTTATGAGTTTTTCGTCAGAGGTACGCTTGAACAAGTTTTCCTGTATTGGTGAATTCGTATGTAATACGTTACATAGGCATCGTTATTTAGTTTTTGTATCATAACAATCACAACTACTATTTATTACTGTAATGTTACTATTTCCTATCGGCAAGGATGGTAACCATTTAGTTTTTTGTTAAAAAATAAAAACAACATATGATTATTTTAAATTCTGATTAGCAGAGAGCTAATTCTACTATTTTAAGCAACTCTCGCGTTCGAATATCAGTCGCAATCTGTCAAAAATCTTTGGAAATGAAGCTATTTTGACAGATAACGACTGAGATGCGCATGCTAACTCACTTAAAGGACCAATTCCATTAATATTTAAACAACATTCCCATTCGCATGTCAATCGCAGACTGTCAAAAAAGCCTTAATTTTCATACATTTTTGACAGTTTGCGATTAAGATGCGAATGTGAAAATTTGCAGAATTGGTGCACTGATTCTTATTTCAGAGTACTTATGGTAGACGTCAGATACCCGTGCAATAACGGTCATTGACCCACATACATTTATTGACTTTCTAAATTTCAAAAACAGAATAAATAATATACAGACATAAAGCTGTCCTGAATCGACTTCTATAGAGATCCTTTACGTTTTGCTAGTAGGTTACGAAAAACGGTTCATAATTTATTGTTAGAGTACTTAGGGATATTAGGCAAAAATCAATGTACTTTATTGCACGTTTATCTGGTGCCGACCCAAGCAAAAATTGGTTTACCATGCCTATAACTGTCGTTGATTGGTGGAGAAACGCTTTTCTCTTCTTCGCTTTTCTTTCTTTTTTTTTTTCTGTTTTTTATTTTTTGTATTTGTATTGTAATAATAATCAGTATTTAAGCTAACCACAGTTAGATATTTTTAATGAGTAATGCTGTTTGTAAAGGTGTCAAGCGTTTCATGGATAAAGCCTTTAAGGTAACCCCATTATTACGTAACCCATTAATCAGTTCCTACCTGTAGAATCGACTGTTATCTGAAAACTGTATCAAAGCATGACTGCCAAGTTTTGAAACAATTATGCAAAACAAGATTGGGTTAATAGCAATAGACTCGCCCCTATTATACGGCAGAACTTGTAACATAGCCGAAGAAAGGAAGGTGTATTATTCAGCTCTGCCTGCTCTTTGGGGAGTACACGCGTGATGATATGTTAACAAAAGTATGTCATAGGAAGGTTTGTAATAAGGAAGTGAGCAAAATAAACACTAGACCAGCAATGCGATTCTGTAAACATCTGAACGTGTATACTTGGGTGAAGTGAGATGTCAACCCATACAAACAAGATGGATTGACATTTCACTTCACACTCAATGCACTCAAGTTTACATGGTGAGAAGTTGTCAGCATAGACCGACGTACTGCCTTAGGCTACTGTCTCAAAAAAAGCTTAAAAAAGCGTTTAGATGAAGCAGCTTTTCGTCGGCATTTACGGAGAAATTATATCGAAAAAAATTGTTAGTAATCTACATGATATGAAACGTCATTTGGAAACCACTAAATCGAGGTGATGACTCCATTTAATTCCTTATTTTTATCAAAAGAGTATTAAAAATATCTACAGCTTTGCAAGGCACAAGAAAATGATTTGGTTTCGTTACTTTTAAAAATATTTATTATTTTAATTAAAATAAATTTAAATGCGACTAGTTAAAGTCCGCGTCTATATCACTCCCTCACTCGTCCTAATGCACAAGCCTTAAATAGATAAGTAGTTTTACCTAGGCATAAGTACTAGTACTTATGTGCTACTTCTAGTACCTTGACTACTACTACTACCTAGTACTGTCACGCGGAGGTGAGTGTAGATTTATTCATTGATAGAAAACCTCGATAAACTGATAAATCAATTATTATATCTTTGAACAGATACCTCCGAATCATGGTCAGCTAGTGTACTACAAATCAGGATTAATATCATGTTCTATTCATTTATGTACACACAAAAAATATAGAAAAATATAAATAATATAATAATATAAAATATAGTACAAAGGAACTGCTTATGTCTAATGAAATTTCTTCCAGCACACAGTGTGTAAGAACAAGAAAAGAAGCGTATAATATGAAGCCAATGAAAAATACGAAAATATAATTGGTGGCGCCATCTCTCATAACATTAATACAATGATCGAATACGAACGAAAGAACTCGATCCCACCACCCTCAATCTCTTATTATCTCGGTCCTACCCTCAACTATTTCCTTTTCCCTTGTATGTACGCCTACCGCAGAGTCATCAGTGCGATCTAGAACTTTGTCTGGAAAGGACATCGTACCTCAACCGCCAGCCTTTCATGCCACCTGGCTGAAGACTGAAACATCCAATTAGTTGGATTGCCGAGAACTTTATAAACAGTGTCTATTACCCGCTTCGCGGACATAAAACATCTTGTGATAGTGTCGTGCGTTGTGAATGAGATTGACGCCGTCGCCATTTTGGGAGCTGAAGAATCACCAGGTCGCCTGCCTTTGCGCCACGTGGGCGAGCTTCGATCATCAGGTAAGGCGTACTATTCTCTCATTCCTGATCGCCCGAGTTCAATCCGTGAGTAGGTTCCCGCTTATTTTCAACAACTATATTGACCAGACCCTTCAAATACCGTCCAGTATTTATAATAGACACGAAGTTTAATGAGGTTTACCAAATTCGCCGCAAAAGTAATTTTAAAATATATGTATATTATGCTTTAATAGCTTACATTATGCTATAACACCGTCTTCAGAGCTCCTAAAATACAGTGCTAATCCCTCCCAATCAGTAAACATGGTGAATGAATACTTTGCTAATGTGGGCAGACTTTTGGCATCCAAAATTCAAAAATCTGAAGCTCATAATAGTACCACATCTAGCAATTATCATTGCAGTTTTGCTAAATCGACGGTGCTACATTCAATGGCACTTTACGAGGTTGACGGTTCCGAGATAAATAATATTATCCTGAACCTAAAATATAAATGCGCCATTGGTTTTGACGGCATCCCAACCTCAATTGTGAAAACTACTAGAGTAATTATAGTCCCTGTGCTTTTCCACATTTTTAATTTAGGCCACTCATCAGTTATCTTCCCAGACATCTTTAAGACCGCGGTTATCCACCCAATCTATAAATCTGGAGACAGAAACAGTGTCACTAACTATAGACCTATATCGGTACTTACGACTTTATCCAAAATAATGGAGAAGGTTATTAATATTAAATTAACAAAATTTCTCACAAAATTCAATATACTAGCTAGTAACCAATTTGGCTTTAGAAGTGGCAAAAGTACTGATGATGCCGTGTTGGAACTAACCGGTACCATCGTTGATAATTTTGAAATAAGCAAAATACACTGGCTATTTTCCTTGACCTATCGAAAGCCTTTGACACTGTTTCTGTTTCCATACTCCTCTCGAAGTTATATGATGTTGGTATACGCGGCACAGCCTGGGATATGTTCAAAAGTTATCTGACTGGACGAACACAGTACGTAAAGGTAGATAACCATGTTAGTAGAAGGGAGATGCTCGCTTTTGGTGTGCTTCAGGGCAGCGTGCTTGGCCCGAGTCTCTTTCTTATTTATGTGAATGAGCTGTGTCGGTTATCTCTCCCTAACTGCAAAATAGTAACTTACGCAGACGACACAGCTCTAATCATTCATGGCCGCAATTGGAGTGAAACCCGTAGAAATGCTGAGCTAGTCCTAAGTATTGTCATGAAATGGCTGTCTACAAATCTGTTAACTTTAAATATCGACAAAACTAAGTTCATTACCTGTTCTTTAAATAAGACAGGCCAACCCCAGACTCCTTTTGCTCTCCAAGCCCATACTTGTGCTAACCTTAGTTCTGAGACTATTTGTGAGTAGGTACTGCAACTATTAAATATCTTGGTGTTATACTCGATAGTCACCTTAAATGGCACCAACAAATTGACTCAGTCGTGACACGACTCAGGAAGCTGTTATATATTTTTAAGAAACTTAGATCTGCGGCAGACTTTAGGACTTTAATTAACGTATATTTTGCAGTGGCTCAGTCAGTGATGGGATATTGCTTAACAGTGTGGGGTGGCGCTCATAAGACTTCGATGTTACGCATTGAGAGAGCTCAATGAGCAGTTCTGAAAGTCCTTGCGAGGAAACCTATACGCTTTCCTACGATCTCCCTGTATTCTCTCTGCCAGGTCCTAACAGTCAGACAGCTGTTTGTTTCTCAGGCGGTGCTACGTAAACATTCCCAGCTTCCCTATGAACTAGCCAGATGCAACAGTATACGCCGTTCAGATCGAGTATGCGATGTAAAACCTTGTAAAAATGTGGCAGCACGCCGTCATTGCACCTACATAAGCTCAAAATTATACAATAGAATTAACAAAACGATCAACATCTATTCTTTCACCAAAAATACATGCAAAAAAAGGCTCAATACCTTGGATAAAATCGCTTACATATGATGCAACTGAAAAACTTGTGGAAGTGTAACACATTCATATTCACACACGCTAACACACCCTTACACACACATACACAAAGTCAAACTAACACTACACTTATTACATAATTTTACTGTCGTGTTTTTATTATTTTTCTCCTTTTTATTTTAAACTACTTTCATGATATCATAGTTTAAACTATGATTTTCTCTGAAACTAACTACCCTCTCACCAGGAGCCGGGCGTTGATAGCTGCGCCACAGTTACTAACTTTTGCAGTTATCATCGTTTAACTATTTTAAGAATGTATATGTTTTTTTTCCAAATAAACGATTTATTTTATTTTATTTATTTATTTAAGTTCTGTTGCGGTACTATCTATACCAGTCGGGTTTCAGAAATTTACCAATCAAAAAGGACGTAGTGACTAATTACTTAATTATATTCCTGTGTTGCCATGGAGAATAATTAGCAGCGTGTCTACTATAAGTTGGTGCCGTTTGGAGCCACGTCCTACGTTCATACATCAAAAAGTTGATGGCAGGCTGCTCGCTTTGATGTTACAACTTGCGCTAAGTGATAAACTATGTTTTTCTTTCATTTTCATACTGGTTTGCAACTTCGAAATCTGATTAACGTAACAAATTGACTCTCAGTCTGTACGACGGATTTATAGACTTTGCAAACATACTTGAATCCTATTTAGGATAGGACCCAGTCTATCCCATATATCAACCTGTGTTAATGCTAGCCAAGATCTGGAAAAGTCACCTACGAAAAATGGCGACCATCGTCTCACGGTTCTAGGAACACATTTATCAGAGAACTATCTCGAAGCCCGCAGCGAATCAAAAGAAAAAGAGGTAGCACAGGTACGAAAGGTATTTCGAGTTTCAAATGAAAAGGTCGCCTTCATACGTTTATTGGGAATGGGATGGATGTGTTACTCGATTAACCGCCTTTCAAATTGGATACTAAATTGGGAAAATTGGAGGAAAAGTGCCTAAAATGTAATATTCTTTATTTTTCGGAGGAATGGTGTGTATCGTGTGTAGGTATCTGTACGTGCCTGATCCACCATCTTGTTGCATGAGTATCCAATTGGTGCAACAAATAAAGCGGCGACTACAATACAGAGTAATAAAATTTTCCCCTACGAAAATTAAAAAGTGCAATAAATGTATATTTTGGATAGGAAATCATCAAATGACTGCTTTCTCCTCTGGGCGAAGACGAATGTCAAACTCTTTGTGACTAAAACTCACTCATGTCACTTATGCCTATTGCGTTGTGTTCCAACGCCGCGATGACTCTTTCGAACAAATTCCACACCCTTGTCATGGCCTACCACCGTGTAACAGAATAAACGCAATACCTCTTAAGGGGTCATTGTATTCACCGTTTAACAATTTTTCCTATGGGATTAACACCGAAATCGCGAAAAAAGCAGGTGTTTAGTACATTTTGGTGATTTATGCGCACACAAATGTATGGGGAAGTCGATTTTTTTTGCGATAGTGTTGGTCCAATAGTAAAAAATATTGTGTGCACATTAAAAGCGCTTTTCCTAAAATTTTCCCGATTTTGTATCGTATGCAACACAATGTTCCGTTATAAAAGCTTTCTATCTTTAACATAAAAGGGTCGCCATTCGTCAAGGGTGTATGGGTGAAGTACATTGTGTTGCACTTTGCTCTGTGCCCCTCATTCGCTGACGTCATGGCGTAGAAAATAGTTCTGAAGAAATATAACGCGAATGTTCAATCAAGTTTTTCTTAGAAGAAAACGCTCAAAGCTGTTTCTTGTAAATCAGTGAAGATTTTTCTTATATTTTCATGTTTCGTGGATCTCTTTTGTTGTAGCAAACTCTCTTTAGGTATTACATGGGTGTGATTAACTTAATGAGCAACTACATGAACTATACTTGAATTTGATTTCATCAAGTCTTATTTGAAATTACTTGAAACGTACTCGATTCGAGACGCTCAGGACCGATTGCTGTAGCGACACGTGAGAGGCCTATATCCAGCAGATGACGTCTTTCAGCTGACACTCGTATGATGATGATGATGACTCGATTGCGTCAACGTAAACGTATTTTTTTATTGAAACTGGATGTGGTGTGATGACAATAGTGAGTGAGTGTGTATTTTGTTTTATGGTATCATAGTGTGCTAGCTTTTAACTTTTTTTGTTTTGTGTCATGTATTAATTACTTTGCATTCTACTCACTATAATATAAATTCCAGTTCTTAAAACGTAACAGACAGATGTGTTGCTGGGGAGTTTGTTGGCCACTTCTTCTCCACAGCTAAAACACTAGGAAGTGGTGACGGGGGGGCGTTTTGGGGGACTGTCTTTTGTAAAATTTGACGTTCAAAAAGTGCTGGCTCTCAGCCTAATTTGAATAAATGACTTTTGAATTTTGAATAATGGAGTATCTCTTTTTCTATTTAACACAAGTGAACATTTACACTAAAGCAATCGAGTAGGTTTAGATACTTTCACTACTCTGGTTTAATTGAAGTACTACAGTAACTTGCTTATGTAGATGTGTTATTTTGAAACTGTAAGTTACTTCCAAGAATATAAGCTATTGTATTGGGTAGATGCGCAATCTGTAAGTTTTCGCCACAAAGGCACATTCACACTCATAGTCCTATTATTCATGTCTCTTGTTCACACAGAGCTGCTACAAACAGTAAATCAAGAAGGGGCTGATTACTGAGAGAGAAGTCAGAACTCACATAACAAAGCGAGTGTCACATAAACTCAAAGTAGTGCTAAGTGAATAACGCGCGGAGTTAGTGTTATTTAGCTGATGTATTTACTATCCGCTTCCCTCTGTCGATTTTACGACCGAAACTTAGTATATAGGGACCTTATGTACGTAGGTAGGTCGTAATGTAAACGTAAATATTTCTGTTTGTATTAAAATCAAAATAGTTAGTAAACCGTCCATGTTTATTTTTTTTCTCTTCAATAGAACTTTCAACGTATTTAATTTCGATAATTAAGATAATAACGAGTTTGATAGAGTTGTTCAAAAATAGATAGGAATTATCGACAATAATTGTCCCAAAACATGAATGTCGTCGCTTTCCCACTTAAAGTATTTTCGCCACACATTGTGATGGCATGGAGTGACGTCAGACCGTAGGGTGAAAGTTGGAATCATGTGAGGCAAACAACACGAAGGGAGTGAACAGAATGCTAGAGTAGTCCGTAAAGACAACTAGTTAGCCAACAAATTATCGTAGTTAGGAGTCAGTCACGCAATCCGCCCTTTGGCAATTTATCATATGGACTAGGTGAGTTGGATGCCGTCATGTGCTCAACAACATACAACTCTCTCATAGGTAACTTAGTGGCTTTTCGCACTAACATGTAAGGTCGGGTTAACTATTTGTTACTTTGATAAGGTCGCTGATGATAAAGTTAGCAGACGATGAGTGAATTACCTTCGCGTGTAACCAAAGGCACCTCATAAATAGGTTTGTTACTTCTGAGAACTTTGCTTTTGAGTCTGTAGGGTTTTGTTAATTAGTTTTTATTTAATTAATGTGTTATTTTGTTAAAGGTCGAGTTGATACTGGCCAGAATGTAGTTCCTTAGATTAGATTGTTCGTTGAAAATATGAAATCACACATAGGTGCCTTACTACATAAATGTTCGAACATTCAGATGAAAAAAGCTCGGATCGAAAGATACCTTCTTACACTTAGCGTACCGTTCTCCGATGCCGAGTAAAAAAACGTCTATGGTCGTGATTTATCTGTACATGACAGGCATATATAAATGGAAATGTTGACTTCTGTACGCCCTGTAGAAGCGTAACGTTTAGAAAAATGATACCACAGTAATACTATTTCTTTCCTACGAACATATACAACCTCATGTTATTGCGTTTATGTATCACGTCCCGCGCATTACAAATATTCGGTGCTCGTACATCTATTGTGTATTTATTTGGGGTTCGCACACAACCTTAAAAATAACTCAGCCTTTAACGTTGAGGGAAAGTGAAAGGATTTAGTTTATGTGTGGGTAAACGCATCAGTCAGCCTCTTCGTGAATTATAGTGGCATTTGTTCGGGTCCGACTCGCCTTGTTCCCAGGACAGCATGAAATCTGAAAAAATACTGCCTACACGTCCCGCTTCGCTGAAACTACACGTTCGTTGTATTTACGTTGTGAGGAAACCTTATGATGTTGTATGACACTCGATTACACGAAAGACCGTTATAAAGTGCCAGATGCTTGCTACGGCTTATGTAGGCGTTCTGGCAACTAATATAAATTCTAGTAAACTGTGGGATGTTGAGCCTGAAATATCTGGATAATCGCTGACTTTATTTGAAGTAATGTGTGACAGAGCGAGGGGTGCGGAAAATTTGATGTTTGGTCCTGGATTTGAACAGTTATGTACTGTTACAGTTGTGATTTCTTTGTGTAATTGTATTTATCATTTTGTATCATAGGATGTTAATATAAGGTTTCTAAATTATCGAGTATATATTTTGGAATATTAAGAGCCTACGTGCTACTATCATACATGACATACATTTTAGAAGGTTATATTTGATTACTCATAATTATCGTTGATAGCCGTGGAAATTACTAGCATTACACGAGGCTTTTACAACATAAAACCGGATCGTGTTCCTGTAGGTACAAGACCGCAATCCCTTCAGGGAATAGTCTAAAGTACTCTTAAGTACCTCCACCACGCTGGGTACTGAAGTGCTGAAAGTCAACACTCGAAATACAAAGTTTTTCTTCTAAAATATGAGATCCCTCTGAGGACCCAGTGTTATTGTTTCAGCGGTAACAAAAACTCGTTTTAATTAACTAAGTTTTAAAACAAATAAACTGGGGAGGCTGCATTTGAAAATATTTGGAATTTTAGTAAGACTTACCTAAGTAGAGCGGTTTGTTTGAGTTGAAACATAATAATATTGAGTAAATAAAGATTTTAGAGTCAGTCAGTCGATTGAGCTATTTTTGTACCTAAAAGAAACAGCAAATATAATATTAGCTTCATATGAAAATCATAAAGATTTCAGAGCCAGTGAAGATGAATTAGGTCGTATTGGCCAACGCAAAAATGTAGATGAGTCCCGATCCCGATACTGCCATAATAATACGTGCGGTCCTGAAACGCGCCACGGCTCACTGCGCTGGTCAAAACAATGATAATTGTAATTTAACGCGTTCTTCCCCTGCCCACCCTTCTTCCCCCGCATTACCAAACTGTTACTCTCGGGGCAGTGATCCAGTCACAACGCTAAGCTATGAATTTTAATTAAAATGTTGTAAACTTGTATCAGCGGACTCGTCGTATTGTTTCGGCCTTAAGCCTACCATATTTTAAGACTTATTAAGCCAGACCCAACATAAAAATCGTAAAATAAAACAGAACATCTTGTGAATTCAATACTACACTGTATTTTATGCAGAGCCTACTTTCGCAAGCTGAACTTCTGGCTCTTGTGTATGAAAGCATAAAAAAATCCGTAATAATTTTAACTTTATTGCTAAGCGCGGGTTACGAGCTAAGTGAGGAGATAATCAGGGAAGTTATAAAACTGATTTGAGAATTTCCAAGGTAACTATACAAACCGAGTCCGGCAGAGTTTACGCGACATTTCAATTAAACCTCCGATTTCGCTAATGAACTTGCCGTCTCAGCTGAACTTTGCAAAAACTCTGGCGACCTTTGATTTCAATTGGTTTCAGTTTGACGTACTTTACCAAATCGCCGATACTAAACTTATGGCGTTTTGTGACAGAATTTTGCTCGCAAATACAGAGTTCGCAAATATGAATTCCCATAACCAATCCCAATATTAGGTATGTCATAAATGAGAAAATCTGTTCGAATGTTTATTCTGCGCTCTATCACGTCTCGCCAGCTCGTGCGATGACAGTGAAACTTTGATCAGAGGAAGCTTACGTCACGGAAACCGGCAAAGACTTCTTTTATCCAAATTCAATAGCAGCTTCCCCTGAGATAAGTAATAAAATATTATCTTTGGTTGTTATTCCTTTATAGCTCAACGGACAATTTCTTCGATCTAATAATTTTATCATAACTTCAAAATTATGCTAATGAAGCCGGGGCAGAATCAGCGAATCGTTATGGAGAACGCTGATTGGTAGATTTTCTTGCTGATGGAACGATGAAGGATTTTAAGACAGGAACTTTTTGAAGAAAATGTAATGCCTTCACAGAAGCATTATATAAAACCGACAAAATTCATAACATAATTTAAATTTAAAACAAACCTTTCACCATTTTAAGCGAATACGCTCCCAGTAAAATAGTGCAAGCATGAATTTTCTTGTGTGTGCGAACTTTCGTATAAACAATCGGAACAACTTAAAAGCAACTTAACGAACCACATCCTGACTAGAATGTTTTATTAAAAATTAAGAATTATCAAGTTTTTATTAAAATGTTCAATTCTCTTCAAGTTAGGCTTCGTTACTAGGTACAGAAATGGCTGTCTCAAGTAATTTAATTAATAAATGGCTTGCAAGTTTTATCATTGTACTTGGCAAATTACTTGAGTACCTACATAATTACAAAAGCCAGCCCAAATAAACCGTTTTCATAAACAATGACTAAGCGTTTAAAAGTGGTTCTGCCCTCAAAAAACATGAAAATTTCCAAGCTCCGCTTAGCCAATGATTTGAATAAATGAAAAGTTGAACCCTTTTCCTAAATTCTCCAATAAAATAAGTTTTCCGAATGTGTAACTTTGTAATACTTATGTTTTCCAATGTAAGAGTAAAATTGAAGAGTCGGGAATTCGAAGCCCTTATGAAATGTACCTTTAGAAGTATCCTGTTAAAAGAAGAAAGTGTTAGGAGTTCTGAAATGAAGTAGGAAGCAATCTCCTTATAGAACATTATGAAACTTCCAATTTTAAAAGCCTTCATTCATTTTAAACTATGAAAACTAACGTGAGTAGCTTTATTGATCAGTTTGTTCATTGAGTGGCATTTAATTAGAGTGGCAAACATTGTTTGCAGTCCAAAGGCAGAGCTCAAATCAGTAAGTTCAATTCTAGTTAGAGAGTTCTAGTCGGGAAGCCAATCATTGACTTTACGCTTATATTTAACATATATTGCCAATATAAGGTTCAGTAAAAGACGTTTCTTTTGATTTTTCTTTTAAGAGAATAAGGTGTTTTTTTGTTTTTTTTTTTCTGTGATTTTCGCACTGGCCAGTAGTGTTTTAGTCCTTTCAAAGTATTCCGCTCTGTCTGTTTTTAAAAATTCTTAAGAAAAAAAAAATGGTTTTTGGTTTCATTTCCACATCTATAGATTATGCAACTCAAGCCTGAGAGATATTGACTTACTTCACACGAAGACATTCATGAAAATATAGAAGAGAAGAACTAGCAGAAAAAAAATGGTTTTATTAAGGCAATCAATCGTGAAACCAATCAAGTTTTGAAAGCTCTAGTCAATAGCTAAATTAAGAATAGGTAAATTAAGAATCTATCTATCTATTTATAGGTATAAAAAATAATCCCTATTTCCCTTGGTTCTAATGAAAGAAAAAGAAATAATAAAGTTGCAGTGCTGCGGGGGATAGTCTAATAAATCAAAATCTCGTGTCACGGTGTTTATTATCGAACTCTTCCGAAACGGCTCGACTGATTTTTTTTTTGGCAAATGAACATTTGTCGAGTCAGCTAGTATGCCAATATAATTATTTCAGATTTGTTACAGAGCAAATTGATTAGAAAACGATTTGCCAACCATGTCAGTTGTGATTTAAACTTTGTATGTGATCTCTTCTATTACGTACTTATAAATTACTTTTTGAAACCTATTGGTACCTGTTGCGAAAATTAGTACCTTATGCTGGATAAATATACGTTAACGGCTTAAATATTTTTGTTGGTTTTGTGACATTTTGTCGCCGTATTTGCTCATCAAAATTGGCAATCTAAACCTTATACAATATTCCCTACCTATTTAGACTGAAAACAGTGAGCGGTGAAATGTACAAAATTAATCTACCATACTTGTTTGTGAAGCTGAATTTACTGCTTTCACGATCTCAATTAGGGAGTGTCATAATCAAACCATACTATAGGAGGAACAAGCTAACGAATTCTAAGTAATTACACATTCTTGTTTGATGTTATACGCGAGTTTACGAAAACACGTCTCGCTCGAACCGTCTGAAGTCCCTCTACATATGAAAATAATTCGTAGTCTTAAAATATTGATGTTACCCCGTAACGTACGTGTGGATCTTGACAGAGAATATTCATAACAGTGAAAACATAACGACGGTGGTCCCAAAGGGTTTGGTTAGACAGGGGTGTAGAGAAGACCCATATTATGACTGTTACGTTTGAGACCCAAAGTCCCATGTAATGAAAGGTGCGAACCATCAAGACTCCGCGAGGACAAGCAGTTTTATTTTTTTATTTGTGATGGGTTTGATTTTGACTCTAGTCTTGGTCAGAGATAGCAGAGACAAAGTCTAGGGTGGAGCGAGCTTACCCAGAAGGAGCCTAATGGAAAAGCCATATAAAGCTTTTCCCAGTGAATCAAAGAAGGACCCTCAGCAGTGTACAGTGCGATCAGTAGACGAACGAGGTAGTCAGCCACTTACTAGATGGTGTTTTAGCAGATCCGTATTTCTTCAATCCCATAGGTATATGTTGCCACTAACCGGGCAAATAAATAAAATATCTTTATTGCAGACATAGTAGCCCATAAGTAGTAATAGTAATGAGTAACAGATTATAAGTGCTAAAACGCAAAAAAAGAGCACGCTTAAAGATCCTGGCTCTGGGAAATTCTTGATAGAAAATCCCGATAGCACTTTTCAAACTAGGAGCCTCAGCAGTGTCACTAGATCAACGAGGTAACGAGGCAGGCAGTCCCTAGAGTATATACATAAGTTGTTTCTTGTTAGGTCTGGGTGTCGGGTCCCCACACAACGGGTTTCACCCGTAGACTCCGGTAATTCCACTTTATTGGGTCCATAGTGCCAACACATGTACTCTCGGCGGGCATGAATACAGATGACGCACGTAAATGCTGTTATTGAAAAACGGGGTGAAGGTAGGGCTTTGAAATTAATTTTAGGCTCTGCTGTAGACGTTATTAGTTTTGTTTGACATAAAATACAGACTGTTATGAAATTTTACCTTTTCTAATAAGTTCTAGATATACAGGTCAGATTGTCACTGTCGCGGTAAATCTACAAATTAAAAGTGCTTAAGACATCAACATGGCAAAGAAAAAAGTCAAAACATTACAGCTAATTCTACTTAAGTACTGCTATACCAACACCGGTACACCTAGCACCATAATTCATAGCTACATTTCGTAGCAAAGTACAACAAAGCTCGGATAACGTCAAGTAACGTTGAACAAAACAATTTGTACACAAATCCGGATTAAAATTCCGTGTAGGGAAGTATAATTAGGTAGAAACTGGAATTAATTTAAGGTGTATGTACGTTAACCGTTGTGGTGCAGCGCGGGCCGGATTAGATGCCGTCGCATGGAAACCGCGGCAAATCCCCGCTGCAGCCAGTCCATTTAGCAGAGTGGCGCGCCTTGGGTAACGACCAACTACGTTATACAACGTAGCAAAGGTTAATGATGATGAGATACCTTGATTCACTTATTACTTTATGCATGCTCTTTTTGCTTGCTGAGTGGGCTAAGCTCCCTACTAGTTGCTCAATCAACGGTGAGTGAGACGTTTTAGGATAACCTTCTCTAAACTTTGTAGCTCCAAATAAATTCTCATGGTTTCATAAATGGGTTTTATATGAACTGGTAGAGTCTCTTGTAATCTTATTACGAGTCAATTTTCGCACAATTTTTCCTTGTGTTCTTATTACACATGAAAAGATTCAAATCAGATTTTCCCCCTTTCCGTTAAACGTAATTTGATTACATCAAATTCAGGCGTTAAAAGTGACATGATGGTTTTATCTTCAAGCAAAGTAATGAGCCTGAAGGAGAACGATGGTCAAGGATAACCAGTAGACACTACTTCCAATAAAATCACTTGTTTCGTGGCTGGATGAGCAGTAACAGATATGACTTATATTTGCATAATTTAATTTTTCCCTCTCTTGTCAGTGTTTTGATTTTTATATTTATGATTTTTTTTATATTCGACTTTAGATAAGTACTATTAATTTTATTTTATTTTAGATCATAATTCCGTGGACATTTTTGGTGTAAGCTGTTTATACCTATAATAGGCATACATGCCAGAACTAATATTTTGTTTTTTTTTCTCGTTTTTATTTGTGCATGTAGGTACTGCTGTTGGTGTACCAAATTATAAATAAATAAAAAAGTAAATAAATGACTCATAAAGTATTCTAGCCTATTTTATCCTCTCTGAAATTGCTAAAATAAGTCCAGCCAATGTCCAAAAGACGTCTTTCGGCTGATGTGATGATGACTACTAGTCGAAACTTTTTGTTATTGTGTGATAGGAACTAAGATGTAGATTTTTTTTAAAGATACATCTTCATGAATAAAGCCTCCAAGCAGTAATAACAAGACCAGTTGGAATCGTTTTCGTGGCGAATCGATATTCATCCATAAATAAAACCGTATTTTCCTTATGATTTTTCAAACGTTGCGGGTCAACCACAGTGGGTAGCAGCGGTACTTATTTTTGATCAATCCCTGTTCACTAAAGAGATTAAATCTTGCCTATGTATTTTCACATTATCGATAGCTCGCCCTATTTCAGATTTATCGAAAATAAATGTCTACGTTTATTTTATCAAATTAATATTATTAGTGTTGTTTACCACGGGAAATTAAGCCTAATAGACCAGAGTAATGGTTAGGTAAATGGCGAACAATCTCAATGGAAAAATTTGCCCTATCGTGGTGATAATTATAGAATGGGAATATATAGAATGGTGTATTGAGAAACACGTGAAAATAAGAATGGGTTAAAATGTAGTTCTCATCTGTTGAAAGTAGTTCCGCCACAGATTAAAGACCCAATTTACCAGGAACCGGCGACGCTGTAGACTCAAAAGGAGATGGCGATACGAGCTGGACTTAAAGGATTGAGTCGCATTGCCCAAAATAGAAAAACCGGCCAAGTGAGTATTGGTCTGTCACACGGAGGCCAATGGTGGTACCACATACCGACAATAACAAGTTTCTTGTATTGGAACCCTCTTAAATTTCTTATTTAATTTAATTTTTATTATTTGTTGTTATTATAGAAATAAACACTGTGAAAATTTTATCCGTCTACTTATTACGGTTCTTGAGATAAATCCCGCTGAAAAACAGACGGTCGGACAGCGGAGGCTTAATAGGTAAAAGGGTAGAGTTCCGTTGGATGGAAAAAAGAGAACACTTTGGACCTTCAAAGGGACACTACGGGCTTACAATCACAACAGCAATATAGGTACCTATACCTATCTATTACGGTATCCATAAACCACTCTAAACTATCCAAAATACTATCGGGGTCAGCTTACAGTGTCACTATGTAGCTGAATAAATATCAGGTTTATGCGGAGAGGCTGCAATCTTAGGGCCAATTCTACTAAATAACGTGTCATGCGAAAAACATGACATGCGAATGTGATTAGATTTTTAAGACACTGGAAAATGGTATTCTGCTAACATTATAATTCGTTCAATTCACAATCGCATCGCAGTATAATCACATTCTAGTCGCATAGCAGGCAAGTTTGTTTTCATTTACGAAAATAAATATGGTTTTGTGTTGGTTCAATACATGCAGATGATAATTATCAATAATTGTGATAATTTCCATTTTAGGAACGTAATTTTTTATAGAAATTGAAGTCCTATTTACCGGGATTAGTTAAACTCATATTCACAATATTTTCGTTTTCCGATTATAATATTTTATATAGGTAAAACATTGAAACGACTTTCAAAGCAAACAATATTTGATTGGAAATATACCTACCTCAATTGGAACGTACTTGTAAATACGCCGCGCAGGCGTGGAGCGGATGATTTAAGACGTCAAAAAGACACGTCATAAATGCTAGTCAAAATATTATATTTTGCTAGAAACTCTTATTTTCTGCTGAAATGTATTTCTGTATAGATGTATTGCATTATCAAAAGATGAAAGACCTTTTTTTGAAGTACTATATTAGCCATCACAGCACCTATCAGCGCGAGCGACTATATTATACCCATGGGTCGCTTCATTTGGTATTCTGGAATAGAATCTGAGTATCTAGGGTAAATAGAAGCTCTCGGAACCTTTGTAAAAACTGTGTTTGTGTTTAAAGTGAAAGGATAACAGTAAAAACCATAAGAACTGATTGTGCCGTTATGATGCAGGCGGTCCTTCGTACTGCAATGAACCTAATCTACTCAGCTCGTTTGCTGATCACAACAGCAGTTTCATCGATATCCTGGCCCTACTGGCTGAAGCTTAAACACTGGATTTACAGACTTTACCGACTGTGCGATACTAGAATGTTATATTGTTTATTATAATTTACTACAATTCTAGTTTTTATATGTTACAAATAAAAACATTGATTTAAGTTATCTTGTTATTTCCTTTTTGCATTATAAAGTCTTAGGTACATAGAAATTCTAAGTTGCCACTTGGCTACTACAGAAAGAAATTTAAAGTCGTAAATAATCTTATTATTCATATTTGCACTAAAGCCACTTCAGAACTTTAAAAAATCTATACCTAACATTGATACCTATTGTGAATGTAAATATGTACATGGGCGTATGTTTTAAATATTGCTAGGAAAGACAGAAACAAACGTAAAAGTAAAAGAAAAATTACAAAAACACTGAATAAAAAAGAGGGGTTTGAACTTAAGTCCAACAAAATGAAAGCCGTTTACCAAACCACGTAGGCTAACTCCATGGTTGACATTTGCGTAAAATATGCGTTCTAGTTGGTAACCTTTAGTAAAACTATATACGTTTTATATCATGTCACAGCCAAACAGTAAAATCCGACTTATAAATGCATACAGACTATCTGGTCTTTAAAATGGAGATGGTAAACAGTTTTATTGAAGGCGGATCAGCTTCCAGCCGGATTATCACATTATTTAATGAGAAAGCCATAATTTTATGTAATTAATTTAGCGTGTCTTGAACCACCTTTGTAAATCCGTGGTTAATCCTATACATTTAAGTAATTTGTGACTACCATAACAACAAAAAATTTAATACTGAGCATTAAAAGATTAATATTGACCCGTTAAGGCGTCGAACAACTATAAAGCGCTAATACTTACACGATCGTCTCGTTAATTTTTGCGACAATCCCTATCGCGGCAAAGCAAACGCACCATCAGAGGACGCCAAGTAGTATTTTCGAAGATTATTCGTATCAGGATGACACATTAGCGATTCGAATAGAAAATAGGTGTTTATTTAAAAAAATGTATCATTGAAATTAAACTACGTATTTAATTTGCAGCTATGTAATTACCATGTTTGCAAATGTAGGTACTATCTTTGTTGATTTGAGATGGGTTTGCTCTTGACTCTAGTCTATGAAAACCGTGGATGAGTGAAAACCGTGGTAAAAGAACTCATTTCTAAAGTCAATGAGGTCATCCTACAGTCGGTCAGTACAAATTACACTGAGTGAACCATGAGCAACCGTAGAAAATATTGCAATGAAGATCCGGCTAAACATGAATTAACACTGTAATACAAAACGACTCCGATTTTAAGTGAAACAGCTAGCCACTACGTAAAGCGGCGTATACTATTTTTATATTTGACTGCGACACATGCACGTCATTTTTGACTCTGTTATACTGCTAAATGAAACCCTAAAATAACTTTGAGTGTAGCTATAGCTTTTTTAATATGAAGTAGTTTTTTTAACAAAGTTGACCAAAGGAACTAACATTTTGCAATTATCTTGTAAATTAAAATATTACCTACTTTATAAAACTGGAAACACAATAAAACTCCTTAGAATATAATGCAGAAAAGTCACACATGAACGCAACTTGTTGCTATTCATCTGCTAGTAGGCGTCAATATTATTTAAATCTTCTTCCTATTATTTGCATGTAAGAGTAAAAAAAATAAACCACGTGAGAATCAGTCCACACATGAAGGGTTTCAAGGGTCATAGCAACAATAGAAATATACAATCTGTAATTTTCACAGATTGTATATTTCTATGTAATTAACTGAATTCTTATTTAGGATCTTGAGATACAGCCCGCTGACAGACAGACAGACGGACAGACAGCGGAGGCTACTAATAGTTCCACTGGTTACCTTTTGGGTACGGAACTCTAAAAACATTCATCAAGTCAGCCATCCGTACTTCCAAACCTTCACGTTTATAATAATACTTACCTAAAAATTGAAGAAGGATTACCAGTAGAATACAATACACACACCCTACCACATACTACGACTAGATTGTAAGACTTCATCCATTCAAAATCAAAAGAATTTAATCTAGACTTTTTGAGTGATTTATTTTTAGTTTAGCTGCGTTCCTCTTATGGTATGGTTCTCAGTTTTTAGTAAGGTTTCTTTAAGACTGCCTTAATTTAGAATCAATAATTCTAACGTGAGATAATCGACAGATCGAGTATCTAGGCAGACGTGTGTAGGTATGGATTTATATTTTAATTTACTTATCTCCTAAATAAGCATTGTAAAATGTTAGGTACTTGCTAATTTTTGACCAAAATGTCCTAAGAACTAAACGACTGGAGAATAAAGTGACCACCAAAAGTGAACACCTATCTTTTATTTAGAAATCTTTTCACAGAAAAATAAAACACTCATTTGCTTATAATATCTTGCTATATGCTTTCCATCAGTTGTTCTTATGATGCAGAAATAAACTCGTATCTTATTTATACCAAAGGAACTCCAAAAAGTAAAGTATCTGAAAGGAAGAAAAGAGTATTAAGTATTGAGTATTAAGTACTAGACTAACATCGTTAAAAGTTCTCTCTTCTAGCCTTTTCCCGGACCTCCTCTTAAAGCGACTTCTCTGACAAATCACAGAGAATTTTGCTTATGTTTTGACCACACATTGGTGGTCTAAGTCTGTTTTATCCTGCTACATAGGTATGAATCTGAAGGTGTTACTAGTCTAGCATTGAAGGAGCTACCAATTCCCGGTGATAAAGAAGCTTAGGATATAGGTACATTGTTGCCTTATTTCTGAATTATAATAAGTATGCGCTTAGTAGACCAACCTTGCTGCAACAATAGTCCAGTCCTTAGCGTATCCTTTTGGATAAACGGCTCCATTTTGGTAAAACTAAGTGAGTCTGTAATCTTTTTCAAACGCAAGGCCGCTTTTGAAATATACGTCAATTGTGAGGCGCCCTAGCCTACAACACTGAGAACAGCTTCTGCTGCTCGCTCTACGTCGTATCACCACCAATTCATCTTCTTCACAGAGCCCGATGAATAAAAATCCCTCCACAGGCTGAACCAACACGTTTTGTATTATTTCACCACACAAACACAGAACTATGTATTGTAGTTTTACTGCACATGGCTCTGCTTAATAAATCTTGGATTTCATGATGTTTTTAAGGACTAAATAGAGAAAAAATAAAAAATTTGAATCTGCAAAAGCTAAAATTTTCCTTCAACTTTCGATCTCAAAATAATTCCATGGTTACGTCAGTTTTGACGTTGTTATATTTAGCAAAATACCGTTTTTGTCACATTTTCAAATGTCGTTCAACTTTAAAAATAGCTGAATACCGTTCCTATACATTTTTTTGTAAAATTCAATTCGCAATATAATCGCATGAAACTTCAACTTTGGTTGTCCTTTTAAGTTTAGCGGAATACCTTTTTTGACATTTTGGCATTGAGATGCGAATGCGACTTGAATTTGAACGTTTTTAAATTAGTAGAATTGGCCCCCTTACCTATGCCTCGAATTACCAATATTTTACGAAGCCGCTAAATTAGATTTTTGGGTGGGTGCATATTTATGTAGCAGCCTATAGCAGCAGTTAATATGTATCTAGTCACTAGACTTTAAATAGCTTAAATGAATTTTATAATAGATACTGCCAGCGGCTTCGCCCACGTGATAGTTGACAATTATCCCTAGGGATAATTATATAAGATAGAGTATAGACTAATATAATATTACACCTGGGATGAAAAGTCTATGTGCTATTTTTTTTTTATATATTGATAAGCGTACGTTTGACCGCTATCTCACCAGGGGGCCAATTCTACTAATTTAAAAACGTTCAAATTCAAGTCGCATTCGCATCTCAATGCCAAAATGTCAAAAAAAGTATTCTGCTAAACTTAAAAGGACAACCAAAGTTGAAGTTTCATGCGATTATATTGCGAATTGAATTTTACAAAAAAATGTATTGGAACGGTATTCAGCTATTTTTAAAGTTGAACGACATTTGAAAATGTGACAAAAACGGTATTTTGCTAAATATAACAACGTCAAAACTGACGTAACCATGGAATTATTTTGAGATCGAAAGTTGAAGGAAAATTTTAGCTTTTGCAGATTCAAATTTTTTATTTTTTCTCTATTTAGTCCTTAAAAACATCATGAAATCCAAGATTTATTAAGCAGAGCCATATGCAGTAAAACTACAATACATAGTTCTGTGTTTGTGTGGTGAAATAATACAAAACGTGTTGGTTCAGCCTGTGGAGGGATTTTTATTCATCGGGCTCTGTGAAGAAGATGAATTGGTGGTGATACGACGTAGAGCGAGCAGCAGAAGCTGTTCTCAGTGTTGTAGGCTAGGGCGCCTCACAATTGACATATATTTCAAAAGCGGCCTTGCGTTTGAAAAAGATTACAGACTCACTTAGTTTTACCAAAATGGAGCCGTTTATCCAAAAGGATACGCTAAGGACTGGACTATTGTTGCAGCAAGGTTGGTCTACTAAGCGCATACTTATTATAATTCAGAAATAAGGCAACAATGTACCTATATCCTAAGCTTCTTTATCACCGGGAATTGGTAGCTCCTTCAATGCAAGACTAGTAACATAGAGGAACAAAACTCGGTTCCTTCAGATTCATACCTATGTAGCAGGATAAAACAGACTTAGACCACCAATGTGTGGTCAAAACATAAGCAAAATTCTCTGTGATTTGTCAGAGAAGTCGCTTTAAGAGGAGGTCCGGGAAAAGGCTAGAAGAGAGAACTTTTAACGATGTTAGTCTAGTACTTAATACTCAGTACTTAATACTCTTTTCTTCCTTTCAGATACTTTACTTTTTGGAGTTCCTTTGGTATAAATAAGATACGAGTTTATTTCTGCATCATAAGAACAACTGATGGAAAGCATATAGCAAGATATTATAAGCAAATGAGTGTTTTATTTTTCTGTGAAAAGATTTCTAAATAAAAGATAGGTGTTCACTTTTGGTGGTCACTTTATTCTCCAGTCGTTTAGTTCTTAGGACATTTTGGTCAAAAATTAGCAAGTACCTAACATTTTACAATGCTTATTTAGGAGATAAGTAAATTAAAATATAAATCCATACCTACACACGTCTGCCTAGATACTCGATCTGTCGATTATCTCACGTTAGAATTATTGATTCTAAATTAAGGCAGTCCTAAAGAAACCTAACTAAAAACTGAGAACCATACCATAAGAGGAACGCAGCTAAACTAAAAATAAATCACTCAAAAAGTCTAGATTAAATTCTTTTGATTTTGAATGGATGAAGTCTTACAATCTAGTCGTAGCATGTGGTAGGGTGTGTGTATTGTATTCTACTGGTAATCCTTCTTCAATTTTTAGGTAAGTATTATTATAAACGTGAAGGTTTGGAAGTACGGATGGCTGACTTGATGAATGTTTTTAGAGTTCCGTACCCAAGAGGTAACCAGCGGAACTATTAGTAGCCTCCGCTGTCTGTCCGTCTGTCTGTCTGTCAGCGGGCTGTATCTCAAGATCCTAAATAAGAATTCAGTTAATTACATAGAAATATAGGTACAATCTGTGAAAATTACAGATTGTATATTTCTATTGTTGCTATGACCCTTGAAACCCTTCATGTGTGGACTGATTCTCACGTGGTTTATTTTTTTTACTCTTACATGCAAATAATAGGAAGAAGATTTAAATAATATTGACGCCTACTAGCAGATGAATAGCAACAAGTTGCGTTCATGTGTGACTTTTCTGCATTATATTCTAAGGAGTTTTATTGTGTTTCCAGTTTTATAGTAGGTAATATTTTAATTTACAAGATAATTGCAAAATGTTAGTTACTTTGGTCAACTTTGTCAAAAAACTACTTCATATTAAAAAAGCTATAGCTACACTCAAAGTTATTTTAGGGTTTCATTTAGCAGTATAACAGAGTCAAAAATGACGTGCATGTGTCGCAGTCAAATATAAAAATAGTATACGCCGCTTTACGTAGTGGCTAGCTGTTTCACTTAAAATCGGAGCTGTTTTGTATTACCTACAGTGTTAATTCATGTTTAGCCGGATCTTCATTGCAATATTTTCTACGGTTGCTCATGGTTCACTCAGTGTAATTTGTACCGACCGACTGTAGGATGACCTCATTGACTTTAAAAATGAGTTCTTTTACCACGGTTTTCACTCATCCGACTAGAGTCAAGAGCAAACCCATCTCAAATCAAAAAAGATAGTACCTACATTTGCATACATGGTAATTACATAGCTGCAAATTAAATACGTGGTAGTTTAATTTCAATGATACATTTTTTTAAATAAACACCTATTTTCTGTTCGAATCGCTAAGGTGTCATCCTGATACGAATAATCTTCGAAAATACTACATGGCGTCCTCTGATGGTGCGTTTGCTTTGCCGCGATAGGGATTGTCGCAAAAATTAACGAGACGATCGTGTAAGTATTAGCGCTTTGTAGTAGTTCGACGCCTTAACGGGTCAATATTAATCTTTTAACGCTCAGTATTAAATTTTTTGTTGTTATGGTAGTCACAAATTACTTAAATGTATAGGATTAACCACGGACTTACAAAGGTGGTTCATGACACGCTAAATTAATTACATAAAATTACGGCTTTCTCATTAAATAATGTGATAATCCGGCTGGAAGCTGATCCGCCTTCAATAAAACTGTTTACCATCTCCATTTTAAAGACCAGATAGTCTGTATGCATTTATAAGTCGGATTTTACTGTTTGGCTGTGACATGATATAAAACGTATATAGTTTTACTAAAGGTTACCAACTAGAACGCATATTTTATGCAAATGTCAACCATGGAGTTAGCCTACGTGGTTTGGTAACCGGCTTTCAGTTTGTTGGACTTAAGTTCAAACCCCTCTTTTATAATCAGTGTTTTTGTAATTTTTCTTTTACTTTTACGTTTGTTTCTGTCTTTCCTAGCAATATTTAAAACATTATACGCCCATGTACATATTTACATTCACAATAGGTATCAATGTTAGGTATAGATTTTTTAAAGTTCTGAAGTGGCTTTAGTGCAAATATGAATAATAAGATTATTTACGACTTTAAATTTCTTTCTGTAGTAGCCAAGTGGCAACTTAGAATTTCTATGTACCTAAGACTTTATAATGCAAAAAGGAAATAACAAGATAACTTAAATTAATGTTTTTATTTGTAACATTCTATATAAAAAACTAGAATTGTAGTAAATTATAATAAACAATATAACATTGTAGTATCGTACAGTCGGTAAAGTCTGTAAATCCAGTGTTTAAGCTTCAGCCAGTAGGGCCAGGATATCGATGAAACTGCTGTTGTGATCAGCAAACGAGCTGAGTAGATTAGGTTCATTGCAGTACGAAGGACCGCCTGCATCATAACGGCACAATCAGTTCTTATGGTTTTTACTGTTATCCTTTCACTTTAAACACAAACACAGTTTTTACAAAGGTTCCGAGAGCTTCTATTTACCCTAAATACTCAGATTCTATTCCAGAATACCAAATGAAGCAACCCATGGGTATAATATAGTCGCTCGCGCTGATAGGTGCTGTGATGGCTAATATAGTACTTCAAAAAAAGGTCTTTCATCTTTTGATAATGCAATACATCTATACAGAAATACATTTCAGCAGAAAATAAGAGTTACTAACAAAATATAATATTTTGACTAGCATTTATGACGTCTCTTTTTGACGTCTTAAATCATCCGCTCCACGCCTGCGCGGCGTATTTACAAGTACGTTCCAATTGAGGTAGGTATATTTCCAATCAAATATTGTTTGCTTTGAAAGTCGTTTCAATGTTTTACCTATATAAAATATTATAATCGGAAAACGAAAATATTGTGAATATGAGTTTAACTAAGCCCGATAAATTGGACTTCAATTTCTATAAAAAATTACGTTACTAAAATGGAAATTATCACAATTATTGATAATTATCATCTGCATGTATTGAACCAACACAAAACCATATTTATTTTCGTAAATGAAAACAAACTTGCCTGCTATGCGACTAGAATGTGATTATACTGCGATGCGATTGTGAATTGAACGAATTATAATGTTAGCAGAATACCATTTTCCAGTGTCTTAAAAATCTAATCACATTCGCATGTCATGTTTTTCGCATGACACGTTATTTAGTAGAATTGGCCCTCTGATGTTAAGCGATGATGCGGTCTAAGACTACAATCTATCTCTGTTCCAAATTTCATCCAGATCCGTTCAGCTGTGTTGGCGTGATTGAATAACAGACATCCAAATTTTCGCATTTATATAATGTTAGTTAGGATTACGATATCTACTGCATATCATCACAAGTAGGTACTCGAAATAAAATAATTAATTAACGTGGAAACTACGCTTTTTATACTATTATTTTCTGATTAATTTCCCCGCAACAGGGACCTTAGACAGTTGAATTCTTTATCCAGGACTCGTGAAGTTTCATTGAGTCAGCGTGTTTTTGGCGGTTTTCACTGGTTTTCCGGAGTTGCAGTGGTATTAGATACTGTGGCAGACTTTTTCCAAATAAAAAAGTAAAAATCAACTTTCGGTAGGTACCTATGTTGGGCATAACTTTTATGGATCCATTTTATCTGACAATTTATAATTTCCGTATGTATGCATAGAACTACAAACCTACTTGTGAAAAAGAAAAGCAGGATCACAATGCCAGCACATTTGATTGAAATCGTAATAGTGTTCTCCTCGTCCCTTGTCAAGTTCTTGTTTCCCAAAGATTTTACAAAAAAAAAACAAATATCACGGGCAATTTTCTTATCATTCAATCTCGTAGTAGGCGAATTGAAACGCCCACTGCCGCAGAGAAACAGTTTTCCTTAAGTTGATTCAAAGCGGGCGTGGGAAGATAATCCGCCGACTAAAACCACATGAAAGTAGAAATTCAAAGAACATTTACATATTGAATTGCTAAAATTCTCTTTTAAACGACATGTTTTATTTAAGAGATTTGTTTTTCCCGTGGCTCCACCTACGCAGCCTATCCAAAAGAACCGTGATTTTTTTTCGGTGTAAAAAGTAACTAAGAAGCTCAGCTATTGTAAAGCTCATAACTGTAAAACAACTTTCTTAATCGGCTCATTATTTCCACATATAACTTTTTACAAACATAAAAAAAACAACAATCAATAATTTAACTTCTTTACTCGTTCCATAACGAGTATAAAATGCTTATCAATGAACTTTTAACGCGAAGTTAACGAACGGATATGTGGAACACGAAAGACCGAATGATTGATTGATTAGGAGTAACATTGATTGAAATATAAATAAGTCTACATGAGAGCCGGATTATCGCATCACGTCTGACGTCATCGACATGGAAAATTTGTAAACAAATTATGAAGAAAACATTTCGATTGTTGTTAGGGAGGCAACCTTCCGATGAAGTGGTTAAAAAAGTGTAGATCGATAACTTACTCGGTGGCCTGACAAGTTTATTACGTATTTACAATATAATAAAAAAGTTGAGCGGACTATTTCAAGTTTGAAAAAATGGCGATATGCTTCGAACTCGTAGATAGCATGCTAGTTCGGGCCGGTACGGGAAAAGAGTATCTGACCTAAAAGGACTTGGGAAAGGCCCAGCCGTGAGACAACAAGGGCTTGTTTAAAAAGGTTTATAAACAGCTGCATAGCATATGAAGAAATTTGTAAAGTAACTGATTATAATTGTAAAGATGTAGGTAAAAGCCTAAGCTCACAACGTATTTGTAAAGCGCCGACGACGCACGTTGTACAAATGCTCGTCAGCGCGGGACATCTGCGTGTTATAAAAACGCCATGTGCAAAGACCCTACAATTTAAACCTGTAACATAAAAAACGTTGGTTATATTCATTGCCGGTATGGAGTTCTGGTAAATGCCAAGAGGTATTTATCTTTTTGCTGCCTAACTTGTTGGTTTGAAGGACACCTGATACCGCTGCAGCATTCAAACTAGCAACAACTAGCCTAAACTAACAGACCTAATTCATTTTAGAGGAAATAAAGAAACAATAGCTGGAAGTAAAAATAGAAGAAACAAACAACAGATTTATTTCAGGAAAATAATGTTATTATCTAGACTAGTGATTTATAAAAGGCGATACATGTTTTTTTTTAAATTAACTTAGACTACTCAGATTCAAGTCAAAATTAATTCACAAACGTTATTCTTTTAGGTTGTATGAAATGGTATTTGCTTAACACGGCAAAGTAGCTTAGTAAGTATGTCAATTCATTTCATAATTTGGTTATTTCTCTGACTTTGCATTTAAACATACTCTTAAGACTGAAAAAAAACACACATCACTTCTGAAGCTGAAAACTCGACAAAACCTTTTTGCAAGCCCCCGCGTTACGGTTTATGTTTGCACTAAAACCCTTGGATTTTTGCTCACATAAGAAGGTATGCATATCGGTATGCCAGCGACTGCTTTGAAAATGGAATGTGTTTAAAGTGAAAAATGTGGGTACTTTATCATTAAGGCCGCACATGAAAAGCCGACAAAAATTCTCAAATTCAAAGAATTTAGGCGGCTGAATTAGAAAACTGAGCAATAGTGGAGGCCACTTTTTGAAAGGCGCATATAGTTAATTATACGTGAACTAGTAGGTTCACGTATACTTGATAACACAAGTAGTGACATATCAATGTATCTATACTTATTATTTCGTTTATTCATTTTAATATCCATACAATTTACATTTTTAAATATATCTTAAAAAAAAAACATTAGAAAATACATTTAAAAATATAAAAAATAGTAGTCCACCGGTATCGGGAGCAGGGTCCAGGCTACCGGTGGTTAGGGCTCCAGAGAAAGGAACCTCCTCACAATACGAGCCGTATCGAGGAGTACTGCCTTCTGTATCAGGCCCTTTATCCAACTGCGCAACGCCAGCTTCGACAGGTGGTCGTCGAAGCTTTTGGCCATCAGGCCATTAGCCGTAATGACAATCGGCACAATGACAGCCGAGTCCACATTCCACATGTCGACAACCTCGTGTGCTAAGTCGAGATACTTAATTTGTTTTTCTTTCTCAGCTTTCACGAGATTCTCGTCATGTGGAATGGTAACATCGATTATCATTGTGCGGCGCGCTAATCGGTCTATCACCACTATGTCAGGCTTATTGGCAACAATAGTCCTGTCAGTGATGATAGACCGATCCCAGTACAACGTGACATGGTCATTTTCAAGAACTGGGTCGGGCACATACTTGTAATACGGTACCTCAGAGTCCACAAGTTTGTACTTCAAAGCAAGTTGCTGGTGGATGATCCTGGCCACTTGGTTATGTCGGTGCAAGTACTCGCCGTTAGCCAGACGAGACCAACCAGAGATAATATGTCTGATGGACTCACCCGGACGGTGGCATGCCCGACACACGTCCACCGTCCCATCCTTCGTAATATGTCTCCGGTAGTTATTCGTCAAGATAACTTCGTCCATAATCGCACAGACAAAACCTTCAGTTTCTCCGAAGAGATCACTGAAGCGTAGCCAAGCCACGGACGCTGAAAAATCTACATCGGACCCATGAAGAGCCCGATAGAAGCGCCCGTGAAGCTCCTTGCCTTTCCATACCTCCTTGCGGTCATCTGTGGTAAGTACCACAGGTTTGCGCCAGTTCTCTTTAGCCATGGACAACGGGGTGAGTCCTTTGTCCACTGCGACCACATCTCGGTGCATACCCACATCAGCTTTAAGAAAATATTCTCTGAGACTGCACATCTCGCGGTTGTGGAGAGTTTTGGCGTTTAAAAAGCCTCGACCTCCACACTTCCGCGGGATGTACAGTCTCATCACCGACGATCGTGGGTGATGCATCCGGTTTGCGGTCAGCAGTGTACGGACCCTCCTATCCAGGGCGTCGAGTTCGGTTTGAGTCCATTTGAGTACGCCGAAAGAGTACATTAATACCGGCATGACCCAACCGTTGAAGGCGCGCACCTTATTTCCGCCTGACAAAAGGCTATTCAAAACCTTCTTCAGGCGGCCAAAGAAGCGCTCCTTCAACGATTGCTTCATGTTGGCAACATCAATGCCCAACGCTTCCGACATACCCAAATACTTGTAGGTTTCGGTTGAGCTGAGGGATCTAACCTGTATGGAATCCGAGAGTTGAATTCCCTCAGATTCCATAATCTCCCCTTTTTTTACATGCATGACTGCACATTTGTCCACACCAAATTCCATCCTGATGGCACTACTGAAGCTTTCAGTGACCTTCAGTAGCTCCATCAGTCGAGAATTGTTGGGGGCAAAGAATTTCAGATCATCCATGTAAAGAAGGTGAGATATGGCTTGACCACCTCTTCTCAACCGATAGCCTAGACCTGAATCCTCCAGCAATGTGCTTAGAGGATTCAGAGCTAAGCAAAACCAAAGCGGACCCAAAGTGTCGCCCTGAAATATTCCCCGTTTAATCCATACAGGCTCATCATTCCCCTGAATCGGTCGACATCCTGGATAGCGAAGGACTGTTTTCCATTGCCTCATACATGACTCAAGGAAGGTGCGTAGAATTGGATCTATTTTATACAACTCCAACACCTTCATGAGCCATGTATGTGGCACAGAATCATAGGCCTTCTTGTAATCTATCCAACATGTCGACAGATCCTTGCGGGAACGACGAACCTGTTGGCTTATGGCCATGTCTATGAGGAGTAGCTCCTTAGTGTCGCGGGACCCCTTCCCACATCCATTCTGAGAGGCAGACATAATTGAGTTAACCTCAATGTGATCATTAATTTTCCCTCTCAGGATGGATGTAAGAAGTTTATAGACCGTCGACAAACAAATAATTGGTCTATAATTCTTGGGTTCCGCGGGACTACCTGTCTTATGGAGCAGGTGGGTAACGCCAGTTGTTAGAAGCTGTGGTAGCGACCCAGACTCTAAGCATGACTGGAATTGAGATGCCAGGAGCGCGTGTGAGCTGCTATACCACTTAAGCCAGAAGTTGTGCAGTCCGTCCGGTCCCAGAGATTTCCAATTCGGTAACGGACGAACTGCTTTGGCTATATCTGATGTTGATATGGCAATTTTTTCCATTTGTGGTATAGCTTCACACACACTCTCGACATCGCGTATCCAGTCACCCTCGGCGTGACAGACGGGCACCGACCAAATGCTGCGCCAGAAAGTACTCGTGGCGACATCATCCGGGCGGCACACGTCTGATACACTATGTTCAGGTCGCTCCCAAGCTCTGTATACCCACCTCTCATCGCTCTGGAACATGCGATTCTGCGAGTATCGATCAACCCGCCGCTTATACCGCCGAATACGGTTTGCCCATGCACAAACTTTCTGCTTCAGGAAGTCGATGCGCTCTGTGACACTGGACGCGTAATCTTGAGGGCTGATACCAGTCCCCGAGAACGCCCGTCTCACAAAGCGCATCACGCGTGGTCGTGTGTTGCCCTCCCTAAAGCAGTATAGTTTGCCGATGAGTGCCCTTGCCTCATCGATACGCCGCTCGATTCTGCACTGCCAGGCTGGTACAGCAGGCTTTTGTCGTATAGCTTCGTCACAAGTTGGCAACTTGACGTTGGCTATACGTAATGCTGCAACAGCCCCGCAAAACAGAATTGAGTGCGTATCAACGAGACTTTCGCTGCTTCTAAAGATGTTTAGCAGCAGCGAGTCTAAGGCACACACCAGCGCCCTATTCTTTTTGTGCATGGGTAGCCGTGGTAATCGGGGCCTAAGTTCGGTCGGAGCCAATCTATACTCGCGAAGCGCATCTTCCAGTGCGCTCCTCAGTCTATCGTTGCACTGGCTACTTACCGTGACAACCCTATCATCTACCCCATCACTGATGTTGTTGGGCCGCGGTGTGATTGCTCCACTAGCTGGCGCTTGAACCGCGGTCTGTGTCGGGGTCGAGATGATAAGATTGTTCAGTACCTCTGAGCGCAGCCTATCAAGTGCGGCATCGTCCAACCTGTGATTACGTTGGGTGACCCGCACCTGATCCGACAATCGTAATAATTAATAATCGTAATCGTACTTATTATTATTATTATTATTATATATACGGTCAATAATTTCAGAGCTTCAGATGTCAGAGTTGTCTATGACATAGATTGCTGGAAACTGGAAATGATAATGATAAGGTTTAAAGGAACCTACCAATATTCAAAAACATCTGTCACCCCTATTATCCACAAAAGGTTTAGCAGAGGCATAGATATCTGCGCATACCCCACATTTACCAATATTGGATCCGATGTGATAAATTGGTCGCCTACCGCAATTTACCCGACCCGAGACTCCAACTTTGACTTGACTAACGAGGCAAATGCAAATTTATAGCCATCCACAATTACATTCATCCTTAAATCTTCAGATATCACAGAAACATTGTTGAAAGCTTTCATTATTGTTCAGCATAAACTGTTTTCATTACCCCCATCACAAATACATGAAGGCCATAACCGTATCCTCGTATATACAAATTGTATAGCTATTCTGCAAATAGGGCTGACCTCTACCATAATATAGTTAAGTAAGCATAAAGTTAAGCGACACAGAAAGGTCAGCGGGACTCGGAAGATTCTGTTCTGTCAGCTGTAATCTGTACCAGCGCTTCAAAACAAGTGCTGGTCGAAAATTTAATTAGGGATGCCTATTGCACTCTTAAAGCTTCCGTTATCTCGATCCGCATCGGATTCCAATATGAAAAGCAGCTCGATTTAACCTCATTTGGATCGCGATTTCTGAGCTTGTAAGCCCATCAACTTGTATTAGCGTCTAAGTAGAAAGATAGATCTATGTAAGTAATGCTGTAACTCGAGGATGATTGGATTCAACGGAAACCCAATAACTCGCTCGTGCAGTCATACGATGAAAAATACGATCAAACACAGAGCCGTGATGGATTACCGCCATCTCCACGTGTGTACTGGAGTATCGATAAAATAACCTTTGACATTACAGATATATCACAAGCCACGCGGACCAACTCGCCCGTGCTGCAATCGTGCGCTCACTGCCTCCGTATCCACTGCGCAATATTTTGCTATTCAGCACACAACAACAAACTAGTGCCCTACCATTTTTCAATTCACACGTGACTGGAAACTAGATTAAATACTTGAAAGACGTCGCTTTCAAGTAGGTGAACCGCTACTCAGCTTTTTATGTTCAAAAGTGCTCGGCGAGTGTCAAGGCAGTCCGCTCCATATTTATTCATAAGGAGCCCCGTAGCCCCAAGAGCCCGCTAAACACCTCGCATTACATCCTTCGTTCACTCTTTTGACGTACGAGTATTTACGTTATCGCGTGTTATGTTATTCAGGATAAGCCTAAAGCCCCGACGCGAATTCAAATTACAGAGGAGCGCTCTAGATATCTACCAACGAATGTCGTAATCTATAGCACCAAAATTCAAGAAAGACCCACAATATTGAAAAGTATCTAAATCAATTACTTGAACATTAACTTGTCTAGCAGGACACAATCTTTACTGAACTCCTGTAGAACGTCGCATCAATAAATTCCACCGCACAAGTGTTTTCTTTTGCGAACGATTTCGTTTTCTTCTTCTTTTTTATGTACTGAATGCTCAGGTGTGGCCTGCGTTGTAAATCTACTCCTTTGTGTTTGTTGTCGTTTTTATTGCTGTGTCTCCAGCTCTTGAAAGGGATTGCGTCTAAAGTTCTGCTAAATTATTCCATCTGAAGTGTGTTAGTGTTCCACTGCAGACAAATCAATGAACGATGTTAATTGTGTGACGTAGACAGTCATCGCACACTCGCCGCAGAAGCCGTTCACCTCGCCGCTGATTTAAATATGCAGACGCTCGTATTGATTGTCTCCAAGAATAACGCCCCTTCCGACGTGGAACCCTGAACCAGGCCGCGCACCGCCGCGCGCGCCACACCGACACTCAATACTCAACCTATTTTTATCCGTTTCGTTAATTATAATCGTCAAAGGGCCTTAACTCGACCAAATCTGCCCTAAGCACAAGCTATCACTGGAGGGATAATTAGAGCGAAGCGAGCTATTCATTACTCTCTAACTACACTTTCAGTTATATTGCTGCCTTTCAACAATACCTGAATATTGTTCGACGGCAGTTAACGCAACTGCTAATACTTTGCGTGAAGCAGTTACAATAGGTCGTTTTGTAAAAGGGCCGAGTGTGCTGCCCGAAATAGCGGGCCAGTTGGGAAAGTTATTAACAAGATCATTTATATTGAAACAAACTTTGAAACTGACTGGAAGAGGTTCTAACGATCTGATATTAGATTTCATTAAAAACTTTTTAATTACAGTTTTATAAACAGTTGTGGGTCGCGGTGCAGTTTGAGTTTTAGATGTTAGGTTAGCTTTTGCTATACTGTGAGTTTTGCTATACTATACTTCCTAATTAATTCAGAGATGGGGACCATGTTCACATATCTATAAAAATAATTACACCAATTTAAACATTTTTTTTTTTTAAGACGGTTTAAAACTAAAATAAACGTCAGAAACTCAATATGCTATCTGAAGCTTCCTAAAGCAAACTGTGAACTTTTGTTAAATAAATTAGGTCACAATCGACAAATAACTTGCATAGGTACCACCAGAGCGCGACCAGGGCTAATGGACTTGGCTATTATTGTGAAATGGGAAAACATTTACCACATCAGCAACTACCTAACTTAGAGTTGGCATTTTGGAGTCTGAGCGATACTGATAGGTATTGTGATTTACTCAACAAGTACACAGTTAATGGATAGATGAAAAGAATCTTAAGAAAACCAGAGAAATATTGTATTTCCTTTCATAGAAATTTTGATGGTAACTCAATCCACCCGATATCGGCTAAGTATTAAAAAGTTGAATAAAAATAAGTTTTAAAAGCAATGACGATTCGGAAAGTAAAGTTCTTTGTTTAATATCAGTGAGAAAGCACTTAAAAGTTCCCAAATGAAGTTGAATCTGCGTAACAGAGGTGCAAAAATCTTTTCAACTATTGACCCAGATTTGAAATTAAAACCGCACGTAAATACCTAGATAGTTAGGACCTTCTTTGTTTATATATCTTGACAGATAACATTGCATTATGACACTAGGGGCTGTAGTTTGTCATTACACTCAAGGCTGGAGTGCTGCTCGGGCCATAAGCGAAAGAGTAGTAGAGCTGAGAGTGATGACAAAAGCTCACACGTTTTAAATGTATTTTTTCAACACACTTGGGATATATAAATTAAATGAATGATAAAATTATTGGGCAATAAATGTATTTTTATCTGAATAACATTATTATTACTTACCCATGGTGGACGTTTCTAGGTATTGCCATCCTACCTCACGCTGGCATTTCTCATCATTGCAATGAGAGACCGCAACTAGTTAAGATAAGGTTTAGAGAAGCTTTTGTCAACTTCATGAGTAAGGCTCTCATTTGGACACTGTCTCATCAATAGTGTGATTTTGTGAACATATTACTGTGTGAACTGAACATACAGTGATCTGTCAATCAAAACATCTATGATGGAATCATACACATAATGTTCATTCCACCTAAGTTTACATGTTGACAGAACAGTCGGTCGATTCTGTGAAGGCTTGGGTGAAGTGATCATGAAGTGAGCTGTCATCACCTGGTGACCTCCGACCACCGTAGGCGCGGGCCTGTGGACGGCGAGCTATGGGTGGCTCGCCGTCCGTCCATCTAGACAGGCCTTGTCGACGGCGCGTTAGTGTTCCACGCGCGCCTCAAAGAGAGTCAGCAACACAGAGGGGCCCGAAAGGGCCGACGCCTGCCGGAGTCGCGGGATTATTCGCAAGAGACACCGTGGCTCCGGAACACAAAGGGCAATGAAGGAACATGGATGGGTTTTAGTCAGTAGAAGTCTGACACTCCCTCCCGCTACACCCAGAGCGGGAGGAGTCATTGGATGATTTCCCATCCCTAAAAAAAAAAAAAAAGTGAGCTGTCATTCTATCTTGATTACATGGATTGATAGCTTACTTCGTGATCACTTCACCCAAGGCTTCACTTCGACATGTTTACAGAATCGACCGGCAGCAGTACGGTCGTTCGCACGTACCTCTCAACGTGAAAGCTTAGGTGAAGAGGACATGAAGTAGGCTGCTCATCCGAACTCACTCCAGCTAAGCTTAATCGTCGAGATGTTTACAGACCAGCTGCTGGTAAGCAATGATGTGGTGGACGATGGAGCACATATGCTTAGAAGTAATTTAATAGTTACGTGTGAATAAAAACAATAACAAGCTAAATGCGATAAGGCCGCCTATTGTATGTATTTTAGTTTTAAGTTTCCTTTTGTACTTAATTTTTGGTGTACAATAAAGTAGATAATAAATAAATAAACAAGTTCAATAATAATATAACAATAATTTCTAAGCTGCCGTCATCAACTTAGTTTAATTATTATTATGTTGAAGTCCCGTTTCATGTTTGTGCATGCCCTGATAATAACATAAAGCAATGGAAATTATTATGAATTATTATTAATTATGTAATTTCAACACGATACTGTAATTATAATAAAGTATATATAGCATAGGTATATAGCATAGGTAGATAGATACCAATGTAGGTGAGTAGCTCCAATTTACAGAACTTTATTTTATCACGTGAACCTGCTTTTCCTTTCGATACATTATTTAATAACAACCTAATATTAAAAGGTTTCCATGGAGTACCTTATTTCTCTACGTCATATTTAAGTAAGTATAATAACCTAAAAACTTATACAAACTTTAAAAATTCAAAGGGTGGACATGTGTTTAGACCTCCTGAAGTCGACAGGGTTTATGATAAAAAATTATAAAAAAGTAGTCAAGGCGAATCTAACGATTTTTCATTTCTTAAAATCCATCGAGACGTTTGGGCAAAGAAAGCCTTCCGACAAACTTCTATCAGCCAAAAAATCATGTTACCCAGCATTTAAAGCATTGGTTCCCAACCTGTGGTCCGCGGACGACTGGTGGTCCACAAGAGCTTAAATATGGTCCGCGGATTTATAACGCGGTTTTAAAATATCAAACTTACAAATTCGAAAGTAACATTGAAGCCTCCATTGAAGCGAACTACTGTTTAGTTTCTATCAGGAATATTGTATTTTCTATGTTTGGGTTCGTTACTTTTGAGATTAAAGAATAAGTTTAAGTTGGTAAGTTATTTTATAGATTTTTTTTTTTTTTCAAGATTTCTCGTCCCTGCTAACAACTAAGAAATGGTCCTAGATCTAAACAAGGTTGGGAACCACTGATTTAAAGCGATGGCGATGGTATATTATTTTACGACTCTTTAATCAATAATATGTCACCGGTAAATGGCAAACCCCGTAAGATTGTAAAATATCGCATGAAATTGTAAACTTTTTTTTTTAAATAAGACACGGATGTATTGGGAACTATTGAATTTGGATGGGATATACTATACCGCGTGTATCTGACATCGACGCGCAAACGATTTCCATGGGTCCAGGGCATAATTCTGGACACCCTAGACTTAGAATTTTTCGTTGGCTTTTTTCTCATTTTTTTATTTTTTTAAGGGTTTTTTTACTTTAGACTGGTCATAATCGTTATTCTGACCTAACCCAATGAGATTTTTAATAAAAAAATAATTCTACTCCTACTCCTACTCTTGAAAAAAATGAAAAAATGAGAAAAGAACCGACGAAAAATTCCAACACTGGGGTGTCCAGAATCATGCCCTGGACCCATGGAAATCGTTTGTGCGTCGATGTCAGATACACGCGGTATACAAAACGATATTTTCATAAAATTTCGAGAAATTATAATCAATTCAAGATTTATTATAATATTACGGTGTCTGCCACTTTCCGGTGACCATAAATATAAAATTCTTCCGTCACTGACCGATTGAGTATGTCTGACAGACAGCTGAGTCACTGACTGACAGACAACGCATAGCCGAAACAGCAGTGCTATTCTGTAACAACATTTTCGTGTCTCGACAGCGGAATCCGAGGTGAGTTTCAAATTCGTATAAATATAAGACCTTATGATGTGTGAAATAAAGTTCACTTTGTAAGCTTCGTCACTCAGGTGAAGTCGATATTGAAATGGTTATTTACAGAATAGACTAGCTGCTGGTGAAAATTGGCATGCAGGTTCCTTGGCGAGTGCAGCGGAGCACTAAGCGTTGATTTTCCGAAATTCTTACAGGACGAGGAAAAAATGGGATTTGCGCGTACGAAGTCGCGGGCAAAACCTAGTGCGAGAAATAAAACGTTTGCGAGCTTACTTAATTTTCTAGGAACTAAGAATCGTCTCGTTAACAGTATAAATGTGTCTAGGTATTAGTCACAATACCAGGTACAATGGCTTATTCATTACCTAACTAGGTATCCAGACCGAATACGATGCCAAAATAATTCAAAAACCCCGTGCGAACAACTAAGATAGCCATAAAAATATGGCTATCTTAGTTGTTCGCACGGGGTTTACAAGGTACAAAATGTACCTTCCTACTTCTTGAACTATTTAAGTAGTTTAAAACTGTTCCTGCACTTAAATTTCACTTTGCTTTATCATACTGAAATTTTATGAGTCTTGTAAGTTAAACGGTCTCTGATAAAAGCCATGTGGAGCGTAATGGGATCACTTAAACAGGTACATTTCAGGTGTTATACAGACTAATTTTTCAGGAGATCTAATAAAGTTAAAGATGCACTTGCATTAAAATTTTCAGATGTAGTCTCAATAGATCAACTTAAGTGAAGCTTAAATCATAATCATAACAAAACTAGCCAAGATCGTCACGCGGTGGGTACCTGAAAGCAGACCTTGTAACCGAGGTAGGCTTAAAAAGCGCTAGCCACAGAATGGCTGGAAAAAGCTAGAGATAAATTTAAGCTAGAAAAATATGGGGAAGCCTTTCTCCAGCAGTAGAACTTTCTTTTGCAGAAGAAAAGGACTGTGGCAAAAGCCTTGTCTTTCTACTTATAGGTACAGCTTCGCTCGGATGACAACTTTTTTAAGCTTCCCTTCGAGTTTTTAGGTTTACTAAGTAAGTACCTACATTAAATTTTATTGCTGTTTATATCTGTCACCGGAAAATGGCAAAATCCTTAGGAATATGAAATAACTTGAGAGATTGTAAACTCTCAAAAAACTGTCGACTGACAATCTATAATCTCACGAAATTCCGAGAAAATGTGGAAGATTTTGATTCAGTATAATTGTAGAACAAATTTTTATTTGATAATTTACAATCTTTTCAAACATTTTGTAATCTTACCTACGTAGTTTGCAATCGGTAGCATATCTATAATTATGATTGAAATGTGTTTGAAATTCCTATCTTGTGTTAAGTTTATCTTCTTCTACCTGCGGTTGAAAGCCGAACGGACTTCTAGCAAAAGGATATACTAAACAACTTCAAATAGCTAAACAGATAATTTCAGTGACTGACATGACGAACACAATCCATTGATTAAGTGAAGCCGCGGCCGCCTCATATTTGTGTGCATGAAGTGCTAAATAAATAAGAAAGATTTTACAACTCCGCTCTCTACACAGTTAGGCTTCCTTAATATTAAGTAGGTACCTAATAGTGAGAGTTTTTGTATCTAATCCCGAAAAAAAAGAAATAGAATGACATAAATAAGGTCGAGATTATGGCTCGGTTAACTCGAAAGAAACAAAAATTAACATGTACATTTTTGCTATCCATTATGTTTACTAAAGTAGCGCGCCTAACAATTAAAGTGATTCTATCTAAATGTTTATTAGTCGCTGACAAGCTTCCTTATGTCTTAATTGGTGTACATAACCGACTATTTCTATGTTAATGCCCCGAAAATGGAAGGAAAACGGAGCGTATCAGCAATTTATCTAGGAGAAAATTATTTTTAGTGTCTTAGGTAGAATACATAGGTTAAATACCAACAAAACCACCATCAAATATAATAACTAGCTGACCGCTGATTTGCCAAATTAAAAAAAAATAAGTACCCTACGTCATATTCTTAGACCAACTCAAGCCGTTTCGGAGGAGTTCGATAATAAACACCGTGATACGGGATTTTTATAGATTAAGTAGAAGATTAGGATAAGGTGCCGCTAGATAAATGTTCATCATAATATTCGTGACTAATTGCGCTTAGCACAGATTCCAATTGTCATAGCCATAGACATGTGTGTGTGTGTGTTGTCATTGTCATAGTCATAAAAATGGTAAAGGAGCATTACCTCTCACTATAATTTTTCTTCTCCTTTCCCAATTATTTATTTGATATTTATTAGTATATTGTTTTATTGTATGTGTTTATTTTATATTATTAAGTCTAATTAATATTATTTATGATGTTTGTACACTGACCGCCCTAAATCTAACTTCTTTCGTTCAATCCATCCTAAGGTTGTCTGTAAGAGATTGCCCTGTGCGATAAGACCGCCCATTGTACACTTGTTTTTATAAACGTTTTTCCTGTACTTGTTATGAGGTGTACAATAAAGTATATAATAAATAATAATAATAAATAATAATAATAAAATTATAGCGTGTCAGAGGATGGCCACCATTTACTCTACACTAATATTATACCGCGTGTATCTGACATCGACGCACAAACGATTTCCATGGGTCCGGGGCATGATTCTGAACACCCTAGATTTAGAATTTTTCGTCGGCTTTTTTCTCATTTTTTCATTTTTTTCAAGGGTTTTTTTTTACTTTAGACTGCTCATAATCGTTATTCTGACCTAACACAATGAGATTTTTAATAAAAAATAATTAATTAACTACTTTCACTAAAAAGAGCAATCTGAATAAAACCACAAATAGATATCAGCTCAGCTGAGCTGATACTTTGTGGTACTCTTGAAAAAAATTAGAAAAGAACCGACGAAAAATTCCAACACTGGGGTGTCCAGAATCATGCCCTGGACCCATGGAAATCGTTTGTGCGTCGATGTCAGATACACGCGGTACAGAGAAAAGATATGATTGTTTGAATTGAATAGGCTCCGAAACTACTGGACCGATTTAATAAAATCTTTGACCAATGTGTAGAATGGACTGTCCGTATGAACATAGGCTATATTTTATCCCGTTAAAATAAAGGGTATACCCGTACGAAGTCGGGACGAGCAGCTAGTCATATATAAATTACTTTTGCCCGCGACTTCGTAAGCGCATATCTCGTTATTTCCCGTTCCCGTGGGAATTTCGAGAATTCCTCTCTTAGTGTTCCCCTAAACTCCCCAAGAAATATACAAGCATTATTTCAGCTTCCTAGGGCCAGTGGTTTCGGCTGAGCGTTGTTTGTCTGTCACTCAGTAACGGAAGAATTTTATATATATTGATAAGTAATGGCACGCAGGCAAATAGCCTTCTGAATTATAGGCTCACACAGTCCTCACACACTCCTCTTCTTTGGAAATTTATCACGAACAATTATAGCAACTTTCGACTTATTGCCTTGATAGCATACGCTAGCAAAGTAATGCTACACATACATAAACGAGCGACTGAAATCTTATTTTTCCGAAATTCGAATTCAGAACAAGCGGGATTTGTGAAAGGAAAAGGTATCCGTGAACAACTTCTCATCATACGTAAAATCATTGAGAAGGTTCAAGAATTCACCAAGCCAACATACACATATATAAAATAATGCTTTGTTGACTTTTCCAAAGCGTTCGACTCGGTGAAACGGCTAACGTTGTGGGAAATACTACTGGACATTGCCACACCACAACACCTCGTGCACCTGCTCAGGGAGCTCTAAGAAGAGGGAACAGCTCCATTGCAGACAGATGACCTCCTGTCAGATAGTTTTCATTAAAGTGCGGGCGTGCGACAGGGATGCATAATATCACCTATACTATTTAACATCTACACGGAGCTGGTAATGCGAATCACTCTCGAAGACTGGACTGATGGTGTTGTGATTGGTGGATAGAATATTTGCTAATTTGCAGTACGCAGCTAACAACACCTTATTTGCTTATCGCTATGAGTATCGCTGGCCTCATGGAGAAATTACTTCTCAGAATAGAGCGCGTGAACCTTACGATTGAGCTGTTCATGTACTGAGCTAAGACCAGGATGATGAATGACAACTCACATGAAGTGACACAGATTACAAACTGCGACGTGGGTCAGCCTTACCCTGGGGTTTTAATTTCAAAAAATATTGTCTGCGTAGATGTGGTAAAACGGCGTAGCCATAGGCAGAACTGCGATGGAGAAGTTACCAAGCAACATTTTAGGTACCAAAGTAACTCTTGTATCCCCCCTTTTTTTACGCAGCACAGACGTGGACAGTGCGCAAGTTGAAAAGGGTATAATATCGTGGGTGGAGTTTCGGACAAATGTGTCGAAGAGTCCATACTCCAGGAGCTAGCAGGTGCTAGTAGTACTCTAGCATCGCGCAGTGTCTGTCGGCCGTATTACAGTCGTGGATACTGCAGTACTTTGGACACGTCTCCACTACGGTTGGATTATATGAAAAGTTTTGGTAATACCTTTTTGACAGTGTACGCCGAAGCTTCTCGTTGCTCTTTGGATATGTAAGAGTAACCAAAACGTATCCCTAAACAATACTCATTAATTAAAGACGCTGTCTGTCTCCGCCTATTTATCCTATAGAAATTTCAATGGTTTATTTGCTTAGGTAGGTACTTGTTCGAAACCATGCAACCGATTTGGACGCGGTTTTCATAAAGACCTAGTTTTGAAATGGACAACTAGCTTTCTAATTAATAACTTGTTGCAAGGATGTTGAAATATATTTTATTAGGCGGTATGTCAGAATCGTCAGAGTTCACCCACCCGTGATCCTCCAAATGACCTTTGCGTTCCAGGACCGTGATGGCTCTTTCAAACAAACTCCGCAATCTTGGCATTAAAATAAATACCTAATCTGGTTTTTCTGTGCTTTTGTTTATAAGACCATTTCCTTCGGTACATGCATTTCATAGTATGGTATTTATTATTAATGGAAAATACATACACAGCGAAGAACAATTTATAATTATCCTGACATTGCTTGATTATTAGGCGAAACGGACTCGCGTGCAAAGGGTTCCGAACGAACACTTTTGTTAACATGTAATTTTAACACTCCAGACTTCTTTTAGGTTTCATATAATCTTGAGATACATAGGTACTTAAATATTATTTGCATTTTTTACAAAAAGCTTACTAGTTTCGGAGATAAGGGGGAATTCTCATTTTCGGTCTCATTCTTGAATAACTTCAAAATTGTTTCTTGTAAAATTATGAAAACATATAATTAGAACTCTTACAGTAAGCTCTTTTATTTGATATGTCACACATTATAGTTTGTAAAACTATATTTTTTTAATTTTCTAGTATGACCCACAAAAGTGACCCCCATAGGTACTCAAAATGTAGTTATTTACGTTAAATTTATTTATGTAAGAAAATATGACAGAGAACAGATAAGTAGGTAATTCAAATAAAAATTCAAAAAAAATGTGGAAAACTGTAAATAATATCACGCATCGCAAACCAAGCAAAAGTGAAAATATAGATTTTATTAGATATAAAGCCAACCCCCCAGGACTCGGTTAATCACGTAAATAACTACTCTAACATTGGTAACGCTGAAGGGGGGTCAAAAAGATTGCTAAATAAATGGTTAAATTCTTATTTGCTAACATTAAACACCTTTAAAACTAAGTAGGTATATAGCGTTTACAAAATACAACAACATTCAACCTGGACATAACCTTAAAATCAATAGTTGTGATAATTTTCTACTTGACACAAACCTGTTCTTGTAGGTAATGAAATCATAAAAGTGACTGATATCAAATACTTTGGTATTATGGTTGACCAACGTTTATCTTGTCATCTACACACAGAAATAGTCATGGCTCGAACTAGAAAGCTCATTTGGATCTTTTAGACTTTAAGACCAAATATACTCACATGTTTCACTGTCCCAGTTAGTTTTAGTGTACTATAGGTAGGTATACCTGTTTGGGGCAGGGCTACAAAATTAATTTTCTAGAATTAGAGTGAGCACAAAGATCTCACTTGAAGGTTACCTATGTATTTCAAATCATATAGATTCCCTACTGAAAACCATTATTCCCTAACCGGTCTTCTCACAGTCAGGAAATTATATGTCCTCCGTGCTGTTTTAAAACTCCATAAAACTCTCTCTTTTGATCCCAGTCTCGACAAAAAAAAGGAAATATCTTGTTGCACCAGAAATCTCGGTTAAATCGACTTACGCAAAAAGCCAGTTTACCAGGCAATCCGCCTCCATCTACAACAAGTTAAATAAACTTTTATATATTTTCCCCATGAGTTATCGGGATTGTAAAAAAATCTTTGATAGATTGGCTAAAAAGCAAAACTACCGTGTGATTATTCGGTGTTAAATGACGCATGCAATTGCACAACTTAGACACACATCCACACAATTTCACAACACTCATCCACACACCCGTACACGTACCTACATGTTTTGAGTTAATTGTTTTTGTCCCTTTTATTTTTTTCTAAAATTGAATAGTCCACAGCACACTCCTACATACTTTTGTAATAGCTTTGAAGAGCGGGGCCTCCTAGCATAGGTATTCCTTATACTTAAAAGGAGACCCCTATGTAAGATTATACTTATTGTAGAAGTTGTGAAGTTACTGAAATAAATTGTTATTTATTAATATTATTTATTTATTACGTATCTCTCGTCCGTATTTGGGTCACAGTAGATCCGGAGAAAACTAGCTGTGACAGACGGACAGTTAGAAACCCGAGTGATCCTAAAAAGTTTCCGTTTTTTGTTCGGAATCTCAATAATGTAAAAATGCATAAAATGAGAGAAAAATAAAAAGTTAAAAAAAAATAAGTACCTAGGCAAAGTTCTCATTTCCAACCCAGCTCAATACCAAACTTCCTACGACATTTCCTAGAACCTGCGCAATAACTACAACTTTGCTTATCCAATTAGGTACGCAGAAAGGTATCACTAATAATAAAACTTGTTCTCAGTTGGTCAGGGCCTCCACTTCGGTTAGCGTCCGTCATGGCCGACTTGGCTTTATTGGATGGAGGATAAACTCAAGGATTCTCGTAGGACCCTCAACTCTGGCTTAGTAAGTTGTCTGGTCAGAGGTCTCTGGGGTGTAGATAGAAATTTATTAGTGAGTAGATTAATGTTCAGTGGTTAAACTCTGTCCGAATGTTTACTGACTTCTATAGGCACACAGCCCTTATTGCAACTTGATGTAGGTCATGCAAACCGGTACCCTTTTACCTATAAGTAGAAGATCCTTGGTATGTGGAGAATTTTCTCTTCGTGGAAACAATTTGTTCGTTTATAAGTGAACACTTAAAGACATAGATATATTTATATTTCTATTCTTAAAGATATATTTGAATAGAAAATCGAGAGGCTTATAAGGTGATGGATGACCTTATTGAATTCATCGTTTTGCTACACGTGTTACAAGGAAAATTTTCTTTCAACAGCGCGGTCTTATCCAAAATTATTACTCTTCATAAAATAAATTTTGCTAAGCACCAAAAACTGCCAGCGACTGGCAAAGACAGTAAGTACGAATGTGTTATATTTAAACGCAACGTAAATCACGACATGGAAACCGTTTCAGCTGAACAATTGAAATAAATCAGAATTAAACCCTTGTAAGATAAGTACAACACACCTGATCGCTGGAACATTCTAACAATACGTGTTAAAGATTCTTTTGTGCCTCCAAAGTATCGTATCGTGGTGTAGGTATTCGACTTATAACGTACCTAAGTATTCTTATTCTGGAAAAAAAGAAAGCTGTTTTCGTTCGAATTCAGGCTAGCTTGGCTTGCGACTTCGCCCGCGCAGTTCGTGGTTTTAATCCCCCTTTACCCGTCTAAGTTGTGTTTCTAAATTCCTTTCTTAGTGCCAAGATTCACAATAGACGTTCAAGCTGTCTTGGGGTTTAAGATAGGCCGCTTGGCCTTGGGGTTTAATTTTTAGACAGTCAGACCTTTAGTATTTAGTTAGTCTATCTAGGCTACCTTTCATTAAACTAAAATATTTACTTTTCAGTTTCATCTCATGAATAGCTGGGGAAAGAAGGACATCAATATCTCAGAAATTGGGTTGCGGAGGTCAGAAAGCAGTCGCTCCGAGCGAATCAATAAGCCGCATCTGGATCTAGACTATAAGCCGACCCCGGCGAATTTTGGGGAAAGGGCGCTATGATAATGATGAATAAGCTATAGGTGCGTAATCGTAGATAGCTTTGCTATAGGTAGATATTCCATCTTTTTAGTATTTTGGTAAAGAAATAAAAGTAAATTACGGATTTATTCGCGTGATTTTTTCCCGCTATAATCATTTGGTTTTAACAGATTCTTTCGCCGAAACGTGTCAGAGAAAGAGATTTCATAGCGTCAACTCAGCAAGATACCATGCTAAAACTTAGCCATAGTTTTAATTTGCCGCTCTTTACGTAGGACGGAATCCTATAGTTACCTACGCAACAGGACTAGGTAGGTACTACGTACTATTAGGTAGGTAGGTACACATTGAAACGTAGTGATACGCAAACTTTGTTACAGATCATTTTTAACTAACATTATGGAGACGGCTTCTGACAGTATTTTTATTAATAATAAAATTCCTGTTGCATAAGTAATCGTACCTAAATAAATTAATAAATAAGGTAAGTAGAAACCGCTTATTACGATCACGGTTTATACGATTACCCGCACAAACCGCAATTTTTTATGCCAGTTTCTGCAACTTGGGGCATGTTTTAATACCTTTTTCTAACAGCAAAAAGGAAAAGCAATTAAGTAGGTACTTATAGTTATTTTCTGTAATTTGTGTCCAATCGGGTTCATCACATCTCACGGAGTAGGTATACCTGGGTATCTACACTTAAAGTTAATCTCGGAGTCACAGGATTTTTTCTATAGATAGATACCTACCTACTTAAAAAGTGCTTTCCATAGTAGCCATATAGGAGCCAATATCTTTTTACTTAAGGTAAAAATGCATCCGAATATCCGATCTCTAGATGTGACTTAGGGTGTAGGTAACTAACTAATTTTTGTTATCTACCAGGTCCACAATGTGTATAAATATTCTGTCAAAAAATCGAAGGAACTATAATAGGTACCTACCTACTTCGGTGAACCTACATTTTGGTTTCCTATAATTAGAATGCCTACCTAAATTTATATTCCTCGCGTAATAAATAAAAATCGCGATGGTCTACTTATCTATTTAGGTAGGCACTAGAAAAGGGTAGTTTTTTTAACACTCAGCTTTAATATTTCTCGGCTAACACCATCATCATCATATTGCCCCAATTCCCATACTTATTACTTTGGGGTAAGCGCAACACGTTTTTTTCTTCCATTTCGTCCTGTCAGTCTGTCAATACTCGGCTAAAATATTCTTAGAAAAAAAAGAAGAACTACATAGCCTAGGTCTTCATTCAGCTGACTAGGTACTGACTGATCCATCTCGGTCGTGTAGTACCTAGCTGTGTTGTCATTTACCTAAGACGGGTGCCACACTTGCGATACACATTAATATGCGCAAACGTAAGTGTATTTGGTTTGTCAGTTCGATATATGCCACTGGAGACTGGTGTGCACGACCTAATCCCCCCTGAGCCGTTGCGAGCACGGCGCCAAATTTGAATCTCGGTATTCCCGGGATTTTTGGGTGACATCCAGGAGCACCGCGTGAAACTTAGCCAACAACCGATGTGTTTTGCTGGTTATTTAAAAATGGAACTGAATATATGTTTTCTTGAAATGTAAATTTTTAACCAATGTTGCTAGGATTGGTTTGTGGTGCTTATTATCTGCCATGGTAAGTTTATGAAATGGTAACTTGTTATAAAATATTTTTTTCATTGTCATAGTATGCGTCCTGGGACTACTAGGCAGGGTTCTACATTGACCTCTGAATCCATTTACTACCCAATTTTTTATCGTCTGTAACTACCGTACCTACCATATCATACCTACCTTAATCCCTAAACACTTTTATGACAATTATTAATGCTGCTAAAGTTTCTACCTTAAAGGTACAGAAATAAGTTAGTTATCGTGCTAAAGTAGGAATTGTTGTTTCTAAAATTAATTCCGGTCCCTGCAGAATAGCTAATGTTATTTTCACTGGTAAACCATGTTATGAAATGCTAATTTACACGTGAATACAAACAACAAGTGAATTCATAACGTTCCTACATAATTATGTAGGTGCCAAAAAAATTCTGCATTTCTTTAAACATTACCTATTCCTATACAAATAAAAAAAAAACAAATCAAAGTGATTTTCAACATTAAAAATCGAAAATAAATTATATCAATACCTACATAATTATAACTAAAATCGCACCTAAAAATAAAAGTAAAATCGTATTTTTAAAGGTTTAATAGAACAAAACATCCGGTGAGCAGCTGCCACGGCCGGAGGGGGGTACTGGAGCCCAACGTGGGAACCAGATAGCGTCGTTCACCACAGCACACATTTGCTAAATGAGCTGGGTGTAGTCGGTTGAACAGAAACTATTCATATCATCACCTGTCGTACCTTTATTGAGCCTCGAACCTCATGGTTTCAGCTCTACAACGTTCCAAAAATATCGATTCACGACGAATCCAGCATGTCGGCCGCCCTCTAGGGCAGACGGCTCCTCTCGCTCTACGTACACATAGGACACAACACGTCAAGCGAGATATCAAAACGGTTTCCCGCCACTAGTATTTTAACACATTAAACAGCCATTGTGGGATTTTAGATCCACGAAGCCCGGACATAACAATGTCAACACTGTTTTTTTAGTTTTTATTAATGTTTTACTCAGGATATGGTAGGAAAATGAACTAAAAGTTTCATTATGCCGTTAAATTTCGAGGCGGACACCGTACCGACCTCCCACGCTCGCTCGACCCGACTGACTGAATTTCAGTCCTACATTTCCCGGCGCAAGCCTTCACCCCTTGTAATCGAGCACGTTCGCAAAGATATAAGGGCAAATATCTAGATGTTCCTCGTTACTATCGTAAAATATTTATTTTCGGCTCAAATGTAGGTAGGTAAGCGTCCGGATATGTTTTTTGTATGCAGTTAGTTAGGTACAAACAATATTTGCGCTGTTTATTGTACATACCTACATACCAATATAATTATTATCTAAATAATTTTAGACATAGGTAAAGAATAAATTGGTAGGTATAAAAGAACTGTATAATTTTAGTGAGTAGTTCAAATAGCAAGATGATGTAGAACACAAAGCTTTTTTTCAATACTTCTCATTCCGTGAGTAGGTACTTAGCTAGGGTAGTTGGTTTTAATTTAATTACTTGTAGGTAGTAGGTTGAAGTCTACGACTACTTACGCACTAATATTGGTGCTTTGTGTATATCGCTTCTTAAAGAACAAAAGTCTAACGAAAGAGAAACAGTAATTTTATATTTTGTAGTTCTACTCTAGTAGGTGTATACATACGTAGGTACCTACCTCCATATTTTATGTTATTCATCTTTGAATTGAGTATTTCTCTTTTAGGAAATTATGTTTATTAAGGTACTAATTAGTAACTATGAATGGATAAGATTACATTGTAAATTGATTAAATTTTTTGTAATTTGGAATTTAGAATCGCAAGGGCGATTGAGTTTATTTCAGAACGGAAACGACGCTAGCGCCAATTCGCTAGTTTCCTTCTCAAATCTCAAATGACGTACCTAGGTAGAATCATCAAATAGCAGTTTGACATTTTAGGCATTTTTTTTGTGTTGTCTTGCTTTAACACACTACTAGTGAATCTGGCTTTCCTGTTGTCATTAGTGTCAAAATGTCAATGTAGCTGGTGACGTCTCATTCACTAAGGAATGTCGGAAATTCGGAATTGCGTCTCTCAACAAGCAAAACAAGCAAGTCAAACACGCGAACCAGTGCCGAATTTGTGTTTTATTTACATGTTATCTCGTAATAACTTTAAGATAAAGTTAAGAACTTAAAATGGCGCAAGCTGAAGATACTGAGCTTCGAGATTTAGTAATAGAAGCTTTAGAAAGAAATGGATCGTTAGCCAAAATCCGCGCGTTGTTAAGAGCCAATATTTTTCTTGCTTTTGAAGATGAATGTGAAAACTTGAAACAGAATGTGAATTTAGATAATATCCTCAAATTACCGGAGGGCTTATTAGCACTGTCGGTCGTCCATGAGTTTTTAGAGTTCAGTTGTTTGAAGAATACGTTGTTCGTTTATATGTCGGAGTCGCGACAAGGCAGTGAATACAAATATGAAGGAAAGAAAAAGTTAGCCGAGAAGATGAATTTACCCAAATCTGATAATATAAAGGAACCTATCCTGTTAACACTTCTTAAAAATATGTTAAAAACAAATCAGAAAAAATATTTTGATCCTAATTCAAAATTTAACAATCAAGAAAAAAGTGATGATAAGAATTACAAAGACGAACAAAATTGTACGTACATTCTTCATGATGACTCACAGAGTAGCACTACAAGTTCTTCACAGTCTGATAATTCATCTGATGAAAAAAATAAACTACATCTTCGGCTACAGCTAGACAACTCAGATACGGACACCTCTAGTGACTCTGCACGAGACAAAACAAGTTCGGAATATGTTCCTGGAGATCACATACTTCAAGTGGATAAGAGTACTGTCAACTCTCCTTACATTGCAAAAAAGTCCAGTGATTGTGTAGATGCAAGAGATCAAAACAAGTTTGTAACTTTTACTAGACCAGGCAATGAATCCTTGTCAATGAGTGAATTAAAATTAACAACTAATAGTAGTAGTGACTCTACCTCATATGTCGAGCTAAAACCTTTTAACTCATTAGATGAAAAAATGCTCAATACAACAGGCTTGCCCAATATGGAAACAGATGTCAATGATCAAAGTGATACAAATGTACTGTCAGCAATTAATGTAAAGAATGATTTATCATCTCCTAAATCTGCAACATTGAGTAATAGTAATAAGTCATCAGCTTCTCAAAAACAAGCAAGTGAGAATAAAGTTATTGAAGCCAGTGAGAAGAAATCACAGGAATCTGGGAAGTCGGAGGGAGATACTGCTGAATTTAGTTATGGTGATGATTTCTCATCATCACCAGTTTCCAAATTTAAAGAAAGCAATAATAAACTATCGAGATCTTCAGGCTCAGCTCAAGAAGAATTAGAAAAAAGTTTAAACAAAAATGCATCCATAGAAAGTCCACATCAAACTTCTCAGAGCTCTCAAAGTTCAGTTTCAATATCGGATGTTGCAGATTTGATCAGTGAAAAGAGTTCCTTAAGTATAACAAATAATAAGTCGAAGCAGTCGGGTAGTGTTCATTCAAGGGGAAAAACAGATGCTAATAAACAGAGCAAAGTTCATAGTGACGACTCTGGAGACTTCACAGAGTCTCCCGTTCCCTCTTTGTCCAATTTGAGTCTTGACATTCACAGTGATTGAGGAATTCATTACTAAAATATTCCTTGTCTTAGCACACTGCTACTTAGGTAGTGAGTTTTATAGCAATAATGTTTCAATACAAAATAAGTTCCTTAAAATTTTTAAAAAGCTGTTACTGTAGTGTTTTAGGCTTTCAATGTTTCCTACTGTTAGACTGCTGTTTACAAATTGATGAAGCTAAAAAGTATTTTCAGAAATAGTTTTCAAAATTAATGGGAGAATATTTAACATTTCAGTTGCATTTAAAACAATATACTTAGTTGAGTAATATACATATTGTTTCTTTCCTCTTTTCTGAATCACACAAATAGGTTTACAGTGACAGTTTTGGTGACTTAGGATTGTGACAGGTAAAATTATTTGAAGTTTAAAAAATATATAATAATAAGAAGTCTGACTAAACTTGAATTCCGATTCCTATATAATTGTCAAGCTTTTGAAACATAGTCATAGAGGACAAAGTTCAAATTCCAGTGAACAAAAATTTTTGGGATGTTTTATCATCACTCAACAAAGTAAAGAAATTATCCAAGATTCTGAATTTAAGTATAGCAGCAGGCAGCCTAAATTAAGTAAAAGTAGGTTGATCCATATCTATGTTTAGTATTTTGACTATAGGTATTTCAATATAAAATGTTTGAAAATGGAAAAACATGCTACATTTGAAACCTTAGAGTACCTGAAATTCAGAAAACTAGATAAAAAATTGATGTTGTAAGATTGCAAAGCTACAGATCATTATGAAATCTCAATGTATTTATGTGTAGTCTAAAGCTGCGTCCTTACACTGTGAGCAATAATGTACTTTGGTGTCTGTGTTTTTGTTTGGTTGTTCAAGATAGTCAAGATACACTGGTTTTCTGATAAACTTGACTACATTCTATGATCTACTTGTGATTGCTGGTCAATGCTTACTGATATTATTTAAATAAGAATCATTCCTGTTTAAAATTTATTGAATGAATGTCCATATTGTCTGTGACAGATACTGGTTTGTTGAAACCATTGAAATGGTTGTGCCTTATTTATATTGGATTCACCAAACAAATGCGATTGTTCCTTTTAGTACTCAATAAATGAATATTCTAGTCCTAAATGAAATAAAACTGGTTCCGTCCAAATTGCTCCATTATCATATCTGTTTCTGGCGAAGGTTTGATGAAACTGCTGTAACTTAAGTACTTCAATAAAACTGCCTCTATGTATTCTGTTGTTATTATTCAAATATTAATATATATATATATTTTTTAATTAAGTATTTTATCTTTGTCGGGATAGTAATGAAATCAAAGACATCAAGATTTTTATAATCAATTTTTATTTCACATTTTCTGTAAAGCATAGATTGTAGATATCACGTTTCACTTATGCACACGAGTCAATCCATACTAAACACTGTAACCCAGTTGTTACGCATTTCTATACAAAAGTAACGCTGTTTATGATAGATAGCGGTTAGTGTTATCGCATTCAAAAAGAAATATATTAAACATATTTACACTTAAATATTTTATATTAGGTACATGAAATTTAATATGAAAATGGTATAAAAATTACACTTTCATATGTTACATACATGTCTCAGTAATACAAATGCGGTTTATATCCTAACTTTGAAAAAATATAACAATAGTAAAAGCCACAATGCTTCATATAAACAGTAATAGATCTAACATTGTAATTACGTCGTAAAAAAATGGAAAATTATCGCTCCAGGCACTGTTATATTGATTTCTTATTCACGTATGAGTAGAAATGATTTTTATTCTCGTATGAAAAGGAAACAAAAACATTCTTAAAGAAAGGTTCTTACTCTTGCTATCGATATTTGCTAGTATTCACAAATATTGCAGAGTAAAACCTTTCGAAATGAAAATAAATACCGCCTCTAAAATTAGCGATAAAATATTTAAGAAAACAACTAGAAATAATAATAGAATCGCAACTAAAGTAACACTTAGAATAAGTAAATAATAAATATCAATAATGTACATATGGCAAATATTTGGCTTTATATATCATATTTATAATCCACATGTAAGGAACGTCAGTTTAGTTTATACACTGCATGGAATTGCTGCTGGTATTACTTTGTTTCAACTACAATGCGCAGTGTGAGAAGCAATATCACAGAATACCAGCCGGTAGTATAAAATCTTAGAGGGTAGTGACGTCACAACACAGTCGGGACGAGGTGTCGCCATTATAGCTCGTTGCCCATGGAGCTGTCGTGCGTGAGATTCGAATCCATGCTCGCGTTGTCAGAGTCCTGACTTTGGTTTCCGCTGTAGTTCGCCGCTTCTTGCAGCCGCATCAACATGTTTAACTGTAACAAGCAAGACGAGTCGATTAAATCGATTCAAAGTTAGACTGCTAAGGTACAACAAGACGTACTTAGATATTTTAATACTAATTTGATCCTTACCAATGGGTCTTGATTGTTATTTGTACTGGAATCTTGATTTGATTCTTCAATGCCAATCTCCTCCACCGTGATTGCTCGTAGAGTCTGCAAAACAACATTTCATTTATTAACCGGTTCACAGTCCAACAGACCACATGTGGTCTGCGCTGATTGTTTTACTATTGTGTCTGCTTTGCGTACAGTGAACCTATTAAGAAACTTTTATTTTTGACTAGCTGACCCGCGCAACTTCGTCTGCGTCACATTTTCCATTAATGCTCCGCTCCTATTTGTTTTAGCGTGATGATAATATATAGCCTATAGCCTTCCTCGCTAAATGGGCTATCTAACACTGAAAGAATTTTTCTAATCGGACCAGTAGTTCCTGAGATTAGCGCGTTCAACCAAACAAACTCTTCTGCTTTATAATATTAGTATAGATAGGTGTCCAAAAATATGAATAGGTACACATAAACTATCTATTTCGCTATGTCGCATATATTCTCTCCCATGACCCCGTTATTCAGCTATTTTGCTACTGTAGGCTTTTTTGTGGTTTATGTAAGTAAAACTGGTAGGAGTCAAGGGCTACCATGATGTCGCTTTTTTACACGAGCACCCAAATGTAAGTACTTAACTACTTTTTTTTTAATTTGAGACATTTTAATTTATTGTATATTAATACTTATAGGTATTATAACATAATTTATTCAACTGACATGTGAATGGTTGGGTTCTCTCCAGGGGTACGAGGACTTGATGTGCTGTAGCGGGTCGACGGCGGCGTGTCGGCGGCGGCCGTACAGCGCGATGCCCTCGCGCACCGCCTCCGACGCGTACGGCACTATGCTGTAGTTCCACACGTCTGCGAACCACGCCTGGGGAAGAAAGGTAACGTTCATATTATACTTAGGTAGGCCGGTACATAAAGCCAGTAGGTATTTATAGGTACTAGCTGATGCCTACGGCTTCGCCCGCTTGACAAATTCTTCGAAAACCACTGTATCCATTGGTGAAAACAGCATGAAAATCGGTGCAGTAGTTTTTGAGTTTATCGCGAACAGACAGTCAGATGCGGTAAAGGACTTTGTTTTATAATATTTAGTGATATTATCAGTATAAGGACCCTGTTATGCAGAAAAGATCCAACCAACGTTTCATTACTTTTGAGTAAATTCAGTTCAGCGTTAGACAGAGAATAAAAAAATTGTATGATAAAGTATCTATTTGAAAGTTAGTAGTTTAATAGGCCATAACATATACATTATTTTGAAAGTAGTTTATTGTACATTTTCATTTGAAGAATAGGTATCTGTAATTGCTCAAAAACTATGCGTGGATCTTTTATGTAAAATACAATATTAGAATATAAAGATTGGTTTACTGTGTGGTTCATTTTAAAAGGAGAAGGAAATTAATATCTGTACTAATATAAAAACAGTTAAATGAGTAAAAAATAATTCAAATAGTTAAAAAATACATAAAAAATGAATCTGCAATCACTGGTTGGTTTTTTTTAAGCAATATGGCTTTCCTCAGCTTCAAACTCTACTTCAAAGTCAGGTTCGACACCAAATCCATCAATGTCGTCTTCTACATTATTGTCGCCTGTTAGATTTTTGCAGAAGGTGTGAGCATCTCGTGGAATTAAATGCATAAGGCTTTTGATATCGCTCAATTTCGCAGCTGCTATAGGTTTACCATTTAGCCAAAGCATATTCATCATATCTCTGGAAATTAAGCGTTGTCTTCCACGATGACGTTTTTTCAAATCCACCTCTTTATGATCATCCTCTAAACTTTTTCGCATAAACAAGGAAAACAATGCTTCCATTTTCAATAAAATTTCTTTAGTTTTCAGCCAGGATATTTTCGCACCAGAAATAGTTTTTTTTTTCTATTAGTGATTGCATTCTCAAGATTTGCTGATCCAAGAAAATCTTTGGCTTCCATTCTGTGCACTAGAAGAGGCTTATTTTTTTTGCAGGTTCTCATTGTGTTCATATAATCTTCAGGGAGGTAAACTCTTTGTTAGTATTTCAGAGCACATTCGATCTTCCCTAAATCTGTGTCGTTAGGCAAGAAGCTGTGTCCAGACTCTAAAAATCTAATACAAATTTGTTGTAATGTTGGGTGATCATTTAAAAAAGCTTTAAGCATAAGAGTGAGCTTAATATTCCTATTTTGGCGGCCGCAGGAATCGCTCCATAAAATAAGATTGGTCACTCCTTCTTTCAATCTTTCATACAGGTGCTTAATCAAAACAGAACCTACTTCTTGGGAGCCTCTCCCAGCTTCACCTTCTACCCAGATGTTACAGTGCCCTTGATCATCTGATCCCGTATGTATTCCCATATTGTACACTCATAACTTTCTCTTATAAAATACAATATTGGTCGGGATGCGTGGCAGTGGCAACGTTTTTTCTAAATCATAAGTAATTGTTTCCGTGTAACGATCAGTTTTGGCAAGTGCCATGTCATTTTTAAGTTGTTTTTTTAGATCTTCTGCGGTTTTAATATGGGCATTATGTTCCTCATAATCTTTATTTTAGCTTCTTCATCCGTAATTAAATTCTTTTTATTTTTATATAAGTCGCATTTGTTACAAGTATCTTTACTGGGGTAAAGTGCGAAGATTAAATTTGTTTAAGAAAATCTGTTTTGCTTTTGGATATGACAAGACATTAATGCCTGCGGAATATGCTTCTTCTGTGTAGAGCTGGTAAATTTTAGAAAATGTCATATCTGATCTTAAGAATTTTGCAGCTCCTACTTTCTGACGACAGTAATGCGAAATGTATGTAGGAAGCTTTTTAACAATACTTATGAAAAATTGTTCGCTTTCCTCATTAATTTTATTGCGACCTCCATTTATTCCACGTTTGTCCGAAATAGAATCCGACCTCATCTTTTTTAGTGCTGTATCAATCCTTTTTGGAGTTGTGTGACTGGTTTTTACAAACATTTCCCTACATACTGGAATACCTTTAAGGAAATACTGTCGTGAAAATGACCTGTTCTTGGAGCTATTTTGTGATTGTGATACGTAACGTCGTTTGACTGGAACTTCTTTAACAGTAGCTACTATGAACATATTTTGAGCATGATACGACCCTGATTCATAGAATTTCTCAAATTCAGCTTGCCGGTCATGAAGTGAAATCTTTTCACTACATTTTTTTTACACAAATACAGTTATAATCAATAAAAATCTTAGGGCTTACTTCTTTTTTCTTATAATTAACGTAAGATAAGTTTTTATACTTTCGTTGTTTCCTTTCTTCTCTAGTCATCTGGCCAAATCTTCTTTTTCTTCCTTTTGAAGGCCTCCCATGTGTTCCTTCATCCATAGGCATTTCTTCTTCCAGTCGCCTGGGTTCTTCACCAATAGCAATAGCCTGTTCCAAATTTACTTGACTACTCATTTCTGGCTGTGGCGGCTGTACACTGTCATCAAAACTGGTTGAGATTGCATGTCCCGTTTCGGCATTAGGAGATTCATTTTGGATAATTACTTGTGTCGCAATTATAGACGCTGATATGTTCGAGCTGTCGTCACTAGAACATGCTTCAACAAAACCACCAATTGCATAGTCAGGGTCTTGCACGGAATGGTCACTATCAAAATCTTCACATCCTTCTTAAACACTTACGTTCTGTAGTTTTTGGAGACATTTGAGGCATTGGTGACGGAAGAGGAAATTTTTATCACTATTAAGTAAACGAATAATATAAAAAAAGCTATTTTTGTTTTAAACTGAACAAAACACATAAATCATAGATATTCTTAATCATAAATCATAAGAAAAGTTCACTTTGAATCTTTTATTGAAAATAACAATAAAAAAATATTTTAAGCTGAATACATCCAAACTTCATGGATGTGTCAAACAAAAGTTAACGTTACATTTGGAATTATGCAAATTAGATCCAAAGCATTTGGCTCCTTAAATTTTTTAAATACAGTGAGGTATCTATTATGCAAAAAGATCCAAACTGGTTGGTATGAAAAGTATACAACAATTTTTGAGACTTTTAAAAGTTTTAAATAGATCCATGCAACATGAATCTTTTGAAAAATTTAAGTCTCAAAAAACTTCTATTTCTATGTCCAAGCAACATGGTAATTTTCGTATTTTTCAAAATTGGTAATCTGGAGATGGTATCTTTAACACAGTATAGCTTTTGTTAGGTTAATGTGATCAAACTGCCTGGATCTTTTGTTCATATATGAAACTTTATGAGTACATTATGGATACGTAGATAACGCGATTTTACAAAAAAATGTTGGTTGGATCTTTTCCGCTTACCAGGGTCCTATTAATAGAATGGAAAACAAGTAGATATTTAAAACTTCAGCCAGTTATCTTTAAACCAATACAGATGAATGTGAAAACGCAATAGGTAGACTGCCCAAAACCCGGAAGTCGAACACAGGACTATAGTATACAGTCACACGACAGCCAAGCGACAGCAGACCAACGAGGCCGTCATCTCAAATAAGTGTGTCTCAAGAAAGTGCTTCGCATCAGATGGCTTATTTTCTCCGGACCTGCGACATGTAGGTATCAACCAACGCTGAGTTTGCGTGGTAGATGTGGGTCCAATCTACCTATTTTATAGAGAAGAAACCTATGTCCCAGAAGAGATAACATAATAGGATTACGCTATGTTACGTCTCCCCTAGAAATGTTCAAACGTTTAATCCTTACCTGACTAGCCTCTAAGTCCATAGGACAAGCGAGGAACAGCCTCGGCCCCACGGTGACGTCACTTGACGAGTGCGCCTCTAAGAAGGCGTTGAGCGTGGACCAAACTCCCGGCAACCACTCTAGCACGGCCGCCAGGGCGGGCTCGCGGCGACCCAGGCGGAGCTCTAGGGTGAATAGCTTTCGTCGGAGGTACCTGGTGAGAAGTCGATTCACATTAGACCAGGGCTAGGTTTAAAGGTTGTCCTAAAAATCTTTACTTTGTACTAAAAATCTTTACTGAAATGAAGGCTTCACCTACATATTTGTAGATGTCGACTTCTAGTTGTGGCTTTCCAAATTGTAGCCAAGGACATTTTATTATTTTTCAATTAATCAGAGTTATCAGATTTTCATTATTTCGTTGTGCAATTGGAGGAAGGGATCGGGTTCTTGTTTTCTTTAACTTTGGATTGTATAGGACGTGCTCCAATATCAATCTTGCTACAGGAACACGTGAGCTTAAAATGGTGTTGGTTCAAAGTCTGTTTCAGATTTCACATAACATAACATCACGGTTGGGTTATACAGAGGCGTACTCATAGTATCTACACTATAACCACATTTCGCCCGTTACTCCCAGATTTCATTTCGCCTTTTTGATTGTTATTCTGCTTACCTAGCTAGGAATCCTTTGACAGGTTCCATATGATTGGCTGTGAGGAGCCACCTGAAGTTGTGATGGAGCTGCAGGTTCGTTGTGTTACACGTCGCTTGAGACATGGTACCTGAAACAAAACATTACTTTTATTCACAAATTCAACCTCCCTACGTTTTCTAAATTTTATTTGTGTCCTCTGTTCTTTTGAATCTAATTTATGAACGCGGAACTTCGTCCGCGTCACATTTAAAAAAATGCTCCGCTCTTATTGGTCGCAGCGTGATGGTATTGCTTTCTTCGGTAAAGGGCTGTCCAAGACAAATAATTTGTCAGTTCGAACCAGTAGTTCCTGAGGTTAGCACGTTCAACCAAACACACAACCTCTTCAGTTTTATAATATTAGTATAGATCATGTAAGTACCTATAAAATACCTAATTGCAAATACAGATATAAGAACTGTTTCGTAATACGTTGTTAAAAGTTGCTACTGCTATACAAAGCAAGACTCCCCTTAAAAGGAATAGGCATGAGGAAAGAGTAGGTACCTCGATTTTATTCATTCATTACTATTCTCTCACGATCTTTCATGGTTTAATGAGACAATCATGTCATCTATATTGACATAGGTCCTAAAAAGGCGTTCCGCCATTCACTAGAACTGTCGGTAAAGTTACAAAGAGTTCCAGCATATTATACCAACATTTTTTTTTAAATGTAGATCTGTCCATCACAACGTTTATAGGCTTCTACAAGGTAGACTAATGACATTTTTAGAAAGTAGCTGGTTGCAGGCAAAGCAATAGCGGCTAACCGGTATTTGTGATATTGCTTGTCCACCTTATAGCAGTAGATGTAGCCTACCATTAGGTATCTAGATGATGAAGTAGAGTCTACAAAATTTGTTGCGCTACTTCATCTTCCCAGTTAAAATTAGGAAGTGATGACGGACGGACGTTTTCGTGGTCTTTTTGCAAACGTTCATCATCATCATCATCATCGTATCACCTGTCTACTACTGGACATAGGCCTCCCCCTAGTGTCGCCACAACAACCAGTCCTGTGCGTTTCGCATCCACCCGCGACCCTTACCAGGTTATCCGTCCACCTTGTGGGAGGCCTACCAACGCAAACTTTGACGTCCAAAAATACTGGCACTCAGCCTGATCTCTTGATTGATTTTTTGACTCAGCATGATTTCTTCAGTCAAAAAAAAAAAGTCCTTCAGGGTTTTTTTTTAAACGTTGCCCCACTTTATGAATTTCTCCTGTATCCTGGGTGCGACAAACATACAACATACAGCCAGACCCGGAACAACTATCTGTAGGCCATACACATACCGCGTGTATCTGACATCGACGCACAAACGATTTCCATGGGTCCAGGGCATGATTCTGGACACCCTGGACTTAGAATTTTTCGTCGGCTTTTTTCTCATTTTTTCATTTTTTTCAAGGGATTTTTTACTTTAGACTGCTCATAATCTTTATTCTGACCTAACCCAATGAGATTTTTATAAAAAAATAATGAATTAACTACTTTCACTAAAAAGAGCAATCTGAATAAAACCACAAATAGATATCAGCTCAGCTGAGTTGATACCTATTTGTGGTACTCTTGAAAAAAATGAAAAAATGAGAAAAGAACCGACGAAAAATTCCAACACTGGCGTGTCCAGAATCATGCCCTGGACCCATGGAAATCGTTTGTGCGTCGATGTCAGAAACACGCGGTATTTGTTCATTCTAACCCAAATAAAAATGTTCTCACCAATAATAACAGGCATATTTCTGTTGTCAGGAGGCAGTAGTCCCGCGAAGGCGTCTCCCAACGCTGAAGCATGCTGTAGGTTGTCGAGGATGACGACGGAAGGCAAGGCGGCCTCCTCGCCGGCCGCCGCGGCGCCGCACTGCTCCGCGATGTTGGCGAGGTAGGCGCGCAACTCGTTGCAGGATTTGCGGTCCACGCTGGAAAATTAATGAGGATTATTTTTTTTCCAAAAGCAGTCTGGAGCAAAATTCAAACAAGCAAAATAATACATTTTGCAGAAATTCTATTACTTACTAAAAAGGATGTTTACTTGTACAATAAAAAAATCTAGCTTTGACTAGTAGTCATTTATAAAAATATTTAATTAACACATCTCTGAAAATTGTTATCATTATACGTAATATTGATTTGAAAACTCTTATAATTTATCTGTTTTAACACAAGTTATCGGTGGTTTTAAAACATCCAAAAGTAATTGAAAACAATTATGATCAGAAACACTGGTTAAACAAGCTAACTTAGCTATCATTAAATATGGTGAGATATAGTTGACTGAATATCGAACATCTCGGCCAAATTGTGTTATCAAGAATGATCTCATGAAATAGTACGTTGAAGTAAACACGATCTATTCTACTAAACAAATCATCCCGTTTGATAATTCAAATCACCAAAATTCATAAAATAATTTGAATTTCATGGAAGTTCGCTATTGTGATGACGCCATGATAGTAAATAATTTTCCACAAATTAAGAACATTCTAAGATGTTACTCACTTGAAAGTAGCCACAGCTTCAGCAGGATTGCCTCTACGTTGTGTCTTCTGTACGTAGAACTCAGCTAGTTTAGCCGCTAGATATGACTTGCCCGTGCCGCTTGGACCGCACAGAATTATTCGCCGGTGTTCTGATAGCAATGAAACATATCTGGAGAAAAAATAATTAGTAATTAGGGATGATATCGGTCCTGCAATGTTCTGGTGTAGGACTTTATAGATACGGAAGAATCTTACCTATATACAATATTTTTTGGTATAAGACTATCGAACGCCAAGCTCCCAACTCCTTCTAAGCAGATGTACAGCGTATTGACAGTGCCGATAATATATCCACAAGGCAACAACTCCGGGAAACCAATCTCAGGTCCTCGCGTCGCTTCGCCCAGGTGATACGATGTTATCGAATCAGTGTTCAAACCGAGATTCGTTCCCAAGTCTATTCTAGACAAGTAATCTTTAAAAGTCTTCCTAACTATATAATCTAAGTTCTGCCAAGTTGTCTTGCCAGAAATATAAGTGTAAGCTATGGTGAATTCATTACAGTTTATTGTCGAATCACTATTATAAACGTTCTTATACGAACTACTGTGCGTAGATTTATTGCTTTTAAGGCTATTTGTGTTAGACTTATTTATTTGCGAGTAGTCTTGCGTCTCTGTTTCGGGGCTACGGTTTTGCGATAGTCGCGGCGAGTCGAAACTAGACTGTTTCTCAAAGTGGTTGTTGTACGAGCTCGCAGATTGTTTGGCGTAGAATCTGCATTCAGATTCTGTGAGCGTATCTTGAACTTCTTCGAAATATCTTTGGAATGTCTCCGGTTGTCCTAAATATACGGCTATAGCTATCTTTTTTCCATCAGTTGTATCTCCTTGGCTGTCCGCTACACCTGTTAAACAAACACAATGAGTCGTTAAATGAATCCTTTTGTAACTGGGAATAAACAAAAGGCGTTGTTTTAAAATTAGACTTACCGATGTCTGAATAGCTCTCCCCTATCGCTAGCTCGCGCGTCTTCGGCGGCGGCAGCACGGTGTTTATATCGTAGTCGCCGCTGAGTCGCTCGCCTCCGTTCGCGAATAAATCACTGCTGCCATTCAGTGCTGCTAATAGTGTCTCGCTGTTTTCATTTAGTTCGCAAGCGGCCTTATTGCCGTATATGGGTTCGACCATGCCCGATTTAGGCGAGCCTTGTTTGGAGAAATCCATGGTAGGGGTCGATGACATGCAGTTGAAGTCTAGGTCTAGAGGTTGTGAATGCATATCTAGTGTCGCCTGAAAACAGAATATAGTTGTTGCTTAGGAAGAAAATACTAGTAGATTCGATTCATAACTTATAAGCTTCATGTCTAAAGCTAAATAATTTGTATTTGACGACTAGTTAGTTAATGTCTACATCGTTCAGTTGTGACTTGTAGTACCTACCCACACTTTATTTTATCTTTATACTATTAACAAGTGCATCGAAATCAAAAAATCGCCATTTTCTACAAATTTTATACGGTACGCCAAATTTTGTGTGCAGCTCTCTACAAAATTGTCATAGACACATATTTGCGTGTGCACTCGTGTGAAAATATGGAAACGGTGAAATTGGTGTCATTATAATTTTATTTTAATGACAAAACCGTCATGCGTTACTAATCTTTAAAGGGTAGGTGCAATGCGAGGGTATTGGGAGAACATTCCCATGGCGTTGTACAGGTGGAAATGTCACCCTAGTTTTGGTCGCTGGAATTCCGTCGCAATCCATTTCCCCAAAGGAAGAATAATATGTCCACATGTTAAAGAGCTATAGTGTAAGACTGGCTGTTTGCTGTTATTTGTAGTTCTAAACCGTATTAAAACCACACAGCTTATCGTAATCTTCTGTGAGTCAAAGGCCGGTCTCTAGTTGAGCCACAAAAATTGTCATCTAACTCTGCCAGTCCCTTAGCTTTTGCCCAGTAAGATCATCGGTCCACTTAGCTTGGGAGCGGGCAATGCTATTATAAATTCTTGTAGGCACAGTGTATGTATGTATGTACCTAGCGAGGTAGGTATATATAGGTGCGATAACTCCGGGTTCCTTCCACGGGATTAATTATTAATCTTTCATAAAAGTAGTCGAATATCTCACCTGATGCATAGTAGCCTGGTCAGCGAGACTGAACCTCCTCGGGTCCTCCACAGCAGAGCCGCCAGTGCCCAACGAGCTCTGACTACCAGCCAGCGACCGTGACGTCACCAGCCGCTGTAACCTCTCGTTGTTCTGCTTGAGGTTCAACATCTCGTTCTGGAAGTGTACCTTGATTTGAGAAGGACATTTCAACGTATTCGTTTAAAAAATCTTAGTGAATTTTAAACAGTGGGATATAGTATGTGAGAAAAAAATAAGTGCCGTAAAATAAGCGGAAATTGCGTACCAACATAAGTGTTCTAAAAAACATTTTTGATGCTTCAGAACTCGGTACGGACGAGGTAGAACTTAATTATATATGAGGGGGCCATTTATGAACATTTTGTAGAACACCGACTATAATCAGTACCAAATAGCGCGTTTAATTTGTATAATGGGCTAGTAGCGAGCCCCTAATGAATACTTACTGTATAACGAAATATTAAGTAAGTGGATACCGACTATTCCTTAGGGAGTTTCACAATTAACGATAGCAATCTTACGATTATGGGCTCGTACACAAAACTGCGATGCGACGTCGCATCGCAAAAATGTGCGAGCTGTTGTTGTTCTTCGTTGGTTGCATAACAAATAGCGATGTGAAATGGGGAGTTCGCATCGCATCGCATCGCATCGCAGTTTTGTGTACGAGCCCTATTGCTATATTAGGGCTCGTACACAAAACTGCGATGCGACGTCGCATCGCAAAAATGTGCGAGCTCCCTCTAGGTTAATGTGCGACCTCCCTCTTTTCTGCGTTGCGAATTCGCATCGCATCGCAGTTTTGTGTACGAGCCCTTAAGCAGACTTGTTATTAACAAAAAGCGACTTCATCAATTATTTATTGTTACAAATGTTCTTACCCTCATTTTGATGACGGTGTCCTTTAGACTTTCTAGTTGATGCGCTGAGCTGAGAGCCTCTAATCGGATATCTGTTAGCACCAAATCCTTCTCTCGTAATTGCCTCTTTAACTCATCAACTAATCCAGAATCATCTGGTTTATCTGGAAATAAAATGAAGATGTTAAGCCACATCCAGTAATTAATTCTAATTACGATGTTAACTTTAATTGGAACTCTCTTCCGATGCTCCTAAAGCTATAAAATGGGCCTGCACTAATAACTTGGAAGTGGTTTCAAAGGGAAACCCAAACGCTTGGTTTAACCTCGAAGGCTTTGCAATATATTTAATTTACAATCATTGAACTACTTTTATATTTAATAACTAGCTACTTAAGTTGTGGACTTATAGCTATTTAATTGAGAAAGATATCCATAATGTGCGCAATGAAGGCAAAAATCAATATGATCTTGGTTTCTAAAATGAGAGATGGTTTTAAAATGACCACGTTCAATTAATCTTAGTTTCCTTACATTCTAAAGTCATCCATTGTCCTATGCACCTCTACTTACATTAACTTTTAGCCCCTAACTTTCTCTCAACCTGATTCGCGATCCATTGTTTGCAGTAGGTAAGTAATTTCCTTCATGTCTCACCTTTGGTCTGGTCTTCCGTCTTGGCTTGCGGGCAAGGCTTGTCTTTGACGTCGAGTGTCTCGTGCGAGTGCTCGAGACTGTTCTCGTTGCTTCCCTCGCGGATGGTGTGCGGGTCGTCGTAGTGATGGGAGCCCGACGAGCTGTCTTGCGACGACAGTTGCCCGAGGGACGAGTGCTTCGCTGTCTTTGAAATCTTGGCGTTCCGCGAGAAAGCTTTCGTGAACGATGAGCGGAGCTGTTGTGTAATGTTGTTTTGTTAGTGTTTGTTTAGTTTATCGTAGAAACAGTGCCTGTATCGTAGATTTCTATTCTGTGTGTCTAAACGTGCTCAGAGCCGCTATGCATGAGTATGAGGTATAGACAAACGTGTTTATTTTTTAATAGTTACATAACATAACATACCTTCACGCCTAGAATCCCCGAAGGGTTAGGCAAAGGTGCACGCATAGTGCAGTCTATTTCTCTATAAATTATTGTCGTATGAATATTTCTCAGAAACCAGGAAAATGTTAAGTAACATTAAATAGGTATCGAAAGAGTGCGTATGATGGCGTTGCGTACCTATGTACCTTCTCCATTACGAAAATATATTCTTCAATTTCAATGAAACACTTGTGTCCTGATTATGTAAAATTTCTTCAACGGCTTTCTTAGAAAATCAATATTTATTTATATTAAAACATGTTCAATGTAGGCTACTTGTACACCGTACATTTATTACATTGTCAATATTAGGCAAACGAAGGCTAATGTTTACCTTAAGTTTATTCAGACAAAGTTAATGAACAGATAATAAAAATTTGGTTTTTGCATACGGGAAACTTTCTTAAAAAAAAAGTTTTGAATAAATTTTCATTTGAAAAACTATTCTGTAAAAATGATTAGATACTAAACCGTTAACATTCACGTTTGAGGGACAGGCACTATATCAAATTGTTTTATTTTTTTGGTATAACTTACCCATCCCTTCTTCTTGTGCTTCTTGTCGTGCGGAGCAGACGAGCCACTGCTGAGGCTGTTGATGCTGGACACGCTGTCCGTGGACAGATGCCGAGTGATGGCGCCGTTGCCCGTCTGCACCAGCCGCTGCGGAGATGACTGCGTTTGACTGCCTGGCTCCTACACGGCAGTATTCAACTATTCATCGACTGTACTTCAATTCGTAAGCAAGAATTTATAGTAATTTTTGAAATCGGTTAAGCAACCGCTTAAAACGTTAATCTATGTCCCTGAACTTTAATGATTTCGACAGAAATAGCATTGACTACGCACGAAACCTTATAGGTCTGCTGTGTCACGAAACCTGCTCAAATACTATATTTATTTATAAATGTAATTCATGAATAATAATATGTACCTACCTAACTCAACGTGTCCGGTCATTTCAAAACATTATTAAAAATAGCTAATGCAATATTTGATGTAAACACTTTATGGTACCTAAATAAACGAACCGTATACCAAACATTTGCAACAACCTCATACATTTAGAAGCTGTATGCTATATTTATCACTCTCTCTAATTATCATTAGGTTTCACAACGAGATCGTAATGTATGCTTGTATCAATTTGAATAGTTCACGATGTACTTTCAGTTAATATTAAGGAGGTAGTAAGTCATGTCACTTGTCTATTCTCGGCGCGTCTCAAATGTAGAACAGGGACGGATCTATTGACGGTCAATTTAATGCAAATGCTATCGTTGCCTTATTTGTTTCTGCTTATTGGACCTCGAACGTCCCGATTCTGATAATGCGACATGTATTCCTACGTAGTCTCTTCGTTCCGTATGTTTGACTATATGCTAATGATGCTGGTCTTATTGCAACGCATGCCTAGTTAATGTACATTGATTGATAGATGACATTGGACACCGTACCAAGTTTCAACATTAGAATACAAATGTAAATGAAGACGTTGCAATATTAGAACGTAATCACATATTCAAACACTCGTTTGTTTTTTGTGGCTTTGACATGATAATAGATCGTTAGGAACGATACAAGCAAGATATGACCAGAATATTTGATTTTCGAAGACTTTGATTTGGAATGTGTGTAAATAGAGGATAAGTAATAGATAATTAGGCATGCATGAGACTACCGTGCTGCATATTTCCTGCTTGATACCGACTTGATGCTTAGTTAATGTTAGTTGGAGGATCATATTTACCGGTCCGGTGACATTAACACCATCCGCCCTGATACCCATAGACTGCATGTGGGCAGTCGTGAGCCCCGCTTGGATAGATTGCTTCCTCAGCAGCTCGATCGTTTGACGCAACTCCGTTAACTCAGAGTCCTAAAGCAAACAAAACGTATGAGACCACATCCGAAGTATAATAACAATAAAACTTATAATTAAAAGAAAGTAATTTGTTTCCGTTGGAACCGGTTGGAACGCCGTCAGAACGGCTATTGGCTTGAGGCGAACACATACATTATGATGCTAAGTACAGCAGTTCGTTGTTTCGTTAACTCAAAGATCTTGTATAGGTACGGATATTCAAATTATCTAACAGCGGTAGTAAAGTTTTAATGAGTAGGTAATAAAATGGGATTAAAGGATGTGTGATTTAACGATGGAAATTGTAGTTGCTTATTACCTTTCTCTCGGCGGTCGCGGTGAGCTGCTGCAGTCGCTGCGTCATGTTGGACAGACTCTGCTCGAACGCAGACACCACGTGAGCCTGCAACAACATAAAAAACATTTGGTTAGTTTGAGGCTTCCTGTGAATTTGCTGCGCTATAAAATATCTAAAATACCCACCATAAAATACCAAAGATATCAAAAATTCTGCAATAGTGAAAAATACACGCCCAATTTATTTTACAAAAACAATAATTACGATGCCTGATTAGTTGTATCAGATATATTGTAATTAGTAAACAAATACCTTTGGTTAATTAACGGGTACCTACTTCATAGCTTCCTCCGGCCAGTTGAACTACATTATAACTGTAATTTCTATTCCGTTTAGTTTGTAATCAGAGGCGACCACAGCCCGACTGCCGACATAGATCTCTACATAACTTCGGTTACTTGCAGGGTGAGATTATTATGTATCCAGCCCGACATCCTTAGCTCGATAATGACACCAATTGCTCTCGAGTCAAGAAACCGGTTAAATGTACCACCTTGACGACAAAATAATTACTTACGTCACATTTTACCTTAGTTACGTCGTAGTAAATATTGGGTATAAACATTTTATGAACTGTAAAAGTGACTCATCGAAATAAATTGCTGTATAGGTCGGTAACGCAGTAATAGTGGACGTGGGTGTAGCTGGTCACGGGTCCCTTTGTTTGCTGCGTGTCGGGAACGCACTCAGCGAAATTAAAACAGGGGAACGTCCCCGGTCCCTACCAAAGTATGAATGTAAACACACCTACGACGATAAACGTATAAATTCATTTATTCAGAAATTAAATTCCAAGACGTTTTTCTTTTGTTCATTCCGTCCGTGCCATCGTTTAACTTGAATAAAAGTAAACTCAATTTAAAACTTATTTCTTTTTAATAGGACTATACACCTGCCTCGATGCATGTTGCTTAGCCAATTACGATGGCCGAGCGTTATTGATAGATCTCTCCACGAGACACCTTGTACGCGTGCCGAAGTTAACGAGTTAGCATTACCGACTGCAATTACGGTTCGTGAAACTCGGATCATCAGGGTCTTTACTGAAAATTTCTAATGCTCCTATTCATCATTGCGATTATAGAAGAGTTTGCATTAATTAAAAGGCACACGCTAAGTTTTATTTATAATCTGCAATTTAGATGTTTTCCAATTATTTTAACGTAAAAACAAGGTTGATTGATCTTATCTGATTATAAATGGAATCCGCTTGTGATGATGAATAAGACCCTTGGAGGACATTTACATCTTAGATTCTAAGACTTAGAAGTATAAAACACGATAATATGAATAGAACTGGGAACCCTAGTTCACATTAAATTTAATCGACACAACATTGATCGCTTTAGCCCTGATAAATATCTAGAATTTCTTGTCGCAATGACGTGCTCAAATGCGTTGACATCCTTTGTTCAAATAAAGCTTAAGTTTCTCAATCAAGTACCATAAAAGCATATCAGACAGGTGGAAACTAATTATTAATCAACAGCTGCGGAAACAGCCCGCGCTTTAAGAACTTAATGACACCATCAAATAGTTGCTAGTCCTCGGTAAGGAAAGAATTATGTCGAGTGTGCCTGCGAGAGTTTTTACTGCGAAATATTTAATGCATCCGTCGTCTTGCAGGAGCTTTCGCAAATGGACATTGAAATTATCTTCTTATAGACGCAGGTGAATGTTACAGGTTTAAACAGTTAAATATTCTAATTTACAGGCAGATAGCTGGTTCATTATTAGAAAAAAATATAGAGTTAGAACAAGTGTCTATGTTGATTATATTATTATAACTGTCGTAGATCGGGTCTTTGTTCTGTTATAAACGTACTGGTTCAAGTTTCTAGGGAAATATTTTTTTTATAAGAAAATTGTATCATTACAAATATAGTACGGAACATATCCAACCAAATTTTTATATTTCTTGTACACTTACAAATATAATTCACGCAAATGTCAAGAAGCAATATCAATATAAAAGCGGAAGGCATATGGGAATTTATGATTAATAAATAATATGGAACATCTTTTGTAAGAGGTTTCGATGCCCAATAACAATATAAACCGAAGAGATTTTAGTATCATAAACGCACCAAAATATAGCTCTTACCACAGTATAAAAACATGGGGAAGAGATAATTCAGCTCTAACAACATAATTTGGAAAAACATGTGCTCGGGGACAATACAACTGATAACATGGTACAAATCGAGTAGGTGTTACCTACACGTCCCTCCGTTAATATTTAAGGCCCACTCGACGTCCCACTGCTGCGTTTTACGAGAGATTGGTACAAGACAGGAGATATTATTTGTTCAAGTGCACTCTTCCTTATTCGGTTTGGACATATCTGGGCTGCATGTCGGCGGTCAATTTATTTGAACGGCCGAACAGAACCGCCGCACCGTCAAAATGAAAAAAAGGCTTTATTGAAGGTTTTGTTTGTACAGTTGCTACGTTTGGAAGGGAAAGATTAATGTATTTCTGGTGCAAGTATTGAGGACAATAGATACATCCGTCGATTTGATATCATTGTAATTGTCAATGACTTTAAAGTTAAAAGAGATTGTACAAGCTATAAATACTAGGATCAAAGATAGCAGCGCAAGTTTTTAAACAATAAGCCCATAAAACAAGTCCTGAGAGAAATGGTATAAGCGGATGCAGTTTCGTTAGGAAAGTGTGCCGTGGTCGCAGTAGCCACCACCTTCGCGGACATCTGAAGTTGCGACGCCCAGGCGTTTGGAACGATAGTTATCTCACGCTCGATCCCAATGTACTTATACGTGTGCTGTACCTACAAGCCACTGGAAGCGGTAGTCGTTAATATTAATAGGAGTGTAAGCCGTGACTTTATTGGCAGTAACACTGATTTTCCAAGTATTGGACATATTTTTTGCACTTTTTCATTGAGCTGAAGTTGGTAAACGACTAACCATATTGGCGACTCTTTAATTAATCTGCTAATTCTATCTGAAAACTAAACTTGGTGGTCGAACGCACTCGAGCCCTTTTTATTTGGATAGTAACAACCGGCAAAAGTTGTTAAAAGGGTGTCTTGTGTCACAAAACTTAAAACATCATTAAGAATAAATTCTTCTGTAGATACATAGACACGTTTAGTCTTCCGTTTATGGTAATCATTGCTTAAGTTCAAAGGTGTCCCTTCAAGCGATAACAATAGTTTTCTATTGGAGGCCCTAAGTACACACGTACCCTAAGCAATATAAAATATTGTTTCTATAAACGAAATAGGATCTACAAACAAATGAAGTATCAGGAAAATTGCCAAGTAATTTTGGCGGATTTCACCACTTCTTTCGTTGTAAGATTTATTTACTGAATAAACTGGAGAAATATACCATAAATTCTATAAACATTAAAATAATAAGTGTAGGGCCTTTATCTTAAACGTCTTAAATGTCACTTACATCTCGTAAGTTACGGAGAAATCCTAAAAAAATCTGACCTTACATGATAAGATTATTTTGGGATCGTGGGAAAGGATATTATTATAAACCCAATGAATGGGATTTGGTGAACGATTAAGTCAGCACCTGACCGTCAGTCAGTATAATAAGGGTCCTTTTTGATAAATCTTCGGTAGTCAGGTAAGGTTTTTTTGGACGATTATAATTTATAATGGCAAAAGGTTCTCAGCGATTCCGAGCGAGATTTTTTCATTCAAACACCTGTTAACCTTTAAGAAAGTTCGGATTCGAAAGCGATTCAAATCGAAGTGTGATTATCTTGATTTAGATAATATTCGTAGAAAAGTGTCTACGTCACGATTTACATACACGAAGCTTAGACATTGATATAGGAAATTAAAGCTTAAAAGAATGTAATTTTTATTAAAGTTTAAATTGAAAATACGGCATGACACTCCCTGATTAATCTATTTAAGGGGACGTTACACCCTACCCATGAGATGTCAGGTGAACACGCTACGTCACTCATTAGTATTCTCCCCTAGCTGATATTTCGATTTGATACGTGTGTACTTCCATTGCCGTCTATTATACCATTCCATTAAACATCAGGGAATAGAAACCACACCTCCTACATTCTGCTTTCTCTGAGAGAAAAGTGCAAAAACCAATTGTATCAACATTGATTATGTTGTTAGAGTTCCCATGAGACAGACTCAATAGGTAATAGGTATTCTTTGGAAATATTATTGTAAATGATATTCCATTGGAATATTATTTAGAGTTTCAGTTTTGGTGCACCAAAAATAACAAACAGAAAAACTCACCTCTTCTAAAATTGGACAGCTTTTGTAGCGGGACTTTTTAAGAGCCAATTCCCACCACGGCACTGGTGGTTTGGATCGCAAGATTGTTTGGCATCCAATTTTAGGATCTTGTGATTCATAAAGAGTTCCCAATGTCCTTGATGATGGTCTCGAAGATGGTTGTTCTGAATCTTCCTCAGCAGGAATCCCAGTTATACACTCGCAGCATTTATGAGGCCTTCTCTGTGGTCTAATGTCAGCACTGAAGGAATGCCTATAGTTAAGTCGTTTCGAAAACCCGTTCGTTTCGCTTACAGATCTCTTGAAACCGTTTCTATTACTTTGCAGCGGCATTCTAGGTATCTGTTGCACTTCACTGAGAATACTTGGCTCATCCGGTAAACCCGCTTGTTCATCAGTCATCGGGGTATTTGGTTCAGAGTGATATCCTATTCTATTTCGTTGCAAGCTTCCGTACAGCGGGTTTTCTTTCATATTAGCAGGCTTTAGATCTATAAATTTTGGCCTCCGTAAATTTAAAGTAGCATATTTTTGTGGAGATCTGTGGAATTTTGATTTATTTGGTAAATCTTTCAATACATCTTCGGTGTCAGTAGATGGTAGCGTGGAATTATCACTGTAACTTGATATAGGCCTGTCGTTATCTGTGAAGTATGAGGAGGATTCCGAGCAATTATCTCGATCGCTGTGACTCCTTCTACAGTCGATGGAGGAACCAGTAAAGTCTGTGCGCACGGAATGCAGCTCGCCGCCATCCTGGTTGGCTACGTGCTGTTCATACGACTGGCGCTCGCCGTTACTCAAGTTCGAGATTCCAATTTTTTCGCCGCCACTGACGTCCTGCTCCGTTGATAGCTCCAAGCTTTTTAAACGTCTACGAGGCTTTGTGTCTATAGAATCGTAATGAATTTCTTGTTTGCCGTTTAAACATTTCACTGGAGAACTGCTTTTCGAATGAGGTGGAGTCACTTTGGCATAAATGGGTTCCGTGAAGCTGAGTCGCGATGGTTTATCAAACGTGTTGCTTGGTGATCCATTGTTTACATATTGAACTCCACAACTGCTATCTAAGAAATTGTTTTTGGATGTCCTGTTCAACGTGAAGTACTCGGAGTGTCTTTGAGGTAGATTGATGCTTTGATTTGGTTCAACTAGATTCCTTATCTTTATTCTGCTTCTAGGTGCTCTAATGGTCGCAAATCCATCATGAATTGGCGAGCCATGGTACGTCGGTGATGTGGTCACTGCCATTTCAGGTATATTTCTCATGTTTCTAGAATATACATTGTGGTTGTTTCCATTGAATTTTTAAAGTATTCATAATTATGTATTCACTAATAACCCAACACAGTGCGGGATGATATAGTTAGTACTGCACTTCTTCCTCCTTATTATCTGGAAAGCGCAAAATTGCAAAATACACGTCTAACTGGCATCTATCGAGTCTTGGTACTTTCATTGCTGTAATGTATGTAATCGAAATCATTGGCGGCGGAAAACTTTAAAGGGTAAGCTTAATCGTGTCTGGATATTTTTCAAAATGATAACTCAGAGACTGGTGTTTGAGTCAGAGTATACTTGTCATATCTAAACCACTTGACCCGTAAAGAGACCGAAATAAATATGAATGGGGTTTATTTTTGGGAATCCATTAAAGTACTTCAACGTCCGGCTCAATAAAATCTTGGTTGATATCCACTCAACAAAGCGCATTAATGTTGTCTATTAAAAAAGACGAGAAGCACAGGGCTTACCTAACAGTTATGAACTATGATACTGCAATTAGACTGGTCAAACTGGCAGAAGACGTTGTGTAATTCGGTATTTACGATTTCTGTTCATGTTGTACTACACACTTATCAGTTGTAAAGTCAAGATGCCTTTTATGATATCTATCAACTTTCTAACTCAATAATACTACACACTCGTACGTACTCTCTCGCACGTGATAAGATACAGCCGACAGCAAAAACTATTGATCGTGTTCTTGTCTTCAATCTTGATATCAAATATTTATGGACTCATCTAATGTATAAGTTAGCAGGTATATAATGTCTATTTTAAAACTACATTTATGATGTATTTGCAGTTTGTTTGCTTGTTAGTTTCTTTGCAAATATTTTGTAGTAACTTCAAAAAGCTGAAAAACATTATCACGTTATTTAATTATTATCTTCTATTTTTAGAGAAGATTTGATCCTGGGGGGTCTAAATCTTAACTACGAATTTATGTGTGCGAATAACGTTTTATCTGCAGTTACATCATTTTACAATTTTACGTTATTACTCATTTTACGATTAGATAAATTCCAACAGCTTTGTTCTCAGATTCTTATTACAAAGTTGAGTAGTGGTTGTATAACACATCTGCTCATATGCAAATGTAATGGAGCTAGTTGCATTGCGCAGCATCGATTTAATTTCACCTAACACGTTATTCTTGTGTAAGTATCTTTGTCCCTATCATTAAGGCAAGTAATTAATTGTACAGCGAAATAATGATGACATTAAAGATAAGTACACAAGTTTCAATGAACTTGAACCTCAAAGTAAAATATTTATCTATTAACGATAGTGTTGTGTGTGATTTATAGGCGATGAGTTAGATCATAAAAGCCAGAGTTACGAGTGCTGCATTATTCATCTGCATCACAACACAATAGCGTAACCGGCTGCCTATATACGGAGTAATGCTTACACATACTAAGCAGACGTGGTCAACAACCATAGCTGGCTGTAATTAGTAACAATAAATCACATAATATTAGGGCTCCGTGGCAATAAACCATAATAATTAAAACCAATAAGTCATTTTGTTTTCCCTCGCATGAATCATGAAATGGCGAAGCCCGAAATATAAGAACGGCCCATCTAGAAATTATTTCGGTAATAATTCCCCAAATATGTGAGCCACCTTGTACTCCTTAAAGGTAGATATCGCATTCAAAACGAATGGTTACGGTATTAAGAAAGTATAATTTTGACTTGCATTTTACCGATAAGAGCCACCCAAGTCGTTTACACGTTTGCAGTAAACTGAAAACACTGTTAAGTGTTACGTTACGACGTCAGCGATTTGCGAAGAGATAAAGTAAGAGGATATTGTAATGTTGTTTTGCATAAAACGTTCTGTTTGGTAACAGACAATAAAAAGGGTGAGTTCTTTAAAAGCTACGGATACCATTTGTTACTGTCTTCTTACCCGCCCATTACAGAGTGTTACGCATTTGTTAAGCTACAAAAAAGGCCGGTCGAGCCTGGTCTTACGCTACTTGTATAAGCCGTGTTCAAATAAATAATGATAGGTCATGTCGTTATACGGGTTAAGTCATAAATTATGTGGGGGGCGATCGCGGGCGCCAATCGAACAAGCAAACGTCTCAGACGGAGGGGAGAACCGGGAACCGTCCCTGCAGCTTTGCATCGTCCAATGCTTTTTTTGTTCAAAGTTCTCAAAGTTCACTTTTTCACGTCTTTCGGCAAACGGGGACAAAAACGAGCTAACGTATTGGTAACTTTTTCACGTATTTGTGGAAGTTTTATTTAGTTTCAGCTAAAAAAAAAACAAACATTGTCTACTAATGGAATATATTTCATGACTCATGAATTTGTCACTTAGTCATTAGGAAACCTCGTTATATCCTTACTAGACTGCAACTTACTCTAAGAAACGCTTACAATAAGAAAGGCCTTTTTTTGTCAAAATTTTGAGAATCGTTGCCAGGTACACCGGGAAGCGGGACAACATAATGTTTATATATCTTTCTCTTTCTTACTAATGCATCGCACGCCCGTCCGCGTATCAACGACCTGTTTGTTGTGGTGTGTAGCCTTTGCTTGCTGAGGCCGTAGCATGCCGTAGTAACAGCGCTCAGCACAATACTTATTTTCATTTCATGGTCATTTCATAACATTTCAATAACCCTGCCCCAGTGCTCGTTGACTGACGTTGGTAAATAAACTTCGGTACCGTGCAACTGCATAACAATAGTCGTGATTGTAGCATTTTTGTATTGATAACGGTACAACCCGGTCGATTTGGCATAGAGTGAATCGACAATAATCTATTCATGTGTATCATGTTCTGTCACACGGGAATACTACTCAATAATTATAGATTATGTTGTTTGCTGTTTGTGGAAATAGAAACGGCTTTTAGTGGTGTTGTTACCGAGTACGTACTCATAAAGAGACGGTGTTATGTTAATGTTCTTTATGGCAAACTAAGCAACTCTTTTTAAACGTAGGTCTTAGTAACTTCTGTAGGTACCTACTTACATAACGAAGGCATGTGAACATCTATCTGTTAATGATCTTTTAATTTGTGTTATTTTATTTTCATTTCTAAATTATTACCAACCAAATTCACTACTTTCCCTTCAACTTACTATATGTGCAGCGAAGGTATGAAGAACACGTGTGGCAATGAGATCGTGGCCCTAACGGTTCTTATAGCGAGTTTCATTGGCGCCCCGGCAGAACATATGAGAATCGATTGTTTAGAAAAGCAATAATATCATGATTAGCAGTACTCGAACTGGATACCCGTGATTGCATTCGAAGAAAACCATAGCAATGTTATGATCCTAATGAGTTGCGTGGAAATTGGCCGTTAGTCGAACTATATTTCACGCAACTGTCTGTAGCGACAAACGCACGGGAAAGGTCGGAAGTTCTTGCGTCAATGCGTCATGTTGTTTTTCTTATTTGTTTGGAAGAAAACTACTCGTCTGCAGTCACTCCTTAAGCTACAAGTAACTATAATAAACAAAGCAATTCTCGTTTTGTCTCGAGCATTACTTATTTAGTAATAGCTTCTATTCCTCTCGGGTCGACACGACACACAAATTGTTACATAAGATAATCAACCAGTAATTTAAAGCAACTTCACGTACAAAACAACACTTTAAAACCGGAGCAACCAGACTCTATTCGTTATATTATAAGCCATTCAGTTTTTTTGATGTTTAAAATACATGTGGGAGTTGTACACGAGTTGTAAAAGCTTTATCTATTGACACTGACACTAACTCTGAATCGTCAGATAACCCCAGGCGATGTAGAAAATAAATTGATATCGAAAACTAAGGAAGCTCGTAGAACTTAACATTTGAACATATAAAAACGTTACGTAGAAAGTACGTTTAACAGGTTTTTTATGGAAATGATGTGTTAAAATCCGGACTTATGTAATAACAATCAACGAATACTAAAATCACACGGTGTGATCATAAAAATGTTTTGCTATTTGAAGAATATAAATTGTTTAGCATAAAACTAAATGGAAAATTATTCAAATGTCGTATATTCTAGCTGCGTATGCTCAATAGCCATTAAAATTTATACCATCAATCTTAGAGTAAATCACGCGCAAAAAGGACAATAATGTTAATAGTGATGATCTCAACGGACTGAAGTAATCATTATGCCAGACTTGACCTCTAAACACGTTAGTGTCTCTACGTAATTCCTCTAAATAATAAGGAAAATATCTTGTCTTCAATCAGAATAACATTACGCATAATATATTACGTTAAAGCACTAACAAGGTATGATCAAGACAATAATAAAACAGTATGTAGGTACAGGTTTGCTAGCGTACGGAATGATCCAACGACAAAGCAACAGTTTGAAGGCTCAAGGGAAGCATCTGTCGTGCACATGGCTCAGTAGCTAACCGTTATAAGAGCATACTTGATGGGAAGACATTCGATATCTACCTACCTACAAGAATGGAATGAACATCGACATCACCCAGTCATCTGTAAGTTTTTTAATTAGGCTCTGAAAACACGGTCAAGGACCTGAAAGAAGCCGACACGGCCATCTATCATTGTAAAATACAGGCATCTAGTCAGCGAAGTAGGTTGTGACAACATTTCAAAATTACTTTGTGATAGGTATGTTACACTCAAGATGAGGTATGAGCAAATTATACCGAAACAGAATAGATATCGTTTTATTTTATTGAGGATTCCTAAATTCCATTGACAGAGTTAATATATTATTATGTTCTAGGTAATTATCATAAACATGTGATTTCTAAACGTAACAACGGCGCTATATCTGGCTGAAATTCAAATGAAACCAACGGTTTTGATGTTAAATAAAGTATGCGATATATTTCGGTATAAGTAGGTAGGTATAGGACGAATGGTTACTAACCGCGAGCACAAGTAGGTACGTAATACAAGAGCAAATTTCACAGACGACGGCCGTAACAAGCAAATATACTGCGTGGGTTGGGCGCATTGTTTGCCTCTCCTGTAAGCAATATAGGTACATAGGCAGGCACGTACCTATATGTCACATTAGGTACCGCAGCACTGGATTTTAAGGGCACCGGCATGACCTCCGACCTCCATTCTCAGCTATTGTCATGCTAATGAAAACTACAGTTATTAATCAACTGTGACGAGAATCAGACAAAAACGATGAGGCAAAATCGATAACAATGTAGAAAGCAACTGTGGATTGTCATTATTGTTAGGTGAATGGAACTTGTTATCATATTTTACATTATTGTAGGTCTGATAAGAAAACTACTGTCATTAAGGTGAGCACCGAATAGGGCACTCGTACAGTTGACTCATGGTCACCCGCCATTCGTTGACAACATTATCTCAAGTTTTGTCGAGTCAAAAGACCACCTAGTCGCGGTAAATGTTCCCTAAGCAGAAATATGTTTACATTAAGCTGTGTATTTAAGCACAAAGATGTTTATAGTTTACTGTAACTTGAGCTTGGGCCCTAGCTAATCCACTTTCGAGTAGATGTGCTTGTTACAGCGCTTCCTGACTAGATACGGTACAATCCTGTCTTGTAGAGCTTCCTTCCGCGCTTGCTATTGAACTCTACACACAGGATAACGGATAAACCACTTAGGGAAGTAACTACATTTTGTATAACACTTGGCTATGAGCAGTTTACACAAACCAGTTTTGATAACATCGAACCATACGTTATTTTTTTACAAGTCAAGGATGATTGAAGATCTCGTATAAGTCACACTATGGTAGGTACCTATGTATTTTTTGGAAGATTGTAGCAGTCTTCCTGTCAAGGTCGGCGGCCGTTGGAGGTGACGCAACCAACGCTGAACGGGTTTTGTATTAACTCGCGTAATTCATTGATAAACCCTGTCGAGGTGAAATGATCGAAGCCTCCACACTTTTTAATATACTTAAATCTTGATCGGAGTGTGAACATACATACAAAACGCATTAACGATCCGTAAACATATTTAAACCTTAATCCGATATAGACTATTTCAAGTTGAGGATTATTGAGTATTTTTGGGATGTAAAATTATATATTCAAAACTAATAAAGCCTATCAAATTTTAAATAGATGCTACAACTTACAATACCTACTTATGCCATGATATTATTGTAGTAAGTTTTAGTAGTTCAGAAGTAATATTATAATATTTTATGATATTTAGAACAAGTTTCGATTATCTCTAGGTAAATGGTCGAAAGATATTGTGCAGGCTGTCGTGCGACATTACAACAGCATGTTAGAAACGCTCAATAAATACACTAGTCATGACAATGTAGTAGCAATTAAGAACAAATAGGGTACAATACGATTTATACATTGACAGTTCCATTTCGGTACACTAATTATTTCTTAAGAATGCGTTACGTAGTGCCTTATTTGAAAGCTTTCTACAGCTTTACACAGCGGAGTTTCAGTTGTTGTTTTAATCAGTCACGAAATCAAATAAGCAAATGCGAATAAAATAAATCGATTAAAGATCTAAGTTGCAAATTGTGTAAATGTTTAAAAACAACTACTTACTGTTTTAATGGACCGCATAAAGCAATCGAACTAGCAAGAACAAAGTCGTGTTATGAAGCAATTGGCACCAAACGTTACGTGTCGAAAACACATAACTCTGTATTTCAAAAGGATATACGGTATACATGACTGTCTAAAACACGATTTCTTTCCTGTTCCTGAGGTGTGCAGTCTGTGATTACCTAAGTAGGTATACCGTCTTCTACGACTATTGCGGACGATATTAATTAAATAGCCAACAATTAAAATTTCTTAAAACGCGTTCCTTCCTGTTACCGATAAGTTGTAGCAGATTTATATTTCCGATATCATTTCTTGACAGGTATTATAGCGGATTTCATACTTTCGATCAGTCTGCATTCATAATTTTATTAAGTAACGAAGCTCGTAATATCTTTCTCTATTCAAGTTGACACTTTCTTTATTTTATAATGTCGTTTGCAATATATTTCGGTTTTATCGACATCGCATGAGTCTAAAACCGTAGCTGAAACTACGGGCACCTGCAAGTTCATGTTATTTTACGTACATTTTACGAGTTCGTTGTCTTTGTTCTATAAACACTATTTTCAGTAGCGATCCGCCCAAACTGTATAAAACATTAAAAGATTATGTTAACGTCGGTGCTCGTAAAAGACACATAATATTATGCAACAACGGCCAATGATGACCATCTTAATATGTAATAACGCAAATAACATTTCCTTGTCTAAAAATAGACTTGATATGGGAAGAAAGTCTAAGTAATAAAATAACAATTTATTTATTAAAATGAAGGTTATTTACTAGGCCGTTTAGCTTATTGAACAAATAAATAATGTAGGGGCACTATCAAGAGATCCCTGGCCAGTCTCCATACGAATTAACCTCAATTGACAGTGTCGAGGAGGCGCTTCGCTGATTGAAGACAGCGAACTGTAACCACGAGTGAGTGCCGCTTTCTGTATTCGATATTTGAATATGTAATGCTATATTTGCAACTCAAAGCTGATCCGTCCTTGTAGCTAAATGTAGAAATAAATAAGATGTTGTATTGGTATCGCATTTGGCAAACCATTTCAGTCACATAAAACTATAGAGATAAGATATAAAACTGCGGCAGTTTTGTGTCGATATTTAGACTACGTTATCATTTGTAATCTACTAAAGTATTTCTGTAATTAAATTTTATAAAAACAGAGTATTTTCAATGTGGTTAAGTAGTTTGTGTTACCATAGATGGGCAGGAAGACTTAAGCTTCTAACAATTTTAGTACACCAGTCTGTATTCATACCCCAAAAATGGTATCTCTCTAAACACAAAAGGTAAACATAATCTAGTTTTAAACTTTCAGAACATTGCTAGTAATGAGGAAGAGTCTTTTGAAAATACCGTAGCAGTCTTAGAAGTAGAGCATACTACTTGTTATCAGTAGAATATAGTTTGATATGCTAAGTGGAACAAAGTAAATGAGGTAGACATGTTTGCATAGATTAGTTTAGATTACATAGGGATGCTGCAAGCGATAGCCGCGCATTGCGTAAATAGGACGAGAAGCGTTGTCCTGCGGTGACATATGTCTACCAGGGCCGCAGGCCTACCGCAGCCAAAGTCTAATATACTACATTGATTTATTACACCCATAAAAAGTCTAAGAACAAAAAGGAATAACAATATAAGTTTAAAACTTTAAAAGCCTTCCATATATGTACAGAACAAAGACACACGCTCGCGCTGCCAATAAAGTAATAATTTATAGTATTGAATGTGTTTTGTACTTAAACTTTTGTAGTAGGTGCGAGTGTATGACACAAACATGATAAAATGTTATCTATGTTAGATTAAAATAAGAATCGTTGCCCAATATTTAGAATGATTTAGAATGATTGTAGTAACAATCATAAATTTAACCATATCGAGTAGGAATAGGAACCAATTATGTACTTTTTCCAAGACAGGAAAACTTGAGGATGGTCGGTAATTTACCAGCTACAAAGCAGCTGTAATTTATCGCAGCAATAAAAGAACGAGAATTATAATCAGCGAAGAGATGGAGATTTGTGTTTATTTTTATTTCACGAGTGCAGTCAACGCACTACAAAACTGCATGTTATAATATTCCCGTAAAACACATCAAACGATAGATATCAAACGTTTGACCCCAAATAGAACAAGATCTTCTATAAACAGATTTCGGTTCACGTTTGATGTTGGCTTTTATCGTTAGTCTCGAGACAGACGCAACTCTTTCCAATTGACAAGTTTCATGGCCATCATTACGCAGTTTATAACAATTTCTAGAGAAACGTAACGATGCAAGTTGCTGTAGTAATGATTATATTTATGGAACCTTGTTTAACGTTGCAGCAGTTAAAATTAGTAGCCAGCCAACTCAATTTGTACTCGGCTAATATAGTAAAACGTCTGTTGTTACTTTGTGGGTACCAGCCCAAGGACAAGTACAATAGTGGACATAAACAAAACCATCAAAGGGATATTGTTCACGTGAAGCAGGAACTCTCAATAGGAGCCCCTTGCAAACCAAGTGTAAAAAAGGGACCCAGTTACCTGCTCCATAGTGGAGTCAGATGGAAGAGACGAAAAAGATAAAAACTATCAAAATACTCAGTTAAATATTGTTGTAAATAATACAGTTTATTTTCAAATCAACAATTTATTTTAGTTGATATTAAACTTAATTGGTGATTTACGGCTTATATACAAGTGTTGAGCAATTAGAGAACCGCCAATGATTTTCGATATTTTTTTAAGATTGTAAAGTTAATAGTGATCATTAGAATATGATACATCATTAGAAACATCAAATATGGGCAACTAATACGAATGTTAGACCCGGATGTCTTGGTAACAAAACAACAAACGATAATCAAACGTGTTTCGCTCCTAAGGAGTTCAAAAGATGACTGAAAGTACAGTGCTCCAGTGTAGTTATGTACCAAAACTCGTAGAGAACGCACTGAAACTGTTAAAACTTGTCGCACTTTTCACTTAGATCACGATAGTTCACAACAAAAAGCAACAGTTTGTTTATAAGGTCCGTAGTAAAAGTAACGTGCATAAAGACGCGGAGCCAGCACGCGCACGACCGCACTCTAACGAGGCTCCGTCTACACTGGCTTGACTGATGGTACCGTGTTTGTGACCAACTGCATTGAATTTAACTGAGTCACGGAACCTAAGGAACCCGGATCACTGATCAAACCAGTAACACACGGTCTATTGATTACAGACAGGATGGGGACAAGGGATATTTAGGGTGTGGAGAAACAACCACGATGGTGTTAAATAATATATCGATTGTGATGATAAATGCAATAGGGGATAAAAAATAGGGGTTCAAAAGATTACAGCCCAATTAATTTTTATTGAAATTAATTTCTTGAACTTTTCAAGTAAGGATATTTTTTTTCAAATTTGATTTTATAACAGTATAAAAGATAGAGCAAAGAAGGCAGGTCGCACATATTATCTATACTACGCGAGGCACTTGTTGCGCAAGTGCGGCAGGCACTTCTGAGGATTTATGGGCCACGGGCTCGAGTTACACTTGATAACGTCTCTACGCACGCGGCGACTACAACACAAACATGTTTTTTAGTAAAAGTAAACAGATGACAATAGCGGACTCTAATCTGGATGATACACAAACCGTTAACTTTATACAAGATCCAGGAATCGACAAGAAAAAAGAAAAACCAGGTACAGGAAGTTTAACAAAGACTGTGTCCAATTGTTAACAACTCAAAGGAACAACAATGAAATATGACGTCTAAAAGGGAGAACCAAATCCACCAACAAGAAACAATTAATATCTGAGTATCTGTCGGAATGGGACGAAAAGAAGATCACAACAATTGGTTCATCAAATTTGGTAGAAAGCAAATCTGATAAAAATACTCCAGGAATGACGTAAACAAACAAGACATAAAAATTTACTAGTTTTGAATGTTTCAACTCATTGCAAACAATTAGCTTTCAAGTGAACAATTCCGCTGTATAAGGCAAGCTACATTCAACGCGGACAACGATGTGCTTTGACCAAAATGGCTACGTGCCAAACATACCACTGTATAATTGACTGTTTGTCACACTAAATATTAGTTAATATTCATTGTAATTCATTCAATCATTGTGCAAAGTTATTAGAACTTCATTTATGTAGTGGCGACAACAGTCGGTCAAGTTTGGGCAAAGTCAATAGACAGCGGAAATGTTTAACGAAAATTATTAGCATGTTTAAGTGAAGGTGGACAAGACAGCACAGGGACACGCCGACCGACAAAGAACACTAGTCTCGACCAGGCTTTGACATTTTATATAAGATATAGTGTGGATAATATTATTGGCCCGTTTTTCTTGCAGTTAATAATTATGGTGAGACCATTTTGAGTTAGTCATTATAAATTTTGCGAAGTACATTAATTTTTATAAATTGTCAAACCACTAATATGTAAAATAATAACAGGATATTTAGTGAATTAGAAAATGCTGTTAACGAAATGTGAGTTGATATACGTGGAGGCAGAGCAGAGCAAGAACGATCTATATATCAAATTAAATCGCCATTGAACACAATTGAGATCTCGGGAACCATCCACATTGTCGCGCTTTTGACTCTAATGTACAACGATCAAGAAAAAGATCTCATTGCTCAACTACAAAGTGTAGTAATTAATGTCAATAGCGAAGGTAGTAATGACGCTGGGATGCTGAAATAGACACTAAAGGAAATAGCGTTCTCAATGACACAAGACACTTTCATGACGTTAAAATGTATATTTTTTATTTGGTAGGCAATTCAAAGTCAATGATATGGCATTGAGACGCCACATCATCCACTGTGGCCAAGTCTCGTTCACGACACAATTGGTACAAAACTAAACAATGGCAACACAAGAACATCGGTGGACGTCTTTCGTACTGAATTATGCATGTCGGCGATGCTTTAGTGAGCAGTAAATTAGAAACACAAAAAATCTACTCCACTCATTGAAAAGTCCACTTTTTCTTTGTCCAGACGAATTAACTGAACACATGTAGGAACATTAATGAGTTCGATAACCGTTACATGTCTGATCTTTAAGCAAAGAAAATTCATTTATTCGTCCTCCTTTCGCTTAGTGATGGTGGTTTTGTATTGATACCTTCAAGATTTCTTTAAAGAATCAATCAATCACAAAATTTAAATCAGTAACGTGTTGTTACTTGTACTCAATTAAGTCTTTTCTCATAATCGACCAATTTATAACAGGATGCGTTTCAAATTTTAGGTAATTTATGGAAGTATCTCATTGCATGTGCTAAGCCAACAATTTAAAGTAAGCAATAAAAACATCAATAAAAATGAAAACATACGTTATTGATTGTAACTGGATATTGTTAACAATGAAATCGTAAAAAAAATGCCAAGGTAATTCGGTAATTTCAAAGTAGAAGATAATAATTGAATAATCAAATAAAATTTAATGCCCTCGAGTTTGGTAACTAGTAAATAAAAATAATAGACAGTGCAACAGGCTAATTGATATGTCAATTACATGCCTATCATCGTCAAGATTATTATGACAGCTTTATAGATAAAGCTTACTGATAAACATGTAATGCTATTCAGTCAATAGGTTAATAATAAAATCAAAGAAGAAACATTTATTCAATTAAACTGAAATGAAAATTCTTAAGCCTGCCTTGCTAGCTTGCCTCTTTGTTGATGCCTCCAGCTCTTTATTTATATGCGATTATGTTATGATATTTTATAAGGTACAAGATAATAGTCATACAAGAGGGAATAATAATATGAATGTTTTTAAATCTGGTCTACATCGGCGGCACCAAGTTCAAAGTTGTCACTTGCCTTATGCGCTCGCATTTATAGCCGCTTTGTCACATAGCTGTCAAGGAGTAAGAGAAAAGCGATACATTGGAAGAATGCAGTGCTACATAAGGAGGTACTTAAGTTTATATCTAGAGACATCTGATATTTACTAACGCACTTGAAATAATAATTTTAAAACTGTTTCAATTCCTGCAAAGGTTAATTCTTGATAGACATGTAACTATTCGTCTTTGACTTGGATATCGTATGTTACAGTAGATAGCGGCGGTGGCAGTTGGCATTTGGCATACATTCTTAGCGCCCGATATGGGAGGAAACGGGCGAACGGTTGTCTCACGGCCGCACGGACCTCTGATATTATTTACTGACTCCTAACTTGTGACATTCCATCTCAATTTTCTTGAAATGGAGCTTAAAGGGCTACACGAGGTTATCGCCAGCGTTATCCAAAAGTTAAGGGATATTAAGAACACCCATAAAAAGTGATACTTGGAAAATAAACTTCGATGTTTTGAAACGAGTAATATGACCACGGAGTGAAAGTACGAATCTGTTCTAAGGGAGATCTGTAGTCAACCGCAATGTTATGAAATATGATGACCACAAAATTGGATCGGTATGAATTACACTGTGACAAAACAAAAACAAGCAGGGCAGCTAAGCATCAGTGAGCATATCATCACTGAGATAGCTTTACAAGGTGGCAACTAGTCATTATTTTGTCTACGAAGATAGTATTATGTTTCAATGGTGTAGGTGTGGTAGCAAACACATTGTGACAGCCTGTTTTTAAGGTGACATACAAAACAATCTCATGTTACATTACCCGATTGATTAGAGCTTCCATGCGTGGGTAAGTTAGAAACAAAAGATTATTGTGTAAAGACGTAATAGTAAATAATGCTCACAATTCTGTTAAATTTTGGTAAAAGTAGGCTTAACGTGATATCAAAAACGACGCGACGACGAAACTTTGGCGTCGTAACTGCATTTTAATTACAGTTAATTGGAAGCTCTCACACGTAGAAAGCTCTTTATTAATTGGCACATTTTCAATGTCTTTGGTATTATTAAGTATTTCGTATTTTATACGTTAGTAAACACATTAATTAATTTAATAATTTCTTAGTGAATGACAAGGAAGTAGATACTTACATTTGTTGTGAGCTGTGTGGTCAGCGTATGCACTTTTTCTTTAGCGTCAGCAAGTTCCCTCCTCAACTTCCGGACCTAAAGGAAAAGTGGCAGGTTTAATTTTGCCTGAAGTGTGCACATGACTTGCTTGCTTGCATAATTTTAGCAATTTGATTAGGTAGACTTCTAGATTAGTAACGATCGGTTAGTAAAGTAATGGTAGCTTAGAAATGTTATGACTGTTGTGCCATAATTTTGCGAGATAAAAAGTGTGTATATTCAAGACAACAAAATGTAAATGGTAATTTTTCAGAAAATGGGTGTGAATCTTTCGGATAAATAAGCAAGAAAAATGATATGATTGAACTTTACATTAGGTACCTCGTGTGCCTGTCTCTCTTCCGAACCCGCACCGGCAGCCAGCGACGATGCTGTCGACACCAATGAAGCTGTTGAACCGTGCGCTGTGGACAATAAAGGAACATTAAAACCTGAATTATGGAAGATATGAGCCGGTAATGATTAGGGCCCTATTGATAAAAAATATACCTTTTAGTGGATTCAACTAAACTTATAAAACAGACTACGGTAGGTGGTTTCTGCAGGGTTCAATTTTATGGCCGATGTTGTTTCGAAACTGTCAATGAACGACAAATTGCACGTTACCAAGGAGCCGCAATTCGATGTGAAGTTCATGAAGAATTGTGTACATATATTCCACTTTTACGTATTGATGGTGACTACACCGACTACTCTGTTTTAAAAAACATGAACCGAGTAAGTTACCACGTTAATGGCAGCATCATCTGCTTTTATTTTAGTACCACATCTCAGATCGTCAACATAGCTCTCAGAGGGATGTAAGATGAATTCGACTGCATCCATTTTATCGTCAGTTTTAGTAGGTAGTCAATACATCTATACAATCGAACTCCTTACATCGTATCAGTGAGGAAATATTCCCAAACATTACCGTAAATAAATGTTTTATGTTCGAATTCTGTCTCCAATGCAAGCCACATGTCTGCGGTTGCGACATTATGCCATGATGCGACATCTGCTTCGTATAAATGATACCAATGACCGGACGATACCGAAGTACCCGTTATATGGAACACTCTAATTAAAGTATTGGGGAAAGATGCTTATTGCGTAAATGTTTTTTTCTTCAAACACTTTCTTCTGATTTCTCTTTTTATGCTGAAGTATCATTATTTTTTCTTCATATTATGAAGTCTCTCAAATTTTTTACAGTGACATTATTTTCTTGTGACTGCATGACTATTTATCTATTTGTTTTTTCTTCAAACACTTTCTTCTGATTTCTCTTCTTATGCTAAAGTATCATTTAAGTATTTTTTCTTCAAAATTCCTCATAATTTTTATAGTAACTTTATTGTTTTCTTATGACTTTGCATGATTATTTATCGGCCTGCATACTTTTACCTAACTTATTATGCATTATGGTAGTCGAAAACAAAATACCTAGACGCTATTCCTTTTTTTTGGGATGGGAAATCATCCAATGACTCCTACCGCTCTGGGTGTAGCGGGAGGGAGTGTCAGACTTCTACTGACTAAAACCCATCCATGTTCCTTCATTGCCCTTTGTGTTCCGGAGCCACGGTGTCTCTTGCGAATAATCCCGCGACTCCGGCAGGCGTCGGCCCTTTCGGGCCCCTCTGTGTGCTGACTCTCTTTGAGGCGCGCGTGGAACACTAACGCGCCGTCGACACGGCCTGTCGTCACTAGACGGACGGATGGCGAGCCACCCATAGCTCGCCGTCCACAGGCCCGCGCCTACGGTGGCCGGAGGTCACCAGGTGGTGGCCCCCGACGCCCGCGGCGTCCACCACGGCGGCTGGGACGAGAGGGTCTCCTCTCCCTCTCCGCCACCTCCTTCGCTAGCATGACTGCTTCGCAAAAGGAGGCAACTGCGTCCCATTCCGTCTCGCTCCGGACCATGGCTTGGACCAGGGCCGGATGCGAGAGGTCGCCGCCGGTCGCCGTTTCGAGGACTCGGCGGTGCTCCGCCCAAGCGTGGCACACCTGCACAGTGTGCTCCACCGTGTCCTCCGGTCGATCCACGCAGATTAGACTGAGTACGTGGTGTTTGTTTCTTCCAAACTATAGGATAGATTACTTTCAGGTTACATTTGGGTATCCATCATCACCACATCACACAAGCCTTGAAATTGAAACAGTGGTCTACTTTTTACAGAATGTAGATTCACCCGCATATACAGTTTTTTTCCGTTCCTGTAGGAATTTCGGGAAATCCCCACTTCACTCCCCAAGGAACTTACATGCTATATTTTAGCTTTCTACTCTACGGTGTCTACCAATGGTTACGAGTGTGTGTTGTCTCTCAGTCACTCATCATCAGTAACGAAGAATTTTATATACATTATAAGATAATGTTAGCTTTTATGAATAAGATTTGACTTACCTTCATCGTTTTTCTTAGGATAATGGTGCGAATGTCTTGGCGTGTGCATCACATTGCCGGGCTGGTGTGTCGGACTCAACGCCGACCTCGGAGAAGGCGACGGTGGCTCAGACACGCCGTAATTCAGACCTACATCACACAAATACACATCGTCAGTGAGTTGTCCTTTACTATGCTACACAGCCAACATAAAATTATTAACCAGTTAGATGCAGGCTGAGTTTCCTCGATAGATATGACATGGCAGCAGATTCTTGATGTATCAGAAAATGTATATAAAAAAAACTGCAATTTATTCAGATGCCCAAATTAACTATAGATTCCGAGTAAAGACATAATCACAATGACTTGAAAGGGAATCCATGTTTACTGTATAACACCAGTATTAATAAGGTTTTTGTTTTGCCTGTTATTATAATGTCTATTGTTTCATTCCTTGTAAGCCTAGATCAATATGTTTCGTTGATGAGACAATACAACAAACAGAATTACGCACTAATTGTACTATTTGCACTGATTAAGATTAATTATGCAAGAATGACTACTATGAGCATGATACGCATTGGCATTGCTCAAAGCCACGTGCAGTAGTGAATATGTAACGACATTCCTAGATCCATTAATATTGAAGACATTCAGGCAGCTGACATAAATGTTCGTGTGATGAATGATGCAGCACTAGAAGTAGTAAAATCGATGGGAGCAACACAATCAATAAAATCATTAGTCATGGACATTGAGAAACAAACATTTTATGTCCCATAAATTATTTTTGTTTAAGTACCATAAAACACAGGTCATAGACATAAAATATTACCTTGTCCAGATGGTCCATACTGCACTGGTAAACAATAGTACGGCTCGTAATCACTCTCCGAAGATCTTTGCAGCATTGAAGGGTAAAGCTTCTCAGATTTTGTTGATCTGCAAGAACGTAATTTGTTTAGTTTTTTGTAGAGTAGTATAAGCCTTCACAATCTACGATGAAGCACAAATTGTGTTTGACATTGCTTGGTAAATTCGGTGCTCTCAAACTAGGAATGAATGGAGGAACGGTGACAAGTGTTGTACGTGGCGCGACACAAACTTTGAAATGTGACTGAGGTGCGTTCAGTGTCTTTCTGACTCGTGTTGAACGATCATGCAGTTGGGAACTGGGAATGAGTACGAATCATACACAGGCAGTCCCGCTACATATCGTTAGAATAATCTTTGATTTGTTAGCGACATTAATATTGTGAATTTGTGCAGGCATAGTATTCAGTCAAGGAGTAAATAATATATCAAGGTTAAATCGTCTCTCAATCATTCCAAGCTTGCTACGCAGTACTTCAATGTAACGTAAAAGCCCTTGGCATATAGCGCACAGTACAACATGACACAATACAGATTTTTAGCAGTAGACAAAAGCCCGTTGAATTTATAGCATCAAGTTCTAGCTTCCAAATTGTTACTTTACAGAAATTGATTTATTTTTTAATTTTATGCTTTAGCTTGATCACTTTATTAAGTTTTGGTGTATGTGTATAGTACAGTACAGTTATACAGTGTGTGAATGATTGAAAACTATTTTTGATGGTGAAAGAAGAAAAAGATTAGCCCACTTAAGATGGTTTGAAAAGATGAAGTGTATTTTTGCTTTTGTGTCAAGTAGTTTATACCTTGAAATGTTTATTCAAAAATAGTGAAATGAACATTTACAATGCCGTAAACGAATTGTAAATTATAATTAGAGAAGCCGTGCCTTATCAAATCATGCATAAATTGTTTATTGTTTAAATGAAGCGTGCCACCTTGAAGCCAAAACATGAACAAACTTCCAACCGTGTGGCATACCTTGGAAACGTCCTATCTCTGAGGTAGCTAAAAATTTAACCAACAAGTCAAGACATTGTCATGATAACCACCCACCGTACAAATATAAATAAATATCTTAAGAAAATCAATAAGCATTGAATGAATATTAGGGAAAAATAGTATGTAGGTACACATAAGCATGATAAATGAGAAGGGAAGAATTAAGCTAGAATTTTAGAATGTTTTGTTAATTTTATCGATCCAATTTCAATGTAACGAATAGAACACAGAATCCATTTTTGGTAATGATATATGGTAATTAGAACCTATCAATTATTTACATATAAGTTGACAATCCACCACAATGATATTGTTAAATATTAATCAAATAAACATACCGATATCGCTCATTGACTTGTTATTAAATGCAGTCAAGAGAATTGAACCTATGTATTTTTTCTATGGCAAAGTAATATTTAAAAAGATTAGGTACTTTTAACAACTTTCTGATCAGGGTATAAAGAAATACTTACATAAACTTATTAAAATGCCTAGTACAAAATCCATTATCCACAAAACCCCAGAGTGTAAAACAATATCTTTAAATGTCTCTAAAAGTCAATAGATATTTGGGAGACCCACCTAATACTGTTGCTCCTGTTTAACCTGGAGCCCTGTGCGTCTCGGTGCATGATGAGCTTATTGTGTGTGAGTGAGCTGCGGTGGTGTGAGTTAGGGGAGGAGGTGTGGTTGTGCGCCTGCGCCGAGTGCAGCGACGTGAGCGACTCCATCGACTCGCCCTCGGACAGGCGGCCACTCGCAGAGTATGTGTTGCTGAAAAGGGGAAGAGTGATGACGGCACGGAATGGCCAGCTGTACTTACATCGCAAATGACTTTCTATTTTCAAAACTCAAGTTAAATAAATCTTAAATGAAATCAAATCAAACAAAACACTCTCGTGCCCTACAACTGGCCATTGAAAATAGGGCTGAAAAAGCAAGTGATCATGATAGAAAGGTTTTGCGTGTCATAGTGTTTAATTTCAATGCCGATTTATATTCACATTGAAACAATATCCTTGTCATAAAAATTGACCACCCCTTTAACTCGATAGTGGGAAGACGCAGAGGCCCATTCTATGACACATTAAAAATACAGAAAAATAATGACACACAAATTAAGCATAGGTATAAGAATGATGAGGGAAATTATGATGGTGATAATGACACAAACAGTAATATTTATACACTTACTGTCACAACAACACAAAATAACATTCTATAATAATTTAGCTGGTTACAATTCATCACTCATGTCCATATAAAACAAACACCCAACCACATACAATATAAATTATTAGTATTTACAATAATTACCTGTGTCTTAGCCAAGGTGCATACGGGATCCCGTAGTCAGACTTGACTTCAGAATACGTTTGGGTATCAGAGAGACTGCCGTCACTAATCTTTATGCCACCCCTAGGTGCGATCCTGGAAGCCATTGCATGTATTAACTAATGCCAAACGTTGGGCAAGAAACACACAATGTAAGGGGGAAAATTCCGGTGATAAAGAACAACTGCACTTAAGTGAGTATAACTTTGAACAACTTATAAGAGTGTCTCTTGAATCAAGATCGACTAAACACTGATTCAAAATTCCCACGATGGTAACTGATATTGATAAGGACTATTTGCTTACTTGTCAAAACTCATGATTGTAACGACTGATATTATATTTTTCACCGAAGTTAATTTTATATCTTCTATTTTTTTTATTCACTGAACTATTTATTGGAATCTCCAAAAGCAAAACTGACTGGTTACAAAATTGATGGTTAAAAATTATTATATCGTCCAATCGTCACAAAATTCTTCTTCGCAATGTGTATTTACTCAATTGTAATGTCGGTGGCCAGTACAGAGATGAATTTAGTCGCAGTTCAATTAAAGAACACGTCATTTTGTGCCATAACAAGTTTCCTTTGATTCAGGCAGTCAAATGAAAATTATCTCTACATTCCCGGATTATAACTCAATCCTTGTTTGCATTTCCAATTCAAATATTTTAATATCAGTGGAATTATTGGAGCGCATAGGTCAAATATTGATAAACTACCTACTTAATAAAAATACAAGGAATTCGTTAGTTTGTGTTAATCTATTGAACAATGAGTCGTTTCATTCAACGTGCCGAATTAGATAACGATGTAGGAGGAGTAATTAATAACTTAATTAGTCGCATAATAAAAGAGCACTTGATTACTAGCCTATTTAAGTGACTGTTTTGGGAATTTCACTACATTTTCAATATTTAGGAAGCTTTTATTTAAGCTTTTCATAAGTCCAGTCAAAACTCTTGAACTAGTATTTCATAAATATTGTGTCGTTAGTTCCGCCCTGTATCCATGATTTCAAGATCATAGTCATCTTCTAGATCCGTAAAGAGAGAGCAAGAGATCTATTCATCTCACTCTCACTTATATCTGCTATCCCGATTATTAGTTAAACTGTTTAATTGCTGATGTCAACGAAACAATTGGCTTAGAAGTCAGCTGTGACTGTTAGGTAATTATTCATGCAAGAAATTCGAGGAACATTTAATCTCAGTCGATTTCTCATTATTATGGGTTTTTACACTCTGCGTGAAACGTTTTCTTTATTTATTTAATATCTGTTATGGTTTGACAATCCATGGAAGTAAGTACCTGCTGATCCGATTTCGAATAATACTTTCATAAGTAAAAATACACAATTGTTAAGTCCATTCATAGACTACTTTCTTCGGATCGGAAAACGGATGGTTCGTGTACAATAGACTCCAGAGCAAAATCGTCATGTTGATAAAAACCTAATGATTTAAAAATATAGTCTTGCAATAAGGCTATATTATATGGTCATTCAACAGTTAGTGTTTAGTACTGAAAATCACAAACATAACGCTTACACATATGACCTCATGCATCTTGTTAAAAAAAACAAAACTTTCAAAAAAACATTGCATAACTTGCCCCAAAGTGCAAACACGGTCAACTCAAACGTTATAGGTATATGTCGCAAGATGGTTCGAGAAAACCGTTGTTTCATGAAAATCCTAGGATTATTGAAAACTGAAATCATTTTGTAATAACACTACTAGCTAATGTCAAGATTTCCTCGAAGAAACGGTTCTTTCAATTTTCCTGCGACATAATACATATTTTAAATAATGGAGAAATATTTTACCTGTGATGATGGAAGAGAGCAGCAAACTCGTGTGTCCCAGGCTTCGGCAAAGATTGCGAGCCCAGAAGTCTCTCCCGAACCGAAGCTGAGAGCTGAGCCGCAGCTGTTCCACCCAAAGAAAACGATTTCGGACCGATTCCATTTTCTGCGTAGATGTCAAAATGAAGAATGAATGAAAGCAAAGTTAAGCAATTTTCCTAAGATGTGCATGCAGAGACAAACCGAATAGGTATAAAAAACTTGTTAAAAATTTTAATATTCTCGATGACAGTTCGAATTGTAAAATAATGGAATTAGTTCTGCATTTATTTTTTTCAGTGCTGTGATGCTAATAAATTCTTTACATTCTTAAACAAGATTTTAACAGTAGGTAATACTGTATCATTTTTCCATTCTAAAAATTTCTAGTTCTATTTATTCAATACGTTCTTTCTGAAGTTTCTGACTTAATTGAGATTCCAGCAATTTCAGATCGATGCCTAATTAATTATGGTTTAGTAGATTTCATAAAATGACTTCGTATTTAGGTATACGTTAGTGTTAGTGATTTCCTAACGCTGGAAGGCTACGTGCATGGGGTGAAGAAAGAAATAAAATAAAAATGACATCTTACTGTGAATTTGAAGATCTTGTGTACATGTTTGTGTACCTCCCGATACTTTGACTTTCGTTCTTGGCACAGCTGAAACTTGAGCAGTTCTTCCACCTGAAATAAATATTTTGGCAATGACATAAGATCTAATAATGGAAACAAAATTAGGTGAATAACTCTATTTACTTTCAAAAACTTCAAGATTTTCCCGCTCATTCGATGCTCGCATAAAAGCATAGTGCAACTTTTTGAATTAGCCAGGATATGTCAAATCAGCCAGAAGGAATATAAAGGCTTAACCATAAGAGACGCTCGCACTGTGTGCGGGTAAAGCATCGCGTTTTTAATTATGTGAGTCAAAAAACTAATACAAGCGGCCGCACTTGCGGTTTTTTCCCGCGACTGATTCCCGTACTTTTCGAACGATTTCGCGGTATTACGTTTAACCGCGGCGGGAAACCCGTAGTGAGGCCTTAGCCTAACTTTTTTTTTTTTTTATTGGGACAAGCCCGCCACCCATTCCCAACCACTGCAACTCCTGAAAGCCAGAATCAACAGTGGCGACCACCAGAAAAACGCCGAGCTAATGAAGCCCGACGAGTCCCGGAGAAACGATTCAACTGTCTTGGATCCCGCATCGAAATTAATCAGAAGCCTAACTTAATAAATGTAGTTTATTTACCATGCTGTGGAGGTCCATTGGACTGCGGTGCAGGCTGTTGAACACCGTTCTGTCTCTTCACATAGCCGAAGCTCTGTGGAACTTTGGCTTTGCTTGAAGAACAGGTGCTGCCATTCCCACCGCTTGACACGCTAGATGGACGTGACCCACCGCTGGGAGACTGGAGCTGCTGAAATATCATTTTATCTTAGGATTTGTCTGTATACACATGGTATATGACACAGTTTTGTTATTTAGGGGCCTACTTTATTACAGCCAACAGAAAAGCCAACTTAATTGTTATCTTACTACGAAAGCACTACAAGACACTCGTAGGTATTTATTTTCCGGAACTCCTAAAACTTCTAAACTCATATCTAAATACAAATGTAGTTCATGGTAAACTTAAAATTCATTGTTTTGGATTGCAAATTGATTGTATTTATTTGTTGGTATTTAAAGGTATCTTCGTAAGTATGTTATAAATTGTCATACCTGCGATCCTCCACTTCTAGATGGATGCTGACTAGACGAATTTGATGCAGCATACTGTAAATAAAATTAAACATCGCTATTATATATTATAAGCCCATTGGTTATAGGTGGGGACAATAATTATTGTACGTAGTTTCTCTTACCTATACTAATATTATAAAGCAGAAGAGTTTGTTTGTTTGTTTGTTTGGTTGAACGCGCTAATCTCAGGAACTCCTGGTCCGATTTGAAAAATTCTTTCTGTGTTAGATAGCCCATTTATCGAGGAAGGTTATATATCATCACGCTAAGACAAATAGGAGCAGAGCAGTAATGGAAAATGTGACGCAGACGAAGTTGCGCGGGTCAGCTAGTAAAATATGTTTTGAAACTTAACCTCTTGCTGAGTTATTGATTTAACGGTTATTTGCCAAAATCCTTGGTCAATGGTGTCGAACGGTTCTAGACCATTGATAATACCTAGCCTATTTATCTTCTATCTATACATATCAAATGCTTTGTCCTGAACTCCTGAATGACTCACGGATCAACGCACAGCCTAAACCGCTCATCGTAGAGACCTGAAACTTGGGTGGGTGTGTTCTTTGTAGGTATGACGTAGGCATCCGACAAGAAAGGTTTTTCCAAAATTATAACCCTCAGGGGGTGAAAAAGGGGTGCAAAAGTTTTAATGTAAAACAGTCATTTTCAAAGTTAGAAGAATGAAAACTCATACACAAGTTTTTTTTTGAAATAAATAAGAACGTAGGTATGTAAGTTTTATTTGAAATCTACCATTTGGGGGACAGAAATAGGGACTGAAAGTTTATATGGTAGGTAAGTCCGTCATTATTGAAGGGAGACGAATGAAATTTTGATATTAAAGCTTTTGAGCATAAGTAAATGCAGTGTTTCGTCGTTTTTGTAAATTCAAACCAACCGGGAAAAATGGGGTGGAAACATTAGTACTGTAAATCCGCGCGGATGAAGTGCTATTAGTAAGAAATAAATAAGTTGACCTGTGGGTGTGGCGCGATGCCGAGCTGTTGAGCTGCGGTTAACTTCTCTCGCTTGTGATGCTGCGGCGAATGGTGCCCAGCGCGCCGTTCGCCTTTCCGCCCATGAGACGGACTCGGCGGCGCTTGCGCTGGTTGGTTCTGGAATGAGTAAGAGGATCTTGTTAGACATAAGAATACTCAATCCCATCGGACAGCAGGTTGGTACAGCCCATACTATAACGTGCTATCACAATGCCGTTGTGAAAAACGAATAGCGCTATGCGTCTTGTATAGCTTCGTCTCACTCGATGGGGCCCAGTGGGGATGTCAGAAAACCTTTTCTCCCTCAGAGTCAACATTACTGTTTAAAGTAGTGCCACAATTCGAAGATCGTTTCCTTCCATGATTTTGAAGAAATGGTCACATGGGAACAAATGGTAGGTAATTCTACTCTTAAGCAGTCTGAATTTTCTTGTTGGTTACCTAAATTACGCGTTATAAAAAAAAACTTGTAATATTTACCAATGGCGGAGCCCCAACTCCCGGCGAGTCGGTGTACTTCTTCCAGGTGGTGTCCTGCTGGCGCGGAGCGGGCGGCTGCCGCTCAGTCTGCTGGCCGCAGTCCGCCTTGCTGCGCGTGCGCCCCACCACGCGGTATACGACGCCACTGCCTCCTTCCATGCCTCTATTGCGGCCGCCGCGTCTGGGGAATTGATGGGAACTGCTGTTTATTATGTGCCAAGTAAAAGTAACGTATCTATTCTCCAGGTAGTGGCAACATTATAGGCTTATGCTATCTTTAGGTACCTACATTTAGAAAAATAAGGTCGTTTCGTGTCTCTTTGAGAGTATAACCACATAGTATTACCACAGGGCTTCTGTATAAAAAACACGTTAATATAAGAGTTGCATGTAATAAAGAAATATTGCTGGTCTGCCTATAAAATGTTTAAAAAAAGCTTAAGGACTATAAGGTCTGTACAATCCGGGCCAAAAAGGTGGGAAGCCAGTGGTTCGAAATGAAAGTTATGAGCGTAAGTTCCCAAAAATAGGCACGCGCTGCTGTAACCGCATCACTAATGAAGAGGTACACCTTTTTTGCCTGTTTTGATGAAAACAACATGAAATAATAAGAAAAGGTTGGTACGAAATCTCACAAGCTTTTTCAAAAAAAAGAAAAGACATACGTAATGTTACAGAGTACAAAAAAGAGACACACGGAAAATAGCTTCAATCTTTAGATCCACTCACGAATGATACCAGCAACGTCAATAAACGAAGTCGCGAGTACCATTCCACTTAATACACTGAAAGGGGTCCCATTATATTCACGTTGCTACGAGTCCCTCTGCTTAGAAATGGCATTAAAGGGTGCCACCGCACTTCCCCTTCGTATGAGTCAGGGTTAAAAGCCTTAAAAGAACCTAGGAGCAATTCTCGGCATTACAAACCGCGCCGATACCGCTACATATTTACACACAGATAATACGGTGCAGTTTGCCTTGACAACGTGATTCAAGCACTTTGTGTAATAGACACTGTTTTAGTTTACTTCTTAATCTTATAATAGGCTTAACTGATCAGGAAAAACACCTTTTATTAGTACTTAACTCGACTTAACCTCCTTAGTGAAGCTTGCGTTTACAGCGCTTACTAATAGTGTTATTTTTAATCAACCATTCGCCGTTCGTGTTCAGTCTTCCTTTTCTCCAACGGCGCTAGTCGCTAGTCTAATTAGATATCCTCTACTTCATTAGTCACTTGCTTCTTTTCATCCGCGGTACAAAGCCGTTATTACGGTGCACTTCTTCCCCATCCCTACTTTGTTTACCTCCACTATACAAAGCCTTTGACCCCTCCATCATCTAACACAGGTTAGGATTATAGGCGGTTAATCTTCACCAAGCTTAAGCCTTATCCAGTACTTTTTACGTTATTTTTCATGACTTATTAGTGGCTATGGATGTGTGATACTGTGTACATACAAGATCAAAGCAGATTGAACGCAGGGTGCCGTACAGGCGCGGCTGCTCTGTACCTCTACCATGAGTTTACGCAGCCAAAACTCGCTAGCGTCGCCGTAAATTATTTGTATGACAAACTGTACAGCGCCCCTAGCGGTCACTAAAAGAATTAAAATTCGTACCATGAGCACTATAGATTTCGATAGGTTAAAAACCTAACGTAATCTATTCGATAGTCACTAACGTTTATTATCTGTCACCATACAAAACGGTACCATGAGTCACTAATTCGACAGATGCTATCGAACAATACGCTTACGATAGTAGTAACGTTGCTCACTGGCTGGCATTTTGACGAGTGAAACATATGTTTACATTAAAATTATGTACGTTTTTGAGTCTAACAAAGTCAAAATACTGTCTGCAAGAGCATTATTATAGTATAATTTAATTATATCTATTTTAGCTACTAGCCATTATTTTTAGACACTTGAGATTAGCTGAATTATTATACTTTCAAAGTTTCAAGTGACTTGGTAGATATATCTACCTGCGTTGGGAGGCAACTATTTCGGAACTTTGTAATTTTATAATACGTTTTAAAATACATATTTTCATAGAAAATAGAAACATAACTTTCCAGGAACTTCACCAACAATTAAGACTGTGAGACACTGGTTCAGATTGTTTAAAATAATCTAAGTAATAGTCTATAGTAAACTTTCAAACCAACACAACGCAGCTCTGTGACACAATGTCAACAAACAAAGTTATAAATTAAATAGACGACATTGACCTATTATAAGGAATAAAAATTCAAAAACCACTTATTAAGTTATGTTGTCTACTAACCGTAAACTTTTCTATTTAGTTGTTTTATTTTGTGATATGGACTGTCTTAACATTTTAAGCATAGCGATAACACTACATTTTGAGCTTACAAGCCGTCCTCTCTTTTTATTAGTGAGAAAGAAAGAAACAAAACATAAGTAGTGAAGCATTCTAACGAGTAGAGTGAAGTTAGCTAGACGACGCGATCTATCGAGCTTACGTTAGCGCCTGCGTAAGACTCCGTAAAACTCATGGTGCGAGCATAATCGCATACTATTCGATCCACGTTAGTACGCTAGCGATTCCAACGCTAGCGAGTAAGTTTTCGATGACATCTCATGGTAGAGGTACTGAACAAAGGGATCGGATTGATGGCAACTGATAAAAGGGGAGCTCTATTCTCTTATGGAGACGAGCAACATGTCGTTGCGACCTACTTTTAAAGATGTGTGTACAGATACAAAGATATTACCCCTAAACGTTATAGCTCTCTCGGAGCCCTTAATTAAATTCATTATTACGGAGGAACGAAAGTAATTTATTTCTAAATGAGATTTGAAACATTTTAACGAATTTTGTGCTACGTTGTGGGCTAACCATCACTCACAAACAAAATAAATCTTACTTGTGACGTCGCTGAACTTTGTTTACGATACTTATCTCACCTACTTATAAAATTGGTTGAGTTAGTACGCAGTGCGGCTGATATTCGATAATTATGTGAAAACAAATAAACGAGTCCGTGCGTTAATTATAACAAGATGAGTGAGCCACCTAATACTGCAAAGAACGGGTGTATTCATATGATCATTAATCACTCTTTATTGCACTCATTTAGGATCAATGGAGTCTTTATGCTGAAGAATAGAGTTCGTTTATTTTTAAATCGTGTAAGGAGGTCGACATCGCAGTACTTTGATAAGTGAAAGGGCAATTTTTATCAGAAATTGAGGGATAGTTGCTAATAGGTGCCACGTTACTTTGCCTACTTATTGTAAGTAAGTATCGATGATAGCTAGCTGCTTATATATTTTCATGGGCAACACAGTTCAGTTATTATTTTTAAGATTCCTTTTTTTTAATTATACACACGAATGATCATGTATTTTACTGCCCCAAAAGTTATTACCTAAATCATTGTTACAAATATTGGATTTTTATTTAAAATATTGAACAATTTTTATTTAGAAAGATTTTATTGTATGTAATTATACATACAATAAAATCTTTCTAAATAAAAATTGTTTTACGATATCAAGCGAATCTTTAGGTATAAAATAACTTTAGGAAAACCGATAAGTTTGTATCAGCTTAACTTCGGAGATTTTTGTACCGTACTAAAAAAAGGACCAAAATTCCTTACCCCGCAATAAAGATTACGATAAGAAGAAAAAAGTGCGTCAAGTTTTTTAACTTTCCAGTTTTCCCGTGTTCCACTTACAGTAAGTACCACAATTACATGGAGTGAGAAATACAGCCGTCGGAAAGGAAAGAAATGGTGTCGAGAAAATTGTTCGTCCGTCTTGAAGGCAGGTTAAGCAAACTGTAATCTATTACAGTCAGAGCCAAGCCTTTGCGGTTACAAATGCCGCAGTGTCCTAGTTTATTGCTAACGAGATGCAGTAATCCATTTTGCATTCTATTTTTGGAAAAAAATGTGGTATCGTTGCCTCTTTTGAGCGCTCTCCATGCGCTATTTGCTATATTTAATTTTTGTTCAAACAAACGCTGTTTGCCTTTTTGAGCTGAATGGAAATTAAGGAATGCAGTGCACTGGAGTATCAAGGATTTTTAATTCTAAAGTTAAATTTCTGAACATAATGTGTGCAGGTGCAGGGTAAGTACCTACTTGCATTTTTTAATATCATTACTTTCGTGTTTTTTATTTCTAAGGAAAAAATCTCCTTTAGCAGTTTGTCAATTACGAAGACTATTTAGCTCTATATTGTTACGTACGCAAATATTTATCTTTATGCAACATGTTTTAATTGCTTACCTTCTACTTATACCGCGTGTATCAGACATCGACGCACAAACGATTTCCATGGGCCCAGGGCATGATTCTGGACACCCTAGACTTAGAATTTTTCGTCGGCTTTTTTTTAATTTAGACTGCTCATAATCGTTATTCTGACCTAACCCAATGTGATTTTTAATAAAAAAATAATGAATTAACTACTTTCACTAAAAAGAGCAATCTGAATAAAACCACTCATAAATATCAGCTCAGCTGAGCTGATACCTATTTGTGGTACTCTTGAAAAAAAAAGAAAAAATTAGAAAAGAACCGACGAAAAATTACAACACTGTCCAGAATCATGCCCTGGACCCATGGAAATCGTTTGTGCGTCGATGTCAGATACACGCGGTATAGACAACATCAGAGGCCGTTGAGGCGGTTTAGAAACTCTGACACACTAGGGTATGTGTGGTCTTTAAATCTTACTGCCCACACGATAAGAAGAAGATTGCACACTCATATATTTTTTTATGTCCTGAAATGAGTTCCATTCAGCAATAGTAGAATTTACGTTTGTGTAATGAAAACGAACATTTCTTTCATTTATTTATTTAAGTCCGCAGTGAAAAATATAATGTGCCAAGTTTTAAAACCTCCAGCTTGTCTGGCATTGAGCCATTCTTGTTACCACCCTTGTTTACCTTCGTAATGGCCTCTTGCCAACTTAAACTATGATATATAACACGTTAACTTTTACTCTACATTAACAACAATAACAAATTAACAATACGAGCCACTTCACTTTGTCGTTAATTGACCATATCTCAGGACGATAAACTGATTTGGGGCCTACTTATTTATAAAACTATTTTAACATCTTTCGACAACACAGGTAGAGAAAGTGTCTGTAAACATACGGATAATGTTCCTAGCTACGTTTCACGATACCACATTAAAGTATTTAATGGCAAAACCGTGTAACAGAGATAACTTTTGAATTATTTAGCCTAAACGAATTCACTGAGTAAAAGCGTTCCAATTTCATGTATTCTTCATACGCGATTTAAGATTCAACAAAGTAAAATGGAACGGGGTTTGCTACTTGAATATTTTTTTTTTAATGTTGCCGACTCAAAGATTGTAGACTGTTGGCACATTTTAAATGCCCTGTGTGAACTTTGAATACTAAGTAAAAATTATATGATGATACTGATATGGACTGGTTCTGAAATATATATATTTTTATTGTGATAAACATAATATTTCAGGGAGGTAGGTAGGTAGGTAAAGAATCTTCCTGGAATGCAAAGGGCATTTTATGAACACTGATGGGTTTTAGTCAGTAAGAGTCTGACACTCCCTTCTGCTCCGCCCAGAGCGATTGAAGATATCCCATCCTTAAAAAAAAAAGGTTGGTAGGTATATCAATACCTAATAGATTTCTTAAGTTTACCTACTGTAGAAAATAAACTGTTCTTTCGACATTTTTGTGTATTTTAACTTAATGTTTTATGTTTAACGAAACTGATATGGATGTAGGTATCTAATAACATTTATTAAAAGTCAGTATGTAGACACCTACTTAAGTCTGACTAAAAATACTGTGCTACGATAAAGGTACCCTTAGATAACCTTAGATTATTCAACTCTATTAAACCGACCCATAAAAGACACTTCATGGGTGTAAATAGCCACACTTCATGCATTAAACCTGAGGGAAAACTCGGTGTAACACGCCACGCATACGAGGAAGGGGAGATAAAATTGTAATCAGGTATCGTGAGCACGTTGCTTTCTTCCACGACAATTAGGACCGATAGACATAATGCCAGTACCTACGTTACGTATGTATTTACATGTAGGTATATAATTATGTAGTTATAGTAAGGTGCAACAAAATGGTCATCGTTGTTAACAAGTCGCTTTTTTCCAGAACAATGAGTACCGATAGACGTAACTTCCGCATCTACGCACCTGTACGTAGGTATCTAGTTATCATTAGGGCATCCGTATGTCATCGTGGTGAATATGTCGCTTTCATCTCAAACGAATATGTCCAATAGATCTAACGCCATCATCTACATATATTATGCAGATGTCTAGCTATCGTAAGGTGCAACAATATGTCATCTTTGGGAATATGTCGCTTTCATCCCAAACAATTAGGAACGATATATCTAAAGACATCATCTAATTATTTACTATGCAGATGTCTAGCTATCGTAAGGTGCAACAATATGACATCGTTGGGAATATGTCGCATCCCAAACAATTAGGCACTATAGACGTTACGACATCATCTACATATCTATTATGCAGATGTCTAGCTATCGTAAGTTTCAACAATATGTTATCGTTGGGAATATGTCGCTTTCATCCCAAACAAGTAAGAACAATATACACTACGACGGCATCTACATTGTATATGCAGGTGTCTGACAATCGTAATGTGCAACAATATGTCATCGTTGTGAATATGTCGCTTTCATCCCAAACAATCAGGACCGATAGACGTAAAGTCAGCATCTACACACCTATACGTAGGTGTCAAGTAATCGCAAGGTGCATCAATACGTCCCCACAGTCCTTTGGCTGTTGTCATCTGAAACATTGGCGTCTTAATGAAAACTGAGCGCCCGAAGCGTCTCGCTAATGATGACGGATCTCCTGAAAGGAACAGTCCGCTACGTTCTCATTATCTATGAGCCGAGCAGGCTTCTCTCATTATTTCCTCGTTCATCTCATCATTATTTTCGCTCAAATGATGAATGCTCTTTTGTTTTATTTGAATGTGTTCGCCGCATGTTTTTGTTGGGTCGTAAACACTACTTAATTTTTTTTTCAATGCTGTTGCCAACTCCCGGAGCATATTAATTTTATTAGTATACTTAGTAATAGAAATATTTTAAGTCACTTATAAGTGAGTCCCTATAAATTGTACAAATGTGTACCTACTTGTACTACAACTACTCGTCATGTCTTTTCTCAGACATAATGATTTTTAAATATCTCCATCCGTCATAGGAAAACTCGTCTCTAATTCACATCAAAGTTAATGAACTGTTTTTACAATTAAATTAAACACTCATTCTGCACTGAAGTAGATACTCGTCCAGTTCGAGTGGCGGCGTTAACGATAACAGTAGGTGTGCTATTTGTTAATTACACAATACGAATGTACATACCTAGGTTAAATAGATAATAAACACGTAAAAGCTGAACCTCATTACCGGTAACAACCTCATTATGAGTCGCTAGAAAATACATAGTAAAATCATATTTTAATGAGATACCGAAGAGGGACACTATACTATACAAGTAATTGATAATATAATATCGAGTATTTTATCACTAAAGGTACAATTCCGATCTTGGCGGGTCTTGTCGATCGCATGGGTAAGTATTCTATAGTAATTCATACAAAGCAGTGGGTCGCGGTCGCACGTCATTGGCGCCGGTCGCGGTCGCGCTTCGCGGTCGCCAATATCGGAATTGTACCAGAACTTGGGGTCTATGACGTGTTACAGAATGAAAGTACCTGAAAAGGGGTCTTTTTACCCCTCATTATGAAAAACATTTACCTACTATTTTTTTATTTAGTTATTTATTAATTAATTTATGTAAACACAATACATACAAGAAAATTTTGTACAGAGAAAAGACAGGTTAAGGTAAAAGTCACGTTTATAATCTGTTGGCACGTATTGTTCTTATCTGTGCTACGTTACGGGTTTTGATGTAGTTTTTACCATTATTCGGATAATCTATACTAATTCTATACTAATATTATAAAGAGGTAACATTTGTTTGTAAGTTTGTTAGTTTGTAAGTTTGTATGTAGGGGGTAATTTCAGGAAATACTGGTCCGATTTGAAAAATTCTTTCAGTATTAGATAGCCCATGTATCGAGGAAGGATATAGGCTATAATATCGAGTATTTTATTACTAAAGGTACAATTCCGATCTTGGCGGGTCTTGTCGATCGCATGGGTAAGTATTCTATAGTAATTCATACAAAGCAGTGGGTCGCGGTCGCACGTCATTGTCGCCGGTCGCGGTCGCGCTTCGCGGTCGCCAATATCGGAATTGTACCAGTACTTGGGGTCTATAACGTGTTACAGAATGAAAGTACCTGAAAAGGGGTCTTTTTACCCCTCATTATGAAAAACATTTACCTACTATTTTTTTATTTAGTTATTTATTAATTAATTTATGTAAACACAATACATACAAGAAAATTTTGTACAGAGAAAAGACAGGTTAAGGTAGAAGTCACGTTTATAATCTGTTGGCACGTATTGTTCTTATCTGTGCTACGCTACGGGTTTTGATGTAGTTTTTACCATTATTCGGATAATCTATACTAATTCTATACTAATATTATAAAGAGGTAACATTTGTTTGTAAGTTTGTTAGTTTGTAAGTTTGTATGTAGGGGGTAATTTCAGGAAATACTGGTCCGATTTGAAAAATTCTTTCAGTATTAGATAGCCCATGTATCGAGGAAGGATATAGGCTACATATCATCACGCTAAGACTAAAAGGAGCCGAATATTAATGGAAAATGTGACGCAGACTAAGTTGCGTGGGTCAGCTAGTATAATATAATTATGGAACCTTTATGTTCATAGGACATTTTTATATAAAAAAAAAACAAAAAAGAAACCTACACAAGTGTTTTTCAAGCCATGCGAAGCAGAGGCGAGTCACTAGTATTCAAATTAATTAACAAACTCGTTGCTCTACCTTCGCTCGCAGGGCACTCTATCGAAATTTCAACTACAAAACTGATACAACAGCCAGATCAGTTTCAAAATTGTATTTCAAAACTGAATCATGCTGTAAGGCAACACATTGAAATGCCTATAACGAAAGTTGCACAAACAGACGTCGGGCCGAACGCTGAAAGCTATTCAAACGTAACCGGATTTCCTCTCGGTGTACCTATTTCAACTTGAATTCACTTTGTTATCATCTAAGTAAAGCTCTTGGATGCTTTTATTTTGAAATAGTTGCACGAAAACCGATATTGGACTTTTAGAGTTAGTGTTGTGGTTTCTGGGAATTTCTGGTTTAGTACAAATATGAAATTGTTTTAGACTGAATATCATAATATTATCATTTGCTAGCTTGCTGTCCCCCGTGGCTTCGCTCCCGTCAACTGCAACTTTGTTATCATCTAAGTAAAGCTCTTGGATGCTTTTATTTTGAAATAGTTGCACGAAAACCGATATTGGACTTTTAGAGTTAGTGTTGTGGTTTCTGGGAATTTCTGGTTTAGTACAAATATGAAATTGTTTTAGACTGAATATCATAATATTATCATTTGCTAGCTTGCTGTCCCCCGTGGCTTCGCTCCCGTCAACTGCAACTTTTTTTTTTCATAAGAACCCTCTCCTGACAATAACATACACAACAAAAAAATAATTATCAATATCAGCCCAGCCGTTCACGCGTGATGCGATGAGCAAGGGAAATAGGGATTAATTTTTATATATCATATATTCACTTGTAGAAAGGTAAACTAACGCCGAGTAGCATAGGATACCTACCAATTATCCCGGAAAATAGAGGAACATGTAGCGCACGGGACCGAAGCTAACTTTTAAAGATAGAAATTTCAATCTCGTGATACTTACTAAAACTATGTACATCCGACTACATACTAATATGCAATGAACTTAATTATCCTACCGTTCGTTGCACGTAAAAGTTTTGAAGCATGTAACCGAGAGAACCTACGCGTTTTTCATTTAAATCTCGTTCGCAAAAAAATACGTTTCCGTTGTAGCAGCGACTACGTCGTAGCCTTCGTAGCGTTCTCGTACTACGCTACAAAGTCTTTGAACTAGTGCTACGAGTGCAAAATTTCAAAATGTTCTCAACGAAATGCACCTACAATCCTTTGTTTACGGACAAATCTGTTTAAAACTTTATGTGGCACAGCTTTTCTGCTTACGCTGAAATAATTTTCCTCTAAAAATTTTGTTTTCCACCGGTTATTGCACGTAGCAACGTAGCTTCTACATAGGATATAACTATTTACTAAGATACATATACCTACGTGATATTTTGTTTTATACTTAAGCTGGAAAGACCTTCGGTATCGAGTGTCTCGCTTCATTAATTTTGTTCGGTATAACGGGCGAGGATCTATATGTCCCTGCCTGGAGGCTTACCCTTGTCAAAGTTAAGACTTGTTCCTCTTATAGTTTCCTTGGAACACATGTGAACCTAACACGTTGAAACAAAATGATGTTACACGAATACCGATCTTATCTTTTTGTAGATAATTTAACATCAAGTTTGAATAACACTTCAAAAACCATAATTATGCCATATTTGTGGTTTGGGGATTGTAATGGAGATTCAATTGATTTAGATACTTACCTATTTAGATTAGGTATTTTTAAAGCCATTTATCATAACTATACGTATCAAGTACTTTACATGTTCCATGCTTGAAAGTCATAACATAGAAGTCTAAGAAGTCATAGAAATAAAATAAAATAAAATAAATAAGTCGTTATAAGTGTTTTTAAAGTAAAATCCGCTTTGTGATGTGAGAACGCGTAAGTAGATTACATGATATTATGACTGAAAATTACATCGTAAAGTACATAAGACGGTACAAAACCACGCGTTGTTTGACTAACGAACGCAAACGTTCTGTAGCTTTTCTACGAAGAAACTTTTCCTAAATATGAAATTTTTAAGCGAGTCTATTTCATAACTTGAAGACTATGCGCTTCTGTTCGTTATTTCCAATACCGAGTCAGTGAATAAAGAATGAGAAAACTGTAGAAAGCCGATTGCAACGTGTTAATTATGTACTTGTGAAATACCTGCCTCGGAAGATAACAAGTTATTTTCAACGCCCGACTTCGTCTCATTAAAATTTCAAGGAGCGGAACAAACAAAACGCCATTCGCTTTGCAATATCCGAACGCGGAATTTAAAAGTTTTGCAGCGAGAATAGTTCCCATATTGTAAGGTCTTTTTTCAGATTTTACGCTTGCCGTTTTCCAGCTGTTATAAAAGGAAAAGAGAAAAATATAAAACAATGTCATTTCAGCTACATAACTTCCAAGTTTGTGGAATTAAGTTCTCTTGGTACGTTCATGGGTTCTACAGTTAGCTACTAGTTTTACATTGTGAGTTTTCGCATGATTTATTTAAATTACGAGAGCCTATTTATATTTATGCCTGAAATAGAATAAATACAATATGGTCAATCCGACATCAAATCACCAATTTAACATGAATATACGTACATATGTATGTTATGTACCTATAGTTAATAGACTCAATCAATGTTACTGATCTGCAATCAATGTGCATTATTGACAGTGTATTGCGAATAAAACGATCAAATAAAAATACCCAGTTTATGATTCATGGCCAACATAACCCCTCTAAAATATCGACGCAGACATTGTAATGCATTTTAGTCCTTATAACCCTGCCTCAACAGGAGGAAGTGAATCTAAACAATATAATACTCGAATTGTTTAAAAGTCTCCTCATATATGGAAAACCTAAATCGTCAACATACGTCCCGACTCGGTTGGTTAGCCCCATTTAGGTAGGGGACCAAATTTAATGTAGTGGATTTAAATTTCTCTGATCGCTTTAACTTTCTACGCGGGTAAGCATTTTTACGCCGACTCCTTGCTGTTTTACGACTTAAGTATTTAAATATTTTGGTACTGTTTTATTTCTAAACCAGAAAAACGGCTGTACATCATTACGTACCTACCCACGTAACGTGAGTATTATAATAGGGTAGACCCGTGCTGTTGTTATAAGGTTTGAGAGGAACGATGATTCACTTAATGTGAAAACATATATAAGTATCTATACCATATACCCTGAAATCGCTAATAACATTGGGAATTCAATGAAATTGAGGAACCCTGTCCGGGGGATCAGGCTTAAGGATTCCCGCCCCGGCTCATAACCCTGCAGATGCCGAAGTAATAACCTTACACGGATCAATCGCTCCGGGTTACTAACCCTCTACTTATTGCACACGTTTAGGATACTTACGTAACACTTTTGATTAACATTACTAAACTGAATATGGAGTCCTTTATGCATTGTTTGTTCAAGCTATAAATGATAAGTATGCGATATTGTGCCAGGAATGGTGGCCACATGTCACAAACTAGCGATACATTGACTTCGCCAACCGCCACATGTTTGGAGGGTTATTGCCTCCACGACAATTAACTTGATCATAATAATAAGTTAATTGTACTAACACTTAAATAGAGATGTTAAAAAATCAAGAATGTCTCACCAAATTAGTTTTATCCATATCTTCAGCACAGTTGATTTAAATTGGTTGAAAACTTTTTACTCTTCTAAATGTTTTATTATCTATAAAGCACCGTAAGCTTACAGTAACAACGTCTAACGCGAAAAGCAAAGACACATAGCAAGGCAACACTGATCTTATATTAGTGTCCACGAAATTATTATCATTGTTGGCGTATAAAATTACAGCAAATCAAATTTTGTCCGTCAAGCGACCGGTACGCGAGATCAAGTGATAGAAGGCACAACGCATATGGTCCACTACATCGTCTAAGATACACTTATTAACTAACACCAATGTTTAAATGGAATAATAACAGTCCACGAGATTAGCGTGTGGCGCGTTGGTTCCGCGATCCTTTGTTAAGTGCGGTCCAGCTCCATGGCGCCAGCTGTGATCGGCGTGCTCGCCTCACGAGCGCGTCTGGCGACGGACGATCGATGCCGGCAACAGATTTACATTTTCCGTCGAGGAAATCGGGAAAGTTTGTCACGTGCGTGTGAGAGCGCGGGCGGCGAGTACGGCGCGCCCGCCCGCCGATAGTGCGCGGCGCCGAGTGCCGCCCGCCGCCGCCGCCGCCGCACCGCCGACCCGCACGCGAACACCGCCGCCGCCGACAACACCGGCGACACACCAACATCAGCTACATGACATTGAAACCATCTATCCTCAGAGCTTATACCCACACGCTAATACCTCCATTATTTTAAGCACGATTACTTCTCGAAATGAAAAACAGAGCGTAAGTAATTCGGTTCGAAGCTCATTTGTGTAAAATCGATTGACAATATTATGGGATAACGGAGAAAAAACATGATAGCATTTAGACAGAATCTGTGCCTAAAAACGTAGGATGTCATTGAGCGCAGCGTCGAAAGAACAGTTTTATGTCGAGATCGTTAAGGTGCCGAATGGTGCGGTGCTGTTGGGGGTGGTTAGGGTCGAGGCGGAGGCACAGAGGTGACGCGCGGGGCGGGGGTGGCGTGAGACGTAGGAGTATCGATTTTGGTCACCCCGCCCTCTCCCCTAGCGCTGCGACAGTGTGGGTGAACAGCACAATGTATAGTCGTGACTGCGAGATCGTCGGCTGCACACCGCGGGAGCAGCGTCCAAATATTAACAAAACGCTTTGTTCACACTAGCAGGCTACTAACACTTCGCAAACTGTCGCAACCAGAACATTTACTTGCCTTTGATTTTAGATTGGTGACTCACATGCGCTTAATAGGGCGCTCACAACTCGAAATTTTAGTACTGGGTTAATAGTGGGCTGATGAATTTGAATTCCATATTTAGAGTATTAGGAAAGTACGTAATTAGATACGAGTGCATAGAGTTTTAAATTAACTATGGTAATAGTAGTGAACGTGTCTCCGCTAGGATCGATTTTTATTGTTTTTTTTTGGCATACCCAACTCCATTTCAAATACCTAGAATATTCACTCCAGAAACTATCAAACAAACATTCGTCGAAGACCAAGCCGTTACCGGTAACAGAGACCCTCAACCAACTAATGTAGATGCAAGCAATGATCTGAGTGACACGCGCGTTAGTCCATCGTAACATTATGTCGGAGAGTGACGGAAGGCGGGCCGACCACTTGTGGATTGAGAGGCTCCGACGTCGCACTGGAAAATGGATTTCCTTGACAGTTTCACTACCAGCTAAGAACATTAATAACTAGCAAAAATATCCCGTATACACGAATTTACAAAATACATTACGAGAAATCTCCATGAAAAAATTCCAACCTCCACGGATCAAAGACTTGAAAGCTACATGGTTTATACACAGTTTCTTCTAGTTTTATTATTAAGTTTTGAGTGTCCATAAAGACCATTTGTCTTGGTAGACATCTGTGTAAACGTCGAATCAATACAACTATTCTACCTGGGCGGTTACATAAACTTTGTTACATGACTGACGCAGGTCTGGGAATATTCAGAGCATCTGATGTATATTTTTTGTATTGTACGTATCTGCAGCCTTACTGTTTCCTCGGTGTCAGAAATTGCTCGGAATCCTACTATCTTACTAATTCCTATCCTACGTCCTACTAAGATTATAAATGCGAAATTTTGTGAGGATGGATGAATGTTTGTTACACATTCACGTCAGAACACCTGAAAGAATCTTCATGTTTGCCGTTGAGGTTGATAATAAGTAGCCTATGTGTTATTCCATCTATCTCTGTGCTAAATGCCTAGCTAGTTGATAACGGTGATAAAATGGGCTGCTTACGAGGCTTTCAATTAAGGACTTTAAAAAGAGTAATAAAAAGGTATATAATTCAGTATGTAGTCGACTCGGCCGGCGCCCCTAAAAACTCTAAAAATCATAGCCATTACCGGTGCAATTCCACCACGGCAATGAATCTCAGCCCTGAGGGAGCCCTTTACTTTGTGCTTTATTGTGACTCGTAAAGAGACATCGTCTCCGCGAATCATTATCAAATACACGAAAAACAAAAATGATTTTACAGTAGGTAGGTACTTATTATGTAAAGGTCACTTCGAAGCTCATTCAAGATATGGCATAATTTGATAGCGAACTTTTTATGTTTACGTTTGCTTAATGAGCAAGTCTAAATCAATCATTGTGGATGTTTAGGTACCTACACAATAACGCTACAGAATACAGAAATTAAACTAAACTCACCTTTCATCTAGTTGCTGAAGCTGGGAAGGCTGCTGGTAGTTCATGCGGCGACCATACAGCGAGGCGCCTCCCTCCGACATGTATCCATCCATCATATCATTGTTCCGACCACACTCCATTTCTCCAAGATTTATTCGCCGCAAGCAATCACCGTCAGACATATACCCCGACGCTATTTCAAGATCACAATAATCTGGGTTAGAAAATCCTGGACCGTAATTTATACGGTCACGCAATCCCATGTTTTCCCTACCGAAGTTTGCTTTCACAGTATTAGCGTGATGAGGATAACCTGGAATGTTCTTCTGTGTCAAGCCTGTAGTTCTCATAGGCAGTGTCAAATGACTGTTATATCCTCGCAATAGCGGCCTCATAGGCAGTACATTCATCATCGGATTTTCATCATCCCCAAGCGAATTGTCACGACCATGCGATGGTGTACTGGACCTGCTGTCATTTTCCATCCTCTTGTTTAACTCTGTCAACGTCCTGTTGTGATCGAAGGTAGGTTTCGGGACAGATCTATCCAGAGGTCTTCTTTGTGCTGCTTCTTTTTCAGAGATTTCAGCTTCGTTTATAACTTCGTTAATGTAAGTAGTGTTCATGTCCAGCCTTTTGTTTACCGTGTTAGTAGCAGTTTTAGATATTTCAGAACCAGATTCACTGGAAGGACGGTATATAACGCTACTATCACTGGAATTAGAATGTTGCCCTGTAGTACTATGTGTTGAATTCGAATGTGAACTTTCAGACATTTGCGATGTGTGAGTATGACTTCCTGCATTAACGACAGGCATCGGGGATACTGCCAATGTCTGTTTTTGTGTTATATCTTTACTTAAATTAGACTGCTCTCTACTGAATGGAAGTGCACTTACGTTATTTGTAGAATTTAAACTAGAATTGCTTTGTATAGGACTTAATTGACTATTTGTACTTTTATGGATAATATGTCTATCATCTTTCGCTATTTTGAACGTTCCTTTTACAGCAGCAGTAGGCTTAGGGATACCAGTCTGCGGTCCTAAGTTTGGTCCTGATGCTGCTTGGTTCTGGTTACCTTGGTTTGATGGTGGTGATACATTTTCGTGACTCTGGTGATTTTTGACGTCTGTTCTACTATCACTTCGTTTTTCACTAAGCCTCATTTGACTTCCAGATAGCTTCACCATCTTCGAGTTCGAGTTTCTTGAATGATCATCGATCTGATTTAGCTTGGTATTACTAATAGATTTCGGAGCAGCCAGTTTGGATTCTTTGTCACGAGCAGGAAGCTTCGGGCTATTTCTCGATTTGTCACTACTACTCGTTTTGCTGTTACTTTTGTTCAAACTCGTGGAAGATTCTTTAGGGGATTTAGAACTAACTAGTTTAGGTTTTACATTTTTAGCAGACTTGTCTTTTGTTAACGTATCGCTTTGTTGCCTTATACTTTTGGGTCCTACTAAATTAGATGATTTGATATGTGAGTTGGGGGTATTGGAAGATTCATTGAGACTTAAACTGGAATCAGATCTTTCGCTTTTAGCTGATGAGAAGCCACTGGATGAACTGGTGCGTTTTGAAACTGCAGTGCTTTTGCTGTTTTGTTTCTCATTACTTATTTTGTCTTTATTGAAAAGCTTTAACTTATCGAGCATGGAATGCTTTGTGGGTGTTCCATTTTGACTGGACGGTGTCTGTGGGTGTTGCTGTGTTTGCGATATTAATGTCGACGGGATTTTACTACCGGGTGCCAGTAACGAGGAGTTAGGTCTTGACCTGAAAACAAAAATTTTGATCTTATACGGTATTTTATCATTTTCTATTCAAACATCGAGAAATATGACAGTTAAGCTGGTCACTACAATAATCTCAAGAGCTGTTATAGGTAGAAAGTTGAAATTTTCACAGATTGTGCATTTCTATTGCCGCTATAACAACAATTAATAAAAATTAAGGTTTATGATACGAAACCTTTCGTGTGAGAGTTCGACTCGCACTCGGTTTTTTTATATTTTTAAAAGTCTGTGGATATAATAATAATAATAATGGGTAGAGAGAGTTTAATAGGGGGTGAACTCATTTTCATTCGAGTTATTTATGTAGACTCGGCTGCAACCTTATAACACAAATACCAAAGAATATTTTACGGTACTTAATGGGTCTCGAACCTGTATTTCACGTTTAAAAATTACACTATTGTGAAAATTTGACCAACGAGACATTAATCTTAGTAGTAGGTAACTTATTTGAGATAAGTAAAGCCTTGTATTATTACATTATCATTTGGAATTCCGTTCATCCTTTTAAAACGAAAACAAACGAAAGAACTCAGAAGAAAACCACTTAAACTCTTAAATCACCGCGTTAGATAAACAAGCATAGTTACCCGGATGAAGAAGTTGGCGCTCGCGGAATAAAGCTGACAGCTCCCTGTCCCAGCGGGCTAGTCGAGCGACTCGAGCTAGCCGACAAGCCGCTCTTGCCACCTGCAATAAAACAATAGCATTCCGTCAATGATTACATTAAGCATCCGCATTTCTCGCCACCACATAAACTTAATCACTTACCTACTCACGAGACGCGACACTCCTAAGGAAACTATGTCATTTTTTATCTAATATTTATTTACGATGAATTATCTCGCACATCAAGCTGAGTAAATATTATCTATCAATGAAGAGCTAATACTCGCTAGATAAGTCAGAGCTTTTATCGAAAGGCACGGGTGGTCTGACCGGGCTGCGCGCGCGACTACTCGCCTACTAACCTGCACTGAACAGTGCATGCGCTGTACTGCACCCACCAAAAACAGTTGAACCTTAACACCCCTTCTACTTTTCACATAACGTTCTTAACCAAGGGAACTTCGATTCAATGCAACAGATCACATAACACTGGTTCGCTACAAATCGATACCATACCGACGAAAATAATAATTCGTGATGTCATTACATTACTTTTCAAATGTATGCGTGTGCGTAAAGCAACCCTAAACAAGGGACATTAATGAGTCAATGGTGGCCATAAATAGCACATATTAGTTCCCAGTGAGCTCAGTTTGTTTTGGCATCAGAGACTAGTAACTATGTTATGATACTTGCCCTATTCATTGGTGAATGTATACAAATACGGTACATATTACCGGCTTAGCAACAGCCCGATATGGACACTGACTCAGAAGGGAATAGCTTTTGTAATTATTGTCTCGTGTGTGTACTATAATTATGTAAGTAAATGCCTCCTTACTTTCATAATGATGCTTTTGTTGTAATAATGACACCTGCGTTGTTTATACTGGACACTGTTAGGTTCCATTACAGAGAACATTACAAAGTAATTTGGCTACCTACCTATTTTTCGTTTATCCACAACACAATGTAGCTACCCTCATTTTTAATCATAAAAGCACAAAGGCCTAGATGAATCATAGTAGTCTACTTAGTATGCTTCACAAACTTAGTACAGAATATAATATTATCAGTAGCAATGCTTAAATTCAGGTGGTATTGCATAGCTCGAAGGAAGCAGATCGTTGTAGTGCGCCAAATAACATTGTCAATCAACTGTGGACTACATCCGTTCTTTATTCAGGCCGAGACTATCCATCACTTTAGCAATGAATATGACACACTCAACTAGCTACATGCATAATTTTTGCTAGGTGGTAGGTAGGTTATTTGAGAAGTGTTTTTTTTTCGTCTAAGAACTACATTTTTGAAAGATAGTAACTATAATTAATTTGAAAGTTAATAGTTGAAACAAATCGTTGGTTGAATCACAATTTCTATGAATCATTATTCAGATTTGTTTGTAGAAAATATTAAACAAACTTACAGAAAACTTCAGTCTACCCACTTCATTACACCAACACACAAATTATTCATCCTGACACAAAATATAAATCCAATAATAATCACAAACACAAAACTTTTCAAAGACTAAATATTCAAATATAATAATATGACTCTTCTTTTATTCCAGAATTAATTTTAAAATTAGAACGTCAGTGAGCGACCAGCGTGAGTCGTGGCCGTCAACTGAGGATGCATCTGCATCAAGCACAGCGAGACATCTACACGATAGCACCGGGCCACGGCGAGTCTCGAGATAAGTCGACGTGTCCGCGTGAGAATCATAACAATCATGTTGAATTACGAATTTGTGTCGCAAAACTCGCAAAGTAATCGGCAGTACCAACAACGAAGTTTTTAGGTATAAACGAAATGATAAGTACTTTGGAATTGTAGGCATTTTTTTATTTGTTTGGTGTCACCGGTAGTTTATTAGGTATATCAACGTCAATTTATTTTATCAAATGTCAAAAGAGGCATCTCTTGCAAACATTCGGGTAACATTTTTTATTTCAAGGGTAGCAGCCAAATGAAGTGTAAAACCAATCTTACTACAGGACAAACAACGATAAATCTTTTAATGAAAACATCTAAATCCAATAATCCAACCAACCGAGACCTTACAGCCACTGGGCCCCACCGCTGTGCACCCTTTGAACCCTCGCTTAAGATGCCCTTGAATGCCAGGAGGAGGGGCATACGAGTATGTTTTATTTAAATAACTCAAAACATTCAATATGAAGTCCCTACATCCCATGCCGACTTATTCACATTGCGTTAACATCTATAAACGTCAAAAAATATAAAATCTACTTGCTGCTAAAACAATTAATTAACCGGATTACTTTTAAAATAAATTAATCCGCATAACACATCCAAAAGAAAGGCAAAGAAAGTGATCTTATAACACACATTTATAACTACGATCCTTGATAAGGAAAGTGTAACAAAAAATCTAAAGATAAGGAAGGGGACGATTCACTACACGTGTACCAGTTATCATTCATCAGCATATGGGCAAGTTATAAAACGGATGACGTTGAGCACTATCAGTGAGTCAGTGAATAAAATTCGTGTAAACCCTTAGGTGTGGCACTCAGGGTTTATTTTAGGGACCTCTCAGCCCTCAGGTGAGTTTACGAGCAACAAATTGGCTTGCGGCGACGGTTTTTGGGAATGAAAGCTAAAGGTCGCCTGAGAATTCATATTCCACGTATTCTGCCAACTTTTGAGATGAAAGTACGTGTTGTACATACGCTAGGCCTTATTCTGATGAATATTTAAGGGTTAACTGGAGAAAATAAGGCGTTCGTACGCTTTGAAGCGAATTGATGCAATTTGTTTTTAGAAATCTTATTTCCAAGACCTGATAGGCATTGAATTTTTATATTATTTTATAGTTGCCTTTAAAATTGGATTCACCAAAGAACTAAAAATACGGTAAGTGACTGCTAAGGTCCTATTAAAGCTGTTACTAAAATAAACGTTTCCTTAGTAAACGTCGACGTGTTCCTCACATCGTTAGTCTCAATTTACTCAGTTTATCTGTTGTCGAGGCGTCGAGACAAACAGACGAACAGACGCCTCCCACTGAGTGTAGAGGCTAGATATCGACGGGAGCGAAATAAGTAATTGGATTTAATTAATTAGACTTCTCACTCACAAGGCGCTGCACTTAATTCCAACGTCTGGTCTGGACGTGGCTGAGAAGTATTCTGCTCATGAATTATTGCGTTCGGCTTACGTAAAATGGTTTGAGTGAGCTGGGAAGCTGTTTGCTAATTCGTTAATGTTAATTTCTACGTTGTTTGAAGTAATAGTTTTCTTTGTTTTCTTAAATATTATTACATTGGCTTCTTCTTTTTGAGTCGCCAGTAAAGTGGCCACGTTAATAACGACATCAGTTGAATTCAATACATTCTCAATATGCATTGCATTGTATTTGATAAAATAAATGATAAATGATATTTATTTTGTAAGTAGGTTGTAAATAACACTTTTACACGTCAATCTTTTGTGTTCATTTAAAACTAGAGACTGCTCTGAGAAGAAACGCCGAAACAAACTCAGAGGTCAAAGTCTCTTTTAAAGTCCATACAATCGTACTGGTTAAATCATATGAGAACCATGTAGGTTAATGTTTGAATTGGCATTTTGAGGAAAGAACCACACAGATTTGAGTGGACCTGTCCAGGCAGTGCAAGCATTTGCCAGTTATCGTGTAGCTCAAACTTAGAACTTAAAGGAGCTCAACGAACTGACGAACAATACCAAAGTAAGGACATTTGTATAGGCCGCATATAGAATTTTTGTGCATACATTTGAAAGACCAAGATTTTATTTTGCGGTTCACTCTAGTTTACTATTAAAACTTTTTTATAAATTAGGTACTGCCAAAATAATGATACAAACAAAGCTTGCACTACATAGTGCAATGTCCAGTTACAGTTAATAAATGGTCCATTCCGCTGATTAGTTCCTCGCTCTTTAAACACCCCCTTGAGGTCTATCTTAGCGTCCAGCTTGTTATGAAATCCTCGAGAACTCTCATCCACATTCATTACACTAGTTTTCATAGGTATAGATACACAAGTACTTCGCTCGCAACTTCGTCAGCGCAGATTTAGTACAGTTTTCCCTCGTTTTAAACCCCTAAAAGTTTGAATTTCCAAAAATCCATTCTTAGCCCTCCTACGTGTTAAGTGTGCTAACGTTTGAACCGCCTAGCGGTTCGTTTGAGCGGCTGGCCGCTTTTCCAGTTTAATATGCAACCGCTAGTCATTGTACGCACTTAACCGCCATTAAATGACAAGCGGTTGCATATCAAACTGGAACCGCGCGGTTGACCGCCCCCGCGGCTTACCGCCAGTGCTCACTTGCAACTTAAAAGGAAGCCTTGTGATTCATGTTCCTAGTCCTAGTAGTTTTGTCTGTGCGTTGAAATGTCCGTCAGTCAATTTTCCCTGTGTTTATTGATGGATGGATAGTTACCTTCGAAAACTAGAAGTTAACACACAACACACAACCACAACACTGTTACTACTGCACTGTTACTGCTGTTGTGTTACTGTTGTGTCTGTTGTTGTTGTTGTGTTACATACAATCTCTACTGACGACAGCAGTCTTTCATAAAAAGATTGACTAATAGCTGACTACCTAAAACCTACACAAACGTTGACAATACACGAATTAAATAGCCACTTTATATTTAAATTGCCTTTATGAAAAGGAAGTTGTAAGCGATATTCAAAGTAAGTAGTTAATATTATACAGTGACCTGTTTACTAAGACTCGACATGTACTACTACTTGAGTTGTGAAGATAGCAGCTGTTAGCCATATTGTCGTAATTGAATGTATGATTATTAATATGCCTATTATTGTTGACTAGTTATCAGCGTCGCACTTAATAAATTAAGCTTCGAAATTAAGTAACAAATGAATGAATCGCTTGTCACGGGCTTTCAAGAAAGCTGATTGTTATTTCATTGATGCTTCTGAGACTAAGTAATAGAAAAACAGTTTTCAGATAACACACAAAGCATAATTTCGATTGCAAGCCAATGAGCCTATATCCAGACTCCTCCTAACAAATTATGCAAACCAGGATTTCGAGTAGCTGCCTGTTAATAATCTTGGAATTTTTCAGTCCCAATGCGAGAAAAGATGGTTAGGCTAGAGCACCTCCCTAATATTAACTGGCAAGCATCCGAGGGCTTGTAGTACACTTAGATAAATTCACTCATGGCACATAACCCCGTGTTGTGCTTCACAATGCCAATTCCAAACACGTTATTGTAACAGTCTCGAGAAAATACAAGGTGTTGTACAACGCGAAGTGTAGAAATAAATCGTTTACCTTCCCATTTATCGTAATTCAGTTTCTATATTAGGGATAGCTTACAATTGACATTCAACTGTAATTGGTAGCGCTCACGATATTTTACGGGCCGCTATTGATTTTCGTGGATCACCAGCTCAACTGTTTATTTCATTACCTACTAATCGGGCTGGTTTAATTTAAGAACAATCGATGGATATCGAAACCAAAGAGGGTGAATTTGAACAACCAATAAGTACTTCTGCTGAATTCAAAGCTATTGTGGGGAATTATAAATACATAGATTAGCCATATGCCATAGCCGCGCATATGTTTCCCGTTTTTTTCCCCATTTCTGTAAGAATTTCGGGAAATCCTCTCTTGCTCATGATCCCCGACACTTCCCAAGGAACCTACATGCCAAATTTCAGCTTTCTACGACACGTAGCGTTAGTATGTAGTGGTAGTAGTGTTTGGTAGTTTCGGCTGTGCGTTGCCTGACAGTCACTCAGTTAAGGAATAATTTTAAATATTAGGATATATTATTTGAAATGTGTCGCTTTGTCATAAATATAGTCAAGTTAAAACAAAGTCGATTTGTTGATGTTCAGTTTTCTTTTCATTGGAATTCAGTGAAACAATTTAATTCCTGCCTATACACATATTCATCATATTTTGATCTTGTTTTACGAAAATGTGCTATTTATGAAAGCAAGCAATTTTTCCCCCAGAAAATATACGTTGTTGATGCTGTGCAATGAAAAATACCTATGACTACCTACAAAACAGGAAGAAAGTTAACATTCACCGTTAGAATCAATTAGCACAAAACTGGTTTTCGTAACATTTTCATTGACCTTTCACTTATAACAACAGGTTAAATGCACAGAGTTACAAAGACCAAGTACCAGGAGGTCATAGATAATTAGGATGTCGTGTTTACCTGCATGCGGGGTGGCGGGCAGTGGTCGCTTGTCGGGCGGGGCGCGGCGAGCGGCGGCGGCGGAAGCGGGCAGCGGGATCGACGTCTGCAGCACCGACACTTGCCTGCACAAACATTTTAGTGTTGATCAACATTGGAAGTATTGGAATCAACATACGCAGATAAATTGTAAAAATAATTGCAATTGATTGAATTATTTTAAACAGACAACAATCGCAGTAATTGATTTGAGATTAATTGGCGTCAGGTTGATAATTTATTACATGAAACATAAGGTTCTTTAGGTATATAAAAAGAGTAGATCACTCTCCTATGGATATATGAAATAAAATAAAAATGTAAGTCGCAATTAAACCAAGTAACATCATAATATCTTAAATTAATGAACACAGTTTGTATAGACATGCTACACCCTTGTCGCTAGACAGCTCTCACACCGCCCATGCATTATGCATGAAATAACATAATCAATATAATATCCAGAATCGAAGTACATACCTACATACATGGGCAATCGATTACCATAAATTAATATAAAGTCGTTAATTACTGTTTTATTTCATTCATGCGTACAAGCGTAAAATAGTCATTGACTTTACGAGTTTAAGGCGATTCGGTTCATTGAGCAACAACTTTACAAGACATTACTGTATATCGAATGGAATGTTCAATAAGTACTAACTAATTTACTTGGTACCCCAACAAGTAAAACTACTACTTTTGTAAGCTATTTTACTAGGTTGATAAGCTAGTAGTGTAATGAATCTGAGAAATTAGAAGTTATTGAATTGGGTATACTAAGTTTATTAGATAAGTATCTCGAATTTCCATTGTGAAACGTTCCATTTATAAAATATCACTAAAACCAAGAGATACCTACCTAGGTATACTAATTGTAAGTAAAACCTCACGTAGCAAGTAGGTATCTAACATATATTTTTTTATTACTATTGATAGGCATACGTTTGACCGCTATCTCACCTGTGCGGTCTAAGGTGGAGCACGCTTGCCTAGAAGTAACCTATAAGCTAATACACTAAAGTTAAAGTACTTAGTAGTAGTAGTAGTAAGTATATAGTAAACTAGGTACCTACACTGGATAATCTGACAAAATTATACTATCTTTGAATCCTTTTCAGACTCTTTTCAAATCTCGTTTCATCATCTTCGGAATTATACTAGTAGGTATTTTGTTTATCATGAAAACAGAAAATCGTTATGTAAGTACATACTTAAAGTACTTACACACCTCAAGCAATTCGACTCTTAAAACAGGAAAACTGGGGCCCTCCATTTTTCTGCTTTCCATTTCATAAAATTTTTGCTGCAGATTTTCTTGTAATTCTTTTTCATGGAGCGTAATTATTCAATCCCCTTGCAGCGTTAGAAGGGTAAGTGATGATATATTTTACTGGGTTTCCGGGTTTTAACACCCATAGTCCCATTAAAGAACATCTGAAATGCATTAGTTTTACTCCCATTTGTTGAGAGTAAAATTTATTTGGACTGTTGTGACTTAAAAGTATGTACTTACCTAAGAAGAAACTGGAATATGTAGGTACCTACTTACTCCCACAGGTACATTTTGATGCTTTAGCTACATACCTAAGTATTTGTGTAGTTAGTAATGCTTTTAGTATCTAATAAGAAAGTCATATGAGTACCTACTCCCCTACCTATCTGATGTCGGAATATGGTAAAAAATAAAAAAATCGTCTGTGTCATCATCCAACGAACTTTTTCGAACCTACCTACTCGTATCAACTACAACAACATATCAATGTCAAAGAAGAAAAGTTCAGCTTTAAGATATCACCAGAGTCACACACAGCGATATTTAACATTGTCGCACTATTTCATAAGTAATGACCCGTAACATGGCAGAAGCCATAAAATGAAAGTATTTTTAACATCAAAAAAGATCTAAAAATGGCTGTGGTTTCATAAAAAATTATTTGGCAGGTTTCTTAATCATCTTTTCCCATAACGAATCTGATGCATCTGCGGTGTTTTTAAATCGACTGAAATAGAAGACTTTTGAGGACTTTTATTGGTAGATGATATTCTACCTCCATACACACAGTACAGATAGGTAACACCTATACATTAAGGATAACTCTCACGGTTTTTCATACAAACCTTAGAGACAAAACTTAAGTCCTACAGGGTAGTGATGGAAGTCAATGAACTGGTTTCAATAAAACTTGTTTCACACGCAAGATTTCTAGGTTTCAGAAGTAACTTTTTAGTTAAAGTTAGTTTTTAGTATAAAATATCATTTTAGAAAAAGAGCTCAGAGGGCAAGAGAGAGTGACTTTTCAATTTCAATAGATAACTTAAAATTGTTCTCGAATAAAATTCAGTTGGAACGGCACTTAAAAGTTGGAAGCAATACGGTGTAAGTACATAACGATCTGTATCAGCATACATAAATACACGAGAGGCTCTTTAAGGAAATGATTCTACATTTGTAAGGACCAGAGGCATGCAATGGGTCACTACTACTCAGCTAGATAGAGTAGACCGGAAAACACGATACCGCCGCTCGAACTGCGCCCAGGCACGAGCGTAGCTCACGAATTTATAATAAACCACCGGCTAAGCAGCTCTCGGCTGGCCTGTGCCATTAGACCATATTAAATAATATGTTATCGACAATAAGTAAGTACTGGCTTTCATAGTCGATTTTCCGAGTGAGCGACCATAATTTCAGCAGTAAAAAAAACATATTAAAATAACTATTATAAATATACAATTAAATTGATTTCTACGATATAACAACATGAGTAATAGAAAAAGCTACAAAAATTGTGATTAAATATGTATTTAATTTTGCTGTTTTCTTCTGCTACTACCCACTAGATGTCGCTAGTAGTTATTCAGCGCATGATTTTACAAAGCTCACATACAGCACTTTATCTGTAATTCAGTGTCTTTGAACATTTATTAGTAAAGCAGGGAATTTGTCAAAAGAAAAGTTTCTGAAACACCGGGGTGGCTTCAGACAAAAAGTTAGTTTTAACTGCATGCACAGAATAATGTACAGAACCTACCGCTGAAAAGCTCATGTTTTCCTTTGTTATTCGAACCAAAAAGACAACAAGCGATGCAACAATAGAGAACGCATTAAACCTCTTTCAAGTTCAGATTTTCTTTTGTATCGTGGTCTAAAGTTCCACGACGATACATCTTAATCCAATAGTCTGCGGTCTAGACGGGAATTGCTCTTTTTTATTCTTATGCTATCATTCAGTTAGGTTCTGCAGTAAAAAAGCTATGTTAAGGCATTTTTAAAGTAGCAAAGTAAATCGAACTCAAGTAGCATGTAGGTAAGTTAGTCCGGGTATGTAGTCTTTGGTCTAAACTTGACATTAGATTCAGCCAGCAAATAAAAGGACTCTCAACATTATCTAGTAGACACTAACTAATGCTATTTTGTACTTGTATCTCATACCAGATACTCTACTAAATATATGACGTGTGTAGGCTTTTTTGTACCCGTTATGCACGTTAATATTGTTCGATATTCAATCATGTACAATTCAAATTCAATATTGATAAAATCAAAAATCTTAGGCACGTTGCGTAACAGTAACAACACCAATAATAAGGATTTGTTACAATTTACTCACAAACAAAATGCAGGGCTTGTTTAGAATGCAGATAAGTGCTGGCCCTTTGTCCGATCAAAGCTTTGATCGATAACGAGGGCGATATACAAACAATGAACATATGGCGTCGCCTGCGCCGGCGCAACACGACTCCATCACTCTCCGTGTCATTTGACATGCGCTGCTATGTTTTGCGTAACAGATATGTGACACGAGCGCCCGGGCAGATAGAGTGGCTATAGTTGCGTACGGTATGTTTTTACGCTTTGGTAAACATAGTTCATGTTTTCGGTGTGTTATGGATATGCTGTGTCAATCGACACGGGCTGAGATCAAAGTGCAACAAACTGAGAATGCATTTTGTTGTATACGCTTGCATAGTGCCGCAACGCTTAGCTAAGTTTAGGATGTGACAAAGTTACGAGGTTACGACTATGATAAAGCCAAGTCATACGGCAACATAACCAAGGATTAGTAGATGAAATAATACAGAAAATTTCATACATTTGAAATCAAGCCTACAATCGCTGATTCAGAATAGACTAACACCACAGGAGGACATAACGTGACCAAAAACAATTTACGCTCCCCTTTTCGGGATCAAATCCATCAAATCTGAAAGTACAAGTAGGTACAATCGCATGAGAAGAGAACTTTTACTCACGGAAGCGCGACTATAATTTCCGAATGAGCGACTCTGTTCTAGTTACCACAATACCTACTTGTAAAACAAACAAGAAAATCTTTGAACATCCTTTAGATTGTTTGTAGTTCTATCTCTTTCTGGCGTTAGCAATTAATGGAATAGTCAATATTTTAGAGGCGAATATAATTGTATAGACAGGTGGGTAGGTAGGTGCGAGTGTCGTAGGGCGTGACACTTCCCAAATAGGAGCTTGGCGCGTGACAGGGCTTCCGGAGTAAGTGGCTCGTTCGGAAATAGAGGCTGTCGTGGGACCTGCGCCATGTGACGTCACGTTCCACCATTTCACAAAATACTATATTAAGTGCCAATTGAAAATGTACGTACTGCTCATTTTACTGTCATGTTCTTTTCGAATTTAGGTTATTAGATGTCAAAGGAAGTGGTTGGCTGGTGCAACTACTTTTGAAGTTGATTTTTTAGTGTCAAAAGTTTGTTAACATACATAGAATCAACATGAAGATATTCTAATATCATATCAGAACAGGCACTTCAGTATCCATGCACTGAATTTTGTACAAACCCACCTGTTTACACGGCCATATAATCTCATAGCTGTCTCATAATAGCGATTAATATCGCCTACAAAGGGCGAGTGGAGGGCGACGCACCTCCCTGCATTGTTTACCCACCTCCGCAACTCACAGCGACGAGATCTAGAGATCAAAGATTATCCACTATCGTACTTTTACGAGATTGATGTAATACTGCTGTAAAATGTTGCGCGACTTGAAAGATGCTAAGTCTGAAGCTCATGTGTATTTTAAGCCTCGTTCGCTAAGTGAACTGCTCTTTAAACATCGATCTGAAGAAATATCGAGTCAACAAAGAGCTTTCGTACTACCCGAAGAAAGACGACGCCTTTGAAAATAGGGCTCGTTTCTAGCCAAGATTCCGCCTTCATATTAGAATATGAAATGAAACCCCACGGATTGCGTAATTTACTACGCAAAAGTATAAAAGAAAACATCATTAGGACGTCTGGGCTTCTATAGATATCGCTTCACTAACATAGAATTATATAAATCGGTATTATGAGGCTTCATAATTATAATTTCTTCATTTCATTACTCGAGAAAGCAATTAAGATCTCCGAGAATTATATTGCTGTTGCTAAGAGCTTTCAAGTACCATATCACACTCCATGGCAACCTTTCAAATTAGATATTGATTATTGAATAACATTTCTATGGTCTACGGAATATTTCCACAACGATACACATACCTCCTGACTTCGGGCGACGTTGGAAGGCTTCGAGACTTCCTGTTCTTGCTGTGCTGCCGATGGTGGCCATGACCGGAGTTGGTATTCCCCATGGTTCGTTTATTGCCCTCAGCTCTTCAAATAACGTAACATACCGTGGTTTTAAGAACACAATACACTCGAGTTGCAATAGACACACATTTTGCACATTTCACAGATGACACCGTTCCCATTATATTGTTTTTCTATACACAAGTATCCCAACCGGAGTTGTCACGCGAAAAGCTTTTATGTTGTCTAGCCTCCACGCTGGAAAATATTTCCTGGTTATTGTATGTGCTGTGTTTGGCTGGTGCGAAAATATTAAAAATCGTACCAACTTCATAATTCAAAAATGTTGTTTTGTTCATAAAGTTTCTGTATAAATGTTCGAATGTCCTTGCTTTATTGCCAAGCATTACGACCAAAATACTGATCAGTGTTATGGGTTTGGCGTGACTATACCTGTCCACAATTCAGCTCGGCGAGCACCACAAATGCCAATGTTCGCCGGCGCTTCGAGCATTGCTGGAATTTCAAAGGTCAGTTCGGTTGAACCGCCGAGCCATAACTTACTGACCACGGCGCACGACCACTAACATTCCCTTTTATTATGTGCAAATTCTATTTTTGAATTGCATTTTATTACGAAGAAAACCAGTCCAATAAGCCACACGTTCCACGTATGATTTCTTTTAGCGGAATTGATCTCCAACAATCATCAATTTAGTTAATAGTGGGATAGAAGGGGGACCGAACGATTAGTTATTATTGTCTCTTTGTTCCGAGAACTAAGGACAATGGAGAAAAGGGCCTAATTACGAGTGTCGCTCCGAGAGAGTTCAAGGTACATTAACCTTCTTTGACGCTGAAACTTTTTGTTAAAATTATCAAATGTTGTTCCCACCAGGCTGGAGCTGATGGCCCATAGAAATGGAACTAGAGCGGGCGTAATGGACGAAGTTGAATAGTCAGTCATCAAGTGAATTTCACTGCAAATAGTCTATTGTGAGTTGTAACTGGAACTGAACGCCAATGCGGTGTTTTGAGCGCATTATCGAAATTATCATAGCGGGAGCAGTGCACCGGGCACTGGGGCGTGCAATATGCACCAATTCTGTAACCCACGGCTACGTGCACTAGGTCCATTCTCACGTAACGAGAAAGTTTTGATTGGACTGTTGGTTCTATACCTATTTAAAAGCCTAACTAGTACTCCAATATACCGCGTTCGTTTTGGTTTAAAAACTTCGAATGACGATAATGAACAGAATTTTATGGACTTAACAAGCGGTTGTTTCGTCGTGATCTTTATTCATTAATTGTACGCCCAAAGCTTTTGTTAAACTAATTTATACGGCGATTGTTATGACACGCAGGAGTTTTGAATTTATTGTTTTCGTGACACGTTCAATGGCTCTTTCTTTCTTGACGGGTTGGCTATCAATATTGAAATTGAGTTTTTCTGAGTAAATGAAACCACGTTTTTACAAATACGACAAGAAAAAAGTAATATGTAAGCAAACAACGACCAAATAAACATCACTGGAGTCTCAAGACGATATTGTGATGCGATATGCGAAGGTACAAAGGTAAATAATTCATGAGCACTTCACTTAAACCCGACGCCTATAAGCCTAACGCCCACTTCACATAATGACAATGGACAAATCGCGTAAAAGAGCGGGGCGAAGGGGAAAGAGGGAATCTCGTGAGATGTCAAATGTCGTTCGTGAAGGATAAATCTAGATTGGTGGGTGATGCATGACTTTACTTGCTAGCCTGCTTTAATTCAAATCCCTTTTGTGATTTTCGATGTGCGCGCTGTTCCAAGAATGCCCTGTGACTGCGCGACTGGTTTATTTCGTCCGTAATGAGCGTGAACTGCATTTGTTTGAGAACAAAACATTCCATTTGCTGGCTGTATCAATCATGTTGCTTTCTGCTGATGGGTTTACGTTTTCAAGGAAAGCTAAATGGCTGTTAAGAATTGTGACTAAGAAACCTGCAAGACTAATGTTTGGACAATGATAAATTCTTTGGCACTAACAAACTGCGCTAACTTCTCTTTTTTCATTTATTCATATTTTGTATCTAAGTACGTACTTATATGAAATGGAGGAAACGCTACCAAAAGTTGTGTCAACTTACGTAGTCAAAAAGAACATTTAAGGATTACTTAAACGTGTTAGCTTCAACAGCACGCATTATGTAATATGCACCTAAGTAACATCTGCGAACGTAGATACTAGCTATACAACCTTAGCGCCTTTGCTTGAACAATGCACCATCTTGTTACTAAGGTTGCCACTAACTAATTTATATCTATAGCTTAAGTCTAACTTTAATGTAACTTAAGTTATTTTGTTTAATAAATTGCGACAAATGTGTGTTGATTGTTGTCGACCAGCTAAAAAGGCTAGATTTTTAATTGAATGCTAATTTAATTTTAAGCTTATGACTAAACAGCCACACGGGGCGATCTTTGAAGTCAAATCGGTCCAGTCTTGCCAAGGTGTTGTCCAGTTACTGGGTTGTGAAGGTAAAATAGGTTAGGCTAGATACGGACCCTAAACCAGTTTGGAATAGTCTAAGCAGATTGATTGCTAGTTTAAACATTTCAATTCCGGTTGACGGGTTTAGTTACCAACCCTGTGTTGCCAGCAAACAGAGAATCGCTTTTCGTCGAAGCGAACATCGACAGGGCTTGTACAGCACACAGTTTTATGCAAATTTATGCGCGTACATATTCGATCGACCATTTATGCGTTTCGCTAAGTTCACGTGGCTTAATTGAACCACGGCTTAATTGAACCTCATAAATTTTAGGTACGTAGCAACGTTCTCACAGTGATGTGCACAGCTTTCAATTAGTTACGCGATTAATTTGATGATAGAGGTGATTTATTAGACGTATTTCTAACTAGAGTATGGATAAGATAGTGATTAAATTTTTTAGAATGTTTTGGAAAAGGTAAGCTTGACACTGCAGTAAAAAAAATCCATATTATTATATATACCAATCGAAAAAAAAAAACAGATGCCAACACAGTTAACGTTTGACACGCACTTGCTATTTTTAGTCCTTTTTTCACATAGGTACTTATGATAAAACATTGTGCGAAGTTTTCCAAGAATCCGTCGAGAACTAATTATTATCAACACGCAACATTATATTCAGTAATTAGTTAGAAGCCGATTATTAAGCTGCTTGAGCTGTTAAGCACCATTCCCCAAACGAGGCAATCGAATTAAGAAATCTAATAAAATCCATTGATTTATTTTATATGTGACTGCTTTTATGATTAAAATAGGAATTAACGGTTGTACAGTTGCACTAAATACTCGAATGTGTGTGATAAATTCCAAGAAACGATGCGATAAATATGTTTCTGTCAACGTTTTAGTTGAGCCTTCCGAATAAGGTTTTTTATGCGAAAGGTTCGCAATAAGTCATACGTCATTTATTAATTTGTTAACATAGGTAAGTACAGAAAATAGTTGTTAAAAAAAATTCAGGTGCGCTATGTTATGCCAGATGGCGTACCTACAATGTTCGCAACTACATACAAACCCTGAACCCGAAACAAAAGCGGTGACCACCAGAAAAGCAGTGAGTCCCGGGGGAACGATTGAACTGTTTTGGCCGCAAAAACCAAGGAAGGAGGAAGAAAAACACAGTTTCCACAACCAATGAAGGATATCAAGAAGAAAACAGAACAGTTCTAGACGCATAATTCTGGAAGAGCAAAACATAAAATACGCTTTGTAGATTCCGAAGAAAATTATAATTCGTCTCCTAAAATCGTAGTAGCTGTCAACGAATTTCGTTGTTCTCTTTGCTACTGCTTCGGAAATAGTAACGGACATACTAAACATCTACACGTTTCTCTGTCACATTTGGAACGATCAAAAAAGTAGAAGGAACATTAATTTATTTATAGAAGTGATGAATCTATCAATCGCTTCCGAGAAGATGCGAGATGATTCATATTCTCTCCAGAATAATGACCGTTGTTACTATTATCTGGTCGTTCAGATATTCAGGGCAATAAATAAGTCAAGTCCAAGGTAAGTGCATGTTGCTGGGGACAGATTTATCTCGGTGCAGCCGCCAATGGCTCTTGTTTTGTGAGATAATAACATAAAAGTGATTTGGTGGGACAAGCAGGCTATTAAGCTTATAAGTTGTATATTAGCTGGTATATGACATTTATGGGCACAATTTGTATTGGACATTAATAGTGTACATTTTTGCCCTAGGGCGGGTTTTTAATAGCTCTACAAAATTAGGGACGGAAAATGTTTATGGCATTTTTTATATTTGGATTCAATGGAATAAAAATAGTCGTTGAATGGTCAGGATGTTGAATTATATGTCCAATTGAATACTGACTGCTTCTCGGCGTTCAAAGTTTAATATTTGTTTACGTGCCGCCAACTGGCTGTGCGTACAAAAGTACAAAGTGAATATTGCCAGCGGTCGTCAAACATACCTTTGGGAAATTAAATTAATCGCAGATAAGGCAGTGGGGTGAAGTGCTAATTACTTCCTCCATAATTTAGATATAGATGCTAATTTAGTGGCAATATGTGACATATTGGCCGGTGGACGCGATAGTGTGACGATTCATTCACATTCTCAAATAAACTCTATCAATCAATCAATCAATCAATTCATGTGCAGTGCAGTTGTGGATGTTTCTGTGATCACCTTGTTTTATGTTCGTAAATTATTGTACCTTATCGCCACTGGTGATAAATATTTGTCTCTAATCAAGACGAAAGCATCAACATCATATGCATCCAACGAAAGTTCTTGGCGTTATATTCTGAGTTCAAACAAAAACGCATCAACGCAAATTACAGTTTTTTTATTGAATTAATTAATTATTACATTTTATTATTTTGTTCACGTGTAATTCAACTTATCATTACATATAAACGTAGGTAAATTAATTCATTGGAACTGTTGGAGAGGAACGAAAAATATATCTCGGTATTCCGAAATTAGATTCAAAATACCACCGCAATGTAAATGATACAAAATTCATTGCAAGCACATTAAAAGTCGCGAAATATTTATGCGATGGTGATTTAACAAAAACGTAAAGACTGCTCACATAAAAGCGAATTAATTAAGCCCATACAATAGCTGCTATAAACAGGGTGTTTGTTTGAGCGCGATGGGGGCGTGAGCCGGGGCACACTGGTTTGTGCGTGGTACAAATTGTAAGAACAAGAGATTTAAAACACCTTGCGGAATTGTTCGTAAGATTTAACGAGGCGACGCAAAAGACATTTTAAAGGTAAAGTAAGTAAGAGTCATACTCCCTTCCCCTCGGCCTAGAGCGGAAGAAGGCATTTGATTTTTTTTTTATTTTTTTTTTTTTTATTATTTGTTTGTTTTGTGTAGTATTTTTACCTAAAGGTTGACTGGTAGAAAATGCCTTGTTGCATTATGTCCGCCCATGTACCACTACTGTACATAAACTTAAATAAATAAATAAATTTACAAATTAAAAGGGATATAAACACCGAATGTGCGGGATGAAAACAGTGATGGATTTACAGGCAGTTTGAATAAGCTTTAGCCTAGGGCGGCAAATGTGTGGCCAATATCTTTTTTAGCAGTCGTGGGGTATATTTTTTTTTAAGACACTTCTCTGATATCTTGCAAAAGGAAATCTACAAGATATCTTTGCCGTGACTTTTCCGTCTTTCAAAGGTACCACAAAATTCTATATTCTGATTGTAATATTTGTTCCTATTTATTGCAAGTAATATATTGCATTACCCGGCCTAATTTACACACATCATTGGGCATTGGCATGCTACATGATTAAGCTTTGATTAGCTTAGAAATACCCATAACAAAAAATTGTAGCTGTATGAAAATTATTAAGCAACTAACACTCTACTATATTTGGGCCTTTATTAGTAACTAGTAGATACCGCGCGTCACAAGATTATATTGATTTTCGACAATTATTTAAAAATATTTACTTTACTTTTAATTAGACCAATTTTTTTTTCAAGCAATATAGCAATGCCACCTTAATTATTAAATATTTTTTATTTGAATTTTGATTATAATTTCATAGATAAAAATTATAGTTTCGTACGGAAAATTGTCAATAACTCTCAGTTTTACAGAATTATTTTTGGTATATTACTGTATGAATTGTAATAAATTGATTTGAACATTCCAAAGTAGAAGATACAGTTGTACCGTGGACATTTTTATAAATGATTAAGTTATAATATCTTTGGTGTACCAAGGTATCAAAAGATACCCTAAAGCAACGTTTTGTGAAACATCCTTTGCGGAGTCAAGGATTTTACTGATGTACGTGAACAAATTGAAATATTTATTTAGAACACTCCCAAGATAAATGATCAAACTATCTTAGGCATATTTTTGTTTTTTTTTTAAGGCTATATCTAAAGCAAAATCACACATCAAAATTCGAATAAAAAGCTAAAATTCAAGAAAAAAATGTGAAAGCCCTCTTAAAGTGTAAACCTAAATGTTCAAAGCTAGCAATCGATACTTTATACTTCTATACATAGAAATGTATCTATTGGAACATTTTATAAACAATCTATATATCTTCATAAATCAGTTTTTTTCGTCGTTAAGCTCTACCTAAATTATCACTATAAATATCATACAAAATGAACACGCTTCAGCTTAGATCCCACACCAAACCTTACGCAGCAAAATCAGCTTTTAATATCATCTGAGTGCCGTTAATAACGTAAAGCCTTTTGTGTGAAATTCCAATGCGAAAAATCTCGGCAGACGCGTTCGCGGCGCGCCTCCATAAAACATATTGAAATATTTATTGTTCGGCTCTTTACCGAATCAAGATCTATTTGATTCGGTAAAGAAAAAAAAATCATCTTTTTACTTACCTACTATTTACATACAATTTGCCTTGGATACGGAAAAAGACAATTTTCTTTTATTAATTTTCTGTAATTAACTTGATGTTTTTTATTACGACCGCAATGAAAATGGATAGTTTAAGGATCAAAATTACTATGCTTGTAGAATGACCCGTTACTTAAAGTATAATATATATAAGTAAAACAAGGAATATTTCAGGAAAACGAATGATGCAATTTACAATTTATCTTGAAACACGAACAATCCAAATTTATACTGAGACTTAGAGCGGATGTCACCAATGAAACATTGCGTTCAAGAGTTGTCAGCGTCAATATTCCATAGAAATAATGACAATGACAGCTCGTAAACGTGATTCATTATGATCGCGTTCAGTTTCAGATTGATGAAATCCGCCCTTAAAGACCTAATAATTTCCTATTTTGTCGAACAATTATATAAAAAAAACAAATACATTCTACAATTGAATTTCTTCCATTATGTGCTTTGAGATTACATTATTTATTCAAACGCAGACACTGTAAAAGAAATGAGCGCAATTTTATTTAAAGTTTGCTTTCATATTTTGTCTAAACAAAGGGGAGAGAAAGGTTGAATTTATGGCACACTTGGATCGGACGCTTTGGCAGATGCCCTTTATTGCTAAGATGAAAAAAAACGCTTTGTTTTGCGCATGATTGCTGTGTCTTCGTGATTGCTATGAATAATTACCTGACAGTGATTTTCTCTGCAAATTATAATATGAAAGCTATCAATATAGAAGATGTTATCACAGAACCCTACAAATACCTGGATACATAAATAAAGATCGATTCGCGGAAAAAGAACCCTTTTGCCGAGTCTAACGTTCATTAACTGAGCATGCTCAAAAGCAATACGTTCTCATTACTTAGAAAAAAACTTTTAACGAAATGCAGGAAGAGCGGGCTATCATATATTTTCATTAGCGGTACCTGTGGGCCCTGCTCACGACACTAAGTCAGATTTATCACACGGCACCCTTCGCCCCTTATTCAGTGTCATTCAACGACGCGAAAAACTTTACAAAACTTCTTCAATAGCGTTTACTTTCTCGATAAATTATTGTTTTCCGGAAAAGAAAGTCATTTCAACCAATTTATGGAAAGATTTTGGAGTACTCAGCTTGAATGCTAACTTAGGTCCGTACTTTTATTGTACTTTTCACATTTGTTAAAGACTTTACGAGATGACAATCGTTGTTATTTAATAAGATACCTAACTTTACATTTTTCGGACTACGTGAGACTTTATAAATCTGTTAAAAAGTGATTTTGAAAATCAGAAGGTCAGTCGCATTTAAAAAGCGTTCAAATTCAAGTTGAAATGTCGTCGCTGGCTGCTGCAAAATAAGAGGTGTTTTTGACAGCTTGCGACTGCGATACGAATGCTCTTTAAATACAAGAGTTGCTACTCAGACAGAACTTTCATTTGGCCTAGCAGATTGTCAAACTCAACGACCTCGTCACGAGTAATAGTGATTATAACTGTCAAAGTTCTCTCGCATAACGATGTGTCGTATCTACCCTCTATGTGTCAGTTAATTCACACTGTTTACGTACAGAGCATTAATCGATTAAAATAACGTAATATTGTATCAATGCACACGTATTTTGAGAGCCTATAATAGTAGTTACATTGTTTATTTATATGTAGGTGTCTCCACAGCAGTTTTCAAATTAATAATAAATCATTACAAACAAGATCGTAAAGCTAGAAATGCGTTCAAAAAGGTTATCACCATTATTGAAAGCTCTAACCAGCACGTGTTCAGAAATATGGCAACTATCCAAACAATACAATCTCAAATAACGATCAGTTAATAATATTGACTGCACATTACATAATGAAAGTGATAACAATGGATTGGGGTAAAACGGAACGCGTCAGAACTTCGAAATTCGAATATTCGGAAGAGCTCACGCGCATGTGATCGTTCACAGGCAACACAGGGAAGCTCGATCCACGGCCCGCTATTATCGATCAGTTCGTGTGACTGTGAACTATTGTTGTGCAGATGGGGGCCCCAGAATCTTTAGGGGAGGGTGCCCCTTCATCCCCTCCCTGCCCCGATACAAAACAACACTACCACGCTACACTCTAACAAACAATCAAGCTCTGTGGTAACGACACATTAGAACTCTTAAATATTTGTACTCGAACAATAAACTTTTTACAATAATTACGAATGGAACTACTTCGAATTATTTCAAGTAAGAAACACATCGCAGATGTCGTAAAGTTTAAATGCTCAGCATTTTAGGGTGTCGCAGTGTTTTTCTTGTGTGTTCCCCATTTTTGTTGTAGTTCCTCTGGATGCAAGCCACGGGTGAATTAAGAGGGTCATTCCTTTTAGCGTGACAAAAGGACATTTGTTTTCTATTCACTACCGTTATTTTTTGTGTCCAATTAAATGAACTATGCGAAAGAAAACTAATAAACGGCGGGGGCTCAAAGTTTAAACAACTTGAGGAAAAACTGATATAGGAAAATTAAGCAGGATAAATAAAGCACAGCAGTTAACCTGAAATACTAAATTCTTTATTGAATCAACAACGGAAGAACCGTAAGAATTGTTTTGTAACAAAGGTTTGTAGTTCTCGTTTATAGCTCGTATTCGTATTATTACAGTTACTGAATCCGGACGATCAGTCGGTTTAACATCACGACTGGAACTCGATAACAATAGCCTCAAACGTGCTAAATATCCGAACACTACTCTCGTGCAAAGGTTTTTGTATTGAAATTTATTCCAGTGTTGCATTGCAGTGAACTGCAGCAAGTATGCACGCCTACAGACGCCCGGACCGTGGAACTGGTTTCGCAATAAACACACACATTAAAACGAGCGAACAATTTCTACAGAAATCACAAATTCCAATCAACGCCATTATCCTCTCTAATAAGCGAACGTCCCGAACTGTCTGCCGTAATTAAATGTTCTTATCATTTGAACTAAGTGTTATTTGATATTCAGTTCGATAATGAACTAAGTTTATACGCAAAATTGTCGTTTAAATTGCTGGCATTACTTTACGTTATGCTCTCTTTTCAAAGAAGTTCATTTACACCGAAATGTTGATGACAAAGTAAGGCATGAATGTCCGCAGTAATAGAAAACTGAGGTTGCAGTCACAAAGTACTCGAGAGCAAACATGTATTCAGCCTACAGGTCGCTGTTGTTTACAAAAAACATAGCGTGAACTACCGCCATGTCACAGAAATAACATTTTTATGATCATTCAAACAGTCTCTTTCATATACCTAACACGGAATGTTACTTACGAGTAGTTGGGAACGTTAAACCATCAATGTTTCTGTTTATTATTTTCTTGCGAGCGCGCTTACACTTTCAAAGTAAAAGCCAAAAGTAGCTCTTGTTAGACCACATTTAAAGCATCACTTGAAGTTATTTCATGATTCACATTACTGTGAAACCACAACATTCAAATTAAGATCTATAAATTTCAAATATTTGCCTAACGACTAGCTATTTTATCTAACACTTATCAAGGAGTGGTAAAACAGGCTTAAAGCGCTGCAGCGGCTGGAGTCGCCGCTTCAACTTAACATATACGTCATGAAGTACGTAGGTACTAGTTACTATAGGACAAGACTTGGCTTAGCACAATTTACTTAGATTGTATTCAAATGTTCTCGGAGTCGGTTCGAAGGCGCAAACAGCAACACTTCGTTGTGAATAACCCCGGTCGTCTTGTTGTTGCTAGATTTACAACTTTGTTATTAAAGCCGTCACTCACACCTGTGTCTAATTGGACTTTGTTATGAAGCATTTGTACAGCTAACACTTTTATAACATCCTTTACTGGAGTCACGATATCTAGATCTACTCTTATCTTGGCCCATATTTTTCACGAACAATATGCAAGAACTGCCGCATTGGTCGTCTATTTTCCAGACATTCTGTTGGTGTTTTGTGGTGGCTCATCAGAAGAGATTTTTACGAAAAAAAAAATATCAGCTAATTATGACTGAAATAAAATTCTGCTATCTCCCTTTTATTCATTTTTATACTTATTCATTACATTTTTAAATATATCTTTAAAAAAAAACATTTTAAAATACAAAAAATAGTAGTCCGCCAGTGTCAGGAGTAGGGTCCAAGCTACCGGTGGTTAAGGCTCCAGAGAAAGGAACCTCCTCACAATACGAGCCGTATCGAGGAGTACTGCCTTCTGTATCACTTGTATCAGGCCCTTTATCCAACTGCGTAACGCAAGCTTCGACAGGTGGTCGTCGAAGCTTTTGGCCATCAGTACATTAGCCGTAACGACAATCGGCACAATGACAGCCGAGTCCATATTCCACATGTCGACAACCTTGTCTGCTAAGTCGAGATACTTAATTTGTTTTTCTTTCTCAAAAAACTGCTATATTATTATTAGATATTTAATTTTTCTCAAAAGAAGCTATTTTTTCCTCTTAAAAATTCAAGTTGAGTAAGTAATATTCGAAGTGTTGCAACGTGTAAATTATCTTCGAGTTTAGTATTAGTCTGCCTACGGAGTCAGGACTGCACCTTTTTGTGTTGCGATTCTATTTCAAAACGGCTGGCTGCAGATACATTAATCACGTTTGCACTGGACTTTAATGGATCTGAACCAGCTTTATGCATAGATACCTGTTCAATTGGCATATTATGTTCTTCTACAGAATATATAATTGCTTGTTGGAACCAGATTGGCCAACTTTATTGATACGTTAACGAAACGACATCGGTCATAAAGACTGTGTGGGTACCCTTTATGTTTATTGTGTTGTAAAGCTTGCTTTGGTATTAGAAATCTGTTACAAATTTTCTTGTTATTAATGGTAGTAGTAATAGTTCATGTTACTATGAAATTAGAACAAAATTATTGTCTAACCAAGTTGATTCGTATCGGTCAGTTAGGCAAGCTTTTAATGGAGCGTTACTAGAAAGTGATCAACACATAAACACAATAAGTACGAGTAATAAATACTTGAGTTTATAATGCAATCTAAGATCTGATAATATTGAATACAAACAGATCGAGTCATCACCAACCCTTAACATTTAGGTAAACTTGGTAAAAAACACCTATGATTAGATTAACTGTGATTAGTTTAGACTAGAAGCAAGGTTACAAGAAACAATTAGGTTACAAGAAACCGCTATACAAAAGGCCGTTTAAGTAAATTCCCACAGGAGTCAATACAATGATTGATGAAGCTAAAATTATCTTGTCAATCACAGTTCACGAGCGTCATGGGATGTCAAAGTAATAACAGAGGACAAAACACAAAATATTTTCCATCAAGAATCAATTACAGGTACTACGATTGTTTTATTTCAAAGTTTAGCAGTTGGTTTCGGAGTTTTATTGGCTGGTTCGGGACCAGTCGGCCAGGCTCGGCCAGGTTCGGCCGTGGGCGGCAGACGAGATAACCCGGTCCTTCGCCCGCACACTCTCGCGCAAGGCGTAGCCTGCACAGCCTCGCAATAACTTACGCGAACCTTGTTACGCTTCACGATGAGAGAGCGCAAACACGAAGCGAAGGATCAATGATAAAAGATAATAAAATCAGAATGTTTACCTTTAAAATACCTTAACTTTATACCCTCTTCATTCGAAGTTTTAATCCAGTTAACCGATCGTCAAAATGTTTCGACTGTTGTTTTTCGATAATTCGGTCTTAAGTATGCAACACCAGTAAACATTGTTTACCTAACCGAGTTCAACTCGTGTGACATTAATTCAGTGGACTTCTCAACACAAGTGCCACTTCAATTTATTTAAACCTCCTGAGGACTTGACTAATTTGTGAACTCCTCGCGCCTTTCGAGATAAATTCCCATTTTCTTAAGCTCGTGTTAAGTCAGAGTATGGAGAAGTGATTCACGCGTGTGAACAAAACAACTAACCGCTCGAATTAACTACAAATACGGCATAAAACGTAAACATGAAAATCATCTCTGGTCGTATTGCGTCCACTTAAACAACTCCGATTAGAACACCGCTTTACTCAGGCTATAAATACACGGCTCGAGCTTTGCACACCATAAACAATAATCCTTAACACGATTTGTCACAGTCGGGGCGCACTCGCGACGGTTGAGCGCGCGGCGCGGGCGCGTGCGACCAGCGCGCAGGAGCGTGCACGCGCGACCATTGCGTCCGCACGACAGACAAAACAGTCGACGAAAGCGCAAGGGCCTTCGCCCCTTCCGAATCCGTGATCGCGCGGCGGGATGCAGCGAATGCTAATACTAAACAGGGCTGTCCGTCAAGCCCGGGTCGCTCACTTACACGAACTTACACCATGCCCATCCGCTGCTTCGGATTACGGGAAGCAGTTAAATTGCACCATCCTCGTTGATTTACAGCCGTATTGACCATTAAAGTGCTAATGATGAAACTTGTTTCTTGTTTACTTGCAGCAGTACCTATTCAGCTTTGAGCTTTTCAATTATTTACTGATTACAAACTAGTCGAGAAGTGTGTACGGGTCATTAGAAGTTAAATTATTGCATGAAAATGCCTAGTCCTGTAGGCACAGCCCTGGCTAGAAGATGTATGAAAAACTGAGGGCATGGGTGCCATCTGCGCTAGGGAGGGGACCCTTGCATTAGCGGGATGACGTTATGCACTCCCAGAAGGGTTCGCGGCTTATCTCGTTAAATCACTCGTCCCGGGCCGCCGCGAAATAATTTAGAGAGGTGTGTGCGGTAAACAGTTTCCTATGAGATAACTACGATTACCTTTCGGCAACCATGGTTTTACGGCTGGTTATGTCCGTTACTTGTCGACATTTGCCGAGAAGGGTCCAGAATTATTGCCACGGATTGAATTTTAAATGAGATAGGTACAGGAAATGATCCTTACACACTCACATGTGTTCTTATCGATGAATTTTGGTATGTGTACGCAAACGGCACCTTAAACGTTTATACCTCCGAGCGAATTTATGAGAGAAATTAAATTGACTGAATGATAAAGTACCAATATACGATAATACGCATTAAAACCGATATTATTCCCGAAGTCGATGAAAGTATTAATTTATTGAGCTCGTGGCTACATCTCGCATAGCTATTAACCGTATTGTAATAATCGGAGGGTGCCTATACGACCCTATGGCTATTGCGTCACTTAGAATTCATACTTATCGATTATAATGACATAAACGTCTAGCCCGCGAGCTGTTTATTGGAGACTTAATGTTAATAATTTATTACACTATATTAACAATAATAATAAAAGAGAATAAGAAATTAAGATGAGATTAATGACCATGAAAAAATAAAGAGTGCTGTCTGATTTAGTAGAAGTTGTAGCATATAAAAAGGTAATAGAAAATTCCTTTAGCTTTTTACCGTAGTTTCAATTTAATTTTATTATAAATACTCGTAACTCAACCTAAAACGGTATTAACAACCGCAGTTTGCTCTAAGTCAATATTATCTTGAACGTTAAAAAGCTCATAAAACTTGGAAATATGGGTAAAAAAACAAAAGAAAAAACATGAACGCCTGTATTGTTTCGCTGTTTACATGTGTTCGCGAGCGGAGGGCGGTTTGAAAGAACAAACACTATAAAGACAAAAAATAAACTGTTGACAGTGTTGGGCTACGAAAGTAATAGAAGTTCCCAATTTTATGAAATGTGAATTGAAATAGGTTTGGAAAAAGAAACCATTGCAGCTCTATTATTTAGTTTCAATAACTCAAAAATATTAAAACGAAAGAAGACTTGTTCGCGTTGTAAACTTATTAGCTCTTTTTGTCCCAAAGATACACGATTCCTTTAGCTAGGCCTCGGAAGCAAAGTCGCTAGAAATAAGGAGTCTTCAATAGATTTCATCGCATTTGCTCCTATAGGTATACTGAGCGCTGAACTTTCACTTAAAGGGACTGTAAGTAGAAACAGTCTATTTATATCCACATCTTCGGAAGCAGTGGTCTCAGGAATACAAATCATGCACTCACGCTCACGACGTCCAAATCTGCATCAATATGAATAAACCGATTGTGATGAAGTTAATAGATTCTATATCCTTATTTAAATCAATAGGAACAGTACAACTAAAACCACATTTACTGGTCTAAGCGTTCTATGCATGAACACTGAGCAGCATGCAAAATGCAAACAAAACGTAAATAAGGACACATTTCACCCCGCATCACAAGAATTTGTTGCAGTGCGGCTCGCTAACAAACTTCAACGAAACGCACTACTAACTTCGACAATGTGTCACAATCATTCCCCCGAACACAACATATAAATCTATTTCCCCAAATTCTTATAAAATCAATTAAAATAACCGCTGTTCAAAGTGTTGAAACAATGCGGAAATGTGCCGGCTCAGTTGAGAATCAACTAATTCCCCTTTCGCTTGTAAAACGGATCAAACTATTCGTGGAAGATCTAAAAGCAGAGTGATTTATAATACGAACGTGAGAAAATATGAATTATATTTTTGAAGCGGTGTCGATGGCAGGGGACGATGTAGACACATTCATGAACAGCATGAAATTAAATGTTATGTACACTGTTCACTTTTGACTCTCAGTTTTGATGAAGTATCAACATTATTCAACATTGAATCTGCTGCTAACAAACAAACATACTTATGAGTTAGGATTTTTACTAAAGTCTACTAACGTACAACTAAATAACGAAACCGTGTACGATGCCAGAAACTACCACTATCCTATGGTATAAGTAGTATATCAATTTTAAGAGGAGATATATTTTGGAGACACGATTCTTATCGTCTTTTACACGCGAAAGTTCGGAGTTTGCTATACGGGCTCGGTGCCGATGCGGGCTGTTATGTTTCAGAGAGGAACATGACAATTGCAAGATTTTAAATTGTAAGTAGCCCCAACAAACGGACTATTTTTCAGTTTTTGTATTTTCCGTATTTTTTTTGTTTAATAGAATATTAGCGATGTTTGCCAACATAAATAAAATTTCCTATTTTAAATCAATGTAGGGTATACGAAAGACGGAATGAGGTTTGTTTTGTTTCTTGTCTTATCTTATATTTAAAAAGTAAATTATAACTCAACTTAAGCTGTATGTTCTCCAACTGTTTTATCAGTTTTAACAACATATCTCTCAAGCACGTTTCAGTTTCTGTTTCTGCCGTCCTTTCGCCGCTTCAACCGACACCAAGCCGTAAGAGCAGCACGTATTGTCCATGCCTAACCACAGTTGGATTAAATGAAGCATTGAACTCATAAGGCGTAATTTACGAGCAATAAAGAGTGCAGTTTAATAAGTGGATATTTCAACAGGGGCCCGTCAGGCAAACTCGAGCTCCGTCGATCGTAAAACGAACCGTCTTGCTCGAAATGCCGGAGCCCGTCGTAGACATTTTCTATTACAAAAATTCGCTATGGTATTTCGTGTTTTTGACGGGTTTACTTAAATCAATTTTGGTTGGCGAACTTTGAAAGTTTCTGCGAAGTTCCTACGCTTTTAGATGTTGCGTTGTGTTTGTGTTTCTGTTTTCCGCTTATTGGTGTTGATTTCATTTCTGAGTATTTCTTTGATTTTAATGAAAGCATGGTTCAATTCCGAGAAGACTTATTTCAGTACCAACATGATTTTCAACTTAGGCCCTGATGACCATGCATCAGCAGTAAGTTACTTCTGTACGTGAACTCAAAAAGCAACCAAAACCATATCGTCGAACTAGCTGTGGGTATTTGTGTATGCCATTAGCATTAAAGAGCGTAAGAGAATTATGTTTGTTGACGGAATAGACAGACGATAGTGATGAGCGGCGCGAGAGATGTGTAAACAAACCCGCCATGACACGCCGCGGCTGCCGACAACACAAACATACCAAAACATGCAGTAGCTGTCGGCTCGAAAACGATATGTTTTTAAAGGATCATACCATTTGCGTAAAAAAAAAATATGCCATTTGAGAAGCGGGTCGAAATTCTGTTATGGGATATCAATAAGAGCAAAAAAAAGAAGTTGTAAAACAGTAGATAATCAGTAATCACACAAAAGATCAAGATTTTCGAATCCAAGGGTTAAAACATTTCTAAGCAGCAATTAGCCGAGCCTAAGGCGGGTGTTTATGTTGACAGCTTAACGAGAAATTCGATATGAGCCCTTAAGTTCACACCAGCAACCGCCATTCCTAACTTCCATAATTGGCTGCTCGAGTCCTGGCCCCCTCAGCCCTCAGTAATTGTACACTTATAGCAGCAGGAGACGGAGCCGACTTGTTATTTAAAATGAGCGATGATTCTGTCATCTGTCATGATACCGTTATCTTGGGAATTAAGTTTCGAAGACTTTTCGCATCGGTTACGATTGATCGTGGTGTCAGGACTTCAGGAGTCGAGCGAATTTCGGTAATTAGTTTAACGGGTTCACTGTTGTTTATAACTGTTATTCCTTCATTTGTTTTTGTTTTATACTTCATGGCAGGTGATGTGTGTTATCAATTCGGACTACATCGGTATTCTTTATTCCTTCGAGATTCCTTTGAAACGAGAGATGCCTTTTGACTTAGGTATATAAGCAACCACAGAAATATTATATCTATGTGAGCAACCGACATGCCGAAATATTTGACAAATCCATACAGAATGCAAGGATATTATACCATATTTTAAGAAACATTTCAGTCGTGTGCGGGCTGTTTTATTTGCGATTTCATATCTATAATCTTATTGTTGAGAAAATATTTATAAACATTTTCTTTACATCAAACGAAAAAAGATAATAAATCTAACTAAGGAAATGATTGTTTATGATTTTTTCGACGATGCATTCAGTTAGACTCTAATGGATGTACTTGTATGTCTTGAAAATGGTAATAAACGTAAACGCGTGGGTATTTCCTAAGTTCATTAACCAGTCAACAGCATCAATCTGCAAGATCAAAATCAAAATGGAAGAAACACACCCAAATAGAGAAAAGAATGGGTCATAATACTATAACTATCACAACTGTTGCATCACGCTGAATGCACGGTTGAATGACTTGAATGTGACAGCGACATTTGATGTGTTACACAATTTACATCATTATACTTAATGATCTGTTTTAAGTGTTTACCCAGGGCTCATAAAAGGTATTCAGTTGGTCTCTGCGGGCCCAGGGCCTTACATGGACCGGCCCGGTAAGGAAAGTGGTCCCATTGTATTAACGCCAGCCCCCGGTTGTTCACCTATGTGAAAAACTGGCAGAATTCTAAATATGAACCGGTCTTCTTTGGCGAGGAATGCACTCACTTTTGCTTTGAAGTTAAGCTTACAAAAATCTGTATCTTGTTGGGAAGTTCTTTTGATTACAAGTCTGTTTAGTTGGGATTGTGTTCTTATCCAAATATTTTGGGTCGAAAATAGAGTCAGCTATTTTTTGATAAACATTTACTTACTGATTTGGAAAACGCTTTCGAGTGCATTAGTTTAAGGAAGATAGTGATTAAGCTGCGTAAAGTAGGTAAGTAATTAAAGCTTATCTGTTCTTTATCAACCGCTTTACTCAGTATGATAAAACAAGACGTCGACATTACTTATTTATCATTATTTGATGCTGTAGTTTACCAAAATGAAGACAATCCGTCTGGCTTCTGAACATTTGATTAATTTTAACGTAATTCCTACGCACAGAACCGGTTGTTATGGCGACACTTGGGCGTGTCCTATGTTCAGCAGTGGACGTTCTTCAGCTGATAATCATATCAACTGAAGGACGTTTACTGCTGCTGGAAGGAATTACGTAATCATCATCAGTGATGACGTAATTCCTACCAAGTTACATACCTACTGTCAAGACTCCATATTTGGGACCGGTCGTTGTGGCGATACTTGGAGGAGGCCTGTGTCAGTGAGTGAGCAGTGGACGTCTTGCGGCTGATATAATGATGATGATGTTGACGTAATTCCTTCCATACTGACACAACTTCATACTGACAAGTTTCATACTGACACAACTTCATAAACCTAACATAATAATACGTTACTTGAATTGTTTAATTATGTAATGTGTATAGTTTTAATTGAAATAATTATAGCATTAAAAACTATTAAAAGTAACAAAACCGTTTTATACAAAGCAAAGCACGTGCAGCCCAGTCAGGCGGGCGAAACAACAAATGACAAACAATAGCTTGTTAGCTGTTTGTCGTGAGTCAAGTTCGGGACTCCTGACGTGACATCCTCGCATTGTCTCGCAATCAGGGAAGCATTGACCGACACCGGTGTCAAGAGGCCTGAGGGCCGTCAGCGAACGTCAGCCGCAGTAGAACGTCTCTTTATTAACATGTAAATAGCCCTTCAGGTTCTTAAGGTGGTCGTTGCTACCTGTTGTTGGTTTTATGGGGGATTTGGAGGTCTTTATGACTTCATTTGAGTGTCGTTATGTTATAAGTTGTTACATAATGTACTAGTTGTTGGCTTTCTTGCCTTCCTGATAATAGGTACCAACTTAATGAATCTACTCTTAGTCGTGAGTCAAGTTGGGACCCCTTTTTTTTAGGGATGGGAAGATGACTCTCTTTGAGGCGACACGGCTAGTTCAGGACCCCTGACGTGACATCCTCGCATTGTCAGGGAAGCATTGATCGGCACCGGTGTATAGAGGCCTGAGGGCCGTCAGTGAACGTCAGCCGCTGTAGAACGTTTGTTTATTAACATATAAATAGCCCTTCAGGTTCTTAAGGTGGTCGTTGCTACCTGTTGTTGGTTTTATGGGGGATTTTGAGGTCTTATGAGTGCCATAAGATTGTGGAATGATTGTTATAATATTTTTTTAGGACAATCAGTCACGCTACCATTATAATAGTGTCAATAAGAGAGAGGTTTACTTGTAGGTACCCTTACTACATAATATATCTACCACATAGGATATGAATTGGATGTAGGCAAACGTCCGTCCATTGAGACAGCCGACAGCGGCAATACTTGGATATTTCGCTTAAACAATAAAATAGTCAAAAATGCTTCGCGAAACAAGGCGAACAAATATCTATTTCACTTCAAGTCTACAAACGTTGCCAAAGGTAATGTCCCTGCCCCAAGTTCACGTTGCCAAGTGCAGTCTTTGTTTACTAACATAGAACATGAGTAAACCTGCAGCTCATCTCGGCAACTCGCCAATAGAGGGCGCTAGTCAGAAATAGAAATGTCATTGGGCGGCCGGTACGGGAGAATTATGGCTTTCTCCGCGGTAGGCATTTCCGATCTTCCGACTAAAGTCGAGCTGAGCTTTAAAGTTTTGGGCAACTGAAAGTATTGTCTTAGCGTTTTACATGCCTGAGTTCATTTTTATCCAAAATGATGATGTCGGTACGTAGGTACCTAGGTAGGACATAGGTAGGTACTACAAAGACTTTACAATTACCTATCTAGTAGGTAGATATTTATTTAGGTAATGTATCTACTAACTTACTTTGGATTCCTAGGTTAAAGTATTTTTTTCCCGCCTAGGTATTAATATCTAAATACTACTGTAGGTAATATTTAGAAATTTAAAGTAATCAATTAAATTAATAAACTTTTAGAAGATAAAAGTAGGCCAATCTAGAATTTAAACAAGAGTAGGTAGGTATAGAATACCTAGTTACCTACGTAATAAAATGACTTCAAAGCAGCGTAAGCTCAGAACCAGATTTATTTATAAATGCCAGCTACGGACTTAAGAGATCGCTCGACCAAGTCAGAACACGAAAATAATTCTGAACATAATAATGTAAATTTTGTTTCTTTGAATTTGTAACAGGCCGATATTTCTTACCTAACATGCTAGGTACTCAAAATGATAATGCCTACCATGTAATATTAAATGGTATGGATTAAAAATTGATTTATCCAAGAAAATAAGAACCGGTAGGAACATGAAAAACCCATATATCACTTAAACTCATATATAAATGAAATTATTATTTTAATAGCGATATGTAATCTAGAAAGTTATAAATATTATACAGTACCTAATATTAAAATATTTTTTTAATTTTGTAAGTGGTTAAAAATAACAATGATATTTTGGTGTGAGAGCCATCTTGCGTCGAGTAACTGCAACGCTTACAGTTCATGGCTCAACTGTAAGTAATAAACATTGCCAATAGATGGCGTGAATAATGAAATAAAGATTTTCATCAAACTTTAAACACAACAAATAACGATTAAAAGTATATTTTTATGATTAAAAATAACTTACCTATTTGCCGTTAACGTCGTCATTTCGACGTTATTAGCACACGCTGTTAAAATTTCATCGCAACTGCTGCCACCTGTTATGCGTTGTACTGCACTCAGTGAAACATCTTCGCTTGAATTCTTCCCGGCGTTCGAAGCATTACCGCTAGATGGCGCTGTTCTTTGTTTAGTCGCTTGTTTATGTCTGCTAAGCGCAAAGAATAGTGCTAATACTGCTTTTAGTTTCGCATCCCGTATGTCCGCAGCTGTTACTTGTTCCAATCCCTGGACTTTTTGTGCATGAAGGAAGTCCAAACAGCATTGAACGTTTTCCAACTGTAAAGGAAGAAAATTAGATTCATTAGGATTGAAAAAATATAATAGAAACCTAAGTATTACCTACTTGTGGTTGGACTGTGTCCGCACTAAGATGTCTACAATTCAAATAGGTAGATACCAAAGACTTCTGTATGATTGCTTTTCGTTAAAATTAATGAAATGGCATTACGGCATCACCAATAGGTACAAATAACAAACGGTAATCATCAATTCATATCGTCTACCGATCGTAAACTATCATAAAGATCGGCTTGTTAACTACAAAAATGGTATCAGTGCACAAATTCGCAATCGCAATGTGACCGTATTGTTAACACTATTAATAATTAATAAGACGAAGCTTTTACGTGTGTTGTTGCTATTGTATGCGTCACCCTTCAAAACTGCGCGAGGAGCGTGTCAATTAAAGTTTATCGCTTTACGATAGTCCTTGAAATATCAAATAGGTTTTTGGTTTGGACAGTAGGTACGTGCACTTATTTCGTGAGTTATTTTCTGACTGTCAAATAAGATGGTTGATTTTGTTGGCGCTTGCGCCGCTTGGCGTGTTGCATTTATATTGGCTAGCAGGCTAGCTATACCTATCACTTTTATGTGTCCTGACATTTTTGTCAAATAGACCTATGTGCTTTGTTTTTCTGATCATTACTGCAGTTTCAGGGCATCATAGTTTCGTATCGCCCTCCTACCAGTAAGAAAGCCGCTACCAGTCCTTGAAATGTCCTCAGTCATTTGCATGTGTTTTAAGTTAAAGACCCTTAAGTTAACTACACCTAGACTTTGTGAGAGCTGGGTTCCAAAGCTCTTAAGAGGGCTGTCACAATTTTTCTTGAATTTTAGCGTTTTATTCGAGTGTGAGAGTGTGATTTTGCTTTAGATATAGCCTTAAAAAAAAAAAAAAAACAAAAACATGCCTAAGACAGTTTGATCATTTATTTTGGGAGTGTTCTAAATAAATATTTCAATTTTTTCACGTACATCAGTAAAATCCTTGACCGCAAAGGATGTTTCACAAAATGTTGCTTTAGGGAATCTTTTGATGCCTTGGTACACCGAAGATATTATAATTTAATCATTTATAAAAATGTCCACGGTACAACTGTATTTCTACTTTGGAATGTTCAAATCAAGTTATTACGATTCATACAGTAATACACCAAAAATAATTCTGTAAAACTGAGAGTTACTGACAATTTTCCCTACGAAACTATAATTTTTATCTATGAAATTATAATCCAAATTCAAATAAAAAATATTTAATAATTAAGGTGGCGTTGCTATATTGCTTGATCAAAAAAATTGGTATAAGTAAAGTAAATATTTTTAAATAATTGTTGTATGCAATGCAAAAATCAATATAAATCTTGTGACGCGCGGTATTCAACTTTAGTCAACCTGAGCAATTCGATTTTGTCAAAGCGCTCTTAAGCTGATAAATAATCAGGACTCAGGAGCCAATGTCCAGACATTGTTAAAACAACAACACAAAACTACAAGCATCTGGGGCTTCCAGAATCAATCGGTGACCTCAATGTGACATGTCGAACAGGTACGAAGCATGCATCGCTCGCGCACGTTGCAACACGGCTGCGCCGGCGCCGGCCCTTAAAAGGCAAGTCTCCTGAGCTCATAGGTCACCGGCACAACCACTGTAGCACTGGGTCCCGGCGAACGTCACTGTGAACCAACCCTGGCAAGTTCAGGGTTGCCTGACGAAAGAAAAGATGAAGTTGAACAACTATCTGGTAAGGCTTTGTAATGATTTAGCTGCAGTTGAATTAAATGGGTGTGCTGCCAAGGTTCAAGACTAATGTAATTTAACTAGCTTCTGCTCTCGACTTCGAACGAACATACTTATATCCCGTTTTCTTCCCGTTTCTGTTGCTGTTTCGGCAACTCCTACGGAGTGTAGGGAAGCTACATGTCAAATTTCTGCGTTCTATGACCAGTAGTTTCGGCTGTGCGTTGTCTGTCAGCCACTCGGTAACGGAAGAAGACGGTGGAAACACCATCAATAAATTGCAAATCTATTAATTCCGTCAAATACAAAAATAATGGACACATATTTTTTGTTTTTGTAAATCAATGAATAGGTATTGAAAAAAGTCAAACACATAAATCGGGAGTGAAGGCTCGTGACGTCAGAAAGCACTAAAAATAACACCATGACGTGACGTATTGTGAATTTTAAAAGCGTATCTTCGTCAATTTCGGTTTAAGTAGGTAACAAAAGAAAAAAAACGGGTCAAATATTTTTTGATAATCTAACTGACGGACGAATTCGATTTTTTCAGTGGACAAGCCGTATCGTCCACTAGTTCCCAAAGACTTCCCTTTCGTCTTTCAGTTCTTTGCAAATACGATTCAGTCCTTTCGGGGCTCAAATAATGGAACGTTTCAGATAGTGAAGCTTACTTTGCAAGTACAAGTTCATGACATAGGTACCTACTCATTTACTACAACTTAAAATACCTAATCGACATTTAGATACTATGTATGCGTGCGTCTCTTAAAAATTAATGAATGAAATTTAGTAGGTACTTATCACATAATAACTACGCAAAGCTTTAGACTTGTCAACATGAGGTGGCGGTGACGTTTGCATGACAATGGAGTAGTTAGCAGGGAATAGTCTGGAGTGGAGAGTACCCGTCTGCTGCTCCTATACGTCGTGTCTTGTTAGTCAGATGGTGATTCTTACATAGCGATTATCTAAACGCGCATTTTCCAAAATAAACTGGCAGACAGAATGGTCACAGGTGTGACGGTAAGGTAACGTTTTAACAGGTTATTGTTGTACCTAATATGTAAGTACGAGTAATACGATTCCACTATTGTCACCATATTTGAGCCCAATGTTAACCTTAACAAAAACTTTTTTATTGCCAACCCTGAATACACGTAAAGTAAAGCAATTCTGTGTTATGGTAACATGTCTTACAACTGCTATTTTGTATCTTTTGTGTGTCCTCTCGCATCCCACAGGAACAAATGTGGCCCTCCCACGATCCGTTCGCGTGACAAAACATCGGTAAAGATAAAACAAAAACTTCTGATGTTTCACTTGAAATTGTAGCTCTTGATGGACGTTAAAATAATTATATGCCAAGTTTAGCAAAGATGTTATGATGTGACTTGACATTGCCACCCAGTTGTAAAAAGAAGCTGCACGTCTAATCATACGCTTTCGGTTTTGTAATTAATCACTAAGTAAGCAAAATACGTAAGCCCGTCAGGGAGAAATAAAATTCTTAGAATCATATTGTTTTGTGAGTTAAACTACCATGCTTCTTACTTATATTACTATATTTCTACTATAGTTTTTATGTCTTAAAGTTTCCGGTACTATGTCTAAGCATGGTTTTTTACTGTTGCAAAAGGCACAAGTTTGACCATTACAATGGTAAGCGATGATTTTGTTGAAAATAGAGCACACTAATTACCTAGAAGTAACCTATTCACTGTTGACTTAAAGACAGTTCTATCAGACAGTTCTATCAGGAAATACAGACTCTGGCAGGGAATCCTTAGCTGTACGCACAATAAATGTGTTTGTCCATATAAGACAAAACAAAAATTGGATAGAATAAGACCAACTACATATTTGAAGACAAATAGAGATAGATCTAGATACTATAACAATACTAGCTGACTTGGCAAATGTTGTTTTGCCAAATAAATAAAATAACTCCTACCTAAGACCTATTCTTAGACCCCTGAGTATAGGTACACAAAAAAAAAAAACATAAATATCAAGCCGTTTCGGAGGCGACATTTTTGTATTTTAGATTAAAAATATTCCAAATAAAGTCCTTGTTCCTAATAAAGCCACAAAACGTTATTAGGCCAACGAGGTCACAATTTACGAAGCTGTCAGAATTAGTGCTGAATTGCAAGCGTGTAGGTACCGCTAGGATTGAAATTGGCTTAGATACAGAAATAGAATGAGAAAATTGTCGTCAATTATGTCACTGCGTTACTCCAATTACGTAGGAAACTGACACACGGAGGAAGTGTATTGTTGAAGTTTTATTGTCAACTGGCGAGCATTGTGGCATTTTATGCAGTTGCCAACTTGAAGTTGAATGAGATAGTTATGTATCCTTAGGTTCTCTGCAGCAGTATCTACTACTTACATGCATGCATAGATGATCTGGTGATAATAGTAATAATATTTATGTTTCCTACAAATGTTTTGTCATTTATCAGTGATTTCTACTAAAGCATAAAAGTATAGTTACTTTTTAATGAAAAAAAGAATCAATATTTCTCTTGGTCACGGCGTCACGCGGGAACAGCTGGACCGATTTCGCTAATTTTTTTTTTTTATTGTGTTTGTTAATGTCAGGAGCAGTTTCTTAAGAAAGAAAAAATAAAAAAGTTGCCTGTTGTCGCGGACGTGACCGAAGCCGCGGGGGACAGCTAGTTATACGTTAATAAATTAGAAAATATGACATATTAATTAGGTATCAATGCGCATGATTAAATGATACCCATGGATGAGAGGCTCGACATCGCCATGTTACCATACACTTATCTATTTCCATCAGAATTGATTCCCAAACGCTACATTTGTAATTGGTGTTATTTAATCCAATTGAGCTTTAACTTATCAATGGTTCTATTCACTCAATGTTCCACTTTTAGAGCTTAACACGAAACTTTGGCTAGCCCTCGCCCATAGCGCTAGCCCATTTCCTTTCATTGACTATTACCTCGCGATAAGATAAGCTCGCAGTTTTGTTTTCCTGTAATTTCCCTTATCAGCATGAAATTGAGCATTTGCATTAAGTAAAACAGCAAATGTTTTGTTTACATAACAGTTTTCAGTATTTTCTTTAATTCGCTTAGGTGCCTTGGCTTAACAATACTTGAGTAACATCTAGTACTTTATGAATCATTTCAGGTCTAAAAGACTTGAAAGTCATGTAGGTACGTACATAAAATAAATGGTACATCGGTAAAAAAGGTAAATCGCCAAACCAATATTGATTAATTTAGGTGCGGAGAAAGATGGGACTCACTGGAGTCGGTTATAATTTCGCCGGAAAAAAGCCGGACAAAAGCGCACTAAAATAGCCTATAGGCTATTTTAGTGCGCTTTTGTCCGGCTTTGTGGACAAAAGCTACTTAGTATCCTGTAAGTAGTTGCAACAAAAGTGTGCCGAGAAAAGAACGCCGGACGAAGAAACCGGTCACCCGTTTCACAAGATTCTGTCTTTATTTCGAAACACTGAAAAGTTATTTTCGTCTTGAAACTGAAACAGAAGTTTTGTAACTCTTCCTTAATGAGCTATTATTAGCAACGTCGTCGGAGTTAATTAATTAGACACTTTTGAAGATTCAATTTAGATAACAGATCTTGTTTAACAAAAAGCTTTCTACATGGAACTATTTTAGAGCTTTTTGTCAATTATCAAGAAGAAAATGATGAACAAATCAATTGCTTCTTAAACTATTAATTATCTAAGCACTTTAATAGTTTAAGAAGCAATTTAACTTTCTTCATACTGAAAGCCAAGTCTCGTAATTAAAAAGCGTTCAAATTCAACGGTCAATGTTACGTGAAAACCTTGGAAAAATAAAGGATATAAATGTTTTTGACACTGCGATGCGAATATAATAGTTTAAGAAGTAATTTTTTTTTATACTGAAAGCCAAGTCTCGTAATTAAAATGCGTTCAAATTCAACAGTCAATGTTACGTGCAAACCTTGGAAAAATAAAGGATAGGTATAAATGGTTTTGACACTGCGATGTGAATACTAACCCCCCTTTGATATACGGACACTGTCCGTGTGGTCACTTATCGAGAACTTACTAGAGTACGATTACATGTATATTATATTATACTATCATTTATGTCATTTACATACTTGGCTACACCAACAATAATAAATAGAATCTCTCAAGAACATCTAGACACTGCCTTAGTCCTCAAACGTGACAAATTTGCCTAACAAACAGGCCACAATCGAATCGTGCGCAGATCGATGGGGCAACTCTAATTGCTCTTCGTTTATCGTACTACAATTAGATTTCACTTGGGAACGAGAAATCGTAATAATATCTGACCTATTGAGCAAACAGATTGCTGCCACAATCAATAAATCATACACATCAAAGCAGTTAGTATAATAGTCACGCTTGTCATTTACGAAGTAGGTATAGGCACTAGGCAGTGTCAATTATTCCATGCTTACTTATTGTAAAATTTTATGATTATTGAAGAAATAATTTAGTAACTTCGATTTAAGCTCGCCTTTGTACTTTTTTTTAAGGATGGGAAATCATCATAGGAATGACTCCTTTCGCTATGGATGGGTGGAATGGAAGGTAGTGTCAGATGTCAGATCACTCTTACTGACTAAAACCATACGTTTCCCTCCTAATGCATGTAGTAGCGTTTCAGGGCTGCGGTGTCTTTTTTTTAAGTTCGGAAACCCAGGATTCTATGTTTACTACATTTAATAAAATAATTTTACGAAGAGTTAAATAATAGTTTTGTAACTTCGATTTTTGTTTTGGTGGAAAATACAGAATTAGGAAGCAGGTAATTTTATTACCCTTTTTTATCGAAGTTAATCTCTGAAAGATCTAAACCAATTAGGTACGGGATTTATTTCACTTATAGAAAGCTACAGTATCACTAAATGTCATAAAATTATTTTCTTGGTAAAATCGTAGGGTTCCTGTGGTCCTGCGGCCGAGACGGACACGGTGGAAGATGCGGCTATTTTTATAATCTTACTTCATTGATCTGACCCAATTACATTTAATCTATTATAGTCCTAGCAAAACGAATCAACCCAAAATAAACCATTTCCGTTCGGTAAAAGACTTTAATTTTCGCAATAATTAATCAAAAATGTGAATTATTTCACGACATTTTTACACGACTTCTCACACTTTGTACTTAAATCATTAATCATTTGTAATATTTTCGTTTATGTACCACATGGGTGGCTGTAATATGCAGGCATTGTCGCAGCGGTCGGTTTGCGCGAATTAGTTAGCGTAATGCTGAATGGCAGCCCCATGTAACGCTGTGGTCACGACTGCGAATGTGTTGCGCCATCATTTCCCATGGGTGTCGTATGAAACGACAAGGACCTGTCACGGTGGTCTGCGGCCGAAACTGAGAACGATACGAACCAGCCTGATGGTATTTTTTTTTTGTCTAAGATCATCCTACAGAAAATTTGTAAGTTGTTGATTCACAAAATACCTACACTTAATTGTTTTAGTATTGTGTGAGTTATTACAAAGAAGTATTTATTGCTATAAAATTATAAAGACCAGCCGTGCCGTAACACACAAAGGTGTTAAATTCAGCTCTAATAAAAAGAGGTAGGGAGCTATCTGCATCCAGGGTTGCGGAGTTTGTTCGAAAGAGTCACCGCGGTTTTTTACGTAAAGGTCATTTTGAGGAACACGGTCGAATGGGTTATAGTCTGAAAGCGTCTGACACTCATTTCTGCTCTGCCCAGAGCATTTGATGATTTCCCATAATATGTACTTTATCTACATAATGCTAAAGATAACACATTCATTTTAATTTCAAGTATAGAACCAATAAAATTAAATTATAAAATAAAATAAAACTAGAATAAAAGAATCTATTCTATTGTTATCGACATTGTATTGATTTCGAGAAAGTATAAATAAATCATGAAAGCAGGTTCGTGATTGTCGCGGAGACTATTATTGTGCTTATAAATTTTGATGTCCAATTGTCTAGGATCCGTAATAGCGTGCTTTATTTTCTTTATGTTGCTTTTACTAAACGTTTCTTTGTAGTAATGTTCAAAATAATTATGATTTTGTTTATGTAAATTTCCGGATTGATAGAAATTATTGTTTGTTAATCATGACGTGCCATCTTGTCCTATTGTAAGGAATTAGTTTGATTTTTAAAACATTCATAATTATGAGAAAATACTAAAAGATCGAAAAACACTCACTTCATGAGATTTTCCGAACTAAAAATGGATACTAGGAATGAGATCAATTGATATCATTAAGGTTCCGTACCCCGTTTCTAAACCTCTGTTATGGAACTGGCTATCAAAAGGTAGAGGGTTTTTTGGAAAAAAAGTGTAATTTTTAGTTTATATGAGAAATACTCCTAAAATTGCCGAGGCACCCGACACACAAATATCACATTCATCGCTTCGAATCATAACAGTTTTATTACAGTGCAGGTAGTAGGCTCCTATTATAAGCAGAGGAAAGTATTTAAATCCACCATACGGCAGCCGAAGCACGCGCCAAGTTGATCGGCACGCCGCAAGGTGAGACCTTTGCCCTTCGGTACGCCAGATAGGCGTAAAAGAAAAACAAACTCGTTTTATAGACCTAAATGCGAATGTAGGTTACATGTTCTTAAAACAAGAAGCTTAAATAGAATTACAAGCGTATTGCCGTGGCGTGGTTTGGTTTGACTGGTTTGAGTGACGCTATTTCTTTTGAAACCACAAGTTGCTTTGCGTTTCTTTATAGTAATCATGTGGTTTGGGTGTCATTTTGTCTAATCACGTGACCAAGTTTTATTTAACGACATTCATTGGAGGTAAGTATGTAGGTATGTACCAACAAGGCAAGTTCTCAAAGTCGAAGAAATAACATTTAAGATTTTCTTTTAAAATAAATATGAGCCCAATAAGATGCTAGTTCTATTACATATGAGTAATTCAATGGCTATTATTTCAGTCGAAGAACATATATTTGGTCTTCTTTTATCGATTTCAGTTTCTAATTATCACAATCATAATTGACAGATCCGAGGGCCAATTCTACTACCATTTATGCAACGTTTGTATTCGCACGTAGATTGAAAACTGTCAAAAAAGCCTTTAATTTCAAAAAAAGAATGCGACGCGATGCGAATGTAAAAAATAGTAGAATTTGCACTCTGATGGATTGCAAAAATACTACAACGCCATTTAAACCTTACCTACTCGAATTCGGTGTCATTATTGTTTGAATTTGACGACTTTATAAACGTTCGCCTACAATCATCAAAATAAACAGTTACATCCTTCCATCTTCAGCCACCACCGCCGTGGGATGGTCGTCACATTCTAGATCAGTTTATTATAAAGTTCTATAAGTCTATTATTCAGTATTAGCTCTCAAGGCTTTATTAATGTACAGCAGATTTGTTTGATATACGACGATGATTGATGATCAATGTCAATCATGATCATTGGAATTAGCTAAGTAAAGGTCTTCCGAGTGCTTATGTAGACTAGATTCTTTCTATTTATGTTGCACTATTCAATATTTCTGCCTGTGGTTTTAAATGTTTTGCACATTAAATTATTTATGTGACTGATCAGAAGTAGAAACCAAAGTTAAATTGTAATCTTTGCTCTGCTGGTAAAGGTAACACAATATCAATCCGAACTTTCAACAAATCTACTTCTTCGGCGAATTACCGGAAAAATGGAGACCAGATAAGTTTTATAATAAGTATGTTTTACAATATTCTTTTATTTTAATGTGTGTTTATATTCTTTTGATTTTACTGATTTGTTCACTTTTTTTTTACAAAGTTTCTATTATGTTCCTTTTTATAATTTGTACTGTACAATGCCTTGGATAGCACTATCTGTAATTGTCATGTTCTTGTATAAATAAATAAAATAAAAATAGGTGGCATTCATTTAGTCCTGCAGTGCAGGTGTAAGGGAACAAGGAGCACTTCAACAAGAGGGACATGTTTTAAGTTGATCAGTAAACGCGGATATAATAGACAAGTTGCATCATCCATAAAAACCGTATATATGCATAAGTGCCTATGCATATATACGGTTCTTATGGACGACAACCTGGTTAATAACCAGCCAATATAAAACATTAGATATAACAGTACCAAATACTAGGTCTCTAATACCTCCTCTATAAGTAATACCTAATGGTAATACAGTTAGGTGAACAGTACCCGTGGTATGCAAATAGCTCATTACTTTTGTGGTCGGCGGCGGATTTTAAAAGTAAATAAACACTGAAAGTCAGGTGCATCCCGTTATACGGTGGCAGGTCATGGCGCACCCGAGGATAGTGTTGCCATTTTGATATCAAAATGTGTAATTGACTAATCATATTTTGTGTTTATTTAAATCTGTGGGAGAGAAATCTACCAGGATTTGAAGGAGGAGGGATAGTGAGCTGGTGGCCGATTTATGGGCTTCAGTCAGGTTTAAAAGTATGAAAATTGGACAAGAAGGTCTTCTGAATTGTATTTTAGGTAAATGCAAAAAAAGACAAAAAAAATATCACATTTATAGGTGACCGAGAATGTAAAAATCTATTTCATTTATGTACTTGATTACGGGTAGATCACGCTGTTATGAAGAGAAAAAACAAAACCTTTTTTACAGTTAACTAGCCATTCTTATCATATCTACATGTTGGCAAAACACCTCAAACAGGCTTAGTAAATATATGAAACCTTGAAACTGCATGATTAAATCAAAATTTGACACATATGCAAATTAATGCACTGCCAAAACAAGGTGCATTCTGGCAACACCGTCGCAAGCGCATGTAGGTCGAGGCCTTGTCCTGTGCGACAACTGGAACGCGCCTTATCTGCATACACGCAATAATTTGCACCTTCCACAACAACGAATATCTCGTTTTAAAGGTGAGTGAGCAATCAATGTAAAATGAAGATGGTACCAAAACGTAAAGACGTGTTTTCTTTTTTTAAGAGGGGTTACTGTTGTTTATTTATAGTTTTTGTGCTAGTTTTTCAAGTTCACCTCTTGGCCTTTGAGCAGGTAGCTTTGATAGAGGTGTTAATTAATAGTTGTTTCCTCGAACGAACGCCAATTAACCTACATAATACTAGGTACCAACTATCGATGCTCAATTCTGTTAACTTCGCTAAAACTAGTTCGAAAATAATCTTTTTAGAGTTCCATACCCAAAGGGTAAAATAAGGAACCCTATTATGTACCGACCCTTACTCAGCCTCCGTTTTCCGTCTGTCCGTCTGTCTGTCAGCGGGCTGTATCTCAAGAACCGTAATAGGTAAAGTAGGGTGTTGAATTTTTCACAGATTATGTATTTCTATTGTCACTATAACAACAAATAATAAAAATAAAGGTGTATGGTACGGAACCCTTCTTGTGTGAGTCCGAATCGCACTTGGCCGCTTTTTATATCACAACGTCAATACCTACCGCCTACAATTTGTCAACTACAACTCATAAAGAATCAGACAAGCTATTAAGGGGTACTATAAATCATGATAAACAGGGGCTCCTAAAAGTGCGTAGATAACAATTTAGAGCTGTCACGACACGAAGTCACGCGACGAGACATGTTGCAGCCTGTAGGTGAACCACCTGTCTTGTCTCGACTTGACCCGACGTCGCCCGACATGGCCCACTTTCGGACATGTTCGGAAGCTGACAGCTGACCGGCTAAATATTGAGAATCGTTGATTAGCACTCACTTGACACTTTGGAGTTAATGGACGGAACGGATTATTTAATTCGTTCTGCTGTTCTTTTTGGTTTTTTTTTCCATCTGGTAAATACTCATTTTGGACAAATCTTTCCGTCACAAAATTCACAATACATTGATTGAAACTTGAATTATATAAATGTCAAAAACTTTTTTGTTTTTCCTAATGTGGTGGAAAAGCTTTCTCGGAAAAAAATATAGATAGATATTTGTTTTCCATATTATTCGTAAAATTAATGCAATAACGAAGACATTTTGTAGTTACAAAGCAGTTTTATTAGTAGGTAGGTATAGGAACTTGCACAAAGTTGGTCTCCTCAAATTATTTGCTACGACAAATTACCATATAAGAAGGGTTTTGGAACTTTTTCCTCCTCTTGTTTTCAAGAAACCGTTTCCCATGATAAAGCATCACTACATATATTATAAAACAGAGTTATCCGCCGCGTCTGTCTGTGTGTCTGTCTATCAGTCCGCGATAAACTCAAAAACTACTGCACCGATTTTCATGCTGTTTTCACCAATGATTTTATTATATAATAATTTGTCAAGCCGTCGAAGCCGCGGACATCAGCTATTTAATTACCTATATTTTTTAAATATCGGTTAAATTATAAATGTCCAGAGTGAATATAAAAAATTTATGATATTTTCATCAAAATCTACCTAACCCAGCACAGTCGAAAATCAAATTGCGATATCTTCGAGCTCTAGATAGCGTTTTTAAACCGGTTTTCGCGCGTAACCATCATTATTTAGCCTCCGCTTAACATTTGACACAAAATTTTTGACAGCGATTAATACAAAACATAATTTTTATATATAAAATACTTATACTTTTTATTTCTTTCACATTAATGTTGCGGTAATTGTCGATCTAGAAACTTGGCCTAATTTTCGTCAGGTTCTCAAGAAACAGTGCGTCAACTTCAAAGGTTTTCCGCAAACAGTTTGACATCAAAAGTAAAGCGTGCCCGAATGAGCTTACTATGAAATTATTGAAATTCGCGAGTTTCTTAGAAACTTTCGAAAACATATTATGACTTCTGTGCAATGCCAGCTAATCTTGGTATAAGACCATAAGCGTCACGAGTAGGTTCCCTAAGTACTTAGGCCATAGCCACTTAAAATTTCAGCGTGGTGGGTTTTTTATCGCAAAAACTAAACCAGCTTTAAGACAAAATGCAATAAAAATGAAACCATAACCATACGCGTAAATGACAATTTCGATGTTGATGAATTGTTACAATATAATAGACTACTCGATATTTTGTACACAAAATAAGATACAGAAAAGATATATGAACACAATAGGCAGCCAAGCAATCTGTTAAAGAAAACCTTTGTCTATACAAAGTTTGTCTTTAACAGATCGCTTGGCTATATGAAGTACTAAGTCTCCTTTCTTTATTTTAAATCTGTATTTAAAATAGAGAAAGGAGACACCCCAGACTATTAACTGCAGTACTACCTAGTACTGCATGCAGTCAGGGTGTACCTACTATTAACCTAACCGTAAGGTCTAAAGGGAGTAGCTGACATGCAAGCAAGTGAAGCTCTATTATATTGTCTTGGGCTCTTGACCACTCGCTACACTTCGACAGTTACGCGCTCGACCTCATCTAAATAGTAAATTACATCTATGTAACCGAGCAGAGGTATGCGAGCTGCCTAAGTGCCCAAGTCTCACTCATTAACTGCTTTCCCCGCATCTTCTTGCTTGCGTGTAGGTACTTTCTGAGTTACTTTACGACTACACTGCTCGTTAGTTAAAAAAGGGGTATCGCATAAATAACATAAAAAATATATAATTTTTGTGTCCACTTTTAGCGGATAGCTTAAAGTATTTTGCTTGAGATGAGCCACTCAAAAACACGTAACTTTGTCTTTTACATACTTATAAATTTGAAATAATTACTCTGTTAGATTGTTAAATTTTCTCGCCTATTCCACAAAACTACTCTTGATGAATTTTAACATACCTGAAGGAATTATGTAGGACAGTAACTAAATATATTATCATACTCCATCTTGCCCAGGGGATACCCTGTCTTACCCTATGGGAGGGGGGGTGATAAGAAGATGTCATAATGTTTTTTTTTTTTTTATTATTTTTAAGAAGAGTTATAGTTTTAAGCTTTGTTTCACTATATATCAAAGGGAGAAAGACTGATTATTTCATAAAAAATGTTTAGATTCCAAAGATGTTGTTTGTATTTGTACTTTTCCTTAAGGACCCCATCTTTCCCCACCTTCCCCTACTTTTTATCAACTTATCACGTGGAAAAAGCCGTAAGCAGTAGCAGATTTGAAATAACTTTTTTTTTTTTTCAAGTCCCTTTTTTTTAAAACTCACTGACTTTCGAAACTCACCTTTACCGCTTGTTGGCTTCCGAGGGCAGTATAATATGTACCTAACAACTCATAAATCTGTCGTATGTAACAAATTAGCCCACTTACATTTGGAGCGAGGTGCGTCGGATCCGACGGTCGGAACAAATCGACAACCGACTTGTTTTGTTTTGAGCACTCAACAATGTTGCCCATTGCCCCAGAGTGAAGTACCGTGAGAAATGTACCGACATTTTTCATCACAAGTTTGTAGAACAATTTTGACATGTTTAGTTATTCAAATATTTTAAGTAGCTGCGCACTATTGTTAGTTTCACATTCCGCTTCATTATGTCGGTATCGAACAACGAAATAACAGTTAATGCTTTAAAATATACAGCTTGGAAGCGATCGAACTGTCAAGTGGGCAAAGGAGAAACTTAGGACGTTGCAATCAACCTTCTAATTAAAAGAAAATGCTGGTACCTACATGAATACTAACAATAGTAGTGACTGCTTTATCAAACACTAACTGACCCACGCAACTTCGTCTGCGTCACATTAATGCTCGGCTCCTTTTAGTCTTAGCGTGATGATATGTAACCTATATCCTTCCTCGATACATGGGCTATCTAACACTGAAAGAATTTTTCAAATCGGACCAGTAGTTCCTGAGATTACCCCCTACATACAAACTTACAAACATACAAACTTACAAACAAATTTTACCTCTTTATAATATTAGTATAGATAGTATAGAAGTATAGACTAGCTGACCCGCACTACTACGTCTGTATAAAATTTCATTAAAAATCCGCTCCTAGTGGTCGTAGCGTGATGTAATATCGCCTATAGCCTTCCTCGATAAATGGGCTATGCAACACTAATTGGATTTAATTCAACCAGTAGTTCCTGAGATTAGCGCATTCAACCAAACAAACAAACTCTTTAACAGTACCTTCTCATATATAAAAATCTCAAGTGACAATATTTGCCATTGAACTCCTCCAAAATTGCTTAAGAATAGGTCGTGGGCTTAGAATAATAACGCATAGAAGCCGCGTTTCGAACAAAACCCGAGCAAAATCGTGTGTCCACTTCATTTTCTTTGTGTGCGTGAGCCGAATGTGTCTACGTTCCTCTAACGCACACAGATATAGCTTTCAGTGATACCATTACTAAGCCGTTACCCACAAAATATGGGAAAATACTTGCCTTGATAGCAAAATAGTAATGCGTCTATTACTATTTTGCTATCAAGGCAAGTATTTTATGTTGTTGGGAACTGGAAAAGGTAAACATGATTTTTCATGTAATATGACATATTTTTTCGGAAGGTATAATTCAATTTATTTCAAAATAAAAGGAAATAAATCGCATAAAGAATGAGATATTGTTCAATGCGTTTAGAATGCTTGATGGGTTATAATTATAAACAATGTTAAAACATCGGGTTTGATATGAATTAACAGTAAGTATTGTATTTTAAAATTACAAAAATGAAAAACATGAATGAAAGCAATGTGGGTATTTTTTCCTCACAAATAGCAACACTGTGTTATGACAAGTTAGGTTATTAGAATTTTGTTTTATTTATCGATTTACGTAAAAATAGTGCATAGAATGTGAGTACTTATTTGTGAAATGTTATTTTATCACATTTTTTTGTTTTCCTGATGTGCTTTATCATCCTTTCACGCAACAAACTGTCATTTTCAATTATTTACTCGCGAGCTGTGTTCGACGGAACGTGACATTGAATACTGACGGCCTGATGGCTAAGTTTGACGGATTAGGCTAAGTTTTAGTTGCCTCACTTTTTGCACTCGTACTAGGTTTCTATGCGTTATTATTCTAAGGTCGTGGGCTATTCTTTTTTGTAAATAAATGGCAAACCAACGTTTGCCGGGTCAGCTAGTAATGCATGTGTCACCGGAAAATGGTAGACTCCGAAAGATTGTAATAAATCTTTGTTAGATTATATTTTCTCGATATGTTATGAAAAAATCGTTTTTTATGTAATAAATCCCATCCAAATTCAATAGCTTCCAATCTATACGTTTCTTATTTAGAAAAAAAAGTTTACTATTTTATGCGATATTTTACAATATTACGGCGTTTGCCACTTTACGATGACACATATAAGTATAGATAGTCGTTGTCTGTCACTTTTTGTTTTCCACTTAATTCTTCTAAAAGAAACAGATTTATAGATTACTACGGTTTACAATAATAGAAAGAGCGAATAACGAGAAAAGTTTTGTGTTAGTATCTAATTTGCAGCAAAGCAGCGGCTCGCTATCACTCAATATTAATTCAGCTACAGTATATTATCGTATTTCTTTCCTAAAAGAAATCCGATATGAACACTAGCAGGAAATGCAGGGCTATAACCCAGACTCAAAGTTTCACCTCCATTTTGGTCTAACTCCAAGTCCTAGGCATTGAATTGAATGCAATAAAAGGCCACACTAGTTTCACTATGCGTTCTCGTATGCAGTTTACGATCGCAGCCTTTTTAATACTGAATTATGGGACCAAAGAAGTTCTAAACGTAAAACTAAAATAGTAATTATGTAGGTAGCTATTAAGGCACTCAATTGTGACCCGTTATTATTCGTAGAACATCGTCTGCCTAGCCTTTTCCCAACTATATTGGGGTCGGCTTCCAGTCAAACCGGATTCAGCTGATTACCAGTATTTTACGTGGAGCGGCTGCCTACCAGACCTCCACAAACCATTAAGTAACTTGTTAACACGGTACCTCCTCCTTGGGAAGACTGGTGTCAGATTTTCGTGCTTCTGACTATCCGTAACGACTGCCAAAGTTCTCCAAATGACAGCCGGGACCAACAGCTTAACATGCTTTCCGAGGCACGGATTCGAGGAAACTCGGTATGCTAAGATGGTCACCCATCCACAGACCAACCTCGGCAAGCGTTTCTTAACCTTGATGATCGACCTGTGCGGCTTTTATTATTTAGCCACGAGCGTTAATATTCGTACAACAATTTGTGAAAATGGTTCTCACATCGTTGCCGCGTTGTCCCGTCAGTCCTGTCTGTGGAAGCTTGTATGGTGTACGAATATGCAACAAAAAGACCATCGGTTGCCACCTGATAAAATGTACCTTGATAAAATAATAGTGCACTCTGAGAATCGGAGCACTTATTTTTAATGAACCAAGCCAACCAGGCTTTGCACTGCAATTAGCGGCTTTAAAATACCAAAATTAAAACCAAGATCTTTTCAGGCTCGTATTGTTTCGATCACCATACGTTAAATAATGAGATAATTACATTACATTTCGTTTGTGATTGTTCTTTACCCCCTTTGGTGAAGAGTCAACACAACAAATAAAAAAAGTTACTTCCATTAGTATCTGATATTGTAAACAGCCCTACATTTTTCCTTTATTTTGTTTTTGATTTGAACCTTTGTATAATTTTATTCAACTTTTGTTTAATCAACGTTCAAGTAGTTTGATTAAACAAGCTGGTACAAGCTGTTTGATCAAAGAGAAAAACGAAATTCGATATCTTCATGCCATTTGACAATTCATTTTTTATCAAATTTTCCTACAGACATAAAATTACTAATACGTGTATGGCCCGCATTAAGAATGTGTATAAATAGGTTTCATTTAAAGTTTCAACCGCTCCTTTTTCTGAAATTGATCCCAATTGAAAATGAGCATTTGGGCAAGCCCAACTCCGTGGAAGCTATGGATCGAACCATTTCTCAAACTACTTCGCGGGATCTAGGAATAATTGACCTGTGCTTACCAACAGCTCAGTGCTGGAATTCCCTGGGCTGCATATATGCCGTAACTGGGGAAGTCAAGATCGAAAGTGAATAGCTAGGCAAGCAAGCTCCATCGTAATCGTAGGCGTAATTGTAATTTGGCTAATGATTGTACGAGTAAACGATGCGATTTCGTCGCGCGATGATAACTATGCCTGTGTTCACGCGATGACTTGCATTGCAAGTTTCAATTATTAGAAATTAGAAAAACGAAATATGTGTACTATCTCGTCGTGCGACGAAATCGTATCGTTAACTTGTACGATCGTTAGCCAATTAAGACGACGCCTAATAAAAGTAAAAAACCTGGAAAACCGCGACAAGACTAACAACCAATTGAATGCTATAAATAAACATTTTTTATTTTTTTCCAATGCCACCGAACCAGTTTGCAAAAAATAATCTTACTTACATAATCTTATCGTGTGATTTTTATTCATAATGTTTTCTACCTTGAACTGTCTACGTGGTCGCCTTAATTATAGGTCATTATTTATGTAATCCAGTAATCTACTTGTGTATAAATAATTAAATCTAACTAGGTACACAGGTGCTCTGTGTGGACTGTGTGTGAATGAATTCCTGTTAAACAACGAATGCTTTACTAAACTATCAGGAATGTAACATCTTAATTAGTAAGGTCATCTGGATCAGTGTGTCAATATTATGTTCTTTATACCTAGACGCTAGTTTTTTCCCTCGCATTTGCTCCCTTGGCCTCTCTCTCTTTCGATTATATATCTCTTTCAATTAAATCATTTTCGTAATCGAATCAGAACTTTCAGATATTAGGTTTTCGCGTTAAAAATTAGTTTATGGCACACAGCCACACACAGCGATAGAACAGCTTTTATAAGTGGAATAGTTTAGTTTCCGTAATCGGATCATTACTTCCAGTTTTATCTATCTTAAAAACAAACAACATCGTTTAACTTTTTACAGCTTAGAAGACATTGAATATGCAATTCGATATAACCTCCATTTTTATTATATAGCACTTGTGTTTTATTCAACACGATAACACGAAGTTATAACAATCTCCTATAACTTAAAAAACGTGTAAAGGTCGCAAGGTTGTGGAATATTAATTGACTTTAACTACCTACCACTAATATGGTAAAATTTTAAAAATAAAATACCTACTCCAACCGCAGGTCTTGCTTCGGTTGTAAACTTATAATTCTACGAATAAATAAAGCTAATGGACTTATTATTTTTAAAGAACATCTGTGTTATTGAAGAACTATGTAATACTGAAGGAACTCATATAGAGCAGTGCTATGCTAACATACAAACGAAGAAGATATCCAACAATGTATTCAGAGTTCAGACAATTGATCGACTTTACATCCGTTTACTTTTAACTTTAAAACAAAGAGCTTGTTCAAACATCAATTCGTTGGAACGATAACAGAGATAATGTACCTAATGTATGTATGATTAGATTACTGATTGACATGTTTCCGATATTTCGATGTATCGAGTTGACCTTGTTCAAGTTCAGGGTCAGTCTGCAGATGCTGCGGAGTACGGCGGACGTCTTCTCAACTAACTCACTAACACTAAACACATGCGAACAGAATCAAACGTTTTCTTAGTCGCGACAGCTGTAGGCCGAGTAGCATGGTGCAATATTTACACGTTATTCTTTTATGAACCGTCAGACACGCGTACCCGCATTTGTCTGATTATTATTTTATGATTACGACATGGCGAAATCGTAATTGGTATACAATTTATGCGGCTATATCAATTAATATTAATGGTCTTAAAAGTCACACGTTTTAATATAGGTAAATATAATAAAAATAAAACGAGACCTTCAAAATATTGTATCAATATCTGGTTGCATTTTGTTTTTGAAAATAGTTTAATAATAATCTGTCAAAAAAGCACAAAAGATTTGTCGATCAAACTGTGATCAACAAATGATAATCGAGATGAGAATTTTGTTTCCTTAACAGACATTCGGATTGTCCCATATTGTGTCGCGTGATTTTTGTGGGTAGAATAGGATTTCTCGGCGGACGTGACAATTGTGTCGGCGACGTGACACCGACGATGTGATCTCACTGCAGGCTCTGAGGAATTGACAACTAGCTCTCTTTGAGATAATGCCCAGAATCCAGACAACGCTAACCCAATTGTAAATGGTCATCCAGATGTTACCTAACGTAAACAGGATACCAAAATCGATCTATTGTATTTTCGAAGGCCATAATTTTTAATTCTCAACGTGTCAGATTTATAAACTATCCGCTGGAAATATTTCGAGACGACCTTACAAAAACAATAGGACGAACGTGGTTTTACTTTTAGGCGTGTGGAAAACCCATAAGAATCCATTTACATAAAATCAGTCGGTATATTTACTCAGTAACCCAGCACTAGGTGACGAGTGGAAGAGAGCAATATTTTTGGTGCAATCAGTCCGTTTGCTTTGACGTCATACCACACAACTCGATATCCCCAATAAAGTACACGATTTTAGATAGATGCCATTCAAGCTCCCGTTAACATTCATAAAATACATATTATCTGTTTAGAATTATGTGTCATAATTAAATAATTCATGCATGAAATAATATAAATCACACTAGTGCTATTACAGTCATGATGACTCATAAATACACTTGGAAACATATAATTCAAGTAGTAATTGATCTATTTTTGAAGTACGCTGACTGTGAATTCTTAGAATAAAGATTATTCGGCTCGGTATATTGTTGTGTGTAAGGTTCGCAGAAACCAGTGGACCTCTAATTGCGTTCAGCAAAAACATAACTGACAAGAGAACCAGATTGTATGAGCAATACGTTGAGTAAGACTTGTGATGCTGACTCATCTCTGGAGAGGTAATGAAGGTAGGTAGTCATATTGCAGAAAATGGTCTCTTGCCGTCAAAATCGCGAGAACGCTATTGAATGATTTACAATAATTCTCGGTTCAAAAATAAGGAAAATGTGTTTACATAGCTCAGCTCGTAGAATATAAGCAAGGCCTAAAACCACATAAATAGATTCTTACGCGAAGACCTGCGAAGACCTTCAGAATTAATGAATGAAATGTTTTCCTCTACTGACTGTGGTTACATTCAACTGTTTCTTAGCAAACAAATACAGTCCAATTCCACATACCTCTTCATAATTTAATCTCAGTTCAACGGTTGACTGATCGAAATACATACCTAAACAACAAAACTGATAAACTTTAACGGTCGTTTACAGATCAGTGACTGCTAGCTAACTGCCATGAGCAAAAAAAGGTATCGTAAAACGTTGGCATTAATCAGCGTGGCACACTTGCGTCTGGTTTTGGCAATTATGAATATGTAATCCATGTGCCATAGCTTCTTAACACCCCGAGGCGTAGGACACACGTGTGTGTAGCTGTCGTGCTGAAACTGGCCTATTAAACCTGATGCAATTGTGTTTAAAGTCTACAAGTTTTACGTGACCTTTACTGGTTGATAATGTTGTTCAATATGTCGAGGGACATATCAATAGGTCCCGGTCGCTGTCATAAAGGCCCTTTAAAAACTAGTGTGTCTGATGAAAATGGAAGAAAAAGACGTTTTGGCCTGAGTAACATGGGAAAGAAAGCTTGGATGAAATTGGGATGATAATTAATGATAGAAGCCTTAACACATGGAAATTTTCAAGGAAGCTGTGGGATATTTCAAGGATGCTGAGTAAGGTATTAGTCGGTTCCCCACAAAAACCTCAATTCTGTCTTTAATACTTTTGTAAGCATAATAAAAATTATAAAAATAAACGTAAATCTTTTATTCGACAGATAGATAGATCGACGTTCTAAACTCAAACGCTTACCGGCTGTCAAAGAATTAACAAAGCTGCCACTTCCATCACGAACAGACCAAATTATCGCTTCTCTATTGTTTAAACTATGAACAAAAAATATATCCTATGTGTTCAGGCCCTGACATTAAATCTGCCACTCTTTAAGCGCTGTGACAGTTCAAGGCGGCCTACAGAACGGCGCCTGAGCATCGCACTTAGTAGGGAGGGGAGACATTTCATCGGATCATTTTTACAGCTGTACGCACGATTAAGTGTGATTTATTTAGCTTTATTGTTTTTCTTTCTGTAGTCTGTAATTAATATGATGTTTTGTTAATCCTATCAAGAATATAGTGTATAGTGAGAAAAACATTTCGTTTTGTAATTGTGTTACCACAATTATTCATAGTATCACGTCGGAAAATTATAACATAGTACAGATGAGGGGCTCCAATTCGAATAGTGTTGATAGCATATTGGATGAATCACCTTTAGATGGCGTTAATTTTTACTGACTTCCCAAAAAGGAGGAGGTTCTCAATTCGTTTGTATTTTTTTATGTTTGTTACCTCATGATAATTCCGTCATTTACGAACCGATTTCAAAATTCCTTGTTTTATTTGAAAGGATATACTTCTTGATTTTATCAAAATTGGTTAGGAAGTTTGGATTTTAAATCGAAATAGCTGGAATTCGTTTACTTGGATGACGGTTTTTTGTCATCCAAGTAAACGAAATAAATAAATACAATTTTGCAGTGGTGTTAAGTGGAGTACCACTAAAGAGTGAGAAATAAAAAACTTTTTACACAAAAATACAACCGATTTCCAAATAATAAAAAAAACACTACAAAGTGCTCGATGCTTTTGTTAGTTTCTTCGGATTTTGACACCGACTTCCGAAATTAAAGTTGTTTTTTACTTTGCAGTGTTTTATTTTTTGGAAGTCGGTTGTATTTTTAATAGGTAGGATAGTCTTTGCCAGTGATGTAGACTATTTGAATGCAAGAGGGCTTAGCTCTTCCGCCTCGCCCAGGGTGGAAGGAGTCATACATGACGATTATCCATTCTCAAAAAAAAAGGCTTACGTGCAGGAAGACAGGCTAAGCCTAAGCGATAAAAGTAGGTTCTACCTTGTTGAAGTACAGCATACCTATAATGAGATTGGCACTATGCCAGAAAAATGGTTTAAATAAACAGGATGCAACGTAATTGACCGAGAAAATCAGGACACATTATTTATCTTTGTGTTTCTAGGTTGATGATTTCTTAAATGAAGAAGATTCGAGGAACAAATACTACTACTACTAGATACTTTAGTACCTATCTGGTTATTAAAAAAAAACATACTAGTCAATAGGGATATAATATACACTTAGAGCAGTCTAGTGACATGAGCTCATAAGTCTCTACGACGGTAAACAAACTCGTCTCACTATTCCTAACCACTTAAACTCCCGAAATTCAGAATCAAAAGTCCTCCCAAAAAGGCGGCAAGGCAATGAAGCTCGACGGGACCCGGTGAAATGATTCAACAGATTTCGCAATGAAGTTAATCAGGGAAGAACAGTCAAGGACTAAGAAAAAAAATACAGTACTGTTTAATTGTAAGATTGTTTTACTTAAAGTAAATTGTCCTCATTTCTCACATTACACTGTAGTGGCAATTGACAAAAGTTCAGATAGGTACCTACTACACATTTCAGGGCTTAATTCCAAGAAGAACCTTAGATAGGGTTTGAATTTGCGCTAGAACTGATTAATTACTTTGAAAGCTCCACACAAGCTACATATAGAGGTCAACCGAGGTTAACGGTCTGCTTCGACTGTAAAAGACAATTTTAATCCTAGCGAATAGAACCTGAAGTAATTAGGATTTTAACACCTAGATAAGTTAGGTGTTAGTGTAATAGAAACACTATTTAATTTAAAGTTTCGAATTGAATTGCTTTGGATGCAAAAACGAAGGTAGGTACTCACTATTAATTAAAGTCTAAGTGATCTATTTTCTCCCATTGGCCAGAGGAAATAAGACTGTGCCAAGAAATCTTGTTAAATAACGACTTTTTGCAGTTTAGGAATTCAAATCAACTGATCGAGGCAAGTAAACAGTGAAAATAATGAACGGTACAATTAAATACCAATAATCGTTACAACCTACCTTCAATAAAAAAAAGTAAACACCTTTTTATCACGCTTCATTTTACGAGTAAAATAATCATGAATTTACACGAATGTTTAAATATAACGTGACCGACAATTTGTCATATCATAAGTCGTACGATCAGAAAATCAGGTGATTATTCAAGAAACCGGTACTTCGGAAGATTCAAAAGACAAATTAAGTAGCTACACGGACAACAAAACCTATAATTTGTGGATGTAGCCGCTCGTTAAGCTCATGTCTATATCACTAAACGGTTCTTTCAATAAGAATTTCATAAAAAAAAATAAGACTGACCTGTTTTCGAAGCACTTGAAGTAAAAAACTACAATGTGTAAATTAAAAATTCACTTGTCAATGTTTCACCACAGTTCACTATATCATCATCTCACAGCACTGATACGATATCACTTCAACACTTAACTTGTTCAAAAGCGGTTAAAATTAAATTAAATCGATTGTAAAAAACATCGATACGTCGTTGTACATCGAATGTACAATGTTCGAGTCGTTGGACGCAGCCGTCACACAGCAAAGCGCGCGCGCGAATGAATGGTCGAGCATGGAATGGAACACTTGGTATCGAGAACGAGATGTGTCGAACTTCGAAGACAGCAAGCCAGAGCCTGTGAACGCGCGGGAAACCTTTTAGCCGACTAATTAGCAGGCGAAATTGGCGAGTAAACTTCATAACCTTAATATAAGGAAAATGGGTCTTAAAATGTCCCATAACCATAACGATTTAAAGGTTGGAACAATAGCGCACTTGTGCATCGTCATCCGAAGATCAGAAGAGATGATTATCTGGAAGCCGCGTCCGGGAGGGTCACGGCCGGTGGACGATTGTGCAAATATGGCTTAGCGTAAAGCTCAATAAAGATGTGAGATTACATTTTGCAGTCACAGATGTTCATGTGAACGCAGAGGACAATCAGAAATTCGCAAGAATCGAAAGAGTCCATGAATTTTTATTGTTATTTGGTTTGTTTCTGCTGGAGACCAAAAGTCGTAGTCTGTTCTCTGTTCTCAAAAGTTACAATGTATTTAATAGTAAATAATAGCTAACAGTACCGGTATCAGTGAATCTTGTAAGTTTGTAAGAGGAAACACCCGCAGCAGGCTCCTTAGCTCGTTCCCTGATTGTTACAATACCAGTTCTGTATCAATGGAGAGATCTCATTATAAACTAGATCATAGTTAAGTATTGGACAAACAAGATTTTCTGTAATTTATGATTATTATTTAGTAGATTAGCTCCGGCAGTTATTTCACCTATACAATGAAAATTATATCAGTCCCCCAATAAGAACTATTGTTAAGTAGAAAATAAATTGGAAGATACTTTACTGTAAGTAATTAAACTTATAGTTCTTCAAAAAGATGACGAGATAGCTTTTTTGATTAAGTTAGTATTTTTTTTTTCTTTTTATCAACAGTATAATCTAATCTTTTGGTTACCTGACACACAACACAATGTAAACAATAGATGTGCAACAAATAAGGTATGACTTTTATTGCATGTCAACGTGTTATTAATAGTGCTAATGCTTTTCAACTGGCAAAATGTGGGTGTTACATCTCTGCGTACGCTTTAGTGAAATAAATACTTGTTATTTTGATAATCATTCGATCTGCCCAGCTTCTTCCCAACTATCTATGTATTGTTTGGACTTTCACCAGATACAGCATTTTTTTTCTTGAGGTGGGTTTGCCCTTGACTCTAGTCTTGGTCAGAGGTGACACAGACGAAGTCAACGATGGAGTGAGCATACCCAGAAGAACCTATTTGACAGTATAGAACCCATTACGAGTAACTTGGATAGCCCGTGACATGATAGGTTGTCAGACGGCAGACTTTTGGTCTGGTTGTATAGATGACCATTTTCCATTAAACTCAAGTTTAGTAAATAAGCCAGTTTCTGTGGAATTATATTTATTTATAGCAGTTTTTGCCAGGCATAATAATTCTGCCCACGTGATGTGCTATGGAGAAATATATGATGACAGTGATTTAGACTCCTAATCAAAGCTCTACTAACTATATCCTAACCCATCGATTGATTTCGTAACAATCCAGTACATGATATCTAAACTGGTGTCTCTGTAAACCCGTTAAACGAAAATAAATCACACGCGTTAGACAAGCAAACAATTCGTTTGTTTGTCAGTCACCAGTCATCTCCGTTAACGATCTATCATCAGCGCTGCGCAAAAAAACTCCGAACATTCCAACTATTTAACTTTTTTGCTAACAAATGTATCGGGCGATGAAAGCACCCTGGGAGGGCTCTCTTAAGCATCTCATTAACTACTTAAAAGGGTGTGTTTAGGGGAAATAAAAGCAGTTGGATACGTTTGTTTGTTGTGTTTGATTTAAATCTATTATTGTGTTTATTGATAGGGTTTTCATTAATGGGAATATAATGATAGCCTTGTATTGATTTTAATTTGGTTCTTTTTTTTATTTATTTTTTCTAATACTTTTTTGCTGACCCTTTCTAACGAGGTGAAGTAATATGGACTGTACTCACGTTAACAGCTCGTATTCATAAAGGTTCTGAGTGAAAAAGCTTTTTATTTTCTAATATTCTAATAGCAGCACGGGATCTCGTTTCACATAGTGCTAATATTTCATGGCAAATGATCCTGGTCTCCTCGACAATTGAGAGTTCAACAGCACATAACAATAAAAAACTAACCAAGTGCGTAGGTATAGGTGGACGCACAGTAAATACCTAAAGGGTTCCGCAGTCAGCATGAGTATTTATATTTGCATAAAATTGATTTTATCGAAACTATGAAAAACAAAGTTGCTAACGCGGTTGTTACTTTAAAAGCGCATTTACAAATTCAATGAGAAAAAATTGATTGAATGATGGTACCTTATGCAACCCCACACGCTTCTGTCAAGTTTTTTTTCTGTCTGTTTTACAAGTAGATACAAGGAGTATCCCTAATTAATCTGCACAGAAAATACCTTCCGAAATTCATTGATACAGTGCCAATCCCAATCAAAACACATTTTTTATAAACTTTGACGTTCAAAAATTGCGTGTTCAGAGCCGAATTTGAAAGAACAAATTTTGATTATGAATAGTGTCCGAGTAAGCAAGCTGACATTATAATTAAATATAATGAATTAATTAGTTTCTTTTTTGCCATTTACCTACAGGACTCTAAAAAACAAAAGCGACGCGTGCGCCGATCGCTTGCCTAGTCACAGTAGCTGGTTCGTTTCTTTCAACACTTGCTCAAACAATGCTCGACTTCCGATGTAATGAATGCAAACAAAGGCTCAAGAATGCTGGGCTGGCCAAATAAAGTTTATTCTAGAATTTATTTATTAGGTTTCATAATAATGCTATTTTTACTGCCTACTGTTATGTGGAAATTGGTTACACGTGAAGCAGATGTTACGTTGTTTACATGTTTGGGAGTATTTTATGGGAAACATGATTTTGCACGTATGTTGTAACATTCCTTTTGTAATAAAAATAAAACATAGCCTGTTTGTAGCTGTATGCGGGAAGCACAGGACCGGTCGAGTTGGCAGCTTTGTGCAGGCTTACCTCCAAGCATTTGATGTATTTCGGTTGAAATAATGATTTTATGTACGAGTTACTTGATCGAATTTTTCCTCTATACGACGACGTCTACGATGCACGCTACGAGGTTGCTACGAGTCCATAAACGATTTCACTAATTCTACAATAATTCCATTCCTCAGTGGTTTTATGGTGGTGGTATTTATATGCAAAAATAGATGTGGTTACATACTTTGTTAGCATTTCGGCGAATACACGTTTAAATAGGTGACTATTTATCAAGGACTCGCATTATCCTTATGTGTGTTCTAATTAAGACATTATATTTTCCTGTAACCTGGGATGCTTGATTTGTAATTAATTAGCTTAAGGTTCATCAATTTTGTTTTGTGTGTATTCAATTGGTCTGTACATAGGCCTTCCTTGGGTAGGAAGTTCTTTGCCCCGCAGTGGCCCTTTTAATTTTCTAAACTGTGGCTAAATCCAGCACACCCACCATCTCCATCAGCCGGTTCATTATAATATTGTTCGAATATCTACAAAGGGATATTAAGGAGGGGTCAATGTACTTTATTGCAAGTTTATCTGGCGCCTACCTTACGGCCGTTCCCAATAACCTAACCTCAGTGAGCGATATTTGTTATCGACGATAAATAGTAGACTTCTATTTATTCTTACTTTACGTCCCACAAGTGACGGTAACGTCTAACTATCCATTGACATCGGTAGATGAGCTCAGCTATCCAGCCCTTCCATAATTATTTGACTAATTTGATGAGATTATGCTTTAATTACCTTTTAATTCGTTTTATGAGTTTTATTTATGTATATTAGGTCTAATAAAAGTCTAATATAAACAAATTTTGATAGTTTGTAAGGAAATTTAGATGTTAGGTTTTGTATTACGTAAATTGAAAATGTGATATTTTGTTTTATGTGATAGCGTTTTGAAATAGATATTAAAATAAAGGTCTCGACCCAAAACCACTTTTTCAGAAAGAATTAAGTTGATAAAATGAAAAAATGAGAAAAGAACCGACGAAAAATTCCAACACTGGGGTGTCCAGAATCATGCCCTGGACCCATGGAAATCGTTTGTGCATCGATGTCAGATACACGCGGTATAAGCAGAGCCGAATTTCGGTTCAGTCGCACAAGTCTGGTTAAGTAGCTACAACTTTCTAGAGCTTGTAGCTGCGAGAGGCCATAATAAGAAAAAAAAACGGTTCCGTCGCAGTCGCAGCACTGCCATCGAAGAGGCAACACTGCGGGAAGAAAATAGGAGCCGAAACCTGCGGATCAAGATACCCCTTCGATATGATTTACGCTGGTCTTGTAGTTTTTCTGGGATTCATCTTCAAAATCACTGTCCCAATCAGATAATTCCATTAACATAGGTAAATCACTTTCACCAGACTCTGACATTATTAGGAATGATGAAAACTGCACTTCACTTTTTTTAAATAAATATGTCTTAACTCTGCTTAACCTTGCTTTTCGACGGATTGACTAATTTGGTTATCTTTAGTATTGACATTACTGACAGTAAGCTGTCAAAAGTACATTGGGATGCTTAAAGTTGCAATTTCATAGTAATATCTACAAGTAGTAAGCGATAGCCCCTCCCATGGATAGATAGCGTAGGTCGGTTAGTTGTCAAAACCATCAGTATGTTATTGGGACATCAAAACCGATGGTAGATAGATTTTTCTATCTTTAGTAGATCAAACCTGGCGATGGATAGTTTATTGGGAACGGCCGTTGGTCACTTCTGGTATTATAGTATGATAAGTATAAATATGAGACACTGGCCATTTACCGTGAGGTGGTTCGCCAACCAAATAACTATTAAAGAAAAGTTCACCAATGCATGACCGTTGAACCCTTTCCTCGAGAATTAAATTACATGAAACTTACAATAGCAGCGTTTATCGATTCGTTAGTTCATGTTTAACAGCCTGTCAGCTTATCGTAGGGTAGGCTTTACGACTTATTCTTAGACCTGTGTTATGGCACTGGTCAAATGCGTATTTAGTATTAGACCTATTATAAAATCAACGGTTCCGCGGTTATGGTTGCAAATCATAAAGTGCTAAAGTTTTATTTGAAACCCATAAGTGGAAAACTTCGGTATTTTGCTAAGGTTATGTAGGTGTTTTACTAAATCTGTGAAAATATTTAAGTGACTTTATTTTTATTACTATTAATCGTTCGAAATTGTTAGCAGTAAGTTTTTCTAAACCTGCAAAATAAAGTAAAATAAATTGGGGTATTTGACTTCGGAAAAAAATTTTGTATGATACAAGTTTTTTCATTATAATAAAATACCTACGAAAATATCTAGTGACTGTTTTGGGAATATATTTTTGAGTAGTCAGTTGTTTTTGTGTCTTGGATAGTTTCCTGGATTTCTATGGTTTTTTTGACATCACCATCTGCCATGTTGCTTGGGGATGGCCAGACTTATTTGGTTCCTTCTAGTCTCTCTGTAATAATTTTTATGTAATCTAGCTTGATGTCCTTCTCGCCCTTGGATTATGTAATGGGGGTATTGGTATTATGACGAGCACAGGCGGATGTGGTCACCACTACTTGGCCTCCACACCGCAACCTATCGCGTTACTTTGTCAATAAAATCTATTGGGTGACAATGCCTGTTTTACGTAACACGTCGTCGGTGCGCACTTTGGTGTTTTTAAATACAACGTTATTTGAATAATACTGCAAACCTGAATGCTGTTTGTTCGGAATCCCTGAAAGGATCAATTTCAGTAGGTTGTTTTGTTAACAATATAAAATATTTAACGCAAACTCTTATGAAATACGCGCGTTATGGTACGCAATAAAGTTATTTATAGGTATCATGTTAACTTTAATGTTTAAAAAAAAAACAGATATTCAGTCGTTATGGTTAGTCAGACCCTAGATTACAAAAATATAAGTGTGCTCACCAAACCTCAAAAACTTCCAAACAGTCGGAAGTCGGTGTTTTTGGTTATGTTTCTCTGTTTTTAACACCGACTTGACAGTCGTTTAAAAATCGGACACTCGTTTTGCCAAAGGGTTCTTACCGTGTTAGCCAGTTACTGAGTTGTGGAGGGCATAATAATATAGGCAGTCGCTCCATGTGAAATACTGGAATCCAGCTTCAAAACCGAGCCGTACATAAGTAGGGGAAGAGACTAGGCAGATTAATTGACTGTTTTAGATTTGTTGCCTAACTAAAGTGATAACATATCGCATGTTAGATTTCTATAATCCACTAACCGTGTCGTGAATTCGCAAATAGAGTCGCAGCAGTAAAATAAGGACGATGCACACGTGCAGTCAAAATTCGTTAGTACACTTTCACACTCGCCGGAAACTGGGCGTCGTTTACCCGGCAGGATTCGGGTTTCTGTGCTACCTATCACATTTGCGGACCGTGTATGGCTCGGACTCTTTGCGTCCGCGTGCGCCCCGCTCGTGTGTACCTGCCCGAATGATTTGTGAACCGATAGCTATTTCGGGTAAACCAAATATTCCTGTGCCGCTTTCATTTTTGTACGTGAATAATAATAAACAAAATGCGGCGGATATTTGAAAGTTTTGTTTGGACGTATCATGATTGATTTTATTGGTTATTGGAAAATTAATACGTGGATCGTAAATGGATGCTGCTTTATAGACTGCATCACCGGCGTTGATATTTTATTAACTAAGCTTGATTTAGCTTCTTTCACAGTATTATCTAAAGCTAATAGAAAGCCGATAGAAAGCGTAGAATGATCTGTTCTAAGATTGGTTGATGTAAGTACCTATCCATATTTTAAATGCTGTGTAGTTGGCACAGTGATTTATTCCCCAATTTTATTAGTACCTAAGCAATCTTAACAATAACTTTTCAGAAAGTTAAATACATTCTGCCAACTTTTTGCATAATCAAAATTTCGACATTTCAGTCTTCTAAAAGGCGGATTCTTAGTCAAAGGACCACAAATGAACCGTTTATTGGCCCGAGTGCTGCAGCAATCAGTAGTAGAGATGTGCAAGAATGTAGCCAAGTGTGATGTCCACACTAAATTAATTAGTGGCAAGCAAATTCTCCAGTCGCCGCACTCCATAGCACGATTACACGAGTGATTAATTACGACTGACGCCACTGAGGATTCTGTAGGTTATTGGACATGACGTCATCATCTCTTACATAGTCTATTAAACTTGAATAGTTCTATATTATGATATCTAGGCCTTTTTTTAGGATGGAAAATCATCAAATGTCTCCTCCCGCTCTGGGCGGAGCAGAAGGGAGTGTCAGACTCTTACAGACGAAAACCCATCCATGTTCCTCCTCCCTTCCCATTTCGTTTTCGTTCCAGGGCCGCGGTGACTCTTTCGAACAAATTCCGTTACCATAATATCTAGGCCAACCATTGTTTCAGGGATGTGATATTGTGCGAAAGACTTTTCGCGGCCCTGGAACGCAAATTGCATTTGAAGGAACTCATGTAAGTTTTAGTCTGAGTCTGACACACTGTATCGCTTTTTTTTAAAATGCAAAACGGGGAAACTCTTGGCCCAAATCTCACCTGGTGGCTCCACCCAGATTAGGAGAAGTCATTTGATGATTTACCAATCCTCCAAAAAGAAAGCATAAAAATGTCTGAGTGAACATCAAAGCGCGTCTCACAATGTTCACTGTATATGGCTTTATGCTTTTACACTATTTTGCAGAGCCTAGTCTCTTATTTTATCGACCTTGAACCTGATCATAATTATTATTTCAGAACTAGACCAAGGTTAAACGTTAACTTGTTGCATAAAATTCGCGTGAGAAATAGCCATCCACTTCGTAAGCTTAATCCGTTTAGAATTAATGACTTTTGTTAAAGTTCATAAGCTAGGTATGTTAAAACTTTGTTATATGGCCAGAATACACAAAATTTCCATCACAGTCTTTGTTTTTGCGCGTAAACTAAACCGCAATGGAGCTGACCCAATACATTAAGTTTTCCAATAGGGCTTTAGGTCTCAACGTTAGGCCCTCATTTAGGGTATTATTAAACCCTATTCGAGGCTGTCCAAATCCAACGTAATCTAATAACGTAACGTAAATTTCCTAATTGGAAACCCATTCGATTTACTCACCAAGATATAATTTAGGCGAACCTGGCGATTTTGGAGATCTCTCTGTGAGAAAATCCTGGGTCAATAAGAGCTTGGTTTTGCCACAAGCTGGGTGGTTCAGCTAGATTGTTTTTTTTTTTATGATTTTCTTTTGTTTTAGACTTAAGCCAATGTATAAAACTGAATTACAACAAAAACGGACACAGCACGGCCGCCGCATTTTTGCATCGGCAACTACTATACTAAAAACACCATGGCATTGCTTACAATAGTCAATATTCGTGGCCGCGTAATAACGCTTAGCACAAGTTTCTGTTTTCAAAGCCAAAGTCAGAATTGTCACGGGTTGTCAATTTCTATGCGAGAACGATGACAGCTTGATGAATATTTTGACAAAGCCATCTTTATCTGTGGCAGATAAAACATCTCGAAACTCTCTACACCTAAAACCGTATACCCCGTGGCCTGATGTACTTCGACCTTCAAAACAAAAGAATCATTACAAGTACTCACCATTTGTTGCGGGTTCCGCGGCTTGCGATGCGCGCGGTGCACCTTCAAGCCAGTGACTCCCTCCAACACATCAGCGAGCAGCAGCCCGTCTGCGCAGTCACGAGCCAGCCCGCCGCCCGATGCACCCGCGCGTCGCCGAGACCGGGCCCGCTCCAGGTAGTGGTTCGCCCAGTCTGTGTAGATCTGCGAGCAAAGAGGATAATCTTAGTTGATAATGGAGGTAATAGGGTTCGGTTTATACGGGTTGGTTTTGCTTTAGACTTCTGTCAGCGCAGTCTGCATAGATCTCTATGCAAAGATTATAAGTAATTTTGCCTTTCCTTGGCTCTTCTCGTCTTGGCTCATCTTTCAATCTTTCTTCAAAACGAGACTAGCCTGATTTGAAGCAGAGCTGTATGAGAAAGATTGTTAGAATAGCTATCAGTCGTATTAATACTCTGACTTTGAGGTAATGTTCTAACAAAATCGAATTTGTTAATACAAATCCGAAAGAGCATCTCGCATTCAACGGCTGCACGCGGCAACGGTCGACTTTGTTGGAGGCCTTCCAACGCTGCGTCTTCCGCTGGATGCGAGACCCACAGGACCAGTTGTTTTGGCGATAGCTGGTGGAGGCCTATGTCCAGCATTGGACATCTTTCGGCTTATATGACGACACGGTTGGCGCAGTGGTTGAGCGATTGACTGCTGCGCAGCATGTCGCGGGTTCGATTCCCGCACGGAACAATTATTTGTACGACCTACAAGTATTTGTTCCGAGTCTGGGTGTTTTTCTATCTATAATATGTATGTATTTACAAAAAAATAATGTATCTAAGTAGTTTATCAGCCATCTCGTTACCATAACACAAGCATTAGGTTGCTTAGCTTGGGACTATATGGCGTTGTGTGAAATGTCCAAGGATATTATTATTATTATTCCATTTATTCATTGTATAAGTATACATATTATTTACATTTTTAAATATTTCTATAAAATTAATTTAAAAAAATATATAAAAAATAGTAGCCCACCGGTATCGGGAACAGGGTCCAAGCTACCGGTGGTCAGGGCTCCCGAGAGAGGAACTTATTATTATTATTATTATATTATGATGATGATAATTCCAAAAGTGAACCTGGCTTGTTTATTAGGTTTACAGATATTACCTATGAATTAAAATTACAGTAATTTAAATTAAGCTTCGTACGATGAAAATATTAAGAGGAAACCGTGGTTATAATAACATTGATTGACATTTAGTAACAGCCAATCTAACCCGAGGATTTCATACCCTTTACGCTGCACATATTATTACAGGTAATCAAATTAAGTTTTTGTACCTGCCAAATTAGACAGCTAACTTTGAGAAAAATAAGTAATTACAGAGGTATGAAAATACTTTGAAAGATTTACCTCGTCATTCAATCATAAGATGGACTTTATATTAAGGTATAGCAGGGATTAGCAGTTGGTTTGGTTAAGTCCAGGTAAACAACGAGTAAACGATGACTAACAAAGACGCGTAGATAACGTTTTACAGGCCATGAGATGCGAAATTGCTACTAAAATTTAACGACAATTTCACACACGGTACCTACTCGAGAACGAGAACTTTGTGAGTCTTTCGAAACAAGATAAAATATGACAAAGATTCTTCACACGTACTCTGTAAATCCTGAATCATCCACGCGATTTTTACAGAAAGTTTTACGATGGATTTTCAAGAAGTCGACTTTAGGTACGGTGCAAAAAAAAACTATTGTACTCGAGTTTACGGCATGAGGTCATACATAAGTTAATAAGTGAGTGTTATGCTCGGCGCTATGAATTCTTAAAAGGATTTAGTCATATTCGAGTCAATTTGCAGGAGAATGGGGACAAGTAGACCGACGCGCCGCAGCGTCGCCGTTTGGGGCCACTCGGCCTCAACTACTGGATAACACTAATACCTACGCGTGATATTCCTCGCACTCATCTCACTCTTAATGGTTTCGAGGGTGGTCTGTTTAATGACTGTTAATGCTTTCTCGATTAGAACTCGAATTAGAAATATATGTGCACTTAAATCTTAATACGCCCATTAGATTTAAACACGACGCATTCATTAATACGTATTTATAGATGCACCTTTCTCGTGCCCGTTATGAAATAATCAGAGAAATCGAGCCGTGTCATACGTTGTCAAGGGCTCCGATCTTTATCAGAAATAAAAAAGATGCATGTAATATTTTGAGGAAAATGAAACAGCGAATTTATACTTACGGCGTCTACAAACGACATCCCACGGTAATTTGATTACATACCGTAATTCTATCTTCCGGAGCCTTAGTGCGAAAATGCGTAATCGGCTCATTATTGCTTTGCGAATAGATTTTCTTGACGTCAAGTTTGCTAAGTAAATGTTGGCCGAAGCAACGTTATATACTTGAAGGGCGTTCCGCTTTACTCATGATTTCGTGAAGTATTTAAAAATAGAGTAATTGACTAGTAACAAAAATCTACAAGAATGACTACTTTTTCAAAGACGTTTCCAAAATAGTAAGTTTAAATGTCAAAAATAAAATTTGTGGTAAAATAGGGAAGTTACACTTTTTGTAGTAATTTTTCTATCCTGGTCACTAGTTGTTATGCAGAATGTCGTTATCAATAGTAAAAAAAAAACAGAAATATATACCACAATACCCTTTTACTAAAAATAGTCATGTCCTACAAGAAACATTTTACAATTCTATAAGTTCCGTCAGACCTATATAGCCATAGTTAGAAATTGTCACGAGCCGTCAATTTCTGGCGACACTCACTAACACGCTTGGTTTGTATGGAAAGTTTTGTCAACTGTCTACAGTCGAGCAATGGCCGCCGCCAAGCGTCTCGTTGCTCTATGGACACAGTCATTCAAATGACAATACACACCCTTGTACAATAAAAACTAGCTTGTGTACCGATGGCTTCCAATACTAAAGAACCCATTATCATAAATCAATATTCCCCGATCTTATCTGTTAATCGTACACGTTAATAGAATAATCATGACAAGGTATATTGGAAGGTGTTCAGATAAGTGTAGCTGTTCGTCTCACTCCGTCTTATCACACGGCTGTTTATTCAAATCGGGTCGGATAGCTTTCGATTGTAATAAATCTAGCTGACCGGACATTTTTATCGCCTTGTAGATGCTATATCGGGTATAACTTGTATCCGCTCCTGTCATACGTGGAGCTGGTTTTCTTTGCGATGCCGACACGGTTATGGAAAGATTTCTAAGAAACATTTTGTGTTTGCATACAGGAGATGTTATTGTTTGTTTTGTTATTGTAGCTTCTTCGAGTGTAGTTATAGAAAGTTACTGCACAGCGTGAGATACTAGGTTCCATTCCTTGGTCTGGTAAAGCGTTATTAGGTGTTTTCATCTTGAATTTTTCTGTGGCAGCTGGGTATCGGGATTTCTCCCTGTTTAATGACCTTAGGCTCGCATCCGGTGTTCGGAACTTAAAATTGTATTGCAAAAAGTCGTTGTACGATTCTCCTTTGCCTAGCCTTTTGGGGAAGATGGAAGTGGAATTCGTGCCAATATCGTGATAGCTACGCGTGACTATGGGGAAGATGGAAGTGGAATTCGTTGCCAAAGTCCTGATAGCTACGCGTGACTATGGGGAAGATAGAAGTGGAATTCCTTGCCAAAGTCCTGATAGCTACGCGTGACTATGGGGAAGATGGAAGTGGAATTCCTTGCGAAAGTCCTGATAGCTACGCGTGACTAGATAACTTCCAGGCAAGTATGTCCATCGTCGACCACATCATCCTTTTCCATTAAGTGAAAGCAAACACTTATGTAATGTTTACTGATGTAATGTGTTACTATAGCTTCATTCTGTTTAGTTAAAGAAAGAAAGAAAATAAATCTCAATTAATTGATAGAGCGACAGACGATGGTGTTAACTGTTTGTAAGGTCGCGGGTTCAAGTTCTGTTCCATTGACGTAGGGCGGTGAACTGGACAGGCTTAGTTATTGCTGGGCGATGTTAATGTTATTAAATATTTGTATGAGGGAATATGGAAAGAGAAAGAGATACGATACGAGATACGATTATGTGGGTATGTATCCATTGTATATTCATGGAAAGTGGTGGTTTAGAAAATTAATAATGTAAGTGCTTAAATTTTAGGTCTGTTTAAAATTCAAATCACTATTGGAAGTCCGGACCATCAGCAATGGCAACATCATGAACAAATTAAAGTGTCATTAGAAAGGTACCCAAGTTGTCAACAGGTTTCCATCATTTGTGTTTTAGTGATGGTTGAGCTGATACAATCTAAACAATGGATTAGAACTAATACACACTTCTATGAACTAGCTCGCCAGTGTAGGTACTACAGTGAGTGCGCTTGTTCTCGTATCGCTTTATTGCCAAATGCTCTCAAACAGCTGGGACTCGCCTTCAGCTCAAATAAAACTTTACTTCTAATTCTATTTTAAGGGAAGACCGGCCCATTTATAGCCTTTATTGCTACTTCAAAAAGACACTAACGGAAATAAGTTCTATAAAACAGGTGCCGCATCCTAGAAAATAAACGTTAACGCACACGTTTGGTGTTAAATACGTTCGGTAATGAATCCATTCGCTCATGCAAGCTATCATAATACACGGTGAAACTTTATTTGCGTTGAACAAACGTAATTTACGCTCACAATGTGGCTCGTAGGTTCGTTCGTCCCTAAACCGGGAGCCGGACCAAAATAAACAAATCAAATTTGTTCTCATTCATTGTGTATCGTGAATTCCCCGCGCTCCCCTTTCCCCGGCTTGATTGTTTTCATAAAACCTGTACGCTATATACATTTTGACTCGGTGTTCCATGAACGTTGTATTGGTTGCTATAGTAAACTTCATATTATTCGGCCAATAAAGACTGATGAACAGAGATTAATCATTCCTTGAAGCTAATGATTTTGGCATTGATGTGTGCAGTCACGTTTGATTTCTTGGGATTGCTATTATTCTAATGACAGTGTGCAATCATACACAATAGCTCCTAGTTGTAGAAAGTATGTAATATGCGTTCTCACTACCGTCACGACTCTGATATCTCATTTTGCTTGTACTTATGGCACGCTCTGACCATCTAGGATGCAATATCGAGCGGAATTGTGGAGAAATGCGGATGTATTATATATACAAAGAAGCTGGTGAATATATATGGACTGTTTTTCTAACGACCATGGACAAACTGAATACAGCTCAAAGGTTAGATCAGAAGGTAAGATTCTCAAGCAGAAGTATTGCTTTAGCACTCAAAAGTGCCGTGGCTTTAGCCACCAATGACGGTGGTACCACCCAGTAATCATGGTTTAATTAACTACACAGATTTTTTTCCATAAGATTCTTAATAAGCACTTAACAAATAAAATTAAAGTAGGTACGCCATAAAAATATAGAAATTAATTGATAAGGCGTGACCACTAACTTATTATTATAACATCTTGGGCGTGTCAGTATGTTTTATTGAAAATGATATATCGCCGAGAAATGAATACTCTACAATCAAAATATTCTCTCAATTGAGCCAATACAAATTAATTGAGGTTAAAACTTAATCATGGTGGATGGAGTCGTTTGCATATTTTGAAATTTTTAACCTGAACTCGGGGGTCAATTATATGTCATGTTGATTCAACGAGCTCTATAAAGATTTTTAAATCAAGATAGGTATGTTTCTGTTCACTAAAAATTTTCATACAAATGAAAAATGAGCTGTGAATAAAATAATCTGATAATTTCTTATTTTTAACACTTTAACACGAACTCAACAGTTTTGATAATTTTCACATAAATCTTATCGCTTGTAACAAACGAGCTCGATTTATCTTGCCTACTCAATTAGTGTTGTAAGCGATACTTCATCCCTCACAGACTTTCATTTTGAATGAATCATACTTATTCCAACAAAAACTCCGATTGTTAGGTCCCGCGTATGACGCCTAGATCCAACGACCTGTCTCCGGGTTTTCCCGGCTGGGAACTCCAAGATTTGTGATATGACTGGGATCCCGGATCGCGGGAGATATCCAGTGAATTTCGCATCTCTATTCCACCCTTCCGGGATAGCAAGCGTACCTACTGTTTATGATGAAATAACACCTTGCTTGCACTTACCTCGATATCAATATCTTATCCTTAACGGGCTGAGCAGAAATGTAGCTCTCAGCTCTCTCCACGTTTGGAAATAGAAAGGTGCACTTTAGGGTACCTACCTAGATACATTGTTATCGCTGCAAAGCTCCCATTTGGTGTCTTGGTCTGAAATAATTTTCGGGTTCAAACCAAGTTCACATCCGTCTGTATAACTTGATTACCAATACTGTCATATTTTGAAGTTGAGTTGTTACACTGTTGGTAGAAGTAGATACAACTAGAGTTAGGCATAATAAAATGTTCCGGCACTGATAGATCCGCATAACAGTAAAATATTAAGAGATCGGTGAACTAAAAGCAGGATATAAAAATGTATTTGCATCTACGGGCTTGATTGGATTCTGATTTTATTTATTGCATGAGAGATGTGAACATAATTTTGCTATTATGCTAACACTATAAGACCTAAGAAGTGGGTTGATCTCGTCGAAGTCACAGATATAAAATTCCTTACTCCATTCTTATTGACGACCTACTTCATGTGACTTGACCACAAACATGGAAACAAACATGAATCAAACATGGAATCTCACATGAATAGGGCTGGTACCGTATATGCGACACAAAACAATTGATCGACATAACTATCGATGGTTCGTCACGGGTGTTAGGTGTTGAGCTTAAAAGCGTTTAGTACGGAAGCAAAATGAGGTCGCGTGGCTTTTAATACCGCGGCTGGGGTGCGACCGAGGTGCGTCGCAACACTACGATCTGCTTTGAAGTTTTTATCATTTTTATAAACACCACTGTTTTTGAATTTCGAAGCTTTAAACGTTTCAACACTCGGTCTTTATTTGTTTTACATTGAGACAAGTGGAGTGCGAATGAATGAAATTAATGTCTCAACTTCGGAAGATCTCATGGTCAATCCTAGAACTTTTAAGCAACATTAGCATTTGCATCTCAGTCGCAATCTGTAAAAGAAGCCTTAATTTTCAATGTTAAATATATTTTGGATAGATTTCGACTGAGATGCGACCTTTAAAAACTAGTAGAATTTGATACTCTAGGGGTCTAAAAACACCACTTTAGCAGAATCAGAAAGCACATCACGCTACCAGTCACAGTAAAATTTTGAAAATTAAAATTACCAGATTCTTGTGTGGTCAATATTATGATTCTAGTATGATTGCGCTAAAGTGGCCTTATTAGGCTAAGAACTCACGGAGCGATTTTCACCCGCGACCGCCGCGGTTGCGGGCCCGCAGCTTCTGTAGAAACCGCGGGCGTAAATCGCGTCGTGAGTTGTGCTTTAATTTTTAACATATACATATATCTGCTTTCTACAGAAGCTGCGGGCCCGCAACCGCGGCGGTCGCGGGTGAAAATCGCTCCGTGAGTTCTCAGCCTCAGACTCCCTGGTGTCGTGAATTTGTTACACGAAACATTGTTATATTTTCTGTTGTTGTTACTATTTAAAAAATAAATAATAGTTACCCAACATAGTCTTAAGCTAAGCCATTGCTAGTTTTCACTTCACCAAAGAAAAAATATTCATCTGCTTGCGTGACAATGTAAATTTTTAATTGAAAATCTTTTTTACAAAAAATGTAACCGACTTCCAAACAAAACTCTACAAAGCATAAAATAACCTTAATTTCGGAAGTCGTTTATTTTGGTTTTGTATCTTTGTTCTTTAAAATACCCCGACTTCCAAAAATCTAATTTTAAGTGATGTGATACTTGGACGACGTCTTCGTCTACGCATAAATTGAAAATTGAAATAGCATCGAACTAAAAAATAATCACACAAATCGGATCAGAAGCCTCGCAGTAATCGGTGTACACCATTAAAAAAAAATACCCGCCAAATTGAGAATCTCCTCCTTTTTGGAAGTCGGTTAAAACTCCTAACAGACGGTAATTTTCTTTACAACGTTGACTTTTTGAAGGCTTTTGTCAAAACAAAGACAAAAGAACTTTTGTCAAGACAAAAGAAGGGAACGAGGTCAAAGCCAAGAACATTCTCAAAGGAGTTAGTCAATATTAATATTGTAAGTATAATCAGCGCTTTGTTTATCAATTAGCAAGGAGAGATCGTAACGTTAACGTTCTAACGTTATTTTTGCATAATATTTACTAAGTGGAGCAAAAGTTTGCACCTCATAAGGGATCATTGTACTCGTCATTTTAAACATCTTTACTATGGGGAAAACCGAAATCGCGAAGAAAGATCAGCTGTTCAGTAGGTCCAAAGTAAAAGTTGTTCATAATAGGTAATGAGTACAATAGCCCCTTATGACGTATTGTACACTCGTATTGTAACACTAGGCAAATTCCATTAGCATTAGGTCTTGAAAAGATCGCTCTTACCGATAAGGCCGCCAATTGTGTCAGCCTATGTAATGTTTTCTTCATCTATTTTTTCTGTAACTTATAATATGGTGTACATACTAAAGAGTCTATTCTATTATATTCCCTTGGTACACCTGAAGTACCTACATCTGTGTATGTTTGTGTAGGTCCTTAACAAAACATGAAGCCAGAAGGGTGAGGCAGAGTTGAAAAATATGGTAGACGCCAAATAAATGTGCAGTAACGGTTATTGACCCACATTCATTTATTGACTTTCTTAAGGCCGTACCCTGAGCAAATAACCTTGAGCATTTTTTCCCTCAATAACAGCGCAAGAGATACAACAGCGAATACGCTCAGAATGTTGAATAAAATCGTTATAAAATCTCATTTTGATCGTTTGAAAAAAATACTTCTACCAAAATGTTCATAATTAAATTGCCTAATGCCTATCCATTAGTGTAAGTACAAAATCAAAATAATCGTTAGTTTTCGAGAAGATGCATGTTTTCAGTATTTTTTTCTCATTTCTGTGGTTTCGTTATGAGGAGATTACTTAAACATTATACTTAGAAATAAAAAATAAAATCTACCATTTTGAAGCCAAGATTATGTAGAAATTTAATGTATTTTTTATTAGTTAATATTTCATTTGGATAAAGAGTAGATAGCTCCAAAAAACTGAACAAAAAACGGCTAGCGCTGCGTTTTGCTCGGGGACGCGCCTTAATATGAAAAAGCTGTCCTGAATCGACTTCTTTCGAGATTCTATACGTTCGAAGGTAATGAGAAACGGTTAAAATTTTATTGTTAGTTTTGAGGCTCTACGAAGAGATATTAGGGAAAGGCCAATGTACTTTATTGCAAGTTTATCTGGCGCCTACCTTATGTTATATTTACGTCTTATATAATAACTGTAATAAGGCACGATTTCCTATTACCTTTGGTTTTATCAATGTTTGTCTTATCCTATGCTTAGTATGAAATGAACCTACAGTTAAGGCGTGCTACATTGGTTGTATAAGTATCAATCAATTTGCCCATCTTCTTAGTCTTTATCCTACTATGTTGGGTAGCTGAATACCAGTACTGATATGGAGCGACTGCTCATCAGAACTATACGACGAAGTTACTGGGTAAAGCGCCGTCCACACCAAAAAATCGTATGTAACCGATTTTTCTCCGTCCCGTTCTCTGTCCCGTCAGGGACGAGAACTCGGATGTGTGTGGACGCCACATTGCGGAACTGGTGTTAGACTTTCGAGCTTTTGACCGACTATCAAAGAACTACCAATAATAGCAGGGCTCAACGACTTAACTTGGTTTCCAAGGCAAGAAGGCGTCTTTTTATGTAATGGACGGCCCATCCAACGATTGACCTCGGCAAGTGTGACCTAAACTTGATTTGAATATCATTTGCTTTGGCTATGTCACAAACTAGTTACCTACTATATAAATTACTAGCTGACCCGCGCAACTTCGTTTACGTCACATTTTCCATTACTGCTCTGCTCCTATTTGTCTTAGCGTGATGATATATAGCCTATAACCTTCCTCAATAAATAGGCTATCTAACACTGAATATCTAGAATTGTTCAAATCGGACCAGTAGTTCCTGAGATTACCCCCTACATACAAACTGACAAACATACAAACTTACAAACAAATTTTACCTCTTTATAATATTAGTAAGTATAGATAACTGGAACAAAGGGTTGAAAAGGAAGTTCTCATGATACAACTTCGCACAGATTAGAGTACAATTTATCTGAAATCCAATTAAAACATGATGTGATAACACAATGACTCACTAAAAGTTCAATGAACCCTATCTCTCTGCTCATAAATCTAGTTCCAGCTCATAAATCAATGTTAGCACACACTAGCGCTCTCTAGCTTACAGCTAATTAGCGCAGTCATTAGTTAATTAAGTCTAGATGGAGTCACCTGTACAATGGATCGTGTTTGCCGCGTGACGTCATCCGTGGAGCCCTGGATAGACCTCGGCGCTCGGATGCACGTCGGTATCATGGTGTCAAACCTTTACTAATTTGACAAACTGTTTATAGAAAAAACTTTTGGTCCACTTGGTGCTCATTTTAGACACTTTTTGCACTTTTAAATTGTCATAAACTGAAAATATTTAAATTGTTGTAAGAATTCCTGAGGGGTGTATTGATTTCTGGGAAACAGTTGGGAATTACTATAAAAACAGGAATAAAAATATTCGTCGCATATTTTCAGCTAAGTATGTTTCCTTTTCGTGCATCTTATAGATGCGGCGACACAATGATAGACACTAACCAATTTTCTTTGAGCTACGCTGCGTTTCTATTATTTGTGAAAACTGGGCACAGTTGCTTAGTTGTGTAGCGAGTTACAGTTCATGAATGAATGGATGCGTCTACGCGGTTGTGCGATAAAGTTCTCAGAATATTTACACTACGGTCGGCGCCGCTGCGCCCACGCAATTTGCTACGCCGACTACACTAGGTCAGAGCAAAAAAACTAAAATACTACTGCTTAGAACCAAAATATTATTCTTAGTAAGACGTAGAACTCACTCAAAATTCATCAGTTCGAACATTTGCAATTAGGAAATGCCAACAAATCTTCCCACTTTGTAAACAAAGGCGTTGTAATATATATTACTCTGCAAATAAGCTGTGCTGAAGAAATTAGACTGACGTGTTTAGGACAAGTGAGTAATCCGTGCCTTGAGTAACATGTAGGAGGGAAAACCGCAGAATAATTTTCCTCTATTGCATCAGCAGATTTATAAGTAACTAGAATTTGGATGTGAGAAATTTAAGTCGTTAAACGATTCAATTTTTTAATGAAAAATATTAATATATTAACTTTAACAGTAATAAATATTTACACAACTCGTGGGTGCACTCGGGCAGCTTATCTGTTCTCTCTTTTATGAAATAATTGGAATAGAGAGGCTATATCAAAAGTAGATTAACCGCCATCGTACAAAACCACAGCGTAGAATCCAAAAGCTCTCTACTTTAGCTGTAATAACAGGCGCGGTGGCCATTACAATGGTACAGGATTAGTAATACTTCGTTGGCCCATTGCCCACTAGTACTGGACCAGTTTGTTCGTACTGTTATACCAAGAAACAGTCCATTGACACACTGAATCATTTTAATCCTCGGTGGCTAGCAACAAGGTGGCGATCATCAAAGCTTGAATTATTTTTATGTACCAACACAGACTGAAACGGAAAATGAACATAAGTACAAGCTAAGTAGAGACGTACCTACTATCGATTTAACAATCGATAAATATCATAGACAAATGGAGTGTCGATCATCTTGAGCTTAAATACATGTTACCGCGAACCCAGCTCACGACTCAGTAACATGACTAGTGTAGGCGCCTCTCGACAATTATATTGAAATGATACAGTGCTGCATGCTTCAAACAATGACAGCACCCTACAGTGGGTGGGCTAGTTAATATTTATTTATGTATTACTTTTGTCTTTATGCACTTTACTGCCCGAGGTCGGAAACAACTATTATTCAGAACAAGAAGATTATCTGTAACTAAGATTTAAATAACTTTGTAAGAACCAACGGCATATTATTGATGCTTTCATGTTAATATAAGTAATAAAAGGTATGAGAGCAATTCGATGATCGATCTGCGTTTGCATCTCAAGCAAACCAAAAGCACCGATTACAGTTACAATAAATTTACATATTGAAATGATATTCTCAGCAGGCCATAAAGCCACAATAAGGGACGTAAAACTCAAATTGAAGATATTAAAGCTAATTAAGTGTTTGTTAGTGTTTGGTAATTTGAGGCTGAGATTGGTACTCCCACGAGTCTGACTGCCTACGTGATACCGACAAAGGTCACGCAATCACTTACCCTCTCCAGTTTAGAGTGGGTTTTGTGCAAAATAACAGTGATTAATCGAGCAAGTACCTATCTAAAAATGCAATTCTAAACTGCAGCTAATTGAGAATTGAACGAGTAGGCACAAGAGAGGCATCTTTGATTAAGTAAGCCCGAGGAATAACCAAACTTAAGTGGCAGTGGGTAGGGCACAATCAAAGACCCATTATATAAAACCAATTCTCTATGGGCACAATGCTTTCAGAACAGATAGTAGTCGGGGGTGAAAGTCGTAGCGAGGGAGGCCTCCCGCTAGGAGTACCTCATCGATCAGCCTTTTGGGAAGGTCACCAGGTGATGAAGACCGCAGGAATCCTGGACGAAAAGTACCGATCGATGTAGTTACACTTTGGAGAGGCCTATGTCCAGCAGTCTTTCGGCTGAAATGATGACGATAAAACAGCCTCCTAAATTGAAGTGCTAATGCCTGAATCTGTTGTGACGAAAACGGTGCTATACAGAATCTTTCTTTCTCATCGGATTCTAAATGACATATTATGACGTGCCACTGCCAGATAGAGAAGCTGAATCTACTATCTACCTTAATTAAATACCTATAGCATATACACCAGCTAATATCATAACATCTGCAGGCAATTAGCACGTTATAACAAGCAAAGCTAAAGAGGGAAATAGGACACACTCCGTCTTTGAAACACCTCAAACTCTTACAATAAACCAGTCATCATTAGCGTGGTGTCAACGGACACAGTTATGATAAAAGGAAAGACAGTAAATGAGACGTATGACGCTTTCTACAACGGAAAATACTCAAGCTTACCATAAAAACTGATAACGTACAATAAACACTTGGCTGTAAACGGAGAGATACAAAGGGATATAAAACTTAAAGAAGCATTGACGCCGTCTTTTACCGTTAATAAATATCTTGTATTTATGTTTTACAATGTATTATGGTATCGTTTAGATCGTTTAAAACTTGCATAAGCTCGCGTTAAGATCATAAAAGAACAGGGTCGGATTCAGGCAATGCAGGACTCGAAGAGAAATGTAACATTCTAATCGAACCCTTTTAATTTGAGGCCGTGGTTTGAAAAGCCCTCTTATTTTTTTTTTCTTTTTTAAAACTGCAACCTAATGTTCTTAAATGACGTGCGTTTAGCATTTTCGACGTCCGTTTTGTTCCTAATCCGGTCCTGAAACGGTAAGTTACCGCATCACGGCGGGCGGCAGTCGTTTCAAGCTAACAGCGTCCGGACCACATCCCATCCGCGTGTTTATTTACTTCGCTTGTCAAAAGTTCGACACACGCTGCCGTATTTATAACCGTGCGGAAGGTGCGCCCGGAGCAACGAACCTTTGTGACATAATCATAAAACACGGACATTAACAGCAACAAACAATATGAGACAACGTCCATTAAAAGAGTTGTAGACCACCGTAAAAGGGTTTATGGTGTAAGCGAAATTATTTACGGATTACGCTTTTGGTATTTTAGGGGCAAATTTTACTGCAACAAAATCCGGACATGAAATGTTAGCCATCGATGGCAATATTAAGTTCGCAAATCACAGACGAAGGTCATTCTTTGTCACCTTTGTTGGCTTTGTTTATACGTCCGACTTCAGAAAGGCATCGATCGTTTCCAAACTTGGATCGTGCCGTTATTGGATCCGGTATTTGATAAAAGGATATAGGTATCGGCCTTGCTCGTATTTGGGCCACAGATGTGCGGTCTCTGCCCCATTGTGACGTAGGTCACGTGGGTGAGTGCATTCGATTTGTTACGATACTTGCCGAGTGTGCAATCGGCTTTACATCGCCTAACAAACAATAAGGCACACTCTGCAACAGCGAAGTATCTATTTTATAGTATGCGTATGTCTTGTCTATGCAAGATTAGATTACACAGAGACCGCCGGCGCCATCAAAGATTTGCTGACTTTGATACAGTTTTCACACCAAACAAGTTATAAACTGCTAAATAGAATAATAGGTGTGAATGTGATACCATTTTGATTTGCTTTATAAATATTTATCAGCTTTTGCAAAAATGGTATGTTTGAGTAAACACCGATATCGTTGACCTATATACATATTAATGGTGCGTCAAAATAAATTATATAATAATAATAAGTAAATTTACATCGAGTGTAGGAGTAGTAATAGGCGTCTAACGTAAGCTTGAGTCATAGCTTTAGTTTTCATGAGCCGGCTCTGACGGCGAATAGTCGAGAAAAATATTTTCGAAGTTGTCTAGTCATTAGGAATCGTTACGTTTTGTAACATCCGGGCATCCATCCGTCCGTCCGGCTACGAGTCATATTATTTTTATTCAATTTTTACGGACTATTTTCTAGGAATACGGTTTTATGCCTTTTTCCTGGATGTTGCACAATGTTATAATAAATAAAATGTGAATGGAACTGCTATAATAATGACACCTGCGGTGACCTGCGTGAAACTAGGGGACATTTTTAGGAAACATATGGACAAACAAAACTAAATCGCTAAAAGCTCTATTTTGCCTTTCTTTAAAAACTTAAAAACAAACAATCTTTCTAAGACTGATCACTAAGACGCTCTATATTAGTGATCGAATTTCCAAGAGCTTTTTATTAGTTCGTATTTCAGATTACTGTCTTTCCTATAATTATTTATATACCAGGTATAATATTAAATGTCGCAGTAATTTTGTAAAAACAGGAATCTAACAAAGTAAATCAAAAATATCTATTCTTAACTGCGACTCAGAAACCTCAATGAAAAGTTGAAAATTTAAATAAAGCTGCATAAATCATTGAAACCCAGCTGGTTCTAAATGTCTAAAGCAAGCATTCCAAAAATAAATGATTCGCAAAAAAAAAGAATCGGAGCATCATGAACTCATTCATTCGATTTCATGCAATTCGTCGAATCTTATAAATAGTATAAACGTATGTCAGTAAACATACGGGTCATCGATCAATAATTTATTTTTGTTTTTTGCTCACTAAGGTTGATCCACACATATCACCTTCACCAGGATGCGTCAGGGACGTAGTCACATCGTGATGTGACAAGTCCGAATTTTCTACCAGTAGTTCCTAAGATTACCGCGTTCAACTAAACAAGCAAACTCTTCAGCTTCATAATATAGATAACCTAAAGATGTGCCACCGATATTTTATTGAGCTCCAGACGGTCCGGTGCCCGGCCACGTCTTGGGCACGCCCCGGATATGTGTGGATCAACCTTTACACTTCTCGGGTCAATGCGCAAAGTAGCTAATTATTTTGCTACAGATCTTCGTTAAGGAAACAAGTAATGATAGGTAGTACGCCTATTGTCAGCCGAGAGGCGCGGCAATCAATGCGAATCGTGAAACATTAAAATTATATTGCCTTACTATTGTATTATTAAAGCCAAATATGGTTAGAACTAAAAAGGAATTAAAGTTGGTTTTACTACCGTCTATTATGGTCAACCCGGATACGATCGGATAAGATCTATATTAATAGTAGTACAATTCATTAAAACTCTCAAGGTGAAAACTTATTTGAATAAAATTGGACTGGCCAATTTCTATCCCATCCTTCTTTAATCTCCACTTTTCAAGGGGAGACTACCAGAATCGACCTACACTACAAAAATATTAACGTTTATGTACCTAATGAACCTTTGTCATTTGCATCTGCAGCATCAAAGGCCGTAGAACCAAAGATATAAACCTCATCATTTATGTATGTCTCACAAGTCACTCATAAATTCGATCCAGTTCTACAAATAGCTTCGTTTCTCGTAAATATTAGAGAAACTACTGTTTATTCGGTTACACCCGACACCAGACAAACATAAGACTTATCAGATTTCTATAAACGAAAAACTGAAGAGGGCTTCAGTACGGGGAAGAACTAAAGACAAGACAAGACATATATCTAACTATAGCTCCTGCTCGCGGCTTTGCTTGCAAAAAAATTGTTTAATAATGCCAAGAGAACGTATCAACAAGTTCAAATTTATAGTACTAGTAGTAGCATAGCATTGTTGTTTTTCAGGTGTTAAATTATGTATTTACAAAATAAATAAAAATGTATCGTATGACCTAATTTAGGTCAAGTATGGACTCCCTTTGTGCCAAGTTTCGTCAAAATCTGTTCAGAGGTTTAGACGAAACTAAACAGACCGACAGATATACACTTTAAAAAATATAGTAATTGTAACATGGAATATCTGGAGACAATCCATACACTATAGCAGGGATGGCGAACCTATGGCACGCGTTTCAAGTGGTGGCAGCATAATAATTTGGGCACGCCTATACAAGATTACTTAGCATCTTGATGTAAATAAAATTTCACTATGGTTTCTGTTGTTGCTAATATAACAGAAATCGTAGTACTGAACTTTTACTTTTATTTGAAGAAACATAAAGCTGAAAACATTAAGATTGTTCATTGAATTTATTTGCAAACAAGATTTAAGTTAACATTATTTAGATTTTTTTTTTGTCTATTAAATCATCAAGTCAATATTTTATTTGCGGCACGTCAAGGCTGCGTTAATATTATCGAAAATGGCACGAGCACCAAGGTTCACCATCCCTGCACTATAGTATGGGTTGTCTCCAGATATTCCACGTTCCACTTAGTGGCACAAGGAGTGGCTGATTGTTAATCAGATAATAGATACGCACTATTATTTCCTTTGTATCGTGGTTTAATGTGTTTTTGATGTTCATTCGCAGTTCAGAGGCATTCAAAGCTTGTCATTAGATACGTACTTAATTGGGCCTGTTCGCCAGTTCAATTGGTACTGTGGATCAATTTTCGCACATTGTTCAATGATATGACTTTCAGTGGTCCATAATCTGGCTGCTGAATGAAAACAACCAATTCGATTGTATTGTAATCAAAATTGTTTAACCACACACTTCTTTAATATTTTACTCATACTCAATAAATTATTTCGTGTTGAAACACATCAAGTAACTTCATTAAAAATAATTAGTTTAATGTGAAAGAAATGTTACCGATCTTTGATAGGTCTTACTAGTAACAAGCCACAGCTTTTACGTTAAATGAAATATTTGACACAAAAATGACGCGATACATTTACGATAGGAACAATGATTCTTCTGCCTTGCATACGCGACGTTCAAAAGTGATGCAATCAAAAAAAATAAAACACATCTTCCTTAATTAACCACTTGTTATTGTTGTTCAAACGCAACGAACAATAGCAAGCGATACGGATGAATGAATCGATCAATGCAATGGGTACAGCACTATACTGAAACGTAGGTAAGTACATAAGTACATCCTTAATGCAGCGAGTGTACTTGATAAAATCCATTTGCTGAAGGAAAAAGCTTAAACACGACCATGCAATAAATCTTTCTGAATGCACTCACAATCTACAATTGCAATTTATCGAAACGAGATACGATTCGGAATGTTTGAACTGAAATTGAACTTTGTAAGCTTTGCCCACAGATGGGCTTGCACACTTTTCTTAAAAGCAACCGTGAAACTACTCTTGAAGTGACAACAAGTATGGACTTGTATCGTGGTTGCGAACTGTACCCAGCTGTCCTAATTTCAATACCTTGTAACCTCATTCAGAAATTAGGGAATATTTATAAACAAGTAAACTCAATGTTGCCCAGAAATCCAAACACAAGTTAAAGGATAAAACAAACACTTGGTCCTAAAATCATAGGAGCGTAACAGTCTGTCTGCGAAGTACTGGACAGATTTAGACGTTTGCGAAGGAACCCTTCGCGCAAAACGGTCTCGCGTGACATCGCGCACGCGCCTGGCCCTCGCGCGCGTGTTCGTTGCGCGCGCGCATGTGACTAACCCGGCGTTGCCCGGCGTTGCTTAGCCGAAAGCGATACATACGAAAGCTCTCGACCGTTAGAGAGGGACAGTGAGAATAGCCTAAAAGCTCGCACCGTTGTCACACAAAGGGAAATTAGAAACAAATCTGTTGATACTCAAAATAATTTAGAAGTGTTGACGGTGATATGACGCTACAGTTTGGCTAAAGCTCAACTGTAACTTAAGTGATGTGCGAACAACTTCAAAAGTGGCATAAAATATTGGCTGTATTCAACATTTGAGTCTTTTGCGGGATTAATGAAGATACGAGTTAGCTTCGAGAGTATTCATCCAATCAGTCTAGACGTTACATTCAGATACAATCACATATCGCAAGTCTCATGGAGTCATGGCCAAACCGAACACAACAATGAATCAAGATTACAAACAAAACCAGTATAAAATGCCCTGACTAACTATTATTCTCCTGCGCACCTTTCCATGACACTACGACCGACACCCTCGACCTATCACCAAACTTAAATTCGTCTAAAAAAGGCTACCTTTTGTTGTCGGCCCGAGAGGCCTCACGTCCGGGAAACCGACACTTGACCTACCAACGTATTTAGATCTTTTGTGTTCGGGATAAAGGGAAGCGTGACTTATCCTATTCGGGCTACAGAAAAAAAAACTATGAATAAAGACTCTGCATTATCATAAATTTTGTGACACTAGACCCTTTTATTTTTATTTGATCACCACCGTCTTGACTTCTAATGAATCGATATAAATAAAATTCTCTTTTATTTCACGTGGGCGTGTGTGGTCTTAATAAATATGCAAATCTATAAACTTTTAGATCAATCGATAGATTTTTATTGATGTTATAAATTGAGATGTTTTCTGTATTAGGAAAAAGAATGGCCATAAAAGTTCATTTAATTGCAGATTGTGAAACAACTGCATTCACGCAGCAGTTTCATTTGCCTTTTCAGTCAAACAATAAATAAGCTGGGTTTAAATAAATAAGGAGATTCATTTGTTTATGCGTCCCAATTTTCATTCGTTGAACTGAGGATAAAATTACAGGTGCGCCGCGGAAATGCCAATGCAATGCACGATGGAGCTGGGAAATATCATTTTCAAACAGAATTGTATCGAACCAAATCGAGATTCTGGTTCTATAATTGCTATTGCTGCAATATTGGTCTGTGTATCTGCGTCCTAATTCCTGTGTAGCCCGTGGGTTTGGGCTCGCAGGTGGGTCGCGGAAATGCCGGTGCATTCGACTCTATTTTCATACGTTTTGGTCTCGCCACTAACGCCCGCCTCCGCCCCACATCAATGAACGCTTCGCCCAACTACTTCTTCGTCCGCCCTACGGTAGTATACCGCGACTAAGATGTCTTGATACTTAAACTTTTTCAAAGGCTGATATGTTAAATATGATACATTTACGATCAAATATTTTTAGGTGTTTACTATTGAGTAAACAAACATGTTATTAATGTTAAGATATAAAATAATAAAAATATAAATATAACAGAATATTACTCACTACTTTTACAGGTACTTTAATATGGTAAAACTTTGAAATGTTGTCAGTAATACAATTTAGTAGTACTTGTAATTAATGTATCGTTACTAATATTCTAAATGCGAAAGTAAGTACCACTGTCTATTTGTTATCTCTTCACGTCTTAATAACTGAACGTATTTGTATAAAACTTCTTTCCTGGAGTAAGACAAAGATCACATTTGTATCTCGAGAGCATGTTCTTTCTTCACTTCTAGCGGTCGAAGCCACTGTCAGAAGTTATTGTGAAAAAAGTAAATCAAAATGGATTGTTTTAAATGTATTTATTGTTAAATCAATTGCAGCTATTAAACTTTCTTGAGCATCGACTTTATCGAGAGAGAGACACTACCTATTTAATAATTACCCTACTGCAGTTATTTACATTCGTTATTTAACAAGGGTTAGATGGGCTGATTTTGCCAAAATGATTTTGAAAAGAACTCGATCACGTTAACCTGTATCCGAAAAACCTTTCATTTATGTCAATTTGTATAGAAATTGTATAGAATAAGGGTTTTCATTATTGTCACCAGACGACGTTTTTCCACGTTCTTTAAAAAATTACGTTTACGTTCACGCGTTTGAAAATTTACAAAAACTCACACTAATGTCACTGCACGAACTTAAAGTGAAGTGATCATGAAGTATTATGGCAACGATCAAGACTGCTCACACCGACTAGAGCCACAAATATAAATAGGTGGTCTTATTTTCTTATTTACGACTGTTTCAGTCTTAAACGTGCAACTTTTTATGATAAATTCAGCTTTATTAGCGTCGTCGGTACTCGCGACGCGGCGTTGCAACTATCCGTCTGAAACTGGGTTTATGTGCGGTATATTTGTGTTTATCACTTTTAATGATTCTTTCTTCATAGTTACATACGACGGCCCTATACGTTTGTGTCGGATTTATTGCGCAATATAAATTTATTTATATTGCGCAATAAATCCAGTATTATGGCAAATTTACGTATTAGACGATTAGTTCATTTAATATTAATGTTTTATGAATGTAGGAGCTAATAGATTTTATGAAAATAATGATGCATGTTATTACGGGGGATTAAGTGTGAGATTTTACACACTGACATTTAAATCACAGTTAGAATAGCAGCTGTTTAAGCGCTGAACTATTTTACAATTTAAGTCTCATTTAATAACTAAGTTTAATATGCATTTTGTTTATCTTAAATGCTTTTCATGATTGGAAATCTTTCGAAAAAAAAATCCGTACCTTTAACCGAAAACTTTTGATAATTTTCCGTAATTGCCTTTGCTTATATGTTATAAGAACTTATTAACTTGTTATTTTAATTAACAGAGTCGTACAGTAAAATGTTTGCTACCGGGAGGTTACTAAATAAATGCCTCTACATGTTTAGAGAACTATAAAGCTCAACGTTTACTCAATGGACAAAACTTACACCGCATCCTGTACGATATTTGTTTATGTAACTTAAATGAGGTTTATTAGGTACTTGAACCTTGCTCAATGTGTGCCTACGTACGTGCTCCACTACGTATTAAAGAAATCACTTCACCTACAATTTCTGTTAAAACTGAACGAAATCTGTTTATTTTCCCAACTTTTGGCAATGCTCTGGCAATTTTGTACGATCACGATTAACTCAGCAAATTATGGCTGTTTTTCGGTTTCCGTTTCATGTGAAACCAATTTTAATAGCACTACATACATGCACAGTACTGCGCGATATTAAACCACGCCACATTTTTATGTTTCCCTTTATGAACCAAACGGCATAATTGGATTAAATACCTACGTCAAAAAATTGTATCTCATAATACAGTTCCTGAAATCGATGTACCAGGAGCGCATAAAATTCGAACACGTTTCATTGATCGATAAAAACCGAGGAGTTTGTGTACGCTTACTCACGCGGTCTGGGACTCATCCCGATATCAGACCGTTCCAATATTTTGAACTACGCAAGATAGTCTCAGTGAGTCACTTCAGTGAGTCATGTCACCTCACCTCTCCTATGCCTGAATTAACTACGCTACAGGAATACACCAAGACACGGTTGTTCCTACATTGTGTTGTGCAACTCGATGCTACTAATTTATTAGCGTAATAACGGTTTATTAGTATCCCGTTCAGTATTATGACGTGATCTGTAATTATGGCCGGGAAACTGCTTATGCAATAAATAAATAAACCTATGTATAGGTAACGTGAAGTTAACTTTCCAATTCCAATTTATTATACTATATATGCACTAGAAAAAACACTGAAACTAGATAGGACCCTGCAATTGAAAACCCCGCAGAGCGTTTGAAGGCAGCTTGTACATAGATTTTCGTACCGTACACTGCGCAAAGGTAGCAGGTAGGTATTTCAAAGCACGTAGCGTGTAGTAATTGACTTGATTCCTGCAACTTGTCTGCGGAGTAAATCGCTTCGTTAGTCTAGTGGTTAACCGACCACATGGGATAGGGCTTACTCGTACGCAGGATAATTTGATTTATTGTTCCTCTAAGGGAGTGCTCCCTTAGAGGAACAATCATAGATATAATATTTATATTGCTGTGGGAACAATAAATCTCTCTCTGAGAATAAAAAAAAAATTTTTTTTTCGCCGGCACGAATCGTCATTGTAAAAAAATCTTTAAGCAAAAGTCCATTATTTTTTATAAGTATTGTCAATTTTCAGTTGTCCACCATCTTTATATCGTTCTTTATTCGTCCCATTGTCACCGAAGGGCACCTACACAATGGTTCCAAATCTTTTCGTCCTCAGCGCTCCACTTCACAACTGGACTTAATTTATTTTTCATTTCATTCAATTTAGAGAGCAACAAAGGCCCTATATAATCGAGTTGCAGCAATCACAAAGCTATAAATCAAAATAATTCGGTGTTCGGAACAATTAAGCGCCTAAAAGGGAGAGGCGGGAAACGCGAGCAAACGAATTTGTAGATACCACATTTTAATTAATTTAGGACACTCTATATTTAAAAGGGCTTGTGAAAGCACATGTGCTCTTTTCCACTACTTTAAACGTCGATGAAAAACTTCAGTTAAAATTACTAATAAGTTATTAACAAGAAACGAAGAATTAACAAAAAAAAAATTGTATAAAAAATGAATTCAAGCATCACTTCACTAGGCAAAATTAATATCACCCGGCTGTCGCCAGTCTGTTCTATATTTATATACTAGTCTCTGATTGGCTATTTAACTTCTTAATAATGTGTCATGTATATTAATTTAACATTACACGGACACAGGAACACTTGTACTCTGGAGATAAGCCCATTATATCAATTTGACAACGCTTTGATGGTCCGAAATTGATGACGGTTTTGATTCAAAGCACGATACGCAACGGTAAGCCAATTAAGCCGGCGGCAAGTGGTAATGAACCGTTAATGACACGCGCGACGAATACCAACAAATTATATGGATCCATAGCCATCAGTATTTGTGTTAAATTATAAATTAGCAAATAACACACGCAATTGATCACGATATGGATTAGTCGTGATCATGAAAGCCAGCCGTTAACCGCAGCTCCATTTATTATTTCAGAGCCGCTATTGAAATTGAAAAACGATATTATTCAAGAGGTTTTAATTCACTAGGTAATGAAAGCGGAAACGAATGAAAAATAGCTGAAGTTTTTTAACAACTGTTCAGCTCGTTAGTCGATGCTAATAGAGCAGATACTGTAGACAGTGAAAACGACTGTTGAAAAGCCACTTTCCTACTTGGATTGACCACATATAACGTATTCGTAGTGCAGTGTATAACACACGTTAATACCATACATTTCAGAGTTCAGAACAATTTATTTATTTTTTCATTTTATCTGTGCCTACGTATGTGCATAGGTACCTAGACAGAACTGACACAATATTTTGCCTGCTCGCTTTTTGAGTTTCAGGAATATGATTACACCTTTAAAACAGTAGTATTGTTCCTTGTTTGTATAACAACATCACAGCGTTTAAACGAATCTAATCGAATGCGTGTGCTTTGATGAAGATTGACACGAATTCGGCCGAAAGGGGCCGAGAGGTCCCGAACGTGTTGTAACCGTGACGTGCTCGTGCGCAGCTTTATTGGCTGTCCAGTTTCGATCAAGATTATGTATCCCAATTAAAAATCGTCATACCTGTCAAACCATTACGAGCTGATGAAAGGAGTATAAATATTGAACCTAAATTGTAGTCTTGCTGCCAAGAAGAAAAGAGGATATCGATTTTTGACGGATAATATGGCATTCCACTTGAAGTCAAACCCAAAGCAACGGGATAACATAACAAGTCAGTTATCTTTATTATTACAGTACACGTGCTCCTTTCGATCCTTCCAGAGACTCCTTTCTCAACATTCTTATCACTTAGCCATCTTACGCACTGGCCAATAAATCCCCATATCCGCACGTACCTAATGACATCAACAAATCATACACGGATATATCGTTGGATATAAATCAACACAAACGAACAAGGAGCCTCTCGATTAACAATAATTTCGTTAGCAGTTGGAATAAATCTAAATGAACAGACGACGCGCGACGATTCTTAATTCACACGTCGGGTTACTGGACCGCGATGTGCTGTGAAACACGATATCCAGCATGTGTTTACTAATTACAGTGTGACAATCTGCAAGTCTATGGAATGGACTGAAGTATGAGCAGCTGAACATTCAAGGATGTCTAGCGGTGAACGATGAAAAAACTGTTCCAAATAGCTCCATCGTGTTTCGAATCTTTTGTTTCGAAAAACAAATGAAAGAATAAACGAATGTCATATGTTTTAGATTGTTCACTTTTCAGAACAACACACAACTATGTAAGCATTATTTATTAACAACGAAGGTAAAACAACGTCCTTATTGTAAAAATGCAGCGCTTTTTCATTCCATCTTCAGTCATCGCGTTTTAAAACAATGGGGGAAACAAAAACTCATTTTCATGGGCTCGTTTTGTTTGCGGTAATGCAAGAGCAACAACGAGAGTTGTGGGATCCCCCTCATAAACTGTTTGGGTAAAAGGATCTCTCATATCGCTTCGGTCGCGGCATTAGTCGGATGCTGCCGATCCGACAGTGCGGAAAAGCCACGGAAAACCAATTTCCACAGGCCGATTCTCGCATCGATTTATACAAAATTATGTTACCCCGCATGTCGCATACTTTATGTTTTGTTTTTGGCATTAAACCCGTTGTGCTGCTTTAATTAAAGGACTTAACTGTTCTTTTTTGCATTTTTATCAGTAATGGGTTTCAGTATTTCGGATTCAGTTCAGCTGAATTGTAAAGCCATATATTTTAATGTGGGCTTGAGTTTAATTGTAAGTACTGTATGTAGCACGCATTCAAGACTAATGAGTCAATTGAGACACGCAGAGCGAGGAAAGGAGTGAAGATAAAATTTACTACCTTGCTTAAAAGGGTCAGTAATTTAAATACCTGCGTACAATAAAACATAAGCTGGAAAATAAAATTCTGAATGATTCAACGCGCGCATACCGAACATATTTGTGGAACATTTTCGGTACAGCTCCAGGCTTCTCGGCAATCCCACCTGTCCACAATCCGAACATGCCGCAAGTAATTTATTCGCTCCTCACCGGTGAAGGACAGTCCGCGGATGACGTCACAACCACAAGCTTTTGCCCCAAACTGCATTGCCCATGTTTTTGCTGGCTGACAATAT